>OV702291.1:230333803-231583803 GCA_916181665.1 Avena sativa
CTGTGGCACCGACTGCCCCTGCAGAGCAACCTTGGCCACCTCGCCTATCGATGCTGCGCCCCGAGCTCCTGCGCCATGGCGCCGCCGGCCTCGACCTTCCTGCGACGTCGCTTCCCTGGCTGCACGCCTCTAGGCCACCGTCTTCCTTGTCGCATCCCCATCAAGCTCCTCTGGCCACCGCGCACGTCGACCTCGCCTGCACCACGCCATGCCTGCCCCTGCGCCTCCCCGCTGCATCCCGCCTCTCCGTCTCCGGTTGCCGGCCGCCGGCTGCCGCCTCCTATAGCGCGTTGACATCCCCGACGCTGCCCTGGACACGGTCGCCGTTGCCTGCGGCCTTGACCTCCATCCACCGCCTCCTGTGATGTTTTCCTCAGCTGTTGGTGCCAAGCACCACCTCGCCTACGAGCGTCGGTCGCACCTGATATAGCCGCTCCACCTCGTCTCTCTCTGGTCTCGCCCGTGTGAAGCCGCTGCTCTAATCTTGGCAACTTCTGTTGTTGCCCATGAAGTGTTTGAGATAATGTCCAAGTGGGACATGCCCTCGTGTAGTGTTCCTGTGTTTGGCCTGTGCACATGACACTCGCGAGCGTGTGGTCGCTACTCCAACCTCGATCCTCTGCTTTGTACCCTTTGATGGGGTGGTGATGGATGTGCCGAGATGACGATGTGGTGCTACAACGAGATCTACAATAACTCCTACGAATTCGAGGAAACTCTGGCACCAACACAAGTTCACCATCGCTGATGAAGCTGGAAGTCCAAGATCTCTGACACTTACTAGAGCCCAATGTAGCACTCCAAGGCCTCCTTTCGAACCCCGAAGACCCTGCACTCGGACCCAAATAACGTCGGAGCCTCAAGGTCTTCTTCACGGGACGCCAAGAACCCGATCCCGGAGTATGAAGCCGAGTCCGAACCCCTCCAAGCCCCCAAGATCTTCGACCCAAATGTGTGATCCTCTTTTCTGAGACCAATATTTTTATAATATATAATGTATACTTGCTGCATATAAATTGTTCATGACTGCATACATACTTGTCATTTGGGGGTATTTTGTCGATTCACCCATAATTAAATATGGAGACCATATGCGAGCAAATTTATCTTATATGGCCTTCATTTAAATTTGTGTAGCGAACTGATGCCATGTTTTGTCTTATTAAGTCAACATTTAAATTGCGGGGTAGCTAAACAACATGAACCTCTTAATTAATCGTCGGGACCCCGGTTCCGCTTAATATTGCCTAGTTGCACCGTATCTTTGGCATGCCATGCATCATATCATAATCATGCCGGATCTTCAGCCGTAGTATTAAATAGTGCATCCGGTGTTTCTTTTAGTGCTTTGGTTCTTCGCGGATTAGGCCATTGAGTTGATGCGAGTATCGACAAGTCCTTCGGATATGAACCTTCGGCAGTGTTTCCTAGGCGAGCATCCTCCCCCTTTCTACCTATTTTGCATTTATAGTCTTTACTTCCTCCTATTGATCTATTGCTATCCTTGTTGCGATGCTTTAGTTTCTGTGCACCATTTATATTCCATGCAGCCTCTATATTGCCTTGGACACCTCCTATTACCTGTTGTTTGGTAGATAGATGGTCTTGTGAGTCGTAGTCGCTTGCTTAGGTGCGATCCCGTGTCGTGAAGTACCACACAGTTGTTGGAATGTTGTCATATGCTTTACGGTGGAAAGGGTCATGACTTTAAATACAACTATTAAATTGTTGGGAAAACTAATGAAAGAGGCACCGATGGGCAATATATGCTATTTGGTTTTTCATGTCCACTTGTGTCCCGTAGGCCTCGAGTACTTGATACCTGTTCCTTGACTATTCGCACTATCCACATACGGGAGACTCTATGAATCCCCCTTTGCCTGAGCTTGATTCACACTTTATTTCTTGGGGCCACAAGTAGTTTGGGATTTATTACTATCATGTACTTATGCCATGCTTTACTGCTTTATTTACGATTGTGCGTGGAGCACCTGTACTGTTTTGGAACGTGGAATGTTTTCTCGGTATCGACAAGCCCAGTCACACTTTCGGGTTTCCAGTCGTTTACAACCATTGTCACAAACCCTGGGTCCGTCTCGGAGCCGGCCAACTTCGTTGCGGGTAGCTTAGTGGGGTGGCCCCCTGAAATGATTTATGAATCCTGTGATTGCTTTGTCGTGAAAGCCTCGTTGGGTTTTGATTTGTTTTTTCCGAGGTTGATCGCGTGTGTGTTGCTATTTGTGCACCCCTGCAGGGTAAATCTTTCTGAAAGCCGTGTCCGCGGTTATGGACGACTTGGAGCACAGTATCTCGATCATAGACAAGCATAATTAAAGCAGTGCTATAAATTTGACTTAATATGTGACTAGTAATCAGCTTCACTATAATGGAATGGATAATAAAAGTGCCAATAACTGGTGGAACTGGGGTGTATCGTGTCATGTTATACCTGCCTAGTAAGTATCACAACTCTAATAGAATGAAATAAAAGTGCCAACAACTGTTGGGTTTGGGATGTCACATGCTAATTGTATCTGACTAGTAAGTACTGCAACTATAATGGAATGGTTAACTAAAACTGCCCACTGCTTATGATATCGTTATGACTCATGATATCTATATCTGACTAGTAAGTGCTGCAACTATAATGGAATGAATAAAACTGCCAACTGTGTGAGTTCCTCGGTTTGACTTCCTCGTTTGGTCTTGAGGGGGAATACCAGGATGGGTATGATTGGTGTTAGTATAAGGTTGGTTCCGGATAAGTCTTTCTTACCCCCTCTCTAATAGCCGACAGATGTATCGAGTCTCTATAGGTTGTTTAGTGCATGCTGCGCTGCCGCTTTAGTCCACCATACCTATGTAGGTGAGAGCCGCCGAATTCTAACCTTGCCGTGTACTGGCCTCAGTACTGACGCTCCTCTTTTTCCTTTGCCCTTTGTCGGCACCCCTTTTGTTTTAACAGGTTTGAGATCGATGTCGTTAGCAGGGTTACCCTTCCGGCTTGGCCTAGGTAGGGTTATGGACGCCATTGGTTATTCTTCAGGGCTCTTAGCCCAATTTGCTTCTTATCCGTACTCGGATGTTGTATCGTTTTCAAGGTGAATTGGATCTTTGTGCTGTATATCTGTATTCTTGACTCAATGAGTTGTTGTTGTATATATATATGTGTTGTGGGTTCCATCGTGAACTATTGTGTAATAGTATTACTTCGTTTTCCACCCGCTCGCAAGTGCCTGGTGGGCGTCCTTGAATCGTTTCTATGCGGGTTTGGCAGGAAGTGCTGAAATCTGCATAGGGACGATTCGAGGGTGTTACAAAGTGGTATCAGAGCTCAGCCGTTGTGGTACCCCACTGGTCCAGCCTGTAGGATAACCTAGCTAACGGTCGATGTAGAGTGTCAAAACTATTTTGCAAAATTGGTTGGATAGATCTGATTAGGTCTGCTTTTACTCCTTACCCCTATGCTATTCTCCTCTTACCTCTGCGTGTTTTGAATCTGCTCTCTTATCTTTTCTTCAAGTCTAGGAATTCTCGTGGTTGGGTTTCCGTCGTACCTTCAGGGTTTCGCTTCCTCCTTTGGTAACAGTGCTTCTACATCCGGTCTTCATGCTATCTGAGGAATCCTTCATCTGTTGGACTTTTCTTTGTTCCTTCTTGTGCCTTCTGGTGTTTTCCAACACGACGACCTCATCTATATCAGATCTGATGAAACCCTGCATCACTCCTTTGTTTTCCAAACATTTCTTATGAAGATCTTCAGTCTGAATTCCGAGAGTGGTCGCATGATTCTTCAATTCGTGTACAGAGTAATGATTTGAGTGCGGGGTGGAGTCGCGACCATACCACTACTCTGATCATTCGCTTCTGTACATTTAATTGGTGGATCAAGGTAATTTACTCATTCCAGTGAAGTTAGAGGTAGCCTTGTGACCTTTAACTTTATCTTTGTTTCTCCGGAGTGTCCTCTCGACAAACGTGAGCAACGACCCCTTGTTGGTGGTGTTGCCGATTTCAAGATGGAGCAAAGATCTTTGTTAGTGGTGTCGCGATGATCTACACTACACGAGAAGACTCAGATCATCGGCCTTCTTCCCCGTACCATGAGGCGGATCTCGAGGGCGAGATCCATTGTTAGTGGTGTCGAATTGTAGCACCCCGGTAAAACCACTACTAGAAAATCGCTTGGTGTTTTTGTTTTGTGCATCATCATGACCACATGATCATGCCATCATGCCACATTGCATTTGAGCATCTTCATGTCTGCATGCATATGTTTGTCTAAAACTATTTTCTAAAAGCCTATCTTTGTTTTCTAAATATCCCCCGACTTTATTTCAAATCTAAACCACGGTATTTTTCAGATCTTTGGTTTGTCTAAAAACTATTTGCAAAACTCTTTAAAAAATAAAATAAATAAAAATGTTTTGTACCGGGGGAGGCAGCCCAGCCGTTAGGCCAGGCCACCTACAACCCCGGCCCAGCAAAAACCCAGACCAAACCCTAACCTACCCAGCACCCACGCCCAGCTGCCACCACCCGAACACACATGCACACAACGCACTCACATAGTAGCGCGCACCGCACATCCGACCGACCCGACCACCTCGTGTCGCCTGTTCCAGCACGCAACCGCCAGTCCCGTGGCCACGCACCCCGACCCCACCCCCACATTGCGTCCCGTACCTGCCCATCCGGGCCATCCCACCCCGT
Source organism: Avena sativa (assembly GCA_916181665.1). Lineage (NCBI taxonomy): Eukaryota > Viridiplantae > Streptophyta > Magnoliopsida > Poales > Poaceae > Avena > Avena sativa. The sequence continues at coordinate 230,338,517 of OV702291.1, forward strand.
GACAACCACCCACGCTCCCCTTTATCCCCATCGCGACCGACAACCTCACTCCAGCCCCGACACGATCCCTGCGTGGACCCCACCTTGCGGACCCCGTCCTCCCGCGTCACGAAGCCAGCAATCCCCCGAGCCCCGCTCCTCGCTCTCCCTACCCAAATCGAGTCGCCGCCGCCTCCCTCGGCCCAATCAGGCGCTCTGCCGCCTTGTGCCCCGGCCGCTTCCCCCCGTCGGCCTCTCCTTCCTCCCTCTGCTATGGCACCGACCGCCCCTCTAGAGCAACCTAGGCCACCTCGCCTATCGACGCCACGCCCCGAGCTCCTGCACCATGGCGCCGCCGGCCTCGACCTTCCTGCGAAGTCGCCTTCCTGGCTGCGTGCCTCTAGGCCACCGTCTTCCTTGTCGCATCCCCATCAAGCTCCTCTAGCCACCGTGCGCGTTGACCTCGCCTGCACCACGCCATGCCTGCCCCTGCGCCTCCCCGCTACATCCCGCCTCTCCGTCTCTGGTTGCCGGCCGCCGCCTCCTGTAGCGTGTTGACATCCCCGACGCCGCCCTGGACACGGTCGCCGCCGCCTGCGGCCTTGACCTCCGTCCACCGCATCCTGTGATGTTTTCCTCAGCCGTTGGTGCCAAGCACCGCCTCGCCTACGAGCGCCGGTCGCACCTGATACAGCTGCTCCACCTCGTCTCTCTCTGGTCTCGCCCGTGTAAAGTCGCTGCTCTAATCTTGGCAACTTCTGTTGTTGCCCACGAAGTGTTTGAGATAATGTCCAAGTGGGACATGCCCTCGTGTAGTGTTCCTATGTTTGGCCTGTGCACATGACACTCGCGAGCGCGTGTGTGGTCGCTGCTCCAACCTCGATCCTCTGCTTTGTTCCCTTTGATGGGGTGGTGATGGATGTGCCGAGATGACGATGTGGTGCTACAACGAGATCTATAATAACTCCTACGAATTCGAGGAAACGCTGGCACCGACACAAGTTCACTATCGTTGATGAAGCTGGAACTCCAAGATCTCTGACACTTACCAGAGCCCAATGTAGCACTCCAAGGCCTCCTTTCGAACCCCGAAGACCTTGCACTCGGACCCAATAATGCCGGAGCCTCAAGGTCTTCTTCACGGGACGCCAAGAACCCAATCCCGGAGTCTGAAGCCGAGTCCGAACCCCTCCAAGCCCCAAGATCTTCGACCCAAATGTGTGATCCTCTTTTCCGAGACCAATATTTTTATAATATATAATGTATACTTGTTGCATATAAATTGTTCATGACCGCATACATACTTGTCATTGGGGGGTATTTTGTTGATTCACCCATAATTAAATATGGAGACCATATGCGAGCAAATTTATCTTATATGGCCTTCATTTAAATTTGTGTAGCGAACTGATGCCATGTTTTGTCTTATTAAGTCAACATTTAAATTGCGGGGTAGCTAAACAACATGAACCTCTTAAATAATCGTCGGGATCCCGGTTCCGCTTAATATTGCCTAGTTGCACCGTATCTTTGACATGCCATGCATCATATCATAATCATGCCGGATCTTTTGCCGTAGTATTAAATAGTGCATCCGGTGTTTCTTTTAGTGCTTTGGTTCTTTGTGGATTAGGCCATTGAGTTGATGCGAGTATCGACAAGTCCTTCGGATATGAACCTTCGGTAGTGTTTCCTAGGCGAGCATCCTCCCCCTTTCTACCTATTTTGCATTTATAGTCTTTACTTCCTCCTGTTGATCTATTTCTATCCTTGTTGCGATGCTTTAGTTTCCTTGCACCATTTATATTCCCTGCAGCCTCTATATTGCCTTGGACGCCTCCTGTTACCTGTTGTTTGGTAGATAGATGGTCTTGCGAGTCGTAGTCGCTTGCTTAGGTGCGATCCCGTGTCGTGCAGTACCACACAGTTGTTGGAATGTTGTCATATGCTTTACGGTGGAGAGGATCATGACTTTAAATACAACTATTAAATTGCTGGGATAACTAATGAAAGAGGCACCGTTGGGCAATATATGCTATTTGGTTTTTCATGTCCACTTGTGTCCTGTAGGCCCCGAGTACTTGATACCTGTTCCTTGACTATTCACACTATCCACATACGGGAGACTCTATGAATCCCCCTTTGCCTGAGCTTGATTCACACTTTATTTCTTGGGGCCACAAGTAGTTTGGGCTTTATTACTATCATGTACTTATGCCATGCTTTACTGCTTTATTTACGATTGTGCGTGGAGCACCTGTACTGTTTTGGAATGTGGAATGTTTTCGCGGTATCGACAAGCCCAGTCACACTTTCGGGTTCCTAGTCGTTTACAACCATTGTCACAAAACCTGGGTCCATCTCGGAGCCGGCCAACTTCGTTGCGGGTAGCTTAGTGGGATGCCCCCCTGAAATGATTTATGAATCCTGTGATTGCTTTGTCGTGAAAGCCTCGTTGGGTTTTGATTTGTTTTTTCCGAGGTTGATCGTGTGTGTGTGTTGCTATTTGTGCATCCCTGCAGGGTAAATCTTTCTGAAAGCCGTGTCCGCGGTTATGGACGACTTGGAGCACAGTATCTCGATCATAGACAAGAATAACTAAAGCAGTGCTATAAATTTGACTTAATATGTGACTAGTAATCAGCTTCACTATAATGGAATGGATAATAAAAGTGCCAACAACTGGTGGAACTGGGGTGTATCGTGGCATGTTATACCTGCCTAGTAAGTATCACAACTCCAATAGAATGAAATAAAAGTGCCAACAACTGCTGGGTTTGGTATGTCACATGCTAATTGTATCTGACTAGTAAGTACTGCAACTACAATGGAATGGTTAACTAAAACTGCCCACTGCTTATGATATCGGTATGACTCATGATATCTATATCTGACTAGTAAGTGCTGCAACTATAATGGAATGAATAAAACTGCCAACTGTGTGAGTTCCTCGGTTTGACTTCCTTGTTTGGTCTCGAGGGGGAATACCAGGATGGGTATGATTGGTGTTAGTATAAGGTTGGTTCCGGATAAGTCTTTCTTACCCCCTCTCTAATAGCCGACAGATGTATCGAGTCTCTATAGGTTGTTTAGTGCATGCTGCGCTGCCGCTTTAGTCCACCATACCTATGTAGGCGAGAGACGCCGAATTCTAGCCTCACCATGTACTGGCCTCAGTACTGACGCTCCTCTTTTTCCTTTGCCCTTTGTCGGCACCCCTTTTGTTTTAGCAGGTTTGAGATCGACGTCATTAGCAGGGTTACCCTTCCGGCTTGGCCTGGGCAGGGTTATGAATGCCATTGGTTATTCTTCAGGGCTCTTAGCCCAATTTGCTTCTTATCCGTACTCGGATGTTGTATCGTTTTCAAGGTGAATTGGATCTTTGTGCTGTATATCTGTATTCTTGACTCAATGAGTTGTTGTTGTATATATATGTGTTGTGGGTTCCATCGTGAACTATTGTGTAATGGTATTACTTCGTTTTCCACCCGCACGCAAGTGCCTGGTGGGTGTCCTTGAATCGTTTCTATGTGGGTTTGGCGGGAAGCGCTGAAATCTGCATAGGGCCGATTCGAGGGTGTGACACATATCCTCATTTTTGATCACTTTAACCTTAATCACCTAAAGATGCCTATGATAGGGGCAATGAGAGCTAAAAGCTAGTAAGTGTCATAATTTTTGGGAGCTCTTTATGAGACTTGCAATCCCTGCTTCCCTCTTTGAAGGGCCTTTCTTTTACTTTGTAGTTGAGTCAGTAAACCTACTCCCTTCTATCTCAGCAAGTATTTTGAGTTCATGTGTTTCATTCATTCATATGATGATTTATTCAATCATGTCTTATGTTCCTTGTTTTGCACATTGCTCTTATCTTGATGTTTACTACTTTGAAAGCTATCATTGAAAACTAGCTATTTGTGAACTCCAGCAAATTATCAACTATTCTTCGACCAAGAGCTAAGTTTGCCATTACCAATTATGATTCACTTTATGTATCTTTTTTCTGTTCCTTTACCTATTACAAGTTGAGTTATATAATAGTGAGTTGTCTTCTATTATGATCTATATATTTGATGAATGTGATGCTTCTTGTCCATATCCTTTTATCGACTCTTCACTCCATAAACCTGAGGCCATGTTTATTGAGCTCAGTTTCGCTTGGGGACAAGCGAAGTCTAAGCTTGGGGGGAGTTGATACGTCCCTTTTGCATCACTATTCTATGTCTTAATTCACTATTATTCATTGATATATTTCGTATTGAGAGGTGATACTTATGTTATTTTATCTGTTTTTGCATGGTTGATGACTTTTGGAGCATGGACCGCTGCAATCAGGATTCTGATGGAAAAGGTGTTGTTTGGAGGCAAAATTCGCGAAGATCCGAAAATCTGGGAAAATATACGGAAAATCCTATTTTTCTAGAAGACGAAGGAAGCCATAAGGGGGGCTGGAGATGGGCCACAGGGGGCCCACACCACCCCCTGGCACGGGCAACCCTAGGCCGCGCCAGCAGGTGGTGTGGCCACCCTGGCCCACTCCAGGCTCTCCCCTCTGGCGTATATTATCCTCCCGAAACCCTAAGACTCGGGGAGCGACCATAGAAAGATCCGCCGCCTCTGCAGGGCGGAAAACACCGAGAGAGAAAGATCTCTCCGGCAGACAGATTTCTGTCGGGGAATTCCTTCCCGGAGAGGGGGGACCATCGCCATCAACACCACCATCAACCTGGACTTCATCGGGATCATCATCCTCATCATCACCACCATCATCACCATCAGCACCCTCATCACCATCTCCATATTGCTGTAACAATTGGGTTGAATCTTGCATAGTTCATAGGGGAAACTTTCTCGCTGTTGATTACTCTTTGTAGTTGATGCTATTGAGTGAACCATTGCATTATTGTTTATGTTCAGATTGTTATACATCATTATTCCATCTCTGATCATGATCCATATGATGTCTTGTGAGTAGTTCGTTTTGTTCTTGAGGACATGGGAGAAGTCATGTTGTTAGTAGTGGAGTTGTGTTGAGAAAGATTCAATAGTTTGATATTTAAGTTGTGGTGTACTTTTTTAGTGGTGTCATGTGAACGTCGACTACATGACACTTCACCTATATGGGCCTAGGGGAATACATTGTGTATTTGGCTACTAATCGTAGGGGTTGCCAGAGTAACAGAAACCTGAACCCCCGTTAGGAAACCATTGCACAAGGGACATAAGGGTCTTAGAGTTTAAAGCTGTGGTTAGGTTTCTACCTTAATTACTTTCTTGTACTTACGGATGTTTGCAAGGGGTATAATCACAAGTATGTATTAGTCCTAGGAAGGTCAGTACATTAGCACAGGTTCACCCACACAACACTTAGCAAGCTAAAGAAGATTAATCAACTATATGAAGCGAAAGCACTTGACAGTCTTCCCATGTGTCCTCGAGAATGTTTGGTCATCTTAAGTAATACAACCGGCTTGTCCTTTGCTGAATAAAGGATTGGGCCACTTGCTGCATTTATCCCTACTGTCTTTTGTTTACTCGTACTTTGTTTACTTGTTTTATCAAAAACCCCTAAAAATCCGTTTGCTAAGTATTTGCAGAGAATTCCTGATCCATACCACTAGCCAGCACCTTCTGCTCCTCGTTGGGTTCGACACTCTTACTTATCAAAATACTGCGATACACCCCCTATACTTGTGGGTCATCAATCGCCGTTTAAATTATATTGGAAAGAAAACAAAAATAAAACTCCATGTTAATGATTTTGATCAATTGACGCTTGTGAAACTTTCCTGGAAATAATTAAAACCTCGTTCATGGACCAAAGAAGAACGAACGACTAACCTATTGGACATAGTGCATGTTGATGTATATTTCCCATTATCTGTAGGTGTGAGCAGTGGATTTAAACTTTATATGCTTTCTCCAAAATTTGAGTAAATACATGTGTATATTTACTTAATAAAGGTGAAGTATGAAACATTTGAAAATGTTCAAATGATTTCAAGATGAAGTGGAAAATAATTGTAACAAGAAAATAAAGAATTTATGATTGAATCACAAAGGAAGATATTTGAGTTACAAATTTAGAAAAACACCTATGATTTGAGGAATCGTTCCGTTGACTTGCGTTTCTCGAAACACCATAGGAGTATGGAGTGTTCACGAAATGTAATCAAACCTTGTTTGACATTGTAGGATCAAGAGTGTTATTTATAAAATTGCCATTATATTTTGAAGATTAAGCTTTAGTAACTACCGCTTCTACACTAAAAAGAGCTCCATCGTGATCCATTGAAATGACACCATATGAGTTATGGATTGGGATAAAACCCAAATTGGTTTTTCTTAAATTTTGGTATGCTATGCATAAGTAAAATGTTTACAACCAAAACCGGATGAGAATGTCTTTGTAGGTTATTCCGAATAACCATTGGGTATTCCTCCATAGCACCAAAGACAAAAGTGTTTGTCGCTTGTAAATGTCAAATTTCTTGAGAAGGAATTTTTCGCGAAAAGTTAAGTGGGAGAATAATAGAACTTTGATAAGGTTATTGAACCTAAGCTATATGTGCTGAGTTGCGCAGTTCTGGAAAGTGTCCCAGAGACAACCATAATGCTCATAGCTCACGTGCCTCAAAAGTTGTGGCCACGGAGACCTAAGTTTCTATTGAACCGCGTAGGTCCGATGAACAATAAAATACTAAGATTTGAGATTAAATTGTTATTGTTTGACAATGATGAACCGACTACATACAAAGAAGCGATGATGGGTCCTAACTCTGTCAAATGGCTAGAAGCCATAAAATCCGTGATAGTTCCATACACGAGAAACAAAGTTATTGAACTTGGAAGACCCTCTAGAAGGCATGAAGCCTATAGGTTGTATTTGGATCTATAAAGAAACAGACATGGATGTTTCACATCTATGAAACAGTCGACATGTCGGTAAATAGTTTATGACAATGTTTAAGGAGTTGAATACGACAAGAGTCGATCTTTTGTAGCGATATTTAGTCTAGACGGATTAGTGTAGCAATCACTACAAATGTAAATTGTTGTATATGCTAGTTGAACAAACAAAACAACATTCTTCTAATAGAATGGTTACCTAGGACGTGTACGTGACACAGTCCGAGGGGGTTTGTTAAATCAAAGGATGCTAAAAGGCATGCAAACTTCAATGATTGAAGTAAGTGTAGCACCCTAGTAAAACCACTACTAGAAAATCGCTGTGTTTTTGTTTTGTGTATCATCATGACCGCATGCTCATGTCATCATGCCACATTGCATTTGAGCATCGTCATGTCATCACGCATATGTTCGCCAAAAACTATTTTCTAAATCCGCCTTTGTTTTCTAAACACCCCTTCTTTATTTCAAATGTAAACCCCGATCTCTTCCGGATCTTGTAATTCTCTGAAAACTATTTATAGAAAGTCTTTGTAAATTACAATAATTAATCAAACAAAATGTTTTGAGAGGCAGCCCAACCCATAGGCCAGGCCACCTACCACCCCGGTTGGCCCAACCCAAAACCTAGACCAAACCCTAACCTAATCTAATCTAATAAAACCCTAAACCTAGATCCACCCACCCAACCTACCCAGTCCCCGCCCCCAGCCCTACGCCACAATTGTCGCGACCACCCCCCGCGGTAGCAGCCCCCGCTCGCGTGCGGCACACCCTACCCTGGAACCACACCCGCGCGGCAACACGCCTGCACACAGGCCCCACCCCACCGACACAACCCGACCCTACCTTCCTCATCCCCCGCTCACTCCTCTCGATCCATCCCCATCCCGAGCAGCGCCCCACCTACCCCCGCATGCTACCCTCGCCTTCCTCTTCAGAGGAACCGCCACCGCCACCAAGGGCGCGCCCCCGCCTCCATCGCCCTCCGACCGCCCTTCGCCCGCCGCGAGCCTCCTCCGGTCTTCCTCGCTAGCGTCAAGCTCCTCCTCGTTGCGTGGAACCCGCCGTCTCCGCATCGCCCTGGCATCTCCTCAAGCACGAGCCCGCTGACCCCGTCCTTGCCTCGTCCCTACGACCTTTCCACCGACGGTAGCCATGCGTCCCCCACCGTCCCTGTGCGTGCAGTTCTTCAAGGCCGCCGACGACCCTGCCGTCCAGCGGCCGCTTTCCCCTGCACGCCATAGTAGCCGTCCTCCTCTGCTCTGCCCTGCAGGCCGCCCTTCCTCGCGCTCCTCTTCAAGACACCACTGTCCAGCCGCATCTCCCCTTCTCCAGGCTCGCCCCAGCCCTGTCCGTGCCTCCGTCCGCGCACAGGACCGCGACCTCCTGGTGCTCTCGTTCAACCACAGAGGCCCTCGTCGTCCTCTCCCTTGCAGCAGCGCGCCCGCCAAGTTGCGCCGCAAGACCCACCTCCCCGGAGTTCCTCCTGCCGCCATGGACGCCCGCCCTACGACCTCACCACCGTCTGCACGGGGGATCTGGCCTTCTCAAGCTCCTTGACAGGCCCTGCAGGTTGCCTCCTTTCCTCTGTAGCAGACAGCAACAAGATCTTCTCCACCGTCTGTTGTTTGACCATGACGTGACCCTAGGAGCACCCGAGGGGCCTCCTTCTTGTTCTACAGATGTCGTGCTCATCTCTGCCTCGGTGTTTGTTCTGGCCAGTAGAACCTGTTCATAGATGTTCCTCGTGAATGCCGCAGGAATATGGAAGCCGAAGACTCCCTAATCAAGTTCTACGCCGATATTAAAGCTGAAACAAGATCTCCCGAGACCAATCTGATGACAATGCACCGAGATGATCCGCAACCCCCACAAGGATATCGTGTCTCCGCCAAGATCTTCATGGAGATTGAAGACCCTGTCGAACCCCAAGATATTCGTACCCTAGAGTGTGACCTCTATTCGAGACCCCTATTTTTATAATATGACATTATCAAATGTTGCATATTAAATTGCTCATGCTCGCATACATATTCATTTGTTTGGGGGTATTTAGTCGATTCACCTCATAATTAAATATGGAGACTATATGCGGACTATATTTGTCTCATATTGGCTCCATTTAAATTTGTGTAGCGAACCGATGATATGTTTTGCCTTGTTAATACAACATTTAAATTGCGGGGTATCTAAACAACATAAACCACTTAAGTAATTGTCAGGACCTCGGTTCCGCTTAATATTGCCTAGTCGCATCGCATCTTTGCCATGTCATACATCATACATGTATCATGCTCAATCTTCTGCCATAGAAATAAATAGTGCATCCGATGTTTCTTCTAGTTCTTCACTTCTTCATGGATTAGGACGATGAGTTGATGCGAGTGTCGACCTGATTTTCGGATGAACCTTCGGCAGTGTTTCCCAGGCGAGTATTCTCCCCCTTTCTACCTATTTTGTTTTATAGTCTTTACTTCCTCCTGTTGATCTATTGCTATCCGTGTTGTGATGCTTTAGTTTCTGTGCACCATTTATATTTCTTGCAGCCTCTATATTGCCTTTGACACATCCTATTGCATGTTATTTGATAGATAGTCGGCCTTGCGAGTCGTACTTGCTTGCTCAGGTGCTGCTTCGTTACGTCATTGTCGTTCCATTGTTGATGGAAGGTTGGTACATGCTTAATGGTGGAGATGATCATGGCCTTAATTACAACTTGATAACTAAAATACTGGGAATAGATATAACTGATGTAGAGGCATCGGTGGGTAATAACTAATATTTGGTTTTTAATCGCTCACTTGTGTCCCGTAGGCCCTGAGTACTTAATACCTGTTCCTTGACTATCACACTATCCTCATGTGGGACCATGAATCCCCTTAGCCAGAGCTTGATTCATTTCTTATTTCTTGGGGCCACAAACTAGTTTGGGGCTTTATTACTATCCTGTACTTATGCCATGCTTTACTGCTTTATTTACGATTGTGCTTGGAGCACCTGTACTGTTTAGGATCGCGACACGATTTCGCGGTATCGACAAGCCCAGTCACACTTTCGGGTTCCCAGTCGTTTACAGCCATTCTCGCAAACCCTGGGTCCGTCTTGGAGCCGGCCAACTTCGTTGCGGGTAGCTTATTGGGGTGGCCCCCTTAAATATTTTATGAATCTTGTGATTGTTTTGTCGTGAAAGCATCGTTGGGTTTTTATTTGGTTTTTCCGAGGTTGATCGTGCGTGTGTTGATATTTGTGCACCCCTGTAGAGTTAATCTTTCTGAAAGCTGTGTCTATGGTGTTGGACGACTTGGAGCATAGTATCTCGATCATAGATAACTATAACTAAAGTACTGCTATAAATTTGACTTTGACATGTCTAGTAATCAGTTTCACTTCAACGGAATGAGTAAATAAAAGTGCCAACAACTGCTAGATTTGGGATATCTCTGGCTAAATGTATCTGACTAGTAAGTGCTGCAACTATAATGGAATGAATAAAATTGCCAACTATGTGCGTTCCTCGGTTTGACTTTGGTCTCGAGGGGGAATACCAGGATGGGTATGATTGGTGTTAGTATCATGTTGGTTCCGCATAGGTCTTTCTTACCTCTCTCTAATAGCCGACAGATGTATCGGGTATCTATAGGTTGTTCAGTGCATGCTTCGCTGTCGCTTTAGTCCACCATACCTATGTAGGCGAGAGCCGCCGAATTCTAGACTCGCCGTGTACTGGCCTCAGTACTGACCGCTCCCTTTTTCCTTTGCCCTTTGTCGGCACCCCTTTTGTTTGACAGGTATAAGTTCGATGTCGTTAGGAGGGTTACCCTTCCAGCTTGGCCTGGGCAGGGTTATGGACACCATTGGTTATTCTTCAGGGCTCTTAGCCCCATTTGCATCTTATCCGTACACGGATGTTGTATCATTTTCAAGGTGATTTGGATCTTTGTATTGTATATCTGTATTCTTGACTCGTTGAGTCATTGTTGTATATATATATGTTCTGTGGGTTCCATCGTGAACTATTGTGTAATGATATTACTTCATTTTCCACCCGCACACAAGTGCCTGGTGGGCATTCTTGAATTTTTTCTATGCGGGTTTGGCGGAAAGCGCTAAAACTTGCATAGGGCCGATTCAAGGGTGTTACAAAGTGGTATCAGAGCCCATCAGTTGCTATACCCACTGGTCCAGCCTGTAGGATAACCTAGCTATCGACCGATATAGAGTGTCAAAACTATTTTGCAAAATCGGTTGGATAGATCTAACTAGGTCTGTTTTACTCCTTACCTCTGTGCTATTCTCCTCTTACCTTTGCATGTTTTGAATATACTCTTATCTTTTCTTCGAGTCCAGGATTTCTCGTGGTTGGGTTTCCATCGTAGCTTTAGGGTTTCGCTTCCTTCCTTTTATAATGGTACTGCTACAATCATCTAATATGCATCTCGTTTGTTGAACCCTTCATCCAATCTTTTGTCCTTGAACTCTTTATCTGTATGTGCCCTTTGATGGATATCCGTATCGTTGAAAATATATGATAAGGATGAGCATTGGTGAAGTTGGAGTATACCTTGAGCATGTGTTGTTCATGCCAATGGAACCATCACGGAACCTAATCATTGTATCTTTTCATACAATTTCTTTGTATCTTCCGGTGGTTTCCAACGCGACGACATCATCTACATCAGATCTTATTAAGAGCGTTCATCGCTCCTTTGTTTTCTGAACATCGCTGGTGAAGATATTCAGTCTGAATTCCGAGAATGGGTTGCACGATTTTTCTACTGTATGTGTGGAGTAATAGTTTGGGTGCGTGATGGATTGGCCCCCATGCCGACTACTCACTCTATTCACTCTCATACATTGAAGTGGCTTGGGTTGCACCTTTTTCTCTCCTTCTATTGAAGTTAAAGGTGGCCTTATTTTTTTATACCTTTAACTTCATCCTTTGTTTATCTGGAGTGTTCCCTCGACGAACATGAACAACGACCCCTTGTTGGTGGTGTCGCTGATTTCAAGATGGACCAAGAATCGTTGTTAGTGGTGTCGCGAGGACCTATACGAAGTGAGAAGATTCAGATTGTCAGCCTTCTTCCTCGTACCATGAGGCGGATCTCGAGGGCAAGATCCATTGTTAGTGGTGTCGAATTGTAGCACCCTGGTAAAACCACTACTAGAAAATCGCTATGAATTTGTTTAGTGCATCATCATGACCGCATGCTCATGTCATCATGCCACATTGCATTTGAGCATCGTCATGTTATCACGCATATGTTTGCCAAAAAATATTTTCTAAAGCTGCCTTTGTTTTCTAAACACCCCTTCTTTATTTAAAATGTAAACCCTGGTCTCTTCCGGATCTTGTAATTTTCTAAAAACTATATATAGAAAGTCTTTTTAAATTAAAATAATTAATCAAACAAAATGTTTTGACCGGGAGAGGCAGCCCAGCCCATAGACTAGGCCACCTACCACCCCGGTTGGCCCAACCCAAAACCTAGACCAAACCCTAACCTAATCTAATCTAGTCAAACCCTAAACCTAGATCCACCCCACACAACCTACCCAGTCCCCATTGCCAGCCCCACCCCGCAATCGTCACGACCACCCCCCAGCGGCAGCAGCCCCCACTCTCGTGCGGCACACCCTACCCTCGACCCACACCCGCGCGGCAACACGCCTGCACACAAGCCCCACCCCACCGACACAACCCGGCCCCGCCTTCCTCATCCCCCGCTCGCTCCTATCGATCCATCCCCATCCCGAGCCGCGCCCCACCTACCCCCGCACACTGCCCTCGCCTTCCTCTTAAGAGGAACCGCCGCCACCTCCAGGGGCGCGCCCCCGCCTCCATCTCTCTCCGACTGCCCTTCGCCCGCCGCGAGCCGCCTCCGGTCTTCCTCGCCAGCGTCAAGCTCCTCCTCGCCGTGTGGAACCCGTCGTCTCTGCAATGCCCTGGCACCTCCTCAAGCATGAGCCCGCCGGCCTCGTCCTTGCCTCATCCCTGCGACCTCGCCACCGACAGCAGCCGTGTGTCCCTCACCGTCCCTGCACGTGCAGGTCTTCAAGGCCACTGATGACCCTGCCGTCCACCGGCCGCTTTCCCCTACACGCCATGATAGCCGTCCTCCTTTGCTCTGCCCTGTAGGCCGCCCTTCCTCGCGCTCCTATTCAAGCCATCGTTGTCCCGCTGCATCTCCCCTTCTCCAGGCTCGCCTCGGCCCTGACCACGCCTCTGCCCTCCGTCCACGTGCAGGACCGCGACCTCCTGGACCTCTAGTTCAACCACGGAGGCCCTCGTCGTCCTCTCCCTTGCAGCAGCGCACCCGCCAAGCTATGTCGCAGGACCTGCCTCCCCGGAGTTCCTCCTGCCGCCATGGACGCCCGCCCTGTGACCTCACCATCGTATGCACGGGGGATCTGGCCTTCTCAAGCTCCTTGACGGGCACAGGTTGCCTCCTTTCCTCTGTAGCAGACAGCAACAAGATCTTCTCCACCATCTATTGTTTGACCATGCCGTGACCCTAGGAGCACCTGAGGGGCCTCCTACTTGTTCTACAGATGTCGTGCTCGTCTCTGCCTCGGTTTTTGTTATGGCCAGCAGAAGCCATTCGTAGATGTTCCCGTGAATGCCGCAGGAATATGGAAGCCGAAGACTACCTAATCAAGTTCTACGCTGATATTAAAGCCAAAACAAGATCTCCCGAGACCAATCCGATGACGATGCACCGAGATGATCTGCAACCCCCACAAGGATATCGTGTCTCTGCCAAGATCTTCATGGAGACCGAAGACCCCGTTGAACCCCAAGATTTTCGTACCCTAGAGTGTGACCTATATCCGAGACCCCTATTTTTATAATATGACATTATCAAATGTTACATATTAAATTGCTCATGCTCGCATACATATTCATTTGTTTGGGGGTATTTAGTCCATTCACCTCATAATTAAATATGGAGACTATATGTGGCCTATATTTGTCTCATATTGGCTCCATTTAAATTTGTGTAGCGAACCGGTGATATGTTTTGCCTTGTTAATACAACATTTAAATTGCGGGGTATCTAAACAACATAAACCACCTAAGTAATTGTCGGGACCCCGGTTCCGCTTAATATTGCCTAGTCACATCGCATCTTTGCCATGTCATACATCGTACATGCATCATGCCCGATTTTCTACCGTAGAAATAAATAGTGCATCCGATGTTTCTTCTAGTTCTTCGCTTCTTCACGGATTAGGCCGATGAGTTGATGCGAGTGTCAACCCGATCTTCGGATGAACCTTCGGTAGTGTTTCCCAGGCGAGTATTCTCCCCCTTTCTACCTATTTTGTTTTATAGTCTTTACTTCTTCCTGTTGATCTATTGCTATCCGTGTTGCGATGCTTTATTTTCTGTGCACCATTTATATTCCTTGCAGCCTCTATATTTCCTTGGACACATACTATTGCTTGTTGTTTGATAGATAGTCGGCCTTGCGAGTTGTAGTTGCTTGCTCAGGTGTTGCTTTGCGTCGTCGTTGTAATTCCACCATTGATGGAAGGCTGGTACATGCTTAATGGTGGAGATGATCATGGCCTTAATTACAACTTGATAATTAAAATACTAGGAATAGATATAACTAATGTAGAGACATCAGTGGGCAATAGCTAATATTTGGTTTTTAACCGCTCACTTGTGTCCCGTAGGACCCGAGTATTTGATATCTGTTCCTTGACTATCGCACTATCCGCATGTGAGACCCTGAATCCCCTTAGCCAGAGCTTGATTCATTTCTTATTTCTTGGGGCCACAAACTAGTTTGGGGCTTTATTACTATCCTGTACTTATGCCATGATTTACTGCTTTATTTATGATTGTGCGTGGAGCACCTGTACTGTTTAGGATCGCGGCATGATTTCGCGGTATCGACAAGCCCAGTCACACTTTCGGGTTCCTAGTTGTTTACAACCATTCTCGCAAACCCTGGGTCCATCTCGGAGCCGGCCAACTTTGTTGCGGGTAGCTTATTAGGGTGCCCCCCTGAAATATTTTATGAATCTTGTGATTGCTTTGTCGTGAAAGCCTCGTTGGGTTTTTATTTGGTTTTTCCGAGGTTGGTCGTGCGTGTGTTGCTATTTATGCACCCCTACAGGGTAAATCTTTCTGAAAGCCGTGTCCACGGTTATGGATGACTTGGAGCACAGTATCTCGATCATAGACAACTATAACTAAAGTAGTGCTATAAATTTGACTTTGACATGTCTAATAATCAGTTTCACTTCAACGGAATGAGTAAATAAAAGTGCCAACAACTGCTGGATTTGGGATATCTCTGGCTAAATGTATCTGACTAGTAAGTGCTGCAACTATAATGGAATAAATAAAATTGCCAACTATGTGCATTCCTTGGTTTGACTTCCTCATTTGGTCTCGAGGGGGAATACCAGGATGGGTATGATTGGTGTTAGTATCAGGTTGGTTCCGCATAGGTCTTTCTTACCTCTCTCTAATAGCCGACAAATGTATCGAGTCTCTATAGATTGTTCAGTGCATGCTTCGTTGCCGCTTCAGTCCACCATACCTATGTAGGCGAGAGCCGCCGAATTCTAGACTCGCCGTGTACTGGCCTCAGTACTGACCGCTCCCTTTTTTCCTTTCCTTTGTCAGCACCCCTTTTTTTGACAGGTATAAGTTCGATATCGTTAGCAGGGTTACCCTTCCGGCTTGGCCTGGGCAGGGTTATGGACACCATGGGTTATTCTTCAGGGCTCTTAGCCCCATTTGCATCTTATCCGTACTCGGATGTTGTATCGTTTTCAAGGTGATTTGGATCTTTGTATTGTATATCTGTATTCTTGATTTGTTGAGTTGTTGTTGTATATATATATGTTCTGTGGGTTCCATTGTGAACTATTGTGTAATGATATTACTTCGTTTTCCACCCGCACACAAGTGCCTGGTGGGCATTCTTGAATCGTTTCTATGCGGGTTTGGCGGAAAGCGCTAAAACTTGCATAGCGCCAATTCGAGGGTGTTACTATAAGCATCGCAGAGTTGGAATCTTCATCATGATGAAATTGTTAAAAGGTTTAATTTCACTAGAGATGATGAAGATGCTTGTATTAGCAAAAATTAAGTGGGAGCACTGAGACATATTTCTAATACATTGTGTATAAGACATATTGTTGATTGGAAATGATGTATCTTTTATTAATGTAGGTTAAGAATTTCATTGAAATTAGATTTGGATGAAAGACTTAGGCAAAACCCGAATATTAGGCATCAATGTCTATTTGGATAGATTGAGACGCTAATATGGTTATGCCATATGTACATAGAAGAAATATTGAACGAGTTCAATATGAAAACAACGAGAAAGGTTCTTGCCTCATGGATAAGGTTGAATCAAGATTCAAGTGTTTTGATAGTTGGTGAGTAAAATCACATAGATATCTTGATAAGAGATTCAAATGTTTTGACACTTGGTGAGTGAAATCACATGAATATTTTAATCAATCATTCTGTAATATGTACATATCCAGATATGTCATATGCTCTAAATGTTATGAGCATATACTAGGGTGACTCATAGGATGATCATTGGACGCTACTAAGGATATTCTTATGATATTTGGAACAACTAAGTATATATGTTGTATATAGAAGTGACAGATAGTTCATTGTAAAGTGTTACATTGACACTATACAAATAGTTCATTGTAAGGTATTACATTGACACTATACAAATAGTTCATTGTAAGGTGTTACATTGGCACTCTATAATAGTTCATTGTAAAGTGTTACATTGGTACTAGTTTCATCACAAGATACAAATCAAGTTTATCTCAATTTAGGATATAGGTTAAGGTGGCACATTGTAATGGAAGAAAGTTCCATGATGGATTTGGATGATTTCTAAAGTTATGGATATTGTGACAGATACTACAACGAAAGGCTAAGTATAAGGCTGTTATGGTAGAAACAAAGGACCTGGGTGTGGTTCGATGGGATAGTACTATGAAGATATATTGTATGACAATTATGTCAACATGTTTTAAACCCCAAGGAACTAAGGTCTCGCCAAATTTATACAAATCCATCTCATTAGAGAATGAGCGATGCATGGAGATGCAACGACATGCAAATACACATAAACCTAAAAGTGTCTGATCTGGGGATTATGTTTACCACTAGCAAATGTGTATATACAACACCAAAGTGCCATAGGTGTTGAATGTGCAAGTTTTTCAAACTAGATTGTTGACTATAGTGCAAGTGGGAGACTGAAAGGAATATGCCCGAGAGGCAACAATAAAGTGGTTATTATCTTATTCCATGTTTATGATAAATGTTTATTTTTTGTGCTATAATTGTGTTAAGAGGAAACATTAATACATGTGTGATTTATAAACAGAAAAGGTTCCTAGTAATGCCTCTCTTAATACTAGCTTGTTGATTAGCTGATGATCATAGGTTTCCTGATCATGAACATTGGATGTTGTTAATAATAGGGTCATCTCATTGAAGAATGATATGATGAACAGTCACCCGAAGTAGATGTAGCAATATGATCAGACCAACAAGTTTATATTGCTATCACATTTGTAGTAACTCAATGTCCTTAGACCATGAGATCACGTCAATCACTTTCACCAGAAAGGTACTTTGATTCCATCAAACATCACACCGTAATAGGGTGATTATAAAGGTGTCGTCAGTTACTTGGAAAGTGTTACTTGAGGCTCGTGGCTCAAGAGTGGGATTTGTCCATCCAAATGACGGAGAGATATACCCAGGGCCCTCTTGGTGATATCACATTGACATAGCTTGCAAGCAAGTGATTTGATCACTAGAATGTTATATCATGTGAACAAGAAAAAGAGTACTTGTCGGTATTGTGATTAAACAAGGTATGGATGATACCAAATGATCGGATCTTGGACAAGTAAAATATTGCGAGACAAAAGGAATTTGATTAAAACGAAAGAGGTTCATATGATCATTGGATTTTCGTGGAGCTAGTGGGAGTCATTATGGATCTCCAGATCCCACTAATTATTATTGATCGGAGAGAGTCTCGATCATGTCTACATAGTTCTCAAACTCGTAGGGAGACATACTTAAGGTTAGTCGACGCAATTGAGTGGATAGGGATAGGAGAAGATAATGTACATCGCAGGAATTTGTTCTGTTGAATCTGCCAAAATGGTTTCGGGGCATCGAAACAAAGCAATGAAGTTAATGTGTTCATTAAGTGAAGTACTCATTAAATGAAGTGTTCATTAAATTGAGTTGCATTAAAACAAGAGAATTAAAGTGCTTTAATTGAAATACCTTTGGTTTTTTGAGTGGAGAATAAATGGAGGAAGTGGAGATTGAATTATGTGTGAGTGGATTGTCCACCCACATGAATGAGGGGAGGGGAAGGGGCACCTCCATGGCACCAGCCAAGGGAGCGGGCTGCCCCTCTCCCCTATAAAAGGAGGTGGATACCTCCTCCCTCTCACACACTTGCCCACTCCTCTCATATGCCCTTTGGTTGGCATCTTCTCCCTCTTACTAGGCTTGTCCATTGCCACTACAAAAGGTGCTTAGGCAAAGCCCTACTCAAGATATTCCCCTCCACCAATCTACCATGACGTAGTGCTGTTGGAGTTCCTAGAGATCCACTACTTCTGCTGGACGGCTGGAGTGAGGGTTCGGGAGTCGTCGGCATGCCGTACGTGTGACTGATTACGGAGGCGCTGCCCTCTTGTGGTGTTGATCGTCGGCACGTCCTTGAGGATGGATGTGTACATCTACATCAACCATGTTTGTTTGCAGGAACGTTATCCCGCTAACGGTCTTCGAGGGTGAGTCCATCTGAAACCGTTACATAGTATCGCCTTGATTCGAACTTGGCAGTTGCAAACCGTAGGATTGTTTTATTTTCTATGCAACGTACCCCATCAGTAAATCTCAAAAATCAATATAAAACATGGATATAACATTATATATGTTTAAAATATGTGGGAATATGTATCAATAAACTACAAAGTTCACGTATTCATTTTACATGTATCAACATTCCCAAGCTTAACCTATGCTCCTACTCGAGCATGAAGGTGATAAAACTAAACATGGACTTTATAGTGTGTTGCTATGCTTCATGTCATACATTATATTCATTCACACAAAGTTTACAAGGTTCAATTTTTAAAGAATAGCAATAAGCAAATGAGCTATAAAGTGATATCTCTTATACAATACAAACATGCTTAACAATAAGTTGTTTTGTATTGAAACAAATGAAAGTATCATGAAAAATTAAGCATGATTAGATGAACCTAAAGAATTATGGAAGACCCTTTTGTTTCTTTTGACACTTTGGTAACAGAAAGTAAGAAGGGAACACATGTGCTAGTCCTTTAATAAAAAGATATGTGGGAGCATAAAATAAAGTTTTGAGATATGTAGCCCAAGTCAACGATAATCATAAGAGTGATGTTTTAGGAATATTTTGTTGACAAAAGAAAGTATGGTTATGTGTTTGAACCTTTACAAGTTGAATGTCTCATGCCCCTTGACCATAAGTACCCACACCTCATGCTACTCAACTTAGGAATACTTAGTGGTTTTGTCATTGTAAGCATATAGTTTCAAACAAGAGAGTCAACTGAGGCACTTCTTGCCCCTTTGTACGAGGAGTCCCTTTGTGAGGGTCTATCCATACTTAGATGACAAGACAAACAGACAAATGAACCTCTCAGCACTTTATTTTATTTACTATTTTTATAGATTTTTATTAAAAATGCTTCATAGACTATTCATGTTGTAAACTTCCAACATGATGCCATAACATGGCTTAGGTTGGTGGCCCAGACATCCCTCTAATTATATGAAAACTACAAAAGGCTTTATTGAGTGTTTAGATTTATTTCACATCGATGAGCATCCACGTCCAAAAGAACATGATATCAACAAAAAGTAGTGCAATGTTGAAAGCTTCCCCATGATAGCATGGTTTGGCTAACGAACAACTTATAAACTATCAAACACATAACTTACTCCCTCCGTCCTAAAAAGGATGTCTCAAGTTTGTTTGAATTTGGATGTATGTATATACTAAATAGTGTCAATATACATCCAAGTTTAGACAAATTTGAGACATCCTTTTTAGGACGGAGGGAGTACATAATTCCAGTTACCATGGGTCAAATTTTTGTTTGACATTCTGTTTTATTTCAAACAGTTGTTCTCTAGTGGTTTCACCCCACATCTTACTTTCTCATGAGCTTTAAACTACACAAAAGATATTATTTTGAAGTACTTGAAGGTATAGCACATATATTATACTTGGATTAGAAAGTTCCACATAGATAGGTATGGTGTATGTTGTTGGAGTTTAAGGTATTTGGATATAAAAGTCTTAGCTTGCTTGAGAATTTTGGGCTACCAAAAAGAGATCTACAAACATGCCAAAGTGTCCATTGTGCTAATCATTTCTTATCAAACAAATCTCCTTAAAATTAACCATTTATGCATGAAAACAAAAAGTAGCACTAAATAAGGCACTTGCAAATTATCATTCATTAAAGTATTTGAAACAAGTAACACTTAGCATAACTTATATTTCAACTTTTTGTTTTCATTCCCCTTTTCTTTTGATAGCATACCGCTCAATTTATTTTTAATTTCAGTAGCTCTTTCTTAGGCATGCAAAACATCTATCATGGTTCTCTCATTTATTTCAAAGGTAACATGAAAAATTAAATATAAAACTAGATTAATACGCTCCAAGTTTCTATGATCATCTTATGTTGCTCAAAAAACAAAGTTTAGAGGTTTATAAACCGAGAGTTTGATAATTATAGTGGGGTGCCTTGGGCATCACCAAGCTTATGGTTTTCACCATTCTTGGGTAGTTCTTTGTCAACACCCGGATTTTTAATCCCAGATGCCTATTATGCCATACATCGCAATCCCAGGATTACCATTTTTGCGAGACATAACATATTGGATATCATAGTACATCATCCATTACAAACCATAATAAGGTCTTACACAAATAAAGGATCTCATGATCCAGTCTTAATACAAACAAGTAGCGGAATAAATAAGCGTAGCGGTGCGCTCCATCTTCAGTGTCACAGGTAATGCTGACGATGGGAGATGATCCTAGTTGTCGTAGCCGTCCTGCTGTCCTACTTCCGGATAGTCGTCCTCATAGTCTGGCCACAGGAATAGCCAGGGACAAAGCCATGAGTACTCTTTAAGTACTAGCAAACTATTACTAACAAGTAAGGTAGTTCTAGTAGGAATGCTAAACTCTAAGTTTATTTGCAAAGTTAAGTTTGAAACCTAGGATGAGTTCAAAAACAAAGAAAGATAAAATAAAGTTCTAAATCAACTAAGTGGGAACTTAGTTTTCATAGTCACCACCCTGTTGTGGTCAAGTCATGTCACAAATCATTTCACAAGTCATTTTGAAAACATCTGACAACGGAACAGTATGGCCACTCCAACTGTCCATGACCACAGACACGGCTATTCGAATAGTTTGACACTCTGCAGAGGTGGTACACTTTCACCACCAAATTCGATACATCCGTTAGGGATAACCCTGAATCATCATACTTAGTATGCGGATAATCAATCATAACCTTTCCTTTACACACTCTAGTATAAGCACCTCTCCTATGAGCTTGGCCTCCTAGACATGGCCATTTGCTATCCTGGGCACTGCATAGGTGGACAACATCAAGAGGTAGCCTTAGCTCAAACCTCTCCCGCGAGGGAACCAATACTAATGCATATAAACTTCCGCCCAAGCCTTACCCAATTCAGGTATTGTGGTTGTACGGTAAAATTGGAATGATATCGCATCCGAACCCAACCATCAGCTTTTATAAAGGGCTAAGGCTCATGCCTCAACATTTTCATCATCATAAACCATTTGTGTTTCTCAACACATGTCAAAACATCTCAATAGAATGACTCATCATTCCAAGGTTTTCATAATTATTTTCACCAAGTATTCCCATCTAGAGTGATCGAGTTTTTGGTTTAGCTCTAGCCACTAAGTTAAGAGTGTTCACTAAGGTGGGATGCTAATATCAATCTCATGTCATAGAATGATATCTAGTATAGGCCAAGTTTTATACTCTTTATGCTATCTCTACTACTTTCTAAAAGCTCACAAAGCATTACAAAAAGTAAAGAAACTTTGGTAAAGCAAAAGGTAAAACTTGTAAGTAAAACTTGGGGTTGGTATAAATCAAAAAGTTATAACCAAAGAATGCCTAATGCATCTTGCTTAGGTTATCTTGTATAATTCTAGCTTGCCAACAATAGCTTGCCTTGATTGGTGTAGTGGTTGAAATTCTCCTCGTCTTCTTCGGGGTAGAACTCCTCCTCCTCGTAGACTTGGTTGGTACTATCGTCTATATATACATACAGGATACACAATCACCAAACAATACTTAACTAGTGTATTTAGCACACTAAGGCACACACACTTGATGATCTAGCATCATCACAAGATTTAATGAACTAGTTTCATTTATTTTATTTGAGAAAAGTAATTTCGAATCATTGAAATTAATTAAGATTTAATATTCTCCAATTAAAATATGGGATCATGTGGAAACATGTCATCACCACATATTCTAATACATGGGAATGTGATTTAAATGTTTGATCATATTTCAATAAGTTTAAGTTTATTATTTAAATGATTTAAAGTGACTAGAAATTCCTATATAGCATTATTTTGGTACTAGTCCAAAGTCACTGCATGCAATCCTATATATTATTAAATATTCAGATAGATATTATCAAATGTGATTTTTGAGAGTTGGAATCAACTCAAAAGCTATTATGGTTGATTTTTGAAAAATGTTGGAGTGTAGAAAAGTCTCTGTTTTGTTAGTTTTGCTATATGTGATCTCTAACTCCAATTGATTTAAATCCAACGGGCTTGGGTAGATAATTTAATTATCTTTCTAACAAAATTTGAATCATGCATTTTGGTTAATTGGATCTCTCTGAACTGATTTTTAAACAAGTGGACAAAAATGAGTTTAAGTCTAAATAGAGAAACATCTATTTGAATTTGCGGGCTAGCGCGGGAAACTAAAGGGCCGGCCCAGTGGCACTCCGCAGTGCAGAGGGCAACTAACAGGTTGGTCCCACATGTCAGCGGCACTTAAAACCTGAAACGGTATGGGGCAATCTGGGCGCTATGATTAGAAGGTGGATCAACGGCTGAGGAGCGTCGTCCCCAGCGAACAGGTCGTCGGCGAGAGCTAACCCTAGTGGCTCGGTGGGGGCGCATTGGGGCTTATCAGGGATCCAACCAGGCTCGGCGGTGGGGGCGATCGAACTGGTGGACGACGGCGGTGCTAGGCGTGGTCGCGGCGACTCCTAGGGTGGTCGCAATCAGTGGGGCCCTTCTCCTCCAGTAGCTGCCAGCTCTGGTGGAATTCCGACGACTACGAGGTCGATTGGCTCCGGGGAGAAGTGGGGTAGGCTAAGTGGCGAGAGGGGAGGTGAGTGGTGTGTAGAATGAGGCTGGGGGAGGCCTCCTTTTATAGGCTCGACGGAGAGACCGAGCGGCGTGGCAGGGCTCGGGACAGGGACAGTGGGCGGCGGTGTGATCACGCCTACCTCCTAGACAGGGCGAGAGAGAGCGGGGTGGTCTCCTGCGGCTTGGGCATGGTTGGCTGGCGGCGACCATTCTTGGGCGGCGTGGTACTGGTGCTACGGTGAAGGGGAGTGTTGTCTGGGGCGGGGTTAGGATAAGAGGGGACAAAGGAGAGATGAGAGGGTCGAATGGGGGACAAGACTTTGATTAGCAATAGTATTAGTTAGGCAGTTTGTTTTGTGCTAACCAACTGTTCGACACAATGCCCGCATGAAATCCAAATTTGAATTTTGAAAAGATTTTTGGTGTGTGACTTGGTCTTATGCTTGGTAGTCTTTGTTTTCTTGGGATTTGCAAGTGGAGTTCATTTGAGTGGTTTTTGAAAAAGTGAGATCTATGCATATGTAATGGATTCACTTTTCAATTAAATTGTCCTGCTAAAGGTTTCTTTAAGATTTTAAAGTGGGCCTTGGTAGATCTTTACTTGTACTATCAATGGGTGAAAAGAGTTGAGAATGTTTCTGTTTGAAATTGACTTCTAGGAATACCTAAAGTGGCTTAGGGGATAAAAATGGCCAAAGTGACCATTTGTTCTTTTTATTCTTATTTGATTTCTTTTTCTTTGGATTTTGTTTTTAAATGATCTAGATGATGTGGCATTCATCTTTGAATCATTTTACAACCATTAGAACAATTAAACCTGGCATTTTCAAGCAATTCTATATTAATGCAAACACACATGCATTCTTAATCTATTATATATTAAAAGTAAGTTACAGGCTCACCAGAAAATTAGAAATACTCTAGAAATTCCCACAATAATTAGAAACATCCGACCATCAATTTTCTTAATTAGGTAATGACAACCGATGGATCTAAGTTGCACAAAATTATCCACCAATGCCCCCATTTAATATTCTAGCTAAAAAGGTTACGTCTTCTGTAGTAGAAAAGGAAAACCTAATCTACGGATGCTCCATGAGTCCTCACGCCTGTGCCTCCGCACTACGGATGCTCCAAGAATCCTCACGCCTGTGCCGCCGCAGATGTATTCATGATTTGTTTTCGGCCACCGGGCCAGCCAACCTCCTCCAAGTTAGTGCGTCAATGACAGCCTAAGATTTCAATCACTAGATTACCACGCGTGCCGCCGTGGCCGTATTCTTATTTATTCATTCGGTCGGCTGATCTCCTCCAAGTGTGTGTGATCAGTTGCTAAGATTGTGATCTTCTTTGCTGATGCATGCACCAGATCGGTGCACACGCAGGTCTGCAAGGTTGTTCGGATGGTTGCCTCATACAAACAGCCCAAAGGTATATTAAAATGGATCTCCAAGGTTTCTAGGTGGGCCTGATTGGTGTTCATATCAATGGAGACATAGCAGATGACAGCCATGGAGCTGAAGATGGGAGCAGTCTCTACACATTAAGAGGATTAGGTATGTTATTAAGCACTATACTACAGAGAAGAAAAGGATATTCAGAGCATTATCAACGCCGTCGTCAAAACAATCAGCTAGGGTAATGTTTGTCCTCATGAACTCTAATGCACTCATCGTCATCGTATTCAGATCCTCATCAAGTAGTTCCCTATGGTGCACACAGGCCGTGGATTCCTCTTGAGCATGCACATGGATCCATGTCGTGATAGTCAGGTTTCAAATTTTGACATGCCGCCATACAAGATGGATCAGCCACATTTGTGTCGGTGCACTTCGCCGGCCAACTATCCTCTACATGCACATGGTTTAACATTTTTAGGTTTCAATTTTGAACATCAATGGATGAAATTAAGATTAGCCTCATGCACAGAGCTAGACGGCTAATGCATGGTAAAGTTTCCTTTGACAAGGCAATCTATTTTGTTTAAAATACAAATTATATTTACTGTGGCAAAGTTTCAGAAAAAATTTAAGGTGCGAATTTTCAGGTTTGCAACATATACTCGACAAGTCTCAATCTTTGGGACTTCCCTAGCATCGGCGTCGACATCGGTATCCATAATGTATAGCAAGAGGTGCGTATCTATCAGGAAAAATATTGCATCTCAAATTGCTCTATCACAAAATTTCAGCTTTGTAGCATATCAGCCTGAATTATACTTATTTTTTTGTTAAAAAAGAGACATGGTCTCATGGTCCAGACTTTCCTATTTGCAGGTTTGTAACATATACTCGACACGTTCTTTGGGACTTTCCTAGCATCGTCATCGACATCGGCATCCATAATGTATAGCAAGAGGTGTGTATCTATCAGTATGTAGGAAAAATATTGCATCTCAAATTGCTCTGTCACGAAATTTCAGCTCTGTATCATATCATCCTGAATTGTATTTTTTTTTTGTTAAACTAGGAAACATGCCCGTGCGTTGCAACGGGTGGCAAAATCTTCAGCATGGAGATGCACACTTTTTTAACAGCCAAAACAAGTTGTACAAAACAGCCAACTTTAGCACATCCACTTTGTGCTGTTCTTTCTGGCTTGTGGCTCACCATCACTATCGCCTCTACCCACCCGTGCGCCAAATGGAATGCCAAATACCTTGACCTTTGAGGATATTGTAGGGAATCCCCGCAAGATATTTGATGTTAACGTATAAATATTCTTTCTTATCATCAATCATTTCCGTGCATACATTTTCTAACTAATCAACCTGATATACAAAAAGGGCAGAAATAATTTCAAATACCACATGTGTCATAAGTCGTCGGTCCATACAAGATAGTAGAGATGAACCAAAAAATGAACCAGCTGTTGGTTATTTTTGAACTAGCTACATTTGATGGATATTGCCGAGTTGATATCCCTAAGACTCTTAACTTGCTGCCATGTTTGAATTGGTGTTGTCCGTCGAGCTTCGGATTGACTGTCCTTTAATCCAAGCAGCTTTCCGCCGCCATGCATGTACTTCAAAAAAGGTAGATGTGTCATGCATTATATTTAAAAATCATCATAAGAACCGGGATCGACGCATCTACCAGCTGATCATACATATCTCTACTTTTTTAGATACTTCACCACGAGAAATAGGAAACACCTTAACAAACCTAAAGAATGTGTAGGCAAAATCGGATTTGTAAAGAAACGATCTATCACACATAACATCTATACCAATTTCTATTATAGAACAACATACTTATAAGTTATCCCTTGTTGTAAACTATATTTTTATTTCGCAAAGAATTATGAAATCTCTAACAGTCCATGACCTGAAACATCAAACATATTGCCTGAACTCAGTCAATAGCAGTATATATCTAATGAAAGCAGGGTCGCAATCTCAAGGAAAATGAAGAATTGAAATAGTTCATCCTAGGGAATGTAGAAATACGGCACGATCATGTGTGTATTAATGCCCAAATCACATGGTTTTCTCCTGGAACCACACAACAAGCAAATGCTTGCATTTTATGCTAAAATTAACTTAACAAGCTACAGTTCAACAAAAGGACAAATAGTACACATAGAAATTAAATTTCAGAAAAAATACTTCTGCAAAGTCAGTTCAAGTGAAGAGATTAGCAAGGCTACATGCCCAATATATCAAAAATCAGCTATCTTCATATATTTAATAAGTAGCATAATCATAGTAATCAACAACCAACATGAATTGCTATCATTTTTTACTTCATCCGTCTTAACAATGATTTTGTTATCTCTAAGGTAGGAATTAGACCTCCGGCATAGTTTTTAACTCGGATCCAATACCATGGAATTATAAAATTTAAAATTTATTGGAAATAGATGCTACAATTGCTTGAACGCTGGAATATGTGCATAGAGTCATGGACTGTATCGTCCATTGCCTAATTAAGATTTTAGTTAACCAATGAACACAAGCATTTTTCTTTTGATAGATCTATAGCTTTACGAGAACAATAAAGCGTTTAAGCAATTTTTTTAGAATAATAAACACATAATAAGTTCATAGAGCTTCAATGGAAAGCCATTGGAAAATCAGGATTTCAATAACAAATAAACCCAACATTTATATTTTGACGATCAATAGCTTTACTGGAACAAAATTGGTTGAGCAGTTTTCTAGGATAATAGGCGCATTAATAGCAAATAGAGATTCGATGCTAACCTTTTTTGGTTGTGTACTCTTTCTTGCGTCGAACCTACATTCAAAATACATATGCCTATGATCCTCAGCTATTAAAAGGTATTTACAAAATGAATGGTCGTAAGCAACTTCTTCCACTGTCATTCATCGAGTCAAAACAAGATTGAACCCGTCTAGCTAGTTATATCATAGAAACAAGGAAGAGGCACCTCAATGTAACTGTGACCATCCATGTCCAACTCTTCCATGGTGAGCGAGGCATAGGTTGCCGCATGTTTCTTCAACTTGGCAAGCTTGTCTGATGAGGTGCTCAGCATAATAATCTGTACATGGAAGGAAAGTTGAAATTTTATAGAAGCATTGTGGAGAAGGAAAGCAACTTTAGATATGGTACTCTACAGACCTCTTAGACCTCATATTCTGTGAGCTTTCCATCACAATTCTCGTCACTCTTGATTGCAAAATAATCTCATCAACATGCAAATTTTAAATAGTAGAGATGTGTCGTTAACCACTGATATTTGTCGCTTGCACTTAAAATTTGAAATATGAGAATTACTATCCATGTTCCACAAGTCCATATAAATATGAACAAACTGAATTTGAGAACACTAATAATATAGGTCATTCACCTTGTTAGATACTCACACGAATCCATGATAGCATCTCTGAGAAATAGAAAGATAGACAAGATTAATCTCTAGTAATTACAAAGGATTTTGTGCAATTCACCAAAGGATCAAGAAGAAGGACTCAGTAGTATATCTACACACTCCCAAAACCACCTCAAGATCAAAGACCTCCACAAACTACATATGCTCTAGAGTGTAGATTCAGTAGTATATCAAGAAAAAAATTGGTCATCCCTTACCTCCTGTCTTGTTATGTAGTCTCACCTAAACAACTCGTTCAACTTTTCAATTACCTCCTAACTTGTTCTGTAGTCACACCTAAATAATTCATCCATCTTTTTAATTCCACAGCATCAAACGAAATATCATCCTGTTGTGACTTTTGCACCATGGCCCCCATTGACCAGAATGTACAGCCACGGTTCCAAACTTCCAATATGGACAGGACAATGCCATGGCAGTACTTGGAAATTGCCACCACCAACATCAGTCGGTGTACCCTCTAACATAATTATACATGATTTCTTAAAGGAATTGGGTAGAACCGTTGCTATTCTAAAGAGAAAATATATCTTCCAAGATCGATAACCTTGATTTCACATCTGATGTAGTTCTTCGTAAGCATATGCTCTATTTTCAGGTCACAATAAATTATATTTAAAATACGCAATAAATGAAAGCTTCTATGAATTGTCGAGCTACAGCCTGAAGACAAAGGGAAGGTCACATGTCGTTGACGATTTTTTGGTGAACAACTGAACATTATGCAGACTTTACCCATGTAATTAGTAATTGGGTGGTTATAACTTAATTGGAATCTGTAGCTTAGTTAGAAGGGTTGGCTTATCTGATTATGTTGGTGATTAACTAATTGTAGAGGATCAAAGAGCGAAAATTGTAAATTAAGACAGGGAGTGAAGAACTATATTACAAGGAAACAAAGATGAGATGAGATGAACCAATTCAATAAAATGTGGGGACCTAATTTTTTATTGGAGACAAGGATAATAATTCACCGATTTCATAAAAAATACTCTAGAATTGTCACACATATCAGTGCATGACTAACAACTCTGAAGAATTAACAGCTAGCATACCAACATTGCAATCAAACCACATATAGAAATATGAAACACTTCTTACATAGAAACATAATAGATAAAAATGTTAAAACATGCCAAGCTTCTTTCACTCTAAGATGCCAATAAAAGTTTGAAACGTAATGTCTTGTAAAAAGCACCCCTTTGAAGTGTAGCATGGTACTTTACAATGTGAAGTAGAGATTTAGACCAAGAAAACGGGAAATACGGTAGATTCAGAACGGTGTGCTTTGCTCACCAAGCTTGAGAAATATTTGGAGGCAATAATGTTTACTTAGTGGTTCTAGCCTTGTAGTAACAATCATCAACCAGGTAAAGATGAAGTAAAGATTTCTCTTGAATTTGAAATATCAGCGGCTGCTGCAAAGCAATACAACTTCATCATGCACACTCGCTCTTGGTATGATGCCTGTAAATCTTTACTAAAATCTGGTAAGTGAAATAATCCATATAGTAAAAGGCAAGGAACGTGGTTTTCTGTGCACCTGTAATCAATGAAGAGAAATCCATATAAAAAAACAAAGAACATAGTGTTTTGCAGCCCTAAATATTGTAACCAAGCATGCTTACTCAAGATTATGACACCTTGAGCGTGCACCCAGTTGTGCTTGCTCCATGATATACTTAAAAGGTTTTTTTATGGCAGGAGAGTCCTAACATCACAAACAACAAATATTAAACAAGTCAACTTATGCATCAGGAACTGCTCGCTATCCGGGCGCATTAGGTAGTACTTCCGAACATGATTCGCATCAGGATACAACATGGCAAGAAAAATTAGGGAGGCCACAAACTGAGCCTTGAGGACGACAGCATTCTGTACTTCTAGGAGGCATCTACGTACTCGTCCCTTGGATGACATTGATTTATTTCTAAAGACGAACGGTGGTTATAGACATGGTTTTGTACAGGTCGCAACATCTGGGTTTTCATATAAATGATTTCTGGAATCTAGTAATGCAAGAATGGGTCAACTTGCCAACACCGTATTTTTCCACCAGTATTGTAGCATGATGTAGGGCTGATATACATGTGATCGTCGTTGCAGGTGATGCTAAACGGGGTTACCATTTAGTTATCAAAAGTTATAATTAAGTATTCAGTTCAGGGGATTACATTTAGCCACCCCAACTTTGCAACATAATAAATCAGAGTTTGAGAGAACAATCAGATAATTGAGGGTATGTCAAACGATATTTTTAAACAAACTCATGGATGGATTTTCTGTTTATGTTCAAACCTCAACCATGGCAATTTCGTAAAAATTGCAGATATAGAAGAGATTAGATAAGCTTAAGAAGTGTAAAACTAAAGATCCACAATAGAAAGTGAAAGCAAGATAAGATGAGTTTTGCTCCAACAGTTTCCCCTTTCTCAGGAAGAAGCCGAAAGATCGGGATTGGAAAAAATCTGAACACGTTTATGGATGGAAAGCGTGCAAGATCTATGCGTTGGCTGACCATGAAAACGAAGTTATACATCATATTTATCTGCTAACTATGAAGCATGTTATTTATGTTGCTAATGTAACAGAATCTGATCATAAGAAAGCGTGTTATGTTAAAGAAGTGGCCAAGTTTGTGATAAGTATTAGCATCTTCATCGATTTAGCATTAGAAAAATGCGGAGTTGTATACCAGGTTGAGGTTGAACTGTCTGAACTACCATTAGAAGAGAGAGTTGACTACCTAAATTCTCTCAATGTTACTGAAAGTGGGCTGGGCAAATTTGGAAAAAGCAACGTATAACCTTTTAGGACTAAGAACACATTTCACGAAAGGAGAGAAGATGAATCTATTACGCTGTCAACACACTTTGTCCATCTATTGACCCTAACTTCTAAACACATATCCTGTTTTGTCAGGAAACAAAAGCTAGGACTAATTGATATGTAGGGTCTAATTAGCTCCACGGTCAAACAACATTCACATCGAAATTGTGCAGTAGAGGAAAAATTCTGAAGAAAGATAGAGAGACAATAGTGGGGATCGGACACTTACCAGCAACAATTGCGGGAGCTGCAGTCGAAGGATGCGTCGGCGCGGCTGAATCTCTCATCGTATGGGAGCTACAGTCTATTATTAGTCCAGACCGACATCTCCCATCGTAGCTCCCGATCCTCCCATCCTCTACCGCAATCCCGTGATAGAGCGCCTCCGCAGCATCCTTCGGCGTCGCCAGCCTCCCTCGACAGAGCGTCTCGTCCGCCTAGGGTTGATACGTCTCTTTGCACAAGGGGCGGCTAGGGTTATCCGCGAAATAGCGAGGGGACGTTACAGGGTGGGCGTGATGGCGAGGGAGGAAGGAGATGGTGGAGTAGGCGGAGGCCGGTGGCACCTTGGCGGTGCTAATCGACGGCAGATGCGCTCGGTACTTAGTGGCGGCGGTGGTGGTGAAAGACAGGAGATGGGTGAGGGAGAGAGACGAGCGAAAAAATGGATTACGTGGGCAAGCATGAAAAAACCGGTGGAGACGAAGGGATGTCAGAAAAAATCGGCGAGACGCACGACGAGACCGATCGCGCGACGAAGGACGCGACGTAGTGCGAGGTGGTAGAAAACTGAATGCCTTCCTGCTTTTTAGACAGTATATATAGAGAAAAGAGACATGGCCTCATGGTCCAGGCTTTCCTAAACGGCTAGCGGGTAGGAGGAAAATAACTGGTGCTCTTGAAATTTACATGAATCACACATATACTCGAAATTCATGAGAATGGCCCTTCTGTACAAAAGATTACTTGATTTATCGCAGGTATGCCATTATTAGCTATTCCGGGCACATCCTTCTTGCATGTGTGTGTAGTATGCTTCTTATGATATTACAATACCAAATGTCTCACACAATTGAGAAATACATGAGAAATTAGTAATGGACAAATTATTTGTTTTATAAAATAATAGTTAGTCGTTAGTAATCGTGTTTTTGTCGATCCTAGATAAATATGTTGACCTATAGTTATTATATAAATGAATGTTCTCACGGAACTTATCTTGGGCAAGGTGCGAGTCAGGTGTTAGCCTTATATGCCAAGATATGATTTGTTTATGAATGTACTTTATTTATATTAAGATTGAATACGAAACAAGAGTTGTGGGACTGAGCAATCCGGTGCAGGCGGCAAGCGCTATCTGTCGTTCTTGATGGGAGAACACCACTTCACGTCACGCAAAGTATGCACCATCAGATGTTATTCGGCCGCAGTCGAGGAAACGTCTTAGTGGCGCATAAGGCAAACAGGACTAACAAGTACTAACAGGTCGGAACGTACCTCATTATTGCTATGGATTAAGATCTTCTGTTGGCTATCCTATATATGGCATTACATTCCTCGGTTATTCAAATTATTTTTATAGGTTTTGTTTAAAGAATATTTGTATTCCTAATGTTAATACCTGCAGGATGATGCTGAGTAGTTAGTTCAGCAATGGCAAACTAATTTGTTCGCACCTGGGCATCAATTTAGCCGATTCTTCACATTGCAGAGAGAGCCAAACAGTGACATCACTGAGCTGCCAGCTACAACTTAATTTTATTTTCTTGAGACATTATAATATGAAAGATACCAAATGTCTCACGTGATTGTGATTTATAGAAGAAAAAGAGTCGGTTTTTGTTGTTAGTAATTCCTTTTCATCGGCAATAGAATATTTGGTTAGCCTATAGTTAATTTTTAAAAATTCCATAGTTAACCTATAGATTTTCTAAAAATGTACAGTTAACTTTTAAAAAAATTACTGCAAAAATTCCTTTGACCCGGTGTGAGTCATAAGATACCTTACTTGCACAGATGGTCACGGTACTTCACAATAAATGTTTACCTCTTTCACTTGGTACATGTAAAAGGTTTATATTATACACGGATGACCATATTGTACATATGTATATAGATTATAATAGCGTATGGTTTCAACAATTGTAAGTTTCAACTCTGTTTCTTAGATCTATCAAATACCCATACAGCGACAAAAACATCAGAGTTTTACGATAAAACAAAACCACAGTAACTTAGTGCATATATATCAGAGTTTTTTTACAATTGGCCTGGACATTTGATTGCTCTAATCTACACACATTATACTTTGTTATTCAGAGGAACTGAAGGAGAAAAATTCCATTGAATTGTTTTCAACCATTAATGCTTACGATCTCCGCATTTCAGATACATAAAGGGTTAAGGAGGCACAAAAATATATGACACTTGAGGTATGAGCTGAGGTTTAGAAAGATTGTGAACATCATGATCTCTCGATTTCAGAGACATTTTATCTTCTGCTTATATAAAGCTAGGCTTATCTTTTAATTAATCTGCACCTCTGATTTTCATGCAAAAATTGAGAGCAGTCTTACATACGGCCAAACTGACTATGTATCTATCCAATTTAAGTCCAGTCTTCGATATTGTCCAAATTTCAATGTAATTTGTTTTCAATATATATATATATATATATATATATATATATATATATATATATATGACTCATCTGAACAAATTTAGTTCATGTAGTTATGATGTTGTAAGAAAGCAGAACTTGTGGTGTTGAAACATTTATTATTTTGTGTACATATGAGTATCAACATGTGTATATAGAGATATGTTAGCCTTGTGTGACTGATACTTACCGATTTAGATTTAGACTGAAATTAATATCAAAATATTCTGTGATCTTTTGGCACATTACCGATTTCATGTTTTAATATAACCTATTGATTGTGTTTCTACCATACCTACAGATGTGCTATTCCTGGGAAGTAGAGTTGCATACATGGCATGTTTTTAATACAATAAGGAACTTTATTAGTATATTTTCAAAGAAACATAAGGACAATAAAAACGTTGACCGCGCATGTGCAACATTAAAAAAAGTTCATATGAATGTTTACAAATTTACATAACAATATACTTTAGTTTAATGGGGTAAAGCATTTGCTCAATTTGCGACAGAACTATATATATGTTAATAAAATTAAAATGCAACAAACAGATTTCATGAACTCCAATTTGAGTCTAATTTGCATTTTCAGTCAAAAATACCAATAAAGATGTTGCCTGCGCGAATGCGCGGGCCACTGTGCTAGTTCTTTTTAATAATAAAAAGTTTTTGTTAACCCTAAATTAGGTGATTTGGATCTTGATAACCTTGATTAAAGATTTGGGATGTTACAAACCTTCCCCCCTTAAACAAAATCCCGTCCCGAGATTTAAGAAAACTAGGAACTAAAGAGATCTGGAAACTCAGTCCTAATGTAATATTCTCGCTCCCAAGTGGCTTCTTCTTCGGTATGGTTACTCCACTGGATCTTGAGAAATTTGAAACTCCGGGTCCTGGTTCTTCTGAAAGCTTCTTCCAAGATACGGATGGGCACTTCACGATACGTCAGATCCTTGTTGATATCAACGGCTCGGTGATCGATGTTCTTGGTGTAGGGGTTCCGTGTATGAAAACAATAAATTTTATCCTACGCCCCTGAACCCCTGATGCTGCCAGGACCTATCTATTAGTAATACAGTAACGGGAGGGGATTTTCGTGAACTTACCCTTGAAGAACGAAAAGTGTTGTCAACGCTTAGGAGAGCGTGGTTGATGTAGACGAGCCGAAGCCGACCTCAAGGTCGTGATGAAGTCCTCGCGCTCCCTTGGCTCCAATGACTTGAGTGCCTCAAGTGCGACACCTCGCGGGGAGTTACACACGTCTGGTGCCTGACGATGATCCCGCTTCCCTGATCCAGCAGTAGTTGCGGAAGTAGAGCTCCTGGATCCGAATCCCGCAGCGCGACGGCGCTCTGCGGTGAAGATGTCTCTCGTTTGTGTAGTCCGAACTTGGGACCACGGTCACGAGAGAGAGAGGGAGAGAGAGAATATCAATTGGAGGTCCTTCCAAAAGTGAGAATACCTTTATTGATTATTGGGTGTTTTTATCTGGCCAAATACCCCCACTATATATAGGGGGAGGGGAGGTACTACCTCCCTCAAAGTCCCGGGGTGGGACTAAAGGAGAGGAGGGGTGGGGGGAGGCACCGCCGGCCACCCCCTCATGGGCCCCACGTGGGGGCCTGGCCCAATAGGGCCGACAACCACCCCCTTGGCCCCTTCCTCCTCTTGCCTTTCCCTAATGGGCCCTCTCCCCTCCGGGAATTGGCCCATTAAGCCTTTTGACCTTTTAAATTGATTTTCTCTTTATTAAATAATTATGAATAAATGATTATATCAATATTTAACATTCATTCACATATTATTCAATCTCCGTGGCTATGGAACACCTTCCACCTCCACTCCGGACATCCTCCGGACTTACCGAAACCCTTCTGGTTTTCTCCGGCGATTCTACCGATCCTATAAACACTCTCTAAGCATCATCAAGCCCTTAAGCGTGATACCCCACGGTTCGGGAACACTCTAGACATGGTCGGGACACTCCCTCACCAATGATCAACAGAGGGACCTGGATGGCCATGTGACCCCTGTGCGTTCCACGAAGATCTTTCATCGTTTGAACTAGGACAGTCATGTCTTATTCCCTTTGTCTCTCGATACTTGCATTGCCTAAGATCTGATCAATGACATCACCATGTCGTGTTCAATCTCGTTACCGAACAACGGTACTTGACTTGTTCCGACAAGTGATATCCCTGTGATCAAATCACACGCTGCGTAGATATTGGATATAACCTCTCCGAGTGGGCCCTTGAGTATCTTCCCGTCAAATGGATGGACAAATCCCGCTCTTGACATATATTGCCTCAACAGTTTCCTTCAAGTACCTGAACACACCTTTATAACCACTATTTTACCAAGTGGCGCTTGATGCTATCAAAGCACTCTCGGGAGATAGTGATTGATATAGCCTCACGGTCTAATAGTCTACGAGGATCCATTTGTAATCATCGTAACTTGAACTTCGTGATATGATTGGGTCACAATGTTTAGGTTGGGTATTGGTTCATCATCTCATTCCCCGAATGAGTTGACTCCATTTCCAACTGGCATAAATTCCACATGATCAGGAAACATGATCATTTGTTGACCAATGAACCAGTGACTAGAGTTTCACTAGGAACCCCTGGTTGTTTGTATATCACACGTGTATTGATGTTTCCACTCAATATAGTTATAGCATGATATAAAACTTAATCATAAACTATATGAAATATGATAATAGTCCTTACTACTATTTGTCTCTAGGGCATATTTCCAACAGTCTCCCACTTGCACTAGAGTACAAATACGCTAGCTGCATTTGTTCTTAATCATTGGCACCATATATCCGGTACCCTGAACATGCTTGCTCATGGAAGAGGTTGAGTCTTGGGTCTGTACTTTACAGTACCAAATCCTTTGCAACTTACTAATGTCACCTTGTTTGACATTAATACTTTATCATCACATGATAATATCTTTGTGTATGGATCGTCGCTATCACAGCAGAACGAGGCCTGATTCCAGGAGCCTATAGTGACTTTAGATCAACCTCGAGGGCTTTCTCATGGGCATTGTTCCCTGGGATACATCATTCTATGTTAAAAGCGAACTAGCCCCGCCATAACATTATACAACACTTTAGATGGTACCCTTATCTATTATTATAAATGTATTCATCAAAACACTAGTGCACTATGTGCAGCTTTCGATGTTTTGTTCACCTTGCTTCCTACTTGACTTCAATCGGTATTTACGGGAGTTTCTAACATATTCCCTTATAACATAACCCTTTATGTTTTAAGATATGTCGTCCTTTATGGATTTGGAAAACATGTCTGTAGTTCTCTACTAGACACTGCAGACAAACTTAGCTCAATGTTCTGTGATTCGAATTTAATCACTTTTAAACGTTACTTATTGGATTACATATTATGTTAAGTTATCATCATGGTTTTCTGAGATAGAACCTATGTCTCAACATAGTGGATGATGATCATCCTTTTCTTTCTTTCAACAATTGACGTTAACTTAATACTATTCCTAATTTGAGTTACTAAGGACCAGTTCCTTAATTAACTTCTATTCTAAAACCCTTTTTCAGAATCCCTTAAGGAATATTACATAATATCATAATACACCTATTATCAACTTCTACACCTCATAAATCATTATTTATAAGTACTTGCGCTTTTATTCTTAACACACTTAAGAATCACTATATAAGCTCCCACTCAAAAATATGTCATTCACATATTGTTTTAGGAAGACTTTCATAGCTCCCACTCAATTTCATGCAAATTGCACATCCACTCATTATTTTGAATAACTTCAAAATCCTTTGATCAAATATCAAACTTGGAGATTTACTATGAGATACTAGTACTAATACTAGTTTTAAATCCTTAGACATAAAGCACACATGAATCAAATTCATTTGAATTCATCCAATACTTAACAAATTGTGCTTTTGTCATTTACCCCCTTTTCCACTATTGCTTTGCAGTCATTTGGGAAAATTCCAAGTAACCCATTTTACTTGTGAGATTCAGCAATGAATTGCTTTTTAATCTCAAGGGAATTTTGCTTCTAGGATTTATCATAATTCTAGTTTACCATTATATCCTTTGTAGTTCGTAGGTATGTCATATTCCAAGAAACATGACAAATGATTCACAAATGTCTCCATACAAGATATGGGTTACATTTTTGAATCCTACTTTATGTAGTGAAAACACTAGTGGAGAAAATACAATGGTCAATATCATTGATTCTTTCCTTTGCGAAGAGAATCGTTCAGGAACATTTTCCGTTGGGCTTATCAACACTCTAATGCAGGGATTTGAATTCTCATCGTCTTTTTCACTATCTTCCATTTGCTCCATAATTGAGAAATATCACTAAAAGTGAGCTTTCTCAAGAATGTTGCAAAATCCAAGCAATACCAGTTTTGCTTCTCTTTTGGTTTCAGCTATGGATTTCGTATTCAAAGTTTCCAATGAATACTCTACAAGGACTTATTCGCTATTGTTTTGGTTATATCGAATAGCCCCAAAACTTTTACGAATTCAAATGGTTCACTACATTCTAATTGAGTGCTAACTATTTCTAAACTAATGGTCTCTACATCTACACTACAATGATTTATTTGGTGCCATCTATTTAACCACTTTGATATCTAATATCACATTGTGATGCTTTGCATTTTGACATTTCAAAACGCTTTGCATTTCACAATTACTTTTATGCCATTCTTTATAAAGTCGAATTTCATTACTATTGATCAAATCATAGTAACTAGATTCTCTTTTATATTTATACCCTTTGTTGATGAAACACTTTGATCATATCAAATAATTTCATATTCATGTTTCCTTTGGTAAACTGCTTTACACATTTAAACGATCATATAATGATAATTACCATTCTCGTTAAAACACAATACATCGAATATGTATTTACTTTTAACAATTCATTAAACACTTTGTATTCAAGCAATACACGGTGTTCAAGTTATTTTGCCAAACTTAGGCATGATTTATATGTGATAAGAAATCGAATGACTTTCACATATTATCATTATAACTTTGAATTTAAATAATGGTTTTCATTCCATAATGAAATATCATTTAAGTTGGGTATTTTAAGGCATTTTGATATTTTACAAATGTTCATGTATTTTATCAATTAGTTTCGAACAACAAGGATAATTCACATATAATCAAACAAGATATGAACAAAAATAGAAATCATTCATAAAAGTGGAACAACCGATTGTTACAAACTCATATGAATAACCGTCTCACAAAGTGTGAGACACACTAAAGAAGTTCATAATATTTTGATTACAATAATCATCCTAAAACATAAACTAAGTGATAAATGTTGAGGGAGAGCGTCGTTGGCCATCATCATCATGCTCACCATCAACACGCAATGTCACCTCCTCTCCAGCAAGCACCTCTCATGCAGAAGGACCTGTTTTCAGCAAAACAGAACAAGTATCAAATATACTTAACACTGCAAATGTGTTTGCAAGATTATAACATTTATAAAATTTTATATCAAATATATACCTTTGTCATCGATGACCTGAGCTACATCTGGTTCAACCAACACATTCCTGAGATGTGTCACGAACCGGTGGAACTCCATTGATTCCGCGTCGCCTCTCATAATGCAAGTCCTGACTTGTGCTTGGTAGCTTGGTGGCAGCGACCGCAACACAACGCCATTTGCAAAAGAGCACGTCATCCAGCTATCCAGGAAGTATGCAGGCCTCATGTACACATCATGCATGCGCTCCAAGTGGTCGTGAAGTGATGAGTTCTCCTCCATCTTAATGGAGAGGAAGTCTCCCATTAGCTCATGCTCCCATATGCGTGCTTGTTCCACGAAATGTGTCCTAAGCTATAGCATTACCGAACGAGGGTTGACATCACCCACGAAAGGCCACAGCTCATCCACCATTCCGAAACGCATAGTAATTGAAATGAAGGAGGCCATCTCCCGATGGAGATAGCGGTCTTCCCGCTGCTCTGGGGTCTCTAGGTCAATGGGCTGATCCAAATCCATCCGGTCGATAGTCGACCACATCATTCTTGCTAAGGAGAACGTGGAGACGCGCAACCCATATGGAGAAGTTTGATCCATCTAATCTGAGCTTCTCTCCTTCTAAACAATCAATCGTCAACAGGAAAGGTGGCATCGGGGAGAACTTTTCTACATTTACAATTGCAAAAGGAATTTAGACTAAGTTTATAATTAAATGAGTTAATAATAACTCCACTCAGAAACAGCTATCCCCATAAGGGTTCCTAGTGATAACATGACCCCTATCAGCCACATCTCCCTCGATTAACACGGCCATCAATGTGGGTTCAAAGGTGGATGCTAAACGTCGGTCACATCATTCATGCGACTCGTGCTCGATCTTTCGACCATCCGTGATCCGAGGCCACGCTTCTACGGTGTGCTAGGCTCGCCAACTCAATCTTAGTGTATTCGTTGTGCAACATGGCTTGCACCCACTATATGCGAACGTAGATATGTCTGACACCCATGCATGTACATGGATCGCCTCATACCGAAGAACTTTCTTGGTGGTGCACACTAAGGAGGAACACAATCGTTGGTAAATTTAACAGGGATCATCTTATTAGGCTACTGTCGATTATCTAATACTAGCACACAATAAGATATACAAACAATAACATTGAATGTAAATGCGATGTGATATGGTCCTTCACGTCGTGATCTCCATCCGTCGTCACCAGATTCTGGCGCCAGGGTTCCGGCGCCGTAGACACCAGGGTACCGGTGTCATTCTGGCGTGGTAGTCCGTCACCTCCGTGACTATCTACTACTACGTGACATAAGGTAATCACTTTACCTTTGCCACAACCATATCACAAAGCAGCGCCCCCTGCAAAACAAAGTTAGACGCCTCTACTTTATCTTTGCATGTTTTACGTGGCTGAATGGGCTTTCACACAAAAACCGTTCTTACCTATGAACTTTCAGCACAACGCTGATCAAGTAGTTGTCTCTACTACACCCCTTTCGGGGCCCTCCGTTGCAAATGGCATACCAACTAATGCGAGAGAGACAGACACCCGCTAAGCCACTTTATACGGTACAAGCCGTATGTCAAGCGTGGACCAGTCTCGCGAATGAACGTGTAAAGTCGGTTGGGGGCGCTTCATCAAGCATTACTACAGTATACACAAGTACACGTGGGAGGGTAACAACTAAAATATAAACGCCCACACACTATATCTCGTGTGTTCTACCCGTACTAGCATTACTACACATAGATCTAGCTCTGATACCACTGTAGGGTTCCGCGTATGAAAACAATAAATTTTATCCTATGCCCCTGAACCCCTGATGCTGCCAGGACCTATCTATTAGTAATACAGTAACGGGAGGGGCTTTTCGTGAACTTAC
Organism: Avena sativa; assembly: GCA_916181665.1. NCBI lineage: Eukaryota > Viridiplantae > Streptophyta > Magnoliopsida > Poales > Poaceae > Avena > Avena sativa. Next base: position 230,379,668 of record OV702291.1, read on the forward strand.
CCTTGAAGACCGAAAAGCGTTGTCAACACTCAGGAGAGCGTGGTTGATGTAGACGAGTCGAAGCTGACCTCAAGGTCATGATGAAGTCCTCGCGCTCCCTTGGCTCCAACGACTTGAGTGCCTTAAGTGCGACACCTCGCGGGGAGTTACACACGTCCGGTGCCTGACGATGACTCCCGCTTCCCCGATCCAGCAACAATTGCGGAAGTAGAGCTCCTGGATCCGAATCCCGCAGCGCGATGGCGCTCTGCGGTGAAGACGTCTCTCGTTCGTGCAGTCCGAACTTGGGACCATGGTCACAAGAGAGAGAGGGAGAGAGATAATATCAATTGGAGGTCCTCCCAAAAGTGAGAATACCTTTATTCATTATTGGTGTTTTTATCTGGCCAAATACCCCCACTACATATAGGGGGAGGGGAGGTACTACCTCCCTCAAAGTCCCGGGGTGGGAATATAGGAGAGGAGGGGTGGGGGGAGGCGCCGCCGGCCACGTGGGGGCTGGCCCAATAGGGCCGCCGGCCACCCCCTTGGCCCCTTACTCCTCTTGCCTTTCCCTAATGGGCCCTCTCCCCTCCGGTAATTGGCTCATTAAGCCTTTTGACCTTTTAAATTGATTTTCTCTTTATTAAATAATTATGAATCAATGATTAAATCAATATTTAACATTCATTCACATATTATTCAATCTCCGTGGCTATGGAACACCTTCCACCTCCACTCCGGACATCCTCCGGACTTACCGAAACCCTTCTGGTTTTCTCTCTACTATTCTTCGGCGATTCTACCGATCCTATAAACACTCTCTAAGCATCATCAAGCCCTTAAGCGTGATACCCCATGGTTCGGGAACACTCTAGACATGGTCAGGACACTCCCGCACCAATGATCAACAGAGGGACCTGGATGGCCATGTAAGCCCTGTGCGTTCCACGAAGATCTTTCGTCGTTTGAACCAGGACAGTCGTGTCTTATTCCCTTTGTCTCTCGATACTTGCATTGCCCGAGATCTGTTCAATGACATCACCATGTCGTGTTCAATCTCATTACCGAACAACGCTACTTGACTCGTTCTGACAAGTGATATCCCTATGATCAAATCACACGCTGCGCAGCTATTGGATATAACCTCTCCGAGTGGGCCCTTGAGTATCTTCCTGTCACATGGACGGACAAATCCCGCTCTTTACATATATTGCCTCAACGGTTTCCTCCGAGTACCTGAACACACCTTTATAACCACTATTTTACCAAGTGGCGCTTGATGCTATCAAAGCACTCTCGGGAGACAGTGATTGATATAGCCTCACGGTCTAAGGAATAGTCTACGAGGATCCACTTCTAATCATCGTAACTTGAACTTCATGACATGATCGGGTCACGATGTTTAGGTTGGGTACTGGTTCATCATCTCATTCCCCGAATGAGTTGACTCCATTTCCAACTGGCATAAATGCCACACGATCAGGAAACATGACCATCTGTTGATGAATGAACCAGTGACTAGAGTTTCACTAGGAACCCCTGGTTGTTTGTATATCACACGTGTATTGATGTTTTCACTCAATACAGTTATAGCATGATATAAAACTTAATCATAAACTATATGAAATATGATAATAGTTCTTACTACTATTTGTCTCTAGGGCATATTTCCAACACTTGAAAACTTCGGTATTCTCCGGCACTTCTAAGAATTTGCGAAGTAACGAGATATGGAACACAATATGGATGGCTGACATCTCCTCAGGCAGTTCCAGTTGATACGATACTTCTCCTAGACGATTCAGAATCTTGAAGGGTCCGATATATCTGGGGGGCTAACTCTCCTTTCAAACTAAAACGTTGTGTTCCTTCAATGGCGAAACCTTGAGATACACAAAATCTCCGACATTGAAAGTCAGGTCTCTACGTCTCTTGTCGGCATAACTCTTCTGTCTGGATTGGGCGGTCTTGAGGTGCTCACGGACTTTGTGAACCTACTCTTCGGCTTCTCATAGGATGTCGGGTCCGAAAATCTGACTCTCTCCTACTTGCGACCAATTCAAAGGGGTACGACACTTTGTTCCATATAAGAACTCAAATGGTGTCATTTGCAAACTGGCTTGATAACTGTTGTTGTATGAGAATTCTGCGAAAGGCAGACAATCTTCCCATTTTGATCCATACTCTAACACACAAGCTCTCAACATATCTTCTAAGATTTGGTTGACTCTTTCAGTCTGTCCATCGGTCTGCGGGTGATAAGCTGTGCTGAAATTTAACTTGGTTCCTAATCCTTCTTGGACTTTCTGCCAAAATCTTGAGGTAAATTGGGTTCCTTGATCCGACACTATGGTCTTGGGGGTTCCATGCAAACTGACAATTCTAGCAATATACAACTCTGCTAGCTTTGAACTCTGGTAGGTTGTCTTGACATGTATAAAATGGGCTACCTTGGACAGTCTATCAACGATGACCCAGATTGAGTCATTTCCCCTACTAGAAGTAGGTAAACCGGTGATAAAGTCCATTCCGACGGAATCCCATTTCCATTCCGGAATCTGCAATGGTTACAACAGTCCTGCGGGTCTCTGATGTTCCGCTTTGACTCTCTGACAGATATCACACTTGGCGATGTAGCTTCTGATTTCCCGCTTCATCTTGTGCCACCAAAATTGCTCCTTCAAATCTTGATACATCTTTGTTCCTCCGGGGTGGATAGAATAAAGAGGATCATGAGCTTCTTGCATGATAACCTGCTTCAGTTCTGAATCTGCTGGCACACAGATACGTCCTTTGTACCACATAACTCCTTCGTCTTCGGTGAATTCAGGTACCTTTCCTGTACCAATACGACGTTTGATTCCATCGATACTTGCATTTCCCGTCTGGGCTTCCTTGATCTGGATGATCAAAGTGGGTTGAAGTTCAATGCTAGCTAAAAATCCTTTGCTAACTAGCTCAGTTCTAAACTGCTCCAACTCTTCATGCAAACTTGGCTGGTTCTCTTTGATCATGGTGTTTAACCTACACGGCAATCTGCTAAGAGCATCCACTACCACATTGGCTTTGCCGGGGTGATAGTGAATGTCAAGGTCATAATCCTTAATTAACTCTATCCGTATCCTTTGCCTCATATTCATCTCCTTTTGAGTGAAAATATACTTCAAGCTCTTGTGATCTGAATAAATCTCATAGTGATTACCCATAAGGTAATGACGCCATGTCTTCAAGGCTAAAACTACAACTGCTAATTCAAGATCATGGGTGGGGTAGTTTTGCTCATGCTGCTTTAGTTGTCTGGATAGATATGCTATGACTTTGCCTTCTTGCATCAACACACATCCGAGACCAATCTTGGATGCATCACAATACACATCAAACGGCTTCTTGATATCTGGCATGATCAATATTGGGGCTGAAATCAATCTATTCTTAAGCTCTTGAAAGCTTGCTTCACATTTGTCGGTCCATTCAAACTTCTTGTCCTTCTTCAACAATTGGGTCATGGGTCTTGCGATGCTCGAAGATCCTTCAACGAACTTGCGGTAATATCCCGCTAATCCGAGAAATGCACGGACTTGGGTTTGAGTGGTTGGGGCTTCCCATTCTTCAACATCTTTGATCTTGGCGGGATCAATAGCGACTCCTCCTACAGACACAATATGGCCGAGGAATCCTACTTCTTTTAGCCAGAACTGACATTTGCTGAACTTGGCATACAACTGATGCTCTCTAAGGGTTTCAAGGATGATTCTCAGATGTTTCTCATGGTCTTCTTCTAACTTGGAATAGATAAGAATATTGTCGATAAACACAACGACAAACTTATCTAGAAAGTTCATAAAAATCTTATTCATGAGATTCATGAAATAAGCGGGGGCATTGGTTAATCCAAAAGACATGACCGTATACTCATACAATCCATATCTGGTGGTAAAGGCGGTCTTTGGAATATCCATTGCACGAATCTTGAGTTGATGATAACTAGTCCTAAGATCAATCTTAGAGAACACTCGGGCACCAGTCAACTAATCAAACAGATCCTCAATCTTGGGTAGTGGGTACTTGTTCTTGATGGTGACATCATTCAGCTTCTGGTAATCTATGCATAAATGGTTGCCTCCATCTTTCTTGTCGACAAACAACACGGGTGATCTCCATGGCGATGCGCTTGGTTGAATCAAGCCTTTCTCCAGCATAGCATCAAGTTGCTTCTTTAGCTCCACTAACTCTGATGGGTTCATGCTATAGGGTCTCTGAGCTATGGATCCGGTTCCAGGAATTAGTTCAATAATCAACTCAATATCCTGATTTGGGGGCATACCAGGCAATTCATCTGGGAATACGTCAAGGTATTCACAGACTACTCTGACTTGGTCTATGGTGGGTAGGTCTAGACTCTTGTTGCATTTGAATTGACGGGGTAATGTTTCAGATATATGCTCTACTGATACTCCAGAGCTACTGGTCATGGTGATGGATTTCTTGGCACAGTCGATCAATCCTTTATGCTTTGACATCCAATCCATTCCTAGTACTACTTCCAAACCTTTGGTTCCAAGTACTATTAGATTGGCATAAAAATCTATCCCATGTATTCTGATAGGCACAGCCTTGCAAATTTTTCTAGCTTTGCTGGTTGAACCAGGTATTTGAACTATCATAACATGCTTCAAGTTGGTTGGGTGAATCTTACTAGTGCATGCAAATTCTTCAGTAACAAATGAATGCGATGCTCCAGAATTAAACAACACTCTTGCTAATACTGATTTAACAGAAAACATACCCAGCACGACATCTGGCGCTTCTTGGGCTTCTTCGGCATTCATGTGGAATAGATGGCCGTTGTGGTTGAGCGAATTTCTGGGGGCGAATCTTCTTCCGGGCTGAACATGGCACTGCTGCTGAGCTGGGGCATTCACATTGGCAGTGGCGGCAATCTTCTTGGGACACTCATTGGAGTAGTGACCCTTCACTCCACACTCAAAACAAGTAATCTGGGACTTGTCTTTAGCTGCAATAGGCATGACATTTGTAGCATCCCATCTGTCTAACATATGTAATGCTACATGGTCTAGTAATATAATTGCTACTTCCTACATATAATTGTTGCATCATAATTATATCATGCTCATGTCATCATGCCACCTTGCATTTGAGCATCATATAAAACCCTTTTCATTTGGTTCTTCTCTCATATGCATTAGTAATTGTATTTGGCTCTTGATATATTGTATTTGGTTATTGATAAATGCTTGATGCCCAAGTTGAGTTGGGGGCATATCTTTTATTCAACTCCATCACCTTTATTGTCACCACCTTATAATTCCACCATCCTATGTACCATGAGCTTTTACTTTCTTTTGGGAATTTAATCTAGCTCATGTGGGTTGGGATGGATCCAATTCTATTTCCTTTAGCTTGGCCTTAATCCATATTTTGGAATGCTTGTATATAAATGCCATGGTCATTATTTTGTTTTCACAATATAAAACATGGCATTTAATGCCCATGCGTGGGCCATGCAAATCACCACCATTCTATTCTTTGGTTTTGTTTGTATTTTTGGAAATGGGGCATGGGTCTTTGTGAAACCACTCTTGTTGGCTCTTTATTTATTGCTCTTGCTAAACCCTCATCATCTTGATCATGCAATTGATCATGCATCAACAAAACCACATCCCCATCCCTTTTAACCTCTTGGATTGATCTTGTTTTCTTGCCATGTGCACCAAGACCCTCATCTCACTCCATATCCATCTTCTTTTCCCTTTAATTAAAATTTTGCAGAAATTTTTCCAAAAAGGTTTATTTGATGGGCTTGCTTGAATCTGCAACAAAACAAAAACAAAACAATTAAATAAATAAAAGAAAAGAAAACAAGGGAGAGCCCCAGCAGCAGCCCACCCCTACCTGGTCGCAGCCCAGTAGCAGCTCCGGCCCGCCCTTCTTTTCCTCCTGGGCCGACCCTTTTCTTTCCCCTGGCCCGATACCCCTTTGCCGTTTACCGCTGTCTCCCTCTGTTCCTCTTCTCCGTCGCCTCCCCTCTCTGCTTAGCGACAGACGGCAGCAGGCAGGTGGCCGTCCCCGCCGTCATCCGCGTCAGCAAGCACGCCGCACGCATGACCCTCCCCGCCCTTATCTTCTCGCGCCTCGCTGTCGAACCCTAGCCCCTTTTCTCGTTCTCCCCTCGCCCTCTTCTCCTCCGTACCATGGCCGCCGCTGGTCAGAGCACCGCGACGTCGCTTCCGTACTAGCTGGAGAGCGAGGACTCGCCGGGAAGCACCGCCGCGGACCTTGGCGTCGTTCCAGTCTGCTAGGAGGAGCCGGACTCGCTCGAAGCTGCCCCTCGCAGGTGAACCGTGCACCATTGCCGTGACATCGTCGTCCCTCTCTGCTCCGGCCATCCCATCCCCTGATTCCCTGGGGAATCAGACAAGGTGAGCGTTCCCCTCGTTTCCCTTCCCCTCTTCCTCCCCTCCGCGTGCCAAGCGCCGCCCGATTTTGGCCCCGCCGGTGATGTGCCCCGCCGACGAGCAGTCTAGCCCGTGCGCTCCCCCGCTGTTCCCTGAGGCGCTCCGTCCGGTACAGTCCATCTCCGACGTCCCTTCCCGAATGAGATCCGTAGCTGGTAGACCCCTCTCCTCGTTTTGTTTTGGAATCAACGCGAGATACGCCACCGTTCCGCCGCAAACCTCGTCGGAAAACCTCGCCGCCATCGGGACCATCGCGGTTCAGTACGCGTAGGCTTCAGTAATCAGCTGTAGCAGTTTTGCAGACCCCCCCCCCCACCCCGCACCTTATGTCGATCACGTCCAAGTCCTCCGTAGCCCCAGCGACCCCACTAGTTAGCCCCTGTGTGGTTTTGCTAGAAGGCCCCCGAGGTTGTGGCTTTCTCCACCCTCACTCCCTCGGATCCCACACGTGGCAGGCCCCCGCTGGCGCGTACGTGTGTGGCCCCGCGAGTTGGCCGGTCCCGCCCGTCAGTCTCTGCAGCTGGCTGAGTGGGTGGTAAGAAAAGGTTCTGCGCGCCGAATCCACCCAGTCAGCAGCGACCCCACCTGTCTGTGACTGTGGGTAGGAGAGGACGAGTATAAAAAGTTTTTCCGTTTATCTGTTTTAATAAAACAAATTCAGAAATGTTTTAATATGATTTAATTTCTGTTTTTAATAACTTTTAAATTATAAAACCAAATAATACAAATGATATATGTTTTTGAATCAGAAAAATGAGAGGAATTCAAATATTCTATTCAAAATAATATTTGAGCACTTTAAAATTTCGAGATGATTAAAATTACAATAAAATGTCCTTTTTCTTAATTAATTAATTAATAACTTTAGTTTTATAACTCAAAATTTAACAAATAATATGTCTAAATTGATCAGCGCGACGAGCCCGTTCTATCTATGCATTCCTTGTTCTGAATTGCAGCATGCATCATATAAATATAAAGTATACAACAACTTATTTGAGGATAAAACATGACTAAAACTTAACGAAATGCTTTATTCTTGTACCCCACACCTCACCCATGCCATGCTACTTTATTGCCATGCAAATTGTGCATCATTCATCATGGCATGCTTGTTTGCTTGTCGCATTTTAATTCATATGCTTGTGCACTTTATTTATGTTGGCCCTTGTTTGTTTGGTTCCTCTTCGAATAGACGTTGAGCAGGGGATATATCAGGAATCCTAGGAGCACTACCCAGATCCGCCTCCCACTTCAACTGAGCTGCCAGGCAAGCACTACCACATGCTTGCATACATATAGTACCTATTGCCTCTATCTTATTCTTGCATCATTGAGTCGCGATTGCATTAAATTGAATCCCAAGTACTGCATAGCCTTTACTTTTAAGCCCCACTGAAGCTTGTTCCTCCATCCCATGAGCCATTACCACAGGAGTTGCTTGAGCCATGCGGGTCGTAGAACAGCATGTGTAGGGTATGTGAGTGTCTGATCGACAATGAGGTACCTAAACAACTTAACCTGAGTAGTAATGGGATAACTAATAAAAGTGGCACCGGTGAGCAATATCTGCTATTTGGTTTTTCATGCTCACTTGTGTCCCGAAGGACCCCGAGTACTTGATTCCTGTTCCTTGACTATTCGCACTATCCACATCCGGGAGGCCGTGGACCCCCCTGAGCCAGAGCTTGATTCATTCTTATTTCTTGGGCCCACAATTAGTTTGAGGCTTTATTACTATCCTGTACTTATGCCATGTTTACTGTTTTATTTAAGATTGTGCGAGGAGCACCTGTACTGTTTTGGATCGTGACACGTTTTCGCTGTATCGACAAGCCCAGTCACACTTTCAGGTTCCTAGTCGTTTACCGCCGTCCACATAAACCCTGGGTCCGTTCCGGAGCCGGCCAACTTCGTTGCGGGTAGCTTAGTGGGGTGGCCCCCTGAAATATTTCTGAATCCTGTGATCGCTTTATCGTGAATGCCTCGTTGGGTTTTGATTTGGTTTTTCCGAGGTTGATCGAGTGTGTGTTGCTATTTGTGCACCCCTACAGGGTAAATCTTTCTGAAAGCCGTGTTCGCGGTTATGGACGACTTGGAGCACAGTTTCTCGATCATAGACAAGTATAACTAAAGTACCGCTTTTAATTGACTAAGTACTTGACTAGTAAATAGTGCAATACTCATGGAATGGTTAATAAAACTGCCAACGGATGGGATGTTCGTCCGCTTTCTCGTTGGTAAGCGAGAAGGAGGATGGATCTGTTAATTATACTGTTATAACTGTTGTTCTTAATTAATGGACATCCGTCTATCTTTGGTTAGGCGGATGGTTAGTGAGTATCTATAGACTTGTTAGTTATTATCTTTTGCTGCAATTGCGTCACCCCAGGTTATGTCCCCTTTAGAGGCATAAAGACTTGTTGAGTACCCCTAGGGTCTCACACGATAAATTGTTTGATTCAGATGAACAGGTGTACTCGCAAGATGGATACTGGGTGGAGGAGACGGGCGATGTTGGCAACGATCACTCCGTGTAGAGATTCCGGGAATGGGGAACCGTGAGATCTGTGGGCGGGATGTGTTTATTTATGTGGCATCTTATGCTGATTTGCTTCTTATCCGTACTCGGATCTTGTCTTCCGCTTTTGCCTGATACTCTGATGTTTGCTGTATGAGGAGCTATCCTAAATTATTATCTCTATCTAGGACATTTAGATCTTGCCATATGGCGTTGCAATATTTCTATTTCTTTTAGATGGAATGGCTCTAAGGACTGTTGTATGTGGCTTGCATACATACCCACTTGTGTATGTAGTTGATCCCTTCGCCTGTCGATTACGCCGCTCGTTCTTGTCCCGATGTTCTGAAAATGGTTAGGACGGCCGAAAGGTCTACCTGTGAGTGGCCCTTGGCCCCACCGTACTATTTTAACCATTTTTGCTCATCGAGGCATGAAACCAAGAGCGCGTAATTCACCGAGGTAGTTACAATTGGTATCAGAGCCATCCCGCCCTTCAGGGTCTCAGCCAAATGGTCGTTGTCAGTTTAGCAAATATTTTTGGTAGCTATGTATACTAGGGAAAAACAAACGTGAGAGTAGGACTGCTTCCATTTTTCTTCTTACCCACCCACCCACCCTTTTCTGGTAAGGAAGTGTAACGTTTTAAATCCTCTTCTAAAATTCAAACTAGGATTCACGTGTTCTGGGTTCCGTAGTACCATAGGTTGTGTGTGTGTGTGAATTCCTTGTCTATCTATTGCATCCAAATGTTATCTCTATCTACCTTTTGGTTATCAACTGTTGGTACATTCCATACCGATAGGCCTTTGTAACCGACACGATCTATCTGATTAGTTGTATACCGTGTGATCTGTCTTACTCTTTGTTATCCGACGTTATCTTGTTTGGGGTGTTCGTTTCCGTAGTTACTAATCCTTAGGTTCTTTATAAAAGAAGGTGTTGGGATATGTGTTTTACTTATTCATGTGCGGAGTAATGATTTGAGTGCGGGATGGAGTCACGACCATACCACTACTTTTCTCATTCGCTCTTGTATATTGAATTGGTAGAGTTACTAATCTTAATTCGTTAAGTGGTTTTGCGCATATAGTGGTATTTTAATGCCGAAATTTGCGGAATTTTTTTCTTTGTTAGCTTGTGTACCACACTCCTTGTTTAGTTGTGTGCGTTATGCTTAATATCTTCTAGGTGCTTTGAACTTTGTTGATATTTTAATATCATCTTAGTAAATTGTATCCTTTAATCTTGGTTAATTCCATTTTGGTACTATTTTGGATTATTATTATTCTCCATTATGGTACTGACTTGAATCTTATATCAATCGCAGGATGGCACCACCATGCCGTTCTGAGGAGGACATACCACCTGAACTGGGGGCTGCGTTGACAAGTATTGCTAATGCCTTGGGTACAATACAGTAGAACCAGCAGCGTTTTGAAGAAAGTGTCAGGAGGAATGAGTTTGTTCCGCTACCTCCACCTCCCAAGCGAGGAGATATCAAAAGCTTCCTGAAGTTCAACCCGCGCCACTTTGAGGTGTCTGATCAGCCACTTGATGCGGATGATTGGTTGCGTGAGATGTCAGGGTTACTGGTGACTGCTGATGTTCCTGAGCAAGACTGGGTAAAATGTGCCACTCACCTTCTGAAGGGAGATGCAGCTCTGTGGTGAGAGAATTACCTCAAGGCAAACTACACTGGTTTTCAGCCTACTTGGGAACAGTTCACTGGAGCTTTCGAAGAGCAATATATGTTAGAAATTGTCATGGAGAGGATGAAGGAAGTGTTTCTCAACCTCAAGAAGGGCAATGACAATGTCAATACCTACATCAGAAACTTCATGAATCTTTCTCGATATGGTGGCGATGAGATCTCTGATGACAAGAAGAAGCAAAAGAGGTTCAGACAAGGGCTCAATGCATCAATTAAATATGCAATCACACATGCAAGGCCGGCGTCTTTTCTGGAACTCCAACATATAGCTCTGCAGGAAGAAGCAAGTAGGCAAGTGTTTGAGGAGTCAAAGAAACACAACCGCGATGCAGCAAGCTCTTTCGCTATGTCAACTCCTTCTAAGCGTCGTGTCTGGGTTCCTAACACCCCACCGTTGCTCCCGGCTCCACCAAGACCTTCAAGCTACGCGGCAAGACCACCAAACTCCTTCACTGCTGCTCCCAGGGGCTACAACCACAACTACCCTGGAGCGCCTGGAGGAGTCCCTGGCTATGTTGCTCCACGTCCACCTGGTGCTTGTTACACTTGTGGAAACTCTGGGCATCAACACTGGAACTGTCCATTGAACAACAAAGCTCTTCCTCCACCACCTCCAAGACCTGCGGCAAGCTCTCCTATGGTTCGTGCACCTCCACCTCGGGCTCTCAACATCAACACCAAGCCCGGGTCTACTGTTGCTCGTGCCAACTGTGTCAACGCCGCTCAAGCTGAGCATGCACCTGGAGTTGTGATGGGTATGCTTCCCGTTAACTCAGTCCCTGCACGAGTTTTGTTGATTCTGGTGCTTTGCATTCTTTTGTTTCTCATAAGTTTGCGCATGAGCATGATCTGGCTATGGTCCCCTTATTGCATCGTCTGGTGGTACAATCTCCTGGGTCAAACATGAGGGCTGCTCATATCAGCCATGGCAATCAAATTGAGATTGGTGGCTCTTCGTTCTCGGTGTCCTTAATTATTCTGGGAAATTCTGACATTGATGTTATCTTTGGTATGGATTGGTTGACAGCAAATGCAGTTGTGATTGATTGTGCTGAACGCTCGGTTTCTCTGAAAATTCCTGAAGGCCACATAGTCTATTCTTCAAGTCTGACTCCTGCAATTCAGCTTTTCTCTTTGGCGGCTCTGAATGATGATGCTATGGAAGCTATTCAGAGTGTTCCGGTGGTCTGTGAGTTCCCAGATGTTTTTCCTGAAGAGTTGCCAGGTATGCCTCCGGATCGTGAGGTTGAGTTTGTGATTGAGCTTGAACCTGGTACCGCTCCTATCTCCAAGCGGCCTTATAAGATGGGTCCTGCTGAGTTGGCTGAACTCAAACGTCAGCTTGATGAACAAGAGAAGTTGGGTTTCATTCAGCACAATACTTCTTCTTGGGGTAGCCCAACCATCTTTGTGAAGAAGCGAGACAAGACTGATAGACTTTGTGTTGACTATCGGGCTCTCAATGCTAAAACCATCAAGAATAAATATCCCCTTCCGCAGATTAATGATCTCTTCGACCAGCTGGCTGGAGCCGTGGTATTCTCTAAACTTGACTTGAGAAGTGGATATCATCAAATCAAGATTCGCAAGGAAGATGTTCCTAAAACAGCTTTCACCACCCGCTATGGCCTGTATGAGTACACGGTCATGTCTTTCGGTCTCACCAACACACCTGCCACCTTCTCGAGGCTTCTGAACTCGGTCTTCATGGAGTATCTTGATAAGTTCGTTGTGGTCTATCTGGATGACATTCTAGTCTATTCTAAGTCAAAGGACGAACATGAAGAACACCTTCGGTGTGTCCTAAACAAGCTTCACGAGAACCGCCTGTATGCAAAGTTCTCCAAATGTGAGTTCTGGCTGCCTGAAGTCACCTATCTTGGTCATGTCATCTTTGCCAAGGGCATTGCCATCAACCCAGAAACTGTAAAGACAATTGTTGACTGGCTTCCACCCAAAAATGTCAAAGAAGTTTGAAGTTTCCTTGGTTTGGCTAGTTACTGCCGCCGCTTCGTTCAGAACTTCTCGAAGATTGCGAAGCCTCTTACCGATCTTCTCAAGAAAGGCAAGAAATACCTTTGGACTCCTGCATGTCAAGCAAGCTTTGAAACACTCAAAGAGAAGCTCACTTCCACACCAGTCTTGATTCCTCCTGATACATCAAAGCCCTTCCAGATATTCTGTGACGCCTCTTTGCAAGGATTGGGTGCGGTCCTTATGCAAGAAAAACAATTTGTTGCTTATGCCTCTCGACAGTTGAAAATGCATGAGATCAACTATCCAACACATGACCTTGAACTCGCAGCAGTTGTCTTTGATTTGAAAATATGGAGGCACTACTTGCTTGGCAACCGTTGTGAAATCTTTTCTGATCACAAGAGTCTGAAGTATATCTTCACACAGCCTGATCTCAACCTTCGTCAGAGGAGATGGATTGAAGCAATTAATGATTTTGATTTGACCATCAACTATACTCCGGGCAAAGCTAATGTCATGGCCGATGCTCTCAGCCGCAAAGCTTATGTCAGCAACCTCATGGTGGAAGAACAACAGCCTCTCTTGTGTGAGGAATTCCGTCAGCTCAACCTTGAAATTGTGGATCAAGGATATCTTCTGAATCTTCTGGCAACCCCTCTCTTGGAAGAAAAGATTCGTGCTAGTCAGCAAGGTGATGCTTACGCCAAAAACATAATCTCCAACATTCAACTGCCGAGGTATGAGTCCTTCCACGTCGATGATCAAGGAGCTCTATTCTTTGAAAACCAGATGTTCGTTCCGAACGACCGGGGATTGAGAGAGCAAGTTCTTAAGGAGGCACATGATTCTGTTCTTTCTATTCACCCTGGCAGCACTAAGATGTACATGGACTTGAAAACACAGTATTGGTGGCCTGGGTTGAAACGATATGGTGCCAAGTATGTCTCGGAGTGTGATGTCTGCCGCAGAGTTAAAGATGTCCATCAGAAACCTTCCGGTCTTCTACAGCCATTGAAACCTCTGGAATGGAAATGGGAGAAAGTAGAGATGGACTTCATCACTGGTTTTCCAAGGTCGCATAAGGGCAACAATGCAATCTTTGTTGTCATCGATAGGCTTTCCAAAGTGGATCACTTCTTTCCCGTCAAGGAAACAATTTCTGCAATTCAGTTGGCTGAGCTCTATATCAACAGAATTGTCTCTCTGTATGGGGTTCCTCTTGAGATCAGTTCAGACCGTGGAAGCATCTTCACTTCCAAGTTCTGGGGAAGTTTCCAAAATGCTTTGGGGACAAAATTGAACTTCAGCACAACTTACCACCCTCAGTCGCAAGGACAAGTTGAAAGGATCAACCAGATTCTGGAAGATATGCTACGTGCTTGCGTCATCTCTTTCGGCATGAAGTGGGAAGAATGTCTTCCTTATGCTGAATTCTCTTACAACAATAGCTTCCAGAAAAGTCTAAAGATGGCACCATTTAAGGCTCTCTATGGTCACAAATGCAGAACTCCGATTGGTTGGTCGGGCGCAGGTGAAAGAACATTGTTTGGCCCCGACATTGTAACTCAAGCGGAGGAGAAGGTTCACATCATTCTTGAAAATCTGAAGGTTGCTCAAAGTCGCCAGAAGAGCAACTATGACAGAAAGCACACGGACATGGAGTATGTCCCTGGTGATCTCGTTTACCTTCGTGTCACTCCCATGAGAGGCACACACCGCTTTGGTATCAAAGGAAAGCTGGCTCCTAGATACATTGGTCCTTTCAAAATTCGTGGAAGAAGAGGAGAAGTTGCTTATGCTCTTGAGCTTCCTGAAAAACTCAAGGTCCATGATGTTTTCCATATCTCTCAACTCAAGAAGTGCTTCAAGGATCCCGGCAGGACCGTGGACCATGAGCTTATCAATCTCCAAGAAGATCTGTCTTATCAAGAACACCCCATAAAAATCCTTGAAGTCGTAGAAAGAAGGACTCGCAACAAGTCCATCAAGTTCTGCAAGGTGCAGTGGTCGCACCATTCAGTTGATGAAGCCACTTGGGAACGTGAAGATGAGCTCCGTGCCAAGTATCCTACCCTCTTCGTGTCTTCTTCTTCCTAGAATCTCGGGGCGAGATTCCTGTTTAGTGGGGGAGAATTGTAGCATCCCATCTGTCTAACATATGTAATGCTACATGGTCTAGTAATATAATTGCTACTTCCTACATATAATTGTTGCATCATAATTATATCATGCTCATGTCATCATGCCACCTTGCATTTGAGCATCATATAAAACCCTTTTCATTTGGTTCTTCTCTCATATGCATTAGTAATTGTATTTGGCTCTTGATATAATGTATTTGGTGATTGATAAATGCTTGATGCCCAAGTTGAGTTGGGGCATATCTTTTATTCAACTCCATCACCTTTCTTGTCACCACCTTATAATTCCACCATCCTATGTACCATGAGCTTTTACTTTCTTTTGGGCATTTAATCTAGCTCATGTGGGTTGGGATGGATCCAATTCTATTTCCTTTAGCTTGGCCTTAATCCATATTTTGGAATGCTTGTATATAAATGCCATGGTCATTATTTTGTTTTCACAATATAAAACATGGCATTTAATGCCCATGCGTGGGCCATGCAAATCACCACCATTCTATTCTTTGGTTTTGTTTGTATTTTTGGAAATGGGGCATGGGTCTTTGTGAAACCACTCTTATTGGCTCTTTATTTATTGCTCTTGCTAAACCCTCATCATCTTGATCATGCAATTGATCATGCATCAACAAAACCACCTCCCCATCCCTTTTCACCTCTTGGATTGATCTTGTTTTCTTACCATGTGCACCAAGACCCTCATCTCACTCCATATCCATCTTCTTTTCCCTTTAATTAAAAATTTGCAGAAATTTTTCCAAAAAGGTTTATTTGATGGGCTTTCTTGAATCTGCAACAAAACAAAAACAAAACAATTAAATAAATAAAAGAAAAGAAAACAAGAGAGAGCCCCAGCAGCAGCCCACCCCTACCTGGTCGCAGCCCAGCAGCAGCTCCGGCCCGCCCTTCTTTTCCTCCTGGGTCGACCCTTTTCTTTCCCTGGCCCGATACCCCTTCGCCGTTTACCGCCGTCTCCCTCTGTTCCTCTTCTCCGTCGCCTCCCCTCTCTGCTCAGCGACAGACGGCAGCAGGCAGGTGGCCGTCCCCGCCGTCATCCGCGTCAGCAAGCACACTGCATGCATGACCCGCCCCGCCCTTATCTTCTTGCGCCTTGCTGTCGAACCCTAGCCCCTTTTCTCGTTCTCCCCTCGCCCTCTTCTCCTCCGTACCATGGCCGCCGCTGGTTAGAGCGCCGCGACGTCGCTTCCGTACTAGTTGGAGAGCGAGGACTCGCCGGGAAGCACCGTCGCGGACCTTGGCGTCGTTCTAGTCTGCTAGGAGGAGCCGGACTCGCTCGAAGCTGCCCCTCACCGGTGAACCGTGCACCACCGCCGCGACATTGTCGCCCCCCTCCGCTCCGGCCATCCCATCCCCTGATTCCCTGGGGAATCAGACAAGGTGAGCGTTCCCCTCGTTTCCCTTCCCCTCTTCCTCCCCTCCGTGTGCCGAGCGCCGCCCGATTTTGGCCCCGCCGGTGATGTGCCCCGCCGACGAGCAGTCTAGCCCGTGTGCTCCCCCGCTGTTCCTCGAGGCGCTTCGTCTGGTACAGTCCATCTCCGACGTCCCTTCCTGAACGAGATCCGTAGCTGGTAGACCCCTCTCCTCGTTTTGTTTTGGAATCAACGCGAGATACGCCACCGTTCCGCCGCAAACCTCGCCGCCGTCGGGATCGTCGCGGTTCAGTATGCGTAGGGTTCAGTAATCAGCCGTAGCAGTTTTGCAGACCCCCCCCCTCCGCACCTTATGTCGATCACGTCCAAGTCCTCCGTAGCCCCAGCGACCCCACTAGTCAGCCCCTGTGTGGTTTTGCTAGAAGGCCCCCGAGGTTGTGGTTTTCTCCACCCTCACTCCCTCGGATCCCACACGTGGCAGGCCCCCGCTGGCGCGTCCGTGTGTGGCCCCGCGAGTTGGCCGGTCCCGCCCGTCAGTCTCTGCAGTTGGCTGAGTGGGCGGTAAGAAAAGGTTCTGCGCGCCGAATCCGCCCAGTCAGCAGCGACCCCACCTGTCTGTGACTGTGGCTAGGAGAGGACGAGTATAAAAAGTTTTTCCGTTTATCTGTTTTAATAAAACAAATTCAGAAATGTTTTAATATGATTTAATTTCTATTTTTAATAACTTTTAAATTATAAAACCAAATAATACAAATGATATATGTTTTTGAATCAGAAAAATGAGAGGAATTCAAATATGCTATTCAAAATAATGTTTGAGAACTTTAAAATTTCGAGATGATTAAAATTACAATAAACTGCCCTTTTTCTTAATTAATTAATAACTTTAGTTTTATAACTCCAAATTTAACAAATAATATGTCTAAATCGATCAGCGCGACGAGCCCGTTCTATCTATGCATTCCTTGTTCTGAATTGCAGCATGCATCATATAAATATAAAGTATACAGCAACTTATTTGGGGATAAAACATGACTAAAACTTAACGAAATGCTTTATTCTTGTACCCCACACCTCACCCATGCCATGCTACTTTATTGCCATGCAAATTGTGCATCATTCATCATGGCATGCTTGTTTGCTTGTCGCATTTTAATTCATATGCTTGTGCACTTTATTTATGTTGGCCCTTGTTTGTTTGGTTCCTCTTCGAATAGACGTTGAGCAGGGGATATATCAGGAATCCTAGAAGCACTACCCAGATCCGCCTCCCACTTCAACTGAGCTGCCAGGCAAGCACTACCACATGCTTGCATACATATAGTACCTATTGCCTCTATCTTATTCTTGCATCATTGAGTCGCGATTGCATTAAATTGAATCCCAAGTACTGCATAGCCTTTACTTTTAAGCCCCACCGAAGCTTGTTCCTCCATCCCATGAGCCATTACCACAGGAGTTGCTTGAGCCATGCGGGTCGTAGAACAACGTGTGTAGGGTATGTGAGTGTCTGATGGACAATGAGGTACCTAAACAACTTAACGTGAGTAGTAATGGGATAACTAACGAAAGTGGCACCGGTGAGCAATATCTGCTATTTGGTTTTTCATGCTCACTTGTGTCCCGTAGGACCCCGAGTACTTGATTCCTGTTCCTTGACTATTCGCACTATCCACACCCGGGAGGCCGTGGACCCCCCTGAGCCAGAGCTTGATTCATTCTTATTTCTTGGGGCCACAATTAGTTTGGGGCTTTATTACTATCCTGTACTTATGCCATGTTTACTATTTTATTTAAGCTTGTGCGAGGAGCACTTGTACTGTTTTGGATCGTGACATGTTTTCGCTGTATCGACAAGCCCAGTCACACTTTCGGGTTCCCAGTCGTTTACCGCCGTCCACACAAACCCTGGGTCCATTCCGGAGCCGGCCAACTTTGTTGCGGGTAGCTTAGTGGGGTGGCCCCCTGAAATATTTCTGAATCCTGTGATCGCTTTGTCGTGAATGCCTCGTTGGGTTTTGATTTGGTTTTTTCGAGGTTGATCGAGTGTGTGTTGCTATTTGTGCACCCCTGTAGGGTAAATCTTTCTGAAAGCCGTGTCCGCGGTTATGGACGACTTGGAGAAAATTTCTCGATCATAGACAAGTATAACTAAAGTACCGCTTTTAATTGACTAAGTACTTGACTAGTAAATAGTGCAATACTCATGGAATGGTTAATAAAACTGCCAACGGATGGGATGTTCGTCCGCTTTCTCGTTGGTAAGCAAGAAGGAGGATGGATCTGTTAATTATACTGTTATAACTGTTGTTCTTAATTAACGGACATCCGTCTATCTTTGGTTAGGCGGATGGTTAGCGAGTATCTATAGACTTGTTAGTTATTATCTTTTGCTGCAATTGCGTCACCCCAGGTTATGTCCCCTTTAGAGGCATAAAGACTTGCTGAGTACCCCTAGGATCTCACACGATAAATTGTTTGATTCAGATGAACAGGTGTACTCGCAAGATGGATACTGGGTGGAGGAGACGGACGATGTTGGCAACGATCACTCGGTGTAGAGATTCTGGGAACGGGGATCCGTGAGATCTGTGGGCGGGATGTGTTTATTTATGTGGCATCTTATGCCGATTTGCTTCTTATCCGTACTCGGATCTTGTCTTCTGCTTCCGCCTGATACTCTGATGTTTGCTGTATGAGGAGCTATCCTAAATTATTATCTCTATCTAGGACATTTGGATCTTGCCATATGGCGTTGCAATATTTCTATTTCTTTTAGATGGAATGGCTCTGAGGACTGTTGTATGTGGCTTGCATACAAACCCACTTGTGTATGTAGTTTATCCCTTCGCCTGCCGATTACGCCGCTCGTTCTTGTCCCGATGTTCTGAAAATGGTTAGGACGGCCGAAAGGTCTACCTGTGAGTGGCCCTTGGCCCCACCGTACTATTTTAACCATTTTCGCTCATCCAGGCATGTAACCAAGAGCGTAATTCACCGAGGTAGTTACACCATTGCTTCCATTCCTTGGGGCAGTATTGTTGTTGTTCTTGTTGTCGGACTTGGGCGGTGCACGGTTGAACTTGTTGGAGTTGCCGGGGTTGTTGTTGTTCCCTCCGGTCTTCACATTTCCTCCGCTACGGTTGGGGTAGCTTGGACGAGACATTGGGGGTCTATTGTTCCGCGGGGCATATCCTGTAGATGGGTTGGGGCGATACTTCTGGGTACAGTGGGACCCAGCTTGGTGCATCATCCAACGTTTGAGGTTGTCATTCACTTGGTTGATCTTCCCTTCCATCTAGATGGCAGAGTCGACTAGCTCTTCGAGATCATCAAAACGAATGTTGACTAGCACCGTCTGCATCTCATCATGTAGTCCGTTCAGGAATCTCTCCTTTTTCTTGGCTTTAGTGTTGATCTCATCAGGTGCATACCTGGCAAGGGACAAAAATCTATCACGGTACTCCACTACAGTCATTCTGCCCTGCTTTAGTTCTTTGAATTTGTCTCTCATTCTGGTGACTAAACCCTACGGCACTTGGGTGCAGCTGAACTTGACCGTGGTTCATTGTACGAGTGTTGTTCCACCATGCTCTTGCATCTCCTGCCATATGGTGGGTGGAAAATAGAACTTTCTCGTTGGCATCCACTCTTGCGACTTCTAGGTTTTCTCCATTTCTGTAACCAATCATCAGCATCCAACGTGTCCTCAGACTTGCTAAAGATAGGGGGATTGGTATTCTGGAAGTTTTTGAGTTTGGATCCATGATGATCCTGATTTCAATGGCCTTGATTATTGTGGGCCATCTGGGCGATCTGTTGCAGGGTGGCTAGATTGGCTTGGCGCTCTGCTCTAGTAGCTTCACGGTCTGAAACTAGCATCTGCAGAATCTGCAGCATCGGATCCTGCGATGAGCTGCTCCCTCCTTGGTTTCCACGAGTCATTTGAAGATTGAGATAGATAAAGAGGTAAGAGGGAAAGTTCTAAGGTTCATGGTTTTGTTTTCAAAGCTAAAACTTTGAGTTTAAACTCAGGTTTTGCAAACTAACTCCTTCTCATTCATTCATTCAATCGAGGCACACGATTAAAACACACACACCACAACATGAAAGGAAAACAGATGGTTTTAAGAACCATTCTGTGAGCTAAGATACAGTGGGACTGATACTTCTCACTCCTACGATAGTTCCCTAGTGCATCTACTCATCATCGATGAAGTCGGAGTCATCATCGTCGGTGTAGAAGTCCATGGCATCATCCTCTAGATAGTCATTGTCATCACTGAGGTATGAGTGAATATCCCCCTGGATGTCTTCACCTTCTTCCTCTTCTTCTTATTTTGTTGCAAGTTGAGCTTCTTACTCCTAGATGGTCTTCTCGAGGTCGGCCACCTTCTTGCAAAGACGAGCGATGGTGCGATCCTTCTTCTCGCATTGCCGGCGAAGTGACTAACGATCCTTGACGAGCAGTGAGAAAGTTTGGGCCTTCTGGGTGGCAATGGCAAGGTTTTGGTTGGCGTAGGCTCGAGCATTGTCCAATTCCTTCTGTCTGTCATACAGTAGGAAGTCGAGGTTCTCCACTTGGCGCTTCAACTCCGGGTGACTTGGCATCTCCAGAGGCATTCCCATAGAATCACGCCTTGCATAGTGAGCAAAGCGAGTTCTCTGGATCAAGTTGACATTCTGTCCGCAACGACGGGCGAGAGCTTCATGCATAGCCCTGGCTAATCCATCTAGCCAGTTGTTCTCTCTCACGGTGAATTGATTCTTCTCGGAAAGTGGTGCTTTCATCTTGCCTCGAAGATCAGCAACTATCAGCCATTGTAAATCTCCTCCTGGAAAATCCTTGAGTTGGGCTCCGAAGAATTCCGGATGCGGACGCTCAAGGTACTCAGACAGTGCATCAAGATCCCTCTCAAAGATCAGTTGGCCTCCGTTGCCCAACTGGTAGAACTTGCTGTACTGAACTTCCATCTATAAGAATTTAGGATGAGTAAGTTAGTGAGGTGATCAAGTGTGTCAAATTTTATATAGTAATGTAAGAGTTTTGGAGGAACATGACTTTCTTTTTTTTTGAAAGAATCCCAAGGATAAGAGTGGAAATAGGTTTTCATAAATACTCACTTCTTTGGTTTTGAAACTAAGTATTTTTGTTTGGACGTCCATTCTAACCAGGGTCTCCTATGGCCAGGATGGCTCTGATACCAACTTGTCAACACCCGGATTTTTAATCCCAGATGCCTGTTATGCCATACATCGCAATCCTAGGATTACCATTTTTGCGAGACATAACCTATTGGATATCACAGTACATCATCCATTACAAACTATAATAAGGTCTTACACAAATAAAGGATCTCATGATCCAGTCTTAATACAAACAAGTAGCAGAATAAATAAGCGTAGCGGTGGGCTCCATCTTCAGTGTCACAGGCAATGCCGATGGTGGGAGATGATCCTAGTTGTCATAGCCGTCCTGCTGTCCTCCTTCCGGATAGTCCTCCTCGTAGTCTGGCCACGGGAATAGCCAGGGACAAAGCCATGAGTACTCTTTAAGTACTCACAAACTATTACTAACAAGTAAGGTAGTTCTAGTAGGAATGCTAAACTCTAAGTTTATTTGCAAAGTTAAGTTTGAAACCTAGGATGAGTTCAAAAACAAAGAAAGATAAAATAAAGTTCTAAATCAACTAAGTGGGAACTTAGTTTTCATAGTCACCACCCTATTGTGGTCAAGTCATGTCACAAATCATTTCACAAGTCATTTTGAAAACATCTGACAATGGAACAGTATGGCCACTCCAACTGTCCATGACCACGGACACGGCTATTCGAATAGTTTGACACTCTGCAGAGGTGGTACACTTTCACCACCAAATTCGATACATCCGTTAGGGATAACCCTGAATCATCATACTTAGTATGCGGATAATCAATCATAACCTTTCCTTTACACACTCTAGTATAAGCACCTCTCCTATGAGCTTGGCCTCCTAGCCATGGCCATTTGCCATCCTGGGCACTGCATAGGTGGACAACATCAAGAGGTAGCCTTAGCTCAAACCTCTCCCACGAGGGAACCAATACTAATGCATATAAACTTCCGGCCAAGCCTTACCCAATTCAGGTATTGTGGTTGTACGGTAAAATTGGAATGGTATCGCATCCAAACCCAACCATCAGCTTTTATAAAGGGCTAAGGCTCATGCCTCAACATTTTCATCGTCATAAACCATTTGTGTTTCTCAACACATGTCAAAACATCTCAATAGAATGACTCATCATTCCAAGGTTTTCATAATTATTTTCACCAAGTATTCCCATCTAGAGTGATCAAGTTTTTGGTTTAGCTCTAGCCACTAAGTTAAGAGTGTTCACTAAGGTGGAATGCTAATATCAATCTCATGTCATAGAATGACATCTAGTATAGGCCAAGTTTTATACTCTTTATGCTATCTCTACTACTTTCTAAAAGCTCACAAAGCATTACAAAAAGTAAAGAAACTTTGGTAAAGCAAAAGGTAAAACTTGTAAGTAAAACTTGGGATTGGTATAAATCAAAAAGGTATAACCAAAGCATGCCTAATTCATCTTGCTTAGGTTATCTTGTATAATTCTAGCTTGCCAACAATAGCTTGCCTTGATTGGTGTAGTGGTTGAAATTCTCCTCGTCTTCTTCGGGGTAGAACTCCTCCTCCTCGTAGACTTGGTCGGTACTATCGTCTATAAATACATACGGGATACACAATCACCAAACAATACTTAACTAGTCTATTTAGCACACTAACGCACACACTTGATGATCTAGCATCATCACAAGATTTAATGAACTAGTTTCATTTATTTTATTTGAGAAAAGTAATTTCTACTCATTGAAATTAATTAAGATTTAATATTCTCCAATTAAAATATGGGATCATGTGGACACATGTCATCACCACATATTCTAATACATGGTAATGTGATTTAAATGTTTGATCATATTTCAATAAGTTTAAGTTTATTATTTAAATGATTTAAAGTGACTAGAAATGCCTATATAGCATTATTTTGGTACTAGTCCAAAGTCACTGCATGCAATCCTAGATATTATTATTATTCAGATAGATATTATCAAATGTGATTTTTGAAAGTTAGAATCAACTCAAAAGCTATTATGGTTGATTTTTGAAAAATGTTGGGGGTGTAGAAAAGTCTATGTTTTGTTATTTTTGCTATATGTGATCTCTAACTTCAATTGATTTAAATCCAACAGGCTTGGATAGATAATTTAATTATCTTTCTAACAAAATTTGAATCTTGCATTTTGGTTAAGTGGATCTCTCTAAACTGATTTTTCAACAAGTGGACAGAAATGAGTTTAAGTCTAAATAGAAAAACATCTATTTGAATTTGTGGGCTAGCGCGAGAAACTAAATGGGCCGGCCCAGTGGCGCTCCACGGCGCAGAGGGCGACTGACAGGTTGGTCCCGCATGTCAGCGACACTTAAAACCTGAAACGGTATGGGGCAATCTGGGCGCTATGATTAGAAGGTGGATCAACAGCTGAGGAGCATCGTCCACGGCGAACAGGTCACCAGCGAGAGCTAACCCTAGCGGCTCGGTGGGGGTGCATTGGGGCTTACCAGGGCTCCAGCTAGCCTCGGCGGTGGGGGCGATCGAACTGGTGGACGACGACGGTGCTAGGCGTGGTCGCAGCGGCTCCTGGGGTGGTCGAAATCAGCGGGGCCCTTCTCCTCCAGTAGCGGCCAGCTCTGGTGGAATTCCAACGAGCTCTATTGGCTCCGGGGAGAAGTGGGGAAGGCTCAATGGCGAGAGGGGAAGCGAGTGGTGTGCATAATGAGGCTAGGGGAGGCCTCCTTTTATAGGCTCGATGGAGAGACCAAGCGGTGTGGCCAGGCGACGGTGGCGACATGGCTATGGGTTGCTAGGGGCGTGGCTGCGAGCAGAGATTGATGCGCGATCTCCTGGCGGTCCTCTACAGCATAATGGAGCTGCTAGGGGAGGTGGCAATTGGTCGGGCGCGGCTCGTGCTCTACGCGGCAGAGGTGGCGTTCGACGCGGCACGCGGTGGCTGCGGGTCAAACGACGGTGAGCAGGGATGTCTGGGGGCATGCTAGTGTTAAGGCGAGTGGGAGCGTGCGAGATGAGGGCAAGGCGGGGTCTGTGCGAGGCTGTCGGGGGCGACGCACTGGCACGGTCCATGCATGGTGCAGAGGCGGAGAGCACGGGTGTTATGCGATGGTCCAGTGCTTGGCAGGGCTCGAGGCAAGGACAATGGGCAGCAGTGTGATCATGCCTACCTCCTAGACACGGCGAGAGAGAGCGGGGTGGTCTCCTGTGGCTTGGGCATGGTTGGCCGGTGGTGACCATTCTTGGGCGGCGCGGTACTGGTGCTGCGGTGAAGGGGGAGTGTTGTCTAGGGCGGGGTTAGGATAAGAGGGGACAGAGGAGAGATGAGAGGGTGAAATGGGGGACAAGACTTTGATTAGCAATAGTATTAGTTAGGCAGTTTGTTTTCTGCTAACCAACTGTTCGACACAATGCCCGCATGAAATTCAAATTTGAATTTTGAAAAGATTTTTGGTGTGTGACTTGGTCTTATGCTTGGTAGTCTTTGTTTGCTTGGGATTTGCAAGTGGAGTTCATTTGAGTGGTTTTTTAAAAAGTGGGATCTATGCATATGTAATGGATTCAGTTTTCAATTGACAATTAAATTGTCCTTCTAAAGATTTCTGTAAGATTTTAAAGTGGGCCTTGGTATATCTTTACTTGTACTAGCAAGGGGTGAAAAGAGTTGAGAATGTTTCTGTTTGAAATTGACTTCTAGGAACACCTAAAGTGCCCTAGTGGATAAAAATGGCCAAAGTGACCATTTGTTCTTTTTATTCTTATTTGATTTCTTTTTCTTTGGATTTTGTTTTTGAAAGATCTAGATAATGTGGCATTCATCTTTGAATCATTTTACAACCATTAGAACAATCAAACCTAGAATTTTCAAGCAATTCTATATTAATGCAAACACACATGCATTCTTAATTGTTTTTAATAATAAAAAGTTTTTGTTAACCCTAAATTGGGTGATTTGGATCTTGATAACCTTGATTAAATATTTGGGATGTTACATTCTTAGTGTGGTGTTCCTCCATTCCCTGTCAAAAAATTTCAACACGGAACTTTCTCCCATTACTTTTCTATGGGGTGACATTAGTGGTACAAAGATATGTTGCTATATGCCATATAATCCTAAAATAAAATTCATTTTTAGGTGTCCAACAAGTATATCATGTTGTATACATTCTTAGCATATCAAAATACTCATGGCAAATCATTTTGAGACTCAGAAGAATGGCTTAAACAATACAAGACAAAATCTATCCAAATTTTTAGCAGCAGCAAAACGTATTTAATTCGACCACTTAAACATGTTAGGAATTTTAGCCAATTTTTTGCATGTAGAGGATGAAAACTTTAGTTTAAATATGAGCGCATCATAGAATTTTCTACTAAACAGTGTTGGTGCAGGAATTTGCTACTCCATATGTTTTATCAACTTTATATCATCCAAATGGGTTCAACTTGGTACTTTATTAAAAACTACACAGAATAAACTAAAAAGATACTCTTTAAACTACATCAAGAGTGCATAAAAATAAATAACCAGGTTGCCTCCCAAAAAGCGCTCTCTTTGTATCCATATAGCTAGGCTTTACTTACTTGTTTCAAGTGATATGGGATCATGTGGTAGCTTGTACCTTGGTGCTATATCATTATTCCTTGGGAAGTGTTCCATACACTTTTTGTGTGGAAACTAAAGATTCACATTTTCTTCTTTTGAATAAATGATTGCTCTTGTAATTCTCAAAAATGGTCTTCCCAATATTATAAGACTAGATGTTTTACTCCCCATGTCCATGGTAACAAAATCAACAGGAACAAAAGTCATATGTAACTCAACCATGACATCATTTACTTTTCCTAAAGCATGTTTAGTCGAGTCATCAGCAAGTAAAAGGTCTATTAAGCATTTTCCATAGTTTTAAGTTCTAGCAATTCATATAGCTCGATAAAACTGAGATACTAGATCCTAGATCTGATATAGCATGATGGGTCTCTTTGCCAATAGTGATTAATATCTTGCGGATCCAAGCATCCCCAAGCTTTGGTGGTATCATAGCTTCATTGTTGTATCTTTCTATCTTTTCTTTTATGACATAGTTTGCAATATATGAGACAAATCCTGCTTGATGAACATTAATAGATGGATCATTAGAAAACTTTTGTAATATATTAACGAGTTCATGCAAGCTACATTTATTAATATCTAGTGGAGGTTCTTCCGTTTCACTAAGAATTTTAACTTCCTCTACTTGTTTTTCATCTATAATCATAAGTGGCTCTTTGTTATCTTGTTTATTATTGTTTTTATTTACCAAAAACATGGTAGATTCTTTTTCTTCTCTTATGATGTCTTTTATCTTTCTTTTTTATTCTCTTCTTCACTTTCCTCCCACACAGAAGTTACCAAATCTTTGGCATGTCCTAAGAGGTGACTCATGTGGGTTATTTTAGAGTGAACATTCTCAATAAAATAGTATTTAGTTTTAACATGATATTCAGTAGTTTTCATTTTTCTGACAAAGGTGTGAAGACTATTAGGGAAAGTTTTGAGTTTAGTTCTTATATGGAGGCAAATCTGGTTTATATCATTTTTATTAGGGATGTCCTTAATGGATTTTTGTAATCTTGTGATTGTTTCTTCCAAAGACTCCTTTAATTGTTGGATTTAAATTTCCTCCTTGGTTTTTCTTGAGTTCCCGAATAAATTTTCCATAACAGCGTTAGCATGAGGTAGGTTTCCCGTGACAAATCTACCAAAAGTTAATGAGTTTAGGAAACACTTTGACCAAGGGTTTAGGCCATCATAAAATCTTTTGGTTATAAGAGCTTGGGTGAGTTTTCTAGGACAAGTTTTGTTAATCTCTTGCATTCTAAACCAGTCTTCCATTAGAGATTCCCCTGGATATTGATTAAAATTACCTACATCGAGATACCTTCTTTGAAGTTGACATGATACAAGATGATTTTTTTTATATATTTTTGTGTTTTTAAATAGAAAGTAAGAACTAACAAATAAATAAAAGACTAAAACAAGACAAAAGAAAATTGCTTTGAAAATCTAAAGGAGAAGGGAAAGCTCACAATGGTGCAACCTCCCCAAGCTTGGGTGTTTGCACAAAGTTGATCATCATGTCGTTATAAAATGTTCTAGAAGTTTCTTTAGAGGTTGGATGTGATCCTAACTTGGTGATGATGATGCATTCGTGATGTACCTTGGCCGACTCCCCGAAAAATATGCTAGAAAATGTTCTTGATGGCAACAACTCCGTGTGTACCAACTCATTGGGAATCCAAGTGCAGAGTGTTGTAGCAAGCGTATTTTCACATGAGGGTGACTCGCGGGTTTATATTGATACTCTCGAGGAATTGGCTTTCTCCTCCTCTTCAAGCAATCTACAAAACAAAGTTTTTGGCTTGTGTCCCCAACTCCACTATGTGGTTGTCAAGCACAATATTTTGTATTAGTAATATGAAATAACAATAATAATAAGTAAATTAAAACAATAAAAAATATCCAAGTAAAATAAAGGCAATGATATGATAGTTGTTTTTGAGTTTTGTTTGTGTTTGCAAGTAAAACAAGTATTTTTGTATTTTCTAAATAATCAATTGCAGAAAAAATAAATGATAGTAATGGTGTTGGAAAGTTGTTTCATATGATTTAAAATGTACCGGGATTCATGGGTTCACTTGTCTATTCTCTTTTTAAGTTTTAGTGGACATAAAACAATTCACCATCAACATAATATTGGTGAAACTTTAATATGTGTTTGATAAGCATTCATATGGGCATCACGTCCTAACATAGAGATAATGCAACACAACTCTCTTATACTCCTCTAGAAAGGGAAAACTCTAAGCAATCTAGAATTAAGAATTAACAGAGCATAGCCTTAGGTACTTTGACATGATGTTGGAATAACAAATATGCTACTTTGACCAAACAAGATTATCAAGTTGTCACAAGATAACTATAGCACATGAATTCACTTAATCCCTAGTGAGGTAACAAAATAAAGGTAAAAATCACTGAATTTGTTGTCACTATTCAATCATTACCACCATGTTACTCCATCTAATACACACTTTCCCCCATCCGACCTAGGATAATAAGCTCATGAGCTTGGTCTCACTTCACCCTAAACGAAAGAAGACTTCCATATCTAAGTTTAGCTCAGACGTAGCTACCTTCTTTTTGGGCGAGTATGCTTTATTCCAATTGACGAATAATGGAATGGTCTACCTAGAAATACAATAAATCCAATGGAACTGCATGAAGCCGCATGGCAAATAGAAATGGTAAGCCTCGGGGGAAGACTCACCACACACAAACCACCTACGTAAGACATGAAACTGTCCTGCCGGATGGAGCTTTGCCTTAGACTGACGGAACAAAGCTAAGAAGTAGGCTGAATGGAAAAAGGAAAGGGACAAGGGCGGTCGTCGCTTGGCGCGAAGGCTGCTGGTTCGGTTCATTATTATAGCTCTGGAGAGAGTGGTGCCATCGGAGGAAGCTGACCCTAAGCCGCTGTTTTCTTTTCCTTCCTTTCGGGAAGATGACGAAGCAACATGCTCTTGCATACAAGTTGGATCAAAACAGGTAATTAAGAACGGGGTACATGATATGCATCTATCAATACATCTTACACATAAATAGGTTCCAATATCATATATCAAATCATAGAATAAAGATTCACCACATAGGAATTATATATATGACCATAATCATGGTGGGTGGCTCACATGGTACTATATATATGAAGAACAAGAGATAAATAGATCAAGCTATGATGACTGCAGGTGCACCGATCGTTTGTAGCTAGTTTCGAAATAAAGATATCGATCCCACAGGGAGCAAGAGACTGAAGTCTAATAACTCTTGAATTAAATACTACAATAGAAATGCTAGATAAAGTTCTAAGTGACAAGATAAAAAGTGAGTATTGTGTAAAAAGGTGTTTTGGGGTTTTTGGTATAAGAGCAATAATAAGTAAAGTAAAACAACTGAACACAGAAAGTAAGTATCGCGTATGTGAAAGTGATTGGAACTGCAATAGGGGAAAAGGCGTTCTCAGGGAGTAGCGGATACACCACTAGCATTATAAAGATCTAAGGTAAAGATTACTATCATGAACATTCTCAACTATGTATGTGTGGGAGGAACTCCGTATTTGGACAAATAGGCAGCAACCACTGCTCACATCATCCTCATAACCAGAACAGTCAGCAATCAACATCAATCGAATTACTGCGCTATTAAAGGACTTAATCCCGTAGGACGTATCCCATGGCATGGATAGTGTTTTGTGAGTTTCCTCGGTTCCCAAGTTGATACATAAGGAGTGCCAACAACTTTATAGTCACTGTAAGTGCTAACACACCTCCGTCTACCAACAAGTAGTTCCCTCTATCAAGTCCCCATAAGAGGCAAATATTGAGAGGTCTACTTCTCCCAACATCAAGATGAAGACAATCTAACACATGGTCACAGCGATGAATATCATAATAAACTTTATCTTATTTCAATCTCATACTAGGGTTTCTCCATCTCCCCAAGAACTAAAGATCTACTCAGACATGGAGGCAATCAACATCATGGCAATAACAATGGAATCTATCATATGTGAATAGTGCTTGTATAAATCCACAACGAGTACGGAAATTACAACAAGATCTAGAAAAGATGTAGATGGGATGGATGGAGATGGTGGTGATGCAGCGGTTGATGATGAATATCAATGCCTTAGCCTCGCGGATCTGCGCAGGGCGAAGATGGATCCCCGATGGACAAGTTCCCCCTCCAGATGTCTTCCAGAGGTGAGGTTTTGGCGATTTCTGGTTGTTCTATATGTCGTCTCTTCGATCCAGTTGCACGGGGTGAAACTATTTGAGGAGGTGGTGGCGGTGCCAACTATATGGCGGGAACTATACGGCTGGAAAAAGTATTCCCACCGTATAGTTGGTCGTTAAACCGTCTGGACGCCTTGATCGCTTCGGGGTTTCTTCTGGTATTATTGATATTTCCCAAATAAGCGATTTACATTGTTTTTGACTCCTTTTCTCCTTAGTACAACTGCTCCAAGAATTGCGTCCATTGTATCTATTATCTGTCCTGATCCTGGTGAAAACAGACATAAAATATGCACGCAAGTGATGTAAAATACCAAGATCCTACATCTACAATACAAAATAATATTATAAAACATGATGCAAATATTCACTCATCAACTTGCCCAAGCTTAGACTCTTGCTCGTCCCGAGCAAGTTAGCTTAATGGATGTGATCCTCATATTCATGAAGCTGAGTCGATAAAATAAATGAGGCAGTTGCAGCATGTGTTTATCATATATGATACATAGGAACAAGTTCATGAATAGTACCTTACTCGAACCATCCGAATAAATATTAGAAGGCTTCCACACCTTAGCATTTAACGGTTCACAAAATATCACTCTCAATATGATGTAAAAGTATTCAGTTCAACTGAATGAGTTAGCGAGATAGTCCCAAGTGTTTTAGGATTAACATATTCACTTGGGATTCAAAACCTCAAAACATCTCTCTGTCATACTACAATATAGTGGTGTATGCCTATTTGCTCTTTGCAGATTCGCTCTTTTTCTTCTTTCTTTTCTTTTCTTTTATATGCTCACACTTTTGTTTAAGTGTTGTGCAAAGGATCTAGCCATACATTCCACTTCATGTAGGAATCCAAAGTTTAACGATCTCAGTTACCAAATTCCAATTGTATATGAAGCATCTTTATGACTTGAATATTCTACCTCGTCTTGTTCTCACTCTAATTTGATAGCACTTTTATTTTTCTTTGTTCAAGGTTTCTTTTTCAACTTTAACTGATTAGATAATTTTTTCTTTCTTTATAAATCAAACTATGTACTTACAACATATTGACCAAATTATCTTTGTATGTTCCATTAATACCAATGGTGTGGAAGAATCCTATTGCTATCATCAAGTGCAAGTAAAATCATACTCAAGCCATTCATATATCCAATAGGACAAACACAAACTCAATATTGCTCCATATATGATAATA
This sequence comes from Avena sativa, assembly GCA_916181665.1. NCBI lineage: Eukaryota > Viridiplantae > Streptophyta > Magnoliopsida > Poales > Poaceae > Avena > Avena sativa. The sequence goes on from OV702291.1 coordinate 230,411,048, forward strand.
AACTCGAAATTTCATAAAAGGGATCGACTATTCCTAAAGGGAATTCTAATGATGCAAACTTTATTTCTAGTTTGAACTAATGCAAAGCTAAAATAATAATGTAAAATTTATAAGATAGATTACAAGGTCTTAAAGATCTCCCCAAGCTTGGAATCAAGTCAGGCGGGATCAAATAATCCCTTGCGATTATTTTATACCGTGATTATTGTAGATCACTGTGGCGCCATGGCATGTAACACCGCAGTGCGTAGCTTCTTGTTGGTATCCTCCAGAGCGGTGATGCGCCTGTAGCACCTGTGCAAATCATATTGCAAAGTGTCCACTTTATCCGCAAGTTTAGTCACCAATGGGAGAAGATCATCCTTCTTCTCTATTTCCTTGAGTCGGTGGCGGACTTCGACGCGATGGAGCAGCTCCTGCTTCTGATATATCTCTAGTGCTCGCACGTGGTCCTGGGAGCAGCTTCCTCTTCCTCATCCATGATTGATGGATCGGGGACGTGGAAACCGTTCCTCCACTCTTCTTGAGGCTTCATCCTCATACGAGCACCAATAGTAGGCTTCAAGAGTGGTGCCATCGCTCCATTGCTAGCACCTGCACCAATATTAGGTAATTCCTTATGCTTGTGCGGCCTGGGGTTCATGGTGATGAACTTGATTATCTGCACATGCCCTTTTCCATGCGGCTTGCGACCTTCTCTCTCTTCTTAAGCCCTCTTCATTGCCCTCCAGTTGATCTCCGGTGGATCATAAACATCACGATAGATGTAGATGTCGCTCACTTCATTGGAATCATTGTTGTAGTAGCTTGGCTCGATGTACTCCTTGTACCCCGAGCTAAACCTCTACACCTCCTCATCGTCGTCCTCCATGGACGGGCTGCTAGAGCGGTCCCTAGAAGGAGCAGTGAGACCCAGGGGTTTTCCACGGGCTGGGGCGGGATAGTGCATTGCTAGATTGATTCCTGGAGATTATGATTAGAGAGAGAGATAATGGAAGTATATAAGGGGGGTAGAGGTCGACAAAACTCGTGAGAAATACCAAATTCATGCCCAAGAAAAGAATCTTAACGGAATAGGAAAAGAAATCACGGATTTGGAGGAGTCCTGCCACGTAACGACCAACTATACGGGCGCGACCCGTATTGCTCCGGTCGTATAGTTAGTTCTGGGCAGGTATTTCCAAATATCTCGAGTCTAGGTTGGTTAGGGTACGACTCGAAACCGACAATACCGCCTTTTTCACTCGGAAAGGCGGAAAAGTAAACGAAAATGTCTGAGAGTTTAACGACCAACTATACAGCCAGAATATCTTCTCCGGTCATATAGTTGTGACCGTATAGATATAGACATCAAAAATCAAATATGACTGAGAGTTTTACGACCAACTATATGGCCAAAATGTCTTCTCCAGTCATATAGTTGCGATCGTATAGATCCAGACATCAAAAACAAATTTCGGAAAGAAGATATAGAGGGTTTAACGATGAACTATACAACCGGAGATTTTTGTCCGGTCGTATAGTTCCGCCCGTATAGTTGGTAAAAACCTCCAGAAACTTCAGAAAAACACGAGGAATTCAAAGACAAAAAATTTAGGAGTAAAATCTGTGAAATTAAATCACTTATTTGAGTAAGAACACTTACCTTGAACTTACCGTTTACTTATTTGGGGATGACAAGCTCCTCCAACAATAAAGACTTCTACTCTTTTGGAGGAATTAACCGCAGTTCATTGAATAATTCTCGTAAGCGAAAATCAGTAGGACTAAAGTTCCTCTCAATAAGATTGGTGTCTTGCTGGGCAAATATGGACACTGCATCCAACATCTTTATTTCTTGCCTCTGCATGATCTGTAACTCAAATTCTTAAAGTAAAAGAATCCAACGGATCGGTCTTGGCTTATGGCTCTTCCTCTCAAGGACTTCTTTTAAACCATCATGATCTGTATGAACTCTTACTTTTGCATCAACTATATAAGAACGAAATTTATCGCAAAAGAAAAATACAGCAAAAAGTTCCCTTTCTTCCTTAGGATAATTCTTTTGAGCACTATTAAGAGTTCTACTAGCATGATGTATAATATTAAATCTACGACCTATGTGTTGTCCCAGAGTTACTCCTACAACATCATCACTAGCTTCACATATTAAGTCAAAAGTCATATCCCAGATAGGTGGCTTAATGATAGGAGCATCAGATAAAGCATTTTTAAGTTTATCAAAGGCTATAAGACATTTATCATCAAAATTAAATCTTACTCCCTTTGCAAGAGGTTAGTCAAAGGTTTAGATATTTCAGAGAAATTTCTAATGAACCTTCTATAAAAACCCACATGACCAAGGAAACTTCTTATACCTTTTATATCCCTAGGTTGTGGCATTCTCTCTATGGCCTCAACCTGAGCTCTATCCACTTCAATTCCCTTACCTGATACCTTATGTCTAAGGACTATACCTTCTTTGACCATAAAATGGCACTTCTCCCAGTTTAGAACAAGATTGGTTGCTTCGCAACGCTGCAAAACTCTTTTGAGATTATCCAAGCAACTAGTAAATACTTCCATAGACAGAAAAGTCATCCATAAATACTTCCATTATCAGTTCTGTAAAATCCGCAAAAATAGTAGTCATGCATCTTTGAAAAGCAGCTGGAGCATTACATAAACCAAAAGGCATACGTTGGTAAGCATGTAAACCATAAGGACCAATGAAAGTTATTTTAAGTTGGTCATCAGGATGAACATCTATTTGAGAAAAACTAGAGTATCTGTCCAAGTAGAAAAAATGAGTGTGGTTTGCTAACCTTTCTAAAGTTTGATCTATGAACGGTAAAGGATAGTGATCTTTCCTAGTTTCTTTATTCAATTTCCTGAAATCTATGCACATCCTATGTCCAACAATAGTTCTAGTAGGTATCAATTCATTGTTTTATTAGGAACAACAGTAAAACCGCCCTTCTTAGGGACACAATCAACAGGACTTACCCACTCGGTTTCTTTTACATGATAGATTATACCTGCGTCCAATAGGCGTAAGATTTCTTTTCTTACCACTTCCTTCATTTCGGGCTTCAGTCTTCTATTAAATTCCGCAATTGGTTTAGCACCTTCTTCCATGAATATTTGATGGATGGTTATCATGGGACTAATGCCCTTCAAAACATCCATTGAGTACCCCAAAGGCCTTGTGATGCTCCTTAAGTATTTTCATGAGTTATTCTTTTTCTTCTCCTGAAAGTTTAGCACTAATAATAATAGGAAATTTATTTGTATCATCTAAAAATCTGTATTTAAGATTATCTAGTAGAGTCTTCAATTCTAGGGGTGGTAATTCCTCGTCCCCTCTCTTTCCAGGCTCTTCAAAAGCCTCATTAATTGGAGGCCCTATAATGGGAAGTGAATCGAATTCACCTTCTAGTTCTTCTAGGGACTTGTCCTCCATAACTATTTCTTCATAATTTAAGTCTTCATTTATTTCTTCTTTTTGATCACTAAAGAAGAGAGCTGCCATTTCCTTAATAGTTTTCTCTTTCTCTTCTTCTTGTTTTTGTGGAGGTCTGTCTTTAAATTTGGAAAAGTGGAATTCTTTTTCCGCTTCCTCAAGCTTAAGAGACACAACCTCCTTTTTGAAATCAACATTGGCACCTACATCACTCAAAAAGTTTCTTCCAAATATAATTGGGTAAAGAGTGTCAGCTGGCATATCAACAACTACAAAATCTATAGGAATTTTTTTATTGCCAATTGTGACAGTTGCATCTTCAACTAATCCCATTGGAATTCTAAGAGTTTTATTGGCTAACATGATTGTCATATCAGTATTTTCAATTTTAGTCGGTTCTATTTCTTCTTTTATTTCTAAATAGAAATCGTAAGGTATAATATTGACTTTGGTGCCAAGATCGCATAAACCATAATGCGAGGTTTCTTTAAATATGCAGGGAAGGATAGGCTTACCCATATCTTTTACCTTTGTTTTACTTTCAACCAATACAGAAGTCTCTTTATCAAGTTCAACTATGTTACAATGTGCATACATAGCCATAATTGCTTCTTTGGTTACCTCTTCATCTTTGGTTTCTTCCATATGTTCCACGACTTCTGGCATACTTTCCTCTTCCTTCTTGTCATGTACTACTTTGACTTGTTCAAATTCATAAATATGCTTATGTGCAGTGTTAGGGAAAGGTATCTCATATGTTGGTTCTAGGGAGGCAAGTATTGCTTTAACTTCTCTTTTCTTCTCAGGTTCAGGTGGTTGATCATACTTGACCAAACCCTCTTTTGGAGCTTTGATGTGTTCTGCAAAAGCTTTAACAACTTGCAACACAAGATCTGAATCCAAATAAAGTTCCTTAGACCATTCATTAACATGGCCCTTTTTATTATAGTCGTGAATACAATCATGATCTATTTCTACACCTCCTTCGCTTCCTAGACCAAAATTCCATGAAACTCGATGATCGTGAATTTTGTTAAGTAAAGCCTAAGCTTTAGTTATAGGAAGATTCATAAAGGCTCCTTCCGCGAAAGAGTCTAGTTCAATTTTATTAGGTTCAATTAAACCGCCATAAAAGATATGCAATAAATACTATTCAGGCAAATCATGATGAGGACATAGATTAAGTAAATCTTTAAATCTGATATAAGGTCTTACTAGTCCTTCATTAGGACGGTTCCTCCAAGTCATTATAAGACGCCCGATTCCAAAAGATTTTGATAATGGGTAATATTTTGCTAGAAATTCACATGCTAAATTATCCCAAGTAGTAGTGGCTTCTGGGGTAGAGATCTATACCATGAGAGAGCTGAACTAGTCAAAGTCTGATTAAAAAGTTTAACCCTTACCTCATTATCAGTATATCCCATCAATTGAAAAGTGCCACATATATCTTTAAAACATGCAATATGCTCATATGGATCAGGATCTTCTTCATCCCCAGTAAATTGCTCCTTGTGTAGAATACCAAGTAATAGAGGATTTATTTCAAACCCCCATCGTCTTCTCATTGGAGTTGTCTCTTTTATAAATATCATAGGGCTTACCAAAGTGGCTGAGTGGGTTAGCACAAGTCATATGCTCAAACTCCATCATGTTGGTGGAAACCTATAACTCAAAAAAAAACTTAGCAAGACAAAAATAAATAAGCAAAAACTAAAATACCTACAACGCTTAGCTCTCTGACAACGGTGCTAGAAAATATCTTGATGACTGGAAGTGCACAGATCGTTTGTAGCTAGTTTCAAAATAAAGATATCGATCCCACAGGAGCAGGAGACTGAAGTCTAATAACTCTTGAATTAAATATTACAATAGAAATGCTAGATAAAATTCTAAGTGACAAGATAAAATACGAGTATTGCGTAAAAAGGTGTTTTTGGGTTTTTGGTATAAGAGCAATAATAAGTAAAGTAAAACAACTGAACACAGAAAGTAAGTATCGCGTATGTGAAAGAGATTGGAACTGTAATAGGGAAAAGGCGTTCTCAGGGAGTAGCGGATACACCACTAGCATTATAAAGAGCTAAGCTAAAGATTATTATCATGAACATTCTCAAGTGTGTAAGAACTTTGTATTTGGACAAATAGACATCAACCACTGCTCACATCATCCTCATAACCACAACAGTCAGCAATCGACATCAATCGAATTACTGCGTTATTAAGGGACTTAATCCTGTAGGACGTATCCCATGGCATGGATAGTGTTCTGTGAGTTTTCTCGGTTCCCAAGTTGATATGTAAGGAGTTCTAACAACTTTATAGTCACTGTAAGTGCTAACACACCTCCATCTACCAACAAGTAGTTCCCTCCATCAAGTCCCCATAAGAGGCAAATATTGAGAGGTCGACTTCTCCCAACATCAAGATGAAGACAATCTAACACATGGTCACAACGATAAATATTATAATAAACTTTATCTTATTTCAATCTCATACTAGGGTTTCTCCATCTCCCCAAGAACTAAAGATCTACTCAGACATGGAGGCAATCAACATCATGGCAATAACAATGGAATCTATCACAGATGAATAGTACTTGTATAAATCCACAACGAGTACGGAAATTACATCCACATCTAGATAAGATGTGGATGGGATGGATGGATATGGTGGTGATGAAGATCGACGCCTTAGCCTCCTGGATCTACGCAGGGCGAAGATGGATCCCCGGTGGACGAGTTCCCCCTCCAAATGCCTTCTAGAGGTGAGGTTTCGGTGATTTTTGGTTGTTCTATATGTCGTCTCTCCGATCCAGTTGTACGGGGTGAAACTATTTGAGGAGGCGGCAGCAGCACCAACTATACGGCGGGAACTACACGGCCAAAAAAAGTATTCCCGTCGTATAGTTGGTCGTTAAACCGTCTGGACACCTTGATCGCTTCAGGTTTTCTTTTGGTATTATTGATATTTCCCAAATAAGCGATTTACGTTGTTTTAGCTCCTTTTCTCCTCAGTACAACTGCTACAAGAATTGTGTCCATTGTATCCATCATCTTTCTTCATCCTGGTGAAAACGGACATAAAATGTGCGCGCGAGTGCCATAAAATACGAAGATCCTACATCTACAATACAAAATAATAATATAAAATATTATGCAAATATGCACTCATCAAGCTACTTCCATAAACCCATAGTCTAGAGGTGGCCTATTCCCTCTTCATCATGGTGATGATGCTGGAGAAGGTGAAGATCCCTCCGGCAACAGCTCTGACAGAGTTTGCCCCTCCAATTTTTGCTCGTTCTGTCTCTATTTTGGTGTTTCGGTGTTTCTATGGCTCTCTCCATGAGGATGCCTCGGGGGATCCTTTATATAGGTGCTTTTAGGTAAAACTAAGTTAGTGAGCGAAATATTGAAACAAATCGAATGACCGAGGACCAAAAGAGGTCAGGTAGCGTGTGCGCCTGGGCAAGCCACACCATCTGGGCTCTTTTGGGCCTCTAGGCCTGTAACACCCTCGCTGGACTATGAGTTCTGAAGAATAACCAATGGCGTCCATAACTCTGCCTAGACCAAGCTGGAAGGTTAAACTTGCTAATGTCGTCGAACTCATACCTATCAAAGCAAAGGGTGCCGATAAAGAGCGAAGGAAAAAGAGAGCGGTTAGTACTGAGGCCCGTACACGGCGAGTCCTATAATTCGGTGGCTCTCGCCTACATAGGTATGATGGGCTTAGCGAGAGCAAAGCATGCACTAAAACAACCTATAGAGATATAATACAACTGATGGCTATCAGAGAGGGATACAAGAGACCTATTCGAAACTAACCCGATACTAACACCAAACATAACCCATCCTAGAGTTTCCCCCTCGAGACCCAACGAGGAAGTCCTTCCAAAGGAACTCACATAGCTGGCAAGTTTATTAATCATTCAATTATAGTGGAAATACTTACTAGTTAGATATAGATAGCATAAAACATCTCAATACCATAAGCCATTAGCACTTCTAATTAATCATTCCATTGTAGTGGAGCTGATTACTAGTCATGTCTTAGTCAAATTTATAGCACTACTTTAGTTTGAGTTATCTATGGTCGAGACACTGTGCTCCAAGTAGTCCATAACCGTGGACACGACTTTTCAAAAAGATTTACCCTGCAGGGGTGCACAAATAGCAAGACACGTATGATCAACCTCGAAAAAAAATGAAAGTAAAGAGGCATCACGACAAAGCATTTACAAGATTCAAAAATGATTTCAGAGAGCCACCACAATAAGCTACTTGCAACAAAGTCGGCCGGGCTCCGAAACGGACCTAGGGTTTGTGCCCACATGTGGATAGTGCGATAGTCAAGGAATAACATCAAGTACTCTGGCCCTAGGTGGACATAAGTGGGCGGGATAAAAGTCAAATCTCAACTATTGCCCACCAGTGCCTCTTTATTAGTTATATCTATTCCCTACATTTTAATTATCAAGTTGTAATTAGAATCATGATCATCTCCACCATTAAGCATGTGCGAACCTCCCAACAACTGTGAAACTTGACAACTCGAGCCAGCACTTGAACAAGCAACTACGACTCGCAATGCCAACTATCTACCAAATCAACATGCAATAGTAGGTGACCAAGACAATATAGGTTGCAGGGAATATAAATGGTACGGAAACTAAAGCATCGCAACACGAATAGCAATACATAAAAGTAAGCCATAAAGAGAAAATAGATAGCAGAGGGGAGGATGCTCGTATGTAAAACATTGCCGAAGATATATCTGAATAACTTGTCGAATCTTACATCATCTCATTGCACTATCCGGGAAGCAGCAAATCACCAAAAAGAAACACCAGATGCAATATTTAATACTATGGCAAAAGATCAGATATGTTTATGATATGATGCATGACATGGTAAGATGCGATACAAATTAGCAATATTAAGTGGAATCGGAATCTCGACGATTAAATAAAAGGTTCAAATTGTTTAGGTGCCCAAAAAATTAAATGTTGATTAATAAGGCAATACATGGCATATGTGAGCTACACAATTTAAATGGAGTCGGAATACGGCAAAAATACCCTGCATTCAGTACCCATATTTAATTTAGGTGAATTGCTATTTAAACCGGAATTACAAGATAATATGTATGCAAGCATAAATGATTTAATATGCAACATGATGGATAGCATTTTATAAAAAATATGGATATGGTCGGGGTCTCACAGTTTTGATTGGAGATGCGGAGTAAAGATCTTACAGTTGTAGATGAAGTAGAAACAATAGTCGATACATCAGAAATAGACCCTGTTACCATCTTGGTGTTCCATGAGTCGGGTAGATGAAACAGACGCCGATCAATAGAAACCACGGTAATTTTATCGAACAGGTTACAACCAACCAAGAATACAAGGGAATGTGAGCCAACATTTAGCTGACAACCGAGACTACCTGATACACTGCAAGCGATTGACGATATGGATATGTTCATTCGATGTTGTCGGTCACCAGACGTCGCATTTGGAGGTTGACGCAGTGCTGAAAATAGAAGAACTGAAACGATCTTGATGGAAACAAAGAAAAGGAGACAGTGGAGCAGTCGACACCGTTTCACCTAGGGCACGAGACCTGAGTCTGGGTGGCTCCTACAACTGTCGAAGGGGCAAGACCAAGCAGGGCCCTGGCTACATGTGACAGCAGGATCTGGTTTGACAGGAGATGGAGGAGGTAGGTGGCGTCTAGTGGTTGGGCTTCCGAGGTGGTCTGTGGCGATGTAAGGCCAACTTCAATAGACTAGACCAAACCGGACACAAAATTTGTCTGATTTAGTCTGTTTGCGGGGTGGTCTGGCCCGAAAACGAACGGGTGTCCGATCTACTTTTGCACATACCCCTAATGAGGCTTTTTCCGGGGACGGACTGAAGGAATTGGTGCCGTGGCTGGAGAAGACGGCGGCAATGTTAGTATTACTGCCTAAACAGGGAGAGTGTCCACCTTCCTCCTTCAGATAAGGGATGGTTGTGATGAAGACGATGGCATCCAATGGCCACAATCAGTCACCGCTAATTACTGTTACTTTTCTTGTTGTCGTTATTTTACTATTGGTTAATTACCGTGTCGCTGGCTGGCCCTTATAAGCAGCAGCTCCACCCGTTGTCTGGACATGAGAATTGATGTAATGGTCTGAGACCTAAATTGACATATATAGGCCAATACGTGTATTTGAGATAATAAAGCTAGATCTCGCTATACTTGGCCAAAATTCTCCAATTCACCTAGTTCATCCTTAGATTTCCATCTGTGGGCATGACAATTGGTATCAGAATCCAGTCTATCCTCGGAGGCGATTCGATTTGGTGAGCCGCAGTGGTTGGTGTCTCCCATAAAATCACACTTCGTCCTCCCATCTCGCGGCGGCGGGGCGTTCGGTCGACGGCGGCGCTGGGGGCGGTGACGTTTTCTCTCGACATGGTCGACGGTGGCGGCGGCACAGATCGGGTGCAGATCGTCGGTCCACGGCGGTTTCTATAGGCCATCCCTGTAGTGGTAAAATCCCGACCACGACGCAGATCCGTGTACCATCGGAGGCGAGTTGTGTGGTGGCGGCAGGAGTAGGAATCAGGCCTGGTTGTTGACCTTGCGTTGGCGTAAAATCCCCTCTCGATTTCCTATACTCAGTGGAGATGCCGAAGGCCAAAGCGAGTTTGGATGAAACGGAACTCGCTGAAATTCTCTCCCTCAAGGATGAGGTCGTCAACAACGCTAAAGCTACTGAAGAAATTCGAGGTGAGCTTTCTGCATTGAAGCAAGATACCTTGCAAGTAAAGTCGAAGTAGGATACTTTCGTTACTCTGTTGAATGGAGTGCAATCCTCGATGGCTACCATGGGGTTACAAATCTCTACCATGGCTGAGGTCCTCAAGGCATTCAGACCAGGAACAAGGCCAACTGAAGGGGATCTGACAGCAGCGGCTTCCCTTGCTCAACGATCACCAACTCTGCAAAGCAACCCACGGAATGTTCCTGTAGCAGAAACATCTGATGAAGCTCAGCGTCGAGCGCAGAAGAACAAGGCAGCTGTTCAGCAGTATGACATTGAGAAATCCTTACACGGACCACCTATTAACACTGATTATAAGCCTGGGTCAGCACCTCCGGGTTTTGGCCGTCCTCCTGGACACGAATTAGCAGGCAACCCGTCAGGCACACCTCATTCCCCAACCACACCATTTTTCCACTACTTTCAGCCACCTGGGGTACGTCGTGGATGGGAAGGATTTGTGCGTACGTTTGAACAAGAACAATGTACGCAATTCCTCAAGGCAATTACGAAGGGACCACATATGGAATTCCCACGTTTTGATGGTGTCAACCCAGGTGGATGGATCCGTCAATGCAACAAGTACTTCCAAATGGCGGGGGTTCCTGAAGAATACAAAGTCTCCTTGGCTCAACTGTATATTGTGGGCAGAGCTGATGCTTGGTTAAGGCGCTCTAAAATCCCGAAGAAAAGAATTGCATGGTCTGATTTTTGTGAAGAAGTACTCAACCGATTCTCACCAACTGGCACATTTGACTTAGCTGAGCGTTTCAACAGTTTCAAGCAGAACAAATTGACAATTGCTGAATATACTGATCAATTTGAGGATTTGATGGCTGATGTACAAGATGATAACACTGCTTTATCAGAGGCCTGGTTTGTGAAATGGTATGTCAATGGCATGCGCTCACACATCAAGTACCAGTTGCGCCCACTTCGTCCTCATTCCTTAACTGAAGCTTATTGGATGGCAGTTGATATTGAACAAGCGAATCCAAGCAAGAAATCATATTCTCAACCATACACGGGAAACACTAAACAGTATCAACACAACACCCGTTTCAGTGGGGACAAACCTACAGAGACAAAACATCTTGGCACAATACAAAGGCCTCAAGAGGCTGCCAAGTGCTGGCGTTGTGGAGATCATTGGTTCCAAGGGCACAAGTGCAAACAAGCACCAGCCATTAATCTTCTTACTGGTGAAGAACCTGCTAGTAATGACACTCCTCAGGAAGATGATACTGAACCGGAACCAGAACCACTACCTGAAGCACAACCCCAACAAGTCAGCCAGTTTATGCATATATCTCAACAAGCATTTTCCGACAATGTCAGCTCTATATGCATTGTTCTCACAATTGGCGGAAAACAAGATGTAGCTTTAATTGACACTAGCAGTTCATCTACTTTCATGAACATACATTTTGCATTGCAAACCAAATGTGACATCATCCAAGATGATTCTAGGGCAGTCAAGGTAGCTGGTGGGGGCACCCTTTGGTCTGGCTCTCATATTCCTGAAGCACCATTTATAATTGCAAATGAGAAATTCACCAACACTTTCAGAGTTTTGGATTTACCTGGGCATGATATTGTGTTAGGGTGCGACTGGTTGGCAAAACATAATGCACCTAGCTTTGACTATAAGAATAGAGCTTTACACATTGTCAAAGATGAACTTAAACCAATGATTATCCCTGCTTGTGACATTATTACAAGCTGTCGCGGTGGATGCTCCTGAGATGGATCGATTGATCAGTAAAGGTGCTACTGGCTATGTGTTGAATCTTATCAACACAGGAAAGAACCAGGATCCCAGTTAGCAGTGACATTCCAGAGGAAATTGAGGTCATTATACAACAGTTCTCTGATGTTTTCTCACTTCCTACTGGCTTACCACCATCAAGATCATGTGATCACAAGATCACATTGCAAGCGCAAGCAAGTCCACGTAATACTAGACCGTATCGAGTGCCACACAAACACAAAGAAGAATTGAAAAAGAAAATTCAAGAACTACTCAAGGCTAAGATTATCATACCAAGTACTAGTCCTTTTGCCTCTCTTATCATCCTGGTCAAGAAAAAGGACAAGACCTGGCGTTTGTGTGTGGATTACAGAAAATTAAATGCCATAACTGTGAAGAATAAATTCCCCATCCCCATGATAGAAGACCTATTGGATCAATTACATGGAGCAACCGTTTTCACCAAACTTGACTTGAGGTCTGGCTACCACCAAATCAGAATGCATGAGTCTGATATTGAAAAAACTGCCTTTAGAACTTACTCAGGCCATTTTGAGTACTTGGTGATGCCCTTTGGCTTGTCTAATGCACCTGGCACATTTCAGTCATTGATGAATGAGATATTTGCTCCTCATTTGGGCAAATTTATTCTAGTTTTCTTTGATGACATATTGATCTATAGCAAAGATATTCAGTCACATTCTACTCACCTGGCCACAGTTTTCAAACTCATTCAACCTAATCAGCTATCAGTCAAATTATCCAAGTGCATATTTGCCAGCTCTAAGGTTGAGTATCTTGGTCACATCATCAGTGAATCTAGAGTTTCTACTGATCCTGAAAAAATTCAAGCTATTACAGATTGGCCGATTCCAACTACTGTGGCTCAACTAAGAGGTTTCCTTGGTTTATGTGGATATTACAGAAGGTTTGTCAACAAATTTGGAAACATTTGTAGACCATTACATGACTTGCTGAAGAAAGGCAGTTTCAAATGGACAACTGAACATGACACTGCCTTCCAACAGTTAAAAACTGCTATGATCACAGCTCCTGTGTTAGGCCTGCCCAATTTCAATATACCATTCGTTTTGGAGACAGATGCATCAGGATTTGGTCTCGGTGCAGTGGTTATGCAAGAAGGGAGAACAATTGCTTATTACAGCTCTACATTGTGCCCTAGAAATGCTGCTCTTTCCACATATGAGAAAGAGGCCCTGGCCATCATTGAAGCACTAAAAAGGTGGCGCCACTACTTTCTTGGATACAATTTAATCATAAGGACAGATCAGGAGAGCCTCAAATTCATGACTGACCAGAAAATGGTCAACAGCATGCAACATAAACTGATGTTAAAGCTGCTAGAATTTGATTTCACCCTAGAATACAAAAAAGGCAAAGAAAACATGGTAGCAGATGCCTTATCTAGAAAATAAAAAATGCCTTATGATTTACTAGCCATTCCAGCAGTCACACCAACTTGGATTACTGAAGTTGAGCAATCCTACACCAGTGATGAACATTGCAAAACAGTGATGGAACAACTACTACTGGATGCCACCAGTAATCCACATTATACATTGAATGCAGGCATTCTAAGGTATAAAGGAAAAATATATGTGGGCCGTAATGATGTACTCAGGAAACAACTGTTAACAGCATTACACTCATCTGCTGTGGGAGGACATTCAGGTATAAAAGCTACTTACCAGAGAATGAAATCTATCTTCTATTGGTCTGGTCTGAAATCAACCGTGGAGAAGTTTGTGTCAGAATGTCCAACTTGCCAAAGATCCAAAGGTGAGAACTGTCAATACCAAGTCTGCTCGATCCATTGCCAATCCCTGACATGGCATGGACTCACATAAGCATGGATTTCATTGAAGGGCTGCCTAAATTAAATGGTAAAGAGGTCATTCTTGTGGTAGTTGACAGGCTTACCGAATTTGCTCACTTTATTCCTATGTCCCACCCCTACACTGTTCAAACAGTAGCTCAGGCCTTCATTGATAATATTATCAAGTTACATGGTCCACCTATTGCAATAGTATCAGATCGAGATAGAATATTCACCAACAAGTTGTGGAAGGATATTTTCAAAGCACTGAATGTCTAGCTACGCTACAGTTCATCATACCACCCACAATCTGACGGTCAAACCGAAAGAGTCAATCAGTGTGTGGAAAATTATCTGCGCTGCATGGTCTCAGCAGACCCAAAGAAGTGGACATCATGGATATCTTTGGCAGAATATTGGTATAATACCTCATTCCACTCCTCTCTACAAGTAACTCCATTTCAGGCCTTGTATGGATTTCCTCCTCCAGTGATCAGCGGACTTTCTGTTGCTGGCCACTTTGTTGCTGAAGCACAGGATTTCCTCACTGATCGAAGGGTGCTACTAGATAATCTCAAAGCAAATCTCAAGAAGGCGCAAGATCGTATGAAGAAGTATGCAGATGCAAACCGTGTGGAATGAAGCTTCTCCCCAGGTGATATGGTATACCTCAAATTGCAACCATATCGCCTCTCTGCATTCGGATTAAGGAGCTCACTAAAACTCCAGACCAAGTTCTATGGACCATTTCGTATCATCAGCAAAATAAAAAATGTTGCCTACAAATTGCAATTTCCTGATGATGTCAACATCCATCCAGTCTTCCATGTTAGCCAACTGAAGCGTCATTTGGGTCCTTCGGCAATCCCAAACCCTCACCTTCCCCTGGTAGATCCTCATGGCAACATCAAGACCGACCCAATTTTGGTGTTACAGACAAGACAAGTACCACGAAACAACATTGCAGTGGTTCAGTGGCTTGTGCAGTGGGACAATCTGCCACCAGAAGATGCCACCTGGGAAGACGCAAACTTCATGAAGAACTCTTTCCCAACATTCTATAATGCTACAGTCCGTGGTTGGTTCCAGAATCAAGGTACGACTTGAGGACAAGTTCGTTCTCACGGAGGGGTATTGTCAGTATTACTGCCTAAACAGGGAGAGTGTCCACCTTCCTCCTTCAGATAAGGGACAGTTGTGATGAAGACGATGGCATCCAACGGCCACAATCAGTCACCACTAATTACTGTTACTTTTCTCGTTGTCGTTATTTTATTGTTGGTTAATTACCGTGTCGCTGGCTGGCCCTTATAAGCAGCAGCTGCACCCATTGTCTGGACATGAGAATTGATGTAATGGTTTGAGACCTAAATTGACATATACTACCTCTGTTTGGGATTATTAGTCCTAAGGACCAAGTTGTAAATACCAAGACACTTCATAACTTTCTCTCATTAATCTATACATGCACCAATAGTTTACATGCACGAGAGAAGTGAGAGGAAAAGGAGAGCATACATTGGACGAGAGACACTAATAAATGAGATAGCTCTTATAATCTTAAACAATATAAAAAAGCTCTCTAGACTTATAATCCCAAATAGACTTATAATCCCAAACAGAGGTAATATAGGCCAATACGTGTATCTGAGATAATAAAGCTAGATCTCGCTATACTTGGCCAAAATTCTCCAATTCACTAGTTCATCCTTAGATTTCCATCTGTGGGCATGACAGGCAAGCTTGCGTCGGCAGGCGGTGGCGTAGGGCGCGGTGCGGGGCGACGACGAGCTCGCACGGGAGGAGGGGCGGCGATGGCCGGCGTGCGCTCGCAGGGGAGGAAGGGCGGTGTGGGGTGCCGACGAGCTCGCAGGGGAGGAGGGGCGGTGCGGGGTGCCGACGAGCTCGCAGGGGAGGAGGGCGGCGGCGGCCGGCGTGTGCTCGCAGGGGAGGAGTGGCTCCGGCGACGTGCGCGCGTAGGAGAGGAGGAAGGGTAGCAACAGAGGGAATACGCGCCAGTGCCAGGGGAGGAGGCGCGGCCGGCCATGGGAGGAAGGCTCGCCGGCGGCACGGTGGTGCGAGAAGGAGGAGGTCTCCGGCGAGCGCAGGGGAGGAGTGACTCCAGCGAGCGAATGGTGAGCGGCGACAGTTGATTTTTTTGAGGAAGGAGAGAGATGAGGTGGGGTGGGTGAGTGACTGCCGCGTGGGCCAGGGCGGTCGTGGGAGCTCATGCCGGACGCGTCCATTCTGTCCGTGCCCCCACAAACCAGGTGGAAATTTTCGGACGAAATGCGCCCTTCCAGTCCAAAAAACGAAAAAAAAGATTTACGGTGGCCCGTTAGAGCATCTCCACCCGCGTTCCCAGAAAGGCGTTCCCAACGCCTATTTTTGGTCCGGACGCCGAAATTTCGCCCAATCGCGTTCCTAGGACGCCGGTTTCGTCCGGATTTGGCCTGAAATTGGTCTGGCGTTCCCAGGCCGAACCCGAGGCGTCGGGAATGGCCTGGGAACGCCGGATGTAGAGAAAATGAGGGTGGGCTAGCCCTGTCGGCGAGACATCCCATTTCCCATCACCAGTCGCCTCCCCCGCGGCGAAGGATTTCACCCCCAACCGCCTCGCCGCCATACTTGCGCCGGCGAAGCTCCGCTGATTCAAGCCGAACTCGCGCTTGTAGATAGGTCCGCCGCCACCGCCGCAAGTTCCCCCTGCAACCTAGGGCACTTTCGCCGCCCTTCCTTCGCCGTAGCTCGGTCACACTTCTAGCTCCCACCACCTCGCCCGCCAAGTGTTCGACGATTCGCCAGTTCGGCCATGGACTCCGATGATGAATAGTTGTTCGCCGTGTTGCTGGAGGAAGAGAACGCAGGAAAAACACATAGATGCCTAGCATGAATCTGGCCGAACAAGGCCGAAATATGTTGTAATTTCATTGTTCGCCGAACTATGTTTAAATTTATGCTGAACTATGGTTGATTTCGTCCAGAACTATGCCGAACATTACTCTATATTCATATTATACCGAAATATGCCGAAAACTGGACGAATTTGAGTCAAATTTGGGCGAAAATATGCCCGGGAACTCGGCCTAAAAACACGAGTGGAAAATCTATCATTCTCAGGCCGAAACCTTCGTCCGTCCGACGCTATTTAGATTCGGATTTCTGCCTGCAACGACCAACAAGTGAAGATGCTCCTAGGAGGTGGTCTGTGTCCCGTCAGACCGAACCGAATCCGCGGAGTCCGTTAGTGGGGCTGTTAGAGTTGGCCTAAAAAACCGGACGGGCAAAGCTAGCTTGGTGGTTTCGATGGGGAAAGTAAAGGAGCCTTGCGAGGTCAGAAATCTGGCTGCCGCGGCGCACGCGCGAAGGGCCAAGCCGGTGGCCACCTGCTGGCTGCACCGATGGAACGTGGTGGTGTGGAGTGGCAGATTAAAACAAGAGGAAGAGATGGTGGCCGTGTGGCGACAGGGACCAGCTCGTGAGGATTGTATGCATAGGACAAGTGGGCTCCTAGGTGAGAGCATGAAGGAATTAGCCGGATCAAATAAAAATTTGGTGATGCATGCTCGTGTTGCTTCTGCTGCTTGCAAAGACAAGATTGGAGAGCCAACGGGGATTAAATGAATGGCGACGCACCGCGCCCGCTCAGGAAGAACAGCACATCGGCGACATATATATATGAGGATAATCTTAGATCTAGATTTAGGCAGATTTAGGAACTAGGGTTTGGGAGGAATAAAATAGAAAAATGAACTATTTTTTATAGTGAAAATTAGACTAGACGTGTCTAGTTTTGTGCTAAAACTTTAAATGGGCCTTTAGCCTATTTTTATTAATAGAACACAAGAAAATATTTTGTGGTCTCATAACCGACAGAAAAATATTGTTTGTTCTAATTCGAAATAAGAAAAAGGAGACGGATTTAATAAAAGCACGTGGATATTTTTGCAAAATAAAAATAGGTTTTTAGCAAGAGCTATTTAGCAAGATTGTTTTTGCGGTTAAAATATGAGAATAAAATATACATGATGTTATGATGATGTACAAAATAAAATAGCAAGCAAATTCTAATATGGGGATTTTTCTGGGATGCTACAGGAACCCTCTCGTTAGGTCCAAGCAACTCCAGATCATCACTCTTCGTGAAATATTGGTTTTCCTAAAAGTTTAGCTCCGTTTGACTTTATATAGGTTCCTAGAAAATAAAAATACATAAAATAAAATTTTCCTATCGTGTAGAGCTATAACCAAAATAAAGAGGATCATTAGTAAATCCTAAAAAATCAATATAAAACATTGTATATATTGTAAATATGTGGGAATATGTATCAATAAACTACAAAGTTCATTTATACATTTTACATGCATCAGCACCCGCGAGAGGCAAGCCTTTTCGGCTATACATAGCAGCCAGAACAGGTGTTATAGGTCCTTCTCTTACTTAGGTAACCGGTGATAAGGAACATGCTATCACTTATCTTAGTCGGCGGTTATTAGATGCCGAAACTCGGTATAGTTGCGTCGAACAAATATGCTTGTCAATGTATTACGCATGTACCAAGCTTCAACATTATTTACTATCTAGTGAATGTGTAGTGGCATGCCAAGCCCATGTCATTAAGCATATGATTCAAAAACCGATCCTAAGTGAAAGAATCGGTAAATGGGCATATGGATTAATCGATTATGATCTAACTTTTAAACCTCTCCGATCCATGAAGGGTCAGATTGTAGCTGATTTCATAGTCGAACATCAGATCCAAGATATTGTCGACTTACTAGTTATATCGACAGTACCATGGAAGTTATACTTCGATGGCTCAGTGTGCAACAATGGCCAAGGAGTCGGAATCGTTTGTATATCACCTTCAAGGGTTGTATATGAACCATCATGCTGATACTTGCATTTTGCATCATCATAATAGCAACATATTTGATCATTATAGGATGTTATTTGCATTGTTCTTATTTATGTATATTTAGATGATTTATAGAACTTTCCTACAAAGTCCCATTCGTTGGTATTTAACTCATCGGAGGCAGAAACCCTCCTTTTTCTTATTTTGCTGTTTCAGAGAAGTTCTAGATGTCAATAAATCGAAAAAAATACCTGATCAGTTTTTCATCAAGAGAAGGACACTGGAGTGAAAGGAACACACGAGGGGAGCCATGAAGGCCAAAAGAAGCCAAGTGGCATGGCCGACCTTGGTGCATGCGCCACCTGAGCCAATTTGGGCCCCGAGCATCGTCTCGACTCCCCCTTTTTACAGATGCCTCCGTTTCACCAAAAAACCTACGGCATATTTTTTCCATGATTTATAGAGGCGACGGTGGAGGCAAAAGTCTTCTCCTACCCCGGGAGAGGGCAGATTCTATTGAGCCAGAGCCTCCAATGAGAGGGAAATCGACGCCATTGTAATCATCACTCCTCCTTGGTATAGGGGAAAGCCTCTCCATCAACATCTCCATCAGCACCAACATCATCACCATCTCAATATCCAAGATCCATCTCATTCCCCTCATAGTTTGTGATTGATTGAACCCTAGATATTGTTTGAGTGCTATTTGCATGTTTGTGATGGGCAACTTGTCTTTATTTTGTGGAGAGATTATATTTTCAGATTGTATTGTAATCCATATGCCACTGATCCATACCACGTTTGATACTTGTGAGTAGATCCCCATGTTCCTGAGGGCATATGATGAATTGGCTATGATTTTCATATAATATGCAATGAGTATTTGGTCAAGTTTATATCTTTTATGTTGTTCTATGATGGTGATGTGTGAACGTCTACTGCATATCACTTCACCTATATAGTCTCATACGGTTGCACTTTAATGTAATGAAGATGGTTGGAAGGGACGGAATGACAAAAACCGTTTTCCAAGACTTTGAGTTGCATTGGAGGGATTTATATCGGGGACCCATAAACTTACTGCTATGATGGGTCATTTATGTCTTAATGATTCTTATGTTTTCTCATCAAAATGCCTATAGGACCCATCATAAGGGGTGTATTTGCTCATATTTATGGCTGCACCTAAACTAGGCTCCGTCCTAAGAGAACTAAATTTGACAAGATATTCTAGAAATATGTATGCTAAGTAACTGCATGCTGCCCTCGGGAATGCTTGTCACATATAAGAATACAAACTTGAGATTGTCCTCTTGATGCATAGAGGATAGTGCTTTCTCATTTTAAAGCATCTATTTTACTGTAATTTACTTTCAACAATTTTTATTGCTGCAAACTATAGACCCAAAACACAAAACCTCTGCATTTTTTATTGCTTTACTTGTCAAACTTGCTAACAAATACCTGCAACACCTCGTGGGTTTGACAAACTTTTTGTTATTGAAAGGTACTACAATTTATCTCATGCACTTGGGAGTCATCACATGCCGACTTAAGTATGATTGTACCAATAACTAAGACGAATATGAAGCTGTTTTATTCAGTGTGGAGTTCTTAGTTGCTGTAGTAGTTTGTTGTATCGAGGTGTTTGTGGTTCCTTGCTAGTGGTACAACAAGTTACTGGGGTCTTCTAGTGTAATAAAGGACCACTCAATTTATACCACGATAGGTGCCTAGACATATATCCACTTTAACCTATTTTAAAATATCTCATGTGTCTATGCATGACAATTGGTTGGCCAATGAGTTAGCACAACATGCGCCCAGTTATCATATAAGCCGGGGATTGGTTTATACTTTAGAACAATCGATGTACCTTGCTGCTGACGTGTGCATGGCCAGCTCAACCAAAGCCAATTTCATATTAAATTGGCTAACATAGGAAAAACCGAAGGTGATTGCAAGACCGACTATAGACATCATATTATCGGTTATCTATGAGATCTAGGACAGAAGACTCCAAGAGCTGTATGGCGGCTAGCTTTAAAATATTGCTTCGCGATGATGAACTATATCGCCAAGCCATAGATAATCTTCTCCATGAAGTGTTTGGGTGAAGAACAAGCTAGAGTCGCCATTGGAGAGGTTCATGAAGGCTTATGTGGAACACATCAGTCGTCTCCAAAGATGAAATGGATGCTGAAAAGGGCAGGATTTTACTGGCCAACTATGCTGCAAGATTGCTTCAAATACTACAAAGGGTGCGAAGCTTGCCAGAAATTAGGGGACATACAACTGGCATCGACTTCAATGCTTTAACTGGTTATAAAACTTTGGTATTTTCTAGGATGGGCACTAGACATTGTTGGTATGATCCATCCGACATCATCAAAAGGGCATCGGTTTTTGCTCGTTTTTACCCACTGTTTCACCAAGTGGTCTGAAGAAGTACCTCTCAGGAACATGACCCATAGGAAGGTAATCTGGTTCATCACCGAGCATATTGTTCACATGTTTGGCATACTTAAGACACTCACCACATGTGGGGCCCTCGGAAATCCTCTGAGAATCCCGATTATGCATATCACCATGATCCCATGATCAGTTTGTCATGACACGTAACTGACAAGTATCAAAGTAAACATCCATTACTTAGGTGGATACAAGTCATACCTCAATTACCATTATGGCTACATCGATCATCATCAGTGAAACTTTATAAGCATCGAGCCCGAGCCATGCCTTAACCTACAGGTAGCTGATTGGGAGAACGTCCTAGCTCGCATAGTCGTCACTTCACCTTCTTCTTCACCTTACTTCTCGGACCTGACCAAGTTAATAGCCAGGGAAAATGCCAGTGAGTACTTTGAATGTACTCGCAAACCACCTTAAGAGAACAAAAATAAAAGGATATGCAATATGGACATGGTAGGAGGCGGGCTCCAAAAGAGGTTCTTTTCTAAAAAAGTTTTCTCTTGTACATATAACATGTCTATATCTTTGCTTAAAACTTTTGTAGAACATTTTGAAAACATTTGAAAAGTTTGGAAAAACTACTAGGATTGGGTCACCCAATTTCATCTCACGGTCCTCACTCGACTGAGCTTTTTATCTTCCATGATCCTCTAAGATCACCTCACTTCCTCTGTGGTCACCTCAGACCACCCTTTTTAGAAAACTCTTTATTTTTTGAAATACTTTTTAGAAATCAAAAACTAGCACCGCTCTATAGCAACCTTCCCAACGGTCCATAAACATGGACATGGCTATTCAAATATATTTACACTCTGCAGAGGTTGTATACTTTACCCACACCATTCGGGTACCCTGCCCTGATCTCGCACGGATCGTGGGTCGAGTAACCAATGAGACCGTCAGGATGCCACCCTAGTATAGGCTCTACCCTACGAGTTGTTCCTCTCAACACCAGGACATCGGGTACCAACGGACCAACCAGAGTGCATCTGACTCCTCGAGAGTGGGCACTTTCAATGAGACGCTCATAGTATCGTCCAACTGCTCCTGAAGGCAGTTCACATCTCCCCCAGGACATTGCTTCCACACATGACCCTTTCTATAAGGGAAACCCAACATTTGAGATATATGATCCCTTATAAGTAGTTGCGAGGAATCCCATACCAGAGTAGACAAACTTAAACTGAAGCCTTGTCCCATTCCAGAGTAATGTGGTTGCACAGGTTAATTGTTCTAGCAAACTGCAAAGAACTAGGTGTGTTTTCATAAACATTTTCCTCGTTCATTTTAGTATCACTCGGAAAACCAAAACATTTTTATTTCTCAAACTTCTCTTGGTAAGTCCAACCTTACCAAGGTTTTACCATAAAACATTTTGTAAAATTTTCTGAGGTCTTCCCAACCTATAGTTTTACTTTGGCTAAAACAGGGTCGCCAAAGGGGTATGGTGTTATACACCACTTACAATACTAGGGACTGGTAGGTGTCATCAAGGGGGTTGTAATTAGTATTACAAAAGTTTAATGGTTTGGAGGAGCCAAGCCACTACCAGTTATAGATCATCATATAGTAAAACAATGAAGTTTTGTATAAACAAGTAGATAAAACATGCATAAGTAAAATAGTAGGACAAGGCTTATCAGCAGGTAGGTGGCTTGCCTATAACCAGAAATATGGCAACAAGTCATACATAGGTATGCCCAACAGGCACCCAACTACAACCTACCTGGCGTGGCTCAACGGAAGGCCCACTCGACGACCTGCCAAGGTCCATGACGATTCGACTGGTATGACAAGGAAAGCTCAAGAATAGAGTTCAAATCAAACTTTTAACCTACTCGTATTGATACCTGAGACCTAGCCTCCCCCATATATAAAGGCTAGGAGGGTCCAACGAGAAGACACCTCTCTCCCACAATACACAATAGATCTAGATACGACACGACAGAACACAACACCCGTAACATATGCCAGATCCAATATGCGCATCCACCGCCATCAAGGCACCCTTGTAATCCTTTGGGTAAACCTCATGTCCTCGTGTTGCTTGTTTGTTAGTCCATGAAGTCTCTAGCGCTTCGCTCTTCCTATAAACCCAAGTCCATAAACTATGGGCATTGACATATTAACCTCACATCAATGTCCCCGGGATTCTTCTTAGAATACCATAATAACCAATATCTCCTCCGTCTTGACTTTGATACAATTCACAAGTATCGTCATCACGGATCATACATGCAAACAAACAAAGGCCACAATCGAAACAAGACATACAAGCACTAGTACAATAAAGCAAGCAAATGAGCCATACATTAATACACATCAGTAGATTTTTATACTTGAGTTCATAGAAATTGGAAATACTTTATTTGCATTTGTGGAACTTCTTTTATGATTTAATTGTCAAATACCACTTAATGAAGGGTTTTTGAACTAAGACTTGGGTCTGTATGATATCAATGTACAAAAATGATATCAACATATAGGTATTGAAATAACAAGGCCACCAAAAGTAGTTTCATTATTTTATCAATTTTATTCAATTAGGTATGAATTTTCTAATGGAAATAACCTTTTTTGGTGAATAAATCATCAGAAAAGATATGTACATCAAATAGATTTATCCTCAAAGGTTCTGGTATATATTGGAGTTTATGATTTTTCAGAGTTGGATTCACTCCAAAATAATTAACAGAATGCCCTTGGGAAAATCCCAAAGTCAGTTCTATAAGGAATTTGCCTTTTTCACTAGATTTAATCTACATACTCTTTTAATATGAATCCAAATATACATTGTAGGTATTTGAATAACTTTCTGTAGAAATTAGATTCACCAATTTTGGAGTTGCAAAGCTTCTGCTAGGATTTATCTAGTGAAACAATCCTAGACATAAGAGTTTAAGTCACCATATTTCCCAGTGGCTCAATAAATCTTGGTATCCTGGATTTTGGTAGGTTTGGTTGTACCACTTCACTGGGAGTTTTCATCAACTCAAAAGTTGGTACAAGTTGACCTAGGGAATTTTCTAAAGACATATCTGAATTGTTTTTGTCATTTTTGCTATTGGGAAAATTTAGCTCACTTGGCATGAGACTAAGGACAATAGATAGGTATACCGACTACCTTCCAAAGGAAGTTGGATTTGTTCCATTTGAGTTTGTGAAACTCACATGAGAAATTATTGATTGAAAAGGATACAATTTGGTAGATTTAAGTCCAGGAAATAAAGGAAATTAGGCTAGGCAAGAAACTTGTTCTGCATGTTGTAAGAAACAAACATGCACTAGAAAAAAATAGATCTGGCTAATTTAAGGCATTCTCCATTTTGTTTTGATTTAAACCTCACATCCATTTTAATAGATTCTATAGAGATAAAAACAAAAACAAAAACAAAAGGGATTTCTATTTTCGTACCCTCGGTTCGTTAGTTGTACTTAGTTTTCCCCAACCGCTTAGTTTTTCCTCTCTTTTGCCCATCTCCTTGTACGAAACTCTCACATGGTTTGAAACTCGCTGTCCGTCAGCCTTGCCGTTACATGCTGACAAGTGGGTGGTGTTTAGTCGGGTCCCGTAGTGGACCCTCGCCGTTACATGCTAACGAGTAGGGTCGCATTCTGTCGGGTCCCGTAGTGTACCCTTGCCATTACATGCTGACAAGTGGGGTCGTGCTCAGTCGGTTCCCGTAGTGGACATCTCTGTCAACTTATCCAAATTAGCATTGGACCCATAGCTTTTCCATGTAAGCGTCGTACCCACAGCTTATCCATGTGAGCGCCGGACCCACAACTTACCCAGGTTAGCATTGCAAGATGGGACCCTGAGCCAGCCCTGCGCCCGCGCCCGTGTCGTTGCCTCCCCTTTCTTCTTCTTCTTCTTCTTCTTCGGTGACGGTGACCCTTTTTCTAGCTTCATTTTCATATAGTTAAATGTAATGCATATACGAAAATTATACACATTTGAACTCTTTTAAATCGCACTTTGGACATGATAATTTTGTGCTAATAAATTCCTGATCATTTATCATTTATGTGGAGTGAAATATAATGCATAAACTTGCGTATACGAACATTATACACCTTTGAACTCTTTGAAATCGCATTTAATATGTGATAATGTCGTGCTAATAAAATCTTGAGATATTATCATTTTCATAGAGTGGAATGTGGTGCACAAACTTGCATATGAAAAAATTATAAGCCTTTAAACACTTTTAAATCGCACTTAATACGTGATAATGATGTGCTAACAAAATTTTAAGAGATTATTATTTTCTCCCCCATTTTAATAGAGTGGAATGTAATGCATAAACTTGTATATATGAAGTTTATACACCTTTGAACTCTTTGAAATCACACTTAATACGTGATAATGTTGTGCTAAGAAAATCTTGAGAGATTATTATTTTCATAGAGTGGAATGTAATGCATAAATTTGCATATATGAAAATTATACACCTTTCACTCTTTGAAATCGCACTTAATACGTGATAATGTTGTGCTAAGAAAATCTTGAGAGATTATTATTTTCATATAGTGGAATGTAATGCATAATCTGGCATATACGAAAATTATACCCCTTTGGACTCTTTGAAATCGCACTTAGGACATGATAATGTTGTGCTAATAAAATCCTGATCATTTATCATTTCCATAGAGTGAAATATAATGCATAAACTTGCGTATACAAATTTTTTAAACCTTTGAACACTGTGAAATCACACTTAATAACGAGACAATGATGTGCTAGCAAAAATTTGAGAGATTATCATTTTCTCCCCCATTTTCATAGAGTGGAATGTAATGTATAAACTTTCATATACAAAAATTATACACATTTGAACTCTTTGAAATCGCACTTAATACGTGATAATATTGTGCTAAGAAAATCTTGAGAGATTATCATTTTCATAGAGTGGATTGTAATGCACAAATTATACACCTTTGAACATGTTCCCTTCAAATTATATTCAAGTTCATTTGTTTATGGAGTTAAAATACCGGTGGAAAATTCATTATTTTGCATAGATAGAGGGGTGCTCCGATAGATATAGGGGTTATCATGTCCGCTAGATCACAGAGGATCAACGGTTGGTGGGCACGATTCGCGTGACAACTATCTCAACCAATCAGAGCGTAGTAGCGAAGATGAGCACAAGTGTGAGGGATTGTGACTAAGAGAGGGGAACACTGAGTATAACTTAAGAACCAAGGGAAAAACTGAGTAGAAGGGCAAGACTGACAAAGGGATTTAAATAGAAAATAGAAAAGATTTAAAAAATGGAAAAGGCGTCTTTTATACAATAAAATACATCTTGGCATACATCAAACTATTTGCAATTCAAATATACACTAGTTTGACAATTATTGCCTCATTCAGACAAACTATGTTTTGGGGAGGGATGTTTTGGGAAGAGGCTTGAGTAGAAAGCCATGAACTTTCATAAATAGTAGGTGATTTAAGAAGTGGTGATTTAGGTTAAAACTTGATTTATATACATTTCTTATGGTGACAAGTCACATAATAAGGCTCCCTGGGTAGATGCCACTATGTTTTGATCTTTTTGAATTTGTTGTGCATAAATGACTCAATTAGCTAGCTAAACTTATTTGTTGACTCTATGTTGACCAGCTACCAGAGGGTAAAACTGAGTATATTGCACATGGTAGTGTTAGTACTGGAGGGAAAAATTGAGTACAACCAAACTGCCAGTGTTACACTCGAGGGCAAAACTGAGCACAACTAAGTCGCCAGGGTTAGACACGAGGGAAAACACGTGACTCACGGTACGCGTGTGCGGTGCACGGGGCGGTAGCAGACACGTGTGGTCATGCATGGTGCAGTAGCGTACGCGGTTACGCGGTGCACGGTGGTGCAACGAAAGGTCGCTTCCCTTCTCGCTTAATAGAGGCCTCCTCACTCTCACTCATCACTCACTTGCTCATTCAACTGTCTCCACTGTCCCATCACCTTCTACAAACCCCAACCATGTCGGCGATGGAGAAGAATGGCGCGTGGCCATCGGTGCCTCCAAGGACACCGGCAAGGAGGCCCCCGTCCCCGTATAGGCCTCATCCAGGCATCGAAGGCAGCCTATGTCCCCGTACAGGCCCTCGTCTAGGCATCAAAGGCAACCGCCGTCCCTGTCCCCGCATCCGCCATAGCCGCCAGCGAGGAGGCCCCCGCCGGTCTCGAGCAGACCCCGCTCGGCTGGGACCCCTACGAGGAGGTTGATTACATAAGGCTGGAGATCCCATACGACACCTGCATCGCCGACCCATGGTCGGAGGTAACCAAGGTTTTGTCCATTCCCCTTGTTCTCCCCCCATTCCCATCGTTGGATGCTAGATCGTATGTTATTAGGGTTCGACTGTTCATATTTTTACAGTAGCTAATCCTCTTGTGTTAGATATCATATTTTGATGAATCCCCCTATTCGTATTTGAACCCCCATGTTCGTAGTTGGGATCAGTATTCGATTTGGTTTGAGATTTGGGGAATAATCAGGGGATCTCAATCGGTTAATTTATGCAAATAATCAATCCCGATAATCAAAGTATCTCAATCATTTCCTTATTGCACTCTACTGTTTTTTCCAACAGGAGGATAGCAGCGACGTCTGCAGCGACGACGAGTCCAAGGACACCAAGACTCGTCATGTGCTGAGGAGGATGAAGTCCGGCTAATACAACAACTTCTTCGCCGACGACGTCTACAGGTGCCCTTCTGCACCACCAGGAGGCTCCACGCCACGGACTTCAACTCCCTCGTGAAGCATGCCGAGGACATGAGGACCCGTGGCGAGTCCGTGAATGTCCACGGCTTCAGAGCCAAGCACCGGGTGCTCGGCCTTCACCTCCGCAACCTCTAGAAGGTGGCTATCATGGAGGGTCACATGCCCCCGATCAAGCCCAAGGCACCCAAGGTCAAGGGATTGGACAACAAGAAGTGGAGGAGGCGCCAGAGGGAGGAGGCGGAGGCCATGAGGGACCACTGATCTTGTGCTGCTGCTGCTGTAAAGCAGCTTCTTTTGTCTTGTCTGTGTTGAACTTGTCTACTGCTGCTAACGAGCAGCCTAATTGTCAAACCTCATTAAGTACCGTACTATATAACCTATATTAGCTGCTTTATCTACATCTGCTCTGTTTACTGAATTTATTTATGTTGCTGGTTAGATTTGCTGCTCTAGATTTGCTACCAGATTGGGGAAAAACGAGGGCCAAAAGGAACAATGAATGAAGAGAGAAGCTGCTCTAGATTCGCTACCTTTTGGAAAAAAACACAACTGTTAGCAAGAGAGAGGGGAAAAGGTGCTCTTAAAAAGGCTAATCATAAAAATAACAAAAAAGAAAACTTCCAATTTAGGCGACAGGGCGCATGTAACCATGAAATGCGCCCCACATGGTCCCACACCACGTCCCCCATAATCAGCGAGAGATGGATGGCTGGTCCACTGTGTATCCTGGCCCCACCTGTCAGCATGTAATGGTCGAGGCGACGTAACATAATTCTCAACACACGACCTGCCCCAATGCGGTCCCACCAATCAACATGTAATGGTCAAGCCTTCGACCTAACGGCACCCCCCGTCCGAGCGCCTGTGACGGTGTCAGAATAAAGGGAGGGGGAAAGTGAGGAAAAACTAAGTAGATGGGGAAAACTTAGTACAATTAACGAACCGAGGGCACGAAAATAGAAATCCCCAAACAAAAAGGGAAGGAAAACAACCGGGTCAGATCCTGTGGGAAACTGGGTCGTCAGTGCCTAGCTAGCCCACCCAGGCATCCCGGTGTGCAGGACACCGTGGCCTCAAATCGATAGTCGGGGCCCACCCTTCATTGACGAGGAGGGGGTGAAGGGGTAAGGAGGGATGACAGCCGTTGGATTAAAAGGAGATCGATGCCCCCTCCATCTCCTTACTCTGGCTGTCAGAGAAAGAAACCCGAACCCTAGAGCGGGTTCAGAGGTGCGGGGAGCTCACCTAGTGCATCATGTGTGATGGAGAGGTGGTGGAGGCGGCACGGTTCACTGAGGCAATTCCGACGAGAGGCAGCAATGGTGTTTTTAGCGTGAAAGAAGAGAGGCATGTGGCAGTGCTGACGGGAGATCGTCGGGGTTCCTAGGGGCACCAGCTACAACGTTCCTACATCAAACGGAGGCCACCGGAAGGGAGGTTAGATCCCTTGGAGCTAGGAAGTATCGAAGGTGAGGGGAGAAAGAGCGAGGAGAAGGGCCTTTTTCCTCTTCGTGCAGCAAAATCGAGAAGGAAGTTTTTCCCTATGGCCATAGAGATAGGGAGCCAGGGGTCGAGCATGGGACCTGGGGAGTTCAGGAGGGAGCTGTGGGAGTGGAATGAAGATGGAAACCGGGGTTGTGGTTGCCTCTGCATTTTTATACCCGAGAGTGTGGGTTCATGGTGGATTTGGCTCATGGAGATTTGTCAAGTGGTGTGTAGGGAGGGTGGTGGGACCCGGTACATGACCAGACAGAGAGAGAAGGACTACTGTAGCACACTTAAAGAAGTATGGCATGAATTGGTTCTCTCTCTCTCTTGTTTTTCTTCCAAGCACTAGAGGACAATAGGTTAGGGTTTGCTACAGTACCATGCTATAGTGGCTTCGACTAGAGGGTGAGTAATGATTGCTGTGGTACTCAATGGTGAAGATTAGTTTGGGTTTGATGGGGTTTTATTTCAAGGTTTGAAGGATGTAAAAATTTGCCATAATGATGATAAATAAGAGGATTCTTAAACTTTGGTCTTGGCAAGATGAGGTAATGGTGTTGTTGGGTAGGTAATGTCAAGGTACACCCTAGGGATTTTTTTGGATTTTCCTGATCATTTTTTATCCCTTTTATTCCAATTATTCAAATAGTGCTGAAATGGTTTTGATGATTTGATTTGTGATTTTAAACTGAGCAAGGTTGTTATTTGGTGTGAGATGTTCGTGAATACTGTATACATATTGTAGAATTTTCCAAAGATTTATTGATGAAGGAAAGTATTTAAAACATTTATTTTCTCATTTTTGCCATTTGAGAAAATAGGCAAAAAGAATTAATAAAACTCTTCAAAAATATTTATTTTTGAAGTGGTAAGATAGGGTGTAATATATAGTCCTCAAATGTTCCTAAGTTTGGAAGAGTGTTTTGGAGAAAAAACAAACTTTCTTTAGAGGGAGTTTTAAGGTTTTTGTAAAAGAAAAGGAATAAATAGTTTTTGGGCCAAAATAATCATGGGAAACATTTGATAATTTTTTATATCAAAGGTATATGATGTCCACATAGTGTATCTACCATTTGTAACCTTGGGTTTTGAAAATGAAACTTGATTTTTGAAGAAAATAAGAAATAAAGGATCTAGGGCACTAATAGTTTTCACCTTCAAAACCTTGTTGGATTAAGGAGCTCAAATCTACCCTTGAGTCATGGGATAGATGGATAGATACAAGTTATGTAGGTCACCATGGTGCAAAGGTTTGGGGTTGATCATGATTAAGTTCTCCAAGAGTTGATGCCAAACTTTGCTAAAAATAAGGGTGTCAAAGCAGGTTATTATTTAGCCTTGAAAATCGTGTGGGTTTAGGAAGCACAAAGCTCCAATGGAAACGAGTGAAGTATGTATGGATAGAAATTCATGAATAAATCACAATCATGCAAATATTTGGTTAAAGTAAGATAACATGGAGATTGAGCTTCATCCAAAGTAGGCATGTTGGTAAGATTTCCAAAAAATATTATTTTCTTGGCTGCAAAACCTTCAAGAACAAGTGGGTCAAAGGAGGATCTTGCCAAGGAAAATAGTGGGATTTTAAATTCCTTAGAATGGTTTACAAGATGGTTCAAGTTCATTTCCAAAGATGCACAAGGGTTGGAAATGATGGAGACTCAAAGATGTGATGTTTATACCATTTCCAGACTTGGTCATATTTTGGCAGATTTAGGGTTTTTGACTAGGGTACAAGAGGGATTGGTTTTGAGAGGATGCAAGGTTCCAAACTCATCATCAAGTGTATGCGGTTTAAGTGTATATTGAGTGGAAGGGATCCTTGCTTATAGTTAGTATGTATTGACTTAGAAGTTACTCAAAAGGATTAGCCCTAATTTGATCTAGTTATGGGTTTAGATTGTCACTTTAGTGACTAGAGATCGGATCCATATTTGGAAACTTTCTTAGGGTTTGCAATCTTAATTTATCTTGATCCTAGAGGATGATCTCCTAGGGTAGCTCACACTACTTCCTAATTAAACAAGTCAAACTGTAGATCAAGGCAATTCATCTTACCAGCAAATCAATCTACTACTATGGATACCATCAAGCCTAGCTTGAGGTAGGGATGGGTATTTGAAAGGTTGGAGTGTTTAAATAGGTAAGAGTCCTTGGTATTTCTATCAAGAGTATAATTCAAAGGTTTTATAAAAGGTTTTTGAAAAACCTAGAGGTGAGAGTAGTTGGAAGTTCTATCTTGAAAACATAAGGAGATTATATCTTCTAGATCTCCATAATTTTGTTAACAGAAATTGATGGCTCCAATATTTGACACCTTCCACTATGTTTAAACATTGTTTTTGTTCAAGCAATTGCCAAGAAACTCTCAATCCTTGCCACTAATGACTAATAATTGTAAAGATATGCAAAACCTCTCTTTGAATTATCTTGTGCAGGAAATCATGACTTTTAATGTGAAATAAGGAGTCATAATGTAGGATTTTGAGGAAGTCCACACGGCCAAGTAATCGGGGAGTCGTTCCCAGGCGTCAGCAAGCTCAATGACCACTGGTACGGGCAGGGTCCGCCCATACCAGGTGGCGACGGCTTCGTCTCGTCAAACCCTACAACTTTCGTGAAGACGCCTATATATTTTGAGGCTCCAGCCACCGGCCAGAGGGCCGCCATTCTTAGATTACATCAAAACACCACCAAAGGAGATCCACACCATTGTTCATCACTTCCAACATCCATCCATCCACTAGCCATAATCATTGCTTTGTACTTTAGATCTCCTTGTGATTTGGTGACCATTGTAAGAATATTTGATTTCAATCTAAGTATTTGTATGATGTTTTCTATCTCTGATCTATTTGTTATGAGTGAGTAGTCCTCATGGGCTGGGGTTGGGGAGAAACCTCGCAGTGATTATGTGCATCTAGATCATGGGAGTATTGTATTATATTTGCAATTGTGATTTGTATCTTTTGTTTCTTCGTCTCTTGTCTCGATCAGTGGACTTGTAGGTACCCAAGATCCCATAGATTGATAAAGGCTTGATGTGAGATACTTGTCTAGCGGTGAACTCATAGGAACCTCAGTGGCAGAAAGGGTAGTACGGTCTTTGCTTAGCGCCCCATTTGGGATCAACAACAACATCACCACTAAAAGCTTTGATCTCTGTTTTACACTTAATAATCGTTTGTAACCCGTGGCTTCGGTGTGCACTCGGTTGGATTAAAAGTCTATTGCTATGCCCGCTGCATCACGGGGGCTCTAGAATATTAGGATGTGTTTCCCACAAGAGATTATCTCCATTCAAACATTATACATGACTATGCTTATTATTATCTTTTATCCCATTTGATGTGAAGCTATGGGTGGATCTTCAACCCTGGCCTATCTCCATCCATTGATTCAAACCCGTTATAAAGTAAACTAGATTGGTCCGGTAAACTAAGGTAAAACGAACAAACAAAGTCTTGTAGACGTGTCCTTTTTATTTCCTTTTAGCATTGCTTTCCGAGGTTCGATTAAACCTAGGTCTTCTAGGGAAAAATCTATTATACTACATCCATGAATCCAGATCGAAGGTATCAAAAATTAACAAAACAACATTTTGGATCATGTTTTTAAATGCCAAAACATTTGAGAATATGTAAAACAAGCCAAGACAGTTTTGGATAAATAGCTTTTGTAAACTGAGGGGAAGTAGAGGAGTATATCATCTAATACACAGTCAGATGCATAAGCACAAACAAACAAGCAAGAAAACACTGCATCACTAAATAAGAAAAAGTTTTTGTTCCCCCTAATTTTTGCATTCTGGACAACTAATGACGGTTGATGAAAGTGGGGTGTTATTGACCTTTCCCCCTTAAAACAATCTCATCTTGAGATTCAGGAGAGTAAGGTTAGGGGATTTTTCAGTCGGGTATTACTATGTGTATCAAGCGTGCTAACTTACGGGCTTCATCTTCGGTTAGAGCTACTTTGTCGATAGAGTTGAACTTCAATCTTCTGGGATGCACAAAGAGTTGAGCAAGCTTCAGACCTGGTTGCGATGGATGATCTTCTTTTCTATTCTGACTCAAACTCTAGAGGGCTTACATTTGGTAAACTACCTCTGATTGGAACTTGGCGATGTCCCCTTCTGAGGATAGAATCTACAACTTGATGTCTTTTCTATAAGTATCTATCGCGTTTTACTTAGAGGCTCATCGCATCCTATTTAACGACTTAGGGCCAAAACTCCTGAGGTTGCTTTAGGCGGATGGTTACTCTATTTTTGTGGGAAAGATGCAGTCTTTCACCCTTAGGGTTAAACAAGGTAGCTCAAAGATAACACAGTCCTTCCTTCTTGGAGTAGTAGGATGATGTTTGAAGACTATCGCCAGCCTTTTGTCTAGATTTCAAATATTCAGATGACGTCCACAATTTATGTCCTATGACGCTCATATACTACTTTTATTCGTACTTAGCCTATCAGAGCGGTTGAATTCGTGGATCTTTCAGATGGGTTAGACCTGATGGGATTAGAGAATCGGAGGTCCTTCAGGTGGGTCTTCAACTGAAGTAGCAGAGGGGCTTCGTAAAAACTTCAGTAAATGCTGTCTCCTTAGGTTGCTTCATACTCTTTGGAGGGTAGCCTTGGCGACTTCAGGTCTTCTTATTGTCTTGATTCTGAGCTTGTTCCGTACTGGAAGGGTTGAGTTGACGTCTAACATTATTGACGAGGCCTATCTTCGGTTATTTTGATGACTCTCGAATTGATGCTTGGAGAAGGACATCAGATTGGAAATCTTACTGAAGTATCTTTTGGTAGGCGGTTTTCTAGAATTCAGTGAGAGACATAGTATTTCCACCTTAGAGAGCTTCACTAGGGTTCTTCGAGGATGATGTAGATCTTATGTCTTGAGGTGCTGGTGTGATACTAAAGGAAGGCTATATTTCCCTGGTTCTTGAGTCGAAATCCTTGAGTGAAGTCTTATTGTGCAAACTTTGGAGTATTCTGGCCTTCTGGTGAGGAAGTACCCATCGGTTTGGGAAGAGGGGTCGAATATAATAATGAGTCCTTTGGGTCTGTCAGAAGCTCTAATATGCCGAAGGTTAGTGTAGTCCAGTCTTCACTTCTTGTCTTTGTTAGCACATCTTTTGGTTTCTTGTGGATGTTAGGGATCCTTTAGTGCTAGAGATCCGGATTCAACGGGACTCTTGCTAGTATCGGCAGGTGAATGATAACGTGCAATGTTGGGGATGAGTCTTGAGAAGTGAGTTTGATGAAGTACGCTTGTCTATCCATCCTGCTGAAGTGGAATCTTCGAGTGGTTCTAGCTTGATGATGTCGACCCTCGGGGGGTTTAGGATGCTCTTCTCATATGTGCTCATTGTCCTACATCCTAGGTTAGTAGGGTTTTCGGTAGCGACAACTAAATGGGGTTCCTGAGATCCTAGGTGGTGTATCGGTCCAAATACCCATTTGAGTAAGGTTAAACAAGCCAATACATACATACAAGGTGAATAGAGCGATAGGGTCACAATGTTCTTCCTAATCTAGAAACACAAACAACACACATCAAACAACACATTATGCACTTAGGCCTACTATAGGAACCAAGGATTTAACTATTCGTGGTATAAGGAAATCCTATCTTAGGACTATTGATCCTAGATGTCAAGTTATTGTCGTCGGGGTCACTATCTTGCGTATGAAGCTTTTGCCGTATCGTTGGACACTTCTTGATAGTGGAGCACTCGACTCTTTCGGTTACAAGTTCTGTTGGTAGAGCGATCTTGTAGTCTCCTTGTGTTTGCTAGGAGTTGCTTCTCTTCATATTGTTATCATGGTCTTCACCTAGTTATAGGTCCTTGTTTTGAAATCCGTATATTTGAAAACAAATTACAAGAGATAGAAGAAACCATTTTTGAAATAATTTAAATTAGGAGAAGATAAGAAGTAGAAATTTTCGAAAGGCTTTTGAGAAAATAGTTTTCGAAAGCCAGTGCTTCCAAAGTAACTGTTTTCCTATCTAATGACCATGCTAACTAAGGTCTCCTATAGTCTGGATGGCTTTGATACCAAGTCTGTGGCGCCCTCGAATTAATCCTCTGAGAATCCCTATTATGCATATCACCACGATCCCATGATCAGTCTATCGTGGCACATAACCGACAAGTATCAAAGTAAACATCCATTACTTAAGAGGATACAAGTCATACCTCAATAGCCATTATGGCTACATCGATCATCATCAGTGGGACTTTATCAAAGCTTCGAGGCTGAGCCATGCCTTAACCTACATGCAGCTGACTGGGAGAACGTCCTGGCTAGTTTTCACTTCACCTTCTTCTTCACCTTAATTCTTGTATCTTACCAAGTTAATAGCCAGGGACAATGCCTGCGAGTAGTGAATGTACTTGCAAACCACCTTAAGGGAACAAAAATAAAAGGATATGCAATATGGTTGTGGTAGTAGGAGGGCTCAAAAAGATGTTCTTTTCTAAAATAGTTTTCTCTTGTAGATATAGCATGTCTATATCTTTGTTGAAAACTTTTGTATAACATTTTGAATACATTTGAAAAGTTTGGAAAACCTACTAGGATTGGGTCACCCAATTTCATCTCACGATCCTCACTCGACTAAGCTTTTCATCTTTTGTGCTCCGAGATCACATCACTTCCTCTATGGCCACCTCAGACCACCCTTTTCAGAAAAACTTTATTTTTTGAAATCCTTTTTAGAAATCAAAAACTAGCACCGCTCTACAGCAACCTTCCCAACCGTCCTTGACCATGGACATGGCTATTCGAATAGATTTACACTCTACAGAGGCTGTACACTTTACCTGCACCATCCAGGTACACTGCCCTGATCTCGCACGGATCGTGGGTCGAGTAACCGATGAGACCCTCAAGATGCCACACTAGTATAGGCCCTACCCTATGAGTTGTTACTCTTAACACCGGGATTTTGGGTACCAACGGACCAACCGAAGCGCATCTGACTGCTCGAGAGTTGGCACTTTCAATGAGTGGCTCATAGTATCGTCCGGTTGCTCCCGAAGGCAGTTCCCATATCCTCTAGGAAATTGCTTCCGCGCATGACCCTATCTATAAGGGAAACCCGACATTTGAGAGATATGATTGCTTATAAGTAGTTGCTAGGAATCCCATACCAGAGTAGACAAACTCCAAGTCAAAGCCATGTTCCATTCCAGGGTAAAATGGTTGCGCGGGTTAATTGTTCTAGCAAACTGCAAAGAACCGGGTGTGTTTTTGTAAACATTTTACTCCTTCATTTCAGTATCACTTTGAAAACCAAAACCTTTTTCTTTCTCAAACTTCTCTTGGTAATTCCAACCTTACCAAGGTTTTACCATAAAACATTTTGTAAATTTTCTGGGGTCTTCCCAACCAATAGTTTTACTTTGGCTAAAACGGGGTCTCCAAAGAGGTTTGGTGTTATACACCACTTACAATACTAGGGAAAGGTAGGTGTCATCAAGGGGTTGTACTTAGTAGTACAAAAGTGTAATGGTTTGGAGGATCCAAGACACTAGCAGTTATAGATCATCATATAGTAAAACAATGAAGTTTTGCATAAACAAGTAGATAAAACATGCATAAGTAAAATAGTAGGACAAGGCTTATGATCAGGTAGGTGGCTTGCCTATAACCATCAATATAGAAACATGTCCCTGAGCTTCTTCTTAGAATATCATAATAACCAATATCTCCTCCATCTTGACTTCGATACAATTTGCAACTATTGTCATCACGAATCACACATGCAAACAAACAAAGGACACAATCAACACAAGACATACAATCACCAGTACAATACAGAAAGAAAGTGAGCCATACATCAATACACATTAGTATATTTTTATACTTGAGTTCATAGCAATTGGAAATACTTTATTTGCATTTGTGGAACTTCTTTTATGATTTAATTGTCAAATACCACTTAATGAAGGGGTTTTGAACTAAGGATTGGGTATGTATGATATCAATGTACAAAAATGATATCAACAGATAGGTATTGAAATAACAAGGCCACCAAAAGTGGTTTCATTATTTTATCAATTTCGTTCAATTAGTTATGATTTTCTAGTGGAAATAACCCTTATTTTGGTGAATAAATCATCATAAAAGATCTTTATCTCAAATAGATTTTTCCTCGGAGGTTTTAGTAGATATTGGAGTTTACGATTTTTGAGAGTTGCATTCACTCCAAAATAATTACTAGAATGCCCTTGGGAAAATCTAAAAGTCAGTTCAGTAAGCAATTTGCCTTTTCACCAGAATTAATCTAGATACTCTTTTGTAACATCCCAAAACTCTAATCCAAGGTTATTAAGATCCAAATCATCAAATTGAGAGTTAACAAAAACTTTTCCATTTAAAAATATTAAAGCATATGTGTGTGCATTTAATTTAGGAATTGATTTGAATTGCCATGTTTAAGTGATCCATTATTGTAAAATGATTCTTAGGTGAAATAAACATCATCTAGATCATTCCCAAACAAATCCCAAAGAAAAACAAATCAAAATGAATAAAAGAAGCAAATGGTCATTTGTGCCATTTTAATCATCATGCCTACTTTGGCTATTCCTAGAACTCAAATCTCAATAGAAACAAATGTTGATCTTTGCACCCCTTGCTAGTACAAGTAGTGATGTACCAAGGCCCACTTTGTGACCTACCAAAAACTTTCAAACACTGAATTTAAATGACATTTGAAAATTGAATGTAGTTCATATGTATAGATCACACTTATTCAAAAACCACTCAAATGAACTCCATTTTCAAATCCCAAGCAACCAGAGATGCTCAAGCATGTGATCAACAACTCCACCAAAATTCAGCTAAAAATTCAAAAAAAATTCTCATGCGGCCATTGTGTCGAAATCCTGGCAGACAGAATCAAATTTAGCGTAACTATTACTATTTTGATCAATTCTTGTCGAGCCATTTGGTTTGCATTGATCATTCTTGTCTCCCCTGAGCCCAACAACACCAAAACCCACCCTAATTCTAGCCCCTGGCACCAGTGCAACGCCGCCCCGACACCATGCCCGCCGGCCAACGTTGCCAACGCAGCAGCAGAATGCCAGCCCCTCTCCACCGCTCCAGGAAGCTAGGCGCCACCCTACCGCCGCCCATGGTCCACCCCACAGCCACTGCCAGCCACTAGACCACTCCCAGCCTCGCCGCCCATTCTCTTTGCGTGCAGCCAGAGCACGCCAGAGTGCCCTCACGCCAGCATGCCACAGATCGCCCCTGTACCCAATACTGTGCATGCCACTCCGCCTCGACCCTAGCACCCTGCCAGACACGGCCCTGCGCCGTCGTGCGACCCATAGTTGCAGAGCGCCGCGTCAAGCACCGTCTCTATCTCCTAGAGCGCGGGACGCTCCCGACCAAACGCCACTGCCCCTAGCCGCGCATTCAAGCCATAGAGCACTGCCAGGAGGCAGGCCACCATCCGCCTACCCAGCCCATGCCTCTAGCGACCTGTATCAACGTCACCGACGAGCTCGCCGTCGTACCGCATGGTCCCCTCGTCGACCTATAGAAGGAGGCCACCCCAGCACAAACTCCTCACACCATCTCACTTGTAGCATCCCATCTGTCTAACATATGTAATGCTACTTGGTCTAGTAATATAATTGCTACTTTCTACATATATTTGTTGCATCGTAATCATATCATGCTCATGTCATCATGCCACCTTGCATTTGAGCATCATATAAAACCTTTTCCATTGGGTTCTTCTCTCACATGCATTAGTAATGGTATTTGGCTCTTGATATATTGTATTTGGGTCTTGATAAATGCTTGATGCCCAAGTTGAGTTGGCATATCTTTTATTCAACTCCATCACCTTTCCTTGTCACCACCTTATAATTCCACCATCCTAATTAGCCATGAGCTTTTACTTCTTTTGGCATTTAATCTAGGTCATGTGAGTTAGGATGGATCCAATTCTATTTTCCTTTAGCTTGGCTTTACTCCATATTTTGGAATGCATGTGCATAAATGCCATGATCATTGTTTTGTTGTCACAAGATAAAACATGGCATTTAATGCCCATGCATGGGCCATGCAAATCACCACATCCTATTCTTTTGGGATTTACTTGGATTTTTGAGTGGAGCTTGGTCCCTTTGTGATTCCACTCTTGTTGGCTCTTTTCTTTTGCTCTTACCCTAAACCCTCACCATCTTGATCTCCTCTCCTTGCCATGTGCACTCAAATCATCACCCCTCATTTGTGTATGCTTCCATGCATGATCATGTGGAATCATACCAAAACCCTAGCCCTACCACACCTCTTTTCACCTCTTTGCTTGATCTTGCTTTGGATCATGATAAAACCCTAACCATTCTCTACCCCATGCTTGATCATGCCAAACCCTAACCCACCCACTCACCCTAGCCTCTCTCTCTAATTAACTAAAACCCTACCCTACCCTTCTCCCTCCTAGCTAGGCTCCATGCCGAGCCTCCCCTCCCTTCCTAACCTGGTTACCACCCCTGGCTCGACCACCCCCATGCCAGCTACCCTACCCTAACCCTAACCACCCCTCTAACCTAACCCTAGCCGAGCCTCCCTTGCTCTACCACCCGAGCCTCCCCTCTCCATTCTCTCTCTCTCTGCCACAAAGGGCCACCCGAGCCTGCCTCTCCTTGACCTCGCCCTGGCCCACCTGGCAGCCCCTGTCCGCCCCTCCCATGCCTAGCCGTGCCCAACACGTGAAGGTGGAGAGGGAAAAAGGTGGCCGAAGCCACCTTTTCCTCCACCGAGCTACCCCACGCCACCCCTCTCCTCTCCCGTCCATATCCACTCCCCACGATTCCTCTACCTCGCCCAGATCTCCCTAGGCCTCTACACCAACCCTCTTCTCCCCTACCACCTGTCTTCTCCACCACCGCCGAACCGTCGGCCTCCACCTCCACCTACTCGATCTAGCCGGCGGCATGGAGTTTTGGGTGTCGAGGAAGCTCGGCGAGGTTCCCGGCGTCGCCCCTGTGCACGACAGCGAGGAGGAGACGCCTTGTACCGCTGCACACCAACACGCCCCGACCAAAACCCTAACTCGCTCGGCCTCTGCATCGCCATCATCCTGCTGCGCTCTGGCAGGATCCGCCACCACCGACGCACTCGCGGTGAGCCACCCAACCTCTCTGACAACCTCCCGTGCAGCTTAGCTTCCTATACTCGCCGGACGTTGTGCCGAGCACTCTCGGTGCAGCAGCGACCGCTGGCGTCTGCACG
The DNA here is from genome assembly GCA_916181665.1 of Avena sativa. Lineage (NCBI taxonomy): Eukaryota > Viridiplantae > Streptophyta > Magnoliopsida > Poales > Poaceae > Avena > Avena sativa. The sequence goes on from OV702291.1 coordinate 230,451,721, forward strand.
TCCCCGCGCCGCGTAACGCCTTACCTAGCCTCCGCCCACCCTCCTGTCACCATCCGTTCACCTAACGCACTGGTTCCGCTTCGCTGCGTCCCCGCCGCAGGTCGCGAGATCGAGTCCCCGCGCCGCGCGTTCGTGTCGAGCACCAACCTCTCATCAGATAAGCAGAGAAGAAGTACAGTACCGGGGTCGTTGGTCACTTTACACATACCCCCCAACCTTTTGTTTTCTAAACCCGCAGTCTAGTCCGGGCCCGCCTGTCATCGGCCGTGGCAGTTTTATGTTTAGGCACCCCGGGTTTTGTTTTCCGCAACCCGCAGTCCCCGCTGTGCCGCGTGTCACCCCCCTGGTCGCCCGCTGACGCGTGGGTCAGTGAGCCCGTTGGCCCCACCTGTCAGCCTCCGGGGCTAGCATCTGTGCCGGTGAGAAAACCCGCTGCGTGCTGTTTGTCGCCCAGTCAGCACCTGGCCCACCTGTCTGTGGCTATGGCTAGGTGTGGCTGAGTATAAAAAGTCTTTTCGTTTATCTGTTTAATAAAAACAATTTTCAGAAATGTTTTAATATGATTTAATTTCTGTTTTTAATAACTTTTGTTTTATAATTCCAAACAATACAAATGATATATGTTTTTGAACCAGAAAAATGTGAGGATTTCAAATATGCCATTCAAATTAATGTTTGAGTACTTTAAATTTTTCGAGATGATTAAAATTACAATAAAATGCCCTTTTCTTAATAAATTAATAACTTTAATTCTACAACTCCAAATTCGACAAATAATATGTCTAAATCGATCAGCGCGACGAGCCCGTTCCATCTATGCATTCCATGTCCTGAATTGCAGCATGCATCATATAAATAATAAGTATACAGCAACTTATTTGGGGTTAAAATGTGACTAAAACTCAATAAAATGCTTTATTCTTATACCCCACACCTCACCCATGCCATGCTACATTATTGCCATGCAAATTGTGCATCATTCATCATGGAATGCTTGTTTGCTTGTCGCATTTTATTCATACGCTTGTGCAGTTTATTTATGTTGGCCCTTGTTTGTTTGGTTCTTCTTCGAATAGACGCCGAGCAGGGGATATATCAGGAATCCAAGGAGCACTACCCAGATCCGTCTCTCGCTTCAACTGAGCTGCCAGGCAAGCACTACCACATGCTTGCATACATATAGTACCTATTGCCTCTATCTTATTCTTGCATCATTGAGTCGCGATTGCATTAAATTGAATCCCAAGTACGACATAGCCTTTACCTTTAAACCCCACCGAAGCTTGTTCCTCCATCCCATGAGCCATTACTATAGGAGTTGTTTGAGCCATGCGAGTCATAGAACAACAGGTGTAGGGTATGTGAGTGTCTGATGGATAACGAGGTACCTAAACAACTTAACCGGAGTAGTAATGGGATAACTAATGAAAGTGGCACCGGTGAGCAATATCTGCTATTTGGTTTTTCATGCTCACTTGTGTCCCGTAGGACCCCGAGTATTTGATTCCTGTTCCTTGACTATTCGCACTATCCACATCCGGGAGGCCTTATGGACCCCCCTGAGCCAGAGCTTGATTCATTCTTATTTTCTTGTGGCCACAAAGTAGTTTGGGGCTTTATTACTATCCTGTACTTATGCCATGCTTTACTGCTTTATTTAAGATTATGCATGGAGCACCTGTACTGTTTTGGATCATGCCATGTTTTCGCGGTATCGACAAGCCCAGTCACACTTTCGGGTTCCCAGTCATTTACAGCCGTCATCGGAAACCCTAGGTCCGTCTCGGAGCCGGCCAACTTCGTTGCGGGTAGCTTATTGGGGTGGCCCCATGAAATATTTCTGAATCCTGTGATCGCTTTGTCGTGAATGCCTCGTTGGGTTTTGATTTGGTTTTTCTGAGGTTGATCGAGTGTGTGTTGCTATTTGTGCACCCCTGCAGGGTAAATCTTTCTGAAAGCCGTGTCCGTGGTTATGGACGACTTGGAGCATAGTTTCTCGATCATAGACAAGTATAACTAAAATACCACTTTTAATTGTACTAAGTAACTGACTAGTAAATAGTGCAAGCCTCATGGAATGGTTAATAAAACTGCCAACAGATGGGTGTTCGTCCGCTTTCTCGTAGGTAAGCGAGAAGGAGGATGGATCTGTTAATTACTGTTATAACTGTTGTTACTAATTAACGGACATCCGTCTATCATTGGTTAGGCAGATGGTTAGCGAGTATCTATAGACTTGTTAGTTATTATCTTTTGCTGCAATTGCGTCACCCCAGGTATATGTCCCCTTTAGAGGCATAAAGACTTGCTGAGTACCCCTAGGGTCTCACACGATAAATTGTTTGATTTAGATGAACAGGTGTACTCGCAAGATGGATACTGGGTGGAGGATACGGATGATGTTGGCAACGAACACTCGGTGTAGAGATTCCGGGAACGGGGATCCATGAGATCTGTGGGCGGGATGTGTTTATCTATGTGGCATCTTATGCCAATTTGCTCCTTATCCGTACTCGGATCTTGTTTTCTGCTTCCGCCTGATACTCTGATGTTTGATGTATGAGGAGCTATCCTAAAATATTATCTCTATCTAGGATATTTGGATCTTGCCGTATGGCATTGCAATATTTCTATTTCTTTTAGATGGAATGGCTCTGAGAAATGCTGTATGTGGCTTGCATACATACTCACTTGTGTATGTAGTTGATCCCTTCGCCTGCCGATTACGCCGCTCGTTCTTGTCCCGATGTTCTAGAAGTGGTTAGGACGGCCGAAAGGTCTACCTGTGAGTGGCCCCTGGGCCCCACCGTACTATTTTAACCACTTTCGCTCATCCAGACATGTAACTAAGAGCGTAATTGACCGAGGTAGTTACATCACTCCCCTCTCTCCACTGATCCTTCCACCCCATTCCCGGAGCAAGGCAGGCCGCCGTTCGCTGGAATTTTGCCGGAGCTTGCCGCAGCAGAGGAGGAGAGGCGCCGTTGATTGCGACCACCCCAGGAGCCACCGCGACCACGCCTAGAACCGCCGTCGTCCACCAGCTCGATCGCCCCCATCGCCACGTCTAGCTGGAGCCCTGGTAAGCCCCCACGTACCACCACCGAGCCGCTAGGGTTTGCTCTCGCCGGCGACCTGTTCGCCGAGGACGACGATCCTGAGCCGTCGATCAACCTTTTAATCGTAGCGCTGAGAGTGCCCTGTACCGCTTCGCGTTTGATGTGTTGCTGACCTGCAGGACCCCCCCCTGTCAGTTGTCATTCGCACCGCGGAGCGCCACTGGGCCGGCCCGTTAGTTTTCCCGCGCGACCCAATTAGTTCAAATATGGATTTTTCTATTTTAGTTTGAACTCACTTCTGTCCCTTAGTTCAAAAATGAATTCAAGAAGATCTACTGAACCAAATTGAGTGATTCAAATTTTATTAGAAAGCTACTGAAAAGATCTATCCAAGCCCGTTGGATTTAATTCAATTAGAGTTAGAGATGTCTCCTAGTAAAAATAACAAGACAAGCATTTGCACATTCAAACATTTTTATAAAATCAACCATGATAGCTTTTGAGTTGATTCCAACTCTCAAAAATCACATTTAACCATACCTATCTGAATATGTAATAATATTAAAGTTTGGATGCAGTTACTTTGGACTAGTACCAAAATAATGCTATATAGGCATTTCTAGTCACTTTAAATCATTAAATAATAAACTTAAACTTAATTAAAAGTGATCCAATCTTTAAATCATATTCCCATATGTTAGAATATGTGGTGATGACATGTGTCCACATGATCCCATATTCTAAGTGGAGAATATTAAATCTTAGTTATTTTCAATGAGTAGAAATTACTTTTCTCAAATAAAATGAATGAAACTAGTTAATAAAACCTTGTGATGCTTGTGATGTTAATAGATCATCCAAGGCGTGCCTTAGAGTGCTATGTAGACTAGTTAAGTATTGTTTGGTGATTGTGTATTGCGTATGTATTTATAGACGATAGTACCGACCAAGCTTACGAGGAGGAGGAGTTCTACCTAGAGGAGGAGGAAGAAAACTTCAACCACTGCACTACCCAAGGCAAGCTAACACTTGCAAGTATTATACTAGCAAGCCTAGCACTTCAAGTAAACTGAGCAAGCTATTGTTAGCAAGCTAGAATTAAGCTAGATAACCTGGGCAAGATGTATTAGGCATGCTTTGGTTATACCACTTTGACTATTACCTACCCCAAGTTTTATTTCCAAGCTTTTACTTCCTTACTTTATTAAAGTACCTTACTTATTTGAAGGTAGCATAAAGAGTATAAAACTTGACCTATCTAGATAACCTTAGATGTCATTCTATGGCATGAGATTGAGATTAGCATCACACCTTAGTGAACACTCTTAACTTAGTGGTTAGAACAAAACTCAAAACTTGATTCACTTTAGATGGGAACATTTGGTGAAAAGGACTTGTGAAAACCTTGGAATGATGAGTCATTCTATTGAGATGTTTTGACATGTGTTGAAAAACACAAATGGTTTATGATGATGAAAATGTTGAGGCATGAGCCTTAACCCTTCTACAAAACTGATGGTTGGATTCGGATGCGATACCATTCCAAATTTACCGTACAACCACAATACCTGAATTGGGTAAGGCTTAGCCAGGAGTTTATATGCATTAGTATTAGTTCCCTCACGGGAGAGGTTTGAGATGAGGCTACCTCTCAATGTTGTCCACCTATGCAGTGCCCAAGATGATAGATGGTCATGGTTGGGAGGTCATGCTCATAGGAGAGGTGCTTGTACTAGGGTGTGTAAAGGAAAGGTTATGTTTGATTATCTGCATACTAAGTATGATGATTCAGGGTTATCCCTGACAGATGTATCGTATCTTGTGGTGAAAGTGTACCACTTCTGCATAGTGTCAAACTATTCGAATAGCCGCGTCCGCGGTTATGGATAGTTGGAGTGGCCATACTGTTTCTTTGTCAGATATTTTCAAAATGACTTATGAAATGAATGATGAATCTTGACTTGACCACAACAGGGTTGTGACTATGACATTAGCTTCCCAATTAAGTGATTCTAGAACTTTATTTTATCTTTCTTTGTTTCAGAACTCAGCTTAGGTTTCAAACTTAACTTTATAGTTAAACTTAGAGATATCATTTACACTAGAACTATACTCCTTGTTAGTGGTAGTTTGCAAGTACTTAAAGAGTACTCATGGCTTTTGTCCCTGGCTATTCCTATGGCCAGACTATGAAGGAGACTCCAAGATGACGGACAGCAGGACGGCTACGATAACTAGGACTATCTGCCTTTGTCAGCATTGCCTGTGCCCCTGAAGATGGACCCCACCACTACGCTTATTACTTATTCCGCTGCTTGTTGTATTAAGACTGGATCATGAGATCCTTATTTGTGTAAGACCTTATTTATGGTTTGTAATGGATGATGTACCGTGATATCCAATCTGTTATGTCTCGCAAAAATGGTAATCCTGGGATTGTGATGTATGACATAACAGGCATCTGGGATTAAAAATCCGAGTGTTGACATCTTCTAATATGAATCCAAAGACACATGGTACATATTTGAAATAAATCTCTGTATAAATTGGATTCACCAATTTTGGAGTTGTAGAACTTCTACTAGGATTTATCTAGTGAAACAATCATAGATAGAAGAGTTTAAACCACCAAATTTCTCCAGAGGCTCAATAAATTTTGATCTCCTGGGTTTTGGTAGGTTTGGTAGTACCACTTCACTGGGAGTTGGAATAAACGCAAAAGTTGGTTTAAGTTCACCTAGGGAATTTTCTAAATACGGATCTGTATTATTTTTGTCATTTTTCTATTGGGAAATATAGCTCCACTTGGAATGAGACCAAGGACAATAGATAGGTATTCGAAATACCTTCCATAGGAATTGGATTTTTCCATTTGAGTTGGTGAAACTCACTGGGGAAATTATTGATTGAAAAGGATACAAATTGGTAGATTTAACTCCAGGAAATACTAGAAATTAGGCTAGGCAAGAAACTTGTCATGCATGTTGTAGGAAACAAACCTGCACCAGACAAAAATTAGATCTGCCTAATTTAAGGAATTCTCCATTTTTGTTTTGATTAAACCTCACAACCATTTTAACTAATTCTGTAGAGATATAAAAACAAAAAGAATAAAGGGGAGGAAGACAACTGGGTCAGATCCTGTGGGAAACTGGGCCGCTAGTGCCTAGCCGGCCCACCCAGGCGTCCCGACGCACGGGAGACCGCAACGTCAAATCGACGGTCGGGACCCAGCCTTCATTGACACAGAGGGGGTGAAGGGGTAAGGAGGGCTGACAACCGCTGGATTAAAAGGAGAACGATGGTCCCCTCCATCTCCTTCCTATGTCCGTCGGCGAATGAAACCCGAATCCTAGCGCGTGTTGGGAGGTGCGGGGAGCTCACCTAGTGCATCACCGGCGATGGAGAGGTGGTGGAGGCGGCACGGTTCATCGAGGCGAGTCCAACATGGGGGTGGCAAGGGGGTTTTCGGTGCAGAAGAAGATGAAGGGTTCACAGCATAGAAAACAAAAAATTTCCTACGATGGGAACTATACGCGAAGATCTATCTATTAGATACAAGCAACGTGGATATACATCCATGGAGAACGTACCCTCGAAGACAACAAAGCTTTGTTAACGAGATGGAACTCGTGGATGATGTAGTCGTACACTTGCCGATCTCAAGATCGTGATGAAGTCCAGCCGGTCCAGCAGGTCCAGCTCCAGCACGTCCATTAGATCCAGCTCCAGCAAGTCCGGCACCGCAAAGCAGCGGTGCATCCGTGATCGCACACACGTCCGATACCCCGACAACCTCCATCCCTCGCTCCAGCGAAGCAGCGGAAGCAGCAACTCCTTTCTAGGTAAAGCCACCGGGAAAATGTATCTCGCTAATCCGAGACCATGGGGGAAAATACTGGGGGGGAGAGAAATCCTTCACGAGGAGGTGTGAGGAAGGAGTTAGAGGGGGGACTTTTATAGGAGGAGGGGGGGGGGTACCCCTCCCATGGCCGGCGCCCATGGAGGGTGTCCCTTCACCTCCCCCATTCATGTGGTGGTAACATCCTCCACATTAAAATGCCCCTTCACATTCTATTTTAAAGTCTCCACTTTAAATGCATTAAATTTCTCCAAATTTAATGCTCTCTCATTTAATAAAACTCTTTTATTAATTTTATTCAGGATTTTGTTAATTAATTTAATTAACAAACATTCACATAAAACCCCCTGCAACATTTCAATATTAGATGCAGAACCAATTTCAGCAATTTCACCCAAAACAGTTTTGGTGTCTATTGAAATAATTCTAGCACTTTCTTAAATCTTTATCTGAAACATATTTGCTCCAAATGGTGTCGGTATCCCTTAATTGTGTCACCCTACGGTTCGTGAAAAATGCAGACATGATTGAGACCCCTCTCAGATCAATAATCAGAAGCGGGACCTGGAGATCCATACTGACTCCTACACATTCAACGATGACTTCTGTGATCGTGAGAACCTTTAACGTTAGTAACTAAATCCCTTTGTCTCGTGATATATTACATGTCCGAGATTCGATCATCGGTATCTCCATACCTAGTTTGATCTCGTTACCGGCATGTACTCTTTTCTTGTTCTCGTGATATAACATTCTAGTGATCTCATCACTTGCTTGCAAGCTAACCAATGTAATACCACTGAGAGGGCCCAGAGTATATCTATCCATCATCGGGGTGGACAAATCCCACTCTTGATCCATGAGCCTCTACATAACACTTTCGTAGCACTGAACCCACCTTTATAATGACCCTTTCATGGTGTGACGTTTGATATTATCAAGATACTCTTCCATTGTTAGTGATTGACATGATCTCATGGTCTAAGGACTAGGATTACTGTAACACCCTCGAATCGGCCCTATGCAAGTTTCAGCGCTTCCCGCCAAACCCGCATAGAAACGATTCAAGGACGCCCACCAGGCACTTCCATGCGGGTGGAAAACGAAGTAATACCATTACACATTAGTCCATGATGGAACCCACAGAACATATATATACAACAACGACTCCATGAGTCAAGAATACAGATATACTATACAAAGATTCAAATCACCTTGAAAACTATAGAGCGTCCGACTACGGACAAGAGGCAAATGGGGCTAAGATCCCTGAAGAATAACCAATGGTGTCCATAACCCTGCCCAGGCCAAGCCGGAAGGGTAACCCTGCTAACGACGTTGATCTCAAACCTGCTAAATCAAAAGGGGTGCCGACAAAGGGCAAAGGAAAAAGAGGAGCGTCAGTACTGAGGCCAGTACACGGCGAGGCTAGAATTCGGCGGCTCTCGCCTACATAGGTATGGTGGACTGAAGCGGCAGCGAAGCATGCGCTAAATAACCTATAGAGACTCAATACAACTATCGGCTATTAGAGAGAGATAAGAAAGACCTAATCGGAACCAAAATTATACTAACACCAATCATACCCATCCTGGTATTCCCCCTCGAGACCAAACGAGAGAGTCAAACCGAGGAACTCACACAGTTGGTAGTTTTATTCATTCCATTATAGTTGTAGCATTTACTAGTCAGATATAGATAGCATGAGTCATCCTGATAGCATAAGTAGTGGGCAGTTTTAGTTAACCATTCAGTTGTAGTTGCGGTACTTACTAGTCAGATGCAATTAGCATGTGACATCCCAAACCCAGCAGTTGTTGGCACTTTTATTTCATTCCATTGGAGTTGCGATACTTACTAGGCAGGTATAACATGACACCATACACCCCAATTCCACCAGTTGTTGGCACTTTTATTATCCATTCCATGGTAGTGAAGCTGATTACTAGTCACATATTAAGTCCAATTTATAGCACTACTTTAGTTATGCTTGTCTATGATCGAGATACTGTGCTCCAAGTCGTCCATAACCACGGACATGGCTTTCAGAAAGATTTACCCTGCAGGGGTGCACAAATAGAAACACACACACGATCAACCTCGGAAAAACCAAATCAAAACCCAATGAGGCTTTCACGACAAAGCAATCACAGGATTCATAAAATATTTCAGGGGGCCACCCCACTAAGCTACCCGCGACGAAGTTGGACGGCTCCGAGACAGACCCAGGGTTTGTGTGGACGGCAGTAAACGACTGGGAACTCGAAAGTGTGACTGGGCTTGTCGATACAGCGAAAACGTGTCACTATCCAAAACAGTATAGGTGCTCCACGCACAATCGTAAATAAAACAGTAAAGCATGGCATAGGTACAGGATAGTAATAAATCCCCAAACTAGTTTGTGGCCCCAAGAAATAAGAAATGAATCAAGCTCTGGCTAAGGGGATTCAGGTCCCATATGCGGATAGTGCGATAATCAAGGAACATGTATCAAGTACTCGGGGCCTACGGGACACAAGTGAGCGGTTAAAAACCAAATATTTGCTATTGCCCACCGATGCATCTGCATTAGTTATATCTATTCCCAGCAATTAATCAAGTTGTATTTAAAGTCATGATCATCTGCACCATTAAGCATCTCCACCATTTATCATGTGCCAACTTGCCGTCAATGGTGGAACGACAACGACGCGAAGCAACACATGAGCAAGCAACTACGACTCGCAAGGCCGACCATCTACCAAACAGTAGGCAATAGGATGTGTCCATGGAAATATAGAGGTTGCAAGGAATATAAATGGTGCACGGAAACTAAAGCATTGCAATACGGGTAGAAAGAGGGGGAATGCTCGCCTAGGAAACACTGCCGAAGGATCATATCCGGAGAACTTGTCGATACTCGCATCAACTCATGGCCTAATCCGCGAAGAAGCAAACACTAGAAGAAACACCGGATGCAATATTTAATACTACAGTAGAAGATCCGGCATGATTATGATATGATGCAGATGCGGTGCAATTAGGCAATATTAAGCGGAACTGGGGTCCCGACAATTAATTAACAGTTCAAGTTATTTAGAAACCACGCAATTTAAATGTTGAATTAAGAAGGCGAAACAGGGCATCGGTTCGCTACTCAAATTTAAATGGAGTCCGGAATAAGACAAAGATATCCCGCATATGGACTCCATATTTAATTATGCGGTGAATCGGCATAATTGCCCCCAAACCACATGATATGCATGCAAGATGAACAATTAATATGCAACAAGTTTTATATATAGCATTTATAAAATAGGGGCTCGAGAAAAGGTTCACACATCTGGGTTTGGAAGAGCTTGGGTTCCGAGGGTCCGGGGTTCGGTCTCCGGGGTTCGGAGGGGACCAGGATCGGAGGTCGAAGGACTTGGTTTAGCATCGGAGGATCATCGGATTCACCCTGGTCGGTGTCGATCTTGTCGTTGCGAAGATCTTGTCGACACGAAGATCTTGTCAGGTCCGCATATCGGGCCGGTCTTGGCGTTCGGAATGAAGAACTTGGCGTTCCGTGTCGGCGACCTTGGCATCCGGGTGGTGACCTCCGGGTACAGCGTCCTTCGGTGCCATGGTTCCATGTCAGAGCATCCATGACGGAGATCTTCAGTGGTTCCTCGAGTGGCACCATGTTCATTCTTCGGCATCGAGATGGTCTTGTCGACAAGGAGATCTTGACGCTTGTGGTTGTTCTCCGGGTTCGGTTTAGCTTGGCGTCACATGAATAAAACTACACACGACGAGATAGCCTTCATGCACACATGCGGGTAACGGAACAAGCCCTACACTTGGACAGGAACACAGAGCATCCAGCATCCGGCATCAACAGGAAGCAACTACAGGGACAGGCAACCAACAACGCCGGCATGCAGTAAGGCGAACTCGCGGATGCGGCAGAGGCGCAGGAGGGCAACACCCTTGCAGGCGGCAGAGCTGTAGCAGGGACGGCGGGGAGGAACCTGGCGAACAGGGGCGGCGCACGACCAGGACTCAGATGGTGGAGACCGACATGGGCCAAGGCCGATTACAGGACAACGCACGACGACGATGGTGGCTGGTCGAGGCGGTAGCAATGGGGAAACCGGCGGGGGCGTAGTGGTGGAGCTCTGCATCAGGGCGACACAGGAGGGCGACACGGCAGCGAGTACTGGCTCGGGGCGAGGACAGTAGCGGCCATAGCTTGCTGAAGGGGAAGGCCCGCGAGGCGGTGGTTCTCGGCAGAGGAGGTGGAACGGCCGCGAGGGGAGAGGAGCGCTCGGGCTTGAGTGCGACGAGGTTAGCTAAGCATGAGCGGCCGCTGCCAAAGCTGGGGCGGCCAGAGGCGAGGCAGGGCCAAGCAGGGATGGTCCCACCGGCGAGGTCAACGACGGTGTCCGTGGCTTGGTGCGAGCTCGATGGGGTTGGGGCATTGGCCGGAGGTGGTAGGAAGGCGAGGTGGAGAGGGGATGAGGCGAGAAGGACGGGGCGACGTGAGGCGAAGGAGGACAGGAGGTGGCGGCGGACCGCGAGGGAGGAGGAGGAGGCCGGCGGCAGCTCTGCACGAGGTGGAGAAGGTGGACGGTAGGGGAGATGCGAGAGGGAGGGGAGAGGAGCAGGAGACAGGCGGGGACGGGGTGGGGCCCACGCGGTAGGTGGTGGAGTCTGCGAGGCGGGGCCTGGGGATCAGGCCCAGGCGGGACTTTGTCGGGCGGGGGTGCATGGGGACGCGGGAGTGCAAGGTGTGTGTGCGTGTTGGAGAGGAGGTGGGGTGGAGCCAGGAAGGTGAGGTGGCGGGCTGGGAGTGGACGGGGTGAGGTGGAGGGTGGAGGAAGTGGCTGGCGGCGGGGCTGGATGGGTGCAACTGGGTGGTGGGAATTGGGGTAGCTAGGGTTTGCTCTAGTTTTTGTTTACTGGGGGTGGCCGACTAGGCCGGTTTGGCCTGGTTCGGCTGCCCCCTAAAAATAATATAATGTTTTATTTATTAAGAACGAGGCATTTGTAATCCGTTTTTAGACAAAACAAAATAATCCGGAAGATCGGTGTTTAGTTTGAATAAAAGAGGGGGTGTTCAGAAAACAAAACCAGGCTTTTCGAAAATAGTTTTTGGCAAACCATGTCTGATGATGACGATGTTCAAATGCAATGTGGCATGATGACATGAGCATGCGGTCATGATGATGCAATGCACAAAAACACCGCGATTTTCTAGTAGTGGTTTTAGCGGGGCTCCACAATTCGACACCACTAACAAGGGATCTCGCCCTCGAGATCCGCCTCATGGTACCGGAAGAAAGTCGGCGATCTGAATCTTCTCGCTTCGTGTAGATGCTCGTGACACCACTAACAAGAGGTCGTTGCTCCCATCTGTCGAGAGAACACTCCGGATAAGCAAAGGAGGAAGGTAAAGGTATCAACAAATAAAGCCACCTCTAGCTTCTGTGGACAGAGTAAAATTGCTGGATCCATCGATTCAATATACAAAAGCGAACGATAAGAGTAGTCGGATGGTGATCAGTCCATCGCGCAACCAAACCATTACTCTGCACATGAATAGGAGAATTATGCAACCAACTCTCGGAATTAGACTGAAGATCTCGACAATCGAGGTTCGGAACAAAGAAGTGATGCAGACTCTGCATCGGATCTGACGTAGATGAGGGCATCGTGTTGGAAACACCGGAAGGCACAAAGGAGGAACAACGAGAAGTCCAACAAATGAAGGGTTCCTTAGATAGCATGAAGACCAGATGTAGAAACACCATTACCAAAGGAGGAGGCGGAACCCTGAAGGTACGACGGGAATCCAACCACGAGAAATCATGGACTCGAAGAAAAGATAAGAGAACAGATCCAAAACATGCAGAGGTAAGAGGAGAACAGCAGAGGGATAAGGAGTAAAAGCAGACCTAGTCAGATCTATCCAACCAATTTTGCAAAATAGTTTTAACACTCTATTTCGGCCGTTAGCTAGGTTATCCTACAGGCTAGACAAGTGGGGTATCGTAACTGCTGAGCTCTGATACCACTCTGTAACACCCTCAAATCGGCCCTATGCAAGTTTCAGCGCTTCCCGCCAAACCCTCATAGAAACGATTCAAGGACGCCCACCAGGCACTTTCGTGCGGGTGGAAAACTAAGTAATACCATTACACATTAGTCCACGATGGAACCCACAGAACATATATATACAACAACGACTCCAGGAGTCAAGAATACAGATATACTATACAAAGATTCAAATCACCTTGAAAACTATAGAGCGTCCGACTACGGACAAGAGGCAAATGGGGCTAAGAGCCCTGAAGAATAACCAATGGCGTCCATAACCCTGCCTAGGCCAAGCCGGAAGGGTAACCCTGCTAACGACGTTGATCTCAAACCTGCTAAATCAAAAGGGGTGCCGACAAAGGGAAAAGGAAAAAGAGGAGCGTCAGTACTGAGGCCAGTACATGGCGAGGCTAGAATTCAGCGGCTCTCGCCTACATAGGTATGGTGGACTGAAGCGGCAGCGAAGCAGGCGCTAAACAACCTATAGAGACTCAATACAACTATCGGCTATTAGAGAGAGATAAGAAAGACCTCTTCGGAACCAAACTTATACTAACACTAATCATACCCATCCTGGTATTCCCCCTCGAGACCAAACGAGAGAGTCAAACCGAGGAACTCACACAGTTGGTAGTTTTATTCATTCCATTATAGTTGTAGCATTTACTAGTCAGATATAGATAGCATGAGTCATCCTGATAGCATAAGTAGTGGGCAGTTTTAGTTAACCATTCAGTTGTAGTTGCGGTACTTACTAGTCAGATACAATTAGCATGTGACATCCCAAACCCAGCAGTTGTTGGCACTTTTATTTCATTCCATTGGAGTTGCGATACTTACTAGGCAGGTATAACATGACACGATACACCCCAATTCCACCAGTTGTTGGCACTTTTATTATCCATTCCATGGTAGTGAAGCTGATTACTAGTCACATATTAAGTCAAATTTATAGCACTACTTTAGTTATGCTTGTCTATGATCGAGATATTGTGCTCCAAGTCGTCCATAACCGCGGACACGGCTTTCAGAAAGATTTACCCTGCAGGGGTGCACAAATAGCAACACGCACACGATCAACCTCGGAAAAACCAAATCAAAACCCAACAAGGCTTTCACGACAAAGCAATCACATGATTCATAAAAATATTTTAGGGGGCCACCCCACTAAGCTACCCGCGAAGAAGTTGGCCGGCTCTGAGACGGACCCAGGGTTTGTGTGGACGGCGGTAAACGACTGGGAACCCGAAAGTGTGACTGGGCTTGTCGATACAGCGAAAATGTGTCATGATCCAAAACAGTACAGGTGCTCCACGCACAATCGTAAATAAAACAGTAAAGCATGGCATAGGTACATGATAGTAATAAAGCCCCAAACTAGTTTGTGGCCCCAAGAAATAAGAAATGAATCAAGCTCTGGCTAAGGGGATTCATGGTCCCATATGCGGATAGTGCAATAATCAAGGAACATGTATCAAGTACTCGGGGCCTACGGGACACAAGTGAGCTGTTAAAAACCAAATATTTGCTATTGCCCACCAATGCCTCTGCATTAGTTATATCTATTCCTAGCAATTAATTAAGTTGTATTTAAAGTCATGATCATCTGCACCATTAAGCATCTCCACCATTTATCATGTGGCAACTTGCCGTCAACGGTGGAACGACATCGACGCTAAGCAACACATGAGCAAGCAACTACGACTCGCAAGGCCGACCATCTACCAAACAACATGCAATAGGATGTGTCCATGGCAATATAGAGGCTGCAAGGAATATAAATGGTGACCGGAAACTAAAGCATCGCAATACGGGTAGCAATAGATCAATAGGAGGAAGTAAAGACTATAAATGCAAAATAGGTAGAAAGAGGGGGAATGCTCGCCTGGGAAACACTGCCGAAGGATCATATCCGGAGAACTTGTCGATACTCGCATCAATTCATCGGCTTAATCCACGAAGAAGCAAACACTAGAAGAAACACCGGATGCAATATTTAATACTACGACAGAAGATCCGACATGATTATGATATGATGCATATGCGGTGCAATTAGGCAATATTAAGCAGAACCGGGGTCCCGACAATTAATTAACGGTTCAAGTTATTTAGAAACCCCGCAATTTAAATGTTGAATTAATAAGGCGAAACAGGGCATCGGTTTGCTACTCAAATTTAAATGGAGTCCGGAATAAGACAAAGATATCCCGCATATGGACTCCATATTTAATTATGTAGTGAATCGACATATTTGCCCCGAAACCACATGATATGCATGCGAGATGAACAATTAATATGCAACAAGTTTTATATATAGCATTTATAAAATAGGGGCTCGGGAAAAGGTTCACACATCTGGGTTCGGAAGAGCTTGGGTTCCGAGGGTCCGGGGTTCGGTCTCCGAGGTTCGAAGGGGACCGGGATCGGAGGTCGAAGGACTTGGTTTAGCGTCGGAGGATCATCGGATTCCCCCTGGTCGGTGTCGATCTTGTCGTCACAAAGATCTTGTCGACGTGAAGATCTTGTCGGGTCCGCGTATCGGGTCGGTCTTGGCGTTCGGAATGAAGAACTTGGCGTTCCGTGTCGGCGACCTTGGTGTCCGGGTGGTGACCTCCGGGTACGGTGTCCTTCGGTGCCATGGTTCCATGTCAGAGCATCCATGACGGAGATCTTCAGTGGTTCCTCAAGTGGCACCATGTTCATTCTTCGGCATCGAGCTGGTCTTGTCGACAAGGAGATCTTGATGCTTGTGGTTGTTCTCTGGGTTCGGTTTAGCTTGCCGTCACACGGACAAAACTACACACGGCGAGATAGCCTTCATGCACACATGCGGGTAACAGAACAAGCCCTACACTTGGACAGGAACTCAGAGCATCCAGCATCCGGCATCAACAGGAATCAACTACAGGGACAAGCAACCAACGACACCGGCGTGCAGGAAGGCGAACTCGCGGATGCGGCAGACGCGTAGGAGGGCAACGCCCCTGCAGGCGGTGGAGCTGTAGCAGGGACGGCGGGGAGGAACCCGGCGAACAGGGGCGGCGCACGACCGCGACTCAGATGGTGGAGACCGACATGGGCCAAGGCCAATTACAGGCCGGCGCACGATGGCGATGGTGGCTGGTCCAGGCGGTAGCGATGGGGAAACCGGTGGGGGCGTGGTGGTGGAGCTCTGTGTCGGGGCGACATAGGAGGGCTACACGGTGGCGAGGACTGGCTCGGGGCAAGGACGGCAGCGACCATAGCTTGCTGAAGGGGAAGGCCCGCGAGGCGGTGGTTCTCGGCAGAGGAGGGGAACGACCGCGAGGGGGAGGAGCGCTCGGGCTCGAGTGCGACGAGGTTAGGGCTGAGCACGAGCGACTGTTGCCGAAGCTGGGGCGGCCGGAGGCGAGGCAGGGCCGAGTGGGGACGGTCCGACCGACAAGGTCGACAGTGGTGTCCGTGGCTTGGGGCGAGCTCGATGGGGTTGGGGCGTTTGCCGGAGGTGGTAGGGAGGCGAGGTGGAGAGGGGATGAGGCAAGAAGGACGAGGCGACGTGAGGCTAAGGAGGGGAGGAGGTGGCAGCGGACCGCGAGGGAGGAGGAGGCCACCGACGGCTCTGCATGAGGTGGAGAAGGTGGGAAGTAGGGGAGATGCGAGAGGGAGGGGAGAGGAGCAGGAGACAGGCGAGGACGAGGTGGGGCCCGTGCGGTAGGTGGCGGGGTCTGTGAGGCGGGGCCTGGGGATCGGGCCCAGGCGGGACTTTGTCGGGCGGGGGTGCACGGGGACGCGGGAGTGCGTGGTGTGTGTGCGTGTTGGAGAGGAGGTGGTGTGGATCCAGGGAGGTGAGGTGGCGGGCTGGGAGTGGACGGTGTGAGGTGGAGGGTGGAGGAAGTGGCTGGCGGCGGGGCTGGATGGGTGCAGCTGGGTGGTGGGAATTGGGGTAGCTAGGGTTTGCTCTAGTTTTTGTTTACTGGGGGTGGCCGGCTGGGCCGGTTTGGCCTGGTTCGGCTGCCCCCTAAAAATAATATAATATTTTATTTATTAAGAACGAGGCGTTTGTAATCCGTTTTTAGGCAAAACAAAATAATCCGGAAGACCGGTGTTTAGTTTGAATAAAAGACGGGGTGTTCAGAAAACAAAACCAGGCCTTTCAAAAATAGTTTTTGGCAAACCATGTCTGATGATGACGATGTTCAAATGCAATGTGGCATGATGACATGATCATGCGGTCATGATGATGCAATGCACAAAAACACCGCGATTTTCTAGTAGTGGTTTTAGCGGGGCGCCACAATTCCTCCGTATGATGTTATAGCAATATAAACACAATGACTTTGATCGTAATGCTATACTTCAGATGAATGTTCAACACATCATTCCACTAATGCTGTGACCTCGTTATTAGCAACATCAATTGTCCATGATCAGGAAACCTTGATCATCTTGTTAATCAACGAGTTAGTTTATAAGAGAGGCATAACTAGGAACTTTCTTTTTGTTTATTAAACACACATGTATTAACGTTTCCAAATTAATACAATTAGAGCATGCAAAATAAACATTTATCATAAACAAGGAATAAGATAATAACCACTTTATTATTGCCTCTCGGGCATATTCCCTTCAGTCTCCCACTTGCACTAGAGTCAATAATCTAGTTTGAAAAACTTTGCGTATTGAACACCCATGGCTTTCTAGTGTTGCATATACGCGATTGCTAGTGGTTAACATAATCTCCGGATCTGACAGTTTCAGGTCCGTGTGTATTTGCATGTCTTTGCGTCTCTACGCATCACTCATTCTCAAATGAGATGGCATTGTATAAATTAATCCTTTGGTGAGACCTTTAGTTCGTTCAGGTTAAAATATGTTGATATTATTGTCATACAATATATCTTCATAGTATTAGCCCACTCTGAACCACACCTAGTTTGATAACAAACTACTTAACACAAATGCTCTCCTTTGCTGCTACTATAGCAGTTATATACTTAGCCTTTTGTTGTAGTATCTGTCACAATGTCTCAACTTTGGAACTCATCCATATCCATCATGGAACATACTTTCCATTACATTGTGCCACCCATAGTCTAAATTGAGATAAATTTAATTTGTATCTTGTGACAATCCTAGTATCAATGTAACACTTTACAATGAACTACCTTTAACTATTTGTCACTTATACATGATATATTCTTAGTTCTTCCAAAGCTCATAAGAATATCTTTACTATTGTCCAATGATCATCTTATGAATCATTCTGGTATGTGCTCATAACATTTAGAGCATAGGACATTCTGAATATATACATATCACGGTATAATCGATCAAAATATTCATGTGATTTTACTCACCAAGTGTTGAAACACTTGAATCTTGATACAATCCTTTCCATGCAGCAAGAACCTTTCTTGTTGTTTCCATATTGAACCCTTTCAATATCTCATATATGTATGTCTGGCACAACCATATTAGTGCCTCAATCTATCCATATAGATATTGATGCCAAATATTCCGGTTTTGCCCAAGTCTTTCATCGAAATATTATTTTAATGAAATTATTAACTTGTGTCAATACAAGATACATCATTTCCAATCAACAATATGTACTCTACATATTGTATTGGAAATTTGTATCAGCGCTCCCACTTAATTTCTTGCAAATGCAAGCATCTTCATCGTCTCCGATGAACATAAACTCCTTTAACATTTTCATCATGGTGAAGATTCCAACTCCGCTATGCTCACTTCAACTATTGAAGTTTGCATGCACTTTTAGCACCCTTTGAATTAAAAAAACCCTTCGGACCATGTCTTGTACACATCCTAGGTAACCATTCTATTATAAGAACATTGTTTTGTTTGTTCAACTACCATACACCAGATTATATGTAGTGGTTGCTACATTAATCCGTGAAGACTAAATATCGCTATGAAAGATCAAATCTTGTCATAGTCAACTCCTTGAACATGGCCGTAAACTTCTTTCCGACATGTCGACTATTTCATAGATGTTAAAACATCCATGTCTATTTCTTTATATATCCAAACACGACCGATAGGCTTCATGCCTTTCCGGAGGGTCTTCCAAGTTCAGAAACTTATTTCTCGTGTATGGATACTATCACGGATTCTATGACTTCTAGTCCTTTTATGGAGTCAGGGCCCATCATCGCTTCTTTGCATGCAGTCGGTTCATCATTGTCAAAACAATAATGACTTGTTTATCAAATCTCACTATTTGATTCTTACCGACCCACACGGTTCAATAGGAACTCTAATCTCCGAGATCACAACCTTTGTAATCATGGGAGCCATGAGCATTGTGGCCACCACCGGGACACTTTCCGGTGCTGCGCTACTTAGCACATATTGCTAAGGTTCAACAACCTTATCAAAGTTTTATTGTCCTCCCACTTAACTTTTCGTGAAAAATTCCTTCTCAAGAAACTTGACGTTTCAAGCGACAAACTCTTTTGTCCCCGGTGTTATGGAGGAATGCCCAACAATTCTTTGGGATAACCTACAAAGATGTGCTTATTCGACTTTGGTTGTAAACATTTTACTTATGCATAGCATACCAAAATTTAAGAAAAGACAATTCGGGTTTTATCCCAAACCATAACTCATATGGTGTCATTTCAACGAATCACGATGGTGCTCTTTTCAGTGTAAAAGCGGTAGTATCTAAAGCTTTAATCCTTAAAACATAGTGGCAGTTTTATAAATGACACCTTTGATCTTACCATGTCAAACATGGTTTGATTTCATCTTTCGAATATGCCATACTCCTATGGTTTATTGGGAAACACAAATCATGGAACAATTCCACAAATCTTAGGTGTTTTGCTAAACCTGTTACTCAAATATATTCCTTTATGATCAAATCATAAACTCTTTTATTTTCTTGTTACAAGGATTTTTCACTTCATCTTGAAAGTTTTTGAACAATTTTCAAAAGTTTCATACTTCTTCCTTATTAAGTAAATATATATATATATTCACTCAAATTTCTGGAGAAAGCATATGAAGCAAAAAGATCCATCACATATGTCTACATATAATGGATTATATACATCAATATGTATAATATCCAATAAGTTAGTCATCCGTTCCTCTTTGGCCTATGGATGGCGTTTCAATTATCTCGAGGAAAGTTTCACAAGCGTCAATTGATCAAAATCAAAGACTCCAAAAATCCATCAACATGGAGTTTCTTCATGTTTTCTTTCCAATATAATTTACACAGTGATGTCACTTCATAAGTGATCTTTCAATCATTTGTCTTGCGAAATTTTAGCAATAGTGTTTATGGATGTGATTTCTCCCACTAGACTTGTAAAAGTTCATCCATCCTTTATGGAATACGGTAATTCTTTGAACAACCATTGTTCTCATAATACCAGAACAAAATAACAATTTTTAAAACAAATCTTGAAGGCTAGGTTTGATGATAACGAAAAACACAATAACACTTTATTTGTTTTCGATGAACATCATCACTTATTCTCTTGCTAGTTACTTAGGCCATTGCAGTTCATGAATTGCGTTGTCCTGTATGACACTTCATACCAACCAATTCGGTATCCAATACCGGTATCCAATACCTAAGAACCACATTGTTTAACAAGCAAGGAATACAACCATAACATGTATATCTTCTATATACCTAAGTTGGACATCTCCAACTTTTTCTTTTCTGCCAAATATTTTATAGATTCTCTTTCAGCAATTCCTTTTCATTTTAAAAGAATCTATCAACATCAATAGTGGTGTCATTCACATGACACATAGTACAAAGTGTATATAGTCAAACACTAATACCTTTGGACTTGCACTTTGAAGTGGATCACCATCATCAAATATTTGGCATTATTTCAAAAATCCATTATTTAGTAATCTTTTAGTGTAGTAAACATTTTACTTACATCTTCTATTCATCCTTATCATGACAAATTTCATGATCAAGCTACTATAGCCTATAAGGATGAATCGTGAGTATAATGTTAGTACCCAAATCCTTTTTGGGAGATCCGGATGCCTAGCATCTCCATTCTTCACAAATTCTCATACAATATGAGAACATGTATTTTGCTAAATTATACTCTATCATAATGCAACCAAAAACACTGTTTCAGATATCATAATATCTTCCACACATGATGGTTTCTGAAACAATTATTTCAGCTCCTAGATAACCTCGATATTAAAACAACTTTTGAATATCAAGAATCATGGAGGCAAACATGATACTTTAGATACTAACATTGGAATTCTTACTCTTGATTTAATACTACTTATTAAACTTCATGGAGTAAATAGAGTTTGCTGAAAGTTTGCAATAGGACTTCTAAACTTTAAATTGACATTCAAAACAATACGATACCAGTTCGTAAAGTAAATATCTAGAATTATATAGTTCTATTATCTCAATTAAAACTAAGCATAAGGTAGTAAACAGATGCCAATGACTACAATAAGTTATGCAAATTCACATTGATTTAGTTTATGACAAATTTGGTTCGACTAATCCAAATTAGAAATGAACTCCCACTCAAAAACGACATCCCTCGTGCCTTTTTGGTGATTACATGAACCAAATCCACTACACCGAGTCCGATCATCACGTGAGTCAGTGTAGCTTCAAAGGCGAGTATCTATATGGGCATCATATCAACTATATGACTCATGCTTGACCTTTCGGTCTGTGTTCCGATGCCATGTTTGTACATGCTAGGCTCGCCAAGTAAGAACCTTAGTACTCGCTTGTGTAAAACTGTCTTACACCCGAAATATGATCGTGGATTCAAGTACATCCGATCATCACGTGATGTCTTGAAGCAGCAAAACATAAACGGTGCGTACTTAAGGAAGAACACATTTTTATCTTGATATTTAAATGAAGGATCATCTTATAATGCTACTAAAACGCCAAACTAGCAATATAAGATGCGAACATCATATGTGTAAAGTGGGATGATATGGTCCATGCATTTGATCACCATCATATGCATCGTGGTATGATCTCTATCATTCCTTTGTGTGTAAGGCCAAGGTCTATGGAACTTACACGTTAAGTGTGTTGTAAGAGTATCAACTATACATCAACTTACAACATTACCATATCATGACACAAGACCAGCAACGATCTAAACTAGACACCTCTAATTTATCAATTGCAAGTTTTACGTGGCTTAGGGCTTTCGAAGATAGAACCGTTCTTACCTACGAACATGGAACCACAACTATGATAACCAAATTATTAACAACTCGTTGTAAATGAGATATTGACTATAGTAGGAGAGACAGACACCCGCCAGCCACTTATGCAAAACTAGTTGCATGTCAGTCGTGGAACCGGTCTCATGTGCGATGACATGTAAGATTGGTCCGGGCCGCTTCATCCCACTATGCCACCAATATCCAAAATACATGAAAGAAGCAATAACATGATCATCATCGCCCACATATAAACATATGTGTACTACCCGTGCAAAGCACCTACTCATAGATCAGGCTCTGATACCACTGAAGGGTTTGCAGCATAGAAAACAAAAAATTCCTACGATGGGAACTATACGCCAAGATCTATCTATTAGATACAAGCAACAAGTGGATATACATCCATGGAGAACTTACCCTCGAAGACAACAAAGCTTTGTTAACGAGATGGAACTCGTGGATGATGTAGTCGTACACTTGCCGATCTCAAGATCGTGATGAAGTCCAGCCGGTCCAGCTCTAGCACGTCCATCAGATCTAGCTCCAGCAAGTCCAGCACCGCAAAGCAGCGGTGCATCCGTGATCGCACACACGTCCGGTACCCCGACAACCTCCGTCCCTCGCTCCAGCGAAGCAGCAGAAGTAGCAACTCCTTTCAAAATAAAGCCACCGGGAACATGTATCTCGCTAATCCGAGACCATGGGGGAAAAATATTAGAGGGGGAGAGAGATCCTTGACGAGGAGGTGTGAGGAAGAAGGAGTGAGAGGGGGGCCTTTTATAGGAGGAGGGGAGGGTACCCCTCCCATGGCCGGTGCCCATGGAGGGTGTCCCTTCACCTCCCCCATTCATGTGGTGGTAACCCCCTCCACATTAAAATGCCCCTTCACATTCTCTTTTAAAGTCTCCACTTTAAATGCATTAAATTTCTCCAAATTTAATGCTCTCTCATTTAATAAAACTCTTTTATTAATTTTATTCAGAATTTTGTTAATTACTTTAATTAACAAGCATTCGCATAAAACCCCTGCAATATTTCAATATTACATGCAGAACCAATTTCAGCAATTTCACCCAAAACAGTTTCAATGTCTATTGAAATAATTCCAGCGCTTTCTTAAATCTTTATCTGAAACATATTTGCTCCAAATGGTGTCGGTATCCCTTAAGTGTGTCACCCTATGGTTCGCGAAAAATGCAGACATGATCGAGACCCCTCTCAGATTAATAATCAGAAGCGGGACCTGGAGATCCATACTAACTCCTACACATTCAACGATGACTTCTGTGATCGTGAGAACCTTTAACGCTAGTAACTAAATCCCTTTGTCTCGCGATATATTAAATGTCTGAGATTCGATCATCGGTATCTCCATACCTAGTTTGATCTCGTTACTGACATGTACTCTTTTCTTGTTCCCGTGATATAACATTCTTGTGATCTCATCACTTGCTTGCAAGCTAACCAATGTGATATCACTGAGAGGGCCCCGAGTATATCTATCCGTCATCGGGGTGGACAAATCCCACTCTTGATCCATGAGGCTATGGTGGCCTCTGCATTTTTATACCCAAGAATGTCGGTGAAATGGATCGTATGGGCACCTAGAGGGGGGGGGGGTGAATAGGTGCTACTCCAAATTTTAACTCCTTTTTAGTTTTAGGCTTGACACAAAGGTAAATTCTCTAGGTATGCAACTAAGATGAATTACCCTATATGACAATCTAGATACTAAGAGAGTAAGGCAGTGAGAGGAACAAGGTAACCATAGTGGAGCACGTGGAGACAGAAGATTTATTGTACTGTAGTTCCTTCCTTGTTAAGGGAAGTACATCTACGTTGGAGGGGTGGGCGGTACTAAGACCACCACGCCACAATAGGCCTCACCCTGTTCTCCGATGGATCTCGCCACAACTAGCCTGATCCACCTTTCCACTATGTGGTACCCTTCAAGGCGGATACTGGTGCCTTTACAACGCTACCGGGGCACACATCCACAACTGAATTGGAGGCTCCCATGATGAAAACAAGATGCCACAATAAAACAAGTGATCAAATAATGAAACCACGATCTAGAAATTCAAAGAAACTCTAGATCAAAATTCCACCAAATGAATGGGAGAGGAAGTGAAGATCTTGATTGGTGATGATGACGATCGAGGCCTCCTCCTTTGATTCCCCAAAGATCAAAGCCTTCGGGTGGTTGAAAGTGGAGCACTCTTGAAGATTTGATTTGAACAGGGGTTAGCTTTTTCATTGGATCCAATAGTGAATGAACTGAAGTTCTAAAGGGGTATATGACCCCCTCACGAAAAGCTTCTGTTGGAGAAATTTGGGGCCAGATAATCCGGCCCTAGTGGGGGCCGGATAATCTAGACAGGGCAAAAGGTCCAGCCCGGGTCAGAGAATCCGAGGAAAACTCTTCCCCCACACTCAGCATGACGCGCCTTGGTTCCTTGTCAAAAAATCCCTCGAGGGCAGATTATCCGCCCCCCTAGGAGGGGCGGATTATCTGGCCAGGGCAAAAAGTCTGGCCCTGGCTAGAGAATCTGAGGGAAAACTCTACCCCCATAGTGCGTGATGTGCCTTGGCCGCTTGGTGAAAAATCCCCGGGGGGCGGATTATCCTCCCCCCTAGAGGGGCGGATTATTCGGACAGGGCAAAATGTCTGGCCCTAGTCGGAGGGGAAAACTCTGCCCACATACCGCATGATGCACCTTGCTCCCCTTTGTCGATTGAGGACGGGGCGGATAATCTGGACCTTGACAGGGGCGGGTAATCCCCCGCAAAACATATGTTTGCTGCATTTTTCTTTGTAGTTCTTTTT
This sequence comes from Avena sativa, assembly GCA_916181665.1. Lineage (NCBI taxonomy): Eukaryota > Viridiplantae > Streptophyta > Magnoliopsida > Poales > Poaceae > Avena > Avena sativa. Next base: position 230,476,733 of record OV702291.1, read on the forward strand.
TGGAGAAACATGCAACACTCAATACAAAGTTAAATAACCCTTGATATTGTTATCTAACACACAAAACTATAGGGATCATGAATTTTTCTTTCAATCACCTCCTTTTTGGTGCTAGATGACAATACTAGGATTTGCAATAGAGCCCTAATAACATCATCATTCCTAGGACAAAAAGACTCACCCTAAATGTGTACATATTAGTAGTTTGCATTGGAATACAAATGCACACATATAGGTTCAAGACTTTTCATGACTTGGAAACTAAGAGCAAGTGATGGGATAGTGAGAGATATATACCGACCACAATGAGGTTCTCAATAATCATAGGGATAGAAATTTAATAACTCCATATTGAGAAATCCGAGGATAAAGCCATCTCAATAGATCCATAGACATTTAATAACCTCAGTCTCACAACCACAAGACATAGTCTCACGATACAAACCAGAAAAATAAAATAAAATTTCAATGCTAAAATAGATACAAGCAAGGAAAGAGAAGTGCTCAAAAAGCAAATAAGCTTGTACCTAACCCATGCAAATCCCCTCGATAGCCTAATAGAACTACTTCTCCCCCGTTGGCATCGAAATCCAAAAAGGGAAAAGAGCAACGCCAAAAAGGGAAAAGGCTTAGGTTTATATAACCAAAATGACATGGCACTACACACCCAAAATTGCAAGAGCCAAAAAAAGAAAATCCAATATTGGGTGTGTTTTTGATAAGAACAAAAGATAGGCAATAAAACCCAAAAAGATCCACAAATATCCAACTCTTCACCAAGAAGAGGGCGGTGGCCAAAGCCACCATGTAGGAGTGTATGGTATGACACAGCCAAGATATATCTTGGTTTCACGACCAATACTCATCAATAAGCTCACATTTATTAAGAGAAATGATTTATCTCGCTTTCGACATTATGGGGGGAGAGTTAACCCAATAGTTAGGACCACCCCCCCTATATCCATGCCCACATCTAAACCAAATAGTGGTAAATACATAGAAGTGTATGCAAGGGATATCAAGTTAAGATCCTTGAATACACGATATTTACCTCATTACTCAACTAACAAAATCTTGCTCATTCCTCAAGTGAAAATGTCTGCAAGCTGATTCTTTGTGCTCACAAAAGAGATGTCAATGTCTCCATGAGCAACATGATCTTGGATGAAATGATTACGGATCTCAATATGTTTAGTTCTTATGTGTTGCACCGGATTATAAGCAATTTTGATGGCACTTTCATTGTCACATAAAAGAGGCACTTTATCACAATTGACACCGTATTCCTCTAAAGTTTGCCTCATCCATAACAACTGATTGCATGCACTTGCAGCAGCCACATATTTAGCTTTGGCGGTGGAGAGAGATATACAATTTTGCTTCTTAGAAGACCAACACACCAAGGACCTGCCCAGAAATTGACAAGCTCTAGAAGTTGATTTTTTATCATCCTTATCACCAGCCCAATCTGAATCAGTGTACCCACAAAGAGAGAAATTAGATCCTTTGGGATACCATAATCCATAGTTTGGGGAATGAACCAAATATCGGAAGATTCTCTTGACCGCCACCAAGTGGATTTCTCTAGGAGCCGCTTGATACCTTGCACACACACTCCTACACTCAACACAATATCAGGTCTAGATGCACAAAGGTAAAGCAAGGAGTCGATCATGGACCGGTATACCTTTTGATCCACATCTTTACCATTGGGATTTAACTCGAGATGACATTTAGTTTGCATTGGTGTAGCAACTCCATTAAGGTCCATCATCTTGAATCTCTTGAGCATGTCTCGGATGTACTTTGCTTGATTAATGAAGGTTCCTTCTCTTAATTTCTTGATCTCAAATCCAATAAAGAACCTTAACTCTCCCATCATAGACATCTCGAACCTGCCAGTCATAAACTTTGAAAATTCATCGTTAAAAGCTTGGTTAGTAGAGATAAAGAATCTACATATAATTGGCATATGAAAAGCTCCCCATTAACCTTCTTAGTAAAAAGAGTGGGGTCAATCTGCCCAACCTCGAAACCATGATCTAACGATAACTCTTTAAGATGCTCATACCACACATTTGGGGCTTGTTTAAGGTAGTAGAGTGACTTATCGAGTTTGTAGACGTGGTTAGGAAAGTTGGGGTCCTCGAAGCCTGGGGCTTGCTTAACATACACCAACTCATGCAATGTACCATTAAGAAAGGCACTTCTAACATCCATTTGCTGTAATTTAAAATTATGATGAGCTACATAGGCAAGAAGGATACTGATGGACTCAAGACAAGCCATTGTAGCATAAGTCTCGCCAAAGTTGATGCCTTCCACCTGATAGAAGCCTTGTGCAACTAGTCTTGCCTTCTTCCTCACAACAATTCCATTCTCATCTTGCTTATTCTTGCATATCCACTTTGTGCTGATAACATTGCGGCTTTCTTTGGGATTCTCTACTAGCTTCCAGACTTTGTTGCGCTCGGAATTGTTGAGCTCTTCATGCATAGCTACAACCCAGTCCAAATCTTCAAGTGCTTCAAAAATCTTATTGGGTTCCACCATGGATATATGGGCTTGATGGTCACAAAATCGTGCTAACTCACCCCTTGTGGACACCCTTCTCCTTATATCACCCACCACTTTACCAAGTGTGTGACCTCTAAGTTCAAGTTTTCTTTCAGCTCGAGATTTGCGACAAGTTTCGATTTCCTTATTATTTCTTGGAGGAATATCTTCATCATTCTTGTCCTTGTCTTGACCAAAAGCTTGACCTTGATTAGAAGTAGATTCAACATTGATAGTTGGAGAAGATTCTTGCCCTTGATCTTGATCTGCAACCATATTAGGAGGTTGAAGTTCTTGACTTGCAGGGACGAATAATCCAGCTAGGGGACGGGCCGAATAATCTGGCCTAGGATCTTCAGATGCTTCTTGATCAATGCTGGTGCATGAGGGAGTTGCAGGGTCGTATAATCCAGCCCCTCTAGCCGGATAATATGGCCTAGGACTTCTAGCCTGACCAGTTGATGGATGATCTTTAGAAGTCTGTTGAGAAGGTGAAGTACTTGATTTGGCATGTGGATTTTGTCGATCTTGTGTAGATGAGGGATATACTTGGGTAGAGCATTGACCTTCCTGATCCGCCACAAGGGGTTCCTCAACGAGGCGGTAAAATCTCACACCCATTATTCTTATGGCATGTTGGGGTATTTCAACATCTGTATCAGAAACATCAACTTGCCCCACAGGGGGCCATCAATTTCTTCAAACACCACACTACAAGACTCTAAAAAATTATAAGGGGACTTGAATTCAACCAACATAGATCTTTCCATATCCATCAAAGTCCATTTTCCCTCTCGGCTACACCATTTTTGTCGTGGTGTGGAACATGGTAGTGCCATCGAGGATGGCATCAGAGGGGACAATCAGGATTCAATCGGTGGCTACTCGCAACGGGTTGGGCAAAGATACTGCAAACATAGTGATGTACCCAGGTTTGGAGCCCTCTGGTTGAGGTAACACTCCTACTTCTGCAAGGATCTACTATATGGGGAGCAGATGCTCAATACAAGTGCTCCTTGAGCTGTTTCCCTAGCTGCTATCGAGAGCTAGAGGAAGATGAACTACTTGACTTGTCGGTTCTGGCTAACTTCCAACTCGTGATCCCTTTACCTAGAACCCTGGATCTACCCCTCCTTATATACCAGTGGAAGGGTAGGTTACAATGTGCGCTCTAGGGTTTACTGTTTGGGATTTGGGTTTACAAAGCAGGCCAGCTGCCGGTTCCAGCCGATGGTCCAGGACCCGGTCAAGCTCTAGTACGGGTGGGGACGGTGCCACAGTGTCTCGATGCCTTTTCTTTGGGCGTCACCCTGTGCTTGATCCATCAACTTGGTGCTTTATCCGTCAGTCGGAGTTTTATCCGTGAGCCGGTGCTTTACTTGTCAGCCTCCAGCCTTGGTGCTTTGGCGTCCTCGTCTGGTAGTGCCGACAGGGCAGCGTGTCAGCCTGTCCGTTCAAGGGCACACTCAGCAAGGAGTGTCACCCCCTCCCGTACCTTGGGCCAATGGATCTGAGGCGACCGGGTAGAGGTGGCCACCCAGCCAGCTCTCTTGGCCCCCGGCTAGACCAGTCAGCCGATAAATCTTGAGGCAGATCGGGTGGAGCGTTCCACCCGGCTATGGTTCCTTGTTCTTGTGGCTATCTAGCCAGATCTCTCTGGAGCCAGCCAGTTGAGCCTGCCTTGGCCTACCCGGGGGTCATCCCCTCGAGACTAGTCCCCGAGCGTGTTGGGACTTTGCTTTGCGGAGAAGTTCCTGCATGCTCATTGGCTGATTCTGAAATGATTGCTGATGAAGACCGTATCACAAACTGTCTTGTAGTTCTTATCTTGTATTGCTTGTCATCTTCCGGCTCGAGATGCTTTTTATTCCCGGCTGGAGTTTTTCCGGCTACGGGTCTGGTGGCCCACCCACAGGGTGTGACCGGCGACTGCATCTCCCAGCTACCGCACCTGGCGGGGGAGGTGAATCACCCAGTTGATGATGTAAGTGCTGGCGTTGGCCACGTCTGCCTCCTCTGGCACAAGTCGCGTCAGATTGACCTCTTGGTCTGCCGGTGCAATTTTGGTAACTGTGCACACGCCTTGATCATAGCGGTTTCTCGGAGATCATGCACGCGCGTGGCATTTGCGGTAACGCCTGCAGGATGTTCTATGGGAGTTGCTCTGGTGCATGCGATTTGGAACCGAAATGTCATGGTGGGAGTGGAGCAGTTATGTGCCACATGGTGGAGGGGAGCGTAGGGGGCGCGGTTGCTCTACCTCGATAAATAGGGGCGCCAGAGAGGGATCCTTCCCCACTTCATCTTCTCCCTGCATCGATTGCTTCTGCCCTTTGCACTTTGCCTCCTTGCTGCTTCCCTGCGCCACCGCTCTTTGGTCGCTGGTGCCACCGCTCCTCCATCACGATGATGGGACCTCGTTTCACCAACACGGCCGCCGCTCCCATCGATATGCTGCCTGATCAAGCGGGTGGCTGGTGCGGCTCTTATGTGACCAATGAGCTCGTCCAGAAGTACCGGCGGGGAAGGCTCATCTCGTCGGAGCGCCTATTGAGGCATCGCCTTGCACCAGAGGGGGAGCGGGTTCCTAACCCCCGGCCTGAGGAGGCCATCATCTTCCTCGCCCACTTCGCCCGTGGGTTCGGCCTGCCTTTGAGCAGGTTCGTCCTCAATCTTATGGTGTTGTTCGACCTCCAACTCCACCACCTGGGTGCCAATGCCATCGCACAGCTGTCGCATCATGCGGTCTGCTGCGAGGCCTACCTAGGGGTTCACCCATACGCGGTGAACTTCTTGAAGTTCTTCAACTTCAATGTCCAGGTGGTGGGGAAGGGTGACCCTCTGACGGAGACTGGCTGCTGCGCCATCTACCCAAGGCCGTCGTCGCTGATGCCCGACACCGTCAAGCTGTGGCAGCGCTCGTACTTCTATGTGTGCAACCATACTGATGTCGACTAGATCAAGGCGCCGGTGTTCGCCATCAATGTCCCCTCCACCCGGAAGGCCTGGACCGTCCAGAACATGGGCGCCCAGGCGGACATGGACCCCATGGCCACCCGCGTGACGGTGTTGGTGGAGAAGGAGCGGCTCACCACCCGGGACATCCTGCTATCCTAGATGACGAACCGCGTGCTTCCGCTGCAGCAGCGATCACATAAGATCTACCATCTGTCTAGGTTGCTGGACCCCACCTGGGTGTCCCGACTGGACGTGCCGTTTGTGGCCCTTCGAGATTGGCTTGCCACCATCTCGAAGGAGACGCTGGCGGAGGACTGGGTCTTCTCCTTCCGGCCGTTCCATCGTGGGCGGCTGCCCCTGAAGGTTAGGCTTTCTTCTTCTTCTCCGGGTCAACTTTTCCCGAGGAATTTCTCCTTGTTTCTTATTTTACCCTTATTGAGTAGCTCTTTATGGCACAGCTAGTGGAAGACGGTATGGGGGACAACGAGCTTCCTGCCTTCACCGCCGACCTCAAGCCGTCAAAGTACCCGCAGATGGAGCCAGAGCGGTTTCCCACCCAGGCTAACGAGGGCTGCGAGTTTCCACCCGGTGAGCAGGTTTTATTTCCCGTGTTTCCTTTGTTCTTCTTTGGCCGTGCACCCGCCGTTCTGCCCACACCCTGGTACAGCTGCCCACGACGAGGAAGCGGACCTGGTTGAGGCCGCCACGTCGAGGGCCCAGGGAAACGGGCTGCCCGGCCAGCTCCGCTCTGACTGGGGGCAGGGCGAAGAGGAGCTGTCGTCCAAGGGCTACGACTGCCACGCCAAGCGTTGCCGGGTACATGCCCTTGCATCTTCTTTCTCGTGGTAGATGGCTTGCACTTGCTTAGTGCATCCTTGGTTCTTCTGTGCAATGAGGCGATGTCCTTGGCCGACTCCGCAACCATCGCCACGGTGTCTGACCTTCCCCCAACTAGAGCGGAGGGGCCTGCTGCATCAGCTACAGCCTCTTCTGCAAAGCCAGCTGAGGCTGTAGCCTCTGCTGCCAAGCCGGCTGAGGCTGCAGCTTCTACTACCAGGCCATCCGAGGCTGCAGCGGACATGGCAGAGACGGTGGCACTGGCTAGGCCCATGATCCTGCACCGAGCCTCCGCCGCTTCCAGGCTTGCCGACGTGTTCGCGGCTCCGCGCTGGGTTCAGACGGGTTCTGCCGCCTATCAGGTGGAGGAGCCCATGGAGGCAGCAAGGGAGACTCCTACGTAGCCGGCGGTTCAAGATGGTGGAGGGGAGCTGGCCTCCGGCTCGGGCGTTGTGGCTCAGATGGTGTTGCGCGTGGCCTCTGACGATGACGACGAGCTCCAGATTACCGACAGTCGAGCGGCTCCGGTTGCGTCGCTACCTGACTCCATCCTAGCTCAGCTTTCCGAGTCAGTGCCCGTTTCCCTTGGCCAGGTCCGCCACCTAGTGGAGGTGATGAGGCAGGGGCTTGGCGAGGCCAAGGCGCTCGGGTCGTCCCTTGAGGTAAACATCTTCTCCGCCACTCTCGTTGCCATTCCTTGATGTTGTTCTCTTCGCTCTCTTTATCATTCGGCCTCCTTTGCAGAAAGCTTTTGCCGAAGCCGCCAAGACCTTGCAAGACCTGAGGCGTAAGATTGCCTTCTCTGCTATATCCTCCCGGGTGTGAGAGTTCTCGCGTTTCTTGTTGACCATTGGGTACCCTCCTACAACTCTATTAGCAGACAGGGACCGCGAGGTGGAGAGGCTAAATGCAGAGGTCGAGTGACTGGAGGAGTCCAAAAAAGCTCGCCAGGCCCAGATTGCGTAGCTGGCAGAACACCAACAGTGGATGTAGGTTAAGGCTGACCAGGCCAAGAAGACCGCTGACATCCCGACTGAGGCATTGACAAATCTTGAGAAAATCTACGCTCACCAAGCGGAGGAACTGAAGACTGCCCAGTCCTAGGAGAAAGCGGCTCTAGGAGAACTGTGCCAGATAGCGGAGATGGTCGTCATCAAGTGATCCTCTTGGCGAACTTGTTCCTTAAACTTTTGTAGCCGGAGAGTAATAGCTTCCTTTCTGCCGGGTGCAGCTCAGTATCCTCAGGCGACTGACCAGGCCTGGCGCGTGTCCCCAAGGTGGATGCCGAACGCGACCTGCATCCAGTGGAGTTGGTGGAGGTCGTCAGCAAGGAGGCCAGCCGGCTACACGGTGCTGCCCTCGAGGCCTATGACTATGTCTGGCCTGACACCAACCGCCCGACTATGATGGACGCCCCGGACCTCATGGACGTGGCACGAGACTGGGCGGCCCATGGCGGTGCTAAGATGGTGCTAGATCTACTAAAGTCCTGGTATCCGGATGTGGACCTTCAGAGTCTCTCCCAAGGGTTTCGTCAGGGAACCAACTATGACTAGCTCCGCGCCAAAATTCCTGACATCCGCTCTTGCGGTCTCAAGATTGGGAGCTTCGTCCAACTGGATCGGGACTTCAGCAGCCCGGCTGGCACGGAGGGGTACCACTTTAGCCCGCTTCTAGCTCCAAAGGACGCCAATGGCTCGGTTGCACCTGCGCCTGCCTCTGTCAATGTCGCCTCCAATAGCCACGCTCCTGCCGATGCCTCTGGCCCTTCCAATGACCCCCAAGACTGATCCCCGGGATGCTGGGAGTATTTGTATCCAGTTGGAAACTTATTTGTTTGTCTACTTGTGCGAACAATTTGTCCTTTTGCAATGAACTCTGTCGGGAGCTTCGTCTCCCTTTGTGATGTTGTCTTGTGCTCCTCTTGCGTGCACTTTTCCTTGTGTTGCATTTGCTATGTGCTTTTTCTGTGTGGGGGCATGCGAACACACCCACAAGGTGTAGTCCCCGAGGTTCGGGCCATCTGGAAAATCCAGCCAGGACGAAGCTCCTTTATGCTGTTGCCTATTGCAGGTTTACTATGTGGGGGCGCGAGAGCGCACCCACAGGGTGTAGTCCCCGAGGTTTGGGCTGGCTGGAGAATCTAGCCAGGTCGAAGCTCCTTGTCTACTCCTTTGCTGTTTGGTGGCTGGCCTCTGGCTCGGATAATTTAGCTCATCAGGATGAAAAATACAAACAACGGTTTGCATGTTAGACATGCATACGATAAACATAGTCTATAGTTGCTCGTTTGGTTGAAAACTTTGCCTTTCGCGCAAAACTGATAGCTTACTCCTTTTCTTAGCGAGCATTGGCCGTTGAAGATGTGCCCTTGTCAGCTGTTAGACGGAAGCAATGCTTTGCTTAGCGTACTACACAATACTTCAGATTTTGGCTATCGGCTTCGAGCGAGAAAGCGCAACCAGAACATCCAGACGTCTTGTTTTCCTTAGGACTTTTCCTGTACGGGTCTTCAAGTTTTCTGCTCTTGCCATGTCTGTCAGCCGGCTTGCAGTCTGCAATCGGAATCGAAGAGGGATCTCTTGGAGCCGCGTACAGTACTTTGTCTTTCTAGAATGCTCGGCCATCTGGGCCATCCAGCGAGTCCCCGAGAGAGACTGCCGGGTCCAGGGTTAGAAACATTGCAGCCGGAAAACTTCAAGCTATGTAGCACAAAATGCCAAATTATTACAGAGTCCCCGAGACTGTGTCGAGGCTCCTCAACATGTTCATTACATAAAGGTAAGATACGTTTGCCCTTTACTCAGGTGTAGAATGGACGAAGCAAGTTCGCATTCCATGGGCATTCAGTTTCTTCGCCGGAGTGGTTCATCTTGTTCTTCGCTAGTAGGCGAGCATCGATCAGGTAATATGAGTTGTTCTGCAGTGCCCGACTGATGATGAATGGCCCTTCCCAAGGTGGATCCAACTTGTGCATCCCCTTGGTGTCTTGTACCAGCCACAAGACCAGATTGCCCTCTTGGAACAAGACGTTGCGGATCCGGCTAGCGTGGTAGCGGCACAAGTTCTGCTGGTAGATGGCGAACCTGGATAGGGCCAGCTCTCGTGCCTCTTCAAGGAGATCAACACTGTCTTCTCGTGCTTCCTTGGCCTACTGCTTAGTATACAGCAATTTGCGTGGTGCGTCAAACTCGATGTTGGTTGGCAGGACTTCCTCTGCTCCATAGACGAGGAAGAATGGCATGTAGCCAGTGGAGCGGTTGTGCGTTGTGCGTAGGCTCCACAGCATAGCCGACAACTCCTCTATCCAGCATCTGGGAGTCCTCATTAGCGGCTCGATTAGCCTTGGCTTGATTCCGGCTAGGACCAGACCATTTGCTCGCTTGCACTGCCCATTGGATTGGGGATGCATGGCGGAGGCTAGGTCCAGGTGGATGCCCTTGTCACCACAGAAATGTGCGACGACCCCTTTGGCGAAGTTTGTGCCATTGTCTGTGATGATGTTGTTGGGGTAGCCGAAACGCATGATGATGTCAGTGAAGAACTTGACCATTGTCGGTCCGTCCAGCTTCTTCATTGGCTTTTTCTCGATCAACTTAGTGAACTTGTCCACTGCCACTAGCAAGTGTGTCATGCCTGATCGCGTTGTCTTGAAAGGCCCTACCATGTCCAAGCCCCAGACGGCAAATGGCCAGGTGATAGGTATTGTCTTGAGCGCTGATGTCAGAGTGTGTTTCTGCTGGGTGAATCACTGGCACCCATTGCATGCCTTCACCAGCTAGTCGGTGTCTTCCAGTGCCATGGGCCAGTAGAACCTATGGCGGAATGCCTTTTCCACTATGGCTCATGATGATGTGTGGTGACCACATTGGCCTTGGTGAATGTCCACCAAGAGCCGGATTCCTTCCTCTTGGCTTACACAGGGCTGGTATATTCCTCCAACGCTGCGCTTGTAGAGCTCATCGTTGATGATAGTGTATGCGCTTGCCCTTCACTTCACTTGCCTTGCTTCAACCTCTTCATACGGAAGCTCCCCTTTGACTAGGAAGTTCATGAATGGCTTGAACATGGAGGTGTTTGCCGGATGGCACATACGGTCTGCATGATCAGCTTGACTTCCTTGCTCCCGGCCGGCTTAGGCTCGTCAGGTGGTCTACCAGGTGGGAGGCCGGAACCGATAGTCCCCGGGCTGCTGGAGCCGGCTGGGAGTGTCATGACCTTTGGCCCGGCAGTCCCCGAGATGGAGGGGGCAGTCCCCGGGTGCAGCGTGGCAGTCCCCGAATGCAGCGCGGCAGTCCCCGTGTGTGGCGCGGCACCAGGTTGTTTGGATCCGGCAGTCCCCGGGTCCGCATCGAGCTTGATGGAGTCGGATTCCGGAGATGGCGTGATGGAGGGCTTGCGCACGTGCTCGAGGGTGACTCTAGGCAGAATTGCTGCTCTTGTTGACCCTACGTGGGCGAGTGTGTCCGTGGCTTCATTGTTCGCTCGAGGCACGTGGTGGAACTCGCATCCTTCAAAGTAGGCGCATAGCTACTGTACGAAGAAGCGGTATAGTGTCATATTTGCGTACTTGGCGTCCCAATCCCCTGATACTTGCTGCACCACCAGATCTGAGTTGGCGAAGCAAAGGATGTGTCTGATGCCGATCTCTTTTGTCATCTTGATGACATGGATGAGCGCTTCGTACTCGGCGACATTGTTGGATGCGTGGAAGTGGATTTGCAGCACGTACTCCAGCCGGTCCCCCTTTAGAGAGGTGATGACGACCCCGGCTCCAGGTCCCCCATACATCTTGGAGCCGTCGAAGTGTAGCTTCGAATGCGTGGAGTCGAGACATGGAGGCAGGTATTGTGTCTCTGCCCAATCGACAAGGAAGTCCGCTAGGGCCTGAGACTTGATCGCCGTTCTTGCCTTGTACCAGATGCAGTGTGCGGCGAGCTCTATTACCCATTTCGCCACTCGGCCTGTGGCGTCCTTGTTGTTGATGATCTCCGCTAGGGGGCTAATGCCACTACCCGAATGGAGTTCTCTTGGAAGCAGTGCTTCAGTTTCTTGGCGGCCATGTACACGCCATACAACAGCTTCTGATAGTGAGGGTAGTTCTACTTTGACAGCGAGAGTACCTCACTCACATAGTACATCGGGTGTTGAACCAGCTGAGCCTTTCCTTCTTCTGGCCTCTCAACCACTAGCACAACGCTGACGACTCGGTTGGTAGCTGCAACGTACATCAGCATTGGCTCCTTTGCGGTGGGGTCCGCCAGTATTGACGGGGAGGATAACATGCGCTTGAGGCCGCGGAAGGCCTCGTCCGCCCGTGTCGTCCAGATGAACTTGTCCGTTTTCTTCATGAGCTGGTACAGGGGGAGTGACTTTTCGCCTAGCCGGATGACGAACCGGCTGAGGGAGGCTAGGCACACGGTGAACTTTTGTATGTCGCGCAGATTCTACGGTGGCAGCATGCACTCGATTGCACCGATCTTCTCCGGGTTGGTCTCGATTCCATGTTCTGAGACAAGGAAATCGAGGAGCTGGCTAGTTGGGATGCCAAATACGCACTTCTCCAGGTTCAGCTTCATCTGGAACCGGTGAAGTTTGGTGAATGTCTCCATCAGGTCTTCGAGGAGTGTTTGCTTCTCCTTTGTCTTGACCACCACATCATCGACATAGGCGTGCATGTTTCTATTGATTTGCGACTGTAGGCACTTCTACACGCAACACTGGTATGTGGCGCCTGCATTTTCAGTCCAAACGGCATGGTGGTGTAGCAGTAAGCCCCCTATGGGGTGATGAATGTTGTCCTTATTTGATCAGCGTGGTTCAGTCGGATCTGGTGGTAGCTGGAATACGCATCCAGAAACAACAATAGTTCATAGCTGGCTGTGGAGTCGATCACTTGGTCTATCCTTGGCATGGTGAACGGATCTTTGGGGCATGCCTTGTTGAGGCTGGTGTAGTCAATATACATGCACCAAGTCTTGTTATTTTTCAACACCAACACCGGGTTTGGCAACCATTCCGATGGAAAACCTCCATGATGAATCTAGCTGCGAGCAGCCGGGTGATTTCTTCACCAATGGTTCTTATCTTCTCTTCCGTGAAGTGGCGCAGTGATTGCTTTACCAGCTTTGCATCCAGCCTGACATGTAAAGAGTGCTCGGTGAGCTCCCACGGAACACCAGGCATGTCCTTGGGGGACCATGCAAAGATATCCCGATTCTCACGGAGGAAGTCGACAAGCGCACTTTCCTATTTGCTATCAAGGCCGTCTCTGACCAGGACAAACTTGTTTGGCTCAGCCTCGTTTAGGAGGATCTTCTTGGTGCCCTTTGATGGCTTGAACTGTGCTTCCCCGGCTGATTTTGGGTCACCAGCCGGCATGTTCACCTGTAGGGCCGCCATGTTCTGGATGATGATGCGCTTCTCTTTTGTGATGATCATGGCCTTAGCGATCTTGGAGCCGTTAGTGGCGCATTCCACCGATCGCCTGTAATCACCCGCGATGGTGATTACCCCTTGGACCAGGGATCTTCACCTCAAGGTACGCGTAGTGCGGCACCACCATGAACTTGGTGAGCGCGGGGTGTCCCATGATGGCGTGGTAGGCGCTGCAGAGGTTGAACACCTCAAACCAGATAGGCTCACGGCAAAAATTGTCTTCCATGCCAAAGATGACGTCTAGCCGGATCTTACTGAGAGGCAAATGTGATGGGCCCGGAACGGCTCCGTGGAAGGAGGTGCTAGATGGCTCCAGCTGGGACTCACTGATGCCGAGCCGATCTAAGGAGCTACGGTATAGGAGGTTGGTGCTGCTTCCTCCGTTCACCAAGACACGGGAGAACCTCGATGAGCGCTTCTTGGAGATGATGATGGGATCCAGTACCATCGCGTATGTGCCCGGATGCGGCAGCACATCCGTCTGGTCCTTCCGGCTCCACTTGACCTCTTGGTCAGACCAGTTCAGGAACTAAGGAATGGGAGAAACGATTACGTTCACCTCCGCCTCGCGGCTCCTTTTGCTGTGCTTGGTTTCCGACTCGGTGGTGAAGATGTGGTAGTTCCCTACCTGGTGAAGATAATCTCCTCCGTCTTCATCCTGGCAGTTCTGGTGCTCGCGATTGTCCTGCTACCCACCGGCTAGCAGAGGAGGGGGTGGCGGTGGTAAACCACAAACCTCAGCCATCTTCTTTGTCCAGGTGCACTGGCGAGTTGTATGTGTAGCCAGCTTGTTGTCGCCACTATGGAACTTCCATGGGGCATCAAGCATTGATTCGATGGTGTACTTGGATCGAGGTGGCCGGTCATTGGGCTTCTGTCTCCGGGTTCTGCCTGCAGCCGAGTTCTCTTGAACGGCTGCCACCTGCTTGGAACCATATTGGTTATCTGGCTAGTCGTCTTTCCTCTTGCCGTGGCGGTTTTCATGCTGCCTGGAGTTGTGGTTGTTCCCTTTTGGCTGGCGCCGGTCCGTGGAGACCTCCACGATGATCTGCACCTTATCGTCCAGCCGGATGGACCTTTTCTTTGCTGCGTCCGCGGTGGCATACTTGTCCACGATCTCCATGGTCTTGGCCATGGTATCGGGCTCCACCCGACAAAGCTTATGCTTGAGCATGGTGCCGTCCCTATAGCCGTTGATGAAGAAGTTGATTGCTTGGCGCTCACGCACCCCCTCGCACGATTTGTGCATGTTTGTCCACCGGGTGATGTAGGAGCGGTCAGTCTCGTCCTTGCCTTGAACGCAAAGGGCGAGCTCGCCGGGGCGACCCGAACGCTTGTAGGTGCTAGTGAAGTTGCGGATGAATGCCTGCTCGAAGTCAATCCAAGCATTGATGCTGTTGTCGAGGAGGCTCTTGAGCCATGTCCTGGCTGAGTCGAGGAGCATGGGCGGGACGTAGTGCATAGCCACCCAGCGATTGCCGTTTGCGATGCCCACCGCGGTGGTGTAATCCACCAGCCAGTCCTCTGGCTTGACCGTGTCGTTGTACTTTGGCGTGTCCCTTGGGAGTGAAAATCCCTTTGGAAATGGTTCATTCTAGATGTGTGGTCCGAAGCATCTTGGGCTAGCCGGACTTTACTCTTCCAGCACGCGTGACTAGACCAACAGGTCGATGCGCGCACGCATCCCGCGGCTCCTCCGGCTCGAGCAGGCCAAGCCGTCATGAAAGGCGAGACTTGGGTGGCGCATTGGTTCTTCTGTCTTCGTTAGCCAGATCGTGGTTCCAGCTAGTGGCTTTGCGTGGGTTTAGCCCGTGGCCGGCTGATCCGCCCCGTGGATGGCTATTCTGCCTTGTAACGTTCAGAAAGGAGGCCTTGCTCCCACCTGCAGCTGGATTGCCCACCTAGCGAGGCTGCTGGCTCTTGCTATTTCATCCGAGGCTCACAACTGCCTCAGCCTGTTGCCTGTTGGCTGTAGAGACAAGGAGTTGGGCGCGTGCCTGTTGGTGACGCAGCTCGTCACCCTCCATGTGGCTAAGCTCCATGATGGCAGCCTCCGCGGCCCTCATGTTCTTGGCCGGGGTACTATAAACCAGTTGGGCCGCGGCGATACACGAGTCAGCAGCTCGGTCTAGCTCCGAACCCAAGTTGCGGCCCTAGGGCGGAGAATGTCATTTTGTGGCCCGAAAGTTGGGGTGGCCAGGCAACGCGGTACCCAAGTTCCCTGAAATCAGCCGGGATGACTAGAGTTGGCGTGCCAAATACTCAGAGGGTCTTTTTCAGCATGAATTCAACTTTACGTTTCAATACAAAAAATCAGGCTAACGGCCGTCAAGTTGGGCCCCCCGTGTGAGCTTTCACCGTTATGTCCCTGCCGTCGTGGCTGCCATGTCGGCTTGCAGCATTGGCGCATGCATCCTTTACGCGTCTTCTTCTTCCTCCGGGGCGACAATCTGTGGTCGCGGCCGTGGCGCGGAGCTAGTACTTGGACGAACCTGCTTGGCCCCGTTCTCCTGCCCATCCCGAATCGGAGCTCGCCCTCACCATGACCGCACCCATGGCACGGCGCGGGGACGGGAATTCATTCCCGGGTGAGATCTATCACCAGGCCGACCATGCTCGGTCCTGTTGGCCTCCTCTAGAATTCGAGCTCGCCGTCGCCGTGGTCGCACACGCACCAGCCATGGCGCCTTCCTCTCCGAACCCCAAAGCCGCATCCACCCAGTTCAGCACAACGCCAACAAGGTGAAAATGCATCAAGTTTTCTTCTTGTGATTGTCGAAAAACATGTATGTACCGTGGCCGTAGCATACTCTAACAATGTACACATATGTTGTTTACTAGATTTTCATTTGAAATTAGTAGCTTCGTGATGGCGAAACATAGAGAACCTAAATGGAATGACGATGATGACCATGTTCTGTACTTTGCATTGCATCGACAAGTGCTCGCTGACGAAGCAAGTTACCAAGAGAGTGGAGTTCATCAGCCATTGCCAAAAAATATGTGAACAAATCAATGAGCGATTCAATGCAAATACGCGCAGAAAAGCTAGATCCATGTCATCAATCATCAACAGGTGGCACATTCTAGTGATGCGTTCAGATGCATGCACCATGTATCATTTGCTTGAAGTGGTTGTTATCCTGAGGAAAAATGCCTGGTATGCACATTACATTTGTATGTTCTATGCTACAATTCTATTATTATGGGCGTAGAAAGAAAAGTTGGGGTTCACTGAATATTATGCAGTTAAGCCTAACTTAGTCTTACACAAATATACACACATAAGCGTAACTAATGATAAAGATAAAGACAAATGGTTCATCAGATTTGCTAGTATGAGCACTAGGTCCCTGGAGCTGGTGGTATCGTCAGAACGAACCAGAATGCTGCGTTTGGCCGTCTGGCATTCTCCTTCAAATCGTACGACCCCACTGATGAGCCAATTATAGGCCCCCTCCCCCCGACGTGGATTCGGCTCCAGGTCAGATCTGGAGTGTCAACATGATAGGTGCATGAGTGTGCAACAAACACACAGTCTGCTATCAACACTTGAAGTGCTGGCACCTCAGCAACAACACCAGCATGTTCTTCCTGGACTCCGGCAGCAACCTCAGTAGGTATTTCGTCAGCTTCACCAGCAGCAGCCTCAGCAGGTATTTCATCAGCTTCACCAGCAGCAGCATTAGCAAGTATTTCGTCAGCTTCACCAGCAGTAGCATCACCAAGTATTTCGTCAGCTTCACCAGGAGCAGCAACAACTAGTTCTTCGTCAGCTCCACCACCAACAACACCAGTATCAGCAGCAGCATCAGCAGCATCAGGGGCCAGGGCTGCCTGAGCAATTACAGGTTCAACAACTCCAGGGGCTCTGACAAAGAAAGGGTAGTTGATCCCAAGAAACACATATTGTCCCTTCAGATTGTTGACTCTGCTCCAGACTTGCTCTACTGGGTCTTTGGATGGGCATGCGGACCTCGAGAAAATGTGACATCGCAGCGATGGGTATGAAGAAAGTTATGTCCCCATATGTCCTATTGTATCACCAACGCTGTTTAGTGCTCCCCTGATATGAATCCACATGAGTTCATCATCCCGATCTGTGTCGCCTCCGAGAGGTGCCAGGAACCAGCGCCATGTCCCAAGTTCAGCATCTGCTACTGCATCTTCGATGACCGGAGCTGGAATGATGCGCGGGGATGCGTGGGTACGTGCATGTTACTTACAGTTAGTAAGCAGAATTTTGAATGGGATTTTACATGCTATATGACACCATGACTCACCCCAAATGGACGGCTCCCAAACACACACGTCACCGCTAGGTTCAGTGACCGCATAAATGCGTTGCGGTTTGTACGAAGAGTAGCTGTAGGTGAAGACGGCATCGACATACTTCTCCGGCCACAGGAAGTCGTCGCGCAAGACTGTCCATTCCTTGTCTTCTGGGCATCTAATGAATGTGATTGCCTTGTCGAACACCGCTAAGAGGTCGTACTCCCAGTTCTTCCATGCCCCCTCCCGTGGTCTATGTGGGAGCTGTACCTTCACGAGGTCAAGTTCTGCCATCTTGAACCTATAAGCGAATTCAGAAATGGGCGGCGGCCACTCGTTGTTGAATGCAGTAATGCTGACACCCTCCAAAGGTGGCAA
This sequence comes from Avena sativa, assembly GCA_916181665.1. NCBI lineage: Eukaryota > Viridiplantae > Streptophyta > Magnoliopsida > Poales > Poaceae > Avena > Avena sativa. The sequence goes on from OV702291.1 coordinate 230,494,172, forward strand.
TGCAAGTCTCACCGATCTATAGCCATTTTTTAGAGTCCAAGTACTGCCATCCTATGATAAAAGGACCAGGCACTCGCCGTTGCCACCCACCCAGTTCTGGTCATCTTCCATTTCTGTCTCTTCTACTTCCTTGATATTCACCACTACTGATTCAGACCACTTATCCAGCAGCATCAGTTTTGCATGAATATTCTGCAGAGTTTGTTGTCAGTTGGTACAATCACCTAGCATGGATTCCATTGCAAATACAATTTGACAAATGGACCTTCATATTAAAGTACACAAAATATCGCCTAAATATGAGTGTCTCCTTAGATATCGCCTAAAATGTGCCTGTGTCACTACAAAGATACTCAATATATGGAGTAGTAGCAGAGCCCCCGGAACAAACTCCTGACGATGATCATAAACAGCTCGGGGCATAACAGCCTTAAATTGTCTAATCTGTTTGTTTTTATTTTAGGAAACAAAATATCACCTAGCAGGCATTCCATTGCAAAATCGAAATTGACAACTCGTCTATCACCTAAAGTAAGACCGTGTCACTACGGAAATACCAGAATATCAGGTACGAGCAGAGCTTCCGCTGTACAGAATAGTCTTAAATGGTTCGATTTGTTCAAACCGCACGTGCACACAACACGTTCGATGAAAGGAACATATGATTCCGATGAGAGTTCAGCACATATGAATCAATGATATGACTGAACGAATAAGCTAGATACTGGAACTTACGTGGCCATCGCGGTCGTTTGGCCATTTGCTATTATCGGGGTAAAGAAGGCCTGGCATGCCGAATGGTTGTTCGTCCATGTTCCGCATCGTGAAGTGGTAGTGAGGGATGCAGCGGGCGAGGCGGCCAGCTGAGATGATGTCCAACCCCGAGGCGATCCTATGCACGTCGCGGCGCTGAGGTTCGGCCATCCCCAATCCTCGCGGTAGCGGTCGCCCTGGCCATCTGCGTCGTCGTCGCATGCCTTTTGCTTCAGCCTGCTGCTACCCCAAGCTCTACCCATAGCGTCAAATGGAGTCTGGAATCCGGTAGATTAATGGAGGCGTTGTGATAAGGAGGCGGATGGATTCGAGAGGGGATGGAATCAGGGATGGGGGCAGTTGTTGGAGTAGGGAGTGAATCTGCAAGGAAACCGCCGCCGCCGCTGGTTCTCGTCCGCGTGGAAGACAAGAAGGGGGGCGTAATTATTGAGGGCAGGCACCAGAACCGTCTAGAGGAAGTGAAAAAATAAATTGTAAGAGAGAAATGTGCGGCCCGCCTGTCAGTGAGTGAAGGTCGGCATGTGCAAACGTGCCTACATTTGACTTGGATCGTGCATGGAAGACCTCGATTCCACCGCATGCAAGTGGCGCAGAACAAATTTTAGGAAGCGCTAGCATCGACGTGTAAAACCGCCATTTTTCTCCATCTTCACCCTACTACGAACGGTCGTGCACCATTCCAGATATTGGTATGGGCGGTTCCAATCTTTCACTTGTCTGTCTCATTTCCTCCTCCACGGCCTCAGCATCTTTCTCCTCCACCGCATCACCCTCTTCCTTCGTATCCTTTCCCTCTTGCCTGTAGTCATGGATGCTCCGGACGTCTGAAACAACAGCAGGCAAGAATCTGCGCACTTCGACATCAAAGTACATGGCGGGAACAAGATCGATGTCGTCTACACAACCGACCCTCGGACGGTGAGGAACACTCTGAATAATTACACGAGTTGGCTGCAGTTCGAAGAAAACAGGTTCATAGGTCTCGACCTCGAGTACAACCGCGATCACCGTAGGATCGCCGTGGTGAAACTCTCCATGAAAGGGCACATCCTCCTATACCAGCCTTTTTGTGAGAAGGGGGCTGACGGGATCTGCTAGACTTTGCTTCTTTTGTTGCTAAACCATCTGTTTGCAAAAGTTATTGCTATATTATTTGTCTAAATTCATTTTCATGTAGGTGGGGTGAAAGCATTAGGGATCTGTTTCATGACTTTCTCGTGAACCAGCACATAACATTTACTAGTGTTGACATCACGAATGACACTAAACTGCTTGAAAGCCCGACTGTCAACATTAGAATCCCAAAGGAGTGCAGAGTGGACATCTAGGAAATTTACTGGATCCCAGGGACGAAGGGCGGCAAGACCGGGATGGCCGCTCTTGCCTGCGAACTCATCGACCCGTGGTACCCTGACATGAAGGGAAAATTGCCAAGATGTTCGTGGAGGCGTTTAGGGCACGATTACTGGGAGGATAAGCCACTTTCTGAACCTAATCTGAAGTATGCTGCAATTGACGGGTATGTTAGCCATGAGCTGTACCGCCAGATTGTAAAATCTCGTTCCAGGCATCGCATCATTGAACCACCACCAAGGCAGGTTGTTTGCCCCGGATGCCGGAGTGTAGATGAATCTACAAGCCGGGGAAAGGGACCGAAGGCATCCTGGGATCGGTTGCCTTCTCCAACAGGCTGGGATGTAGACTATTAGTGCATGATTGTTGTTTTTATGAAAACATGTTATTTCAGAAGTACACTATGTGAGTAATTACGAACTGCTGTGTATTACCTTTGTCAAACTATAATCTGGGTTTGGTTATGGCTGTATCCTTCGCTATAATCTGGGTTTGGTTATGACTTATGACTGTATCACACCTTATGCATGTCAGTCCTAGATTCTTCCGCATGCAAATGGCACAGACAGAATTTGTAAGAATGAATGTTGAGCATACAAAAGGGGGAATGTAATTCATACAGGTTAAGTAGCTAATAGCACAGGGATCATACGAGCTTGGTTCTTACACACAGAATGCTTAGAAAATACATGCGAGATAAAATACAGGCGAGATAAAACTAGGAATGAAATGCGAAACTAGTAGTGGTAAATAGCGCACTCACCCACCCGCCAGATCCTGTTGAGCATCTCATAGCAGACATATGCGTCCCTGGCTGCGTACTTGATCGCATCGTAATCCAGGTGCCTCCACTCCCATCACTCGTGGAGGTGCTTCGGGAACTCGACTTTCATGCCGGCGTACTCGCGGTCGATGATGTCGGCAGCGAGTCTAGCCATGCCGGCTTTCCCTGTACCACCATCCGGGTACCTCCAAAAACGTTGGAGATCGACGTGATTGACGACATGAATGAGGAGATCTCGTTCTAGCTTCGGAGTGTCGTTCTTGATGTCGATGCTGGCGAAGTAGATCTCCCTCCTATGTAGGAAATCGCGAAGCTCCGGGCATACAGATTTGGCCCTACATACGTGGTATAGGAGGCACTGGTTGCGCATGGACAGCTGCAAAAGCGCCGTCCTCTTCCTATCTCCGGTATACTCGAGGTCAAGGCCGACGATCTTGTACCTGTCCATCGGCTCCTGTAGCCACCGCTCGTACATTGCGATGACCTTGACGACCTCCGCTGACGCATTTGTGTGGACAACCATCAGCTTGGTGGTGCCATGGGCGGTGATGGTGTACTCGTCGGTGTAGTCGCTCCCGTCGCCAAACACGCCGTACTTTGCATCCATGGCAGCAGCTAATGCGGCGGCGGTGGCCTAGGGTCGGTAGTGATGGCTGGGACTGGGCGTGGCGGTGGAGTGATCTGTTGTGGTGGTATGGCCAGGCGGAGGTGGTGCCTACAGCAGCGTCGATGGTTCTTGCGGTGGCGGCGGCGGCGGAAGGAATGAGTTGGGGATTTTTGCATAGTGATGTGCTGAGGAGACGGAAGGCGATGCTTAAATTGCGTTTACCAATATTCCGGTCATACCCATGCGGAAGCAAGTTTGACTGGGCGAGCACCGCTGGTTTCCAATCCTAGCGATTAAATTCGGCGTCCATCCCGGTAGGTGATGGGACGGGTGTGCGACGTGGCTTTGGCGTGGCAGAGACCGGTCACGTAGACCACTGTCTCGTTGCCGATCCGCAGCGGGTGCGCGGTGCTGACATGACGTAACGTGACATGACAGAAGGAACTGTACAGCTATTATTAATTCCTAACAAGTTTAAGAAGTGTAAGCATAGACATGGACCTAGCATCCCTGCACCTCGGGGCAGCCGCCCAGCCGATCAGGCCTGCCGATTGCGCAAAGCGTGTCCAGAATTTGCTAAAATGAATCTCGTTTGCCCATGCTTCTATAAGTTTCTCTGTAGGACACTTGTGTAAGCATGCACGATCAAGCAACTTTGCAACACACATGTCGGTGGAAAAGCATTAGGTTTCAACGCACCACATAGTTTAGGGATTTAGAATAGCTACATTGTGGAGCTCTAGCCAAATTGCATGGTAAAGGCAAATTCAGCTTTTTGTCAGATTTAGCTATAGTAACATTGTGTCTCATTTGTCCTCACTTTTGCCCTCCCGATATTCCGAAGCCCTCACATGCGATTGGAGGGGGTGCCGTCTGGTCAAAGGCTTGGCCGTTACATGCGCCATGATGCCTAAAGTGGAAGTTTTTTTTTGTTATTTGGCCTTTTTAAGAGCACCTTTTCCTCTCTCTCTCTAACAGTTGTGTTTTTTTCCCAAAAAGGTAGGGAATCTAGAGCAGCTTCTCTCTTCATTCATTGTTCCTTTTGCGATTGTTTTCCCCCAATCTGGTAGCAAATCTAGAGCAGCAAAACAAACCAGCACCATAAATAAATTCAATAAACAGAGCAGATGTAGATAAAACAACTAATATAGGTTATATAGTACGATACTTAACGAGGTTCGACAATTAGGCTACTCAGCAGCAGCAGCTGACAGGTTCAACACAGACAAGACAAAAGAAGCTGCTTTACAGCAGCAGCAGCTGATCAGTGGCCCCTCGTGGCCTCTGCTAGGAGGGCATCCACCTCCTCCCTCTGGCGCCTCCTCCACTTCTTGCTACCCAGCCCCTTGACCTTGGGCGCCTTGGGTCTGATCGGGGGCATGCGACCGTCCTCGATAGCCACCTTCTGGAGGTTGTGGAGGTGAAGACGGAGCGCTTGGTGCTTGGTCATGAAGCCATGGACGTTCACGGACTCGCCGCCGGTCCTCACGTCCTTGGCATGCTTCACGACGGAGTTGAAGTCCGTGGCGTGGAGCCTCCTGGTGGGGCAGAAGGGGCACCTCTACATGTCGCCGGCGAAGAATTTGTACTGACTGGACTTTAGCCTCCTCAGCACATGACGAGTCTTGATGTCCTTGGGCTCGTCGTCGCTGCGGAGGTCGCTGCTATCCTCCTGTTGGAAAAAACAGTAGAGTGAAATAAGGACATGATTGAGATACTTTGATTATCGGGATTATTTTTTGCATAAATTAACTGAATGAGATCTCCCGATTATTCCCCAAATCTCAAACCAAATTGAATACTGATCCCAGCTACGAATAGGGGGTTCATTGAAAATCGAGATCTAACACAAGAGGATTAGCTACTATAAAAATACGAATAGCCGAGCCCTAATAACATACGATCTAGCATCCAATGATGGGAACGGGGGAAGAACAAGGGAAGGGGAGAAAACCCTAGTTACCTCAGACCATGGGTCGGCGATGCTGGTGTCGTAGGGGTTCTCCGGCCTTATGTAGACAACCTCCTCGTAGGGGTCCCAGCCGACTGGGATCTGTCCGAGACCGGCGGGGGCCTCCTCGCCGGCGGCTACGGCGGATGCGGGGACGGGGACATGGGGCTCCTCGCCGGCGGCCTTGGAGGCACCGATGGCCACCGCACCGTTCTTCTCCATCGCCGGCGTGGTTGGAGTTTTGTTGGGCATTTGCAGAAGGTGATGGGACAGTGGAGCCGGTTGAGTGAGCGAGTGCGTGATGAGTGGGACTGGGGAGGGCTCTATTAAAGGAGAAGGAAAGCAACGTTTCGTTGCACTACCATGCAGCGCGTACGCTAATGCACCATGCACGGCCACACGTGTCCGCTACCGCCCTGTGCACCGCATACGCGTACCGTGAGTCGCGATTTTTTCCCCTCGTGTCTAACCCTGGCGATTCAGTTGTACTCAGTTTTGCCCTCGAGCATAACACTGGCGGTTTGGTTCCATTTTTAAATCATTTTCTATTTTCTATTTGAATCCCTTTGTCACGCTTGCCCCTGGTTTTTAAGTTCTACTCAGTCTTGCCCTTGGTTTTTAAGTTTTACTCAGTTTTGCCTTTGGTTGCTACTCGGTTTTCCCCTCTCTTTGTATCCATCTCTCGCACATGTGCTCATCTTCGCTGCTACACTCTGATTGGTCGAGACAGTTGTCACACGGATCGTGCCCACCAACTATTGATCCTGTGTGATCGAGCGGACAGGATAACCCTTATATCTGTCGGGGGGCACCCCTCTATCAATGCAAAATAACGAGTATGCCACCGGAACTTTAACTCCATAAACAGATGAACTTGAATATATTTTGAAGGGTACAAAAATAGAAATCCCCATAGTTTAAGGGTCTAGATACGGTAAGAGAACTAAATATTATTAGTGGCTGGGCCAGCACAGTGACGGGGTTGGTCAGCTAGAAGTTGTTGATTCCTAAGTAAGGGGACACTAGGCCAGTCTTGACATACTCCCTCAGGAATTTGCCATAAGCAGCGTGCTTAGCCTTGGTCGCCGACTTGTGTTTACTAGCCAGGCTTTTACCAATGCCAACCGCATGCGGAATCAAGCTAGCAATCCTCGGGTTGACTCCTTTCTTACAGAAAGGGCACTTGAGCTCCCCAAGTCGAGTGCGGAAAGGGATTATCCCGCTCTTGAGCTTCTTCATGACATGGCGGCTCTTGTTGTCCCTGGTCTCCTTGTCAGAGTCCATCTGACTTGAATACACCTGTAATGTATGTAATACAAACTGAAATGAGCAAAATAATAAATATATATTCCTTCCACAATTCCAAGTTACTTTCGATGCAATAACATGTCTATACAGGTTCAACAGTTCATTATGGCCGTCTCCCTAGCTCGCTCCTAAATTAATGTGGTTTGTGTTCTTGGTAACTTATTAATAAATAAATAATGTGGATTCATTCAGAACAGACTAGATCTCTCCATGTACCGGTTCATACGTTGCATCTAATCATTAGGACTAGATTTTTTTATGACGCCAGGATAGATTAAGCTCGAGCAGAAAATATGAAACATGTGGAAATAGATGTACCTCCGGGTACACGAGCGGAGCGTGTTCGTCGAACTCCACGCCCTCATCGGTGCCTCCGAAGTCGTCAGCACCGGCGAGCACATGGTCCCCCAAGGGGTTGAACTGCACGTCCTCCTCGCCTTGTGCTGCGTGATGCTCCTCCAGATCTGCTGCGTGAAGCACCACCCCGGCGGCGATGCCCGGACACTCACCCCCACGCACTGGTTTCATGGAGAAGGTTCATGCAAGTACATTCAAGATTGTGGGATTTTGCTGAATAGGGAAGAGAGAGTAGTGGATGAGTGCGAATGGATGACCCGATAGGCTGGCATTTTAATGCGGGGACGTTTAGGCCTCCTCGAGGGCCCCGGTAGGCAGCTCTTCCAGCCATGGCTGCCGCGTGGAAGGTTCGTGTGGTGGGGGCCCGTCAGAAGTGAGAGTGCAGGCGCGCTGCGTAGTAAAAGTGTTATGTCCCGTGGGCCATGGATGACCAGTTGCCGTGCAGTAGACTTGTAGCCTTTACAGACTAGATTAAACATGACATGACCACTCGACGACTTTTTCCATGGACGGCATCGTGTTCCTTCTTGTAGAAGTCTCGTTGAGGGAGACGTCCGTGCTGTCTCGCGCTGTCCTATGAAGGGCACGACATGTGCAACGAGCCTCGTTGGATCATACAGGATCAACGGTTGGTGCGCACGATCCGCGTGACAACTGTGACAACCAATCAGGGTGTAGCAGACAGAGTGGGCACAGGTTTGGGCTTCTACGAAAGAGAGAGAGAGGGGGCAAAACTGGGTAGTATCAGAAAACCAAGGGCAAAGCTCAGTAGTATAAAAATGGAAAGTGCGTGCCTTTTACAATGAAATACATCATGGCATTCATCAAATTATGCCAAGATAGATCCACTAGAGTTCATTGCATGTGTGTTCTTTCCACAAACCACATATGTATCCACTAGAGTCATTGCATGTGTGTTCCTGTCAGGAACCACATTTGGATCAACCAGTTTCATTTCATGTGTTTTCTTTCCACAAACCACATATGGATCAACCAATGGCATTGCATGTGTTCTTTTCACAAACCACACATGGATCAACAAGTGTTCACTTCAGGTGTGTTCTTTCCACAAACCACTTATGGATCAATCAGTGGTCATTGCATGTGTGTTCTTTTCCACAAACCACATATGGATCAACTAGACTCATTGCATGTGTGTTCTTTTCACAAACCACATATGGACCCAATAGAGTCATTGCATGTGTGTTCTTATACTAAAACCAGCACTAGACTCATTGCATGTGTGTTCTTTTCACAAACCACACATGGATCCACCAGTGTCATTGCATGTGTGTTCTTTCCACAAACCACATATGGATCAACCAGTGTTCATTGCATGTGTGTTCTTTCCACAAACCACATATGGATCCACCAGTGGTCATTGCATGTGTGTTCTATTCACAAACCACACATGGATCAACCAGTGGTTATTGCATGTGCGTTCTTTCCACAAACCACATATGGATCCACTAGAGTCATTGCATGTTTGTTCTTTTCACAAACCACACATGGATCAACCAGTGTCATTGCATGTGTGTTCTTTCCACAAACCACACATGGATTAACCAGTGCCATTGCATCTGTGTTCTTTCCACAAACCACACATATGGATCAACAAGTGGCATTGCATGTGTATTCTTTTCACAAACCACACATGGATCCACCAGTGTTCACTACATGTGTGTTCTTTCCACAAACCACTTATGGATCCAGCAGTGTTCATTGCATGTGTGTTCTTTTCCACAAACCACATATGGATCCACTGGAGTCATTGCATGTGTGTTCTTTTCACAAACCACATATGGACCCACTAGAGTCATTGCATGTGTGTTCTTATACTAAAACTAGCACTAGAGTCATTGCATGTGTGTTCTTTCCACAAACCACATATGGATCAACCAGTGTCATTGCATGTGTGTTCTTTCCACAAACCACATATGGATCCACTAGAGTCATTGCATGTGTGTTCTATTCCACAAACCACATATGGATCCACTAGACTCATTGCATGTGTGTTCTTTCACAAATCACACATGGATCCACCAATGACATTGCATGTGTGTTCCTGACATGAACCACTTATGGACCCACTAGAGTCATTGCATGTGTGTTCTTTCCACAAACCACACATGGATCAACCAGTGTCATTGCATGTGTGTTCTTTCCACAAACCACATATGGATGAACCAGGGGCATTGCATGTGTGTTCTTTTCACAAATCACATATGGATCCACCAGTGTTCACTTCATGTGGGTTCTTTCCACAAAACACTTATGGATCCACCAGTGTTCATTGTATGTGTGTTCTTTTCCACAAACCACATATGGATCCACTAGAGTCATTGCATTTGTGTTCTTTTCACAAACCACATATGGACCCACTAGAGTCATTGCATGTGTGTTCTTATACTAAAACCAGCACTAGAGTCATTGCATGTGTGTTCTTTCCACAAACCACACATGGATCAACCAGTGTCATTGCATGTGTGTTCTTTCCACAAACCACATATGGATCCATTAGTGTCATTGCATGTGTGTTCTTTCCACAAACCACACATGGATTAAACAATGGCATAGCATGTGTGTTCTTTCCACAAACCACATATGGATCAACCAGTGGCATTGCATGTGTTTTTTTTCACAAATCACATATGGACCCTCTAGAGTCATTACTTGTGTGTTCTTATACTAAAACCAGCACTAGAGTCATTGCATGTGTGTTCCTTTCACAAACCACACATGGATCAACCAGTGTCATTGCATGTGTGTTCTTTCCACAAACCACATATGGATCCACCAGTGGTCATTGCATGTGTGTTCTTTTCCACAAACCAGATATGGATCCACTGGAGTAATTGCATGTGTGTTCTTATACTAAAACCAGCACTAGACTCATTGCATGTGTGTTCTTTCCATAAACCACATATGGATCAACCAGTGGCATTGCATGTGTGTTCTTTTCACAAATCACATATGGATCCACAAGTGTCCACTCCATGTGTGTTCTTTCCACAAACCACTTATGGATCCACCAGTGTTCATTGCATGTGTGTTCTTTTCCACAAACCACATATGGATCCACTAGAGTCATTGCATGTGTGTTCTTTTCATAAACCACATATGACCCACTAGAGTCATTACATGTGTGTTCTTTTCACAAACCACATATGGATCCACTAGAGTAATTGCATGTGTGTTCTTTTCACAAACCACATATGGACCCACTAGTGTCATTGCATGTGTGCTCTTTCCACAAACCACATATAGATCCACTAGAGACATTGAATGTGTGTTCTTTTCCACAAACCACATATGGATCCATTAGAGTCATTGCATGTGTGTCCTTTTCCACAAACCACATATGGATACACTAGAGTCATCGCATGTGTGTTCTTTCCAGAAACCACACATGTATCCACCAATGGCATTGTATGTGTGTTCCTGACATGAACCACATATGGACCCACTAGAGTCACTGCATGTGTGTTCTTTCCACAAACCACACATGGATCAACCAGTGTCATTGCATGTGTGTTCTTTCCACAAACCACATATGGATGAACTAGTGGCATTGCATGTGTGTTCTTTTCACAAATCACATATCGATCCACAAGTGTTCACTACATGTGTGTTCTTTCCACAAACCACTTATGGATCCACCAGTGTTCATTGCATGTGTGTTCTTTTCCACAAACCACATATGGATCCACTGGATTCATTGCATGTGTGTTCTTTTCACAAACCACATATGGACCCACTAGAGTCATTGCATGTGTGTTCTTATAATAAAACCAGCACTAGAGTCATTGCATGTGTGTTCTTTCCACAAACCACACATGGATCAACCAGTGTCATTGCATGTGTGTTCTTTCCACAAACCACATATGGATCCATTAGAGTCATTGCATGTGTGTTCTTTCCACAAACCACATGTGGATGAACCAATGGCATTGGATGTGTGTTCTTTCCACAAACCACATATGGATCAACCAGTGGCATTGCATGTGTGTTATTTTCACAAATCACATATGGACCCACTAGTCATTGCTTGTGTGTTCTTATACTAAAACTAGCATTGGAGTCATTGCATGTGTGTTCTTTTCACAAACCACACATGGATCAACCAGTGTCATTGCATGTGTGTTCTTTACACAAACCACATATGGATCCACCAGTGGTCATTGCATGTGTGTCCTTTTCCACAAACCACATATGGATCCAGTGGAGTCATTGCATGTGTGTTCTTAGACTAAAACCAGCACTAGACTCATTGCATGTGTGTTCTTTCCACAAACCACATATGGATCAACCAGTGGCATTGCATGTGTGTTCTTTTCACAAATCAAATATGGATCCACCAGTGTCCACTGCATGTGTGTTCTTTCCACAAACCACTTATGGATCCACTAGTGTTCATAGCATGTGTGTTCTTTTCCACAAACTACATATGGATCCACTAGAGTCATTGCATGTGTGTTCTTTTCACAAACCACATATGGACCCACTAGAGTCATTGCATGTGTGTTCTTTCCACAAACCACACATGGATCAACCAGTTTCATTGCATGTGTGTTCTTTCCACAAACCACACATGGATCAACCAGAGTCATTGCATGTGTGTTCTTTCCACAAACCACACATGGATCAACCAATGTCATTGCATGTGTGTTCTTTCCACAAACCGCTTATGGATCCACCAGTGTTCATTGCATGTGTGTTCTTTTCCACAAACCACATATGGATCCACCAGTGGTCATTGCATGTGTGTTCTTTTCCACAAACCACATATGGATCCAGTGGAGTCATTGCATGTGTGTTCTTAGACTAAAACCAGCACTAGACTCATTGCATGTGTGTTCTTTCCACAAACCAGATATGGATCAACCAGTGGCATTGCATGTGTGTTCTTTCCACAAACCACTTATGGATCCAAAAGGTGTTCATTGCATGTGTGTTCTTTTCCACAAACCACGTATGGATCTACTAGAGTCATTGCATGTGTGTTCTTTTCACAAACCACATATGGACCCACTAGAGTCATTGCATGTGTGTTCTTATAATAAAACCAGCACTAGAGTCATTGCATGTGTGTTCTATCCACAAACCACACATGGATCAACCAGTGTCATTGCATGTGTGTTCTTTCCACAAACCACATATGGATCCATTAGAGTCATTGCATGTGTGTTCTTTCCACAAACCACATGTGGATGAACCAATAGCATTGGATGTGTGTTCTTTCCACAAACCACATATGGATCAACCAGTGGCATTGCATGTGTGTTATTTTCACAAATCACATATGGACCCACTAGTCATTGCTTGTGTGTTCTTATACTAAAACTAGCATTGGAGTCATTGCATGTGTGTTCTTTTCACAAACCACACATGGATCAACCAGTGTCATTGCATGTGTGTTCTTTACACAAACCACATATGGATCCACCAGTGGTCATTGCATGTGTGTCCTTTTCCACAAACCACATATGGATCCAGTGGAGTCATTGCATGTGTGTTCTTAGACTAAAACCAGCACAAGACTCATTGCATGTGTGTTCTTTCCACAAACCACATATGGATCAACAAGTGGCATTGCATGTGTGTTCTTTTCACAAATCACATATGGATCCACCAGTGTCCACTGCATGTGTGTTCTTTCCACAAACCACTTATGGATCCACTAGTGTTCATAGCATGTGTGTTCTTTTCCACAAACTACATATGGATCCACTAGAGTCATTGCATGTGTGTTCTTTTCACAAACCACATATGGACCCACTAGAGTCATTGCATGTGTGTTCTTTCCACAAACCACACATGGATCAACCAGTTTCATTGCATGTGTGTTCTTTCCACAAACCACACATGGATCAACCAGAGTCATTTCATGTGTGTTCTTTCCACAAACCACACATGGATCAACCAATGTCATTGCATGTGTGTTCTTTCCACAAACCGCTTATGGATCCACCAGTGTTCATTGCATGTGTGTTCTTTTCCACAAACCACATATGGATCCACTAGAGTCATTGCATGTGTTTTCTTATACTAAAACCACATATGGACCCACTAGAGTCATTGCATGTGTGTTCTTATACTAAAACCAGCACTAGAGTCATTGCATGTGTGTTCTTTCCACAAACCACACATGGATCAACCAGTGTTCATTGCATGTGTGCTCTTTTCCACAAACCACATATGGATCCACTAGAGTCATTGCATGTGTGTTCTTTCCACAAACCACATATGGATCCACCAGTGGTCATTGCATGTGTGTTCTTTTCCACAAACCACATATGGATCCACTGGAGTCATTGCATGTGTGTTCTTATACTAAAACCAGCACTAGACTCATTGCATGTGTGTTCTTTCCACAAACCACATATGGATCCAAAAGGTGTTCATTGCATGTGTGTTCTTTTCCACGAACCATGTATGGATCCACTAGAGTCATTGCATGTGTGTTCTTTTCACAAACCACATATGGACCCACTAGAGTCATTGCATGTGTGTTCTTTCCATAAACCACACATGGATCAACCAGTGTCATTGCATGTGTGTTCTTTCCACAAACCACATATGGATCAACCAGTGACATTGCATGTGTGTTCTTTTCACAAATCACATATGGATCCACTAGTGTTCACTGCATGTGTCTTCTTTCAACAAACCACATATGGATCCACTAGAGTCATCGCATGTGTGTTCTTTCCACAAACCACACATGTATCCACCAATGGCATTCCATGTGTGTTGCTGACATGAACCACATATGGACCCACTAGAGTCATTGGATGTGTGTTCTTTCCACAAACCACACATGGATCAACCAGTGTCATTGCATGTGTGTTCTTTCCACAAACCACATATGGATGAACTAGTGGCATTGCATGTGTGTTCTTTTCACAAATCACATATCGATCCACCAGTGTTCACTACATGTGTGTTCTTTCCACAAACCACTTATGGATCCACCAGTGTTCATTGCATGTGTGTTCTTTTCCACAAACCACATATGGATCCACTGGATTCATTGCATGTGTGTTCTTTTCACAAACCACATATGGACCCACTAGAGTCATTGCATGTGTGTTCTTATACTAAAACCAGCACTAGAGTCATTGCATGTGTGTTCTTTCCACAAACCACACATGGATCAACCAGTGTCATTGCATGTGTGTTCTTTCCACAAACCACATATGGATCCATTAGAGTCATTGCATGTGTGTTCTTTCCACAAACCACACGTGGATGAACCAATGGCATTGGATGCCTGTTCTTTCCACAAACCACATATGGATCAACCAGTGGCATTGCATGTGTGTTATTTGCACAAATCACATATGGACCCACTAGTCATTGCTTGTGTGTTCTTATACTAAAACTAGCATTGGAGTCATTGCATGTGTGTTCTTTTCACAAACCACACATGGATCAACCAGTGTCAATGCATGTGTGTTCTTTACACAAACCACATATGGATCCACCAGTGGTCATTGCATGTGTGTTCTTTTCCACAAACCACATATGGATCCAGTGGAGTCATTGCATGTGTGTTCTTAGACTAAAACCAGCACTAGACTCATTGCATGTGTGTTCTTTCCACAAACCAGATATGGATCAACCAGTGGCATTGCATGTGTGTTCTTTCCACAAACCACTTATGGATCCAAAAGGTGTTCATTGCATGTGTGTTCTTTTCCACAAACCACGTATGGATCTACTAGAGTCATTGCATGTGTGTTCTTTTCACAAACCACATATGGACCCAGTAGAGTCATTGCATGTGTGTTCTTTCCACCAACCACACATGGATCAACCAGTGTCATTGCATGTGTGTTCTTTCCACAAACCACATATGGATAAACCAGTGACATTGCATGTGTGTTCTTTTCACAAATCACATATGGATCCACTAGTGTTCACTGCATGTGTGTTCTTTCCACAAACCACATATGGATCCACTAGAGTCATCGCATGTGTGTTCTTTCCACAAACCACACATGTATCCACCAATGGCATTGCATGTGTGTTCCTAACATGAACCACATATGGACCCACTAGAGTCATTGCATGTGTGTTCTTTCCACAAACCACACATGGATCAACCAGTGTCATTGCATGTGTGTTCTTTCCACAAACCACATATGGATGAACTAGTGGCATTGCATGTGTGTTCTTTTCACAAATCACATATCGATCCACCAGTGTTCACTACATGTGTGTTCTTTCCACAAACCACTTATGGATCCACCAGTGTTCATTGCATGTGTGTTCTTTTCCACAAATCACATATGGATCCACTGGAGTCATTGCATGTGTGTTCTTTTCACAAACCACATATGGACCCACTAGAGTCATTGCATGTGCGTTCTTATACTAAAACCAGCACTAGAGTCATTGCATGTGTGTTCTTTCCACAAACCACACATGGATCAACCAGTGTCATTGCATGTGTGTTCTTTCCACAAACCACATATGGATCCATTAGAGTCATTGCGTGTGTGTTCTTTCCACAAACCACACGTGGATGAACCAATGGCATTGGATGTGTGTTCTTTCCACAAACCACATATGGATCAACCAGTGGCATTGCATGTGCGTTATTTGCACAAATCACATATGGACCCACTAGTCATTGCTTGTGTGTTCTTATACTAAAACTAGCATTGGAGTCATTGCATGTGTGTTCTTTTCAAAACCACACATGGATCAACCAGTGTCATTGCATGTGTGTTCTTTACACAAACCACATATGGATCGACCAGTGGTCATTGCATGTGTGTTCTTTTCCACAAACCACATATGGATCCAGTGGAGTCATTGCATGTGTGTTCTTAGACTAAAACCAGCACTAGACTCATTGCATGTGTGTTCTTTCCACAAACCACATATGGATCAACCAGTGGCATTGCATGTGTGTTCTTTTCACAAATCACATATGGATCGACCAGTGTCCACTGCATGTGTGTTCTTTCCACAAACCACTTATGGATCCAAATGGTGTTCATTGCATGTGTGTTCTTTTCCACAAACCACGTATGGATCCACTAGAGTCATTGCATGTGTGTTCTTTTCACAAACCACATATGGACCCACTAGAGTCATTGCATGTCTGTTCTTTCCACAAACCACACATGGATCAACCAGTGTCATTGCATGTGTGTTCTTTCCACAAACCACATATGGATCAACCAGTGACATTGCATGTGTGTTCTTTTCACAAATCACATATGGATCCACTAGTGTTCACTGCATGTGTGTTCTTTCCACAAACCACATATGGATCCACTAGAGTCATCGCATGTGTGTTCTTTCCACAAACCACACATGTATCCACCAATGGCATTGCATGTGTGTTCCTGACATGAACCACATATGGACCCACTAGAGTCATTGCATGTGTGTTCTTTCCACAAACCACACATGGATCAACCAGTGTCATTGCATGTGTGTTCTTTCCAAAAACCACATATGGATGAACTAGTGGCATTGCATGTGTGTTCTTTTCACAAATCACATATCGATCCACCAGTGTTCACTATATGTGTGTTCTTTCCACAAACCACTTATGGATCCACCAGTGTTCATTGCATGTGTGTTCTTTTCCACAAACCACATATGGATCCACTGGATTCATTGCATGTGTGTTCTTTTCACAAACCACATATGGACCCACTAGAGTCATTGCATGTGTGTTCTTATACTAAAACCAGCACTAGAGTCATTGCATGTGTGTTCTTTCCACAAACCACACATGGATCAACCAGTGTCATTGCATGTGTGTTCTTTCCACAAACCACACATGGATCAACCAGTGTCATTGCATGTGTGTTCTTTCCACAAACCACATATGGATCCATTAGAGTCATATGCATGTGTGTTCTTTTCACAAATTACATATGGATCCACCAGTGTTCACTTCATGTGGGTTCTTTCCACAAATCACATATGGATCCACTAGTGTTCACTGCACGTGTGTTCTTTCCACAAACCACATATGGATCCACTAGAGTCATCGCATGTGTGTTCTTTCCACAAACCACACATGTATCCACCAATGGCATTGCATGTGTGTTCCTGACATGAACCACATATGGACCCACTAGAGTCATTGCATGTGTGTTCTTTCCACAAACTACACATGGATCAACCAGTGTCATTGCATGTGTGTTCTTTCCACAAACCACATATGGATGAACTAGTGGCATTGCATGTGTGTTCTTTTCACAAATCACATATCGATCCACCAGTGTTCACTACATGTGTGTTCTTATACTAAAACTAGCATTGGAGTCATTGCATGTGTGTTCTTTTCACAAACCACACATGGATCAACCAGTGTCATTGCATGTGTGTTCTTTACACAAACCACATATGGATCCACCAGTGGTCATTGCATGTGTGTTCTTTTCCACAAACCACATATGGATCCAGTGGAATCATTGCATGTGTGTTCTTAGACTAAAACCAGCACTAGACTCATTGCATGTGTGTTCTTTCCACAAACCACATATGGATCAACCAGTGGCATTGCATGTGTGTTCTTTTCACAAATCACATATGGATCCACCAGTGTCCACTACATGTGTGTTCTTTCCACAAACCACTTATGGATCCACTAGTGTTTATAGCATGTGTGTTCTTTTCCACAAACCACATATGGATACACTAGAGTCATTGCATGTGTGTTCTTTTCACAAACCACATATGGACCCACTAGAGTCATTGTATGCCTGTTCTTTCCACAAACCACACATGGATCAACCAGTGTCATTGCATGTGTGTTCTTTCCACAAACCACACATGGATCAACCAGAGTCATTGCATGTGTGTTCTTTCCACAAACCACACATGGATCAACCAATGCCATTGCATGTGTGTTCTTTCCACAAACCGCTTATGGATCCACCAGTGTTCATTGCATGTGTGTTCTTTTCCACAAAACACATATGGATCCACTAGAGTCATTGCATGTGTTTTCTTATACTAAAACTACATATGGACCCACTAGAGTCATTGCATGTGTGTTCTTATACTAAAACCAGCACTAGAGTCATTGCATGTGTGTTCTTTCCACAAACCACACATGGATGAACCAGTGTTCATTGCATGTGTGCTCTTTTCGACAAACCACATATGGATCCACTAGAGTCATTGCATGTGTGTTCTTTCCACAAACCACATATGGATCCACCAGTGGTCATTGCATGTGTGTTCTTTTCCACAAACAACATATGGATCCACTGGAGTCATTGCATGTGTGTTCTTATACTAAAACCAGCACTAGACTCATTGCATGTGTGTTCTTTCCACAAACCACATATGGATCAACCAGTGGCATTGCATGTGTGTTCTTTTTACAAATCACATATGGATCCACCAGTGTCCACTGCATGTGTGTTCTTTCCACAAACCACTTATGGATCCACCAGTGTTAATTGCATGTGTGTTCTTTTCCAGAAACCACGTATGGATCCACTAGAGTCATTGCATGTGTGTTCTTTTCACAAACCACATATGGACCCACTAGAGTCATTGCATGTGTGTTCTTTCCACAAACCACACATGGATCAACTAGTGTCATTGCATGTGTGTTCTTTCCATAAACCACATATGGATCAACCAGTGACATTGCATGTGTGTTCTTTTCACAAATCACATATGGATCCACTAGTGTTCACTGCATGTGGGTTCTTTCCACAAACCACATATGGATCCACAAGTGTTCATTGCATGTGAGTTCTTTTCCACAAACCACATATGGATCCACTAGAGTCATTGCATGTGTGTTCTTATACTAAAACCAACACTAGACTCATTGCATGTGTGTTCTTTTCATAAACCACATACGGATCAACTAGTGGCATTGCATGTGTGTTCTTTTCATAAATCACATATGGATCCACCAGTGTCCACTGGATGTGCGTTCTTTCCACAAACCACTTATGGATCCACCAGTGTTCATTGCATGTGTGTTCTTTTCCACAAACCACATATGGATCCACTAGATTCATTGCATGTGTGTTCTTTCCACAAACCACATATGGATCAACCAGTGGTCATTGCATGTGTGTTCTTTTCCACAAACCACATTGGATCCACTGGAGTCATTGCATGTGTGTTCTTATACTAAAACCAGCACTAGACTCATTGCATGTGTGTTCTTTCCACAAACCACACATGGATCAACAAGTGTCATTGCATGTGTGTTCTTTCCACAAACCACATATGGATCAACCAGTGGTCATTGCATGTGTGTTCTTTTCCACAAACCACATACGGATCAACTAGTGGCATTGCATGTGTGTTCTTTTCATAAATCACATATGGATCCACCAGTGTCCACTGGATGTGCGTTCTTTCCACAAACCACATATGGATCAACCAGTGGCATTGCATGTGTGTTATTTTCACAAATCACATATGGACCCACTAGAGTCATTGCTTGTGTGTTCTTATACTAAAACCAGCATGTGTGTTCTTTTCCACAAACCACATATGGATCCTAACCTTAGGAGAGCCCTAAACTTATCCCCCCAATGGATCCATCGTTAGACTAAGTCTTCTAGAAGGCACGCCATAACATAGTTGTTCTGCTTGACGATTGTTACATACCGTTCGATTGGGGCGCTTGGACGATTGGGATGGTCTTCGTGAGAGCGATCCTCGAGTAGGCTATTCTGCGGCATGATTGGCCACGCTTGCTCTGGACAAACTAGCATGTTGTGAGTGTCACGACTCACAAGTTCAGTGGGCCATATCCCAGTGTCACCTCCCCGTTACTTCTCTTCCTCCCCATAATTCTCTTCCTTCCCCTCGAAGCCACTTTCCCCACTTCAATTCCATCCTGCTGTAGCCGCAAGCCGACGACATCCGCCAATTCTCGGGTCGCTACCTTCATGCTAAGAAATCATTTTACAAGCTTTTGAACTTATCCTACATATTCCTTCCAGTCGCCAATCTAACTACTGATCTTTTTTCCGATTTCTCGACGAACTTCAGATGTGGCAGATGCTGCAGCCCAAGAATCTGGAGATCCCCGCGCAACTTCGCAGCGACGTTCCCGCTCGTGTGCTCCCACCCAGGATGCTTTCGCCGTTACTCCTACCACGAGCTCGCGTGCCCACATGGTGCGTGCTCCTGCATGGAGCCAGGCTGCAACTACACCGGCCCGCCGACAGAGCTCGTCGTCCACCTTGCAGAGGGGCACTTGATTGAAGTGATTAGGATCTTGTACAGGCAAGCCCAACTTCTCCAAGAGCAGGTGCTATTCACTGACTCGGCATGCCGCCGGCTAATTTTCTAGGGGGGACGACTCTGTTTTCGTCCTGACCATCACCGCCGGTGTTCCGAGAACCAGAGACGGGGCCACCGTCGTGTGTGCCGTATGCGTCAGGTTGGTCTCGTGCGCCTGGCCCGTATACATGGTGCGCATGTGGGCGAACGCCTAGCCGCCGTTGTCGGATAGCATTCTTGTGCTAGCCGAGGCGCCGAGCTGCCCGACGCCGTGGGAGGTGGAGTATGTGGACCTAAGGTCGATCCTATGCGCGCCATCTCAGTACCTTGTCGGTGCTGGACTGAACATGTAGATGCATTTCTACATTTGTATCGAGAAGACCGACAGGGAAATGTAGTACTTGTGCTGTCGTTACTGTTAGACTTAAGCGATGCTTCTCAGGTGCTTAGAGCATACGTGTTGTGCGAATGTACCCCAGTTGTAGTTTCCAGTACTCCTTAATAATTCGACGAGTTATTATATTGGTCCAATCAGCTTGCTGTTGTCACGTTGCAAAGTCCGCTTGCTTTGGACAGACCAGCAATACCGTGTGCTCCCGCACCCACATGTCAGTGTCACGTGTTCTGAGGGCCCACATGCCAGTGTCACGCCCCCTCCTCTTCCTTCCCCTTGAAGCCACTGTCCCAACTTCTCTTCAATCCTGCCACTCTCGTCTGATGGTTGTAATCTGATTTTCATTTGATTGTTTACATGTAATCTACTTTGATAATGCAACATGCAAATGGCACATACACCATTTCTAAAGTGGAAGCACTCACACGCTTCTATTGCACATATTTCTCAATATTGCTCGACAAACCCATTACAATAATTGTACTCGCATTAAACACAACCGAAATTGCAACCATCCTAAACAACATCTAAACCCACATCACACCACTTTCGTCGGAGTCCACCTCGATTGGTGACACCGCCGTGCCCTTCCCAGCGACATCCACTCCCGCCTGTGGCTTGCCCTTCGCCAAGGAGGCAAGAATGGTGTTCTGCATAGCTTCGTCCCCGTCGTCCTCCACATCAGAATCGACAATGACGAAGGTGACGGGGTTGGCATGGACCGAGCGTTGTCGTGCCTGGCGGCTCCTGCTCGAGCTCGACGCCGCATCAGTCCTTCTACAGGTAGGAGGGGCCAAGCTTGGATACGTAGTGTCATCGCTCCTCTCAAGAAACCATGGCCATTTGATACTGCGATGGTAGGATCTTGGGGTGGATCCACCACGGCGAGCCCTACCGGAAGCGGTGGAGCGGATGGATCTACCGGCGCGAGCCATGACAAGTTCCTAGGAGGGAGTAAGATTGTGGGCCAGGCGTGTCTGGTTCCTGAGCAAGGCCTCCCAGTGATATGTATGCGGGCAAGGTGCCAAAAAATTTCATCCAATGCGCGCGAGAGGGCTTTTGAACCACGAAGGCGCGAGGTTTGGTTGACAAGTCCACATGCTAGGTCCCTCACCTATCAGCCGAATGTGGATGGTAGGATTCTGCCCGAGTTATTAAGTAGGGATAAATCACGCTTCACCACTACCCTGACATCCAAAGGCTCCTCTTTCCTCTGCCCTCGCCCATGGCTCGCAGCTCGTGCAGTTCGTCTCGGGCGGAATCAGGGTCGGCTCAACGCCGTCAGGCGGGTGCCCCCATCAGGTACCGGAGGGCGCCCTACGATAACTACCCCGATATGCTATGTTTGTGCGGTGAGAAGATACCGAGATGGATTTCGTGGACCGACGAAAATACTGCAGGAAAATTCAGCAACTGCAGCATCAGAGCGGTAAGTTCCTACTGTAGGTACAATGGTAACCCGGATCCAGAAAGCGTAATGTAATTCTTTTTTTGTTTCCTTCGATCTACTACGCAGGAAAGGAGGGGGACTGGCTGTGACAAGTTTGTGTGGATCGAAAAGCCACTAACAGGTTTTCACAGAGAGCTTGTTCAGGATCTGCGTGATGCTGTGTGGGACAAGAAAGAGGAGATTCGTGCGATGGAGCGAGAGATCCGGGAGCGTCGCCAGGTGCAGGGGAGGCAGGGGCAGGGAGGTGGTGAGACAGACAGGCTCAAGATTAGGCCAGATAGTGGAAACAATTTCCTCATTATCTGTTGCATTTGCAGTTTATGTTGCCATGTCGTTGTCCAGCAGCTGAAATAAGTTGCTGCTTGGTGGAGTGTAGCAGCCAGCTTAAGAAATTGTTTTTCAGCCCAGAAACTTATCAGAAGTGTAATGCCAATAGCAGGGATTTATTAAGAGCCTATAAATAATTCATGTCTGTGCCACTAACACCCATTGATTTTGGAGAGAATTTAACCGCTCAGCTATCGCGATTGTTCAGATAGTAGTGGCACAGTCACAATTTTGGATTCAACTAGTGGCCTCGGCCGTATCCAATCCTAAAGTCGCGATACATTTTACTCCAAGTACGGGAGGCAGATTGTTTCGCCCGACAAGTTCCACGCACACAGCTCCAGAGCTTAACCAAACTACATATATAGGTTCAAGTTCAATACATCATTAGGCTTCTACACTGCTAACCTTCTTTCTCTGCTTGGGTGCCAACTTTCTTCCTCTTTCCTTCACGTCCACTGGCTTCTTCATCTCCTGCCTTCTTCCTCTTCCTGGGTGCCAATTTTCTTACCTTTACGTACCCTGCATCTCCGGGCCGAGGGAAGTCAGGACAATCAGCACCAGAATCTTGTCCGGCATCACCACTCCACTCGTTTTGGTTTTCTTCCCGCAGCAAAATGACACAGTCGGCTGTCTTGTTTCTTACCTTGCACTTCCTGTAAAAAAACAGTACATGGATTACTACCTTATATCTATAGACTATAAACAATTTTTTGTGTGAATGTACCATCTCATACCTAGGTTTGGGAGCATTAAGGAGACATCTAGTTGCTCTATGGCCTATAAGATGGGAGGTCTTGCATCTGTTTTTGCCCTTCTTTGTAGCACAGAAAGCCGAACCCTTCTTCTCGATAAAATTCTTAAACCTATTCACCTGGGGTCTTCCTCTGCCCCTTTTTATAACTGGCTGGCAAAGCTCGAAAGACAGTTGGACTTGAGGCCACTGAGATGGGTCTATACATGGCTCGACGGATCCAGCGTACGTAGCTCTGAACTTTTCCATAGAGTAGTAGTCTGACAAATACTGATCCAAATGTGGCAGAGTTCTTTTCTTCACCAAGAAGGCCAAGGCGTGGTTGCAAGGTTTCCCGGTATGCTGCCACTCTAAGCAGGTGCATTCTCGTAGCTAGATGTTCACAACATCCCTTTTGCCACTCTTGGACATATTGACCACCTCACAGCTTCTGCTGGTTAACAGGAGAACCTTAAGATGAGCAAGTCCTCGGCTTCTCTTGTGCAGTTGCTGTACAACTGGCGGTAGCATATGTCCTCTAAGTCTCCTACATATCTCTCTCCTTATATTTAACAGCTTCATGATCATACCACGTATGCTGTCCATCAAGATATGAACATGACGCACTTTTATGTCCTTCACCCAGTTATTCAGGCATTCTGCAAGGTTGTTGTTTATGTAATCAACTTTGATGTCAGGTTTGAATTGACTCCTCTTCCATAGCTGCGAATGATGGATGGATAAGTACTCTAGAAGTTCAGGGGCTTCGGCAAAAATCTTGCTCATGAAATATTCGTTGCTACTAGGTTTGTAAACTCTAGCAGCAGGAAACATGTAACGAAATACGTTGCCTGCGTAGTGTGAGTACAAGTTGAGCATCATATGGGCATGGAATTCTCTACCTTTAGCTCGCGGGAACACCTCCTTCACTACATTCGTCAGCCCTTTGCATGCATCTATGGATATAGCCAATGGATCCATGTGGCCTATTGATCTCCTGAGCTGCCTCATAAACCAGACCCAGTTTTCCTCCGTTTCTGTTTCAAATAGCCCGAATGCCATTGGGAACATCCAGTTGTGACCATCAAGTGCTGTGGCAGATGGCAGGCAGCCTTTCCATTTGCCAGTTAGGACAGTGCTGTCTACACTCAGATATGGCCTACAACCGTCCTTGAATCCCTGGATGCAAGGTTTAAGCGCCATGAAAAATCTTTTGAAATATATTTTACCACCTTTTGATTCGGTGTCAATTTCCACAACACTCCCCGGACACCTAGCTTGTACCTCCGCCTTGAAGTTGTATAACATCCTGAAGCTATTGGTCCAATCCCCATGCAAGACCCCTAGAGCTTTCTCTTTACCTTTCCAAACCGTGTAATACGGAAGGACAATGTTGTATTTAGAACCGAGGCTAGTCTGAATATTCTTCGCGGTCTCCTTAGGGTTATCCTTTAGTATGGACATAGATTGCATAGCCACCCACTCCGTATCAGCCATTGAGGATTTCAGTTTGCTGCCTGTCAGACACATGTGTGGAGGGCCCATTTTGTTCACCTGCAACACAAATTCATTTAAAAGATAAGTGGAGTCGACTAGTTGCCAAAAAGATATCACACATCAATTGTAGTTATAGAGTGAAAAGAGAGAGAGAGTTCTAATGGTTTGCTGCATTCATTGCCCCAGTACCCTAATTGCATTCGACGCAGGTAAGGCTCTTGCTGTGATCCTCCATGGACAATGTACCTCAGCCCGTCCATTCATCCACGTTAACTTCCAAATGGCCTCATACCTCTCGGCATTGTTCTTCAGTCGATAAACATCGAACTCCCCCTTGATACAAAAATGCCGGAACAACATCCTGAACTCATGCATGCTCCTGAACTCGGTGCCGACCAAAATTATAGGATACTCGTGGTCATGTTTCATTTCTTCTACTTCAACACCCAAATCATCGACTGGAATACCAGCCTCATCGTTAAGTTCCTCGTCTATTTCATCATCACCAGATTCTTGATCCTCTATAGTGCCTTGTTCTTCATCTGATTCAAAATCCTCGCCATCGTCTCTAATGCCTAGTACTGCACACATCATATTGACTCCCATGGGTGGGGCTGCACCATCGTCTCCACCCGGATGGACCGGAACATTGCCCCAATCCACCTCACCGGCAACTCTGTTTTATCCAAGACACTCGGTTGGTTCTGCTACAACCACATGGGGTGGTCTTACGTTTGCACGAACCCCAGGTACTTCAGTGGACAAACAATAGTCAGAATCAATTTCATCTTGAGTGTACAGAACCCTCTTGCTCTTCCTATGTACATTCTCCTTCCTGATGTAATCTTTCCTGATGGTATCAGTAGGGCTTGACATCCGCGTTCCATTCCTCGTCGAACTAGGCCTTTTGCTGCCGCTCTTGGGTGTGATCTCCTTACTGCCTCCCCTCACAGGTGTTGGCTCCAGGGTGCTGGCATTATTGCCTGACCTCTGCGGCATGTTCCGCTCCAAATTAGCCCTTTTGCTTCTATTATTGGGCGTGTTCTCCTTCGTGCTGGCATTATTGCATGATCTCAGCGGCGTGTTCCACTCCAATCTAGGACTTTTGCTGCTACTATTGGGCGTCTTCTCCTTCGTGATGGCATTATTGCCTGACCTCAGCGGCATGTTCTGCTCCAAATTAGCCCTTTTGCTGCTACTATTGGGCGTGTTCTCCTTCGTGCTGGCATAATTCCCTGACAGCGGCGTGTTCCGCTCCAAATTAGTATTTTCCTGCTCCCACTGGGTGTGGTAGCCTCCGTGCTGGCCATCTTCGCCTCTTTGCTACCACTCCTTGGAGTGTTCACCACCGTGCTAGCCCTCTTAGCATTTTTGCTGCTACCGTTTGGTGTGGCATTTTGACTGGATCTCAGGGGTGTACTCTGCGGCGTGGTGCCTTTTTTCATGGGACTCTTGGGCATCCTCTTCTCTGGTGTGGTCTCCTTGGTGACGTTCTTCTTCTGGCTGCCCTTTCTAGGGATGCTCTTCCTGCTCCTCTTTATGACGCTCCTCTGTAAGACTCTCCTCTGTTCGAAGCTACCCTTAGTCGCACCAGCCCCAGTGATGCCATGAATCAGGTCACGCATGCCTTCTAAAAGTCCATCATCTCTATTGTCGAGTTCCAATTCCTCTCCAACCGTGAGCACTATCAAGTGGAAGTACACTTCGCCTCTATAATGTTTCCTTGTAAACGGTACGACTAAATCCCTGGTATCTTTCACTTTGATAGCCTTTTTGCTCTTGTAAGCATAATATAACAAACGTGCTTCCTAGGAGGACCCCCACAGCACCTTCACATGTAACGATGCCATCAGATCAGATAACTCTACCACTTCAGGGTCGTATCTGCCAAGGATTACATCAAACTCGTCATAGAATTTTTCTGTGCCATCATCTAATTTTGCAGTATAATCTGCGACACCGATACGAATGATTACTTTGCCATCATCAGGTTCTTCAGAATAGAAACCTCCGAGAGGTTCGAGAGATGGAGCGGCACCATTAGACCCAGCCCCAATGCCACCGCCGCCATCACCAGCGTCATCGTTTGCTAGACCAACCTCGGTGGAAGTACCAGGAGCAGGAGCAAGGCGAGGGCCCTTAGCAGCGAGAGCTACATTACATAGTGGACAGGCAGGGCCCCTTCTAACGACAGCCACAATAGGATCAGCTGCTGCCATGCCACATTGACAATCAGGAGCAGTTCCCACAACAGAAGTGTTTCGAGTGCTAGCAGAGTCCAGACCATGAGCTGGCTCCAGACCAGCAGCTCGCTGAACCCGAGCACGGGTTCGAGGAGGGTACAAGGCATCAGTCTTTGCAACAACAGTGGGGCAGCCTCCGTGTCAGGGGGATGATCCCCGGGTACCCCATCCGGATAAGAAACAAGACAGTCGGATCGCGTCCGGCTGACTAGATGCAGCCAGACAGGGCAAGACGGGCCAGCTATCACCCGGTAGCCGGATCAACAAGAGACAGCCGGATACGGCAACGTAGCCGGACCCAATCAGTGAGACAGGACGACGTGCGTATCAGTGCACGGTACGCCCTGTACGATGACAAGACGGGCAACCACCCGCCCATACCGAAGACTTTGCGTGGGTGACGCTGGAACAGTGGCCTGTGCTGACGACGGGCTCGCACGGTGTCCACTGTACCTACGACAGCCATACCGCTCATACTCCGATAAGACAAGCCATACTGGGTACTGTAGGTGACTAGTCGGCTGGGACCCGCCTGTGGGGCCCGCTAGTCGGACTAGCCAGTGAGACCTTTGCCTCTCTGCCTATATAAGGAGAGGCAAGGCCTCAGTAGAAAGGGTTGGTCTCAGTGCATTTAAGGCATTAGCTAGAGAACATAGCTCAAGGAGCACTTGTAGTTCGTATATCCCTCATAGTCAGATCAGGCAGGAGTAGGAGCTTTACCTCATCACGAGGGCTCCGAACCTGGGTACTTCCTGCGTCCAGCTACGCTTGCTTGTACCCAATCTCGCCTACAGACGCCGTCGATAGCTTCCCTGCTAGTCCCCACCCCTCTATCTAACCTGCTTAGGTACTGCCGTTCCCAATACAACGACAGTTGGCGCCCACCGTGGGGCAAATGGCTTCGACCGGAGTCACGTTCTGCACGGGACCCTGTACTTCAGCCGGTGAGCGCGTGGCCTCCGGCCTGGTGCTCACGCTTGGCAAGTTCGACTGTGTCATCGACAACGCCTCCTGCTTCGCTGGAACTTCCTTCCCAGCGAACGACACCATCCTGCTATTCGGCGATCTCCCCGTCTATGTCGCCACCGTCCTGGAGCGTTTCCCTAGGGAAATCGTCTCTGTCGCGGAGCTGTCGCGCTCAGACGGCAGCACCTCCGCCGCACCCCACGGCGTGGAGGTCATGATGGCCGGATCCAGCTCACATCCCCGCCAGCCGCGGGAGCGAGGCGCGGACGAGGTCGGAACTTCCGCTTGATGGGTTCGTAGCATGGAAAACAAAAAATTTCTACCGCAAGAACGAACAAAACCCAGATCTAATCTACATAAAAGCCAAGATCTAATCTATTAGACATGTGCAATGAGATAGATCTGTACTAACCCTCGTAGATCCGAAAGCGTTACGAGATTGGATCTCGGGGTTGATGTAGTCGATCACTTGCCGATCTCAAGATCGTGTGGACGATCCTTCTGGCGCCGCGTTCCGGCAGCGCTTCCGCAGTCGGTCACACGTGCGGAGTCGAAGCAGACCTTCCTCTCCCCGTTCCAGCAAGCAGCGGAGGTAGTAGATCTTCTCCACGGAATCCCAGCAGCACGACGGCGTGGTGGTGGTGGTGGAGTAGAGAATTCTGCAGGGCTTCGCCTAAGCCAGAGCATATGGAAGGAGGAGGAGAGAGGCGGCTAGGGTTTGGAGTGGGAAGGAGCCAGGGGGGTGGCGCCTCCACCCCTCTATATATAGAGGGAGGGGTGCGGCCTAGGGTTCCCACCCCTAGGCCCACCCCTTAGGGCCAGTGCACCAAGGAGGGTTGGGGGGAGAGTCCTCCCCCCAAGTTTCCTTTACTTATCCCTTAAGTTTCCCTTATATTATCTTGGTTTTCAAATAAACTCCAAAATATCTTCTAGAACCTTCCGGAACATTCCGAAACTTTGTAGAATCCCCATACAAACACTCCGGAACATTTCCTAACTTAGAAAATGATCCCCATTATATGAATCTTATTCTTGGACAATTTCAGATCTCCTCGTGATGTCCCGGATCCAATCCGAGACTCCGAACAACATTCGGTCTCCAACGCATATTCCATATCTACTTAAAATAACTTTGAACCTTAAGTGTGTCACCCTACGGTTCGTAAATATGCAGACATGATGAAGACACCTCTCCGATCAATAACCATCAGCGGGATCTGGAGATACATAAGGGCTCCCACATACTCAATGATGACTTCGTGATCGATAGAACCATTTACATACAAAACCAATTCCTTTTGTCATGCGATATTCTACTCATCCGAGGTTTGATCGTTGGTATCTCCATACCTAGTTCTACCTGGTTACTGATAAGTACTCTTTACTCGTTCCATGTTATGTCATCCCTTGTGACCTAGCCACATGCTTGCAAGCTAACTAGATGACATTCCACCGAGAGGGCCCAGAGCATATCTATTCGTCATATGGATGGACAAATCCCAATCTTGGTCCATGCACTTCAACACATACTTTCAGAATACCCAATGACACCTTTATAACCACCCAGTTACGAAGCGGTGTTTGATGTCATCAAAGTACCCATCCGGTGATGGTGATTAACATAACCTCATGGTCGAAGGATTAGGTTACTATGCATTTGAAAGCTTATAGCAATACAAACTTAATGACTTGATCTTATGCTACGCTTACTATGGGTGTTTGTCCATCACATCATTCTCCTAATGATATAACCTTGTTATTAATGACATCCAATGTCCATGATCAGGAAACCATGATCATGAATTAACCAACAAGCTAGTTCAACAAGAGGCTTACTAGGGACTCTTTTATGTTTACAAAACACACATGTATTAGTGTTTCCTTATAATACAATTATAGCATGGGATGCAAACATTCATCATAAACACAAAGATATAATAATAACCACTTTTATTATTGCCTCTTGGGCATATCTCCAACAGTCTCCCACTTGCACTAGAGTCAATAATCTAGATTACATGGTAATATACCTAACACCCATGGCGTTCTGGTGTTGGTCATGCTTTGCTCTAGGGAGAGGTTTAGTCAACGGATCTGCCACATTCAGATCAGTGTGTACTTTGCAAATCTTTGTGTCACCATCTCGGACATACTCGCGAATAGCATGGAAACGTAGCTTGATGTGCTTCAGCTTGCTATGTGACCTTGGCTCCTGTGCATTAGCTATGGCACCTGTGTTGTCACAGTAGATGGCCATCGGGTCCAACGCACTAGGAACCACGCCAAGTTCAGTAATGAACTCCTTCATCCATATGGCTTCTTGTGCAGCCTCCGAAGCAGCTATGTATTCCGATTCAGTTGAAGATTCCGCCACAACGCTTTGCTTGGCACTCCTCTAGCTCACTGCAGCACCATTCAAAATAAATACGTATCCAGACTGTGACTTCGAGTCATCTGGATCGGTGTTCCAACTAGCATCAGTGTAACTGTTTACCAGAAGCTGTTCATCACCTCCATAATAAAGAACCATATCCTTAGTCCTATTTAGGTACTTTAGGATATTCTTGACCGCTGTCCAGTGCTCCATTCTAGGATCACTTTGATATCTGCTAGTCAAACTAACAGCATGTGCTATATCCGGTCTTGTACACAGCATGGCATACATGATAGAACCTATGGCCGAGGCATAGGGAATATTATTCATCTTTTCTCTATCTTCTGCCGTAGCTGGACTTTGAGTCTTACTCAAGGTCTTACCTGACAACATGGGCACGAACCCTTTCTTGCTCTCTTCCATTCTAAACTTCTTTAGAACTTTGTCTAAGTATGTACTTTGTGAAAGCGCTATTAGGCGTCTTGATCTATCTCTATAAATCTTGATGCCTAGAATATATGCCGCTTCGCCAAGATCCTTCATTGAAAAACTATTATTCAAATAGGCTTTTACACTATTAAGAAGTTCTATATCATTCCCAATCAACAATATGTCATCTACATATAGTACTAGGAATGCCACAGAGCTCCCACTCACTTTCTTGTAAATACAAGCTTCTCCATAAGTTTGTATAAATCCAAAGTTTTTGATTACTTTATCAAAACGTTGATTCCAACTCCGGGATGCTTGCTTCAGTCCATAAATGGAGCGCTGAAGTTTGCATACCTTGTCAGCATCTTTAGGATCGACAAAACCCTTGGGTTGTACCATATACAACTCTTCCTCAATGTCACCATTATGGAACGCCGTTTTGACATCCATCTGCCAAATCTCATAATCGAAATATGCAGCTATTGCTAACAAAATCCTTACAGGCTTTAGCTTCGCTACTGGTGAGAAAGTCTCATCGTAGTCAACTCCTTGAATTTATCGGAACCCTTTCACGACAAGTCGAGCTTTATAGACGGTCACATTACCATCAGCATCTATTTTTCTTTTGAAAATCCATTTGTTCTCGACAGCCTTACGGCCATCCGGTAAGTCCACCAAAGTCCATACTTGGTTTTCGTACATGGATCCCATTTCGGATTTCATGGCTTCTAGCCATTTGTCGAAATCTGGGCTCACCATAGCTTCTTCATACGTCGCAGGGTCATCAGTGTTGTCCACCAACATGACGTTCAAAGCAGAGTCATACCAATCAGGAGTGGCACGAACCCTTGTTGACCTGCGAGGTTCAGTAGCAACTTCGTTCGAAGTTTCATGATCACCATCATGAGCTTCCTCTCCAATTGGTGCAGGCGGCACAAAAACATCTTCCGGTGCTGCGCTACTCTCAACTCCGAGAGAAGGTTCAATAACTTTGTCGAGTTCTACTTTCCGTCTAGTCAATTCCTTCGAGAGAAACTCCTTCTCAAGAAAGGATCCATTCTTGGCAACGAAAACTTTGCCTTCGGATCTATGATAGAAGGTATACCCAATTGTTTCTTTAGGGTATCCTATGAAGACGCATTTCTCCGCTTTGGGTTCAAGCTTATCAGGTTGTAACTTCTTTACATACGCTTCGCAACCCCAAACTTTAAGGAATGACAACTTAGGTTTCTTACCAAACCACAATTTGTACGGTGTCGTTTCAACGGATTTAGGTGGTTCCCTATTTAAAGTGAATGCGGCTGTCTCTAATGCATAGCCCCAAAACGATAGCGGTAAATCTGTAAGAGACATCATAGACCGAACCATATCTAAGAGAGTTCGATTACGACGTTCGGACACACCATTACACTGTGGTATTCTCGACGGTGTCAACTGCGAAAGTATTCCACATTTCTTTAAATGCATGCCAAACTCATAACTTAGATATTCACCTCCACGGTCAGAATGCAGAAACTTAATCTTCTTGTTACGATGATTTTCCACTTCACTTTCAAATTCCTTAAACTTCTTGAAAGTTTCGGACTTATGTTTCATAAAGTAGACATACCCATATCTGCTTAAGTCATCCGTGAAAGTGAGAACATAACGATATCCACCACGCGACGCTACACTCATTGGACCGCACACATCGGTATGTATTATTTCCAATAAGTCTGTAGCTCACTCCATTATTCTAGAGAATGGAGTCTTAGTCATTTTTCCCATTAGACATGCTTCGCATCTTTCAAGTGATTCAAAATCAAGTGATTCAAGAAGTCCATCAGAATGGAGTTTCTTCATACGCTTCACTCCAATGTGACCAAGACGACAGTGCCACATGTATGTAGAATTATCATTCAATTTTGTTTGTTTAGCATCTATGTTGTGAACATGTGTATCACTAATATCGAGATTTAGTAAGAATAAACCATTCATCTCAGGTACATTACCATAAAAGATATTACTCATATAAATCGAACAACCTTTATTCTCGGACTTAAAAGAGTAACCGTCTTGCAATAAACAAGATCCAGATATAATGTTCATGCTTAACGCAGGCACCAAATAATAATTATTTAAATTTAAAACTAATCCCGAAGGTAGATGTAGAGGGAGTGTGCCGACGGCGATCACATCAACCTTGGAGCCATTTCCAATGCGCATCGTCACCTCGTCTCTCGCCAGTCTTCGTTTATTCCACAGCTCCTGTTTTGAGTTACAAATATGAGCAACCGAACCAGTATTAAATACCCAGGCACTACTACGATTACTAGTAAGATACACATCAATAACATGTATATCAAATATACCTTTCTTCTTGATGTTGTCGTTCTTCAGATCTGCCAGGTACTTGGGGCAGTTGCGCTTCCAGTGACCAGCACCCTTGCAGTAGAAGCACTTAGTTTCAGGCTTAGGACCAGCCTTCGGCTTCTTAGCAGGTGCGGAAGATTTCTTGCCGTCCTTCTTGAAGTTGCCCTTGTTCTTAGGCTTGCCCTGTTTCTTGAAATTGGTGGTCTTATTGACCATCAACACTTGGTGCTCCTTCTTGATCTCCAATTCAGCAGTTTTCAGCATGGACGATAGTTCAGGCAACGTCTTGTTCATGCAGTGCATGTTGTAGTTCATCACAAAGTTCTTATAACTTGGTGGCAGTGATTGGAGGACACGGTGAATCCCTAACTCATTAGGAATCATTATCCCCAACTCTTGGAGCTTGTTTGCGTGCCCAGACATGGTGAGCACGTGCTCGCAAACGGAGCTTCCCTCTTCCATCTTGCAGGTAAAGAACTTTTCGGAGGCCTCATAGCTCTCCACGGCCGCGTGAGTCTCAAAAATGAGCTTGAGCTCCTTAATGATCTCGAACGGGTCATGGTGCTCAAAACGCTTCTGGAGCTCCGTTTCTAAACCGTACAGGATGGCACACTGAACTGTGGAGTAATGATTTTTCCGAGTGGCGAAAACATTCTTTACGTCATCGGTGGCATCATCTGCAGGTGGGTCACCTAGCGGTGCTTCGAGCACATAGGTCATCTGACCAGCCCTGAGGACAATCTTCAGACCACGGAGCCAGTCCGTGAAGTTGCTTCCATTGTTCTTAAGCTTTTCTTTCTCTAGGAACGCATTGAAATTGATGGAGAGGTTCGCCATAATCTACAACAAATTTGCAAGTAGTTTAGACTAAGTTTATGATAAATTGAGTTCAATTTTTAATTATTAAATTAACTAGATGAACTCCCACTCAAAACAACATCCCTCACATTGTCTTAGTGATTACACGAACCAAGTTCACTACACCAAGTCCGATCTTCACGAGAGAAGATATAGTTTCATCGGCGAACAATCTTTATGTTCATCATATCATTTATATGACTCATGCTCTACCTTTCGGTATTCCGTGTTCTGAGACCATGTCTGTACATGCTAGGCTCGTCAAGATTAACCTTAGTTTCCGCATGTGCAAATATGGCTTGCACCCGTTGTATGCACACGTAGAATCTATCACATCCGATCATCACGAGATGCTTCGAAACGACGAGTCTTAGCAACGGTGCCAACTAAGGACGAACACTTTATTACTTGATATTTAGTGAGAGGGATCATCTTATAATGCTACCGTCGCGATCTAAGCAATACAAGATGCATAAAGGATTAACATCACATGCAATTCATAATTAGTGTGATATGATATGGCCCTTTCTTCTTGTGCCTTTGATCTCCATCTCCAAAGCACGGACATGATCTGCATCATCACCAGCATTGCGTCAAGGTCAGTGGCGCCGCTTCATGGTTGTCCATCATCACTAGCAACTATTACAACTACTTGGAATAAAGCTATTACAAGATGAATAGACACACAGGTCTTGACAGAATTAAAGACAACCATTAGGCTCCTGCCGGTTGCCATATTACAATAAGGATCATTGCATACATCAAATATAATCACAATCACATGATGGCCATATCACATCACAAAACCCCTGCAAAAACAAGTTAGACGCCTCTAATTTTCTTTGCAAGTTTTACGTGGTTTGGGGCTTTCGAATAAGAATGGATCTTACCTACGGATCCAATGCATATTCCATATCTACTTAAAACAACTTCGAACCTTAAGTGTGTCACCCTACGGTTCGTAAATATGTAGACATGATGAAGACACCTCTCCGATCAATAACCATCAGCGGGATCTGGAGATCCATAATGGCTCCCACATACTCAACGATGACTTCGTGATTGATAGAACCATTTACATACAAAACCAATTCCTTTTGCCACGCGATATTCTACTCATCCGAGGTTTGATCGTCGGTATCTCCATACCTAGTTCTACCTCGTTACTGATAAGTACTCTTTACTCGTTCCATGTTATGTCATCCCTTGTGACCTAGTCACATCCTTGCAAGCTAACTAGATGACATTCCACCGAGAGGGCCCAGAGCATATCTATCCATCATATGGATGGACAAGTCCCAATCTTGGTCCATGCGCTTCAACACATACTTTCAGAATACCCAATGACACCTTTATAACCACCCAATTACGAAGCGGTGTTTGATGTCATCAAAGTACCCATCCGGTGATGGTGATTAACATAACCTCATGGTCGAAGGATTAGGTTACTATGCATTTGAAAGCTTATAGCAATACGAACTTAATGACTTGATCTTATGCTACGCTTACTATGGGTGTGTGTCCATTACATCATTCTCTTAATGATATAACCTTGTTATTAATTACATCCAATGTCCATGATCAGGAAACCATGATCATCAATTAACCAACAAGCTAGTTCAACCAGAGGCTTACTAGGGACTCTTTTATGTTTACAAAACACACATGTATTAGTGTTTCCTTATAATACAATTATAGCATGGGATGCAAACATTCATCATAAACACAAAGATATAATAATAACCACTTTTATTATTGCCTCTTGGGCATATCTCCAACACCGCTCCCCAGCAGCCTCGGAACCCGGTGGAGGATGCCATTGATCGGCTCCTGACGCCGGTTAACCTCGGGGATAACCCAGAGGAAGCGGAGGCCAACTTCACCATGGAGAGACAGATCCTCCTCTAGGAGGCCATGGAGCTGGCAGCAGCCCGCAAGCAACTTGAGATCACTCGGCGCGACTACGACCGCGTGCACGGCCTCACTCCGGCTACTGTGAAGCCGAGCCGGCGTGGCCAGGTACGACGTCAGGCGGTGAGCTGGGCGGTAGGATGGAAAAGGACGGGGAACCGGATCCCGCGCCTACCCTCACACGACCCACCTATAGCACGCCCATCAAGAACCTGCATGCGACACGAGCCGCAACAGAGGAGCTACCCAGCCTGGAGGGCGAGGCGCGAGCCCGCCAGCACGCTCGCGTGCAGGAGCTCCTCCGTGTCGCGGACGAGCAGGCCGATGCCAACCAGCAGATGTAGGAAGACCTTAGCTACTCCAGAGGGAGCAAGCTACCTGCCAACAGCAGGGGCGCGCCGTGCGACACCCAGCAGGCGTCCTCCCCTCAGCCGCCCAGGGCCCGCAGCAGGCGTCATAGCTCGGGCAACAGGGGCCAGCCGCGCCAGGAGTAGACGGTGAACAACAACCCGCCACCTCCCCTACCGCTAGCCGGAGCGCCCAGACCAGCCGGTTCCCGTCTCTCGGGCCGGGTGGGAGCGCCCAACCTAGATTGTCCGGATGCCCGCGACCGCATCGAGCTCCTCGCTCAAGCGCGCGTCACGGAGGAGGAAGATTCGACCGGCCCGGTTTGTTTCGGACCCCGCATCCGGAACGAGCCGTTTCCGGATAAATTCTCCCTGCCCAGGGACACCCCCAAGTACGACAGCAGCATGAAGCCGGAAGACTGGCTGACCAACTACGCTACGACAGTCAGCATCACCCACGGGAACAAGCGCACAGCCGTGCGCTACGTCCCTCTCATGCTAACCGGGTCGGCAAGGACATGGCTCAATAGCCTTGCGCCCAACAGCATCAACGCCTGGCCTGACTTCGAGAAGGTGTTCGTCCGCAACTTCAACGACACGTACAAACGTCCAGGGCGCCCGCGCGACCTGGCCCTGTGCGTCCAGGGCGACCGCGAGACCGACCGCGAGTACCTCGCCAAGTGGACAGAGCTCCGCAACACTTGCGAGGGCATCCTGGAGAGCCAAGCCATCAGCTTCTTCATCGAAGGATGCCGAGAGGGCACCATGCTTCGCCACCGGCTACTGTGTGACGAGCCGAAAACCATGGCGGAGCTCATGACGGTTGCGGACCAGTACGCCACGGCGGATGCCGCCATGAAGAAGCCTCTCTGAGTAAACGCGGACGGCCGTCCGACTCCCACGGAGCCGGCTCGCGACCGTTCGAGCAATCCGGCTGGTGAAGCCGGATCCTCCAGACGCCACGGCAACAACAACCGGTTCCATGGGGACCGCCAGACCGGGCAGCAGAAGCCTCGCTACCACGCGCGGCAGGTCAATGCTGTGGAGGGTGCGCCCGACGCACTAGCTAATGAGGCAAGAATGCAGAAGCCCCGTCTCACCTTCGACCAGATGATTGATGGCCCGTGCAAGTGGCATAGCGGTCCCTTCAAACCGGCTACACACACCACCCGAAACTGCAGCTGGACCCGCCAGCTAAAGGACCAGGGCAACCAGCCTCGTCTCCCGCCTCCCCCACCGGGCAGACCTCCACCACCGGCTAGGGGAGCCGGTAATGATGGTAACGACGGCAACGGCGGCAACAACAACAACGGCTACCCCCAGCCGCACGCCGCCTACCACATCTTCGAGATGGAGCAGGACGACAAGCACAGCCGCAGGCGACGCTCCAAGGAGGTCAACGCCATCGTCTCTCCGGTCCCCCAGTACCTGAACTGGTCGGAAACCCCCATCACCTGGAGCCGGACGGATCAGCCTGAGCATCTGCCGACTCCCGGGGGCTACGCCATGGTGCTCGACCCTCTCATCGTCTCCAACGCGCGCACCTGCCGATTCTCGCGCGTCCTCATCAACGAGGGCAACAGCCTCAACCTCCTCTACCAGTCCTCGCTGGAGAAGCTGGGGATTCGCGAAAGCGACCTGCGCCCGACTACCACGACGTTCCACAGCGTACTGTCGGGGCGAGCCTTCGCCCCGCTGGGGAAAATCCAGCTGGACGTCATCTTCGGGACCGAGGAGAACTTCTGCCGCGAGCCAATCTGGTTTGAGGTGGTAAATCTGACGAGCTCCTACCATGCTCTCCTCGGGCGCCCTGCCCTCGCCAAGTTCATGGCCATCCCCCACTACGCGTACCTCAAGACGAAGATGCCGGGACCCCACGGCGTGATCACCGTCGCCGGCTGCTTTAGGCGATCGATGGAGTGCGCCTCAGCCGGTTCCAAACTGGCAGAGGGCCTCATCATAGCCGAAGAAAAACGCGTGATCATGCGCAATGTGGCCATGGCCCAGCAGGACATTTCGGCTAGCAGCAAACTGGCTGGAGAAGGAGCTTTCCAGCCGGCAAAGGAGACGAAGAGGATCCTGCTCGACCCCTTCGATCCGACTAAGTTCGTCACCATTGGTGCTGGCTTGGACAGCAAATAGGAAGGCACGCTCATCGACTTCCTCCGTGAGAATCGGCACATCTTCGCATGGTCTCCCAAGGACATGCCGGGTGTGCCGAGGGAGTTTGCCGAGCACTCACTTCATGTGTGTCCGGATGCCAAGCCGGTCAAGCAACCTCTGCGCCGGTTTGTAGAGGAGAAGAGAAGGATAATCGGTGACGAGATCACCCGGCTCCTTGCAGCCGGGTTCATCATGGAAGTGTACCACCCGGACTGGTTGGCGAACCCAGTCTTGGTGTTGAAGAAGAACAAGACCTGGTGCATGTGTATCGACTACACCAGCCTGAACAAGGCGTGCCCGAAAGACCCCTTCGCCTTGCCCTGTATCGATCAAGTCATTGATTCCACGACCGGCTGTGATTTGTTGTCTTTTCTAGATTGTTATTCCGGGTACAATAAGATCCGGCTAAACCTGGCTGATCAGATTAACACATCATTTATCACCCCCTATGGGGCTTTCTGCTATGTAACCATGCCTTTCGGCCTAAAGAACGCAGGCGCCACCTATCAGCGATGTATGCAGAAATGCTTGCACTCACAGATAGGCCGAAACATGCACGCTTACGTGGATGACGTGGTCATCAAGACCAAGGAAAAACACACCCTCCTCGAGGATCTGGGAGAAACATTTAGCAACCTCCGCCAGTACCAGATGAAGCTGAACCTAGAGAAGTGCGTCTTTGGAGTACCATCCGGTAAGCTACTCGGTTTCCTCGTATCACAACGAGGCATCGAGGCGAATCCGGAGAAGATCACGGCCATCGAGAGGATGCAGCCGCCCAAGAACCTGCTTGGAGTCCAGAAGTTCATCGGATGCCTGGCTTCCCTCAGTCGTTTTGTCAGCCGGCTGGGGGAGAAGGCACTCCAGTTATACCAGCTGATGAAGAAGATGGACAAGTTCTCCTGGACTTCGCAAGCCGACACCGCGTTTCACGACCTCAAGCGCATGCTATCCACAACACCGGTTCTAGCCACGCCGGCTAGCAAGGAGCCGATGTTGCTCTATATAGAAGCCACCAACTGGGTCGTCAGCGTCGTCCTGGTGGTGGAGCGCCCCGAGGAAGGCAAGGCACAGCCGGTTCAGAGACCCGTCTACTACCTCAGCGAGGTTCTCTCCCTCTCCAAGAAGAACTACCCCCACTACCAAAAGATGTGCTACGGTGTGTACCTGGCATGCAAGAAGCTCAAGCGCTACTTCCAGGAGCACCCGATCAAGGTCGTGTGCACCGCACCGCTTTCAGAAATCATCGGCAACAAGGACGCCACCGGCCGAGTCGCCAAGTGGGCCATCGAGCTCGCCACCTACTCCATCCAGTACGAGCCCCGACTCACGATCAAGTCACAGGTGTTGGCAGACTTCCTCGTCGATTGGGCCGAGACCTAGTATCTCCCACGGATTCGGACCACTGGCGGATGCACTTCGACGGGTCGAAGATGCTCGGGGGCTTAGGAGCCGGCATCGTGCTCACCTCGCCCAAAGGAGACCGGCTGGAGTATGTGCTACAGATCCACTTGAAGGCCTCCAACAACGTAGCCGAATACAAGGCACTGGCGCACGGGCTCCGGCTGGCCAAGGAGATCGGTGTCAACCGGATCCTGTGCTTCGATGATTCGGACTTGGTGGTGCAACAGGTGTCCGGGGAATGGGACGCCAGAGATGCAAACATGGCTCTCTACCGGTTCCACATCCAGAAGCTCGACGCCTCCTTCGACGGATGCGAATTTCACCACGTCCCCCGCACCAACAACGAGGCAGCCGATGCGCTCTCCAAGATAGGATCCACCAGGTAGGCCATCCCACCAGGGGTCTCCTTGGAGCATCTACGCAAGCCATCCATCAACCCGTCGCCGGAGGCAGACTCCATCATCTGGGCGGGAAGCGTTCCGGCTGGCGGAATAGCAGAAACGGAGCCGGTAGAACCACCAAAGAAGAAAACCCGCACCAATTCTGGCCAGGCAGTGCCCTCCGGCTCACAAGACCCGGGGGCTGCCATCTCACCTAATGGCTCGGGGGCTGCCGTCCCAGGTACTCCACTCGGACGACCCCCCGACATCCGTCAGCCGGAGGACAGGAGCGTCCTCGTCATACGGGAAGTGCCATCCTGGGCACAGCTCTTCATGAACTACATTGCCAACAGAGAACTCCCGGACGACGAGGTAGAAGCCAGGCAAATCCAGCGCCGCGCGCATACATACACCATCATAAACGGAGAGCTGTACAAGCGCAGTGTATCCGGTATCTTCCAAAGATGTGTTGATGTGGACACGGGCTACCGGCTACTCAAGGATATCCACCAGGGTGAGTGCGGGCACCACGCTTCATCAAGGGCGATAGTCGCCAAGGCATTCCGCCATGGTTTCTATTGGCCCACCGCCCTCGAGGATGCCGAGCAACTGGTCTGCGCGTGCAATGGGTGCCAGCGCTTCAGGCAGCTCAGGCACATGCCAACCTCGGTACTCAAGACCATACCGATCACCTGGCCCTTCGCAGTTTGGGGCCTCGACATGGTTGGTCCCTTCAAGCGAGCCCGCGCGGGAATGACCCACCTGCTGGTAGCGGTGGACAAGTTCACAAAGTGGATCCAGGCCAAGCCTATCCGGAAGCTGGATGGAGCGACGGTTGTTACCTTCTTCACCGACATCATCAACCGCTTCGGCTACCCCAACAGCATCATCACCGACAATGGCACGAACTTCGCCAAGGGGGCCTTTGCCCGGTTCTGCAGCAACAAGGGCATCCGACTGGACCTCGCCTCCGTCGCACACCCGCAGTCCAACGGGCAAGTCGAACGAGCAAATGGCTTGGTGCTAGCCGGCATCAAGCCACGTCTCATCGAGCCGTTGGAGCGATCACCCGGATGTTGGATCGAAGAACTTCCGGCGGTGCTGTGGAGCCTCCGCACCACACCAAATAGGTCAACCGGCTACACGCCATTCTTCCTGGTCTACGGATTGGAAGCCGTCCTCTCCGC
This sequence comes from Avena sativa, assembly GCA_916181665.1. Classification (NCBI taxonomy): domain Eukaryota; kingdom Viridiplantae; phylum Streptophyta; class Magnoliopsida; order Poales; family Poaceae; genus Avena; species Avena sativa. The sequence goes on from OV702291.1 coordinate 230,535,563, forward strand.
CGACATCGAGTTTGACTCCCCTCGCAAGCTCCTGTACGACGAAAAAGCCAACAAGGAGGCGCGGGAGGACGGGGTGGACCTCCTGGAGGAGGCCCGCGAGCTGGCCCTGTCCAGATCTGCCCTGTAGGTACAGCGACTATGTCGCTACCATTCAAGCCGAATTCGCCCAGTCGCATTCCGCGAGGGCGACCTGGCTCTCCGGTTGGTGCAAGATATGAAGGGCATGCACAAGATATCACCACCCTGGGATGGCCCCTTCATCATCAGCCGGGCGCTGCCAACGACTCCTATTACCTCATCGACGCACATCAGGCGCGCAAGAACAAGATGGACAAATCAGACGAGGAGACCGAGCGTCCCTGGAACGCGGCCCTGCTGCGCCCGTTTTACACCTAGTCGCCAGGCAGTGTATGTATCCCGAAAACCCCATGAATGAAAATGCAGACCCCCACGAGAATCTCGAGGGCTCCTTTAGAAATGTGTGTGCACCCGTTTTCCAGTTCAAATTTTCCGGCTCCGGCAAACCCCTACCCGGGGGCTCGCCGGCTGGCCCGGCCTGTTAAGTCAACAAACCGGCTGAGTAGTGTGCGACGATGTCAGAGGCCCACTCTTTGTCTCAGCTATAGACCGCAACCCGGCTGTCCGGCTAGCAAGAGCAAAAGCCCGAGGCATCCCACACAAAAAACAGGGAGGAGACGCGACAGATCGGGCGTCCCGGCCCTGCAACTAGATCGAACCAATCCAGCTGCTAAGCCGCTAGTATCGTGCGTAATGTACTGTCAGCTCCCTTTGATTCCGGCTGCAGACCGCAACCCGGCTGCCCGGCAGGGACGCAGCAAAAACAGCAGAGCACACGGGAAGGCGACTAAGTGTCTAGAAAGGAGCAAGCCAGTTTTTGAAAAAACAAGCCATTTTCCGGCTACGATTTGACAGACTAACCTATTAACCTGTGAAGATGTATGTGTATGCATATGTGCATTCTTGTCCGACTACCTCGAGTCGGAATTCAAGAGAAGGAAAGAAGATTCGAAGTCCTTGCCTTCATCAAGCGCTCTGAATCTCGGGGGCTACACCCACTGGGTGCAGTCGCGCGCCCCCAGTGGAATCTTGTAGTTCCTGACCGGCTAAGGGCGTTTAGCCGGCCATTCGGAGCCTAGGTGAGGGCAAGGGCGGGAGCAAGAAAAGAGAAGAAAGATTCGAAGCACCTGGCTACGCCAGCTACTCCGAATCTCGGGGGCTACACCCAGTGGGTGCGCTCGCGCGCCCCCACTGGAATGCTAGTTCCCCCGGCTGAAGGCGTTCAGCCGACGAAAGCGGCCGACTGGAACGAGGCCAGTCGGATAAAGTTAGAAGACTTGGGAGAAATAAGAAAGATTCAAAGCACCTGGCTGCGCCAGCTACTCTGAATCTCGGGGGCTACACCCAGTGGGTGCGCTAGCACGCCCCCACTGGAGGTGTAGGTCGCCTGGATAAAGGTGTGTAGCCGGACGAAGTTAGCCGGGAAAAATACGCAAAAGGAAAGCTCAACGCACAAGGAAGATTCAAGAATTTCAACAATAACAAACAAAAAGGAGACGAAGCTCCCGTAAGTTACCTGGCATCAAAGACAGCCGGTACAAACGGACAAGGTTCATGAACATGTAAGACAAGACAAATACACCCGGCATCCAGGGGCAATAACTAGACGGCATGACCCTTGCCGTGCGGGGGATCTTGGCCGGCAGAAGCTTCAGGCGGCGGAGGAGGCGCGTAGCTTGATCCGGTTCCTGCTCCTGCGGGCGGCGGCATCGAGCCCTCCGCATCAGGAGTTCCGACGGACTCCGAGTCGGTGAGCACCTCGTCGGGATCCACGTAATCGGCGATCTTGATGGTGGACCCGCGGAGTTCCGGATGGGCTTGGCGGATGGTGGCAAGGTCGGTTCCGGCACGGAAGCCACCGTCGCTCTTCTCGACACGGGCGTCCTTATACCAGGAGAGCATGAGGGCCAGATCCATCTCCGCTCCGGCCCGTGCCGCCAAGTCCCGCAGCCGATCCACCACCAGCCGGCATCTCTCCCACCTTCGCCGCTAGCTGCGCCATCGTCTCCGGAACCAGAGCCTCCGGCCACATGAAGGAGAAGACGTCCCGCTCCGCCTGACAAAGCTTCGCAGCTTCCTCGCCAAGAAGGACGACGAGCTCCTGGGCCGTCGGCTGCGCTCCCGGCCAGTTCTCCTGCAGCCGGTGGTAGGCCAGCAGGTCTATGCCGGGGTAAAAGGCTGTCAGAAAAAAGGGTCAGATCCGGCTATCGGATCCGGAAAGAAAGGAAGACAGGACAAGGAACTTACCCTTGGCAGTGTGGCCGACCTGCATCAGCTCCTCCACTAGCGCCTTCTCCTTGACTGCTAGCCGTTTGATCTCCTTCTCTTGGTCCTTATTCTAGGCCTCGATAAGGGTGAAGGCTTTGGCCCGGTTAGCGAGCGAGGCGTCATGCTCCTTGACGGTGGCCTCCAAACCATCTACCCGCGCGTGCCAATCCTTGTTCTGCAGCCGCATAGTGGAGTTGGACCTGCTCAGCCGGTCGTTCGCTTTCTTCAAGCGATCGATCTCGCACTGAGTGCACACGAGGATGGCTGCAACGAAACCGGCTATCAGTAAAAAAAAGAGCGAGCTGGGTGAAGCGAACTTACTCTGGGAAGTCCCGTTGGCGACAGCAAGCTTCTGCTCCAACGTCTGGTTCCTGCCGGCTGTGGCCTCCAACAGCCGGATCTCCTTCACCGCCAGCTCGAGCGTGGCGGCAAGGTCCGACAGCGAAGCGGCAGAGGAAGTGTTGTCGTCCACGGCGTTGACGGCCAAGGACTCCTCCCCGCCGTTCGCCACCGTCATCGTCCACGGTGTTGATCACCGCCGTTCGCCACTCCTCCCCGAGCTCCTCATCGGAGTTGTCATCGCCAACAACGATGAGCTCCTTGCCGGCAGCCCCCCGCGCACCCGCGGAAGAGCCTTCCGGCTGCAAGGGCTCCGCTTCCGGCTGGGGACCCTCCAGCTGGGTGGAGGCAGCCGGCTCAGCTCGAGGGGGAGGCGAAGGCTGCGCCTCAGAAGAAGGAGAGGCGCCGGTTGGCACAGTCGGGGCACGGGGCGGCGACCCGGTCGGCGCCCGTGCCGGTCTCGCAGCTCTGAAAGAGACCAACACGCTAAAGAGAAGGGGGAAAAAGCAAAAGCAAAATAAGCCAAAGTCAGAAAAACAAGAAAGAGGGCAAGTAGACAGAAAGCGCTGAAAGATAGAGGGGGAGAGAAAAAACATACCCCAGCACAACCGGGGGCGGCCCTTTCTTCCGGCCAAGGCGGCTCGGCGGCAGGGCGCCGGACCGGCTCCTCCGTCACAGGCCGGCGGGAGCCGGAACGGCTGGAGCCGCTCCCGCCTGCCTCGCCGTCCCTCGCGGAGCGCATCACCGGCTCCGCGGTTGGCCCGGCCTCCTCCTCCTCGTGCACCTCCGCGTGCGGGTCGGCGGCCGGCTCGTCATTCCGGCTAGGGAAGGCGTCGCCGTCCCCATCCGACTCCTCGTCGGACCACCGAGCACGCGGCTCGGGCAAGTCGGGCGTGAATGCCTCGAGAGGAGCCTCACCCTCCTCGCGAAGGATGCAGGCGAAGATCTGCCGAATGCAAGAAGTCAATCAGACAGAACAAGCAAATAACATAGAAAGAGCGAACAAAATTTCCGGCTACGAGAACTTACCCGGGGCGCGTGGTTCTCCCGGCTATAGGGCACCAGACTGAACTTCCAGTTCTTAGGCAGCCACTCCTTGCTGATCGTCCACAACCACTCCTTCAAGTTGTGGTAGCGGGGATCGCAGCGCGATAGCCGGGTCGGGTCCAGCCGGCCGGAGTAATAGCACATCTTGTGCGCCCGCTGCTGCATCGGCATCATCAGCCGGGACATCCAGCTAAGAGTGATGTCCTGGCCGGTTAGCTGTTGCAACACCGTGCAGTGCGCCACGCAGTCGACTGCACCATGCACCATGACACGCACACGGTACGTCACGTTTTTTCCCGGGCCATGCATGGCAGTTCTGTATTGAGCCGCATGCAAAGGGCCCACACACAATTTCTATGTACGAAGTTTGACACGGCCCTAAAATTGGCGATTGAGAGCCGCTGCAGAAAAAATGGGATATGTCTTATTAAAATCAAGTGCAATAAATTGCAGCTGTCCATCGACGACCGTGCACTCGATGATGCATGCGTTGTGGCGTAGTAGTAGCAGTAGTAGGATTTTCAGACTTGATTAAACATGACATGACCGCTCGACGACTTTTTCCATGGACAGCATCGTGTTCCTTCTTGTAGAAGTCTCGCTGAGGGAGACGTCCGTGCTGTCTCACGTTGTACTGTGAAGGGCACGACGTGTGCAACGATCATCGTTGGATCGCACAGAATCAACGGTTGGTGCGCACGATCCGTGTGACAAGTGTGATAACCAATCAGGGAGTAGCAGACAGGGTGAGCACAGATTTGTGCTTCTACGAAAGATAGAGAAGGGGGCAAAACTGAGTAGTACCACAGAAAACCAAGGGCGATATTGAGTAGTATAAAAATGGAAAGTGAGTGTCTTGTACAATGAAATACATCATGGCATACATCAAATTATGCCAAGATAGATCCACTAGAGTTCATTGGATGTGTGTTCTTCTCATAAACTGTCGTGGTGGTGTCACGGCAGATGCCATGGATAGGCTAAAGGTGGGGACTAATATGCGCTAGGAGAATCCAGGGAGGGATAGTAGAGTGATTCTCCACACAGAAGTTTGTATTGCTATATCTTCAAGATTACAAGTGCTCCTTGAGCTATATTGGCGAGAGGAGGAAGAAGGAGCTCTCTTACTCTTGCCTAGATCTCCTAGCCCTAAGGAATCACCAAACCAACTAGTGCTCAACCAACCCCCTCTACCAGAACCCTAACCCCCCTTATATAGAGGAGGTTCGGTCCTGGCCTAGGGCATACGTGGAGGCATATTCCTAAGAATATGCCCCCTCCCAAAGTGGTAACCCAACCGGGGTGCTTTTCCCCCGCGTCACACATGCTTTAACGACGTAAGCCTCTGCGGCGCCCGCGTCAGCCGACGTGAGCCTCGTCACCCTTGTTGGCCATGACCCGGTGGTCCTGCCCTTGCTTTATTCGCTCATGCAGTGCGTACCGGACCTTCTTTTTTGAACAGAGAGATTCCTTCCTTCTCCCAGAAGCTAAGCGAGGATCCGGATCATAGTAGATCCGGCCACACCTGTTCCTGCACATAAGTTAGTCAAGCACTCCCGACTTACTCCTTAAGTCGGATGAGACAATGTTAGGCGACTCCCCCTGGTCCGGGTTACTCCGTGATTCGGATTGCCTTGAGGTGACCCGATCAGCATCCGCTTTGACCTTGCCGGACCTTGGCTAACTTGGCCGTTATACCCCGGAGTGACCCTACCCGGGGGTATCCCCCCAACATTAGTCCCCGAAGCTGGTGCGGTCTTAGCTGCCTCGGCCGCTAAGGCCACATCAGGTTCATTTATGTTCGAGCCTCGGACGTTTAATTCCGAGTTAGCTCCTTATCTCGGACTATATGGATTTATGTTCCCTTCGCACGTTCCAAGTTTTCATTTGCCGGCCGGGTACCACTTTGGCTTGGATCCCATGATTATCATGGTTTGATCCGGGCCTCGTTTCCTTCTCTCATACGCCAACCCACGTGGAGGCTAATCATTACCTTCTCTTATTTTAAGGGCCTGCACAGTAACCGCCATAGTAATTGTCAGTTTCACTGTGCGTGGGTCACGTCATGCCTACCTCCTCGTTTACCGCAACAGCACGTCGCGTCATGGGATCACTTCTACTCTGTGGCCCCCTGTGTGGCTTTTCTCTGATTGGCCGATGCCGGTGATACACGGCCACATCGTGTGGCTCGTCGGCGCAGCGCGATCCCACTCATCGATCACTGGGGGTGGTTAAATAGGGGAGGGGCGCGTCCCTTAGTGTTTTTCCACCTCTGCGCCCCTCTGCCCGTTGCGTTTTCTCCTTCGTCTTCCGTGCGACCACGCCGCCACCGGTGCTTTCTAGTAGCAGCGCCGCCGCTGCACCTCCCCGTGCCTCCGCACCGCAGCCACCGCTGCGCAGCTTCTTCGCCATGGGTCCACACCAATCTAGGCCTCAGATCCCCGCCGCCGCTAGCTCCAGCGAGGATAGCGGATACGAGATGATGGAGGAGGAGCTCGTCGTCGCCGAGCAGGAGATGGAGGAGGACGCCGACGCGGTGGACCGTGGCGCGTGGGCCGGGTCATGGGTCTGTCAAGATGATCTTGACTGGCTCTACCGGACCAGGCGCATTCCCGCCGGCGTCACCGCTCGTCTCCCCTCCGCCGAACTGGCCCCCTCACCCAATTCGGGTGAGTTCGTTGTATTCCTGTCCCACTTCCAATGGGGATTTGGCCTCCCGGTGAGCGATTTCTTCCGGGATTGGGTTAGGACGTATCACCTACAGCCACACCATCTCCTAGCGAACGCAATCACCTCCCTTTCTGCCTTTCCCTCTACGATCGAGGGCTACACCGAACTATGGCCCACGAAGGAGCTGTGGATTCGGTTCTTTGGCCTCGGTCGCAACGTCGTCCCCAATATCCACGTAGAGTCGGAGGACAAGCAGCTCACCCAGTTCGGAGCTGCCTCCATCTCGCCCCGGAGATTTTTAGTCTTTCCCTAGGTCATCGGGCTTGACTCCTGCAAAGGATGGGCCCGGACCTTCTTCTACGTCCGGAACAAGGGTACCGGAGATTTGATTCAGTTGCTGCCCTACGCTTCGGGCCCACCAGACACGGATTTCTGAGAGGAGGTCCCCAAGAAACCTATAGCTCTGGCCAACCAAGTTAACAAGAGGTTCGTGGAGCTGAAGAAGCTCGGATTGCACAACGAGGATGCTATGATCACGTTCGTGCGCAACTGAATCTCTCCCCTCCAGAAGCGCTCCCACAAGTTGTGCCACATGAGCTTCGGACGCGACCCCAACCGAACCTCCTCCTTTGAATTGAGCAACACCGAGATCTTTCGCTGGGTCAAAGCTCTTTTCACCACTCACAAGGATTTCTCCGCCGAATGGACGTGGGGAATCGAGCACTACTGTCGTGACAGGCTCCCTCCCACGGTAAGCTTCGCGGGGCAAACTTATTTTGGATCAAGTATGTGTCGGTTTTTGTTATATTTCTGACTCTATTCTTCCTGCTTTTTCTCAGCTGTTCCTTCAGCAAACTCTCGAGGATGGTACAGACCCGACCCTCAAGTGGGAGCCGGACCGAGAAATCCCGGATGAGGAGGAGCCGGACCAGGAGATGTTCCTCCCTATGACTGACGCCACCAAACGACCCAGCGGTAAATTCTCTTCTCTTAGAGATTGGCCCGATGATGAGGATGACTCGGATATCGACGTGATTGAACCCGTTGAGGCTGTCCCTCTTTCTTTTGCCTTTTTGGCATCAGCCAACCCCGGTGGGCATATCCACGAGGATCCTCCACTTGCCACGGGCGAGCCGGTTCCGGTGGCGTCAAAGAAGAAATGCGGAGCCGCATCGAGTTCTTCCTCCGGACCTTCTCAGCCCGCAAAATGGCAAAAGAAGGCCGGAGACAAGACTGCCTCCAAGCGAGCAGACAAAGCTACGGCACGGAGGGCCCGGAAACCCAAGGAGGCTGAAACCTCGGATGCGTAAGTCATTTTTCATTGCGCAACTCATTTTTCCTTGCATCGCGGTAATTTCACCCCTGACCTTATTCTATTTTTCAGGCCTCCTGTGGAGGTCCCTCAGAGCGGATCGAGCATCTCTTCTCCCCTTCGGTCTGGCCCTTCTCCTCCTCGTGACGACGAGTCACGCCCGCTGAGCCCTATTCTGGAGGGCTCTGCGGCTGCTCCGGGTTCCGCAGTACCTCATCTAGAGGAACGCGACCTTGGAGCGAGAGGGGTCGGTTCGGACGAGGCGACGACGTCCCCCACTTCGACATTGCCGCAACCAGCAACCACCGAGTCTACCGCAACACCAGCACCAGCAGCAGCTCCAGTACCAGCTACCGAGCCAGCACCTGTCCCGGCACCAAGGAAACCCGCAGCGGCTCCAGTGCCAAGTTATTCTGCCTCGTCCGAGTCATCTCAGCCTCGGCGAGGAACTATTCCAGCAGTTTATAAAGGGAAGTCCACCGCAGTTACTTCTTATGAGCAAGTTAAAGGCAAGAAGGCCCCGGATACTACCAAATCTGCATCCATTAAGGCTGGGCAGCGAACTCTATCGTCAATGCTTCCGAAGAAATCACCAGCAGCGAAGGATCTTCCTGCCGAGCCAACTGATGCACAGCAGATGGTTCTGCACACCATCCCAGCTCTTGCCCTAATTGAGAGGAAGGAAGCTCATGCGAAGGGCTTGGTGGCACCCCACATGCCCACTGGCGAACGGTACCCTCCGAGCCTTATCGAGTTCGTCATGAACTGGAACAAGGCGGAGTTCGTCTACAACGACGATCTCCCGGAAAAGTTCGGCCCCGCAGAATTTTCTGCCCAGATGAATACTGTCGCCAAGGCAATTAACCTCACGGGGCGAATGATGGAGGTATGTCGTTTCTCCTTTACATGCTGTAGATAATAACCATTAGTCCCCGAGCCTCCGGTGGAGTAGCTTGTTACTCGGTCAGATGCTCATTAGAAAACTAACATAGCTGCATGTAAACTTCAAATATGCACGCACCTAGAGCCGGGTTAAGTTCCACTTGGCCCGGATCTTGTACACTTTGAATATGCACACACCTAGAGCCGGGTTAAGTTCCACTTGGCCCGGATCTTGCACACTTCGAATATGCACACACCTAGAGCCGGGTTAAGTTCCACTTGGCCCGGATCTTACACACTTCGAATATGCACACACCTAGAGCCGAGTTAAGTTCCACTTGGCCCGGATCTTGCACACTTCGAATATGCACACACCTAGAGCCAAGTTAAGTTCCACTTGGCCCGGATCTTACACACTTCGAATATGCACACACATAGAGCCGGGGTAAGTTCCACTTGGCCCGGATCTTTCACACTTCGAATATGCACACACCTAGAGCCGGGGTAAGTTCCACTTGGCCCGAATCTTGTACACTTCGAATATGCACCAAGTTAATTTTACACTTCTATACTTTTTTCAGGTAACTACCAATCGCTGGAGCGCCGAATTCCAACGCCTGCTTGATACCCACAAGATCCTACGCGCAAAACATGTTGCACTTGGCGCAGAACATGAAAAGAGGGGTAATTTTCTCCCTCGGCACCTCTCCGTTTTTCTTCACTTTCTTCCACCGGACTAATCTCTTCATTCGGTTTCTGCAGCTGGGGTGGAGGCTGAGAACAAAATTATGCGGAAGAACTTGGAGGAAATCCGGGGTATGTCCTCTTTTGTTCGACCTTGTTGTGTTTTCCATTTCTTCTTCTCCTTGGCTCGGCAAACATTCACTCCTCGGCTCTGCCGGGTCAACATACTATTTCAGCATCGCTTGAGGATAGTGTGCCCGTGCCTGATATGATGCTGCATTTTCTCGAACAAGCAGGGCAGCATCAGACCGAGCTGAAGAAGAAAAATGATGAGCTTGCTCTCCTCCGGACTAAGGACGACGAGATTGCCAAGCTCAAGGCCGAGATGGAGAAGATGAAGGCCTAGCACCGAACCGAGCTCCAAAAGGTTGGCCAGGACTTCACGGAAGAGCGTGAGCGCCTTACTCTCCAGGTCTCCAAGGGCCAGGACCTACTCAGACAATCCAACCTCTAGCTCGGGTCGACAAACGCTGAGCTTGAGCAACTTCGCAAAAGACGCGATGCCTGCATCAAGGAGTTGACCCGGATCCATAGCCATATTTCTCGTAAGTTCCTTTCCCTTGTCCACCTCTAGCTCTGGGTTAACTCATATGTCTTTTCTTTACCTTCTTCTTTTGCCTTGTTCCTAGACCACTTTCCAGAGGGTACTACGATTGCCAGTGCTGCTGTTGCCAAATTTCGCCGAGAGAGGGGTACCCCCATTGCTCCTGATGGTGAGAACATTCCCTTGGACATGGAGGACCTATTGGTCAGCTTGTCCTCTCGCATGGAGACCATCAAGAATTATGGCAAGGATATCCTCGATGTTGCAGTGCGCATCTTCAATACGTTTTGGCCCGGAGAGAGTAGCCCGGAGACCATCGCAACTCTCGTCGAGAAATTAATGGAAGTTGAGACCCAGCTTGACCTCTGGAGAGAATCTGCTGGTCGTGCTGCAGCTGACACCATCCTTCATCATATTCTCACATGGTACGAGAAGATCCACCTCAGCCTCCTCACACGCCGGCGCACCGGATCCAGATGGACTGATGATCCGGAGTGGGTAGCTCGGCGCCAGGCCTGCGCCTACAGCCTCGTCGAATATTCTCCTATTCATGACTGGGTTGAAGGACCGAGCTTCCTAGAATCCGCTGGGGACGAGCAGAATGAGAATGTTGAAGATGGGTCGGATGAGGATGGGGAAGATGATGCTTTAGATATTGAAGACATCGACGACGACACCGAACCTGCTCCTCCTGCTGCTCCTTAGTTCTAAAAAACTTGAAAATTTATCAGATCTCCGGTATGCCGGGTGCAATTGTATGCTGGATGTGTGATATTTTGCTACTACGTTTTTATGCCGGATTAACTTGGGCGTAGTCCCCGAGTTTCATTTTCTTGTTCGTTCAATCTTTTGGCTCGGTCCGTGTCTACCTTGATTCGGTTTTACGACTTACAAATCCGAGCTTCAAAAATTGTCTTAACAATACTTAGAAACTTTTGGGGCTTGGCTTAAAATAATTCAGCATAATAACTTGAAAATAAATACAGGGTTAGTCCGAAAAAACAAACGTTAGCTCGAATAAACTCGTTTCCTTAGTCGTTTTTCATGTGCTACGCAATTCGAACTTGTTCCCTTGCTTGCCATGACGCCAATTCTTGTTGGACAGCAGCAAGTCGAAAGGTTGGGTTTTTGGTGCTCACACATTACTAATCCGGGTTAAGTAGAACGGCTTATTCCAGCTACCGCATAAGAAATTACGACAAACATTACTAAGGCAGTCCCCGAGTTACTGCTCGAGGCGCTGCTATTTCATTGATAAGCTCATTGCCGACATACATACCGACATATGAGATGACTCGGATACATACACTTCTTAGCTAAGTGTAGAAGGGACGAAGTAGTGCTACATTCCACGGTCGCTTGGATTCCTCTCCGGACCTGTCCGCCTTGTTCTTTTCCTGTGGCTTTGCATCTATAAGATAGTAAGAATCATTGTGCAATGCTTTGCTCACAATGAACGGCCCTTCCCATTGGGGGGATAATTTATGCATGCCAGTAGTACGTTATACCAACCGGAGCACCAGATCGCCTTCCCGGAAGACTCGGGGGCACACTTTCCGGCTATGATAGCGTCGGAGATTTTGCTGATATATGGCGGATCTGGACAGTGCCAGTTCTCTCGCTTCTTCCAGCAGATCAACATCATTTTGCCAGGCTTCTTGCACTTCGGCTTCTGTGTATTGGGTGACCCTAGGCGAATCATGCTCTATGTCGGCTGGTAATACATCTTCTGCCCCATATACCAGAAAAAATGGCGTATAGCCTGTTGATCGATTCGGAGTTGTTCTTAAGCTCCATAGTACCACTGGTAGTTCTTCTTTCCAGCACCCCACTAATCTTTGCAGCGGCTCAATGAGTCGGGGTTTTATCCCGGATAATACTAATCCGTTGGATCTTTCCACTTGTCCGTTCGATGGGGGGTGGGCTACCGAGGCGACGTTGAGTCGGATCTTCTTATCTCGGCAGAAGCGCGGAAATGCTCCTTTTGCAAAATTTGTTCCATTGTCAGTTATAATAATGTGTGGATAACCGTATCTCAAGATGATGTCTTTGAGAAATGTCACGGCCGTAGCTCCATCACATTTTCTTATAGGTTTCACTTCAATCCATTTTGTAAACTTGTCCACCATGACCAAAATGTGTGTCATGTTTCCTCTCGCAGGTTTGAACGGGCCAACCATATCCAAGCACCATACTGCAAATGGCCACGTAATTGGTATGATCTTGAGTTCCGATATAGGCATATGTGTCTTGGTGGCGTACCTCTGACAACCATTGCATTTTCTCACCAGGTCTTCTGCTTGTTCCAAGGCACTTGGCCAGTAGAATCCATGACGGAATGCCTTTGCCACGAAGGCTCGGGATGAGGCATGATGCCCGCATTCTCCTTGGTGTATATCTCGAAGGATGCCAAGCCCTTCTTCCGGGTCAACGCATCGTTGGAGGACATTGGTTACACTCCGTTTGTACAACTCGGAATTGATGATTGTGTATGCTTTTGCTCTCCTCCGAGTTTGCCTGGCTAACACCTCCTCAGCGGGTAACATTCCGTCTTTCAGGAATTGGAATATAGGCAGTGCCCAAGCTGGTATCGCTCATGGAGGGAACATCTCCTCATCAATTTCCATCTGATCCACCAGCATAACTTCAACCAGATCACGTTGAGCAGTGCCCGGGTCTAGCGAGGTAGTCCCCGGGTTTGCCGAGGCAGTCCCCGAGTTTGCTGATGCAGTCCCCGGGTTTCGCGTACTACCTCCCGTGTCAATGTCCATGGGCTCAGCTCCAGATTCCGTATTTTCCGGGACATAGATCGAGTCGGTTCCTGGGGACGGCCTGATAGATGGTTTTCTGAGGTGTTCCAATGCTACACCCGGTGGAATTGCCTGTCTGGTCGATCCGAGCTTCGACAACATGTCGGCAGCCTTGTTTTCCACCCGGGGTACATGGTGAAATTCACACCCCTCGAAGTAACCAGATATCTTCTGCACGTGAAATTTGTATAGTGCCATGTTTGGATCCAGGGCGTCCCACACTCCAGACACTTGCTGCACCACCAGATCCAAGTCGCCAAAGAATATTATCCGACGTATGCCAATCTCCTTTGCCACTTTGAGCCCATGCACAAGAGCCTCGTACTCAGCGACATTGTTCGATGCCGCGAAATGGATCTGCAATACGTACTTTAGCTGATCCTTCTTTGGCGAGGTAAGCACAACCCCGGCGCCTAATCCGGTTTTGGTTTTCGACCCGTCAAAGTGCATCCTCCAGTAATTCAGATCTGGTGGCGGTGGTTCGTATTGTACCTCGGCCCAATCCACAAAAAAGTCCGCCACAGCCTGAGATTTGATCGCTTCTCTTCTGTCGTATTGGGGGGCATAAGGGGCTAGCTCAATTGCCCATTTTGCGATTTTTCCACTCGCATCCTTGTTACCCATTATCTTAGATATGGGAGCTTCACATATTACTTTGATGGGGTGCTCCTCAAAGTAATGCTTTAACTTCTTCGCCGCCATATAGACACCGTATGCCACCTTTTGGAAGTGCGGGTAGTTCTGTTTTGAGGCAGACAATACCTCGCTCAGGTAATATACTGGCCTTTGCATCGACTTACCCTCTTCATTGCGCTCCACTACAATTACTGCACTTACAACTCGGTTGGTTGCGGCTACGTAGAGCAACATTGGCTCCTTTGATAGTGGAGAGGCTAACACTGGTGCAGTGGCCAACATCTTTTTCAAGTCGGCAAAGGATTCATCGGCCTGTGGCGTCCAAACGAATTTATCCGACTTTTTCATGAGTTGGTAGAGAGGCAGTGCCTTTTCTCCCAACCGACATACAAACCGACTCAATGATGCCAGGCGTCCAGTGAACTTCTGGACATCATTGAGACACTTCGGCAGCTCCATTCGTTCGATGGCTCGGATCTTAGTTGGATTAACTTCAATACCTCGGCTAGAGACGAGAAATCCGAGTAATTTTCCAGCTGGGACACTGAAGGTACATTTTTCCGGGTTAAGCTTCATCCGGAACCTTCTCAAGTTCGCGAATGTTTGCCTTATGTCGTCAAGGAGCGTTGCGCTTTCCTTGGTCTTGATAACCACATCATCCACGTGTACTTGTACGTTTTGACCTATTTGGTCGTGCAAACATTTTTGCATACATCTTTGGTACGTTGCACCTACATTACGTAAACCGAACGGCATAGTGCGATAGTAGTAAGCCCCGTACGGGGTAATGAACGCCGTTTTTATTTGATCATCCGGGTTCAGAGGTATCTGGTGGAAGCCAGAATATGCATCAATGAATGACAACAGTTCGCATCTCGTGGTCGAGTCTATGACCTGATCTATCCTCGGCAGTGGAAATGGATCTTTTGGACACGCCTTGTTCAGGTTCATGTAATCGATACACATACGCCAAACCACTGCCACATTCGGATCGCCCTTCTTCTTTTCCACTAGCACCGGACTAGAGAGCCAATCCGGATATAGTACCTCCATGATAAATCCTGCTGCTAGTAACCGAGCTATTTCGTCTCCAATGACTTTTCTCCTATCTTTGGCGAAGCGGCGGGGAGGTTGCTTCACCGGCCTTGCTCCGGGTCTTACATTCAAAGAGTGCTCGGCCAACTCCCTCGGAACACCTTGCAAGTCCTGTGTAGACCAAGCAAAAATATCCCGATTCTCACGGAGGAAGTTGACGAGCTCGCTTTCCTATTTGTCAGTTAACCCGGCACCAATTGTTACGGTGCGCTCCGGGAACATGTTATCAACTGGAATCTTCTTGGTGTCCTTTGCGGCTTGAAATGAAACGCTGCCATGCGAGTTACTTAATGCCGGCATATACTGCTGCGCGGAATGAGCCAATGTCGCCACCTCTTGGATTTTTCTTTTCTCTTGCGCAATCACGAGTGACTCGGCTAGGTTAGACCCGACTGAAGCACACTCCATGGAACATCAGAAATCTCCAGCAATGGTAATCACTCCATTTGGCCCGGGCAACTTCATCTTCAGATAACTGATGTGACAGCTTGCCATGAATTTGTTCAATGCTGGTCTTCCGAGTAACGCATGATATGCACTTTCCAAGTTCACCACCTCAAACTCCAGATTTTCAGTTCGGCAGTTATCCCTTGTGCCGAATAACACGTCGACCCGAACTTTGCCTATAGGCTCACAAGAAATGCCTGGTACTATGCCATGGAAAGTTGTTCTCGTAGCTTGGAGCATGTTTTCCGAGATGCCCAACTTGCGCATCGTATCCGCATACATGATGTTAATGTTACTCCCATTATCAATCAAAACTTTGGAGAACCTCGCATTGATGTTCGGTCCAATGAATATCAGATCTAACACTAACGCATATGAACCTGGATTCGGCATAAGTTTAGGATGGTCTTTGATGTTCTAGGTGATTTCCTGGTCCGACCAAGGCATGTACCTCGTCATTGCTGGCATGACCGCATTGACCTCCATATGTCGGCGCTGCAAGCTCTTTCTATCTGTTTCCTCAGTCGTGAACACACAATAGCTCTGGTGATGTTCCCTGTACTCATTCCTTCCCTCGTTTCCGGGATACCTCTGATCCGGCTGGTGCTGATTTTCCACCTGATGCACTGCATCCCTTCTCTCATTGTTGTCATACCTCGGCGGAGGGGGAGGCAACATTAGCTGCTACGTGTTCGCCCCGGAGAGCACTTGCTGCCGAGGTAACTCTTGCCGAGGTTGATCATTTCGGGGTGCCTGAGCATTCCCCGAACCACCTTGCTCTATCTTTCGCATCCATTCACATTGCCTCGTCGTGTGACCCGCCGGGCTATTCGGATTTGGCGTGTGAAACTTACACGGCTGGTCCAGCATCGACTCATAGGTATACCTCGGACGGTCTTTCTTTTCCTGCCACTGTTTTTTCTGCTCCGGAGTCCATGTTTTCTTGCCATCATTTCATGGAGTCCACTGCCCTCCAGTTCTCTAGCGTTGGTTACTCCCTGATCCGGGTTGATCTTGATTCACGGCTGCAACTTGTTGCGAACCATAATGATGATCCGATCTATCATCTCTCCTCTTTCCTCTGTAATCATTCCTCCAGGATGACCCAACTCCATCTCTCTGATAGTATTCCTCGTTTTACTCATTTGACGCGAGCCTAGGTTGAGTCGGATCGCCCAAAGCATACGAATCAGCAATCCGGATCATCTCTGCCAGCATAACTGGCATTTTCCTTTGCAGCTTCATCCACAACTCACTGCCATATCTACACCCTTGCGCAAACCACGCTATGGCCTATGACTCTATGACACCTTCACACGAGTTTCTCACGGTACACCACCGGGTCAAGAATTCACGATCCGTCTCGTTGGGTCTTTGCTTGCACATTGCCAGGGTCTGTGGTCTATTCGGCCTCTGGTATGTACTTGAGAAGTTGCTGATAAACATTTCTTCAAAATTTATCCAGCAGTTGATGCTTCCAGGTGGTAAATTATTCAGCCATACTCTGGCCGGGCCTTCCAACATCTGGGGCATGTAACACACA
Source organism: Avena sativa (assembly GCA_916181665.1). NCBI lineage: Eukaryota > Viridiplantae > Streptophyta > Magnoliopsida > Poales > Poaceae > Avena > Avena sativa. The sequence continues at coordinate 230,551,978 of OV702291.1, forward strand.
GCCCATCTCAAGTTGCCAGTTGCAATTTTCACCGCCGTAGCATAGTTTACCAGCCAATCTATGGCTTGGTGCTGCCGTCATACGTCTTCGTGCCTCTGGGTAACTGGAAGTTTGGCACCGGCGGTTCCTTCATTACCCGGGGTCCAAAGCATGCTGGACCCGGAGGACCTTGACATTCGATCTGTTCTGACCTATACAGGCGATCTAGTTTTAACCTGGCGTCATCCGGCATCAAATCCCTGCTTCCCAATATCGATCCTATCACATGATAGTCCGGTCTAGGGTATCATGTGTTCACCATCTCCGAATCACCGTCGTTGTATCGGTTTTGCTCTCGTTGCACACCTTTCTGCTGCATACCTCGAACGGCGCTTTGCTCTTGCCTCGGTATATTCCGCTGCTGCGGTTGTCCCGCTCTTGCGGAGTTGCGCTGTCCGGCATTGCTGTTGGCAGCGTTCCCTTGACCGGCATTGCCTTGGTCGTGATTACCTCGGCCAGCTTCACCTCGGCTCACACTCCGTCGATCATCACCTTTCCACATCTCTTTTTCTTTTCCCACACGCATTGGGTCGTACGGGACGATCTGTTTGTTCCGTCTGGACGAGGTTACTACCTCTTCTCTCCTTGGGCCGCCATGAGGCGATGATGCGGCTCCAGCGGATTTCCCCGGGTTACCCATCACCGAATGGACGATCTTGGAAGCCCCAGCTCTCTCCGGGTTAGCTCTCAGTAGCTCCTCGTTCTGCCTGTTCGCGATCCGAACCAGCTCGTTAACCCTGTCTTGCTGTCTTTGACGGGCCTCACCTGTCAGACCCTCTAGCTCGGACACAGCCGCATCTGCTGCTCTGAGGTTCTTCGCCGGGGTACTATACTTCGGCAACCCCATAGACAGATAGTTTTCCGACCCTTCTGCTCCATCATCACCTTCTCTGTTCATCTCACTTATGAGATTTCTCCCTTTTACCCATACTGCATCAACCTTGTTTGCCTTTGCGTACTCACGCAACGTCATGTTCAGCGACTGCTGAGCCGCGGCTATTTTCTTTGTGCCCTCTAGTATCTTTTGCCGAGTTTCCTCTAACTCGGCCTGCGCCTGAGCTGGATCTACCACTGCTGCTACCGGGTTAGCCAAGCTATCCATAGCTTCCCTCAGTACATTCTCAGGCCTTTCTAGTGGAGGTCCTCTACCTTTCCTCGGTGCCTTAGGTGTTACCTCTGGGTCTGGTGCCGGATCCTTGCTTGCGCCTGCACCTGGCGCAGTCATCATCACCTCCGCATGGTCCGGGGAGCGAGCGATACGCGCCCCGCGAGCCATAGTGAGGGGTGGTTCCCCCGCATCGATGACGCGACGCGGGTGAACGCACGAGACGTCCACAGCAACGTAGACCTTGTGCGCGCCGAGCTTGACGAAGAGGCCGTTGCACGGAAGCGGGCGCGTGCTGAAGCAGCCAGCGTTGTCGCTGACGAAATCCAGCGCTCCAAAGCGCTGAACGAGCCCGGAGACGATGCGTTCGCCGATGCCGATGAAGTTTCCCATCCGGATCTTCACCGCTGCTAGCGCCGCTAGCCCCACGGTGGGCGCCAACTATCATGGTGGTGTCACGACAGATGCCATGGATAGGCTAAAGGTGGGGACTAATATGCGCTAGGGGAATCCAGGGAGGGATAGTAGAGTGATTCTCCACACAGAAGTTTGTATTGCTATATCTTCAAGATTACAAGTGCTCCTTGAGCTGTATTGGCGAGAGGAGGAAGAAGGAGCTCTCTTACTCTTGCCTAGATCTCCTAGCCCGAAGGAATCACCAAACCAACTAGTGCTCAACCAACCCCCTCTTAACCCCCCTTATATAGAGGAGGTTCGGTCCTAGCCTAGGGCATACGTGGAGGCATATTCCTAAGAATATGCCCCCTCCCAAAGTGGTAACCCGACCGGGGTGCTTTTCCCCCGTGTCACACATGCTTTAACAACGTAAGCCTCTGCGGCACCCGCGTCAGCCGACGTGAGCGTCATCACCCTTGTCGGCCATGACCCGGTGGTCCTGCCCTTGCTTTATTCGCTCATGCAGTGTGTACCGGACCTTCTTTTTTGACTAGAGAGATTCCTTCCTTCTCCCAGAAGCTAAGCGAGGATCCGGATCATAGTAGATCCGGGCACACCTGTTCCTGCACATAAGTTAGACAAGCACTACCGACTTACTCCTTAAGTCAGATGAGACAATGTTAGGCGACTCCTCCTGGTCCGGGTTACTCCGTGATTTGGACTGCCTTGAGGTGACCCGGTCAGCATCCGCTTTGACCTTGCCAGACCTCGGCTAACTCGGCCGTTATACCTCGGAGTGACCCTAGCCGGGGGTATCCCCCCAACATAAACCACATAAGGATCCACTAGAGTCATTGGATGTGTGTTCTTCTCACAAACCACATATCACCAGTGTCATTGCATGTGTGTTCTTCCCACAGACCACACATAGATCCACCGGTGTCATTGCATGTGTGTTCTTCTCACAAACCACACATGGATCCACCAGTGCCATCGCATGTCTGCTCTTTTCATGAACCACGGCTAGAGTCATTGCATGTGTGTTCTTCTCACATACCACATATCACCTGTGTCATTGGATGTGTGTTCTTCCCATAGACCACACATGGATCCACCAGTGTCATTGCATATGTGTTCTTCCCACAGACCACACATGGATCCACCCAGTGTCATTGCATGTGTGTTCTTCCGACAGACCACACATGGATCGACCAGAGCCATTGCACGTGTGTTCTTCCCATGAACCACACATGGATCCACCAGTGTCATCGCATGTCTGCTCTTTTCATGAACCATAGCTAGAGTCATTGCATGTGTGTTCTTCTCACAAACCACATATCACCGATGTCATTGCATGTGTGTTCTTCCCATGAACCACACATGGATCCACCAGTGTCATTGCATGTGTGTTCTTCCCACAGACCACACATGGATCCACCAATGTCATTACATGTGTGTTCTTCCCATGAACCACACATGGATCCACCAGTGTCATTGTATGTTTGCTCTTCCCATGAACCACAACTAGAGTCATCGCATGCGTGCTCTTTTCATGAACCACAGCTAGAGTCATTGCATGTGTGTTCTTCTTACAAACCATATCATGAACCACACCCAGTGTCATTGCATGTGTGTTCTTCTCACAAACCACACATGGATCCACCGGTGTCATTGCATGTCTGCTCTTCTCATTAACCATAGCTAGAGTCATTGCATGTCTGTTCTTTTCACAAACCACATATCACCAGAGTTATTGCATGTGTGTTCTTCCCATGAACCACACATGGATTCACCAGTGTCATTGCATGTGTGTTCTTCTCACAAACCACACATGGATCCACCCAGTGTCATTGCATGGGTGTTCTTCCCATGAACCACACATGGATCCACCAGTGTCATTGCATGTCTGCTCTTTTCATGAACCACAGCTAGAGTCATTGGATGTGTGTTCTTCTCACAGAACACATATCACCAGTCTCATTGCATGTGTGTTCTTCCCAAAGACCACACATGGATCCACCAGTGTCATTGCATGTGTGTTCTTCCCAAAGACCACACATGGATCCACCAGTGTCATTGCATGTGTGTTCTTCTCACAAACCACATCATGAACCACACCCAGTGTCATTGCATGTGTGTGCTTCTCACAGAACACACATGGATCCACCAGTGTCATTGCATGTGTGTTCTTCTCACAAACCATATCATGAACCACACCTAGTGTCATTGCATGTGGGTTCTTGTCATTAACCCCACATGGATCCACCGGTGTCATTGCATGTCTGCCCTTTTCTTGAACCACAACTAGAGTCATTGCATGTGTGTTCTTCTCACAAACCACATATCACCGGTGTCATTGCATGTGTGTTCTTCCCATGAACCACACATGGATCCACCAGTGTCATTGCATGTGTCTTCTTCCCACAGACCACACATGGATCCATCAGTGTCCTTGGATGTGTGTTCTTCCCATGAACCACACAAGGATCCACCAGTGTCATTGTATGTCTGCTCTTCCCATGAACCATAGCTAGAGTCATCGCATGCGTGCTCTTTTCATGAACCACAACTAGAGTCATTGCATGTGTGTTCTTCTTACAAACCATATCATGAACCACACCCCGTGTCATTGCATGTGTGTTCTTCTCACAAACCACACATGGATCCACCGGTGTCATTGCATGTCTGCTCTTCTCATTAACCACAACTAGAGTCATTGCATGTCTGTTCTTTTCACAAACCACATATCACCAGAGTCACTGCATGTGTGTTCTTCCCATGAACCACACATGGATCCACCAGTGTGATTGCTTGTGTGTTCTTCTCACAAACCACACATGGATCCACCCAGTGTCACTGCATGTGTGTTCTTCCCATGAACCACACATGAATCCACCAGTGTCATTGCATGTTTGCTCTTTTCATGAACCACAACTAGAGTCATTGGATGTGTGTTCTTCTCACAGACCACATATCACCAGTGTCATTGCATGTGTGTTCTTCCCAAAGACCACACATGGATCCACCAGTGTCATTGCATGTGTGTGCTTCCCATGAACCACACATGGATCCACCAGTGTCACTGCATGTGTGTTATTCTCACAGACCACGTAAGGATCCACCAGTGTCATTGCATGTGTGTTCTTCTCACAAACCATATAATGAACCACACCCAGTGTCATTGCATGTGTGTTCTTCTCATTAACCCCACATGGATCCACCAAGTGTCATCGTATGTCTGCTCTTCTCATTAACCACAGCTAGAGTCATTGCATGTCTGTTTTTTCACAAACCACATATCACCAGAGTCATTGCATGTGTGTTCTTCTCACAGACCACATATCACCTGTGTCATTGCATGTGTGTTCTTCCCATGAACCACACATGGATCCAGCTAGAGTCATCGCATGTGTGTTATTCTCACAAACCACGTAAGGATCCACCGGTGTAATTGCATGTGTGTTCTTCCCATAGACCACACATGGATCGACCAGTGGCATCGCAGGTCTGCTCTTTTCATGAACCTCAGTTAGAGTCATCGCATGTCTGCTCTTTTCATGAACCACAGCTAGAGTCATTGCATGTGTGTTCTTCTTACAAACCATATCATGAACCACACCCAGTGTCATTGCATGTGTGTTCTTCTCACAAGCCACACATGGATCCACCGGTGTCATTGCATGTCTGCTCTTCTCATTAACCACAGCTAGAGTCATTGCATGCCTGTTCTTTTCACAAACCACATATCATCAGAGTCATTGCATGTGTGTTCTTCCCATGAACCACACATGGATCCACCAGTGTCATTGCATGTTTGTTTTTCTCACAAACCACACATGGATCCACCCAGTGTCATCGCATGTCTGCTCTTTCCATGAACCATAGCTAGAGTCATTGCATGTGTGTTCTTCTCACAGACCACATATCACCTGTGTCATTGCATGTGTGTTCTTCCCACAGACCACACATGGATCCACCAATGTCATTGCATGTGTATTCTTCCCACAGACCACACATGGATCCACCAAGTGTCATTGCATGTGTGTTCTTCCCACGAACCACAACTAGAGTCATTGCATGCGTGTTCTTCTCACAAACCATATTATGAACCACACCCAATGTCATTGCATGTGTGTTCTTCTCATTAACTACACATGGATCCACCGGTGTCATTGCATGTCTGCTCTTCTCATTAACCACAGCTAGAGTCATTGCATGTGTGTTCTTCTCACAAACCACATATCACTAGAGTCATTGCATGTGTGTTCTTCCCATAGACTACACATGGATCCACCAGCGTCATTGCATGTGTGTTCTTCCCATGAACCACACATGGATCCACAAGTGTCATCGCATGTCTCCTCTTTTCATGAACCATAGCTAGAGTCATTGCATGTGTGTTCTTCTCACATACCACATATCACCTGTGTCATTGCATGTGTGTTATTCCCAAAGACCACACATGGATCCACCAGTGTCATTGCATGTGTGTTCTTCTCACAAACCACACATGGATCCACCCAGTGTCATTGCATGTGTGTTCTTCCCATGAACCACAGCTAGAGTCATTGCATGCGTGTTCTTCTCACAAACCTCATCATGAACCACACCAGTGTCATTGCATGTGTGTTCTTCTCATTAAACCCACATGGATCCACCGGTGTCATGGCATGTCTGTTCTTCTCATTAACCACAGCTAGAGTCATTGCATGTGTGTTCTTCTCACAAACCACATATCACCAGAGTCATTGCATGTGTGCTCTTCCCACAGACCACACATGGATCCACCAGTGCCATCGCATGTCTCCTCTTCTCGTGAACTACAACTAGAGTCATTGCATGTGTGTTCTTCTCACAGACCACATGTGGATCCACTAGTGCCATCGCATGTCTGCTCTTTTCATGAACCACAGCTAGAGTCATTGCATGTGTGTTCTTCTCACAGACCACATATCACCTGTGTCATTGCATGTGTGTTCTTCCCACAGACCACACATGGATCCACCAGTGTCATTGCATGTGTGTTGTTCCCACAGACCACACATGGATCCACCCAGTGTCATTGCATGTGTGTTCTTCTCACAGACCACATATCACCGGTGTCATTGCATGTGTGTTGTTCCCATGAACCACACATGGATCCACTAGTGTCATTGCATGCGTGTTCTTCCCATGAACCACACATGGATCCACCAGTGTCATTGCATGTGTGTTAGTCTCACAAACCACGTAAGGATCCACCAGTGTCATTGCATGTGTGTTCTTCTCACAAACCATATCATGAACAACACCCAGTGTCATTGGATATGTGTTCTTCTCACAAACCACATATCACCAGTGTCATTGATTGTGTGTTCTTCCCAGAGACCACACATGGATCCACCGGTGTTATTGCATGTGTGTTCTTCTCAGAAACCACACATGGATCCACCAGTGCCATCGCATGTCTACTCTTTTCATGAACCACGGCTAGAGTCATTGCTTGTGTGTTCTTCTCATAGACCACATATCCCCTGTGTCATTGCATGTGTGTTCTTCCCACAGACCACACATGGATCCACTAGTGTCATTGCATGTGTGTTCTTCCCACAGACCACACATGGATCCACCTAGTGTCATTGCATGTGTGTACTTCCCACATACCACACATGGATCCACCAGAGTCATTGCATGTGTGTTCTTCCCATGAACCACACATGGATCCACCAGTGTCATCGCATGTCTACTCTTTTCATGAACCACAACTAGAGTCATTGCATGTGTGTTCTTCTCACAAACCACATATCACAGGTGTCATTGCATGCGTGTTCTTCCCATGAACCACACATGGATCCACCAGTGTCATTGCATGTGTGTTCTTCCCACAAACCACACATGGATCCACCAATGTCATCGCATGTCTGCTCTTTTCATGAACCACAGCTAGAGTCATTGCATGTGTGTTCTTCCCACAGACCACATATCACCTGTGTCATTGCATGTGTGTTCTTCCGTAGACCACACATGGATCCACCAGTGTCATTGCATGTGTGTTCTTCTCACAAACCACACATGGATCTACCCAGTGTCATTGCATGTGTGTTCTTCCCATGAACCACAGCTAGAGTCATTGCATGCGTGTTCTTCTCACAAACCATATCATGAACTACACCCAGTGTCATTGCATGTGTGTTCTTCTCATTAACCCCACATGGATCCACCGGTGTCATTGCATGTCTGCTCTTCTCATTAACCACAGCTAGAGTCATTGCATGTGTATTCTTCTCACAAACCACATATCACCAGATTCATTGCATGTGTGTTCTTACCATAGACCACACATGGATCCACCAGTGCCATCGCATGTCTGCTCTTTTCATGAACCACAGCTAGAGTCATTGCATGTGTGTCCTTCTCACAGACCACGCATGTATCCACCAATGCCATCGCATGTCTGCTCTTTTCATGAACCACAGCTAGAGTCATTGCATGTGTGTTTTTCTCACATACCACATATCACCTGTGTCATTGCATGTGTGCTTCCCACAGACCACACATGGATCCACCAGTGTCATTGCATGTGTGTTTTTCCCACAGACCACACATGGATCCACCCAATGTCATTGCATGTGTGTTCTTTTCACAGACCACATATCACCGATGTCATTGCATGTGTGTTCTTCCCATGAACCACACATGGATCCACCAGTGTCATTGTATGTGTGTTCTTCCCATGAACCACACATGGATCCACGAGTGTCTTTGCTTGTGTGTTTCTCTCACAGACCACGTAAGGATCCACCAGTGTCATTGCATGTGTGTTATTCTCACAAACCATATCATGAACCACACCCAGTGTCAATGGATGTGTGTTCTTATCACAGACCACACATGGATCCACCGATGTCATTGCATGTCTGCTCTTCTCATTAACCACAACTAGAGTCATTGCATGTCTGTTCTTTTCACAAACCACATATCACCAGAGTCATTGAATGTGTGTTCTTCCCACAGACCACACATGGATCCACCCAGTGTCATTGCATGTGTGTTCTTCTCACAGACCACATATCACCGGTGCCATTGCATGTGTGTTCTTCCCATGAACCACACATGGATACACCAGTGTCATTGCATGTGTGTTCTTCCCATGAACCACACATGGATCCACCAGTGTCATTGCATGTGTGTTATTCTCATAGACCACGTAAGGATCCACCAGTGTCATTGCATGTGTGTTGTTCTCACAAACCATATCATGAACCACACCCAGTGTCATTGGATGTGTGTTCTTCTCACAAACCACATATCACCAGTGTCATTGATTGTGTGTTCTTCCCAGAGACCACACATGGATCCACCGGTGTCATTGCATGTGTGTTCTTCTCAGAAACCACACATGGATCCACCAGTGCCATCACATGTCTACTCTTTTCATGAACCACGGCTAGAGTCATTGAATGTGTGTTCTTCTCATAGACCACATATCACCTGTGTCATTGCATGTGTGTTCTTCCCACAGACCACACATGGATCCACTAGTGTCATTGCATGTGTGTTCTTCCCACAGACCACACATGTATCCACCCAGTGTCATTGCATGTGTGTACTTCGCACATACCACACATGGATCCACCAGAGTCATTACATCTGTGTTCTTCCCATGAACCACACATGGATCCACCAGTGTCATCGCATGTCTACTCTTTTCATGAACCACAACTAGAGTCATTGCATGTGTGTTCTTCTCAAAAACCACATATCACAGGTGTCATTGCATGCGTGTTATTCCCATGAACCACACATGGATCCACCAGTGTCATTGCATGTGTGTTCTTCCCACAGACCACACATGGATCCACCAATGTCATCGCCTGTCTGCTCTTTTCATGAACCACAGCTAGAGTCATTGCATGTGTGTTCTTCCCACAGACCACATATCACCTGTGTCATTGCATGTGTGTTCTTCCGTACACCACACATGGATCCACCAGTGTCATTGCATGTGTGTTCTTCTCACAAACCACACATGGATCTACCTAGTGTCATTGCATGTGTGTTCTTCCCATGAACCACACCTAGAGTCATTGCATGCGTGTTCTTCTCACAAACCATATCATGAACTACACCCAGTGTCATTGCATGTGTGTTCTTCTCATTAACCCCACATGGATCCACCGGTGTCATTGCATGTCTACTCTTCTCATTAACCACAGCTAGAGTCATTGCATGTGTGTTCTTCTCACAAACCACATATCACCAGAGTCATTGCATGTGTGTTCTTACCATAGACCACACATGGATCCACCAGTGCCATCGCATGTCTGCTCTTTTCATGAACCACAACTAGAGTCATTGCATGTGTGTCCTTCTCACAGACCAGACATGTATCCACCAATGCCATCGCATGTCTGCTCTTTTCATGAACCACAGCTAGAGTCATTGCATGTGTGTTCTTCTCACAGACCACATATCACCTGTGTCATTGCATGTGTGCTTCCCACAGACCACACATGGATCCACCAGTGTCATTGCATGTCTGTTCTTCCCACAGACCACACATGGATCAACCCAGTGTCATTGCATGTGTGTTCTTCTCACAGACCACATATCACCGATGTCACTGCATGTGTGTTCTTCCCATGAACCACACATGGATCCACCAGTGTCATTGTATGTGTGTTCTTCCCATGAACCACACATGGATCCACCAGTGTATTTGCTTGTGTGTTATTCTCACAGACCACGTAAGGATCCACCAGTGTCATTGCATGTGTGTTCTTCTCACAAACCATATCATGAACCACACCCAGTGTCATTGGATGTGTGTTCTTATCACAGACCACACATGGATCCACCGGTGTCATTGCATGTCTGCTCTTCTCATTAACCACAACTAGAGTCATTGCATGTCTGTTCTTTTCACATACCACATATCACCAGAGTCATTGCATGTGTGTTCTTCCCACAGACCACACATGGATCCACCCAGTGTCATTGCATGTGTGTTCTTCTCACAGACCACATATCACCGGTGTCATTGCATGTGTGTTCTTCCCATGAACCACACATGGATCCACCAGTGTCATTGCATGTGTGTTCTTCCCATGAACCACACATGAATCCACCAGTGTCATTGCATGTGTGTTATTCTCACATACCACGTAAGGATCCACCAGTGTCATTGCATGTGTGTTCTTCTCACAAACCATATCATGAACCACACCCAGTGTCATTGGATGTGTGTTCTTCCCAGAGACCACACATGGATCCACCGGTGTCATTGCATGTGTGTTCTTCTCAGAAACCACACATGGATCCACCAGTGCCATCGCATGTCTACTCTTTTCATGAACCATGGCTAGAGTCATTGCATGTGTGTTCTTCTCATAGACCACATATCACCTGTGTCATTGCATGTGTGTTCTTCCCACAGACCACACATGGATCCACTAGTGTCATTGCATGTGTGTTCTTCCCACAGACCACACATGGATCCACCCAGTGTCCTTGCATGTGTGTACTTCCCACATACCACACATGGATCCACCAGAGTCATTGCACGTGTGTTCTTCCCATGAACCACACATGGATCCACCAGTGTCATCGCATGTCTACTCTTTTCATGAACCATAGCTAGAGTCATTGCATGTGTGTTCTTCTCACAAACCACATATCACCGGTGTCATTGCATGCGTGTTCTTCCCATGAACCACACATGGATCCACCAGTGTCATTGCATGTGTGTTCTTCCCACAGACCACACATGGATCCACCAATGTCATCGCATGTCTGCTCTTTTCATGAACCACAGCTAGAGTCATTGCATGTGTGTTCTTCCCACACACCACATATCACCTGTGTCATTGCATGTGTGTTCTTCCCAAGACTACACATGGATCCACCAGTGTCATTGCATGTGTGTTCTTCTCACAAACCATACATGGATCTACCCAGTGTCATTGCATGTGTGTTCTTCCCATGAACCACAGCTAGAGTCATTGCATGCGTGTTCTTCTCACAAACCATATCATGAACTACACCCAGTGTCATTGCATATGTGTTCTTCTCATTAACCCCACATGGATCCACCGGTGTCATTGCATGTCTGCTCTTCTCATTAACCACAGCTAGAGTCATTGCATGTGTGTTCTTCTCAAAAACCACATATCACCAGAGTCATTGCATGTGTGTTCTTCCCATAGACCACACATGGATCCACCAGTGCCATCGCATGTCTGCTCTTTTCATTAACCACAGCTAGAGTCATTGCATGTGTGTCCTTCTCACAGACCACACATGTATCCACCAATGCCATCACATGTCTGCTCTTTTCATGAACCACAGCTAGAGTCATTGCATGTGTGTTCTTCTCACAGACCACATATCACCTGTGTTATTGCATGTGTGCTTCCCACAGACCACACATGGATCCACCAGTGTCATTGCATGTGTGTTCTACCCACAGACCACACATGGATACACCTAGTGTCATTGCATGTGTGTTCTTCTCACAGACCACATATCACCGATGTCATTGCATGTGTGTTCTTCGCATGAACCACACATGGATCCACCAGTGTCATTGCTCGTGTGTTATTCTCACAGACCACGTAAGGATCCACCAGTGTCATTGCATGTGTGTTCTTCTCACAAACCATATCATGAACCACACCCAGTGTCATTGGATGTGTGTTCTTCTCACAGACCACACATGGATCCACCGGTGTCATTGCATGTCTGCTCTTCTCATTAACCACAACTAGAGTCATTGCATGTCTGTTCTTTTCACAAAACACATATCACCAGAGTCATTGCATGTGTGTTCTTCCCATGAACCACACATGGATCCACCAGTGTCATTGCATGTGTGTTCTTCTCACAAACAACACATGGATCCACCCAGTTTCATTGCATGTGTGTTCTTCCCATGAACCACACATGGATCCACCAGTGTCATTGCATGTGTGTTCTTCCCAAAGACCACACATGGATCCACCAGTGTCATTGCATGTGTGTTCTTCCCATGAACCACACATGGATCCACCAGTGTCATTGCATGTGTGTTATTCTCATAGACCACGTAAGGATCCACCAGTGTCATTGCATGTGTGTTCTTCTCACAAACCATATGATGAACCACACCCAGTGTCATTGGATGTGTGTTCTTCTCACAAACCACATATCACCAGCGTCATTGCATGTGTGTTCTTCCCACAGACCACACATGGATCCACCGGTGTCATTCCATGTGTGTTCTTCTCACAAATCACACATGGATCCACCAGTACCATCGCATGTCTGCTCTTTTCATGAACCACGGCTAGAGTCATTGCATGTGTGTTCTTCTCACATACCACATATCACCTGTGTCATTGCATGTGTGTTCTGCCCACATACCACACATGGATCCACCAGTGTCATTGCATGTGTGTTCTTCCCACAGACCACGCATGGATCCACCCAGTGTCATTGCATGTGTGTTCTTCCCACAGACCACACATGGATCCACCAGAGTCATTGCACGTGTGTTCTTCCCATGAACCACACATGGATCCACCAGTGTCATTGCATTTCTGCTCTTTTCATGAACCACATCTAGAGTCATTGCATGTGTATTCTTCTCACAAACTACATATCACCGGTTTCATTGCATGTGTGTTCTTCCCATGAACCACACATGGATACACCAGTGTCATTGCATGTGTGTTCTTCCCACAGACCACACATGGATCCACCAATGTCATTGCATGTGTGTTCTTGCCATGAAACACACATGGATCCACCAGTGTCATTGTATGTCTGCTCTTCCCATGAACCACAGCTAGAGTCATCGCATGCGTGCTCTTTTCATGAACCACAGCTAGATTCATTGCATGTGTGTTCTTCATACAAACCATATCATGAACCACACCCAGTGTCATTGCATGTGTGTTTTCTCACAAACCACACATGGATCCACCAGTGTCATTGCATGTCTCCTCTTCTCATTAACCACAGCTAGAGTCATTGCATGTCTGGTCTTTTCACAAATCACATATCACCAGAGTCATTGCATGTGTGTTCTTACCATGAACCACACATGGATCCACCAGTGTCATTGCATGTGTGTTCTTCTCACAAACCACACATGGATCCACCCAGTGTCATTGCATGTGTGTTCTTCCCATGAACCACACATGGATCCACCAGTGTCATTGCATGTCTGCTCTTTTCATAAACCACAGCTAGAGTCATTGGATGTGTGTTCTTCTCACAGACCACATCTCACCGGTGTCATTCCATGTGTGTTCTTCCCAAAGACCACACATGGATCCAACCCAGTGTCATTGCATGTGTGTTCTTCTCACAAACCACATCATGAACCACACCCAGTGTCATTGCATGTGTGTTCTCACAGACCACACATGGATCCACCAGTATCATTGCATGTGTGTTCTTCTCACAAACCATATCATGAACCACACCCAGTGTCATTGCATGTGTGTTCTGCTCATTAACCCCACATGGATACACCGGTGTCATTGCATGTCTGCTCTTTTCATGAACGACAGCTAGAGTCATTGCATGTGTGTTCTTCTCACAAACCACATATCACCGGTGTCATTTCATGTGTGTTCTTCCCATGAACCACACATGGATCCACCAGTGTCATTGCATGTGTGTTCTTCCCACAGACCACAGATGGATCCACCAGTGTCATTGCATGTGTGTTCTTCCCATGAACCACACATGGATCCACCAGTGTCATTGTATGTCTGCTCTTCCCATTAACCACAGCTAGAGTCATCGCATGCGTGCTCTTTTCATGAACCACAGCTAGAGTCATTGCATGTGTGTTCTTCTTACAAACCATATCATGAACCACACCCAGTGTCATTGCATGTGTGTTTTCTCACAAACCACACATGGATCCACCGGTGTCATTGCATGTCTGCTCTTCTCATTAACCACAGCTAGAGTCATTGCATGTCTGGTATTTTCACAAACCACATATCACCAGAGTCATTGCATGTGTGTTCTTCCCATGAACCACACATGGATCCACCAGTGTCATTGCATGTGTGTTCTTCTCACAAACAACACATGGATCCACCCAGTTTCATTGCATGTGTGTTCTTCCCACGAACCACACATGGATCCACCAGTGTCATTGTATGTCTGCTCTTTTCATGAACCACAGCTAGAGTCATTGGATGTGTGTTCTTCTCACAGACCACATATCACCAGTGTCACTGCATTTGTGTTCTTCCCAAAGACCACACATGGATCCACCAGTGTCATTGCATGTGTGTTCTTCTCACGGACCACATACAACCTGTGTCATTGCATGTGTGTTCTGCCCACATACCACACATGGATCCACTAGTGTAATTGCATGTGTGTTCTTCCCACAGACCACACATGGATCCACCCAGTGTCATTGCATGTGTGTTCTTCCCACAGACCACACATGGATCCACCAGAGTCATTGCACATGTGTTCTTCCCATGAACCACACATGGATCCACCAGTGTCATTGCATGTCTGCTCTTTTCATGAACCACAGCTAGAGTCATTGCATGTGTATTCTTCTCACAAACCACATATCACCAGTTTCATTGCATGTGTGTTCTTCCCATGAACCACACATGGATCCACCAGTGTCATTGCATGTGTGTTCTTCCCACAGACCACACATGGATCCACCAATGTCATTGCATGTGTGTTCTTGCCATGAACCACACATGGATCCACCAGTGTCATTGTATGTCTGCTCTTCCCATGAACCACAACTAGAGTCATCGCATGCGTGCTCTTTTCATGAACCACAGCTAGAGTCATTGCATGTGTGTTCTTCTTACAAACCATATCATGAACCACACCCAGTGTCATTGCATGTGTGTTTTCTCACAAACCACACATGGATCCACCGGTGTCATTGCATGTCTGCTCTTCTCATTAACCACAGCTAGAGTCATTGCATGTCTCGTCTTTTCACAAACCACATATCACCAGAGTCATTGCATGTGTGTTATTCTCACAAACAACACATGGATCCACCCAGTTTCATTGCATGTGTGTTCTTCCCATGAACCACACATGGATCCACCAGTGTCATTGCATGTCTGCTCTTTTCATGAACCACAGCTAGAGTCATTGGATGTGTGTTCTTCTCATAGACCACATATCACCAGTGTCACTGCATTTGTGTTCTTCCCAAAGACCACACATGGATCCACCAGTGTCATTGCATGTGTGTTCTTCTCACAAACCACATCATGAACCACACCCAGTGTCATTGCATGTGTTTTCTCACAGACCACACATGGATCCACCAGTATCATTGCATGTGTGTTCTTCTCACAAACCATATCATGAACCACACCCAGTGTCATTGCATGTGTGTTCTTCTCATTAACCCCACATGGATACACCGGTGTCATTGCATGTCTGCTCTTTTCATGAACGACAGCTAGAGTCATTGCATGTGTGTTCTTCTCACAAACCACATATCACCGGTGTCATTTCATGTGTGTTCTTCCCATGAACTACACATGGATCCACCAGTGTCATTGCATGTGTGTTCTTCCCACAGACCATAGATGGATCCACCAGTGTCTTTGCATGTGTGTTCTTCCCATGAACCACACATGGATCCACCAGTGTCATTGTATGTCTGCTCTTCCCATTAACCACAGCTAGAGTCATCGCATGCATCCTCTTTTCATGAACCACAGCTAGAGTCATTGTATGTGTGTTCTTCTTACAAACCATATCATGAACCACACCCAGTGTCATTGCATGTGTGTTTTCTCACAAACCACACATGGATCCACCGGTGTCATTGCATGTATGCTCTTCTGATTAACCACAGCTAGAGTCAGTGCATGTCTGGTCTTTTCACAAACCACATATCAACAGAGTCATTGCATGTGTGTTCTTCCCATGAACCACACATGGATCCACCAGTGTCATTGTATGTGTGTTCTTCTCACAAACAACACATGGATCCACCCAGTTTCATTGCATGTGCGTTCTTCCCATGAACCACACATGGATCCACCAGTGTCATTGCATGTCTGCTCTTTTCATGAACCACAGCTAGAGTCATTGGATGTGTGTTGTTCTCACAGACCACATATCACCAGTGTCACTGCATGTGTCTTCTTCCCAAAGACCACACATGGATCCACCAGTGTCATTGCATGTGTGTTCTTCCCATGAACCACACATGGATCCACCAGTGTCATTGCATGTGTGTTATTCTCACAGACCGCGTAAGGATCCACCAGTGTCATTCCATGTGTGTTCTTCTCACAAACCATATCATGAACCACACCCAGTGTCATTGGATGTGTGTTCTTCTCACAAACCACATATCACCAGTGTCATTGCATGTGTGTTCTTCCCACAAACCACACATGGATCCACCAGTGTCATTGCATGTGTGTTCTTCTCACAAACCACACATGGATCCACCAGTGCCATCGCATGTCTGCTCTTTACATGAACCACGGCTATAGCCATTGCATGTGTGTTCTTCTCATAGACCACATATCACCTGTGTCATTGCATGTGTGTTCTTCCCACAAACCACACATGGATCCACCTAGTGTCATTGCATGTCTGTTCTTCCCACAGACCACACATGGATCCACCAGAGTAATTGCACGTGTGTTCTTCCCATGAACCACACATGGATCCACCAGTGTCATTGCATGTCTGCTCTTTTCATGAACCACATCTAGAGTCATTGCATGTGTGTTCTTCTCACAAACCACATATCACTGGTGTCATTGCATGTGTGTTCTTCCCATGAACCACACATGGATCCACCAGTGTCATTGCATGTGTGTTCTTCCCACAGACCACACATGGATCCACCAGTGTCATTGCATGTGTGTTCTTCCCATGAACCACACATGGATCCACCAGTGTCATTGTATGTCTGCTCTTCCCATGAACCACAACTAGAGTCATCGCATGCGTGCTCTTTTCATGAACCACAGCTAGAGTCATTGCATGTGTGTTCTTCTTACAAACCATATCATGAACCACACCCAGTGTCATTGCATGTGTGTTCTTCTCATGAACCACAGCCAGAGTCATTTCATGTGTGTTCTTCTCAGAGACCACATCTCACCGGTGTCATTCCATGTGTGTTCTTCCCAAAGACCACACATGGATCCAACCCAGTGTCATTGCATGTGTGTTCTTCTCACAAACCACATCATGAACCACACCCAGTGTCATTGCATGTGTGTTCTCACAGACCACACATGGATCCACCAGTATCATTGCATGTGTGTTCTTCTCACAAACCATATCATGAACCACACCCAGTGTCATTGCATGTGTGTTCTTCTCATTAACCCCACATGGATACACCGGTGTCATTGCATGTCTGCTCTTTTCATGAACGACAGCTAGAGTCATTGCATGTGTGTTCTTCTCACAAACCACATATCACCGGTGTCATTTCATGTGTGTTCTTCCCATGAACCACACATGGATCCACCAGTGTCATTGCATGTGTGTTCTTCCCACAGACCACAGATGGATCCACCAGTGTCATTGCATGTGTGTTCTTCCCATGAACCACACATGGATCCACCAGTGTCATTGTATGTCTGCTCTTCCCATTAACCACAGCTAGAGTCATCGCATGCGTGCTCTTTTCATGAACCATAGCTAGAGTCATTGCATGTGTGTTCTTCTTACAAACCATATCATGAACCACACCCAGTGTCATTGCATGTGTGTTTTCTCACAAACCACACATGGATCCACTGGTGTCATTGCATGTCTGCTCTTCTCATTAACCACAGCTAGAGTCATTGCATGTCTGGTATTTTCACAAACCACATATCACCAGAGTCATTGCATGTGTGTTCTGCCCATGAACCACACATGGATCCACCAGTGTCATTGCATGTGTGTTCTTCTCACAAACAACACATGGATCCACCCAGTGTCATTGCATGTGTGTTCTTCCCACGAACCACACATGGATCCACCAGTGTCATTGTATGTCTGCTCTTTTCATGAACCACAGCTAGAGTCATTGGATGTGTGTTCTTCTCACATACCACATATCACCAGTGTCACTGCATTTGTGTTCTTCCCAAAGACCACACATGGATCCACCAGTGTCATTGCATGTGTGTTCTTCTCACGGACCACATATAACCTGTGTCATTGCATGTGTGTTCTGCCCACATACCACACATGGATCCACTAGTGTAATTGCATGTGTGTTCTTCCCACAGACCACACATGGATCCACCCAGTGTCATTGCATGTGTGTTCTTCCCACAGACCACACATGGATCCACCAGAGTCATTGCACATGTGTTCTTCCCATGAACCACACATGGATCCACCAGTGTCATTGCATGTCTGCTCTTTTCATGAACCACAGCTAGAGTCATTGCATGTGTATTCTTCTCACAAACCACATATCACCAGTTTCATTGCATGTGTGTTCTTCCCATGAACCACACATGGATCCACCAGTGTCATTGCATGTGTGTTCTTCCCACAGACCACACATGGATCCACCAATGTCATTGCATGTGTGTTCTTGCCATGAACCACACATGGATCCACCAGTGTCATTGTATGTCTGCTCTTCCCATGAACCACAACTAGAGTCATCGCATGCGTGCTCTTTTCATGAACCACAGCTAGAGTCATTGCATGTGTGTTCTTCTTACAAACCATATCATGAACCACACCCAGTGTCATTGCATGTGTGTTTTCTCACAAACCACACATGGATCCACCGGTGTCATTGCATGTCTGCTCTTCTCATTAACCACAGCTAGAGTCATTGCATGTCTCGTCTTTTCACAAACCACATATCACCAGAGTCATTGCATGTGTGTTATTCTCACAAACAACACATGGATCCACCCAGTTTCATTGCATGTGTGTTCTTCCCATGAACCACACATGGATCCACCAGTGTCATTGCATGTCTGCTCTTTTCATGAACCACAGCTAGAGTCATTGGATGTGTGTTCTTCTCATAGACCACATATCACCAGTGTCACTGCATTTGTGTTCTTCCCAAAGACCACACATGGATCCACCAGTGTCATTGCATGTGTGTTCTTCTCACAAACCACATCATGAACCACACCCAGTGTCATTGCATGTGTGTTCTCACAGACCACACATGGATCCACCAGTATCATTGCATGTGTGTTCTTCTCACAAACCATATCATGAACCACACCCAGTGTCATTGCATGTGTGTTCTTCTCATTAACCCCACATGGATACACCGGTGTCATTGCATGTCTGCTCTTTTCATGAACGACAGCTAGAGTCATTGCATGTGTGTTCTTCTCACAAACCACATATCACCGGTGTCATTTCATGTGTGTTCTTCCCATGAACCACACATGGATCCACCAGTGTCATTGCATGTGTGTTCTTCTCACAAACAACACATGGATCCACCCAGTTTCATTGCATGTGTGTTCTTCCCACGAACCACACATGGATCCACCAGTGTCATTGTATGTCTGCTCTTTTCATGAACCACAGCTAGAGTCATTGGATGTGTGTTCTTCTCACAGACCACATATCACCAGTGTCACTGCATTTGTGTTCTTCCCAAAGACCACACATGGATCCACCAGTGTCATTGCATGTGTGTTCTTCTCACGGACCACATACAACCTGTGTCATTGCATGTGTGTTCTGCCCACATACCACACATGGATCCACTAGTGTAATTGCATGTGTGTTCTTCCCACAGACCACACATGGATCCACCCAGTGTCATTGCATGTGTGTTCTTCCCACAGACCACACATGGATCCACCAGAGTCATTGCACATGTGTTCTTCCCATGAACCACACATGGATCCACCAGTGTCATTGCATGTCTGCTCTTTTCATGAACCACAGCTAGAGTCATTGCATGTGTATTCTTCTCACAAACCACATATCACCAGTTTCATTGCATGTGTGTTCTTCCCATGAACCACACATGGATCCACCAGTGTCATTGCATGTGTGTTCTTCCCACAGACCACACATGGATCCACCAATGTCATTGCATGTGTGTTCTTGCCATGAACCACACATGGATCCACCAGTGTCATTGTATGTCTGCTCTTCCCATGAACCACAACTAGAGTCATCGCATGCGTGCTCTTTTCATGAACCACAGCTAGAGTCATTGCATGTGTGTTCTTCTTACAAACCATATCATGAACCACACCCAGTGTCATTGCATGTGTGTTTTCTCACAAACCACACATGGATCCACCGGTGTCATTGCATGTCTGCTCTTCTCATTAACCACAGCTAGAGTCATTGCATGTCTCGTCTTTTCACAAACCACATATCACCAGAGTCATTGCATGTGTGTTATTCTCACAAACAACACATGGATCCACCCAGTTTCATTGCATGTGTGTTCTTCCCATGAACCACACATGGATCCACCAGTGTCATTGCATGTCTGCTCTTTTCATGAACCACAGCTAGAGTCATTGGATGTGTGTTCTTCTCATAGACCACATATCACCAGTGTCACTGCATTTGTGTTCTTCCCAAAGACCACACATGGATCCACCAGTGTCATTGCATGTGTGTTCTTCTCACAAACCACATCATGAACCACACCCAGTGTCATTGCATGTGTTTTCTCACAGACCACACATGGATCCACCAGTATCATTGCATGTGTGTTCTTCTCACAAACCATATCATGAACCACACCCAGTGTCATTGCATGTGTGTTCTTCTCATTAACCCCACATGGATACACCGGTGTCATTGCATGTCTGCTCTTTTCATGAACGACAGCTAGAGTCATTGCATGTGTGTTCTTCTCACAAACCACATATCACCGGTGTCATTTCATGTGTGTTCTTCCCATGAACTACACATGGATCCACCAGTGTCATTGCATGTGTGTTCTTCCCACAGACCATAGATGGATCCACCAGTGTCTTTGCATGTGTGTTCTTCCCATGAACCACACATGGATCCACCAGTGTCATTGTATGTCTGCTCTTCCCATTAACCACAGCTAGAGTCATCGCATGCATGCTCTTTTCATGAACCACAGCTAGAGTCATTGTATGTGTGTTCTTCTTACAAACCATATCATGAACCACACCCAGTGTCATTGCATGTGTGTTTTCTCACAAACCACACATGGATCCACCGGTGTCATTGCATGTATGCTCTTCTGATTAACCACAGCTAGAGTCAGTGCATGTCTGGTCTTTTCACAAACCACATATCAACAGAGTCATTGCATGTGTGTTCTTCCCATGAACCACACATGGATCCACCAGTGTCATTGTATGTGTGTTCTTCTCACAAACAACACATGAATCCACCCAGTTTCATTGCATGTGCGTTCTTCCCATGAACCACACATGGATCCACCAGTGTCATTGCATGTCTGCTCTTTTCATGAACCACAGCTAGAGTCATTGGATGTGTGTTGTTCTCATAGACCACATATCACCAGTGTCACTGCATGTGTCTTCTTCCCAAAGACCACACATGGATCCACCAGTGTCATTGCATGTGTGTTCTTCCCATGAACCACACATGGATCCACCAGTGTCATTGCATGTGTGTTATTCTCACAGACCGCGTAAGGATCCACCAGTGTCATTCCATGTGTGTTCTTCTCACAAACCATATCATGAACCACACCCAGTGTCATTGGATGTGTGTTCTTCTCACAAACCACATATCACCAGTGTCATTGCATGTGTGTTCTTCCCACAAACCACACATGGATCCACCAGTGTCATTGCATGTGTGTTCTTCTCACAAACCACACATGGATCCACCAGTGCCATCACATGTCTGCTCTTTACATGAACCACGGCTATAGCCATTGCATGTGTGTTCTTCTCATAGACCACATATCACCTGTGTCATTGCATGTGTGTTCTTCCCACAAACCACACATGGATCCACCTAGTGTCATTGCATGTCTGTTCTTCCCACAGACCACACATGGATCCACCAGAGTAATTGCACGTGTGTTCTTCCCATGAACCACACATGGATCCACCAGTGTCATTGCATGTCTGCTCTTTTCATGAACCACATCTAGAGTCATTGCATGTGTGTTCTTCTCACAAACCACATATCACTGGTGTCATTGCATGTGTGTTCTTCCCATGAACCACACATGGATCCACCAGTGTCATTGCATGTGTGTTCTTCCCACAGACCACACATGGATCCACCAGTGTCATTGCATGTGTGTTCTTCCCATGAACCACACATGGATCCACCAGTGTCATTGTATGTCTGCTCTTCCCATGAACCACAACTAGAGTCATCGCATGCGTGCTCTTTTCATGAACCACAGCTAGAGTCATTGCATGTGTGTTCTTCTTACAAACCATATCATGAACCACACCCAGTGTCATTGCATGTGTGTTCTTCTCATGAACCACAGCCAGAGTCATTTCATGTGTGTTCTTCTCAGAGACCACATCTCACCGGTGTCATTCCATGTGTGTTCTTCCCAAAGACCACACATGGATCCAACCCAGTGTCATTGCATGTGTGTTCTTCTCACAAACCACATCATGAACCACACCCAGTGTCATTGCATGTGTGTTCTCACAGACCACACATGGATCCACCAGTATCATTGCATGTGTGTTCTTCTCACAAACCATATCATGAACCACACCCAGTGTCATTGCATGTGTGTTCTTCTCATTAACCCCACATGGATACACCGGTGTCATTGCATGTCTGCTCTTTTCATGAACGACAGCTAGAGTCATTGCATGTGTGTTCTTCTCACAAACCACATATCACCGGTGTCATTTCATGTGTGTTCTTCCCATGAACCACACATGGATCCACCAGTGTCATTGCATGTGTGTTCTTCCCACAGACCACAGATGGATCCACCAGTGTCATTGCATGTGTGTTCTTCCCATGAACCACACATGGATCCACCAGTGTCATTGTATGTCTGCTCTTCCCATTAACCACAGCTAGAGTCATCGCATGCGTGCTCTTTTCATGAACCATAGCTAGAGTCATTGCATGTGTGTTCTTCTTACAAACCATATCATGAACCACACCCAGTGTCATTGCATGTGTGTTTTCTCACAAACCACACATGGATCCACTGGTGTCATTGCATGTCTGCTCTTCTCATTAACCACAGCTAGAGTCATTGCATGTCTGGTATTTTCACAAACCACATATCACCAGAGTCATTGCATGTGTGTTCTTCCCATGAACCACACATGGATCCACCAGTGTCATTGCATGTGTGTTCTTCTCACAAACAACACATGGATCCACCCAGTGTCATTGCATGTGTGTTCTTCCCACGAACCACACATGGATCCACCAGTGTCATTGTATGTCTGCTCTTTTCATGAACCACAGCTAGAGTCATTGGATGTGTGTTCTTCTCACATACCACATATCACCAGTGTCACTGCATTTGTGTTCTTCCCAAAGACCACACATGGATCCACCAGTGTCATTGCATGTGTGTTCTTCTCACGGACCACATATAACCTGTGTCATTGCATGTGTGTTCTGCCCACATACCACACATGGATCCACTAGTGTAATTGCATGTGTGTTCTTCCCACAGACCACACATGGATCCACCCAGTGTCATTGCATGTGTGTTCTTCCCACAGACCACACATGGATCCACCAGAGTCATTGCACATGTGTTCTTCCCATGAACCACACATGGATCCACCAGTGTCATTGCATGTCTGCTCTTTTCATGAACCACAGCTAGAGTCATTGCATGTGTATTCTTCTCACAAACCACATATCACCAGTTTCATTGCATGTGTGTTCTTCCCATGAACCACACATGGATCCACCAGTGTCATTGCATGTGTGTTCTTCCCACAGACCACACATGGATCCACCAATGTCATTGCATGTGTGTTCTTGCCATGAACCACACATGGATCCACCAGTGTCATTGTATGTCTGCTCTTCCCATGAACCACAACTAGAGTCATCGCATGCGTGCTCTTTTCATGAACCACAGCTAGAGTCATTGCATGTGTGTTCTTCTTACAAACCATATCATGAACCACACCCAGTGTCATTGCATGTGTGTTTTCTCACAAACCACACATGGATCCACCGGTGTCATTGCATGTCTGCTCTTCTCATTAACCACAGCTAGAGTCATTGCATGTCTCGTCTTTTCACAAACCACATATCACCAGAGTCATTGCATGTGTGTTATTCTCACAAACAACACATGGATCCACCCAGTTTCATTGCATGTGTGTTCTTCCCATGAACCACACATGGATCCACCAGTGTCATTGCATGTCTGCTCTTTTCATGAACCACAGCTAGAGTCATTGGATGTGTGTTCTTCTCATAGACCACATATCACCAGTGTCACTGCATTTGTGTTCTTCCCAAAGACCACACATGGATCCACCAGTGTCATTGCATGTGTGTTCTTCTCACAAACCACATCATGAACCACACCCAGTGTCATTGCATGTGTGTTCTCACAGACCACACATGGATCCACCAGTATCATTGCATGTGTGTTCTTCTCACAAACCATATCATGAACCACACCCAGTGTCATTGCATGTGTGTTCTTCTCATTAACCCCACATGGATACACCGGTGTCATTGCATGTCTGCTCTTTTCATGAACGACAGCTAGAGTCATTGCATGTGTGTTCTTCTCACAAACCACATATCACCGGTGTCATTTCATGTGTGTTCTTCCCATGAACTACACATGGATCCACCAGTGTCATTGCATGTGTGTTCTTCCCACAGACCATAGATGGATCCACCAGTGTCTTTGCATGTGTGTTCTTCCCATGAACCACACATGGATCCACCAGTGTCATTGTATGTCTGCTCTTCCCATTAACCACAGCTAGAGTCATCGCATGCATGCTCTTTTCATGAACCACAGCTAGAGTCATTGCATGTGTGTTCTTCTTACAAACCATATCATGAACCACACCCAGTGTCATTGCATGTGTGTTTTCTCACAAACCACACATGGATCCACCGGTGTCATTGCATGTATGCTCTTCTGATTAACCACAGCTAGAGTCAGTGCATGTCTGGTCTTTTCACAAACCACATATCAACAGAGTCATTGCATGTGTGTTCTTCCCATGAACCACACATGGATCCACCAGTGTCATTGTATGTGTGTTCTTCTCACAAACAACACATGGATCCACCCAGTTTCATTGCATGTGCGTTCTTCCCATGAACCACACATGGATCCACCAGTGTCATTGCATGTCTGCTCTTTTCATGAACCACAGCTAGAGTCATTGGATGTGTGTTGTTCTCACAGACCACATATCACCAGTGTCACTGCATGTGTCTTCTTCCCAAAGACCACACATGGATCCACCAGTGTCATTGCATGTGTGTTCTTCCCATGAACCACACATGGATCCACCAGTGTCATTGCATGTGTGTTATTCTCACAGACAGCGTAAGGATCCACCAGTGTCATTGCATGTGTGTTATTCTTACAGACCGCGTAAGGATCCACCAGTGTCATTCCATGTGTGTTCTTCTCACAAACCATATCATGAACCACACCCAGTGTCATTGCATGTGTGTTCTTCTCACAAACCACATATCACCAGTGTCATTGCATGTGTGTTCTTCCCACAAACCACGCATGGATCCACCAGTGTCATTGCATGTGTGTTCTTCTCACAAACCACACATGGATCCACCAGTGCCATCGCATGTCTGCTCTTTACATGAACCACGGCTATAGCCATTGCATGTGTGTTCTTCTCATAGACCACATATCACCTGTGTCATTGCATGTGTGTTCTTCCCACAAACCACACATGGATCCACCTAGTGTCATTGCATGTCTGTTCTTCCCACAGACCACACATGGATCCACCAGAGTCATTGCACGTGTGTTCTTCCCATGAACCACACATGGATCCACCAGTGTCATTGCATGTCTGCTCTTTTCATGAACCACATCTAGAGTCATTGCATGTGTGTTCTTCTCACAAACCACATATCACTGGTGTCATTGCATGTGTGTTCTTCCCATGAACCACACATGGATCCACCAGTGTCATTGCATGTGTGTTCTTCCCACAGACCACACATGGATCCACCAGTGTCATTGCATGTGTGTTCTTCCCATGAACCACACATGGATCCACCAGTGTCATTGTATGTCTGCTCTTCCCATGAACCACAACTAGAGTCATCGCATGCGTGCTCTTTTCATGAACCACAGCTAGAGTCATTGCATGTGTGTTCTTCTTACAAACCATATCATGAACCACACCCAGTGTCATTGCATGTGTGTTCTTCTCATGAACCACAGCCAGAGTCATTTCATGTGTGTTCTTCCCACAGAACACACATTGATCCACCTGTGTCATTGCATGTGTGTTCTTCCCACAGAACACACATCGATCCACCAGTGTCATTGCGTGTGTGTTCTTCTCACATACCACATATCACCTGTGTCATTGCATGTGTGTTCTTCCCACAGACTACACATGAATCCACCAGTGTCATTGCATGTGTGTTCTTCCCATAGACCACACATGGATCCACCCAGTGTATTTGCATGTGTGTTCTTCCCATGAACCATAGCTAGAGTCATTGCATGCGTGTTCTTCTCACAAACCATATCATGAACCACACCCAGTGTCATTGCATGTCTGTTATTTTCATGAACCACAGCTAGAGTCATTACATGTGTGTTCTTCTCACAAACCACATATCCACCAGTGTCATTGCATGTGTGTTCTTCCCATGAACCACACATGGATACACCAGTGTCATTGCATGTGTGTTATTCTCACAAACCACGTAAGGATCCACCGGTGTAATTGCATGTGTGTTCCTCTCATAGACCACACATGGATCCACCGGTGGTATCGCATGTCTGCTCTTTTCATGAACCACAGTTAGAGTCATCGCATGTCTGCTCTTTTCATGAACCACATCTAGATTCATTGCATGTGTGTTCTTGTTACAAACTATATCATTAACCACAGCCAGAGTCATTGCATGTGTGTTCTTCTTGTTAACCACACATGGATCCACTAGTGTCATTGCATGTGTGCTCTTCTCATTAACCACAGCTAGAGTCATTGCATGTCTGTTCTTCCCACAAACCACATATCACTAGAGTCATTGCATGTGTGTTCTTCCCACAAACCACATATCACAGGTGTCATTGCATGTCTGCTCTTCTCATTAACCACAGCTAGATCCACCTGTGTCATTGGATGCATGTTCTTTTCATAAACCGCATATGGATACTAATTAACCGTAGGAGAGCCCTAACCTTAGCGTTAGACCGAGTCTTCTAGAAGGCACGTCCTAACACAGTTGTTCTGCTTGTCCATTGTTACATACCGTCCGATCGGGGCACTTGGACGATTGGGATGGTTTTCGTGAGATCGATCCGCGAGTAGTCTGTTCTGCGGCATGATTGGCCACGCTTGCTCTAGACAAACTGGCAACACCGGGGGGTCCCCTGTTGCGAGTGTCACGACTCACGAGGTGAGCGGGCCATATCCCAGTGTCACGTCCCCATTACTTCTCTTCCTCCTCGTACTTCTCTTCCTTCCCCCCAAAGCCACATTCCCCACTTCACTCCCATCCTGCCGTAGCCGCAAGCTGACGGCGCCGCCATCCCAATCCCCTCTCTGGCAGCCACCCCCCTCCCCTCTCGCCATGGGTTCAAGGGGAGACGACGAGGAAACGCGTCATGACGACAGGGATGATGATTTCGATGTGATTCGTCTCATCTCTATCTCTATCATCCGTAGCCAGTTATCTATTTTTTGAGCCAGATCTACTCCGTTTACTCATGCGCGTATGATGTGTTAGGCCAACCAGACGATGTATGACGCTGACTATCACGGTTTAGCGGAAGAAGACAGTCCTCTGCTATGTAAACATGGATATGTGCCCGCTAAATTTGTAGCGTTCGAAGGACGAAATGCAGGCAGGAGGTTTCTATGGTGTCAAGGACATCGTGCAATGATGCGAGGTGGAAGTTGCGGTGTTGTCAAATGGGTAGATCCAGAGTGGCCCAAATTGATGCAGAAAACGCTGGACAAACTATGGGAAATGACTGTTGAGTTGAAAGAATCCGCATTCAGCTCACTTCTTGACAGTGTTGAGATGAAGCTATGGGAACCAGTTGACACGACCAAGCATAAGCAAGATCTCATGGGGGTGGAAGACAAGGTTAGCAAAGTCGAGAAGGAGAGGGACGCGGCGTTGGCCCTAAAGGCTAAAGCAGAGCAAGAACTGACTCAAGCAAGGAAGGATCTTCACCAGGCCAAAGTCCTGCGGTTCACAACTACGAGTATTGACAAGTGCATGAGGAAAGATGCAGAGAAACAATTGAAGCTGTTCAAGGAAGATGCTAAAAGGAAGGAGCAGATGATTTGATCCTTGCTCTCACAGGAAGATGTGCATAGGGCTAAGATTAGGAAGATCAAGGAGATGTGTGATAACTAGTTCTATTTAGCTTAAGCTCTGTGCCTTTTTTAAGTTGTAATAGTTGTACTTGTTGACCTAGCGGTCTGAACTATTGGCCCCGGAGTCCTGGGAGTAAAAAAATTGGTCGCTCGTTAATCTGTAACCCTGCATTACTTCCTTTTGTCTGACCAATGCGCTTTGGATATTCCGCCTGTCGCTTCATCGTCCTCGTGTACAAATAGGAGGCGCCACAGCTCGTCCCTTCGTCGCCCATCCCCTCGCCCTCTCCAATCTCCACCACGCCGTCCACCCTCTCGCTCCCTCTCCAATCTCCACCGCGCTACCATGGAGATGCCCTCGCTGAACTTCTAAGAGGCGGTGATGTTCGCGCACTTCGACATCCAAGCACCGCCGGCCGCGACGGTGCCCCACGGATGGCGCATCAGCTATGCGGGGGTGTCGGTGGCTCCACTCCTCGTCCCCGGCGGAGCCGTGATGGAGAGCGAAATCGCGGCGCGCCACCGCTAGATGCCCGCGTGGAAGAGGGCGCTGCCCCGGTACGCGGCGGCTAGCCCGTACTGGCCGGCGCTGTTCAAGAAGGAGCGGAAGGCCAAGATTGGCAACCGCATCATTTACGGGTGCATGGTGCACCGGGATCTCCGCAACCGAGAAGGGCGGGAGAGGTTCTGGTCTGTCCCTGGACGGACCAAGTTCACTGTCATCGCCGCCGGTCGCCGCGAAGAGGTGCTCCGTCTTGCGTACAATGCGGAAATCGTGGAGGTTCCGTCCGACGAAGACAAGGAAGCCGGTGGCTCGGAGGACAGTGGCAGCGGAAGTGAAATTGTTAACTAGTGGTTGAATTAATGTAGGATGTGAAATCACACCTTTGTTTAGAAGAATTTGTGGTTGAATTAATGAAATGCCTCGATTTAGATCTCTGTCTCGATTAATTCGTGGAAGAATTTGTGATTTAGATCAATTTCTGCCTCGATTTAGATATCTGTCCCGGATTGGGAACGTGACCGTGGACCAAAGACCCCTTTTTTACTAGTGTATTCTGACATTGGTTGTTTGTTTAAACGTAATCTACGTGGATTTGGCCGCATGAAAATGGCACAACCACAATTTATAAAGTGGAAGCACGTACACCCGGTTACTGGAGATCCGGGAGCTTCGCCAGATGCAGGAGCAGAGAGGCGGTGAGATAGACGGGCTCAAGATTGGGCCAGAAAGTGGTACCCATTTCCTCCTCATCTGGGCATTATCAGTGAGAACATTGTTGTTTATGTTGCCACGTCATTGTGCAGCATCTGAAATAAGTTGCTGCTTCGTGGAGTGTGGCAGCTTAAATAATTTATTTCTGTGCCACTTACATTCCGTCGTATTTGGAGACCTCCTGCCCCTCAACAATCGTGGAACCGGTGGATCCTTGTTTTCAGATAGCAGTGGCACAATCACAATTTCGGATTCAACTACTGACTCAGGCATTTCCAAACCCTAAGTCGCGCTACATTTTACTCAAAGAACGTGGGTAGATTGTTTCGCCCAGCAACGTGCCACACACAGAGCTCCAGAATTTAATAGAATTACATATATAGGTTCAAGTTCAACACACTACTATGCATCTTCATTGCCAGCAGCCTTCTTCCACAGCCTGGGTGCCAAGCCTTCACGTCCAATGGCTTCTTCATTTCCTGCCTTCTTCCACTTCCTTGGTGCCAATTTTCTTAGCTTCACGTACTCTACATCGCCGGGACAATGGGCACCAGAATCGTGTCCAGCATCATCTTTCCACTCGTTTTTAATTTCTTCGGGCAGCAAAATGACTGACCCGGCAGTCATGTTTCTAACCTTGCGACGCCTCCTGTCAAAGAAACAAGACTGTTGCATAACTGTCCAATATCTACAGAGTAAATAAAACAAAAATTACAATTCAGCACAAACATGCGAACCCCAAGCGACCTTTGCTTACCAGGAGCTAATTGCATTCGAGCAACCACCATGTCCAAGAATAGAAGGGCGACTCCCAGTTGCAGCAGCTTCCGCATCCAGTACATCACAATTTAGCTCAAACATGCAATCCGAAGCATACCTTTTCATCAACCCAATTAGCTGACTGTCACATGATATAGGAACCATGATGCCACGTTCATCCATGAAGCTGAACTTTGCAGTCTGCTTCGGCCATACTTCAACATGATTACGCAGAGCAGCAACCATACCAGATATAGTGCAGATCTACGCAGGCGCTTCTTCCATCATGAAACAATGGCTTCCATACCACATGCCCTTGGATTCGTACCTATAGAGGACTACCGTAACCAGGTAAAGGGGGTCCGCGCGGATCCCACTTGACAGAAAACTGTGGACAAAATATGTTTGTCAGCTTTGGGCTAACAAACAATTTGAGGTTCAGTAGCCAGCTAGCAGTTGTAATTAGTGCGAATAGCAAAGAGAAGGGTAGCTTACCCGCTTATAGGTAGAACTTCTTCTTCCTTGATAGTAGGATCTGCCATCCTCCGAACGGCTCGGCTCGTTGGCGGCGGAGGCGGGCTAGAGCCTTGCAACGGCGGCTACGGCATGCGCCATTGGAGCTCGGTATCAGCGACTGGGCGCAGCAACTGGGCGCAACAACTTGGCCTCGGAAGTCAAATGTTCGAAGGGATCGTCCTGCCTGGAGGGTGGATTCCGACGCCACCGGTGCTAGGGGAAAGCTGGGAATGGATTTGAGAAATTGGTCAACGCATCCAATCCACTTAGCTGCTCGATTTGCCTAAGAGGTTGCCGCGCTGGTGCCCGCGTCACGGACAGATAACCGACATGTGGGTCCCGACCGTCTACTTCACGGGGCGGTTTAACGAAATGTTTGTATTTGGCAGGGGTGAGATGAGTTTGCCTCGAAATGGCCCCTCTCAGTAGTTTCAGGCAACTTAGGTACCGCCATGCGCTGGCCTGCCAACTTTGGTACCGCAGACGAACAAGCCCACACAAGGGGCGGTCTTGGCAACAATAGTGGGGCAGCCTGCGAAAGCCTTAGTTTGCTCAATAGCGGCATGGATTGGGTGAGCAGCAGCCGCAACAACACGGGCACGATGACGGGGACGACCAGTACCAGCAGATTCTAGAGCAGAGTTTTCCACAACGGCAATACGGGGACTCCTACGAGGAGGTTGCCTGACAGAAGCATGTCGTGGTCGAGGAACCACATTTTGCTCAACAATAGCAGGGGTTCGAGTTAGACCTCCCTGTCCAATAATAGTTGGGCGACTCCTAGTAGCAGGAGCTTCCTCATCCAGTATGTTACACACCAGCATAACCACGCGAAGCCCAACATGCTGCTTCATCAACCCAATTAGCTGGCTGTCACACGCTATAGGAACCTTGAAGCCTCGTTCATCAACGATGCTAAACCGTGCAGTCTGCTCTGGCCTCATTTCAGCAAGTTCACGCACAGCAGCAACCAAACAAGGGATAGTGCATAACTGCACAGGCGCTACTTCCATCTTCAGATTCGGATCTTGTTTCCACGTGCTCTTCCCATGTGCTAATTTAATGAGGTAGCCGCAGATGGTGACCAGAACCGTGTATTTGGGTTCAGCGGAGATCCTAGTTGACAGAAAATTGGAGACAAAAGATAAGATTTGTTTGTCAGCGTCGTGCTAGCAAACAATTCTATGTTCGATATATCTCTGTAATGCCAATAGCCAGCTAGAAGTTATAGGTAGTGCGAATACCAAAGAGAAGAGTAGCTCACCCACAATTAGCCAGAAGTACTTCTTCCTCGGCAAATGGATCTTCCATCCTTCGTCCTGCTCAGCTCGTCGGTGGTAGAGGCGGGCTAGATCGTCGCAAAGGCTGGCATGACATTTGGCATTAGAGCATGGTACCAGCGAGTAGGTGCAGCAACTTGGCGTCAGAAATCAAATGCCCAAAGAGATCATTCTGGTTGGAGAGGGGATTTCGACGCCGCCGGTGCTAGGGTTCATGCGAAAGGAGGGAGGGAGCGGATTTGTGAATTTGGTCAATGCACCATGCTCCTTTAGTCTCTCGTTTCGCCTACGTGGTTGCCGTGTTGGCACTCGCGTCATAGAAATATTACTGACAGAGGGTCCCGACCGTCTACTTCACGGGGCAGTTTCACGGCATGTTTGGATTTGGTAGGGGTGAGATGAGTTTGCATCGAAATGGCCCCTCTCGGTAGTTGGTGGCCCAACATTTTGAAACGCAGCAATTTCAGGCAACTTAGGTACCGCGGTCCACTCACCCACGAACTTTGGTACCACACACCGGTAGCCCCCCTAGGGCGGCGCCTGCCGGTTGGCTCCAGGTAAGCAGGAGAAGCCGTGCGCAGTGTTGTACTCGCGCATGGTTGCGTCCAGGCGTCGTTGGCGGGCAGCAACCTTGCTGACTTCCTCTAGGAGGTTCTGGCGCGTGGCCTCCAGCCCACCTGCAGCGGTCGGGTCCAGTTCAGGAGCGATGGGGATGCAGAGGTTCTGGATGGAGTCCGCCAAGGGGTCCACGCCCTACTCACGTAGGGCGGCGTCTTCGGCACCCGCATTGCGCTCTAGAGGTGGATGGCGACCTTCGCCTGCACTAGCCATCATGACCTCGACGTTGCCGCTAGCGAGGAGTGGGGCGGAGAATCCTAGAGGCGCGCCGGAGATGGTGATGACCTTGCGAGGGAAATCCTCGGAGGCGGTGGCGACATAGATGCGATGGTCGCCGAAGTGCATGACGGAGCCGTCACTTGGGAAGGTTTCCCGTTGAAGCAGGATGCATTGTCGAGGACGCAGTTGAAGGAGCTGAAGGTGAGGACGAGGCTAGAGGCGATGTGCGGAAGTCCGATGCGAAAGATGACCCCAGCCAAAGTGTTGTTCTCCATGGTGGGTGCCAACTGTCGTGGTGTGGAACACGGCAGTGCCATAGAGGATGGCATGAGAGGGGATAATCAGGATGCTATCGGTGGCTACTCTCAACGGGTTGGGCACAAATACTGCAAACACAACGATGTACCTAGGTTTGGAGCCCTCTGGTTGAGGTAACACTCCTACTCCTGCAAGGATCTAGTATATGAGGAGCAGATGCTCAATACAAGTGCTCCTTGAGCTATTTCCCTAGCTCCTATCGAGAGCTAGAGGAAGATGAACTACTTGACTTGTTGATTTTGGATAACTTCTAACTCGTGATCCCTTTACCTAGAACCCTGGCTCTACCCCTCCTTATATACGTGGAAGGGTAGGTTACAATGTGGGCTCTAAGGCTTACTGTTTGGGCTTTGGGTTTATAAAGCGGGCCAGTTGCCGGGTCCAGTCGGTGCTCCAGGACCCGGTCAAGCTCCAGTATGGGTTGGGATGGCGCCACAGCGTCTCGGTGCCTCCACTTTGGGATTCACCCTGTGCTTTATCCATCACCTTGGTGCTTTATCCATCAGCTGTTGGGGATATACTTTTTGGGTATCCTCACTATGCCTCACTGACCAGGGTGGCCCACTTCAGGTTAGAGCTTTGCTTCACGGGCGGACCAGTCAGGGAGAAGAGACGGAGTCCAGTCCGGCTATGGGAAGGCCTAGAAGACTTACCGACATAGTCCTGTTATGTTACTTGTAGTTCAAGATGTACTCTATAACCGACTCTTAATCGTAGCCGGATAGGTCTGTCCTGTAAACCCTAGGACGAATATCTATATAATCCGTCCTAGAACAAGCCTTTAGGGCACCACACAATAGTCTACAATCTCAGCTCGCATAGGCGAAACCCTTATAACCCATATTCTGGCTCTGTCGTATTACTGGATTGCTAGCAGGAGTAAGATCCGTCCAAAGCCGGCGGATTCGAACCTGGGTAAACTTGTGTGCTCACCGTCCTAGAACATCGTACATCTCACACCCCTCGCTTCCGCAGGCCCCGAGGACCCCCTCATGGCGTACTTTTCAACAATCCGATGACAGTTGGCACCCACCGTGGGGCAAGTGAGCTTCGGATCTGTGTTCCGAGCGGAATCTGCAAAAATCGGAATCGGCGAAACCATCACCGTCGGTTGCGTTCTCTACGCCAGCGACGTCTCTCTCATTGTTCTTGACGAGACCTGGATTTTGGCTAGGATGGCCATGACTTCCTACACCATCATGTCTTTTGGTGAGATCGATGTTTACATCGGTTTTGATGAACCTGCCACACCCACCCCAACTGTGATGATAGAGGCAGAAGAAGTTTCTGGGTCCACTTTGTCTGCGGAGGTGGTAGAGTTCCGGATCTTGGAAAACCCTAATCCCATCCAGCACGCACTGCTTGCTCAATATGTAGAGCTTGTTGGGGAACCCCAAGAGGAAGGTATGATGGAGAATATCATTTTGTGGCCCGGAAGTTGGAGCGCCTAGGCAACGCGGTACCCAAGTTGCCTATAATCAGCCGCGATGACTATAGTTGGTGTGCCAAATACTCATAGGGTCTTTTTCAGCATGAATTCAACTTTATGTTTCAATACAAAATATCAGGCTAACGGCCGTCAAGTTGCCCCCCCTGTCAGTTCTCGCTGTTATATCGCTCCCGTCGCTTAGGTGTCAATTGGGCTTGCCACGTTGGCACCTACATCCATTACGCGTCTTCTTCTTCTTCCCCGGAGCGGCAATCTATGTGGCGTCGCAGCTATGGCGTGGAGCTGGGACATGGACAAACCTTCTCGGCCCCGCTCTCCTTCCTGTAGGCTTGCAGCGTTGGCGCCTGCATCCATTACGTGTCTTCTTCTTCCTCGGAGCGGCAATCTATGGTCGCGGCCATGGCGCAGAGCTGGGACGTGACGAACCTGCTCGGCCACGCTCTCCTCCCCATCCCGAGTCGGAGCTCGCCCTCACCATGGATGCACCCATGGCATGGTGCGGGGACGAGAATTTGTTCCCGGTGAGATCTATCACCGTGTCGACCATGCTCGGTTCTGTTTTCCTCCTCCAGAATCTGAGCTCGCCGTCGCCGTGGTTGCACCCGCACCAATTCTGCCACCTCTGCCGAGGTCTCTGTGGTAGCTCAAGTTCTGCCATGTTGGCCCTCTAAGTGAATTCGGAGCTGGGCGGCGGCAACCCGTTGTTGAACCTGTAAGGAATTTGCTGAAGACTGCATGCCGCTCCAAGGTCTTCGGCTGATGCCTTCGGCTTCTGCCAACGTCCACCGTCGATGTGAGATCATTTAGTTACTTCAATACAAAATTTCGACCAATTTAACTTGTTGATGTATTCTTGACAATTATAATATAATCTAGCACTAGAAATATTTTGTAGTGTGCATGAGCATGATCAGTAATATAATTGAACACTAGAAATTTTAAGGCACTCCATATAAAGGAGTAGATTAATATATATAGAAGGTTCATCAGAGACACCACGGATATATTGTCTTACATGCCACACACAGGTAATAATTAACTAAAACAAAATAAAAGCAGGGGCGGCAGCAGGAGACAGGGACACGGAGACGCCTAGTAGGTTAGGGGCATCAACAGGAGGCAGGGACAGCCTAGTCGAGGGGATACAAGCCATTCCTGACATAATCCCAGAGGAATTTGCCGAAGGCTGTGTGTCGTGCTAAGGTAATCGGCTTATGCGTTCTGCCTCCGCCTCTGGCAACACACACCACGTGCTGGATCATGCTGTCGAGGTCCATGTTGATTGCTCTACCATAGAATGGGCATAACAGTCTCCCCCTACGGTAGAAACGGATTAGCCCACACCGTAACCGCCCCAGCACGTAGTGGCTCTTGTTGTCCCTGGATTCCTTGCTATCATCCACTTCATCATCATCCTCCTGTTGATTTTTAAGAACATAACTTAGAAATCATACTATGATTGAATTGCATTACAACTCAAGAATTGAAAACATGTATATGTAAGACAATATATCCGTGGATATCAAAGAGAAAGCATCTCAGCAATAGTTTGATCAGTTCATATATCATTTCATCTCAACACAATGACAATTAATTGCATCAGAGTGTATGTAGAATAAATCTAGGGGCCTCATAAGTTTCTTCAGGGATGGAGTGGGCGAACCAAGTAACAATTGCACAACCTATAATGTTCTTGTACATCGCCCCAGGTTCGCTAACTCATCCCTGAAAAAATCTGACACCAATTTTTCTGCCTCTCTTTGGGGGCAAATTTGAATCATTGGCCACAATAAGAAATTGAAATGTAATCGTACAAAACAATATTCAGGGATATACA
Source organism: Avena sativa (assembly GCA_916181665.1). Lineage (NCBI taxonomy): Eukaryota > Viridiplantae > Streptophyta > Magnoliopsida > Poales > Poaceae > Avena > Avena sativa. The sequence goes on from OV702291.1 coordinate 230,589,171, forward strand.
TGGTCAGGTACAAAAACAAGCCTAAATATTGTAATTATAAATAAAAAACCAAACAATTAATCTTCAGGTACATGTTAAAAATACTTATGATCAAAACCATTCATATACATATGAATCATACGAATCATTCAAAGATCAGAAACAATTCAAGGATCATATATGTAGTTCCATATGAGAATAAATCAAGGGCCTCATAATTTGTTTCAGAGATGGAGTTGGAGAACCAAAGTACCAACAACACAACCTATATTGTTTGTGTGCATTGCTGCCTCAGGTTCACCAACCCATCCCTAAAACACGATACCATCATACGTGTCTCCCCTTGAACTCTTTTGGGGCAAATTTCAATCATCGGCCTCGGTGACAAACTGAAATCTAATTCTTATACACTATGAATGCATGGAATAGATAATTCAAATATCATAGTTCTATGAATGTAGAATAAAGATTGCGGCCTCATAAGTTTCTTCAGGGATGGCGTAAGCGAACCAAGTAAAAATTGCACAGCTTATATTGATATTGTACATGGCCCCAGGTTTGCTAACTCATCCCTAAAAAAATCTGACACCAATGTGTCTGCCTCTCTTTGGGGCAAATTTGAATCATTGGCCACAATAAGAAATTGAAATATAATCATACAAAACAATATCCACGGATATACATATGCATTATACGACGCATTCATAGATTAGAAACAATACAAAGATTATATATATATAGGTTCCATATGAGAAAAAAATTAGGGCCTCATTTTTTCAGAGATGGAGTCGGAGAACCAAAATACCAACAACACAACCTATATTGTTTATGTGCATTGCTGCCTCAGGTTCACTAACCATCCCTAAGAAAACGACACCATCAGATGCCCTTGCACTATTTTGGGGCAAAATTGAATCATTGGGCTCAGTAAGGAATAGAAATGTAATGTTATAGGCATGTTGTGTATCAAAATCAACACTCAACTAGCAAACTCAACTAGATGGCAGATGAGCAGATTGGGGTTTTGTGACTAGACGGATTGGGGTTTTGTGACCAAATGGCAGATGCATCAATCGACTGATCGAACCATATATATACTACCCTACTTCAAGAGCAAAATAATCTATACACGATTGAGCAAATCCTATGTATGAACAGTGAAATCTGCGACTGCGACTAGAGAAGCTAGCAATGTAGTACCTCGGACTCCTCATCAGGGACCTCCTCCTCGAACTCGTCATTCTCTGCAATTGCGTCGAAGATTTCTTGGACGGTGATGGGGTCGTTGATGTAGAGCACCGGATTGCCTCCGCCTGCCGCCTACCCCTCATCCAGATCTGCCCCTTATCCCTTTTTTGAAATAGCCACGATCTCCACTTTAGAGCTGCATTGAAAACATTCTCATGGAAGAACTCGATTCCACTTCATGCAAGTGGCGCGGAACCAATTTCTAGCAACATTAGATCTACTCGAGGGGGGCCCTTGACTCATGGAAGTTACTTGCGGTAGGGCCTAATTGGAAGTGATATTGAGAGTGCTACGTAAAAATGTGATGTGTCTTATTAAAATCAAGTGGAAATAAATTGCAGCGTCCCATCGACAACCGTGCACTCGATGACCCGTTTCCCTGTGCATGTGTTGTAGTAGCAGTAGTAGCCTTTGCAGACTAGATTAAATGTGACATGACCACTCGACGACTTTTTCCATGGACGGCATCGTGTTCCTTCTTGTAGAGGGAGACGTCCGTGTTGTCTCACGCTGAGGGAGACATCCGTACTGTCTCACGTTGTACTATGAAGGGCACGACGTGTGCAACGATCATTGTTGGATCACACAGGATCAACGGTTGGTGCGCACGATCCCCGTGACAACTGTGACAACCAATTAGGGCGTAGCAGACAGAGTGAGCATAGGTTTGGGCTTCTACGAAAGAGAGAGAGGGGAAGGGCAAAACTGAGTAGTATCAAAAAACCAAGGGAAAAATGAGTAGTATAAAAATCGAAAGTGAGTGTCTTGTATAATGAAATACATCATGGCATACATCAAATTATGCGAAGATAGATTCACTAGAGTTTATTGCATGTGTGTTCTTCTCATAAACCACATATGGATCAGCCAGTCATTGCATGTGTGTTCTTCTCATGAACCACACATGGATCCACCAGTGTCATTGCATGTGTGTTCTTTTCATGAACCACAACCAGAGTCATTGCATGTCTGTTCTTCAGACAGACCACACATGGATCCACCAGTGTCATTGCATGTCTGTTCTTTTCATGAACCACAACTAGAGTCATTGCATGTCTGCTCTTTCCACAAACCACATATGGATCCACCAGTGTCATTGGATGTGTATTATTTTCATGAACCACAGCCAGAGTCATTGCATGTCTATTCTTCTCACAAACCACACATTGATCCACGAGTGTCATTGCATGTCTGTTGTTTTCATGAACCACAGCTAGTCATTGCATGTATGTTCTTCTCACAAGCCACATAAGGATACACCAGTGTCATCGGATGTGTGTTCTTTTCATGAACCACACCCAGTGTCATTGCATGTGTGTTCTTCTCACAAACCACACATGGATCTACCAGTGTCATTGCATGTCTGTTCTTTTCACAAACCACAGCTAGAGTCATTACATGTCTGTTCTTTCCACAAACCACATATGGATCCACTAGTGTCACTAGATGTGTGTTTTTTCATGAACCACAACTAGAGTCATTGCATGTTTGTTCTTTCCACAAACCACATATGGATCCACCAGTGTCATTGGATGTGTGTTCTTTTCATGAACCACAGCTAGAGTCATTGCATGTGTGTTATTTTCACAAACCACATAAGGATCCACCAGTGTCATTGGATGTGTGTTATTTTCATGAACCACATCAAGTGTCATTGCATGTGTGTTCTTCTCACAAACCACACATGGATCCACTAGTGTCATTGCATGTTTGCTCTTTTCATGAACCACACCAAGTGTCATTGCATCTCTATTCTTTCCACAAACCACATATGGAGCCACCCATGTCATTGGATGTGTGTTCTTTTCATGAACCACACCCAGAGTGATTGCATGTGTGTTCATTTCACAAACCACATAAGGATCCACCAGTGTCATTTGATGTGTGTTCTTTTCATGAACCACACCCAGTGTCATTGGATGTGTGTTCTTCTCACAAACCACACATGGATCCACCAGTGTCATTGCATGTTTGCTCTTTTCATTAACCACAGCTACAGTCATTGCATGTCTATTATTTCCACAAACCACACATGGATCCACCAGTGTCAGTGCATGTCTTTTCTTTTCATGAACCGCACCTAGTGTCATTGCATGTTTTTTCTTTTCATGAACCACAACAAGAGTCATTGAATGTCTATTCTTCCCACAAACCACACATGGATCCACCAGTGTCATTGCATGTCTATTCTTTTCATGAACCGGAGCTAGAGTCATTGCATGTCTGTTCTTTTCACAAACAACACATGGATCCACCAGTGTCATTGGATGCGTGTTCTTTTCATGAACCATAGCCAGAGTCATTGCATGTCTGTTCTTTCCACAAACCACACATGGATCCCCTAGTGTCATTGCATGTGTGTTCTTTTCATGAACCACACCCAGTGTCATTGCATGTGTTTTCTTTTCATGAACCACAGCTAGAGTCATTGCATGTCTGTTGTTCCCACAAACCACACATGGATCCACCAGTGTGATTGCATGTCTATTCTTTTCATGAACCATAACTAGAGTCACTACATGTCTATTCTTTCCACAAACCACATATGGATCCACCATTGTCATTGGGTGTGTGTTATTTTCATGAACCACAGCTAGAGTCATTGCATGTCTGTTCTTCTCACAGACCACCCATGGATCCACCAGTGTCATTAAATGTCTGTTCTTCTCATGAACCACAGCTAGAGTCATTGCATGTCTGTTCTTCTCACAAACCACATAAGGATACACCAGTGTCATTGGATGTGTGTTCTTTTCATGAACCACACCCAGTATCATTGCATATGTGTTCTTCTCACAAACCACACATGGATCCACCAGTGTCATTGCATGTCTGTTCTTTTCACAATTCACAGCTAGAGTCATTGCATGTATGTTCTGTCCACAAACTACATATGGATCCACGAGTGACACTGGCTGTGTGTTCTTTTCAGGAACCACAGCTAGAGTCATTGCATGTGTGTCCTTTTCACAAACCACAGCTAGAGTCATTGCATGTATGTTCTTTCCACAAACCACATATGGATCCACCAATGTCATTGGATTTGTGTTCTTTTCATGAACCATAGCTAGAGTCATTGCATGTGTGTTCTTTTAACAAACCACATGAGGATCCACCAATGTCATTGGATGTGTGTTCTTTTCATGAACCACATCCAGAGTCATTGCATGTATGTTCTTGTCACAAACCACACATGGATCCACCAGTGTTATTGCGTGTCTGTTGTTTTCATGAACCACAGCCAGAGTCATTGCATGTGTGTTCTTCTCACAAACCACACAGGGATCCACCAATGTGATTGCATGTCTATTCTTTTCATGAACCATAGCCAGAGTCATTGCATGTTTGTTCTTCTCACGTAGTGTCCTTGCATGTCTTTACTTTTCATGAACCATAGCTAGAGTCATTGCATGTCTGTTCTTCTCAAAAACCATATAAGGATACACCGGTGTCATTGGATGTGTGTTCTTTTCATGTACCACACCTAGAGTCATTGCATGTCTGTCCTTTTCACAAACCATAGCTAGAGTCATTGCATATCTGTTCTTTCCACAAACCACATATGGATCCACCAGTGTCACTGGATGTGTGTTCTTTTCATGAACCACAGCTAGAGTCATTGCATGTGTGTTCTTTTCACAAACCACAACTAGAGTCATTGCATGTCTGTTCTTTCCACAAACCACATATGGATCCACCAGTGTCATTGGATGTGTGTTCTTTTCATGAACCACAACTAGAGTCATTGCATGTGTGTTCTTTTCACAAACCACATAAGGATCCACCCGTGTCATTGGATGTGTGTTCTTTTCATTAACCACACCCAGTGTCATTGCATGTGTGTTCTTCTCACAAACCTCACATGGATCCACCAGTTTCATTGCATGTCTGCTCTTTTCAAGAACCACACCAGTGTCATTGCATGTCTATTCTTTCCACAAACGACACATGGATCCACCAGTGCGATTGCATGTGTGTTCTTTTCATGAACCACAACTAGAGTCATTGCATGTGTGTTCTTCTCATGAACCACACATGGATCCACTAGTGTCATTACATGTGTCTTATTTTCATGTACCACAGCCAGAGTCATTGCATGTATGTTCTTGTCACAAACCACAGCGGGATCCACCAGTGTCATTGCATGTCTGTTCTTTTCATGAACTACATCTAGAGTCATTGCATGTGTGTTCTTCTCACAAACCACACATGGATCCACAAGTGTCATTGCATGTCTGTTCTTTTCATGAACCACAGCCAGAGTCATTGCATGTCTGTTCTTCTCACAAACCACATATGGATCCACCAGTGTCATTGCATGTCTGTTCTTTTCATGAACCATAGCTAGAGTCATTGCATGTCTGTTCTTCTCACAAAACACATAAGCATACACTAGTGTCATTGGATGTGTCTTATTTTCATGAACCACACCTAGTGTCATTGAATGTCTGTTCTTGTCAAAAACGACACATGGATCCACCAATGTCATTGCATGTGTGTTCTTTTCACAAACCACAGCTAGAGTCATTGCATGTCTGTTCTTTCCACAAACCACATATGGATCCACCAAAGTCATTGGATGTGTTTTCTTTTCATGAACCACAACTAGAGTCATTGCATGTGTGTTATTTTCACAAACCACATAAGGATCCACCAGTGTCAATGGATGTGTGTTCTTTTCATGAACCACACCAAGTGTCATTGAATGTGTGTTCTTCTCACAAACCACACATGGATCCACCAGCGTCATTGCATGTCTGCTCTTTTCATGAACCACACCAGTGTCATTGCATGTCTGTGCTTTCTACAAACCACACATGGATCCACCAGTGTGATTGCATGTGTGTTCTTTTCATGAACCACAACTAGAGTCATTGCATGTCTGTTCTTTCCATAAACCACATAAGGATACACCATTGTCATTGGATGTGTTTTATTTTCATGAACCACAAACAGAGTCATTGCATGTGTGTTCTTCTCACAAACCACACATGGATCCACCAGTGTCATTGCATGTTTATTCTTTTCATGAACCACATATAGAGTCATTGCTTGTTTGTTCTTCTCACAAACCACATATGGATCCACTAGTGTCACTAGATGTGTGTTCTTTTCATGAACCACAGCTAGAGTCATTGCATGTGTGTTCTTCTCGCAAACCACACATGGATCCACCAATATCATTGCATGTCTGTTGTTTTCATTAACCACACCCAGTGTCATTGCATGTGTGTTCTTTCCATAAACCACATAAGGATCCACCAGTGTCATTGGATGTGTGTTCTTTTCATGAACCACAACTAGAGTCATTGCATATGTGTTCTTATCATGAACCACACATTGATCCACCAGTGTCATTGCATGTGTGTTCTTTTCATGAACCACAGCCAGAGTCATTGCATGTATGTTCTTGTCACAAACCACACATGGATCCACCAGTGTCATTGCATGTCTGTTCTTTTCATGAACCACAGCCAGAGTCATTGCATATGTGTTCTTCTCACAAACCACACATGGATCCACCAGTGTCATTGCATGTCTTTTCTTTTCATGAACCACAGCTAGAGTCATTGCATGTTTGTTCTTCTCACAAACCACACATGGATCCACCGGTGTCATTGCATGTCTTTACTTTTCATGAACCATAGCTAGAGTCATTGCATGTCTGTTCTTCTCACAAACTGTTGGGGGGATTCCCCCAGGTAGGGTCACGCCGGGGTATAAAGGCCGAGTTAGCCGAGGTACGGGAAGGTCAAAGCAAGTGTTGGCCGAGTCACCTCAAGGCAGGCCGAATCACAGAGTAAGCTGGACTGGAGGATGCCCGCCTAACTGAATCCCGGCCGACGTATGTCGTATGCTGGCGGGACTTATCTAACTTGTATGCAGGTACCAGTGTGGCCGGATTAACCAGGCCTGATCCGGGTTATATCAGGCTTGCAAGAGAAGGAAGGTATCTCGCTGGTCAAAAGGAGGTCACTGTACGCTGGAGTGTGAGCGAAGCGGATAGAGGCTAGGACCATCGAGGCGTGGCCGACAAGGGTGACGCTGCCTGTGTCGGATGACGCTGGCGCCGCAGAGGCTCACGTAGCCTTTGCATGGCTTACGATGGGGAAAAGAGACCCGATCGGTTTACTATTTTGGGAAGAAGCATATTCCTAGGAATATGCCTCCACGTATGCCCTAATTGGAGACCTAGCCACCCCTATATAAGGAGGGCTAGGGCATCTGTAGAAAGGGTGGAGCTTTACTTGGTTGATCCATAGTTGGTTCCTCGAAGCTAGCTAGTGGAGAGAGTAAGAGAGTTCCTTCTTCCTCCTCTCCCCAATACAGCTCAAGGAGCACTTGTAACCCTTGGAAAGATATTGAATACAAGATATCTGTGTGTGGAATCACCACACTATCCCTCCCTGGATTCCTCTAGTGCATACTTTCCCCACCTTTAGCCTATCCATGGCATCTGCCGTGACATCACCACGATAGTTGGTGCCCACCGTGGGGCTAGCGGCGCTAGCAGGAGTGAAGATCTGGACGGGAAACCTCATCGGCACCGGCGAACGCATTGTCTCCGGGCTTGTTCAGCGCTTTGGAGTGCTGGACTTTGTCAGTGAGAATGCTAGCTGCTTCGGCAAGCGACCCCTCCCGTGCAACGGCCTCTTCGTCAAGCTTGGCACTCACAAGATCTACATCGTTGTCGATGTGTCGTGCATTAATCCGCGGCACGTCGTCGAGGGAGGCGAGCCACCCCTTAGTGTGGCTTGTGGGGCACGTGTAGCTCGCTCCCCTGACCGTGCCGAGGTGATGATGATTGCGCCTGACGCTGGCGCGAGCAAGGATCCGGCACCAGATCCGGAGGTAACACCAAAGGCACCGAGGAAAAGTAGAGGTCCTCCACTAGAGAGGCCAGAGAATATGCTGCAGCAGGCGATAGATAGCCTAGAGAGCCCCATAGCACCTGCAGTAGATCCGGCTCGGGCACAGGCCGAGTTAGAGGAGACTAGGCAGAAAATACTAGAGGGTGCCAAAAAGATAGCAGCGGCTCAGCAGTCGTTGAACATGACACTGCGTGAGTACGCAAAGGCAAATTAGGTAGATGCTGTAAAAGTGAAGGGGAGAAACCTCATTAGTGAAATGAACGAAGAGGGTGATACTAGAGTTGAGGAATCAGAGAACATTCTGTCCGTGGGACTGCCGAAGTATAGTACCCCGACAAAGAACCTCAAAGCAGCAGATGCAGCTGCGTCTGAGTTAGATGGTTTGACGGGTGAAGCCCGGCAAAGACAGCATGATAGGGTCAATGAGTTAGTTCGGATCGCGAACAGACAAAATGAAGAGTTACTCAGGGCTAATCCAGGAAGAGCTGGGGCCTCCAAAGTCGTTCATTCAGCAGTAGGTAACCCGGAGAAATCTGCTGGAGCTACATCGTCGCCACATGGTGACCCAAGAAGAGAGGAGGTGGTAACCTCGGCGAGGAGAAACAAACAGATAGTCCCATATGACCCGGCAAGGGCAGGGAAAGGAAAAGAAGTGCAGGGCAATGAGGACCGACGAAGTGTCAGCCGAGGTGAAGCTGGCCGAGGTAACCGTGACTAAGGCAATGCCGGTCAGGGAAACACTGTGAATGGTAATGTCGGACAGCGTAACTCGGCGGGTGCAGGGAAACCGCAGCAGTGGAATATACCATGGCAAGAGCGAAGTGCCGGCCAAGGTATGCAACAGAGAGCCGCTCCGCAGGAGCAAGATAGATACAATGATGGTGATTCGGAAATGGTGAACGCAGGATACCCTAGGCCGGACTATCACGTGATAGGGTCAAGGTTGGGAAGCAGGAACTTGATGCCTGACGACGCCAGGTTAAAAATGGATCGACTTTATAGGTTGTAGAAAATTGAGTGTCAGGGTCCTCCGGGTCCTGCATGTTTTGGGCCCCGGATCATGAAGGAGCCTCCGGTGCCTAACTTCTAGTTGCCCAGAGGCACGAAAACATATGACGGTAGCACCAAGCCGGAGGATTGGCTGATCAACTACGCGACAGCGGTGAAAATTGCTACAGACAACTTGAGATGGGTTGTGAGATAGGTACCTCAAATGCTGGAGGGGCCAACGAGGGTATGGCTAAACAACTTACCACCTGGAAGTATCAACTGTTGGATTGATTTTGAGGAAATGTTTGTCAGTAACTTCTCGAGCACGTATCAGAGGCCGAATAGGCCACAGACCCTAGCAATGTGCAAGCAGAGACCGAATGAGACGGACCCGGAGTTCTTAACCCGGTGGTGCATAGTGCGAAATTCATGTGAGGGCGTGATTGAGTCACAGGCCATAGCATGGTTTGCACAAGGGTGCAGATATGCAAGCATGTTGTGGCAAAGGTTGCAAAGGGATATGCCAACTACACTGGCAGAGACAATCCGGATCGCTGATTCGTATGCCTTGGGTGATCCGACTCAACCTAGGCTTGTGTCAAACGAGTCAAATGAGGAGTACTACCAGCGAGATGGAGCCGGATCATCCCGGCGGAATGACTACCGGGGTAAGAGAAGGGATGATAGACCGGATTACAGGTACAGTTCGCAACAAGTTGCTGCGGTGAATCAAGATCAACCCGGAGCAGGGAGTAATCAGCGTCAGAAAACTGGAGGGCAACAATGGACCCCAAGAAGTGATGGCAAGAAGACTTGGATGCAAGAACAGAAGAAACAGTGGCAAGAAAAGAAGGACCGTCCGAGGTATACCTATGAGGCAATGTTGGATCAGCCGTGTAAATTTCACACGCCAAATCCGAGTAACCCGGCGGGTCACACGACTCGGCAGTGTGAGTGGATGAGGAAGATAGAACAAAGTGGTTCGGGGAATGCTCAGGCACCTCGGAACGATCAACCTCGGCAGGAGTTACCCCGGCAGCAATTACTCTCTAGAGCAAACACGCAATAGTTAATGTTGCCTCCACCTCCGCCGAGGTACGAAAACCATGAGAGAAGGGATGCAGTGCATCAGGTGGAAAACCAACATCAGCCTGATCAAAGATACCCTAGAAATGAGGGGAGGAATGAATACAGAGAGCATCACCAGAGTTACTGTGTGTTTATCCCAGAGGAAACAGATAGAAAGAGTTTGCAGCGCCGACATATGGAGGTGAATGCGGTAATGCCCGCAGTGACGAGGTATATTCCTTGGCCGGATCAGGAAATTACCTGGAATATCAAGGATCACCCCAAGCTCATGCCTAGCCCTGGTTCGTATGCGTTAGTACTGGACCCGACGTTCATCAGACCAAATATCAATGTGAGATTTTCTAAGGTGCTGATAGACAATGGCAGCAGCATCAATATTATGTATGTGGATACAATGCGCAAGTTGGGTATCTCGGAGAACATGCTCCAGGCCACAAGAACAACTTTCCATGGCATTGTGCTAGGCATTTCCTGTGAACCCATTGGCAAGTTCCGGGTAGACGTGCTATTCGGCACAAGAGATAACTACCAAACTGAGAATTTGGAGTTTGAGGTGGTGAACCTAGAAAGTGCGTATCATGCGTTACTCGGCAGGCCTGCCCTGAACAAATTCATGGCAAGTTGTCACATCAGTTACCTAAAGATGAAGTTGCCCGGGCCGAATGGAGTAATTACCATGGCTGGAGATTTCTGACGTTCCATTGAGTGTGCGTCGGCCGGGTCTAACCTGGCCGAGTCACTCGTGATCACACAGGAAAAGAGAAAGATCCAGGAGGTGGCAGCATTGGCTCAATCCGCTCAGCAATATATCCCGGCGCTGAGTGACCCACATGGAAGTGTTTCATTTCAAGCGATGAAAGATACGAAGAAAGTGCCCGTTGATGATCTGTTCCCAGAGCGCACCATAACAATTGGTGCCGGGTTAAATGACAAATAGGAAAGCGAGCTCGTCAACTTCCTCCATGAGAATCGGGATATTTTTGCTTGGTCCACACAGGACTTGCAAGGTGTTCCGAGGGAGTTGGCCGAGCACTCTTTGAATGTGAGACCCGGAGCAAGGCCGTTGAAGCAACCTCTCCGCCGCTTCGCCGAAGATAGGAGAAAAGTCATTGGAGATGAGATAGCTCGGCTCCTAGCAGCTGGGTTTATCATGGAAGTGCTTTACCCGGATTGGCTATCTAATACGGTGCTGGTGGAAAAGAAGATAGATGATCCAAATGTGGCAGTGGTTTGGCGTATGTGCATCGATTACACGAACCTGAATAAGGCGTGCCCAAAAGATCCATTCCCACTGCCAAGGATAGATCAAGTCATAGATTCTACTACTAGGTGTGAACTATTGTCATTCATTGATGCATATTCTGGTTTCCACTAGATACCTCTGAACCCGAATGATCAAATAAAGACTGCGTTTATTACCCCGTATGGGGCTTATTGCTATTGCACAATGCCTTTTGGTTTACGTAATGCAGGGCAACGTACCAAAGATGTATGCAAAAATATTTACACGACCAAATCGGTCGAAATGTGCAAGTATATGTGGACGATGTGGTGATAAAAACCAAGGAAAGCAAAACACTCCTTGATGATATCAGGCAAACATTCGTGAACCTAAGAAGGTTCCGAATGAAGCTTAACCCGGAGAAATGTACCTTCGGTGTCCCGGCTGGAAAATTACTCGGATTTCTTGTATCCAGCCGAGGTATCGAAGTTAACCCAACTAAAATCCGAGCCATAGAGCGAATGGAGCTGCCAAAGTGTCTTAACGATGTCCAGAAGTTCACTGGTTGCCTGGCATCTTTAAGTCAGTTTGTATGTCGGATGGGAGAAAAGGCATTGCCTCTCTATCAACTAATGAAAAGAGCGGACAAATTCGTATGGACGCGGCAGGCCAACGAAGCCATTATCCAATTAAAGAAAATGTTAGCCACTGCCAGTGTTAGCCTCCCCATTATCGAAAGAGCCAATGTTGCTCTATAGCCGCAACCAATCGAGTTGTAAGTGCAGTGGTAGTGGTAGAGCGCGATGAAGAGGGTACGTTAGTGCAAAGGCCAGTCTATTACCTGAGCGAGGTATTATCCGCATCGAAGCAAAACTATCCGCACTATCAGAAAATGGCATATGGTGTGTACATGTCGGCAAAGAAGCTAAAACACTACTTTGAAGAACACCCAATCAAAGTGATATGTGAAGCCCCTATGTCTGAGATAATGAGTAACAAGGATGCAAGCGGCCGGATCGTAAAATGGGCAATTGAGCTAGCCCCTTATGCTCCGCAATACGACATGAGAGATGCGATCAAGTCTCAGGCTATGGACGACTTTTTCGTAGATTGGGACGAGATGCAATACGAACCACCTTTACCAGACCTGAACTACTGGAGAATGCACTTTGATGGATCAAAAACAAAAACCGGGTTAGGCGCCGGAGTTGTACTTACCTCGCCAAAGAACGACCAGCTGAAGTATGTGCTGCAGATCCATTTCGCAGCGTCAAACAATGTCGCCGAATATGAAGCACTTGTGCATGGGCTCAAAGTGGCAAAAGAAATTGGAATACCTCGGATCCAATGCTTTGGCGACTCGGATTTGGTAGTTCAGCAAGTCTCAGGGCAGTGGGACGCTCTTGATCCAAACATGGCATTGTACAGATTCCATGTGCAAAAACTATCTGGGTACTTTGAGGGATGCGAGTTTCACCATGTACCTCGGCTAGAAAACGAGGCTACTGACGTATTGTCAAAGCTCGGATCAACCCGACAAGCAATTCCACCAGGTGTAGCACTAGAACACCTCAGAAAACCATCTATCAGGCCATCCCTAGAAACCGAATCAATCTACATCCCGGCAGATCCGGAATCCAGAGTTGTACCCATGGACATTAACATGGGAAGTGGTTCAGGAAACTCGGGGACTGCTTCGCAGAACCCGAGGACTGCGCAGTGCGATCCGGCCGAGGTTATGCCGGTGGAGCAAATGGAAATAGATGAGGATGTGTTCCTAGTGCAAGCTATACCAGCTTTGGCGCTGCCCATATTTCAATTCTTGAAGGATGGAACTTTGCCCAGTGAAGAGGTGCTTTCCAGGCAAATTCAGAGGCGCGCAAAGGCATACATAATCATCAATGCCGAACTATACAAGAGAAGTGTCACAAATGTACTACAGCGATGTGTTGACCTGGAAGAAGGGCTTGACATCCTCCGGGATATACATCAAGGGGAATGTGGGCACCACGCCTCATCACTACAAGAGAAAAGAGTTTTTGTGACAAATCACTTTCGTCACCGAAAATGCCATTTCCTTCACTAAGTACTCCCTCGTGACGAAAACATGGCATCACCAGGGTCATCACGGAAGCTCCATCATAGATTCTTTTATAGTGAAGGAATACAAATTTTTGTCACGCAAGATTGAGCTTCGGTGACGGTCCTTACGGCATCACCTAAGAGAGGTTATCCATGACGGACCTTCTACGTCACCTAAAATAGGAAAATCTGTCACCGTTTAGCATATTCGTTGACGAAATATGCCGTCACGAAAGATTTATGGCGTCACGAGGATTCTGGCAGGTGGGACCTGTAATGCTGACATGGCAGCTGGTAGGTGGGTCCCACCATGATGACGTGGCATCTGACAGGTGGGTTCGATGATGCTGACGTGGCAGCTGGCAGGTGGGTCTGACGATGATGACGTGGCAGCTGGCAGGTGGGTCCGACGATGCTGACGTGGCAGCTGGCAGGTGGGTCCGATGATGCTGATGTGGCAACTGGCAGGTGGGTCCGACGATGATGACGTGGCAGTTGGCAGGTGGGTCCCACCACGATGACGTGGCATCTGACAGGTGGGGCCAATGCGATGACGTGTCACCTTCGTGTGGGGCCCGTGGAGATGACGTGGCAGCTGGCAGGTGGGTCTAGCGACCCTGACGTGGCAGCATGTAGGTGGGCCGTCAATGATGACGTGGCGTCTGCATGTGGGGCCTGCAATGATGACGTGTCATTTTTTGGGCCGGCCCATTCGGAACTGCCTTGTGGGCCGGGAGGAATGTGACGCCGTCACCAATTTTTTTGCACAGACAAATTTGATTAAAAATTGAAATTCCATGCAAATTACGAAACAAAATTAAATGGAAGCAAATATTTGAAATGGTAGAAAATTTATAAATATGAATTGTATCACACGCAAACTTTAAAATTCTGGTAGACTGAAACTGCTGTATCAAACTCGAATGACTAAAGGAATAAAAAAACAATGTTTAGGCCCACCCGACCCATTAGCGCGCAGAGATTTTTGGCCCAAGTCACGGGGACTGGGACTGGGAGTTCTGCGACATCCTCAACAGGTAACTAAGCATGCCATCCATTTCCTTCTGCCTCTTCTCAAATGCCAGACGATTCGCTTTGCTGGACTTTTTCACTGCTTCAAGTTCTTCATCTTGCTTCTTTCTCATCTCTTCAAATTTCCTTTCCTGCTCTTGCATCCGTTCCTCCATCTCGTGTTGAACCCTTTCAGCTGCATTCAATGAATCTTGCTCCTGACTTGATAACTTTTCTTCTAAATCACGGATGTGCCCAGCTGAGACGCTAGATCTCTTGGAAGCAGATGAAACTCTGATGCTGGAAAGGAAAGTAATTGATCTTGAATTGTTCTGGTCTCTTAGGACTTCTTCAATAATCTCCAGATCAGTTTTGGGAATCCAATCTTCTGGGTGTGGTCCCATTTTCTGAAGCACCATCTCAGTCTACAATAGGATAAAAAATAGCAAGTCCAGAGTTAGAAGAAATCAAATAATTAGACAAACTAATGAGAAATGCGTAGCACATAAAATAATTTACTTACATAAGCTTCTGTTGATTTCTGGGATATCATACCATCCTTGTTAGTGTGGCTTGCTTTAAAGAAAGCAATCGGGGAGGTATCGACGTCCTCGGTCTTTTGAGATTTCTACAAGAATTATGACACGATGAATTATAAGTGTGTATGGCATGTTCACAAAAAGAAGTAGGTGTTGTATGTTAAGAGTTTGAATACTCACAAGTGCATGGTAATGTGCAACAAAGCTTCTTGAGCCAGTGCTGTGTTTCTTCGTCACAGCATCTCTGTTCTTCTTGTGACTCTCGCAGATTTCCTATGTACAGATGCATGAATTTAGTATTCCACAGTACAGTAGTATGTCTACGATAGATGTAGCTGAAACAACAGGAATCGTGTACCTTGTAGTGCTCATCATGCCATATATCAAGAAGCTCTGCCTAGCTTTCCTCGTCTACCTCTTTTGGTTTCAACAATAAAGCTTGCTCGCGGGTTAGATCTTTAACATCTTTCCAATAGACCTTTTTCAGCCTCCAACGTTGTTGGCGAATACCTTTCTGTAAAATGTCGGTGCAAATATCTTTGCTAAGGTCACCACTGCTGTCCATTGCAAATTTTCCCTGCAGATAACATGGAACACAAATTCATATCAGCATCGAATGACATAATTGTTAAAAAATCATCCACAATTGAGACATTTTATATGGAAAATGAATAAGAGGTTAACGGACTTACAGTTATAGACTTAATGGTTTCCAGAATAGTATCTTTCAGACGACCTTCCTTGTCACCATACTGCTTCTAGTGGGTTGCCAGTGGCATCTTGCTGCGTATGTGAATGCCACACTCTGAACTCAGTTTTGCTCTTGCACAGGATCAATGGGTCTCCTCATGCCAGGAGTGAAGTTGATCTGCATCTTAGCCCCTCCATTCCTTCTAGACCACTCGTGTACCCCATGCCCCATAGTAGGTTTGCGTACATTACGCTTTTCCTTTAGAGCACCCGTGTCTACAATTGCAACTGAAACCAGTGACAAAACGGGAGTCAAGACTTCAATTGAAAATTTTGCAACTAAACCAGTGAATAAATTGAAAGACATGCTGTCAATACCTTCCCGTTCGCTGCGGACAAGTACATTCTCCTCAGGTGAGTTGCTGCCTCTAGAGGTTTGAATTAGCATGGGCGAGGATTCATTTCCATTAGTACCCCCTTCCCCTGCTTTCTGGGTAGGGGTCTCTGTTTCACCATCATCTTGAGTCTCTACATTTGCTCCTGACCTTGTTACAACATTTGGAGGCACAAAGGTTTTTGAGCGCTTCCGCTTCTTTTCTACATTTTAATAGATCAAGCCATAAATATTAAAGCAATCTGTACATATCCTACATGTGAAGGCAGGAGAATGCTGCATTTCTTCACCTTAGAGGAAGATTTAACAACATCATGGTCCTCTTCATCCGGAACAAACACATCATCATCAGTGGGCTCGTCGGCAGGATCAGGTTCATAATTAGCGTCCTCGGTGATATCCTTCTGCTGCGGCTGTGCCTCTTTCCGTGTTGTCACTGCCACCGGTTTCTTAGTAGTACCAAACACAAATTCACGCGCCATCACCATGAAATCCTCCATTGGCTTGCCATGTTCAATAGCATTCTGCTTCAGTGCTTCAGACATACGAGACACGTTCTCCTCCATCACTTGTTTCCTAACATTTTGATATGCGTCTGCTGTTTTGACTTCAGTAACTGAAAACAATCAAGCAAAGGCAAGTCATGATCATACTCATTAGTACAAACAGAGTAGACAAGATCATTAAAGCAAAAATTATGTGATCCATACTGTAAAATTAACATGCTCACAAAACATTATTCTATTGCCTCCAAATCTCGTATCGTCATTCAGTTAACTGTCTAAACCCTACTAACAACAAGTTCAGTTAAGTGTCAGGTTCAGTGTATTAGGTATCAAGTTGTTCAGTTGTGTCAGTTAAGACGCCAAGCAGCAGGGTTTATCCAACAAGTTGTGCCCTATTACCTGAACCATTATGTTGGAACAGAAACCTAAATCTAACACATAGTTATAAGATCGGATCATAGGGTGTCATGCTCAACACATTCATGGCATCTAGAACCATGATATATGAAATTAAAACCCAAGACAAGCACATTGTCGAAGGATTCGGATCATAGGGTGTCACGTTCAACACGTGCTAGGCATCTTGAACCATGTCTATGATCTAAAACCTAGATCTTGCACATAAGCTGCAGCATCTTGAACAACGATCTACACATGTTGATCTACTAGAACTCATGCTTGACTGGTCTAGAAAGAGGCATAGACCTAGGGCGGCAGAAAAATGACCTGGGAGTTTACGCTTTTGCTTCAGTGTCGGTGGTAGCACATTCCGGCGTGGTGTGCCGCTTCAAAGACTGCCGGACATGTCGCCCGCCGTAGAGGGGAAATCCGCCGGCAACCAACGCCTTGCTTGACGGATCTGGGGTCGAGGAAAGTGGCGATGGGGTTCTAGGTGGGCTGTGAACAAGGAACGGAATTAGGGGATGGGTATGCGGGAGGTGGGGGCATGCCGTTTTTAAAGTGTCGTGGGGGCGGCAAATTGTTAGCGCCAAAATGGGTGGGCAGGTGGAAAACAAAAGAGGTGGGAACGGAACTTTTTGGTACACAAGTGGAGGGAACGAAAACCATTCATTGTAAATTTGATTGGAAAAAACAGAGGGAACGGAACGGGAGGTTTACAAGCGGGGATTATCTCTAATTACATATTGTAATTAAATAAATCCTAACACATGCAACGGTTTAGGTTTTGCCACTACTTAGACCTCCCGTGCGGAATTTTTAATATGGTTTACAAGCTGAGATTATCTCTAATTCATTGTACTATAAATTTATTTGGCCATGAACCATATTAAATTATTTGAATAAGTCATTTGTTTATATATGAAAAGGAAAACAAAATATGTTCATTCACGTACAACAGTTGGATTACTGAGCAAACAATACCATTAGTTTCCTTCATTCCACAACTCCAACTTGAAAGCTAAAGCACAATATCACTTAAACAAGTAAACCTCATTGATTCGAAAAACAAACAGAAGAGCAGAATTATTTCACATATTAGATATGTAGCCAGCAAAATTTTCTAACATCCACCAAAAGGTAGGTGATCTCATTAGACTTTACACCTAGAAACTCAGCAAATAGTTTTGCAACTAGGAACAGGGGCGGATCTGCTTGGTCACACCCTAATGCACATGCAACAGGGTAGAAAAAGCATTTTTAGTCTTACATATTAGACTTAAGCATAGTGTATCAGGAAAACTTAAACAGAGTGCATCAGGGTAAGTTTAATCCTAGATCCTCTTCCTAGTCTAGGAAGAGGCAGACATGGAAATCTGATAGGGTCAGGACACAGTCTGGACGTCCGTACTAGCCCTCTGACATCTCCTCCTCCTTGACGGGCATGGTCTACGTGTCCCTGTCACCGCCACTGCCATCATCGTCGCTGTTGGTGGCGTACTCCTGGCAGGAGAGCCTACCGCCGTAGATTGTGACGACCAGCTCCCTGTTGCCAGCATAGTAGTCGAACGCCAGGATGTTGCCTAGCGAAATAGTGTAGCACTTGACGAACTTGGGACAGCCCCTGCGGAGGTACAAGTGGCCGTCTCGATGATCGAAATACATCTCCACATCAAAGGTCAGCCTGCTGTTATGCTCCCGAACACGCACAGGGTTGGGCTAGTCGCCGCTGATGTAATATTTGTAAGTATGGCAGAGGGAGAGCTTGTCCCACTTGTCCTCGTGAAGGATGCGGATGAACATAAAGTCGAGGTTCGGATACAGCGGCAGATGGGGTGGTGGAGACGGTGACGGCGACAGCGACGGTGACGGCAATGGTGACGGCGACGGCAACAGTGATGGCGATGGCGACAGAGAAGTGGCCTTGCCCTTGCCGCTGCCCCTGCCCGTACGACGGTGCCTCTTCTTGACACGCGTTGCCGGCGTACGCGTCTGTCCTTCACGTCCCCTGCCCGCCGTCGCCTTGGCACCCCTGAGCATGGACACCGGCGTAGGCGACAAATCATTTATTCTTCTAAAGATGAAGACGAAACCCTCTCGGTTACGCCACCCTTCTGAATGCGCTTTCTTCGAGTA
This sequence comes from Avena sativa, assembly GCA_916181665.1. Taxonomy (NCBI): domain Eukaryota; kingdom Viridiplantae; phylum Streptophyta; class Magnoliopsida; order Poales; family Poaceae; genus Avena; species Avena sativa. Next base: position 230,608,328 of record OV702291.1, read on the forward strand.
TATGAGAACAGCTTGTCCGTCTTCTAGATCTATGCTCTGTACGAAACACTTCCACCCATCTGGATCAAAGAAGAGGCGATCATCCTTTTCTATCTTGAAGTCGATGGGGGTGATCTCCTCTTTAGGAAGACACACTTCAGTTGAGCCTCCCTCACAGATTTGTAGAGCATTAATAACCTTCTTAGGCAATTTCTGATCAATACAAAACAAGATATATAAGTTAGTAAGTCGATGTCATAAACCACATAGACAAATTGCATACACACATGGCAACAAAAAAGAATTAAAAGAAATTTATATGAATGTACCATGTGGTACAGCTTAAGATTCGTTTTGGTCAAGCGGGTTACGAATGGCAACCCGACAATTTTGCCCATGTTCGATTGAAGTTCCAGCAGATGCTCTTGCTCACTCTCAGTAAGCCGGCATCTTTGGGCGATGAGTGGTCCGAGATCACGCTTCTGCGAAGATGCTCCTGCCATGTTAAAGCATGGGCTGCGCATACAAATTTAGCACACATTAACAAATGGTAAAAGTGTAGGAAACACATTATAGGTATTACAGCGTCACAGCAACGTATTTCATCACAACAATACAAATATTGTTTCTGCAAATACTTGCAAGTTATTTCAATGCTACAAGCACTAGTCATAGCATAGGAAAGATCTAGACTCCTATTCTGTCAGATATAAGTTCTCTAAGAACTACCTTTGCTGTGTTGGATTTTAGAAACATCGTAAGTACTACATTAGTTCTTGCCATATATAGTAGCTAGCTGGCCGATCTTTTTTGGGAGACTAGGAAGTTTAGGCCTATTTCTTATAGAAACAGATCATAGCTAGTAATTATGTTCTGTTTTAGTCACCAGAATATAATGCTTCAGCGATTTAGCACATCAGAGATGGCAAGTTAGTGTAGGTTCTTCCATTTCCGATGTTGTGGTTGCATGTGGTACAGCCGACCCCAAAACTGTCCCTCTATGCATCATGTGGTTGTACTTTCTAGGCATGTGTTTCTGGTTCATTGTCATTCATGCTCTAGACCTTGCTTACTGCGAGGTGTTTCCTTGCAACAAGGAAAACAGCTAGGTGGTATTTTCTACACATGAACATCCATCCATAATTCCGGCATCGACAATTTCTTAAGACATGTCATGCCTAACTAATTTATCATCTATATATGTGTGTGTCCAAACAAGTTCCATTTTTCATATCAAGATGTAGCTAGCTAAACTTGTTATGTTTGATGGAGAGAATGAATGTGATCTGGTCATCTTGGTCATGGTAGAATGATGCATTATTGTGCACCAAGGAAATGGACCACCACCAAACTTCACTTTGAATCTCTGGCTTGTCAGTATTGTACATTAGATTTACTTTTTCATGCCTGATGTGCTAAGTTATAGCTATAGTGTATTCCTACCTATTAGGAAAACATTTATTCACACGTGTTATCTGTTGCTCACCCTTGGCTAAGATTTTCAAGAAGTGGCACATGTTCTAACATGTTCTAGTTTCTCTTATTTGCAGGCACACAACGATGCAACTTCCTATAAGTACAAGGTTATCAAGTATTGGGATATAATTAGCACACTTTAATCAAGGGATCGAGCTACTGAGCGGGAGCTAGGACTGCAGCTGAAAGCTGTGCGGAAATGGCGGACGAGAACGCTAACAATGACAACATCATTGATCAAGCTGTGTTGATATAATGAGCAGACAAGTGTATTTGTGGATACATTGATCTTTATTCATGTTGTAGTTGATTTTTATTTTGAAAATATCATATTTTATTTACATTATGTAATTGCATTTTGAAGGCAAATGTGTTGTTGATTTCACAATTGGCTGAAAATGGCAGCCAAACAGAAGCTGTAGATCATTTCATTTCAGAATTCCAGGTGGCAGCCACACATAAAAATTCATTAAGGAATTTAAATTCCATCCAAATGAAGTGACATGGGTATTTCATTTCATTTCATTTCAACCAAATGAAATGAATGCATAGGAGCCAAACAAGCCCTAATATATTTTCCTACACATGCATTGTAGAGTTCAGACCTTATGCAATGTTTCCTTCCAGTAGTGTTTGATTCATGGGATTGTAATGTGCAGGAATTATTCCTGTAGGTACACTAGTGTATTTTCATGGGAAATCTAGCTTCAGCACATAGCTCGTGGAAAACCCTACCGGACAAACAATGCAGACATGATTTCAGTGGGCAGCACAAGTAAATCCAACATGATTGGGCTCACCTTCAGCATGGAGCAAGGTTGCGGAGATGCGGTCAACACCGACGGGCCGGCATCACGGTGGTGTGGTCGGAGTCGATGCGGACGTGCACGTCGTTACGGGCGGTGGATGCGTTGCGGAGATGCGCGGCGGCGTGGCTGTGGAGAAGCGTGGTGGCGGGGTTGCAGAAATACGGTCGTCGGATGCTGGACGATCCTGACGGAGGCGATGCGGACGGCCACGGCGGTGCGGAGATGCAGCGGCGATGCGGAGATGCGGATGGAGAGGAGCAGTTTGGGGAAAGTACGAGAAGGGGCTAGGATATTTGCAAGGATAGATTTTTTCCCCAATTAGGTAAACTATTATTTGTACTAACATTGGTGCATGTTGGACCCACTTATACTAACATTGGTGCATGTGGGACCCACTTATCAATGTTTAAAATAGCGGGCTATTTGATTTAGCGGCGCCGATTTTAAAAGCTATCAAAAGCTATAGCGGAGCTATAGCGTGCTATGCCCATTTAGCGGGTTTGCTAAATAATGATTTTTTTAAAAAAAGAGCAGTACATATTGGTATATATATCAATAATTTACAAATATTTGACAGTTTTACAGATCAATGCTCTGATCAACTCACTTATAACAGGTTTGACAGTGCATAGTGCATATTACATAGTAAAATTTGAAACAGAGCCACTTATACTAGCATTGGTGCATGTGAGACCCAATGGCATCTATGGTTCCTGTTTGGCTGAGTTTGGGCAAAATTTGACCCTGATGACACATGTGGGTCCAGTTACACTAGCATGCGAGTACCGATGGCATCTGTGGTTATAGTCTGAGTGAGTTTGGGCAAAAGTTTGACTGAAATTGTGCAAAAGTTGACCCCAATGACACATGTGGGCCCACTTACACTAGCAATGGTGCATGCGGGACCTAATGGCATATGTGGTTTCAGTTTGACCGATATTGGGCAAAAGTTGATCCCGATGACAAATGTGGGTCCAATAACACTAGCTTAAAATAACTTTGTAACGCTTGCATTTACAATTCTAGACTTTCATCAAGGCAAGTTTATATCTGTTGACAATCATATTCCTTTGAACTAGTATAGCCAGTGCACAAACACAACTGAACACACATATAACATTACATAGATATGTTTGCTAGCTCACGTTACTTTAAGAAACAAGCATACTAAAGTAGTTCAACTTAGAAAGTAAACAACAACAAAGTACCACGATTTGTACTACATAAACAACATACAACATCACGAATATAACTGGCTATAGTCTAGTAACGTGCATTAATTCCAGCCGGTGGCGTTGGAGGCAGTGGGGTCGGTGGCTTTGTCGCCCTAGGCAGTGGTGGTGGTGTCGCCCCAGCCAGCGGTGGTGGTGTTGCCCCAGCCAGTAGTGTTGTTCTGCTCGCCGTCCTGGTCATCTTCGCCCGCTTCCCGTGAGCGTTTGGCAACATGCACCACCTCTCCATCCGCCTCTTCCGCTCCCCAGACCGCCTGCTGCTCTTCCTAGATCGCTCTGGTCTGCAGCGTTGCATCATCCTGCTCGTCATCTGCATCACTCTGGTCTGCAGCAGCTGCCGCCTCGGCCGCAGCTTTTGCCGCCTCGGCCTTAGCTGCTGTCGCCTTTTCTGCTGCATTAATTGCAGCCTTGCGAGTCCCCCAGTCTAGCCCGTCCCTTAAGGTAATGAGCCTACGATATAGCTCGTAGGCAACATACCCGTCTCTTGCTGCATACTCTAGGTTCATCGTGGAAAGTGGCTTGTTCTCCCATACTTCATGGCCATCGTTCGGGAGTGCCTTGCAATTCCCGAGATCTCTGTCAATGATGATCACTTCTAGAGATAACATCCCATCCCTGTCATACAGCTGATTCCAATGGAACCGTTCTTCGGTCTTAAACATGTCTTGGATGTCGATGTGGTACTGTTCTGGAATGGTGATATCCTCATGTGCAAGCTTCTATTTATCACTCCTGATGTCCACGCTAGCGAAAGTGATCCCCTTTTCCTGAAGGAACTCTGCCAGTTTCGGACAAGGCTCCCTTCTCCTGCAGTATAAATGCAAATTAAGACATAAAAATAATTTGGATGATGTACAATTATTTGATGATAATGTTAAACAAGGTAATTGCATAACCGTACCATTAGGCCATGTACAACACCCACAGATCATGCATAATACTTGAACTAACATGTCTAAGTATTTGAAATAAACGAGTGCAAGCAATGTATTTGCATTTGCTAATTATACATGATCTCAAATGGAAAATAAAAATATGCACATAACCAGTTTCGGACAAGGATCCCTTCTCCTGCAGTATAGATGCAAACTATGACATGACAATAATTTGGATGGTGTACAATTATTTGATGACAATGTTGAACAAGGAAATTGCGAAACCGTGCTATTAGGCCACGTACAACGCCCATAGATCATGCATAATACTTGATCTAACAAAATCCACAAGGACTTAAACCTATAGGAATTAAACAATGCACATAGGAAAAATTTCTAAGGATCAAAATCCTCCAAAATTCATATGAGATTCCGTTGAATCAAACAAGCCCTGCATCAAAGGAGGCCTGATGTGAAAACGTTCGTACAGGGTACAATCCTATGAATCAAACATGTGCTGATGGAAAAAACATAGGGATTGAATCCTGTACAAACCCATAGGAAATCCTTTGAATCAAAGGAGGCCTGAAATAGAAATGCCCATCCTTAGTACGTATATTACCTGCAGTACTGGAACACGAGGACAGTCTCCTCCAGGGTGATCTAGACGACGGCGAGCTTTTGGGACGGAGCTTCGTCCCGCCTATTCCTTGTGTACTCGAGGTCGAGTCTGAGGAACTTGTAAGTCTCTTTCTCGAGCAATTGCTCGAACTTCTCCAGCATGTGATTCAAGTAGTTCACATCGTTGGTGTACACCACCTCCATAATCTTCGTGCCATAGGCACAGATGGGCTTGATGTCAACCGTGGTTTTCCCGTCATCGAGGATGTCTCCATAGGGATCCATGGATGCTAAGTTCCCCATCGTGTGGATGAGGAAGATGCGAGAGGAAGAAGAACAAATGAGAAGCGGACGCGTTGCGGTTATTGTGGTGTTACGGCGGCGGTGGAGTTGAGGCGGAGGGCCCGTACATCGATGTAGTCGACCCGTTACGGTGCGATGCGGTTAGTGCGGTGTAGTGCGGTCAGTTTTGTTACGGTGCGACGCGTTTAGGAGTGGTGCGATGCGGTTATTGTGGTGCAGTGGGGTAAGTTTTAATTTGTTACGGTGCGACGTGTTTAGGTGTGGTGCATGCGATGCGGTTATTGCGGTGCAGCAGTGGGATCAGTTTTGTTACGATGCGACGCGTGTAGGTGTGGTGCGGTCCGGTCGTAGCTGCAAACTTTCAACAATTGAACGCACAGGGCTTTCACCAATCCTCTGGTCGTGGCTGCAACTTAATTTCAAAAATTGAACCTACGGCTTTCCTACAACTTTCAACTCAAGTTTGACCTAAGCTTGTACAGTGCATAACTAATTCAAAATATCTCATAAAAATTGAAAACCTACACACTGATAAATTTTACGTGAACTAGTTGACACAGAAAATTTTAAACTTGAAACATTTCATTCTCATCAAAATAACAATCCCGCATATGAGCTTCCACATAGAATGTACCATGACTCACGTGGGTCCACATACACAAGCATTGGTGCAAGTGGGCCCAATAGCATATGTGGGTCTAGTTTGACTAGGATTGGGCTTAAGTTGACCCTGATGACACATGTGGGCCCACATAGCTAGCAGCGATGCATGTGGGACCCTATGGCATCTATGGGTCCAGTTTGACTAAGATTGGGCTTAAGTTGACCCTGATGACACATGCGGGCCCACATAGCTAGCAGCGGTGCATGTGGGACCCTATGGCATCTGTGGGTCTAGTTTGACTAAGATTGGGCTTAAGTTGACCCTGATGACACACGTGGGCCCAGTTTGACTAAGATTGATCTTAAGTTGACCCTGATGACACACGTGGGTCCACATACACTAGCATTGGTGCATGTGGGCCCAATGGCATCTGTGGGTTCTATGTTGACTCATATAGCTGCAAAAGTTGACCCTGATGACACATGTGGGTCCACTTAGCTAACATTGGTGCATGTGGGACCCTATGGCATCTATGGGTCTAGTTTGACTAAGATTGGGCTTAAGTTGACCCTGATGACACATGTGGGCCCACATAGCTAGCATCAGTGCATGTGGGACCCTATGGCATCTGTGGGTACAGTTTGACTAAGATTGGGCTTAAGTTGACCCTGATGACAAATGTGGGCCCACATAGCTAGCACCAAGTGTTTCCACGAAGCCGTGGATTTTTGCCCGGTTTCCACGTTTTGGCCGTTCGGTCCAACGTATCGCCCAGTTTTGGCATGTTTTGAGCATAACCAACACACGCGAGACGCTAGTCGTGTTTTCCATGATGTCGGGCTATTTTCCATGATGTCTCCCGATTTCCATGTTTTTCCCGTTCGGTCCAACGTATCGCCCAGATTTGGCCTGTTTTGAGCGTAACCGACACACGTGAGATGCTAGTCATGTTTTCCATGATGTCGAGCACCAAGTGTTTCCGCTACTATATGCCAAGATACTTCCATGATGTTGAGGTACGTTCTTCCAGACTTGTTCAGTCTTTTGTTTCGCCAGGTTGTTATGGATTTTTTTTCCTTCTGGCAATGTTGTCATCTTGCTGCCTTGTTCGAATAGGAATGACCGAGTGTTAGCTTTTTAGATGCATGATGTTCAAAATCATGGACTTGGCTTGGTAAGTTACGAGTGGAACCCAAACATGCTCGTTGCAATTATCTCTCGATGCCTGGTCGGTCTTCTTGAAGTCTGGGGACTTTGTACTTTCATATGGACACAGTTCGTGTGGGAAGCCCGATTGCATCTAATATACTGCCAAATGCCTTATGGTAGCAGCTAAGTGCTTCTCAGCGGACTTGTATATGATATACCCCGGACTTGGAGCTTTTGTGGAAGCACTTGGCAATGTTGGGAGGCTTCACACCTATTTCATGTAATATGCTGCCAGGTTGCTTTGCGTTGATAGCCAAGTGCTTCTCGATGCTCTCGTATATGCTTTCTCCCGGACTTGGTGCTTTTCAGGTAGCACTTGGAAACATTGGGTGGCTTCTCACCTATTTCATGTCATGTACTGCCAAGTGTTTTCTGTTGATCACAAAGTGCTTCTCGGTGGGCTTAAGTTGACCTGATGACACATGTGGGTCCAGTTACACTAGCATCGGTGCATGCGGGTACCAATGGCAACTGTGGGTCCAGTTTGACTGAGATTGGACAAAAGTTGACCTAATGACACACGTGGGTCCACTTACACTAGCATTGATGCAAGTGGGCCCAATGGCATCTGTGGGTTCTATGTTGACTGAGATTGGGCAAAAGTTAACCCTGATGACACATGTGGGTCCAGTTACACTCATGACCCATTGACATCTGTGTGTTCCAGTTTGACCGAGATTGGTTCCAATTTAATTTAGGATTTCAACTAATTTGAACAAATTCAATATTTCTCTACAAAATCTTTTAGAAAACTTATTGTTTTATACACAATATACTTTTTTTACTTATATAATATAGGTTTCTTTTAACAATTTATATAATATGGAATTTGTAGAGATTTCCGCTGCAACGCGCCACTCTCCCAAATGTCATGCGTGGGTCCAATGTGAAAGCAATGGGAAAGTGGACTACATGCAGGACTACACGATTCCACACCCACGCGTGCACCAGAGGAAACCGAACCGCCAGCATCTATATAACACATCGGTCTCATCGTCTCTCCCACCATCGTCCACTTCTTCCCCAATCTGCCGAAAACCCCAATCCGCTCCCACCACCGCACCACCAATCTCATCCCTTAGTGAATCTGCAAGATGAAGCGCGCTCGCGAAGGCGAGCCGGAGTCGAAGGCGGTCGGCGGCTCTGGTGATGCACCCGCGGTCGTCGCCATGGTGGCGGGCGAGGAGTCTTTTTCGGGAGCACCAGCCGCTCGTCGGCGCCCCGTGACCGTTGCGGACTCCACCGTACCGGTCGTGGTCGCCATCAATGATGAGAAGAAGGAGGATGTCGTGGCTCCCGCGGCAGATCTATAGAACCCGCATGCAGGCCGCCAGGTCATCGTCGTGCCAGACGATGAGTACTACGACGACGAAGACCCTGACTCCATCGAGTACCTCTATGAACAAGCCCGCAAAGAAGATGTATCGTTCAAGGAGGAGGCCTCCGACGACAGCACCGAGGTTCTGAGCTGTTCTGTTCGATCTCCTCTGTTCATCTTACTATTCACATAGGGTTTGTTCATAGAGTAGATTGATTTGTGCTGTCTAGGTGGTCTTCTAGATATTCTTGATTCTAGGGTTCGTACGGTTACTTTGTAGTTGACTTTGATTTGATCTGCCATATAGTATTCTTACTCATATGATATATATGGGTTCATGGTTATCAGATTAATTTCTGAATGTTGTGCCTTAAATTCATCCGAGTCTGATTTGATTGTAGAGATTATGATAACAAAGATTTTTGTTTGGGAAGAAAAGATTGATCTGATGCATAGAATTTATAATTACCATTTTCTTCATTTGCTGCTTATTAATGTGTTGATTCCATAGTGTGTATCAATTAGTATCTTGTTAAGTGTAATGATCAATGCGTTTGAAACTTAAATTCATCCGAGTCTTGTTTCATTCTAGTGATTATGATTGCTCATATGATATCTATCAGTTAATAGTTATCGGATTACATTGTGAATGTGTTAAGGTAGTTACCTTGCACATGATTGATCAACACAAGCGACTTAAATTTATTTGAGTCTAATTTGATTGTAGAGATTATGATAGCAAGAATTTTGTTTGGGAATAAAGGATTGATCTGATGCATGGAATTCATAATTACCATTATCTAAATTTGCTGCTTATTAATGTGATGATTCCATAGTGTGTTTGAATCAGTATCCTGTTTAGTGTAATGATCAATGCGTTTAAAACTTAAATTCATCCAAGCCTTCTTTAATTCTACTTATTATGATTGCTCATATGATATCTATCGGTTCATAGTTATCAGATAACTTTCTGAATGTGTTAAGGTAGTTAACTTGTAAATGATTCATCATTAAGTGCCTTAAATTCATCTGAGTCTAATTTGATTGTAGAGATTATGATAACAAGAATTTTATTTGGGAAGAAATGATTGAACTGATGAATGGAATTTAATGTGTAATGATCAATGCATTTGAAACTTAAATTCATCCGAGTCTTCTTTCATTCTAGTGATTATGATTGCAAGAATTTTATTTAGGAAAAATTGGTTATTTGCCCCTAAAGTTCACATGCCTTGAATTATGTCCCTAAAGAATATTGTTCTTTAATAAATTATCCATTATGGACTTTGAAGCAGATAGAAATGAACGCTCAGGCGTTGCAGCGCTCACTAGACATGATAAGACAAAAATGTCCTCGATTCATAAAATATTGGTCACACAACATTATCCTCGATTCATCAAATGTTAGTACTATCACCGCAACACAAAACTGTCCTCGATTCATCAAATGTTAGTACTATCACCGCAACAATTTAGAATAATTTTGGCAGCATTGTTAATTTTTTACAGCTTATTTCGTTTGATCATTGTTGTGCTCCTGTTTATCTCACTTCTTACGTATTTCAAAATTCACAGGAAGACTCTGACAACGTGGGCCACAGCAAGGACGACAGGGACCGCAAGAGCCGCTTTGTTCTTAAGCGGCTGGTGAGTGGCCAGATACCTTTCCGCAGCCGCGGGGAGCTATGTTGCCCATTCTGCGGCAGGGTCATCACCAAGAACTTAGAGAGCATGATCCAGCACACGGATGGCGTTGGCGTAGGAAGCAGGCAGAAGCACAAGGGCCACACCATGGCGAAGCATGCCACCTTTGGCAGATTCCTCGACAAGTACGTCAAGGGTGGCCTCATCCCGGTTATTGGTCCTGCTGTTGGCCCTCATGTTCTGTTTCCACAAGTTTAGTTTATGTTTGTGTTGTCCCCCTGGAGATGAAGAGAAACTGTGTGCTGTTTGAAGACTAAGTTTTTATTATGTATGGTGGAAGCTGGGAAATCATACCCAGTTGTTTAAGACTATGTTAATGTGTATGGAGTTTGCGGTTGCGTTACTGGTGCACTTGTTATCTGAATTCTCATGTTGATGCACACTGCATTTGTTTACTAAATTAGATGGTTTGATGCTTTATTTTGTAGCTAAGAAAGTTTGAAGTAAGTTTGGACTACAAAAAGTTTTTGAAACCAATCTCAAACCAGAAACTTATGTACTTTACATACAGATGATCCTTCAGAATGTCTAAAAACAACCACAAACATGAAAGGAAAACTCCTTATTTCCAATACTTTTCATAAAATTTGCAAAATATTCTAAGTAAAGGATTTAATTAATATAGCTAATTCTTTCCTTGTTAGTCTCAAGATTCTATTGAGGATCTTACAGGACCTAACTATGACGACTAAGTCAGAGCAATAGAAACCAAATCAATTTCCTTTCTATGCGCACTAAATGTAATCAATATATTTCCTTGTTTTGCCTAACGGCTAAAGATAATCACGTCGAGCCCACAAATTAAGCTTACAACTGGGTCTAGACCCGGCATGCAAGCATAGTCGGACCATATATATATACGCTCTCCCTCCAACAAACCCTAAAGGCATAGTTGGAGTCAGCGTCGCCATCTAAACCACCTTTGCCTAGGCCGTAGATCTGTCGAGAGAGAGGGATGGCGAAGGACAAGATCGTTGCGGTAAAAATCTAACCTATCTAGTTTGCATGTACTGGATCTATTTGGATAAAAATGTATGGCCAATGATCTTTAAATTTTCTTTTTTTGATTCGTAGTGTCCTTGGTGTTTTGACACCAAGGGTCTGTGCAGCCTGGGCGACAAGATCAAGTCCTTTTTTGTTCTCACCCTTGTAGAGAATTTTGAAGAAATGACGGTACTGGTTTTATTTTTTGTATTATCATCAGTCTTTCCTGTTCCACCCTTTTGTCATGAATTATAGCATCTGTTAGTTTGTCATGTAGTAAACATGTTCCATTTTTCTTCAGTTAATACCCTGCTATGCTAGAGCGAATTTTCTTAAGAAGTTTGCCATCGACTCTGTCGACCACGAGAATGATTTTGTGGTCGAGGTGGTTACAGAAGAAGGGTTCGAATTCAACGTTGATTGTATCAACAAGGATGGCAGAACATATCTTGAAGGCCAATATTGGAGAGAATTTGCTAGAGTCTACAATCTGGATGTTGGAACGGAGCTTGTCTTCTCTACCGACACACAAGGTCCATCTACCCCTGTGACGTCGATCAACCTACCGATCACCCACCCATGTAAGTAACTGCTTATTTGAAGTACTCCCTCCGTTTACAAATGTATGATGTTTACGAGTTTGTATAAACTGGATGTATATATGTAGATCCACTAAAATATTTAGGTTCACCCATTTTGCTCGGTTTCTAGTCTACTTTGTAATGTGTAGAATGTCACCGATGGAATTGTCTCTAGCTTTTTCCTTATGAAAAAAGAAGTAGTTGCTTTGTGTTTAGCACGATATTTTTTCCTTGTTCCTAAACAATCTTAATGTTGACGTACCTACCATGCATTAATCTTAATTTTGATTCAGTAATATTCATTTAATTAAGTATTTGAACTTGTACAGCATATTACAATCTGACCCAGGATAAGAAAGGCATACTTGACGCTATGCATGCCACTGATGGAACCATAATTAACTGGAGAATGATGGAGTCAGTGATCAGCAATGTTGACATCATTGACACGCTGGTTGATGAACATGGAGCTGGGCCTTATCAAGTTGGAAAATGTGAGTGTCTGATCCACACATTAAGCTGGACAAATTGCCAGAAGAAAGAGCTGGTAAGTATGAGTGATCTACTTTGTTGTGCCTGTAATTTTCCGATTAACAAATGTTCACATTGTGCATATGGACCAAGAACAGAAACTCCCGCGACACCTTGTCCCTGAAGACATGGCTGAATATGGTGATATCACAATTGTGTGTGATAAATACACAAAGGTCAAAGGGTCGTACTCAATTTCTCCTGAGGATGGCCGAGTATGCTGCGCTGGGTGGAGGGAAGTGATGTCACAGGAGGAGGATTTTTGACGAATTGGAGACAAGATGTTTTTCATGCTGTACGTGGGACGTAAGGGGGCTTTCCTATTTGCCTTCTATGTTCCAAATGTGGAACTTTAGTAGCCTTGATCATTTTCACTATGATGGTCATGGGTCATTTGTCGACCTAATAATATGAGATGTTAAGACAATATTTTACGGTCCTTTCATTATGTGGCATTAGTATGTCTGAAGACATGGTTAAGTGTAATGGTACTATTAATTTTTTTATGAGCTGAAATATATTATGCCTGTCGTTGCTACCAATTATAGTGAAATCGTGTTAATTGAGTTCATTTCATCGGTATCTATGAATATTTTATGAGCTACAAATTTTATGCGTGCACAACTTACTAGACGGACATGTCTATCGCGTAGGTTGTGTCACGTAAAGAAGTATCTATCTCCAGTAAATCTATTTTCCTGCTCGAAGTAAGTATGACAAAAACATCTAGGTACGACCATATATATCATTGTAATTAATAATTTTGTGTATAACATGGTTACTGGGAATTGAATGCAACAGTCTCCATAACTAGTATCAAACAGTACAACTGCGTGCTAGTATTTTAGTAACGCATTTTCACAAGGTACTAGTCAATATCACTATCAACATCTGAAATGCTCCTCCCAAATTCATCGACAACCTGTTCCAAGACTTCTTGTTCTTCGTCGCTTAGGTCCATATCATTGTTTACACCATTTTTCCCTGCTAGTTGTCTAACAGTCTGAGAGTCAACAAATATCACATCATCAGAGCGATCAGCCATGTCGTCTTCATGATTATCAACATATTCATCTTCCTCGTCCTCAATTTGGTGAACAATGGAATCTTCCGAGCCTAGGTCTTCCTAGTATGCACCTGGATTGCCTTCATCATCTTTTTCTGGAACATCGTATACATTCCTGTGCTTGAAAGTTTGCACCACCTTCCAAGGATCACCAAATTTTGTGTCTTCCAAGTAAAAACAAGTTTCTGCTTGGTGACCTAATATGAAAGGGGCGTTCTTGTACCACAATACAGAGGTATTGATGCTTTTAAAGTATCCATCATCCTTCATCTCCGTAGTTTTCCTACTTCCAAGGTCAAACCAATCACAGCGGAACAAGAACACGGATCTGTCGCCGTGCTTGTTTCTCGGGTACTGTAACTCAAGAACCTCCTTCATCACACCGTAGTATTCTTGATGTTGTTCGTCAGAAACGGATCCCCTTGTCATTATGCCTGAGTTTTGAGTCCTCATGTTCTTCTCACGCTCGACGGAACGGAACCTAGCGCCATTTACATTGCACATACGGTGTACAACTACACGAGCATCTGGACCAAGTGCTAGTGATTTTAAATCTTCTGGAGCATTGTCCAAATTACTGACATGTTTTTTAAACCATGCAGAGAATTCTTTCTCTAGTTCCGCCTCAATGTTGTTCACACCCCTGTTTTGTAGTTATTGTCGGAAATTCCTAAAAATCAAAAACAAATTAGTAATGGTACTGCTATAACACAAAATATTACTGAAAATTTTGAAGGATTAATAAAAAGGTAAATAGACCTACCGAATATAATTTTGTGCCTCATCACAGCTCTAAAGTACATACCAAACCATACTGTCAAATTCTTTGGGAAAATACTTCAACTTGGATAGTCCTAAACCTCTGGCTCCATCTGAAAAAATATCAAACTCTAGCGGATCAACTCTTTGTTTCTTATCTTGGTTCCTCTCAGGCTTGTTATGTCTGGTTTCTATGACATCGCCTAAAAATTTAGAGCAATGATGCAAGCACTCATCCACGATATATCCCTCAGCAATTGAACCTTCAGGCCTTGATTTGCTACGCACAGTTGATTTTAGGTACCCGAGCCTTCTTTCAACTGGATACATCCAACCATATTGAACAGGCCCCCTCTGAAGTGCCTCATCAGGTAGATGAATAGCCAGGTGCACCATTACATCAAAGAATGATGGGGGAAATAGCAGCTCAAGCTTGCAAAGAATTATGACAATTTCAACCTTCATTCGACGCAGCACAAATGCTCTTAGAGTTTTGGCACACAACTCCCTGAAAAAGTTTTCCAGTTCAGCAATGGTCTCATACATCGCCTTTGATGCAATCCCTCTCAAACCAGCTGGCAACACATGCTGCATAAGTATGTGGCATTCATGCGTCTTCAGACCGTGCACTTTACCCCTGGGATGTACACACATCTTGCTAAGTTTCTAGCAAAACCATATGTGAACCTAGTGTTGGCCAAATACTTGCATAATTTTTGTTTGCCATCCTTTTGAAGCGTCCACGATGCTTTCTCCTTTGAAAAACCCTTGGCCTCAGGTTTCATCCAGAACTTCTTCCTGACATTAAATTTCTCCAAATCCATTCTACCACCAACAGTGTCCTTGTTCTTTCCATCAAGCTCAAGAAGGGTGCCAAGGATATTGTCCAATATGTTTTTCTCAATGTGCATCACATCTAGGTTGTGAACAAACTTCAATCCTGACCAGTATGGCAGATCATATAAGCTGATCTTGAGGTGCCAGGTTGGCTCACCAGTCATGCCACGCTTTCTCTTCCTAGTTGATGGATTTTCCCTGGCCTGTAATCCTGAACTCTCTGTACCCTCTCCTCTCTTTCTACAAGTGTGAAACTTGTTGGTGCATCCTTAGGTTCAGGTTTTCCATTGAAGGCTCTGCTACTCCTCCACTTGTGATCGTGAGGCAGAAATCGACGATGACCAATATAACCAATTTTATTATGCAAAGACTCGTAGCAAGGATCCTTATCGTAGTGCGCACATGCGAAAAACCCTCTTGTGCTATGGCTAGACATCATGGCATATCCAGGATAGTCATGAATCGACCAAAGAAACGCAGCATGCAACGGAAACTCTCTACCTGTGCATGCATCATATGTGCCCACGCCACTCCATAGCTTCATCATATCTTTTATCAATGGCTGCATAAATACATGAAAATCCTTTCCTGGTGAATTTTTTCCAGGGATTAGCAATGGCATCATGAAGTTGGATTGATCCACGCACATCCATGGTGGGAAGTTGTATGGAATGACAAAAACTGGCCACATACTGTATGAACTACTCATGTTTCCGTATGGGTTGAATCCATCTGTCGCAATACCAAGCCTTATGTTACAGGCATCTGAAGCAAACCATCCAAACTCCTTGTCAAAGTGCTTCCATGCTTCACCATCAGCTGGGTGCCTCAAAATACCCGGTTGTGCAACCCTCTTCTCCTTGTGCCACTTGGTGTTCATCGACGCTTCCTTGGAAACAAAAAATCTCTGTAACCTTGGGATTATAGGAAAGTATCGAAGCACCTTGTGGGGAATCTTTCTCTTTGCTTCCGGGTCTTTCCACCTTGAAAATCCACACTCGAGACAATGAGTTTTTTTGGCATGGTCTCCCCAAAACAGAGCACAGTCATACTTGCAAACATGAATTGTGTCATAACCAAGCCCAACGTCATAAAGAACACTCTTAGCTTCAGCATAGGACTTGGGAAAATTCACTTTTGGCAAAGCAGCACATAAGACAGCCATAAATTGATCAAAAGCTCTATTTGTGAACCGGTTGTATGATTTCACGTAAAGCATCTTCATAATGAATGACAACCTCGTCTCAATGGTGCATCCCTCGTGAAGCTCTTTCTTAGCTTCTTCGATGAGGTTCGCATAGAAATTAGTGTCACTTGGACCTTTATCACCAGAATCATGCAGGTCATCTAACATCTTGTCAACATGGTCATTATG
The DNA here is from genome assembly GCA_916181665.1 of Avena sativa. NCBI lineage: Eukaryota > Viridiplantae > Streptophyta > Magnoliopsida > Poales > Poaceae > Avena > Avena sativa. The sequence goes on from OV702291.1 coordinate 230,624,591, forward strand.
ATTCTCATTTCCATCATCATAATCATCATCGTCATCGCTTTGATACAAACTATGATCATAGTTTTCATCAGGACCATCATCTTCTCCATGACAACTCCACTTTGTGTACGAAACGGCCATACCATTGACGTGTAGTGATACTCAACGGTGTCCTGAGTCTGCAGCGTAATATTATGGCATTTTTGGCATGGGCACAATATTGATGCACCTTCGTTGCAGTTTGCGCGCGCAATCTCCATAAACTCGCGGACACCTTGTATGTAAAAAGGGGTGAACTTGCGCCCATGAGTAATCCACTGTCGATCCATCGCCTACAAAAATATATATAATGTGTTCCACTCGAGTCATGATGCCATTCAATTTGTACTAATCGATGTGAAAATTGTTTACCAAAGTCCAAATAAATCACAATGTGTAACATAAACATCAATCCAAATCAATTTCATAACAGATCTCAAAGGAACTCACATATGCTTCCTATCGCCGTGCACCGGCCTGCCGCAAAGCCTCGCTAGCTGGGATCGTGATCGATCGTCGTGATCGCATAGGCGCAAGTCGCCGGGACTTGTAGATGAAGGGCCAGTGAATGTCGTGATCGCCTGGACAAGGGATACCCTTGACGGCGCTCGTTCGCAAGAACAGAGAAGAAAACTGTTTGGAAGATCGCACAAGTCCTAACTATAACAATCCGTGTTTGTACATGCCACGTACTGCACATAGAGTTTACAAAATGGTAGGCCAATCAAACAATTCAAAAACTGAACGGTAGCCCAGCGGTAACGAAACGTTTTACTTTGTACTAGGTCCTCGGTTCGAAACCCATCTTTGCCCTTTTATTGTTTTTAACACAATTGCTAACTTGTTGGTCCCACGAACAATTGGTGACGGCTTAATCTACGACGCTCTAAAATCCGTCGTGCGGATAATCGGCGACGGTTTGCCGTGACGCGAAACGCGACCGTCACACATTATCAAGCATACGTGACGCCCAAAACTAATCCGTAACCTATGGTTACTTTCGGTGACGGTTCTGAATTTTGTCACCAGGCAATTCATCACCGATTCTAGGATCTGTTGTAGTGCATCTAGAGCTTTAGTGGCAAAAGCTTTCCGGCTTGGGTTCTACTGGCCAAGTGCCTTAGAACAAGCAGAAGATCTAGTAAGAAAGTGCAATGGTTGTCAGAGGTATGCTACCAAGACACATATGCCAATGTCGGAACTCAAGACTATACCAATTACCTGGCCATTTGTTGTATGGTGTTTGGACATGATTGGCCCATTTAAACCTGCGAGGGGGAACATGACCCACATCTTAGTCATGGTTGATAAGTTTACAAAATGGATTGAAGTAAAGCCAATAAGAAAATGTGATGGAGCTACGGCCGTGACATTCCTCAAAGATATCATCTTGAGATACGGCTATCCTCATAGTATCATAACAGATAATGGCACAAATTTTGCTGAAGGAGCATTTGTGCGATTCTGCCGAGATAAGAAGATCCGGCTGGACGTTGTCTCGGTAGCCCACCCCGCATCAAACAGACAAGTGGAGAGATCCAACGGATTAGTATTATCCGAGATAAAACCCTGGCTCATTGAGCCGCTGCAAAGATCAGCGGGTTGCTGGATACAAGAACTACCAGCGGTACTATGGAGTTTAAGAACAACTCTGAATCGATCAACAGGCTATACACCATTCTTTCTGGTATATGGGGCAGAAGTTGTATTACCAGCCGACATAGAGCATGACTCGCCTAGAGTCACCCAATACACAGAAGCCGAAGTGCGAGAAGCCCGGCAAAATGATGTTGATCTGCTGGAAGAAGCGAGAGAATTGGCATTGTCCAGATCCGCCATATATCAGCAAAACCACCGACGCTATCATAGCCGGAAGGTAAACCCTCGAGTCTTCAGGGAAGGTGATCTGGTACTCCAGTTGGTACAACGTACTGCTGGCATGCATAAGCTATCCCCACCATGGGAAGGGCCATTCATTGTGAGCAAAGCATTGCACAATGACTCGTATTATCTCATCGATGCAAAACCACAAGACAAGAACAAGGCGGACAGGTCTGGCGAGGAATCTAAGCGTCCATGGAATGTAGCTCTACTTCGTCCGTTCTACACTTAGCAAAGAAGTGTGTGTATCCGAGTCTCTCATACGTCGGTATGTATGCCGACGATGAGTTTATCAATGAAATCATGGCACCTCGAGCAGTAACTCGGGGACTGCCTTAATAATATTTACTGTCTTCTGTATTTGTTATTTATATGTCGGTTGGCGTAAGTTGCTTCTACCTAAGCCAGATTAGTAGTGTGTGAGCACCAAAAACTCAACTCTTCAATTTGCTGTTGTCCAACAAGATTTGGCTTCATGGCAAGCAAGAGAACAAGTTTGGAATTGTGTAGCACACGAAAAACGACTAAGGAAAAGAACTTAATAGAGCCGGCATTCGCTATTTGGACTAACTTTATGTTTACCTTGTTTTTACTATGCTGAATTGTTTTGAGCTAGTCCTAAAGTTTCCAAGTATTGTTAAGTCAATTTTTGAAACTCGGACTCGTAAGTCATAAAACCGAACCAAGGTAGACACGAGCTGAGCCAAGAAATTGGAGAAACAAGAAAATGAAACTCGGGGACTACGCCCAAGTTAATCTGGCACAAGCAACTTAGTAGCAAAATATAACTTGTGTGCTTGATACATTTGCACCCGGCATACCGGGGATCTAATAAACTACGAAGTGTTTGTTGGTGATCAAGGTGCAGCAGGGGGAGGTAACTCGGCGCCAGCAGGTGCAACTCTGGCCTCGGCTTCAACATCATCTTCACCTTCTTCGACGTCCGAGGCTTCATCCTCTTCCTCCCCACCCGAACCATCTTCGACATATTCGTCGTCGGCAGCGCCAAGGAAGTTTGGTCCCTCGTTCCATTGATGGATGGAGGCATACTGAATGAGGCTATGGGCACAAGCCTTGCACCGAGCTATTCAATCCGGATCATTGGACCACCTTGATCCGGTGAGCATGCGCTCAAGAAGATTGAGATTGATTTTCTCATACCATGTGAGCACATAGTGGAGGACGGTCTCAGCTCCGGCATGTCCGGCGGATTCCCTCCAGAGGTCAAGCTGGGTCTCGCACTCCATTAACTTGTTAATCAGAGCGGTGGACCCCTCTGGAGTATCTTCATCAGGCCAAAAGGCATTGAAAATCCGGACTGCCACATCTAGGATATCCTTACCATAGTTCTTCACAATCTCAATGTGAGAAGATAAGCTGACCAGCAGATCCTCCATGTCATAGGGAACAATTTCAGCGCCAGGACCAACTAGGGTACCCCTCTTCTGGCGGAACTTGGCAACGGTAGTGGTTGCAATGGCATCACCCTCCAGAAATTTGTCTCAAAACAAGACAAATGAAATAGGTGAAGGAGGTTGACCCAGAGAGATTCAGGCCAGCTGAAGGAAAAGAACTTACAAGAAATATGGCTGTGGATCCGGGTCAGCTCCTTGGTGCAGTTGTCACGCCTCTTCCAGAGTTGCACAAGTTCAGCTTTCGCCGACTCAAGATTAGCGTCGGACTCCTTCAGCAGTTCTTGATCTTTGGCAATTTGGAGCTTGAGACGTTCTCTCTCTTCAGTAAAATCTTGGCCAGCTTTATCCATCTCGGATTTGTGGAGCGCCTTGAGTTTTTTCATTTCTGCCTTAAGCTTGGCAATTTCATCATCTTTGGTCCGGAGGAGGGCGAGCTCCTCATCCTTCTTCTTAAGTTCGGCCTGGTGCTGCCCTGCTTGTTCGAGAAAATGCAGCATCATATCAGGCATGGGCACACTATCTTCAAGAGATGCTGAAACAGTTTGTTGACCAGGCAAAGCCGAGGTATGAATATCTGCCGAGCTCAGGAGAAGGAAAAGAGAGCACAGAAGTTAAGTAACCGAAGTGACTTACCTTTTATCTAGTCCAAGTTCTTCCTCATGAGGATGTTCTCGGCCTCCACTCCGGCTGCCCAATCCGAATAACAGATTAGTTCGGTGGGAAAAGACATAGAAAGATAGAAAAAATTCAAAGTGAAAACTTACCCCGTTTTTCGACCTCAGCAAGGAGTGTAGAATGTTTCGAGCGTAGCCCCTTGTGTGTGTCCGAGAGGCGCTGAAACTCAGCGCTCTGGCGATTGGTGGTCACCTGAAAGGAGTAAAGATAGCTTAGTCATGTGCATATTCGAAGTGTACAAGATTCGGGCCAAGTGGAACTTAACCCGGCTCTAGGTGTGTGCATATTCGAAGTGTACAAGATCCGGGCCAAGTGGAACTTAACGCGGCTCTAGGTGTGTGCATATTCGAAGTGTACAGAATCCGGGCCAAGTGGAACTTAACCCGACTTTAGGTGTGTGCATATTCGAAGTGTACAGAATCCAGGCCAAGTGGAACTTAACCCGGCTCTAGGTGTGTGCATATTCGAAGTGTACAAGATCCGGGCCAAGTGGAACTTAACCCGGCTCTAGGTGTGTGCATATTCGAAGTGTACAGAATCCGGGCCAAGTGGAACTTAACCCGGCTCTAGGTGTGTGCATATTCGAAGTGTACAGAATCCAGGCCAAGTGGAACTTAACCCGGCTCTAGGTGTGTGCGTATTCGAAGTTACTAGAGAGCTACACTAGTTATTTAAGGAGCATTCGGCCGAGTAACAAGTTACTCCCCCGGAGGCTCGGGGACTAATGGTTATATCACTAAGCACTAATGCACGTTAAAGAAAAAGCAAGGTAGCATACCTCCATCATTTGGCCGACAAGGTTGATTGCCTTGGCAACTGTGTTCATCTGTGCAGCAAATTCAGCAGGCCCAAATTTCTCTGAGAGATCATCGTTATGGACGACTCCGCCTTGTTCTAGTTATTGACGAACTCGATCAAGGCCGGAGGATAGCGTTCTCCGCTAAGCACATGGGGCGCGATCAAACCCTTGGCGTGGGCCTCTTTCCTCTCAACTTGTGTAGTAGCGGGGTTGGTGTGCAGAACAAGTTGCGCATCAGCTGACCCGGCAGAGGTGCCTTTCTTTGGTGGGGTCTTCTTTGGAAGCATGGATGCGAGAGTGCGCTGTCCAGCCTCGATAGGTGCTTCCCTGGCAGTGTCAGAAGCTTTCTTGCCCTTGGGCTGCTGCTGGGCGGTTGAGGTTTGTGCTGCGGATTTTCCCTTGGGCACAGCCTTGGTGCTAGCCTTGGTGCTAGTTGTGTCTTCTCACCGAGTCTTGGAAGACTCGGACGAGGCGGAGGGAGTTGGTGCTGCTACTGATGTTGGTGTTGGTGCTGGCACGGATGCTGGCGCTGGGGTTGGTCTTGACGGGGGTGTTGTAGGTACCTCGGTGGTGGAAGGTTGCGGCTGAGCCGAAGAGGAACTAGGAGCAACCGCTGCCTCGGTAGAGCCACTTCCCCCTGCTCTAAGGTTGCCCTCCTCTGGACGAGGTGGGCTAGAACCTGGAGCAGCTGCTGAACCCTCCTAGATGGGGCTCAACGGGCGTGTATCATCGCCACAAGAGGGAGAAGGGCTATGTCGGAGTGGCGAGGCGATGCCGGATCCACTCTGAGGAACCTCCACCGCAGCCCTGCCGAATCAAACGATGAATGATAAGAAACTATAACAAAGGAAAAACAAATGAATAGCAAAACACGAAGCAGAAAATTAGATAAAGAAGTGACTTACTCATCAGAAGTCAAAGGCTCCTTGGGCTTGCGAGCCCTCCGGGTTATGGCCTTAGTCGTAGGCTTGGTGGCAGCCTTGTCTGTGTACTTCTTTCGCCTCTTGGTTGGCTTAGAAGTTCCGGAGGAAGAAGCAGATGCGGACGCCCTTTTCTTTGACGTGGCCGGGACAGGCTCGCCCGTGGAGAGAGGAGGATCTTCGTGGATATGCCCACCCGGGTTAGCTAATGCCGGAAAGGCATACGAAAGGGGGACAACTTCAAATGCTTCCATCACCTCAACGTCGGAATCACCTTCATCATCAGGCCAATCCCTTAAGGAAGAGAGGTTACCGGTGGGTCGCTTGGTGGCATCGCGGAACGGCAGGAACATCTCCTGATCCGGCTCCTCCTTGTCCGGGGCATCTTGATCATTCACCCACTTGAGAGAAGGCTCGATGCCATACTCGAGAGTTTGCTGAAGAAATAACTAAGAAAAAGAAAATGCAAAGGGATCAAACAAACAGCAAATTTTGACATATGATATAACTCGGAAGAAGATTGGATCACGGGATTTACCGTTAGAGGAAGCCTATCTCGGCAGAAGTGCTTGATCCCCCACTCCCAATCAGCGGAGAAGTTCTTGTCAGTAGTGAAGAGGGCCTTGACCCGCCGGAATATCTCGGTATTACTCAACTCGAATGAGGAGGTCCGGTTGAGGTCAAGGCGCCATCTCATGTGGCAAAGGTTGTGGGTGCGTTTCTAGAGAGGGGAGATCCAGTTGCGGACGAATGTGATCATCGCGTCCTCGTTGCGCAGCCCCTTGTCCTTCAGCTCCTGGAACCGTTTGTTGACTTGGTTCGCCAAGGCTGTCGGTTTCTTGGAGATCTGATCCCACAGATCCAGATTAGGAGGACCGGAGCGTAGGAGCGCAGCCGGATCAGATCATCAGTCGTGCCATTTCTGACATAAAAGAAGGTTCGGGCCCAGCCCTTGCAAGAATCAAGCCCCGTGACCCGGGGAAAGACGGACTGTTTCCAGGGAGAAATGGAAGCCGCACCAAACTGCGTAAGTTGTTTGTCCTCCGGGTCAAGCTCCTTATTCGGAATCATGTTCTGGCGGAGACCGAAAAACCGGATCCAAAGCTCCTTAGTGGGCCACAATCCGACGTAGCCCTCTATGGTGGAGGCAAAAGAAGAAAGGGAAGTGATGGCGTTCGCTGGAAGGTGGTGCGGTTGAAGCTCATAGATGTTGAGCCAATCGTGGAAGAAATTGCTAACGGGGAGGCCGAACCCGCGCTAGAAATGGGAGAGGAACTCCACGAACTCACCCGGATTGGGTGAGGGTGCGAGCTCCTCGGAGGCGAGCCAACCAACGATGCCCTCTAGGATGCGACGCGTGTGGTAGATCTAGTCGAGGTCATCCTAGCACACCCAGGAGCCGGCCTAGGCATCGCGTTCGGCGTTCTCCGCCTCCTCCTCCATCTCCGCCTCCGTGACGGCGAGCTCTTCCTCTGTCATATCTTGGTCGCTGTCCTCACTAGCCCTATCGGCGGTGGGGGGCAGTGCCTTGGACTGGTGCGGACCCATGGCGGTGGAGATGCGCGGGAGTGGCGGCGATGCTGGTGCGCGAGGAACGGTGCAGCAGCGGCGCTGCTAAGTGATGGCTCAATGCACGGCGCCCAGAAAAGTGTTGGTGCGTGGTTGATGTAGAGCTTGTTGGGAACCCCAAGAGGAAGGTATGATCAGCACAGCAGCAAGTTTCCCTTAGTTATGAAACCAAGGTTTAATCGAACCAGTAGGAGCAAGGAAACACCCCAAAGGTGTTACGAGTTGAGCTTTGGCAGGGCGCACTACCGGTGCTAGTAGCAACGTGGAGACCTGCACAACACAGCCACAGAACTTTGTCCCCAACTTGCGATGAGGTTGTCAATCTCACCGTGTTTTGCGGAAAACAAAGGATTAAACGTATCGAATGGAAAGAAGTAAAAGTTTGCAGAAAGTAAACACAAAGAAGTAAACAGTTTGTAGATTGTATGTAAAGAAAGGACCGGGATCCATAGTTCACTAGAGGTGGATCTCCTTAGATAGATAACATGCTGGGTGAACAAATTACAGCGGGGCAATTGACAAACATCGAGAAAGCAATACATGCATATACTAATTATCTTGACTCCTTTGAGACTTGATTGGGCATTACAACATTATACATAGACCACCATCCAACTGCATCTATGACTAATAATCCACCTTCAGGTTATCATCCGAACCCCCTCCAGTATTAAGTTGCAAGCAACAGATTATAGATTTACGAACTGCATCTAAAGTAAACAATACGATTGTTCTATGAACAAAGGATTGTTGTTTTCTCCCTAGTAGCAACAACACATCTAGTACCTTAGGGATTTCTGTCACTTCCCCAGATTACCAGAGGCATGAACCCACTATCGAGCATAAATACTAACTCTTGGAGTCGCTAGCATCTACTTGGCCAAGATAGCTACTAACAACGGAAAGCATGCAAGATCACAAATAACAAAGACATGATAGAATCAATAATCAATCTGAAATAGCATCTCAATATCCATCGGATCCCCGCAAACACAACATGTATGATTACAAATAGATGATCTTGATCATGAATGGAGCTCACAAGATCTAAACATGAAAGCACAAAGGAGGAGAACCATCCATCTAGCTACTACATGGATCCGTAGTCCAAGGATGAACTAGTCACGCATCACACCGGAGGCTTGCATGGTGATGAAGAAGGCCTCTAGGGTGAATTCCCCTCTCCGGCAGGGTGCCGGGAAGAGCTTCAGATCCCTCTCGATCTAGGGATGGAGATGACTGCGGCTACAGACTCTTTCATGGATTTTTGATCGGGCACTTAGGGTTTTCGTCCCGAGGGCAATATATAGGCAGAAGGAGAGGCCGAGGGGGTGCCGGGAGCGGCCACACCACCCCCTGGTGCGGGCCAGGCCTGGCCACACGGCCAGGTGGTGTGGTGGCCCCCTGGCCCCTCTCCGTCTCGTATTCTGGAACATGATGACTTCTGGAAAAATAGGCACTTTGGCTTTTGTCCCGTCCAATTCCGAGAATATTCATTTTCTGACTTTCCTGGAACCAAAAACAGCAGAAAACAGGCAGCTGGCACTATGGCTCTTGTTAATAGGTTAGCCCAAGAAATCATATGAAAAGTACCCCAAAGTGTGGACAAAACTCAAGAAAGTGGATAAAACCAAGCATGGAACATCAAAAATTATAGATACATTTGCAATGTATCAACATCCCCAAGCTTAACTCCTGCTCGTCCTCGAGTAGGTAAGTGATAAAAAGAAAGAATAATTTTTGAGGTGACATGCACCATCAAATACTTGATCAAAGTATTTGTAAAACATTCAAAGCTAGGATCATAGTACTTCAATCATAACATGAAAGACAAAGTTCTAGCAATAAGCAAAGAAACTATGATGCAACATGAAAAGGCACAAACAAAAGATTCATGAATAACAATGCTTTGCAAGACGTTTGTTTGTTTCACATAAAAAAACATAGCATAATAGTATTCAGCTTGTCCCTCATAGAGTAGCAAATATAAATGCATAGGACACCTTCAAAGTTCATAAGAGTGACTAGATACAATAGTTTAAAACAAGCAATAACAAGTTATGCATCAATCAACTAGTCTTGGGACAATGCACATAGAACTAAGAATGGCCACTATGCTCTCAAAGTAAGTGCATAAAGATAGAAGGTGGAGACTCAATATAATGGTGGAAGAAAGGCCTTTGTAAAAGGAAGTAGGGATTCAAGTCTCATAAAGAGCTTCCAAAAATTATGGTACTTATAGCTTTCAGCTCTCATTGCCCCTATCATAAGCATCTTGAAGTGATTAAGGTTAAAGTGAACAAACTATGGTGTACATGCTTGATGAAGTATAAGTCAGAAATCTCATGTCCCTTGTATACGAGGGCCGCTCCTCATGCTACTCAAGTTTAGTCACCGGTAAGTTCTTGTCATCGTAAGTACATGTGTATCATAGAGAACCACCAATGGGGTACCCCTTGCCCGATGATACGGAAGAATCCCCATATCAAAATGACAAGGCAAGCAGACAACGAGCATCTCAGCAATCTTCTTATTTACCATGGGAATATGGTGCTTTTTTCTCTCTTTCCTCTTTTCATAGTATCTCTTTTTTTTCTCTTTTCTCTTTTTTCTCAATATAGGACTCTTTTTTTATAAGAAGAATGCTTCATAGACAGCTCATTATGGTTACGTTGCAGGTTTCCACCATGTCAGCATGGATTAGACCAGCGGCCCAGGTGTTTCTCTAACACATATACATAACTCCATGGACTTACAAGCTCCCCTTTCATTTCACACCGACGACATCCATACACAAAAGAGCATGATATCAACTAGGTACAAGTACCAAGTGCAATGTTGAAAGCATGGTTCTGCTAATTCCCAACAAATAAGTGCAAGCATATACAACATAGAAGACACAATGGTTCAAGTTTATTAAGGGCAAGAAAAGTAAAGTGTGCCATCAAGTTTGTGAGAGCTTTAATCACTAGTTTTCTTATAACAAGTTTAATTTGGAAGGTAAACAAAAGCATGAATATACTTGGAATAGCATAAGCTAGTAGGTAGGTATGGTGGACTCTTTGGAATAACTTGGTTTAGGGAGTTGGATGCATGAGTGGAACTCATACTTTGTTGTGGAGGCTAGCAAAAGACTGGGAGCGACAAACTAAGAGAGCAATAATTGCCATAATCATGCAGAGCGACAAAACATCATTGATCAAAGCATAAAGTGATACTACAAGTTGAAAAATAAAGGATCATAAAGGCTATGGTGACTTTGGATAGTCATAACATGGTGTGAGCATGCGCCAAGTTAACCCAAATAAAGCATCAAAGGAGAATACCACTATACTATGCTTTAATATGCTAAAACAACGCATGATTCATCCAAGGAACATTAAGCAATCTCAATTGTTTATAACAAGTCATGATACAACAAAGAATACTAAGCATAAAGCCAAAACAATATCAAGCAAGGCATAACAAAGCATATGCCACAGTAAAAAACGAGCTCTTTTTACCACATAAGCATGAACTTTCCTACTCTTTTCCAAACCAAACCAAACTATTTGCAAACCAATGTATGAAAGAGGGGGTCCAACCAATTTATTCAGAAAACTAAGCAAACCAAGGCAAACGAAAAAACAAAACTAAAACGAAAAAGAAGACGCTCCAAGAACAACACAATTGTGCATGAAACAATAAAATTGAAGCGTTTGGAAGAAACCTGGGATTTTTATTGATGAAGAAGGGGATGCCTTGGGCATCCCCAAGCTTTGACGCTTGTACTTCTTGGATATTTCTTGGGGTGACACGTGTGGCATCCCCAAGCTTGAGCATTAGTCCATCCTTCATCTCATTACTCATTCCTTCCATACACCTGAAATTTTTCCTTCATATAAAACTTCACACAATCTTTATTAGCAACATTAGTGCACTCAAGATAAATAAATCTTAAGTTTCAGTTCTAACACCAAATAAACTTCCATTAGAAGACTAGCTTCTATAGAACTTCCCTCAAAAAGCTCAATTCCCCAAAAGAACTCAAAAAGGAACCAACAAGAAGCAAATGCAGAAAATGGCAGAAATCTGTCAAAACAGACCGGCAGGTAAAGACGAATTTTTTCGAAGACCTTCTGTTTCTCAAATCAAAGTGTTGAACTATATAAAGTTAGATAACAACCTTGGGCAGAAGCACAAAAATTCACGCCTCAAAAAGACATTCAGAGATTTTACAAGAATTTTTACGGTGAAGTACAGAAATCTGTTGTGGGACAGCAACTTTCCCAATCATTACTTCTCTCTCATTAGAGGTTACTCTTGGCACAAAAAGCAAAATAAAAAGGATAAGGAGCGGTTATTACAGAGGTAATAACTTCCAAGACTCATCTAAAACTTTTGGGTTATCTCCCAATAAGTACTTTTCTTTAACGCCTTTAAGTTAGGCATAAGAACCAAAGAAAGAATCAAGTGTTCTCAAATGGTGCAGCAAGTGGCTAGATATTGGGATGCCCTGGATGCTAACATGTCCCTATACAGGTTCCATGTTCAAAAGATAAGCGAGTTCTTTGAAGGATGTGAGTTCCATCACATACCCCGGATTGAAAACGAGGCGGCAGATATGCTATCTAAGTTGGGCTCGTCCCGGCAGCCAATCCCGCCAAATGTTGCCTTGGAGCACCTGAGAAAACCATCTATCACACCATCATCCGAATCAGATTCCATTTACATTCCGGCACTCTCAGGATCAGGAGCTGCACCTATGGAGATAGAATGGGGAAGCACCTCAGTAAACCCGGGGACTGCCTCAGCAAACCCGGGGACTATTCAGCTTGATTCGGCAGGAGTTATGTCGGTGGATGCAATGGAAGTTTATGAGGAACCATTTCCCGTCTAGACTGTACCAACTTGGGCAAAGCCAATTTTTGATTTCCTAAAAGAGGGAATCTTGCCCGATGATGAAATAAGTTCAAGGAAGATTCAGAGGAGGGCGAAGGCCTATACAATTATCAACGCCAAACTATACAAAAGAAGTGTGACGTCAGTACTACAACGGTGTGTTGATCCGGAGGAAGGACTTGACATACTCCGGGATATTCACCAAGGGGAATGTGGCCACCATGCCTCCTCAAGGGACTTAGTAGCAAAAGCTTTTCGGCAAGGATTTTATTGGCCTAGTGCTTTGGAGCAAGCAGAGGACTTGGTGAGAAAATGCAACGGTTGTCAAAGATACGCCAAAAAACTCACCTACCAATGTCGGAACTGAAAACTATCCCCATTACATGGCCATTTGTTGTATGGTGCCTAGACATGGTAGGACCGTTTAAGCCGGTCAAAGGAGGGATGACCCATATGTTGGTCATGGTTGAAAAGTTCACCAAATGGATTAAAGTGAAACCAATTCGGAAATGTGATGGGGCAACAACAGTAAGATTCCTCAAGGATATAATTCCAAGGTACAGCTATCCCCATAGCATCATAACTGATAATGGAACAAATTTCGCTAAAGGAGCGTTTGCGAGATTCTGCCAAGAAAAGAAGATCCGGTTAGATGTCGCCTCAGTCGCCCACCCCGCATCAAACGGGCAAGTGGAAAGATCCAACAGACTGGTATTGTCCGGGATAAAACCCAGGCTCATGGAGCCACTGCAAAGATCAGCGGGGTGCTAGATAGAAGAACTACCAGCGGTACTGTGGAGTTTAAGAACAACTCCGAATCGATCAACAGGCTATACGCCATTCTTTCTAGTATATGGGGCAGAAGCTGTATTACCAGCCGACATAGAGCATGATTCACCAAGAGTCACCCAATACACAGAAGCCGAAGTGCGTGAAGCCCGGCAAAATGATGTTGATCTACTAGAAGAAGCGAGAGAACTGGCCTTGTCCAGATCCGCCATATATTAGCAAAATCTCCGATGCTATCATAGCTGGAAAGTAAACCCCCGAGTTTTCCAGGAAGGTGATTTGGTACTACGGCTAATACAGCGCACTACAGGCATGCATAAGTTATCCCCTACATGGGAAGGACCTTTCATTGTGACAAAAGCCTTGCGCAATGATTCCTACTATCTTATTGATGCATAGCCAAAGGAAAAGAACAAGGCGGACAGGTCCGGATAGGAGTCCAAACGACCGTGGAACGTAGCACTACTTTGTCCTTTCTACACCTAAGAGGTGAATGTATCCGAGCTACTCATACGTCGGTATGTATGTCGGCGATGAGCTTATCAATAAAAATTTTGCCACCCCGAGCAGAGACTCGGGGACTGCTATAATGCTTTTCTAGTTTTCGTATTTTTATGTCGGCTGGGTTAAGTCGCTTCTACCTTAGTTTGATTAGTAATGTGTAAGCACCAAAAACCTAACTCTTCGACTTTGCTGCTGTCCAACACGAATTGGCTTCATGGCAAGCAAGAGAACAAGTTTGGAATGGCAAAGCACGTGAAAAACGACTAAGGGAAAGAGCTCAAGCGGGCCAACATTGGTTTTTGACTAACCCTTAGTTTTTTCGGATCACTAAAATGCCGGATCATTTTGGGCTAATCTCAAAGTTTCAAGTATTGTTAAGTCAATTTTCTGAACCTCGGACTCATAAGCCGAAAAACGAATCAAGGTGGACGTGAGCCGAGTCAAAAATTGGGGGAACAAGAAAATGAAACTCGGGGACTTCACCCATGATAATCCAACAATAGAACTTAATTTAGAACATAAAATTGTAGCACAACCAAGCCAAAGTATTTCAATACATCTACGCCTGGCATTCCGGAGATCTGATAAATATGACCAGTGTTTTTCAAGGAGCGGGAGCAGCAGACGAATCATCTGTCGAGGAGGGAGGCACTCCGGAGTGTGGGGGAGGAGCGCTAGCTTCGGCTTCGTCCTCTGGGTTAGCCTCGCTATCCTCCGGATCTTCAGCCTCGTCGCCTAGTTCGTAGCCCTCGCTTTCACTCCCTTCCTCTTCAGCTCCAGAGACAACCTCTTCATCAGCAGCATCAAGATAACTTGGCCCATCATTCCAAGCATGGCAGAAGGAGTACTGGATGAGGTTGTTGGCACAGGCTTGGTGGCGCGCGATCCACTCCGGATCCTCGCACCACTTAGACCCGGTGCGCATGCGAGTGAGAAATCCAAGATCAATTCCTTCGTACCATGAGAGAGCGAATTTCAAAGCGATATCGGCCCTAGCCCGTGATGCAGATTCGCGCCACAGATGCAGCTGTGTGTCACACTCCATTAACTTGGCTCTGAAAGCCGAGCCTTTCTTTGGAATGGTTTCACTAGGCCAAAGGCAACTGAACATCCGTGTTGCCGCTGGGATAATATCCGCGCCATGATTCTTCACTACCTCAAGATGGGCGGTGAGACTCGCCAGGATATCCTCTGTAGTATAAGGGATTGGCTCGGCACTAGGGGCAGCAAGAATGCCATGTTGTTCGCGGGACTGGCGTATGGCAGTGGCAGCGAGAGTGTCTCTCTCTGGAAATTTGCTTGAGTAAGAAGAAAAATAGTGAACAAAAGGACCAAATCCGGAGGGAAGAAGATCAAGTAACGGAAAAAAACTTATGCGAGATCTGAAAGTGTAGTCGCTGAAGCTCAGAATCAACATTGGCACTATGGGCCTGGAGTTTCTCGTATTCGGTGGTCACCGGCGTAAGCTTGACGTCAGCTTCCTCCAGTAGGCTCTTATCCTTGGAGATTTGCATCGTTAAACGCTCTTTCTCCTCGGTGAACTCGTGGTCGGCCTTCTCCAACTCGGACTAATGGAAGCCCTTGAGCCTCTGAATTTCGGCATTCCGCCGAGTGATCTCCGAGTCCTGCTGTTGGAGCCGAGCTATCTCTGCGTCTTTCTTTTTCAGCTCAGCCTCATGATTCCCTTCTTGTTAGAGGAAGTGAGTCATCATTTTAGGCATGGTGACGCTATCCTCGAGAGCAACTGCAACGGAATAATGATCCGGAGGACCCAAAGTATAAGTGTCCACCGATAAAGCAAGGAAATTACAACAATCATGTGAAGGGGATAAGTTCACCTTTGATTTCCGCAAGGTTTTTCCTCATGATTATGTTCTCAACTTCAACCTCGGCTGCATGATTCGGACAACAAATTCATATGGGTCCTAAGAAGTATGAATGAACAAGGAAGAGGAAGAATGGAAAATTACCCCTCTTCTGGTACTCCACCAAGACTTTACCATAACGCGCGCAAATGTCTTTGTAGGAGTCCAGCAGGCGCTGGAACTCAGCGGATCAGCGGTTAGTGGTAATCTGAAATAAGCAAGGCAAAGACAAATTTCAAAGGCAAAGTAAAAACAATTCGGAGTCTACAAAACCCGGGCCAAGTGGAACTTAACCCGGCTCTAGGTGTGTGGATATTTGAAGTCTACAAGACCCGGGCCAAGTGGAACTTAACCCGGCTCTAGGTATGTGGATATTTGAAGTCTACAAAACCAGGGCCAAGTGGAACTTAACCCGGATCTAGGTGTGTGCATATTTGAAGTCTACAAAACCCGAGCCAAGTGGAACTTAACACGTCTCTAGGTATGTGGATATTTGAAGTCTACAAAACCAGGGCCAAGTGGAACTTAACCCAGCTCTAGGTGTGTGGATATTTGAAGTCTACAAAACCCGGGCCAAGTGGAACTTAACCCGGCTCTAGGTGTGTGGATATTTGAAGTCTACAAGACCCGGTCCAAGTGGAACTTAACCCGACTCTAGGTACGTGGATATTTGAAGTCTACAAAACTAGGGCCAAGTGGAACTTAACCCGGCTCTAGGTGTGTGGATATTTGAAGTCTACCAAACCCGGGCCAAGTGGAACTTAACCCGACTCTAGGTGTGTGGATATTCAAAGTCTACAAGACCCGGGCCAAGTGGAACTTAACCCGGCTCTAGGTGTGTCGATATTCGAAGTACATAAGATACGGGCCAAGGGAACTAGACCCACCTCTAAATCTACTAAAATTTGATGTCATTATGAACAAAATCTAAGTTCTATAAGAAGCATCCGACCGAATAACAAGTTATTCCCTTAGAGGCTCGGGGACTAGGGGCTATATCTACAAGTTCTCAGTTATGTAAAACAACAACAGTAGAGAAAAAGAATTACCTCCATCATCCGGCCAGCTAAGGAGATAGCCTTGGTAGCGGAGTTCATCTAGGCGCTGAGCTCGGCTGGGCCGAACTTCTCTGGCAGATCGTCTTGAGGGTTGACGAATTCAGCGTTGTTCCAGTTCTTCACATACTCAAGGAGTAGTGGACTGTAGCTTTCGCCGCTCAGAGAGTAGTTCGCCACAAGACCCTTCACGTGGGCCTCCCGCCTAGCGGATTGAGCTGTAGTGGGATTGGTATGCAAAACCAGCTGTTGGCTACCCTCTGATCCAGAAGTGGTAGACCCAGATGAAGTTCCTTTTGCTGACCCGGAAGTCTTCTTGGCTTTGCCGGATGAGGGTCGAGGAATTGATTAAAAATATCTGCCATAGAAGGGGTAGACCCGGAGGGAGCCGATGGAGCCTTTCCCTTGGGAGGCTTGGAGGTCTTTGCTGGTGCTGGTGCTGGTGCTGTTGGTGCTGATGCTGGTGCTGGAGCTGGTGCTGCTGGTGCTGGTGATGCTGGGGCTGGTGCTGCTGGTGCTGGTGCTGCTGATGCTGGTACTAGAACAAAAGGATTTGCTGGGGGCAGCGCCGATGAAGCTGGCACCTTAGGATCTGGTGCTGAGGCCGAGGAACCAGGGAGATCCGGCATTGCCGTATTGATGGCTCAGTGCACGATGCCCAGAAAAGTGTTGATGGCTCATGGTTGATGTAGAGCTCGTTGGGAACCCCAAGAGGAAGGTATGATGAGCACAGCAGCAAGTTTCCCTTAGTTATGAAACCAAGGTTTAATCGAACCAGTAGGAGCAAGGAAACACCCCAAAGGTGTTACTAGCTGAGCTTTGGCAGGGCGGACTACCGGTGCTAGTAGCAACGTGGAGACCTGCACAACACAACCACAGAACTTTGTCCCCAACTTGCGATGAGGTTGTCATCTCACCGTGTTTTGCGGAAAACAAAGGATTAAACGTATCGAATGGAAAGAAGTAAAAGTTTGTAGAAAGTAAACACAAAGCAGAATCAGATTGTAGATTGTATGTAAAAGACAAGGACCGGGATCCATAGTTCACTAGAGGTGGCTCTCCTTAGATAGATAACATGCTGGGTGAACAAATTATAGCGGGGCAATTGACAAACATCGATAAAGCAATACATGCATATACTAATCATCTTGACTCCTTTGAGACTTGATTGGGCATTACAACATTATACATAGACCGCCATCCAATTGCATCTATGACTAATAATCCACCTTCAGGTTATCATCCGAACCCCCTCTAGTATTAAGTTGCAAGCAACAGATTATTGCTTTACGAACTGCGTGTAAAGTAAACAATACGATTGTTCTATGAACAAAGGATTGTTGTTTTCTCCCTAGTAGCAACAACACATCTAGTACCTTAGAGATTTCTGTCACTTCCCCAGATTACCAGAGGCATGAACCCACTATCGAGCATAAATACTAACTGTTGGAGTTGCTAGCATCTACTTGGCCAAGATAGCTACTAACAACGGAAAGCATGCAAGATCACAAATAACAAAGACATGATAGAATCAATAATCAATCTGAAATAGCATGTCAATATCCATCGGATCCCCGCAAACACAACATGTATAATTACAAATAGATGATCTTGATCATGAACGGAGCTCACAAGATCTAAACATGAAAGCACAAAGGAGGAGAACCAGCCATCTAGCTACTACATGGATCCGTAGTCCAACGTTGAACTACTCACGCATCACACCGGAGGCTTGCATGGTGATGAAGAAGGCCTCCAGGGTGAATTCCCCTCTCCGGTAGGGTGCCGGGAAGAGCTTCAGATCCCTCCCGATCTAGGGATGGAGATGATGGCGGCTACAGACTCTTTCATGGATTTTTGATCGGGTACCTAGGGTTTTCGTCCCGAGGGCAACTTATAGGCGGAAGGAGAGGCCGAGGGGGTGCTGGGGTCGGCCAGACCACCCCCTGGCGCAGGCCAAGCCTAGCCGCGCGGCCAGGTGGTGTGGCCGGCCCCTGGCCCCTTTCCGTCTCGTATTCTGGCACTTGATCCCTTCCAGAAAAATAGGCACTTTGGCTTTTGTCCCGTCCAATTCCAAGAACATTCATTTTCTGACTTTCCCGGAACCAAAAACAGCAGAAAACAGGCAGCTGGCACTGTGGCTCTTGTTAATAGGTTAGTCCAAGAAATCATATGAAAAGTACTCCAAAGTTGGAACAAAACACAAGAAAGTGGATAAAACCAAGCATGGAACATCAAAAATTATAGAAACATTTGCAATGTATCAACATCCCCAAGCTTAACTCCTACTCGTCCTCGAGTAGGTAACTGATAAAAAGAAATAATTTTTGAGGTGACATGCACCATCAAAGACTTGATCAAAGTATTTGCAAAACATCAAAGCTGGGATCAAAGTACTTCAATCATAACATGAAAGACAAAGTTCTAGCAATAAGCAAAGAAACTATGATGCAACATGAAAAGACACAAACAAAAGATTCATGAATAACAATGCTTTGCAAGACGTTTGTTTGTTTCACATAAAAAAACATAGCATAATAGTATTCATCTTGTCCCTCAATAGAGTAGCAAATATAAATGCATAGGACACCTTCAAAGTTCATAAGAGTGACTAGATACAATAGTTTCAAACAAGCAATAACAAGTTATGCATCAATCAACTAGTCTTGGGACAATGCACACAGAACTAAGAATGGCCACTATGCTCTCAAAGTAGGTGCATAAAGATAGAAGGTGGAGACTCAATATAATGGTGGAAGAAAGGCCTTTTGTAAAAGGAAGTAGGGATTCAAGTCTCATAAAGAGCTTCCAAGAATTATGGTACTTGTAGCTTTCAGCTCTCATTGCCCCTATCATAAGCATCTTGAAGTGGTTAAGGTTAAAGTGACACAACTAAGAGGATATGCTTGACAAGTTATAAACCGAAATCTCATGCCCCTTACTTACGAAGACCGATCCTCATGCTACTCAACTTCAGTCACGAGTAAGCTCTTGTCATTGTAAGTATATGTGTATCATTAAGAACCGCCAAAGGAGTACCCCTTGCACATGATACGGGAGCTTTCCCATAATCAAAATGACAAGGCAAGCAGACAATGAGCATCTCAGCAATCTTTTTATTTGCTATTTGCATACGTTTTTATTGAGGATGCTTCATAGAGTGCTCATTATGGTGATGCTGCAAGTTTCCACCATGATTAGGCAGGCTTAGGCTAGCGGCCTAGGCATTTCTCTAACACACATACAAACTCCATGATCTTACAAGTTCCACTTTTATTTCACACCGCTGGGATCCGTAAGCAAAAGAACATAATGTCAACGGGGTACAAAGTACAAGTGCAATGTTGAAAGCATTCCCCATGAAACATGGTTCTGCTAACTTCAACTTATAAAGCGCAAGCATATACGCAACAAAGAAGGACCCAATGGTTCAAGTTTATTAGAGGCAATAAAGTAAAGTGTGCCATCAAGTTCGTGAGAGCTTTAATCACTAGTTTTCTCGTAACAAGTGAAAGGTAGACAAAAGCATGAATATACTTGGAATAGCATAAGCTAGTAGGTAGGTATGGTGGACTCTTTGGAATAACTTGGTTTAGGGAGTTGGATGCATGAGTGGAACTCATACTTTGTGGTGGAGGCTAGCAAAAGACTGGGAGCGACAAACTAAGAGAGCAATAATGGCCATAATCATGCAGAGCGACAAAACATCATTGATCAAAGCATAAAGAGATACTACAAGTTGAAAACTAAAGTATCATAAAGGCTATGGTGACTTGTGAAAATCATAACATGGTGTGAGCATGCACCAAGTCAACCCAAATAAAGCATCAAAGGAGAATACCACTATACTATGCTTTAATATGCTAAAACAACGCATGATTCATCCAAGGCACATTAAGCAATCTCAATTGTTTATAACAAGTCCTGCTACAACAAAAAATACTAAGCATAAAGCCAAAACAATATCAAGCATGGCATGACAAAGCATAGCCACAGTCAAAAACGAGCTCTTTTTACCACATAAGCATGAACTTTCCTACTCTTTTCCAAACCAAACCAAACTATTTGCAAACCAATTTATGAAAGAGGGGGTCCAACAAACTTATTCAGAAAACTAAACAAACCAAGCAAACTAAAAACCAAAACAAAAACGAAAAGGAAGACGCTCCAAGAAAAACACAACTGTGCATGAAACAATAAAAATGAAGCGTTTGGAAGAAACCTAGAATTTTTATTGATGAAGAAGGGGATGCCTTGGGCATCCCCAAGCTTTGACGCTTGCACTTCTTGGATATTTCTTGGGGTGACACGTGTGGCATCCCCAAGCTTGATCTTTAGTCCATCCTTCATCTCATTACTCATTTCTTCCATACACCTGAAATTTTTCCTTCATACAAAACTTCACACGATCTTTATTAGCAACATTAGTGCACTTAAGATAAATAAGTCTCAAGGTTCAGTTCTAACACCAAATAAACTTCCGTTAGAACACTACTGCTGTAGCACTTCCCTCAAAAAGCTCAATTCCCCAAAGGAACTCAAGAAGGAACCCACAAGAAGCAAATGCAGAAAATGGCAGAAATTTGTCAAAACAGACCAGCAGGTAAAGACAATTTTTTTCGGAAACCTTATGTTGCTCAAATTAAAAATTGTTGAACTAACGAAAGTTAGATAACAACCTGGGTCAGGAGAACAAAAAATTACATCTCAATCCGACGTACAAAACTCTCTCAGGAATTTTTACAGTGAAGCACAGAAATCTGTTTCGGGACAGCAACTTTCCCAATCATTACTTCACTCTCATTAGAGGTTACTCTTGGCACAAAAAGCAAACAAAAAGGATAAGGAGAGGTTATTACTGAGGTAATAACTTCCAATACTCATCTAAAACTTTTGGGTTATCTCCCAATAAGTACTTTTCTTTAACGCCTTTAAGTTAGGCATAAGAAGCAAAGAAAGAATCAAGTGTTCTCAAATGAAGAAGTATTAATACCAAATTTTGTTTTCATAGGAGAAGCAAAAGAAATATTTTCTCTATTTTTAGGGAAGTGTTCTATACCTTTCTTGAGTGGGAGTTGATATTTAATGGTGCCTTCTTTCATATCAATGATGGCACCAACAGTTCTAAGAAAAGGTCTTCCCAAAGTAATAGGACAAGAAGCATTGTATTCAACATCCAAAACATAGAAATCAACGGGGACATAGGAATCATTAACCATAGTAAGAACATCATTAAGACTCCCCATGAGTTTCTTTTTAGCATTATCATCAAGTGGGACATTCAAATAACAATCTTCAAGAGGAGGCAAATCAAGCATATCATAAATCCTTCTAGGCATAATAGAAACACTACTATCAAGATCACACAAAGCTTTGAAATCAAAGTCATTCACTTTCATATTAATGATGGGTTCCCAACCATCCTCTTGTTTTATAGGAATAGAAGCTTTGTGTTTCATCTTTTCTTCCTTAATCTTTATGAGAGCATCGGTAATGTGTTTTGTAAAGGCCATGTTCATAGCACTAGCATTAGGAATTTTAGCAAGCTTTTGTAGGAACTTAATAACTTCAGAGATATTGCAACCATCAAGATCAAAATCAACTTTATCATCTAAAGTAGTAGAACTATTACTAGCCTCAACACTAGTGGTGGTAATAGTAGAAACACTAATGTTTCTAGCAATTTCATCTTCTCTTTCCCACTTAACATGTAATTCAGCTAATAGTCTAACATTTTCATCAATTCTTACTTGTATGGCATTAGTAGCTGCAAAGGGATTCTCATTAGTTTCAGGTTTAGCAGCCATTTTATTCAAAGAAGATTGAGCTTCAGCCAAAGATGCTATATTTCTTTTAGCATTAGAGAGTTTTTCCTCGATAGTTTTATTGAAAGCAGTTTGTTTACCAATAAACTCTTTAAGCATAACTTCAAGTTCAGAGGGAACACTCTTATTATTGTTGTAAGAATTTCCATAAGCATTACCATTGTTGGGAGGATAAGGTTTATAATTGTTGTTACCAAAATTGTTCCTATAAGCATTATTACCATAAGCATTGTTGCCAAAGTTGTTATTTCTTATGAAGTTCACATCAACTTGCTCTTCTTGAGCAACCAAAGAGGCTAAAGGACCATTATTTGGATCAATATGGGCTTTCCCATTAACAAGCATAGACATAATAATATCAATCTTATCACTCAAGGAGGAGGTTTCTTCAACAGAATTTACCTTCTTACCTTGTGGAGATCTCTCAGTATGCCATTCAGAATAATTAACCATCATATTATCCAATAGTTTTGTTGCAGCACCCAAAGTGATGGTCATAAAGGTACCTCCAGC
Organism: Avena sativa; assembly: GCA_916181665.1. NCBI lineage: Eukaryota > Viridiplantae > Streptophyta > Magnoliopsida > Poales > Poaceae > Avena > Avena sativa. Next base: position 230,647,300 of record OV702291.1, read on the forward strand.
AGCTGAATCCAATAGGTTCCTTGAAGAATAGTTCAATCATGCATAAAAAGTTTGGATGATCATCCAAGCAGTCAGTCCATGAGTGGGACAATTTTTTACCAAAGATTTCATTCTTTCCCAAGCTTGAGCAACATGCTCATTATCAAGTTGTTTAAACTTCATTATTTCACTTCTCATGGATATAATCTTAGCAGGAGGATAGTATTTTCCAATAAAAGCATCTTTCCACTTAGTCAAAGAATCAATACTATTCCTAGTTAAGGAATTCAACCATTCTTTAGATTTTCCTCTCAAAGAGAAAGGAAACAATTTCAGTTTAATAATATCACCATCTATATCCCTATGCTTTTGCATCTCACAAAGTTCAGCAAAGTTATTTAGATGGGAAGCAGCATCTTCATTACCAATACCAGAAAATTGTTCTCTCATAACAAGATTGAGCAAAGCAGGTTTTATCTCAAAGAAAGTATTTTCAGCCACAGGTGGAGCAATAGGTGTGCTCATAAAATCATTGTTGTTGGTGCTAGTGAAGTCACACAACTTAGTGTTTTCAAGGGTAGTCATTTTTTTGGGTTTTCAAATAAGAAAGCAAACTAGTAAAACTATTTTTTTGTGTTTTGATAACAAAACAAGCAAACAAAGCAAAAAGAAACTAAGCAAAACAAAAACAACAAAGAAAAGAGATTGGTTATGAGGGACTCCCCTTGTGAAGATGTCCTTGACTCCCCGGCAACGGCGCCAGAAAATCGCTCTTAATGGCGTGTAGTTGACGTGGGAGTTTCTTCTTCTTCGGTCCCCGGCAACGGCGCCAGAAAATCGCTTGATGGCTCAGTGCACGGTGCCCAGAAAAGTGTTGATGGCTCGTGGTTGATGTACAGCTCGTTGGGAACCCCAAGAGGAAGGTATGATGAGCACAGCAGCAAGTTTCCCTCAGTTATGAAACCAAGGTTTAATTGAACCAGTAGGAGCAAGTAAACACCCCAAAGGTGTTACTAGCTGAGCTTTGGCAGGGCGCACTATCGGTGCTAGTAGCAACGTGGAGACCTGCACAACACAACCACAAAACTTTGTCCCCAACTTGCGATGAGGTTGTCAATCTCACCATGTTTTGCGGAAAACAAAGGATTAACCGTATCAAATGGAAAGAAGTAAAAGTTTGCAGAAAGTAAACACAAAGCAGAAACAGATTGTAGATTGTATGTAAAAGACAAGGACCGGGATCCATAGTTCAGTAGAGGTTGTTCTCCTTAGATAGATAACATGCTGGGTGAAAAAATTACAGCGGGGCAATTGACAAACACCGAGAAAGCAATACATGCATATACTAATCATCTTGACTCCTTTGAGACTTGATTGGGCAATACAACATAATACATAGACCGCCATCCAACTGCATCTATGACTAATAATCCACCTTCAGGTTATCATCCGAACCCCCTCTAGTATTAATTTGCAAGCAACAGATTATTTCCTTATGAACTGCGTGTAAAGTAAACAATACGATTGTTCTATGAACAAAGATTGTTGTTTTCTCCCTAGTAGCAACAACACATATAGTACCTTAGAGATTTCTGTCACTTCCCCAGATTACCAGAGGCATGAACCCACTATCGAGCATAAATACTAACTCTTGGAGTTGCTAGCATCTACTTGGCCAAGATAGCTACTAACAACGGAAAGCATGCACGATCTCAAATAACAAAGACATGATAGAATCAATAATCAATCTGAAATAGCATCTCAATATCCATTGGATCCGTACAAACACAACATGTATGGATTACAAATAGATGATCTTGATCATGACCGGAGCTCACAATATCTAAACATGAAAGCACAAAGGAGGAGAAACCAGCCATCTAGCTACTACATGGATCCGTAGTCCAAGGATGACCTACTCACGCATCACACTGGAGGCTTGCATGGTGATGAAGAAGGCCTCCAGGGTGAATTCCCCTGTCCAGCAGGGTGCCGGGAAGAGCTTCATATCCCTCCCGATCTAGGGATGGATATGACGGCGACTACAGACTCTTTCGTGGATTTTTGATCGGGTACCTAGGGTTTTCGTCCCGAGGGCAACTTATAGGCGGAAGGAGAGGCCGAGGAGGTGCTAGGTCAGCCAGACCACCCCTGCGCGGGCCAAGCCTGGTCGTGTGGCCAGGTGGTGTGGCCGGCCCCTGGCCCCTCTCCGTCTCGTATTCTGGCACTTGATCCCTTCCGGAAAAATAGGCACTTTGGCTTTTGTCCCGTCCAATTCCGAGAATATTCATTTTCTGACTTTCCTGGAACCAAAAACAACAGAAAACAGGCAGCTGGCACTGTGGCTCTTGTTAATAGGTTAGTCCAAGAAATCATATGAAAAGTACTCCAAAGTTGGAACAAAACCCAAGAAAGTGGATAAAACCAAGCATGGAACATCAAAAATTATAGATACATTTGCAATGTATCACGTATCTAGATCCTCCCCACTACCTCCGGCGCCAACATTGCCCTCCTCTTGGTGAGTTGGGCTCTGGTCAGGCGCAACCGTGGAGCCCTCATGAATAGGGCTGAGCAGACGATAATCATCGTTGTGGGGGGGGAGGGGGGACTGCTCCGGAGTGAGGAGGCAATGCCGAAGCCACTCTGAGGGATATCCCTGGGAGCTCTGAGAAAAAGAAAAAGCACCAAGTCGAAAAGAAGATTCAATAAGAAACAAAGGCAAGCAAAGGAAAAATCCCAAGAAGCAGTATTAAAGAACTTACTCATCCGCGGTAGGAGGGGCCTGAGGTTTGGGCGCCCTCCGAACCGTGCTCTTGGTGGCAGGCTTGGCCGAGGGTTTAACCCTAAACTTCTTTTGCCTCTTCTTGGGCGGCGGCACCTCTGAAGCTGCAGCCGAGGTAGCTGCGCGCTTCTGGGATGGAGCCAGGGCCGGGCCACCAGTGGCAAGGGGAGGAACCTCGTGGACCTGATCGTCCGGGTTAGCTGAACATTCAAACATAGCCTGGTGCGTGTAAGAGATGAGAATCAGATCAAATACCTCCAGGACCTCAATGTCTGAGTCATCATCGTCTGGCCAATCCCTTAGAGAAGAGGCCTTACCAGCGCTGCGTCTGACGATGTCCGGGGTAGGTATGAAGGCCTCCGGGCCAGGCTCCTCCTCGTCCTCCTCGGTGCGGTCCAGCAACCACTTGCTCGCTAGCACCTCGCCATCCTCCAATGGTTGCTGGAGGAATCGCTGAGAACAAAGCAATAGTTCACGAGTTACAAGAGTGAATCAACATACAGAGAAGATTCGGAAAACAAGGAGGAAAATTCACCTTTGGTGGAGGGTTGACCCGGGTGAAGAGATCAAGACCCCACTCCCAATCCTCGAAGAACTCCTTCTCCACATTGAATATGGACTTAACCCGGCGGTAAACCGCCGAGTTATCCAGCTCGATGGAAGAAGTCCGGTGAGGGTCGAGAGGGCCGCTAAGGTAGCAGATCTTGTGGGCTCGCTTCTGGAGGGGGAGACCCGGCTGCGGAGGAAAGTAATCATAATGTCCTCCCCCGGAGTTCTCCTTGAGAAGCTCCTTGATCCGGCGCTCCACTTGATTCGCTAGGGCCGTGGGCCGCTTTGGAATGCTCTCCCAACGCGAGGTGTCAGGAGGGACAAGTCTGAAGGGGAGCAGACGGATCAGGTCCTCCTTCGTGGTGTTCTGGACATAAAAGGAAGTCTGGGCTCAGCCCTTGCAAGATTCGAGTCCGGTGACCCGGGGGAATACGGACTGCTTCGAGGGAGAAATGGAGGCAGCGTCGCACGGGGTCAAGTGTTTATCCTCTAGGGCACGCTCCTTGTTTGGAACTACATTCCTCCAGAGGCCAAAGAACTTGATCCAAAGTTCTTTGGTTGGCCAGAGGCTGATGTACCCCTCAATGCCCGAAGCGAAGGAGGATAGAGAGGTAATAGCGTTTGCGGGGAAATGACGCGGTTGCAACTTGTATGTAGAAATAAAATCAAAGAAAAATCGGAAGTGGGAAGGCCGAAGCCACATTGGAAATGCGAAAGAAAAACAACGTATTCCCCAGATTTTGGGGAAGGAGTGACTTCACCGGAGGCGAGGCGGCAGGCGACGCCAGTGGGGATGCGCCGCGTGGCGTGGAGCCAATCGAGGTCCTCCTCGCGGACGATGGAGCCGTCTCGACAGCCGCGCTCGCGGCCCTCCGCTCCTTCTTCTTGCTGCGCCACCACCGTTGCCTCTACCTCAGACATTGTGGATTCGAGGTCTTCGAGGGAGTAATCAGAGTAGAGATAGCCAGAAGAAGGAAAACGGGGAGCGCAAGGCCCCGTGATGGAAACTTTGAATGGGAACGGCGGCGCAGGTGCGAGTGGCTACTTGAGCGTGGTCGCGGTGGCGCTCGTGTAGCAGAAAACTGGCGGCAGCAAAGTTGCTGTGAAAGATAGAGAGGCTGGGAAGCGCAGAGGAAATGGGGGAATTGTGGCATCCCGCTAAAACCACTACTAGAAAATCGCGTTGTTTTTGTGCATTGCATCATCATGACCGCATGCTCATGTCATCATGCCACATTGCATTTGAGCATCGTCATGTCGTCATGCATGGTTATGTCTAAAACTATTTTCGAAAAGCCTATCTTTGTTTTCTAAATATTTCCCCATCTTAATTTCAAATCAAAACTCTGGTCTTTTCCAAGCCTTTTTATTTGTCTAAAAACTATTTACAAAAGTCTTTAAAATTAAAACAGATAAAATAAAATATTTTAATCGGGGGAGGCCGTCGCCAGCCAGGCCCAAAAGCCCAGCTAGCAGCAGCCTACCACCCCGTTACCTAAACCCTAGCCGCCTAACCCCTCCTCCTCCCTTTTTCCCTCCCAGTCGTCGCCACCTGAGCACGCACACCCCCACCAAACTCCCACCCACGCCTCCACCTGCACTGCCGCCCTCCACCTACCGCCTGGGCCCACCGGTTGCGTCGCCACCAGCCACCAACTCCCCCCAGCCGCACCCGCTATCTCCCTCCACTCGCCGCATAGCACCTGCACACCCCGTGGCCCCAACCCCACGCCACACACGCACACACCCAACCGCACACCAATCTCCCACCGACCACCCCAACTGGACACGCGCGCCCAGCCGCCCCTGCATGCTCCCCACCATCCTGGTCGCCTCCTGCCGCTAATCCCCACGCCCATGTGCGCTCACCAACCGCACCTTATCTGGTCCCACCCCACGTACGCGGCTGCCTCTCACCCCGCGATGCACGCCACCGTCTCTCCTCCCCCGTCGCCCCGTCCTTCTCGCCTCCAACTTCTCCCGTCGGCCACCCTCTTCCGCGAGCCGACCCTGCCGCCGCCGGCTCCCCTTCGCAGCCTCGGGCCCCGCTCTTCCGCCACGCGCCTCCCCGCCTTCCTCCGAGCTTCCTCGCCGGCCCGCACCCTGGCCGCTCCCCCACGGCGTCGCCCTGGCGCCGCCCCTCTCCTCTGCTCACCCGAGCCGGCCGTGCTGACCTCGCCACTGTCTCTCCTCCCCAGGCCCGTCGCCACCTCTCGCGGGTCCTCCTTGCTGGCCAGGCCCCGCGAACGAACCGTCTCGCCAGCTCTATCCCGTCCTTGTCCCCTCCATCGCGCTCCTCCCTCACAGGCTCTCGCCGCTGCCAGCCGCCAGGAACCGGGCAAGCCGTCCGGGGCTCCTCTTCCCCCGCCGCCACCTCCGCTCCCCGTCGGCCCCGCCCTCCATCTGCAGGCCGCCGCCGCCCCGCGCTCTCCTTCTTGGCGTCGTCCCCGAGCTACTGGCGCCTCCCTCCGCTCACCGTGCCTCCTCGTCTCGCCGTCTCCGGCCGCGTGAGCCACCATCACGTCATCTCCGGCGACCCCCACCTCACGTGCCGCAACCTCCTCGCTGTTCCATGCCTTCCCAAGCCCGAGCTCGCCACCTCAATCCCCCAAGGCCACCGCTGCCAGGTGCCCAAGCACATCACACCCGCCGGTGACCCCACGTCCGCCTCCATCGCCCCGACCCTCCTACTCTTTAGCGTGTGCCGCCAAGCTCCGCCTTCGCCTCACGCTTAAGTGCTTTGGCCTCTCCTGCTATACCATGCATGAGCACGTCCACAAGCTGTCCCTGCTACATGACGCCCAAGGGTTCTCCTTCGACATATGGTGCTGCGAGCGTGACTCCCCGTGATGCGGCATTGGAGTGGATGTGAGGTTGTGGTGTGCTGCATGAACGGGAACATCGAAGCCCCAAGATCTTCCCGAAGCCTGAAGGTGAAGGCGTCGCACCCCAAGGAAACGATGTCGACAATCTTCCCCGTGTCCGTGTACCATGTCTTCGTCAAGTTTGACGGACGCCAAGTGTCGCCACACCAAGGTCTTCTACACGAACGCTGAGGTCCCCTTCATGGAACCGGAAGATCTGATCCCGAGGATCCGAAGACCGATCCTGTTGAGCCCCAATATCTTCGACCCTTGATGTGTGACCACTTTCTCGATACCCTATTTTATAAATGATATATACTTGTTGCATTAAATCATTCATCTCGCATTCATATCATCGTGGTTTGGGGGTATTTAGGCGATTCACCTAAATTAAATATGGAGGCTATATGCGGGCTATTCTAGTCTCATATTAACCCCATTTAAATTTGTGTAGCGAACCGATGCTATGTTCTGTCTTGTTAAGTCAACATTAAAATTGCGGGGGTTCTAAATAACTTGAACCGCTTAACTAATTGTCGGGACCCCGGTTCTGCTTAATATTGCCTAATTGCACTGCCATGCATCATATCATAAGCATGCCGGATCTTCTGCCGTAATATTAAATATTGCATCCGGTGTTTCTGCTAGTGTTTGCTTCTTCAGGGATTAGACCGATGAGTGGATGCGAGTATCGACAAGTTCTTCGGATATGAACCTCCGATAGTGTTTCCCAGGCGAGCATCTCTCCCCCTTCTACCTATTTTGCATTTATAGTCTTTATTTCCTCCTGTTGATCTATTGCTATCTGTGTCACGATGCTTTAGATTCCGTGCACCAGTTATATCCCGTGTAGCCTCTATATTGCCATGGACACCTCCTAATACCTGTTGTTTGGTAGATAGCTGGCCTTGCGAGTCGTGGTTGCTCGCTCAGGTGCGGTCTCGTGTTGTCGAGTACCACAGTTGTTGGAATGCTGGCAGATGATTATTTGGTGGAGATGCTTATTGGTGGAGATGATCATGACTTTAAATACAACTATTAAAATGCTAGATATAACTAATGAAGAGGCATCGGTGGGCAGTAGATGTTATTTGGTTCTTCCATGCTCACTTGTGTCCCGTAGGACCTCGAGTACTTGATACTTGTTCCTTGACTATTCGCACTATCCACATCCGGGAGGCCTTATGGACCCTCCTGAGCCAGAGCTTGATTCATTTCTATTTCTTGGGGCCACAAGTAGTTTGGGGCCTTATTACTATTCTGTAGTTATGCCATGCTTTACTGCTTTATTTAAGATTGTGCGTGGAGCACCTGTACTATTTTGGATGCGGTGTGTTTTCACGGTATCGACAAGCCCAGTCACACTTTCGGGTTCCCAGTCGTTTACAGCCATTGACGCAAACCCTGAGTCCGTTCCGGAGCCGGCCAACTTCGTTGCGGGTAGCTTAGTGGGGTGGCCCCCTGAAATATTTCTGAATCCTATGATCTCTTTGTCGTGAATGCCTCGTTGGGTTTTGAGTTGGTTTTTCCGAGGTTGATCGGGTGTGTGTTGCTATTTGTGCACCCCTGCAGGGTAAAACTTTCTGAAAGCCGTGTCCGCGGTTATGGACGACTTGGAGCACAGTATCTCGATCATAGACAAGCATAACTAAAGTAGTGCTATAAATTTGACTTAATATGTGACTAGTAATCAGCTCAAGTATAACGGAATGGATATTAAAAATGCCAACAGCTGGTGGATCTGGGTTTTTTGTTGTGACATGTTATACCTGCCTAGTAAGTATTGCAACTCCAATGGAATGTGATAAAAGTGCCAACAATTGCTGGGTTTTGGGATTCCCCAGGACAATTATATCTAACTAGTAAATGTTCCAACTACAATAGAATGGTAACTAAAACTGCCCACTACTTATGATTTAGGATGACTCATGATATCTATATCTGACTAGTAAGTGCTGCAACTGTAATGGAATGAGTAAAACTGCCAACTGTGTGAGTTTCTTGGTCCGACTTCCTCGTTTGGTCTCGAGGGGGAAATACCAGGAGGGGTATGTTTGGTGTTAGTATCAGGTAGGATCCGAATAGGTCTTTCTTACCCCTCTCTAATAGCCGCCAGTTTTACTGAGTCTCTATAGGTGGTTTAGTGCTGTTGCGCTGCCGCTTCAGTCCACCATACCTATGTAGGCGAGAGCCGCCGAATTCTAGCCTCGCCGTGTACTGGCCTCAGTACTGACGCTCCACTTTTTCCTTTGCCCTTTGTCGGCACCCCTTTTGTTTTAGCAGGTTTGAGATCGACGTCGTTAGCAGGGTTACCCTTCCGGCTTGGCCTGGGCAGGGTTATGGACACCATTGGTTATTCTTCAGGGCTCTTAGCCCCATTTGCATCTTGTCCGTAGTCGGACGCTTTATCGTTTTCGAGGTGATTTGGACCTTTGTATTGTATATCTATATTCTTGACTCATGGAGTCGTTGTTGTACATATATGTTCTGTGGGTCCCATCGAGGACTGTTGTGTAATGGTATTACTTCGTTATTCCACCCGCACGAAAGTGCCTGGTGGGCGTCCTTGAATCGTTTCTATGCGGGTTTGGCGGAAAGGGCTAAAACTTGCATAGGGCCGATTTGAGGGTGTTACAAGAACTTCCCCTGAAATCGCCCCATGCCTCAGCACACGCGTCGTGGGATCCTTTGCGGGCGACACGCCGCACGCAACGAGCGTGTACGCGGCCAGAACAAGCAATCAGAGCAAGTCCACAGGAGGGGATACAGGAGCAGATGACCCCACGATGTGATGTAATGTTACGGTTAATGAGGCGCTACAGTGAAGGGACATTTACAACAGTTATTCCTGACATTGCGACAGTAACCTGCGCATTAAATGCGCGTGACCCTTAAAATGAGGCAAAATGATGATTACCCTCCACGTAGGATGTGGAGTAGCGTACAAGAGAGGGAAAGGTAACCCGAATAAGCGAGCAAAAGATCTGGCCAACAAGGAATAACTCAGAATGAGCAAAGGGGTGCAAGATGAGAAACTCCGGGCTATGAGGTAACTCGGCCTGATGAGCAAAAGATCCAGATATGGGAACCTGCTGTGGCCTTAACAACTAAACGTTGCTAAGACCGCACCAGCTTCGGGGACTAATGTTGGGGGATACCCCCAGGTAGGCTAACACCGGGGTATAAGGGCCGAGTTAGCTGGGGTACGGCACGGTCAAAGCAAGTGCTGACTGGGTCACCTCAAGGCAGGCCAAATCACGGTGTGACCCGGCCCATGGAGCATCTCCTTGGGTATAGTCCGGCCGGCATAAGATTTATGCCAACCATGTCTATCTGTTTTTTAGGTAACTTGGTAAGCCGGATTAGCTATATGCTAGCCGGATTATCTTAGCTTCCAAGAGAAGGAATCTCCTACTGGTCAAAAGGTGGCTTTATTAGTTGTAGCATGAGCTAAGTAAAGTAAAGAAGAGTACCAGCGGGTCAGGGGTGACCAAGGTGACGCGGGCAAAGCCGGATGACGTAGCCCGTGTCTGGTGACACCAAAAGACAAGGATTACGCTGTGGGTTACATCCAAAGCCCGAACGAGCCGTTAAAGAGAATAAAGAAGCATCTGCTTTAGGAAAGGAGCATATTCGTAGAATATGCTACCACATGTGCCCTAAAATTGTAACCCGAGCTTCCCTATATAAGTAGCACCGGGGCCTCCATAGAGGGGGTCGGTCGATCATTCATTCTCTCTGTATAAGGTAGAACTTTAGGGATACTTTGTAGGGGGTAAGAAACATCGTCTCCTTCTTGTTGAGAGCCTCAAGTGCATTTGTAAACACCATTGATAGAGGAAATACAAGAACTTCCGTGCGTGGAATCACCACGCTCTCCCTCCCTGGAATCCCCTAGCACTCATTGGCCCCAGCTTTAGCCTATCCATGGCATCCGCCGGGCCACCACCACGACAATCCACCAGTGTCATTAGATGTGTGTTTTTTTCATGAACCACAACTAGAGTCATTGCATGTGTGTTCTTCTCATGAACCACACATGGATCCACTAGTGTCATTGCATGTGTGTTCTTTTCATGAACCACAGCCAGAGTCATTGCATGTCTGTTCTTGTAAAAAACCACACATGGATCCACTAGTGTCATTGCGTGTCTGTTCTTTTCATGAACCACAGTTAGAGTCATTGCATGTGTGCTCTTCTCACAAACCACACATGGATCCACCAGTGTCACTGCATGTGTGTTCTTTTCATTAACGACAGCCAGAGTCATTGCATGTCTGTTCTTGTCACAAACCACAAATGGATCCACCAGTGTCATTGCGTGTCTGTTCTTTTCATGAACCATAGCCAGAGTCATTGCATGTCTTTTCTTCTCACAAACCACACATGGATCCACCAGTGTCATTGCATGTCTTTACTTTTCATGAACCACAGCTAGAGTCATTGCATGTATGTTCTTCTCACAAACCATATAAGGATACACCAGTGTCATTGGATGTGTGTTCTTTTCATGAACCTCACCCAGTGACATTGCATGTCTGTTCTTCTCACAAACAACACATGGATCCACCAGTGTCATTGCATGTCTGTTCTTTTCACAAACCATAGCTAGATTCATTGCATGTCTATTCTTTCCACAAACCACTATGGATCCACCAGTGGCACTGGATGTGTGTTCTTTTCATGAACCACATCTAGAGTCATTGCATGTGTGTTCTTTTCACAAACCACAACTAGAGTCATTGCATGTCTGTTCTTTCCACAAACCACATATGGATCCACCAATGTCATTGGATGTGTGTTCTTTTCATGAACCACAGCTAGAGTCATTGCAGGTGTGTTATTTTCACAAACCACGAAAGGATCCACCAGTGTCATTGGATGTGTGTTCTTTTCATGAACCACACCAAGTGTCATTGCATGCGTGTTCTTCTCACAAACCACACATGGATCCACCTGTGTCATTGCATGTCTGTTCATTTCACGAACCACACCAGTGTCATTGCATGTACGTTCTTTCCACAAACCACACATGGATCCACTAGTGTCATTGCATGTCTGTTCTTTTCATGAACCACATATAGAGTCATTGCATGTATGTTCTTCTCACAAACCACATATGGAGCCACCAGTGTCACTGGATGTGTGTTATTTTAAAGAACCACAGCTAGAGTCATTGCATGTGTGTTCTTCTCACAAACCACACATGGATCCACTAGTGTCATTGCATGTCTATTCTTTACATGAACCACATCTAGAGTCATTGCATGTCTGTTCTTCTCACAAACCACATAAGGATACACCACTGTCATTGGATGTGTGTTCTTTTCATGAACCACACCCAGTGTCATTGCATGTGTGTTCTTCTCACAAACCACACATGGATCCACAAGTGTCATTACATGTCTGTACTTTTCACAAACCACATCTAGAGTCATTGCATGTCTGTTCTTTTCACAAACCAGAGCTAGAGTCATTGCATGTCTGTTCTTTCCACAACTCACATATCGATCCACCAGTGTCACTGTATGTGTGTGCTTTTGATGAACCACAGCTAGAGTCATTGCATGTGTGTTCTTTTCAAAAACCACAGCTAGAGTCATTGCATGTCTGTTCTTTCCACAAAGCACATATGGATCCACCAGTGTCATTGGATGTGTGTTCTTTTCATGAACCACAACTAGAGTCATTGCATGTGTGTTCTTTTCACAAACCACATAAGGATCCACCGGTGTCATTGCATGTGTGTTCTTCTCACAAACCACACATGGATCCACCAGTGTCATTGCATGTCTGCTCTTTTCATGAACCACACCAGTGTCATTGTATGTATATTCTTTCCACAAACCACATATGGATCTACCAGTGTCACTGGATGTGTGTTCTTTTCATGAACCACAACTAGAGTCATTGCATGTGTGTTCTTTCCACAAACCACATAAGGATACACCATTGTCATTGGATGTGTTTTCTTTTCATGAACCACAGCCAGAGTCATTGCATGTGTGTTCTTCTCACAAACCACACATGGATCCACCAGTGTCATTGCATGTCTGTTCTTTTCCTTAACCACACCAGTGTCATTGCATGTGTGTTCTTTCCACAAACCTCATAAGGATCCACCAGTCTCATTGGGTGTGTTTTCTTTTCATTAACCACACCCAGTGTCATTGCATGTGTGTTCTTCTCACAAACCACACATGGATCCACCAGTGTCATTGCATGTCTGTTCTTTCCACAAACGGCATATGGATCCACCCGTGTCATTGGATGTGTTTTATTTTCATGAACCACACCCAGAGTCATTGCATGTGTGTTCTTTTCACAAACCACATAAGGATCCACTAGTGTCATTGGATGTGTGTTCTTTTCATGAACCACACCCAGTGATATTGCATGTGTGTTCTTCTCACAAACCACACATGGATCCACCAGTGTCATTGCATGTCTATTCTTTTCACAAACCACATATGGATCCACCAGTGTCACTAGATGTGTGTTCTTTTCACAAACCACATCTAGATTCATTGCATGCCTGTTCTTTTCACAAACCACAGCTAGAGTCATTGCATGTCTGTTCTTTCCAAAAACCACATATGGATCCACCAGTGTCATTAGATGTGGGTTCTTTTCATGAACCATAGCTAGAGTCATAGCATGTGTGTTCTTTTCACAAACCACATAAGGATACACCAGTGTCATTTGATGTGTGTTCTTTTCATGAACCACACCCAGTGTCATTGCATGTGTGTTCTTCTCACAAACCACAGATGGATCCACTAGTGTCATTGCATGTCTACTCTTTTCATTAACCACAACTAGAGTCATTGCTTGTCTGTTCTTTCCACAAACCACACATGGATCCACGAGTGTCATTGCATGTGTGTTCTTTTCATGAACCACACCCAGTGTCATTGCATGTGTTTTCATTTCATGAAGCACATCCAGAGTCATTGCATGTCTGTTCTTCCCACAAACCACACATGATCCACCATTGTCATTGCATGTATGTTCTTTTCATGAGCCACAACTAGAGTCCTTGCATGTCTGTTCTTTCCACAAACCACACATGGATCCATCAGTGTCATTGGATGTGTGTTCTTTTCATGAACCACAGCTAGATTCATTGCATGTCTGTTCTTTCCACAAACCACACATGCATCCGTCAGTGTCATTGCATGTGTGTTCTTTTCATGAACCACACCTAGTATCATTTCCTATGTTTTCTTTTCATGAACCACAGCCAGAGTCATTGCATGTCTATTCTTCCCACAAACCACACATCGATCCACCAGTGTCATTGCATGTCTATTCTTTTCATGAACCACAGCTAGAGTCATTGCATGCCTGTTCTTTCCACAAACCACATATGGATCCACCAGTGTCATTGGATGTGTGTTCTTTTCACGAACCATAGCCAGAGTCATTGCATGTCTGTTCTTATCACAAACCACACATGGATCCACCAGTGTCATTGCATGTCTATTCTTTTCATGAACCACAGCTAGAGTCGTTGCGTGTCTGTTCTTCTCACAAACCACATAAGGATACACCAGTGTCATTGGATGTGTGTTCTTTTCATGAACCACACCCAGTGTCATTGCATGTGTGTTCTTCTCACAAACCACACATGGATCCACTAGTGTCATTGCATGTCTGTTCTTTTGACAAACCACAGCTAGAGTCATTGCATGTCTGTTCTTTCCACAAACCACACATGGATCCACTAGTTTGATTGCATATGTGTTCTTTTCATGAACCACAACTAGAGTCATTGCATGTCTGTTGTTTCCACAAACCACATAAGGATACACCATTGTCATTGGATGTGTTTTCTTTTCATGAACCACAACTAGAGTCATTGCATGTGTGTTCTTCTCACAAACCACACATGGATCCACCAGTGTCATTGGATGTGTGTTCTTTGCATGAACCACAGCCAGAGTCATTGCATGTCTGTTCTTTACACAAACCACACATGGATCCATCAGTGTCATTGCATGTGTGTTCTTTTCATGAACCACACCCAGTATCATTGCATGTGTGTTCTTTTCATGAACCACAGCCAGAGTCATTGCATGTTTGTTCTTCGCACAAACCACACATGGATCCACTAGTGTTATTGCATCTTTTCTTTTCATGAACCACAACTAGAGTCATTGCATGTCTGTTCTTTCCACAAACCACATATGGATCCACCAGTGTCATTGGATGTGTGTTCTTTTCACGAGCCATAGCCAGAGTCATTGCATGTCTGTTCTTATCACAAACCACACATGGATCCACCAGTGTCATTGCATGTCTGTTCTTTTCATGAACCACAACTAGAGTCATTGCATGTCTGTTCTTTCCACAAACCACATAAGGATACACCATTGTCATTGGATGTGTTTTCTTTTCATGAACCACAGCTAGTGTCTTTGCATGTGTGTTCTTCTCACAAACCACACATGGATCCACCAGTGTCATTGCATGTCTGTTCTTTTCATTAACCACACCAGTGTCATTGCATGTCTCTTCTTTCCACAAACCTCATCAGGATCCACCAGTCTCATTGGATGTGTTTTCTTTTGATGAACCAGACCCAGTGTCATTGCATGTGTGTTCGTCTCACAAACCACACATGGAACCACCAGTGTCATTGCATGTCTGTTCTTTCCACAAACGACATATGGATCCACCCGTGTCATTGGTTGTGTGTCCTTTTCATGAACCACACCCAGAGTCATTGCATGTGTGTTCTTTTCACAAACCACATAAGGATCCACCAGTGTCATTGGATGTGTGTTCTTTTCATGAACCACACCCAGTGTCATTGCATGTCTGTTCTTCTCACAAACCACACATGGATCCACCAGTGTCATTGCATGTCTGTTCTTTTCACAAACCACATATGGATCCACCAATGTCACTGGATGTGTGTTCTTTTCACAAACCACATCTAGATTCATTGCATGCCTGTTATTTTCACAAACCATAGCTAGAGTCATTGCATGTCTGTTCTTTCCACAAACCACATATGGATCCACCAGTGTCATTAGATGTGGGTTCTTTTCATGAACCATAGCTAGAGTCATAGCATGTGTGTTCTTTTCAAAAACCACATAAGGATCCACCAGTGTCATTTGATGTGTGTTCTTTTCATGAACCACACCCAGTGTCATTGCATGTGTGTTCTTCTCACAAACCACACATGGATCCACTAGTGTCATTGCATGTCTGCTCTTTTCATTAACCACAACTAGAGTCATTGCTTGTCTGTTCTTTCCACAAACCACACATGGATCCACCAGTGTCATTGCATGTGTGTTCTTTTCATGAACCACACCCAGTGTCATTGCATGTGTTTTCCTTTCATGAAGCACATCCAGAGTCATTGCATGTCTGTTCTTCCCACAAACCACACATGATCCACCAGTGTCATTGCATTTATGTTCTTTTCATGAACCACAACTAGAGTCGCATGTATGTTCTTTCCACAAACCACACATGGATCCACCAGTGTCATTGGATGTGTGTTCTTTTCATGAACCACAGCCAGAGTCATTGCATGTCTGTTCTTTCCACAAACCACACATGGATCCATCAGTGTCATTGCATGTGTGTTCTTTTCATGAACCACACCCAGTATCATTGCATGTGTTTTCTTTTCATGAACCACAGCCACAGTCATTGCATGTATGTTCTTCCCACAAACCACACATGGATCCACCAGTGTCATTGGATCTTTTCTTTTCATGAACCACAACTAGAGTCATTGCATGTCTGTTCTTTCCACAAACCACATATGGATCCACCAGTGTCATTGGATGTGTGTTCTTTTCACGAACCATAGCCAGAGTCATTGCATGTCTGTTCTTATCACAAACCACACATGGATCCACTAGTGTCATTGCATGTCTATTCTTTTCATGAACCACAGCTAGAGTCATTGCATGTCTGTTCTTCTCACAAACCACATAAGGATACACTAGTGTCATTAGATGTGTGTTCTTTTCATGAACCACACCCAGTGTCATTGCATGTGTGTTCTTCTCACAAACCACACATGGATCCACTAGTGTCATTGCATGTCTGTTCTTTTCACAAACCACAGCTAGAGTCAGCGCATGTCTGTTCCTTCCACAAACCACACATGGATCCACTAGTTTGATTGCATGTGTGTTCTTTTCATGAACCACAACTAGAGTCATTGCATATCTGTTCTTTCCACAAACCACGTAAGGATACACCATTGTCATTGGATGTGTTTTCTTTTCATGAACCACAACTAGAGTCATTGCATGTGTAATCTTCTCACAAACCACACATGGATCCACCAGTATCATTACATGTCTGTTCTTTTCATTAACAACACCAGTGTCATTGCATGTCTGTTCTTTCCACAAACCTCATAAGGATCCACCTGTCTCATTGGATGTGTTTTCTTTTCATGAACCTCACCCAGTGTCATTGCATGTGTGTTCTTCTCACAAACCACACATGGATCCACTAGTGTCATTGCATGTCTGTTCTTTCCACAAACAACATATGGATCCACCTGTGTCATTGGATGTGTGTTCTTTTCATGAACCACACCTAGAGTCATTGCATGTCTGTTCTTTTCACAAACCACATAAGGATCCACCAGTGTCATTGGATGTGTGTTCTTTTCATGAACCACACCCAGTGTCATTGCATGTGTGTTCTTCTCACAAACCACATATGGATCCACTAGTGTCATTTCATGTCTGTTCTTTTCACAAACCACATATGGATCCACTAGTGTCACTGGATGTGTGTTCTTTTCACAAACCACATCTAGATTCATTGGATGCCTGTTCTTTTCACAAACCATAGCTAGAGTCATTGCATGTCTGTTCTTTCCACAAACCACATATGGATCCACTAGTGTCATTAGATGTGGGTTCTTTTCATGAACCATGGCTAGAGTCATGTTATGTGTGTTCTTTTCACAAACCACATAAGGATCCACCAGTGTCATTTGATGTGTGTTCTTTTCATGAACCACACCCAGTGTCATTGCATGTGTGTTCTTCTCACAAACCACACATGGATCCACTAGTGACATTACATGTCTGCTCTTTTCATTAACCACAACTAGAGTCATTGCTTGTCTGTTCTTTCGACAAACCACACACGGATCCACCAGTGTCATTGCATGTGTGTTCTTTTCATGAAGCACATCCAGAGTCATTGCATGTCTGTTCTTCCCACAAACCACACATGATCCACCAGTGTCATTGCATGTATGTTCTTTTCATGAACCACAACTAGAGTCCTTACATGTCTGTTCCTTCCACAAATCACACATGGATCCACCAGTGTCATTGGATGTGTGTTCTTTTCATGAACCACAGCCAGAGTCATTGCATGTCTTTTCTTTCCACAAACCACACATGGATCCGTCAGTGTCATGGCATGTGTGTTCTTTTCATGAACCACACCCAGTATCATTGCATGTGTTTTCTTTTCATGAACCACAGCCAGAGTCATTGCATGTCTGTTCTTCCCACAAACCACACATCGATCCACTAGTGTCATTGCATGTCTGTTCTTTTCATGAACCACAGCTAGAGTCATTGCATGCCTGTTCTTTCCACAAACCACATATGGATCCACCAGTGTCATTGGATGTGTGTTCTTTTCACGAACCATAGCCAGAGTCATTGCATGTTTGTTCTTATCGCAAACCACACATGGATCCACCAGTGTCATTGCATGTCTATTCTTTTCATGAACCACAGCTAGAGTCATTGCGTGTCTGTTCTTCTCACAAACCACATAAGGATACACCAGTGTCATTGGATGTGTGTTCTTTTCATGAACCACACCCAGTGTCATTGCATGTGTGTTCTTCTCACAAACCACACATGGATCCACTAGTGTCATTGCATGTCTGTTCTTTTCACAAACCACAGCTAGAGTCATTGCATGTCTGTTCTTTCCACAAACCACACATGGATCCACTAGTTTGATTGCACGTGTGTTCTTTTCATGAACCACAACTAGAGTCATTGCATGTCTGTTGTTTCCACAAACCACATAAGGATACACCATTGTCATTGGATGTGTTTTATTTTCATGAACCACAGCTAGAGTCATTGCATGTGTGTTCTTCTCACAAACCACACATGGATCCACCAGTGTCATTGCATGTCTGTTCTTTTCACAAACCACATCTAGAGTCATTGCATGTCTGTTTTTCTCACAACGCACATATGGATCCACCTGTACCATTGGATGTCTGTTCTTTTCATGAACCACAGCTAGAGTCATTGCATGTGTGTTCTTTTCACAAACCACATAAGGATCCACCAGTGTCATTTGATGTGTTTTTTTTCATGAACCACGCCCAGTGTCATTGCACGCATGTTCTTCTCACAAACCACACATGGATCCACCAGTTTCATTGCATGTCTATTTTTTTCACAAACCACAACTAGAGTCATTGCATGTCTGTTCTTTCCACAAACCACATATGGATCCACTAGTGTCATTGGATGTGTGTTCTTTTCATGAACCACAGCTAGAGTCATTGCATGTGTGTTCTTTTCACAAACAACATAAGGATACACCATTGTCATTGGATGTGTTTTGTTTTCATGAACCACAGCCAGAGTCATTGCATATGTGTTCTTCTCACAAACCACACATGGATCCACCAGTGTCATTGCATGTCTGTTCTTTTCATGAACCACAACCAGAGTCATTGCATGTCTATTCTTCTCACAAACCACACATGGATCCACCAGTGTCATTGCATCTCTGTTCTTTTCATGAACTACAGCTAGAGTCATTGCATGTCTGTTCTTCTCACAAACCACATAAGGATACACCGATGTCATTAAATGTGTGTTCTTTTCATGAACCACACCCAGTGTCATTGCATGTGTGTTCTTCTCACAAACCACACATGGGTCCACCAGTGTCATTGCATGTCTGTTCTTTTCAAAAACCATAGCTAGAGTCATTGCATGTCTATTCTTTCCACAAACCACATAAGGATACACTAGTCTCACTGGATGTGTGTTCTTTTCATGAACCACAGCTAGAGTCATTGCATGTGTGTTCTTTTCACAAACCACAACTAGAGTCACTCGATATTTGTTCTTTCCACAAACCACATATGGATCCACCAGTGTCATTGGACGTGTGTTCTTTTCATGAACCACAGCTAGAGTCATTGCATGTGTGTTCTTTTCACAAACCACATAAGTATCCACCAGTGTCATTGGATGTGTGTTCTTTTCATGAACCACACCCAGTGTCATTGCATGTGTGTTCTTCTCCCAAACCACAAATGGATCCACCAGTGTCATTGCATGTGTGCTCTTTTCATGAACCACACCAGTGTCATTGCATGTATGTTCTTTCCACAAACCACACTTGGATCCACCAGTGTGATTGCATGTGTGTTCTTTTCATGAACGACAACTAGAGTCATTGCATGTCTGCTCTTTCCACAAACCACATAAGGATACACCATTGTCATTAGATGTGTTTTCTTTTCATGAACCACACCCAGAGTCCTTTCATGTGTGTTCTTCTCACAAACCACACATGGATCCACCAGTGTCATTGCATGTCTGTTATTTTCATGAACCACATCTAGATTCATTGCATATGTGTTATTTCCACAAACCACACATGGATCCACCAGTGTGATTGCATGTGTTTTTTTCATGAACCACAGCTAGAGTCATTGCATGTCTGCTCTTTCCACAAACCACATAAGGATACACCATTGTCATTGGATGTGTTTTCTTTTCATGAACCACACCTAGAGTCATTGCATGTGTGTTCTTCTCACAAACCACACATGGATCCACCAGTGTAATTGCATGTGTGTACTTTTCATGAACCACACCCAGAGTCATTGCATGTGTGTTCTGTTCACAAACCACATAAGGATTCACCGGTGTCATTGGATGTGTGTTCTTTTCATGAACCACACCCAGTGTCATTGCATGTGTGTTCTTCTCACAAACCACACATGGATCTACTAGTGTCATTGCATGTCTGTTCTTTTCACAAACCACAGCTAGAGTCATTGCATGTTTGTTCTTTCCACAAACCACATATGGATCCCCTAGTGTCACTAGATGTGTGTTCTTTTCACAAACCACATATAGAGTCATTGCATGTCTGTTCTTTTCACAAACCACAGCTAGAGTCATTGCTTGTCTGTTCTTTCCACAAACCATATATGGATTCACCAGTGTCATTGGATGTGTGTTCTTTTCATGAACCATAGCTAGAGTCATTGCATGTGTGTTCTTTTCACAAACCACATAAGGATCCACCAGTGTCATTTGATGTGTGTTCTTTTCATGAACCACAGCCAGTGTCATTGCATGTGTGTTATTCTCACAAACCACACATGGATCCACCAGTGTCATTGCATGTCTGCTCTTTTCATTAACCATAGCTTGATTCATTGCATGTCTGTTCTTTCCACAAACCACACATCGATCCACCAGTGTCATTGCATGTGTGTTATTTTCATGAACCACACCTAGTGTCATTGCATGTGTTTTCTTTTCATGAAGCACAGCCAGAGTCATTGCATGTCTGTTCTTCCCACAAACCACACATGGATCCACCAGTGTTATTGCATGTCTGTTCTTTTCATGAACCACAACTAGAGTCATTGCATGTCTGTTCTCTCCACATACCACACAAGGATCCACATGTGTCATTGGATGTGTGTTCTTTTCATGAACCACAGCCAGAGTCATTGCATGTCTGTTCTTTCCACAAACCACACATGGAGCCACCAGTGTCATTGCATGTGTGTTATTTTCATAAACCATACCTAGTGTCATTTCATGTCTTTTCTTTTCATGAACCACAGCCAGAGTCATTTCATGTATGTTCTTCCCACAAACCACACATGCATCCACCAGTGTCATTGCATGTCTGTTCTTTTCATGAACCATAGCTAGAGTCATTGCATGTCTGTTCTTTCCACAAACCACATATGGATCCACCAGTGTCATTGGATGTGTGTTCCTTTCACGAACCACAGCCAGAGTCATTGCATGTCTGTTCTTATCACAAACCCCACATGGATCCACTAGTGTCATTGCATGTCTGTTCTTTTCATGAACCACAGCTAGAGTCATTGCATGTCTGTTCTTCTCACAAACCACTTAAGGATACACCAGTGTCATTGCATGTGTGTTATTTTCATGAACCACACCCAGTGTCATTGCATCTGTTTTATTTTCATGAACCACATCTAGAGTCATTGCATGTCCGTTCTTCCCACAAACCACACATGGATACACTAGTGTTATTGCATGTCTGTTCTTTTCATGAACCACACCTAGAGTCATTGCATGTGTGTTCTTCTCACAAACCACACATGGATCCACCAGTGTAATTGCATGTGTGTACTTTTCATGAACCACACCCAGAGTCATTGCATGTGTGTTCTGTTCACAAACCACATAAGGATTCACCGGTGTCATTGGATGTGTGTTCTTTTCATGAACCACACCCAGTGTCATTGCATGTGTGTTCTTCTCACAAACCACACATGGATCTACTAGTGTCATTGCATGTCTGTTCTTTTCACAAACCACAGCTAGAGTCATTGCATGTTTGTTCTTTCCACAAACCACATATGGATCCCCTAGTGTCACTAGATGTGTGTTCTTTTCACAAACCACATATAGAGTCATTGCATGTCTGTTCTTTTCACAAACCACAGCTAGAGTCATTGCTTGTCTGTTCTTTCCACAAACCATATATGGATTCACCAGTGTCATTGGATGTGTGTTCTTTTCATGAACCATATCTAGAGTCATTGCATGTGTGTTCTTTTCACAAACCACATAAGGATCCACCAGTGTCATTTGATGTGTGTTCTTTTCATGAACCACAGCCAGTGTCATTGCATGTGTGTTCTTCTCACAAACCACACATGGATCCACCAGTGTCATTGCATGTCTGCCCTTTTCATTAACCATAGCTAGATTCATTGCATGTCTGTTCTTTCCACAAACCACACATGGATACACTAGTGTTATTGCATGTCTGTTCTTTTCATGAACCACAACTAGAGTCATTGCATGTCTGTTCCATCCACATACCACACAAGGATCCACCTGTTTCATTCGATGTGTTTTCTTTTCATGAACCACAACTAGTATCACTGCATATCCGTTCATTCCACAAACCACATATGGATCCACTAGTGTCATTGGATGTGTGTTCTTTTCATGAACCACAACTAGAGTCATTGCATGTGTGTTCTTTTCACAAACCACATAATGATCCACTAGTGTCATTGGATGTGCGTTCTTTTCACGAACCACACCCAGTGTCATTGCATGTGTGTTCTTCTAACAAACCACAAATGGATCCACCAGTGTCATTGCCTGTGTGCTCTTTTCATGAACCACACCAGTGTCATTGCATGTATGTTCTTTCCACAAACCACACATGGATCCACCAGTGTGATTGCATGTGTTTTTTCATGAACCATAGCTAGAGTCATTGCATGTCTGCTCTTTCCACAAACCACATAAGGATACACCATTGTCATTGGATGTGTTTTCTTTTCATGAACCACACCTAGAGTCATTGCACGTGTGTTCTTCTCACAAACCACACATGGATCCACCAGTGTCATTGCATGTGTGTACTTTTCATGAACCACACCCAGAGTCATTGCATGTGTGTTCTGTTCACAAACCACATAAGGATTCACCGGTGTCATTGGATGTGTGTTCTTTTCATGAACCACACCCAGTGTCATTGCATGTGTGTTCTTCTCACAAACCACACATGGATCTACTAGTGTCATTGCATGTATGTTCTTTTCACAAACCACAGCTAGAGTCATTGCATGTCTGTTCTTTCCACAAACCACATATGGATCCACCAGTGTCATTGGATGTGTGTTCTTTTCATGAACCATAGCTAGAGTCATTGCATGTGTGTTCTTTTCACAAACCACATAAGGATCCACCAGTGTCATTTGATGTGTGTTCTTTTCATGAACCACAGCCAGTGTCATTGCATGTGTGTTATTCTCACAAACCACACATGGATCCACCAGTGTCATTGCATGTCTGCTCTTTTCATTAACCATAGCTAGATTCATTGCATGTCTGTTCTTTCCACAAACCACACATCGATCCACCAGTGTCATTGCATGTGTGTTATTTTCATGAACCACACCTAGTGTCATTGCATGTGTTTTCTTTTCATGAAGCACAGCCAGAGTCATTGCATGTCTGTTCTTCCCACAAACCACACATGGATCCACCAGTGTTATTGCATGTCTGTTCTTTTCATGAACCACAACTAGAGTCATTGCATGTCTGTTCTCTCCACATACCACACAAGGATCCACATGTGTCATTGGATGTGTGTTCTTTTCATGAACCACAGCCAGAGTCATTGCATGTCTGTTCTTTCCACAAACCACACATGGAGCCACCAGTGTCATTGCATGTGTGTTATTTTCATAAACCATACCTAGTGTCATTTCATGTCTTTTCTTTTCATGAACCACAGCCAGAGTCATTTCACGTATGTTCTTCCCACAAACCACACATGGATCCACCAGTGTCATTGCATGTCTGTTCTTTACATGAACCATAGCTAGAGTCATTGCATGTCTGTTCTTTCCACAAACCACATATGGATCCACCAGTGTCATTGGATGTGTGTTCCTTTCACGAACCACAGCCAGAGTCATTGCATGTCTGTTCTTATCACAAACCCCACATGGATCCACTAGTGTCATTGCATGTCTGTTCTTTTCATGAACCACAGCTAGAGTCATTGCATGTCTGTTCTTCTCACAAACCACTTAAGGATACACCAGTGTCATTGCATGTGTGTTATTTTCATGAACCACACCCAGTGTCATTGCATCTGTTTTATTTTCATGAACCACATCTAGAGTCATTGCATGTCCGTTCTTCCCACAAACCACACATGGATACACTAGTGTTATTGCATGTATGTTCTTTTCATCAACCACAACTAGAGTCATTGCATGTCTGTTCCATCCACATACCACACAAGGATCCACCTGTTTCATTCGATGTGTTTTATTTTCATGAACCACAACTAGAGTCACTGCATATCCGTTCATTCCACAAACCACATATGGATCCACTAGTGTCATTGGATGTGTGTTCTTTTCATGAACCACAACTAGAGTCATTGCATGTGTGTTCTTTTCACAAACCACATAATGATCCACTAGTGTCATTGGATGTGCGTTCTTTTCACGAACCACACCCAGTGTCATTGCATGTGTGTTCTTCTAACAAACCACAAATGGATCCACCAGTGTCATTGCCTGTGTGCTCTTTTCATGAACCACACCAGTGTCATTGCATGTATGTTCTTTCCACAAACCACACATGGATCCACCAGTGTGATTGCATGTGTTTTTTTCATGAACCACAGCTAGAGTCATTGCATGTCTGCTCTTTCCACAAACCACATAAGGATACACCATTGTCACTGGATGTGTTTTCTTTTCATGAACCACACCTAGAGTCATTGCATGTGTGTTCTTCTCACAAACCACACATGGATCCACCAGTGTCATTGCATGTGTGTACTTTTCATGAACCACACCCAGAGTCATTGCATGTGTGTTCTGTTCACAAACCACATAAGGATTCACCGGTGTCATTGGATGTGTGTTCTTTTCATGAACCACACCCAGTGTCATTGCATGTGTGTTCTTCTCACAAACCACACATGGATCTACTAGTGTCATTGCATGTCTGTTCTTTTCACAAACCATAGCTAGAGTCATTGCATGTCTGTTATTTCCACAAACCACATATGGATCCCCTAGTGTCACTAGATGTGTGTTCTTTTCACAAACCACATATAGATTCATTGCATGTCTGTTCTTTTCACAAACCACAGCTAGAGTCATTGCATGTCTGTTCTTTCCACAAACCACATATGGATCCCCTAGTGTCACTAGATGTGTGTTCTTTTCACAAACCACATATAGAGTCATTGCATGTCTGTTCTTTTCACAAACCACAGCTAGAGTCATTGCATGTCTGTTCTTTCCACAAACCACATATGGATCCACCAGTGTCATTGGATGTGTGTTCTTTTCATGAACCATAGCTAGAGTCATTGCATGTGTGTTCTTTTCACAAACCACATAAGGATCCACCAGTGTCATTTGATGTGTGTTCTTTTCATGAACCACAGCCAGTGTCATTGCATGTGTGTTATTCTCACAAACCACACATGGATCCACCAGTGTCATTGCATGTCTGCTCTTTTCATTAACCATAGCTAGATTCATTGCATGTCTGTTCTTTCCACAAACCACACATGGATCCACCAGTGTCATTGCATGTGTGTTATTTTCATGAACCACACCCAGTGTCATTGCAAGTGTTTTCTTTTCATGAAGCACAGCCAGAGTCATTGCATGTCTGTTCTTCCCACAAACCACACATGGATCCACCAGTGTTATTGCATGTCTGTTCTTTTCATGAACCACAACTAGAGTCATTGCATGTCTGTTCTCTCCACATACCACACAAGGATCCACATGTGTCATTGGATGTGTGTTCTTTTCATGAACCACAGCCAGAGTCATTGCATGTCTGTTCTTTCCACAAACCACACATGGAGCCACCAGTGTCATTGCATGTGTGTTCTTTTCATAAACCATACCTAGTGTCATTTCATGTCTTTTCTTTTCATGAACCACAGCCAGAGTCATTTCATGTATGTTCTTCCCACAAACCACACATGGATCCACCAGTGTCATTGCATGTCTGTTCTTTTCATGAACCATAGCTAGAGTCATTGCATGTCTGTTCTTTCCACAAACCACATATGGATCCACCAGTGTCATTGGATGTGTGTTCCTTTCACGAACCACAGCCAGAGTCATTGCATGTCTGTTCTTATCACAAACCACACATGGATCCACTAGTGTCATTGCATGTCTGTTCTTTTCATGAACCACAGCTAGAGTCATTGCATGTCTGTTCTTCTCACAAACCACTTAAGGATACACCAGTGTCATTGCATGTGTGTTATTTTCATGAACCACACCCAGTGTCATTGCATCTGTTTTATTTTCATGAACCACATCTACAGTCATTGCATGTCCGTTCTTCCCACAAACCACACATGGATACACTAGTGTTATTGCATGTCTGTTCTTTTCATCAACCACAACTAGAGTCATTGCATGTCTGTTCCATCCACATACCACACAAGGATCCACCTGTTTCATTCGATGTGTTTTCTTTTCATGAACCACAACTAGAGTCACTGCATATCCGTTCATTCCACAAACCACATATGGATCCACTAGTGTCATTGGATGTGTGTTCTTTTCATGAACCACAACTAGAGTCATTGCATGTGTGTTCTTTTCACAAACCACATAATGATCCACTAGTGTCATTGGATGTGCGTTCTTTTCACGAACCACACCCAGTGTCATTGCATGTGTGTTCTTCTAACAAACCACAAATGGATCCACCAGTGTCATTGCCTGTGTGCTCTTTTCATGAACCACACCAGTGTCAATGCATGTATGTTCTTTCCACAAACCACACATGGATCCACCAGTGTGATTGCATGTGTTTTTTTCATGAACCACAGCTAGAGTCATTGCATGTCTGCTCTTTCCACAAACCACATAAGGATACACCATTGTCATTGGATGTGTTTTCTTTTCATGAACCACACCTAGAGTCATTGCATGTGTGTTCTTCTCACAAACCACACATGGATCCACCAGTGTCATTGCATGTGTGTACTTTTCATGAACCACACCCAGAGTCATTGCATGTGTGTTCTGTTCACAAACCACATAAGGATTCACCGGTGTCATTGGATGTGTGTTCTTTTCATGAACCACACCCAGTGTCATTGCATGTGTGTTCTTCTCACAAACCACACATGGATCTACTAGTGTCATTGCATGTCTGTTCTTTTCACAAACCACAGCTAGAGTCATTGCATGTCTGTTCTTTCCACAAACCACATATGGATCCCCTAGTGTCACTAGATGTGTGTTCTTTTCACAAACCACATATAGAGTCATTGCATGTCTGTTCTTTTCACAAACCACAGCTAGAGTCATTGCATGTCTGTTCTTTCCACAAACAACATATGGATCCACCAGTGTCATTGGATGTGTGTTCTTTTCATGAACCATAGCTAGAGTCATTGCATGTGTGTTCTTTTCACAAACCACATAAGGATCCACCGGTGTCATTTGATGTGTGTTCTTTTCATGAACCACAGCCAGTGTCATTGCATGTGTGTTCTTCTCACAAACCACACATGGATCCACCAGTGTCATTGCATGTCTGCTCTTTTCATTAACCATAGCTAGATTCATTGCATGTCTGTTCTTTCCACAAACCACACATGGATCCACCAGTGTCATTGCATGTGTGTTATTTTCATGAACCACACCCAGTGTCATTGCATGTGTTTTCTTTTCATGAAGCACAGCCAGAGTCATTGCATGTCTGTTCTTCCCACAAACCACACATGGATCCACCAGTGTTATTGCATGTCTGTTCTTTTCATGAACCACAACTAGAGTCATTGCATGTCTATTCTCTCCACATACCACACAAGGATCCACATGTGTCATTGGATGTGTGTTCTTTTCATGAACCACAGCCAGAGTCATTGCATGTCTGTTCTTTCCACAAACCACACATGGAGCCACCAGTGTCATTGCATGTGTGTTCTTTTCATAAACCATACCTAGTGTCATTTCATGTCTTTTCTTTTCATGAACCACAGCCAGAGTCATTTCATGTATGTTCTTCCCACAAACCACACATGGATCCACCAGTGTCATTGCATGTCTGTTATTTTCATGAACCATAGCTAGAGTCATTGCATGTCTGTTCTTTCCACAAACCACATATGGATCCACCAGTGTCATTGGATGTGTGTTCCTTTCACGAACCACAACCAGAGTCATTGCATGTCTGTTCTTATCACAAACCACACATGGATCCACTAGTGTCATTGCATGTCTGTTCTTTTCATGAACCACAGCTAGAGTCATTGCATGTCTGTTCTTCTCACAAACCACATAAAGGATACACCAGTGTCATTGGATGTGTGTTATTTTCATGAACCACACCCAGTGTCATTGCATCTGTTTTATTTTCATGAACCACATCTAGAGTCATTGCATGTCCGTTCTTCCCACAAACCACACATGGATACACTAGTGTTATTGCATGTCTGTTATTTTCATGAACCACAACTAGAGTCATTGCATGCCTGTTCCGTCCACATACCACACAAGGATCCACCTGTTTCATTCGATGTGTGTTCTTTTCATGAACCACAGCCAGAGTCATTGCGTGTCTGTTCTTTTCACAAACCACACATGGATCCACCAGTGTCATTGCATGTGTTTTTTTTCATAAACCATACCAAGTGTCATTGCATGTGTTTTCTTTTCATGAACCACAACTAGAGTCACTGCATATCCGTTCATTCCGCAAACCACATATGGATCCACCAGTGTCATTGGATGCGTGTTCTTTTCATGAACCACAACTAGAGTCATTGCATGTGTGTTCTTTTCACAAACCACATAATGATCCACTAGTGTCATTGGATGTGCGTTCTTTTCACGAACCACACCCAGTGTCATTGCATGTGTGTTCTTCTAACAAACCACAAATGGATCCACCAGTGTCATTGCCTGTGTGCTCTTTTCATGAACCACACCAGTGTCATTGCATGTATGTTCTTTCCACAAACCACACTTGGATCCACCAGTGTGATTGCATGTGTTTTTTTTCATGAACCACAGCTAGATTCATTGCATGTCTGCTCTTTCCACAAACCACATAAGGATACACCATTGTCATTGTATGCGTTTTCTTTTCATGCACCACACCTAGAGTCATTGCATGTGTGTTCGTCTCACAAACCACACATGGATCCACCAGTGTCATTTCATGTGTGTACTTTTCATGAACCACACCCAGAGTCATTGCATGTGTGTTCTGTTCACAAACCACATAAGGATTCACCGGTGTCATTGGATGTGTGTTCTTTTCATGAACCACACCCAGTGTCATTGCATGTGTGTTCTTCTCACAAACCACACATGGATCTACTAGTGTCATTGCATGTATGTTCTTTTCACAAACCACAGCTAGAGTCATTGCATGTCTGTTCTTTCCACAAACCACATATGGATCCCCTAGTGTCACTAGATGTGTGTTCTTTTCACAAACCACATATAGAGTCATTGCATGTCTGTTCTTTTCACAAACCACAGCTAGAGTCATTGCATGTCTGTTCTTTCCACAAACCACATATGGATCCACCAGTGTCATTGGATGTGTGTTCTTTTCATGAACCATAGCTAGAGTCATTGCATGTGTGTTCTTTTCACAAACCACATAAGGATCCACCAGTGTCATTTGATGTGTGTTATTTTCATGAACCACAGCCAGTGTCATTGCATGTGTGTTATTCTCACAAACCACACATGGATCCACCAGTGTCATTGCATGTCTGCTCTTTTCATTAACCATAGCTAGATTCATTGCATGTCTGTTCTTTCCAAAAACCACACATGGATCCACCAGTGTCATTGCATGTGTGTTATTTTCATGAACCACACCCAGTGTCATTGCATGTGTTTTCTTTTCATGAAGCACAGCCAGAGTCATTGCATGTCTGTTCTTCCCACAAACCACACATGGATCCACCAGTGTTATTGCATGTCTGTTCTTTTCATGAACCACAACTAGAGTCATTGCATGTCTGTTCTCTCCACATACCACACAAGGATCCACATGTGTCATTGGATGTGTGTTCTTTTCATGAAACACAGCCAGAGTCATTGCATGTCTGTTCTTTCCACAAACCACACATGGAGCCACCAGTGTCATTGCAGGTGTGTTCTTTTCATAAACCATACCTAGTGTCATTTCATGTCTTTTCTTTTCATGAACCACAGCCAGAGTCATTTCATGTATGTTCTTCCCACAACCCACACATGGATCCACCAGTGTCATTGCATGTCTGTTCTTTTCATGAACCATAGCTAGAGTCATTGCATGTCTGTTCTTTCCACAAACCACATATGGATCCACCAGTGTCATTGGATGTGTGTTCCTTT
Organism: Avena sativa; assembly: GCA_916181665.1. NCBI lineage: Eukaryota > Viridiplantae > Streptophyta > Magnoliopsida > Poales > Poaceae > Avena > Avena sativa. The sequence continues at coordinate 230,677,626 of OV702291.1, forward strand.
CACGAACCACAGCCAGAGTCATTGCATGTCTGTTCTTATCACAAACCACACATGGATCCACTAGTGTCATTGCATGTCTGTTCTTTTCATGAACCACAGCTAGAGTCATTGCATGTCTGTTCTTCTCACAAACCACTTAAGGATACACCAGTGTCATTGCATGTGTGTTATTTTCATGAACCACACCCAGTGTCATTGCATCTGTTTTATTTTCATGAACCACATCTAGAGTCATTACATGTCCGTTCTTCCCACAAACCACACATGGATACACTAGTGTTATTGCATGTCTGTTCTTTTCATGAACCACAACTAGAGTCATTGCATGTCTGTTCCATCCACATACCACACAAGGATCCACCTGTTTCATTCGATGTGTTTTCTTTTCATGAACCACAACTAGAGTCACTGCATATCCGTTCATTCCATAAACCACATATGGATCCACTAGTGTCATTGGATGTGTGTTCTTTTCATGAACCACAACTAGAGTCATTGCATGTGTGTTCTTTTCACAAACCACATAATGATCCACTAGTGTCATTGGATGTGCGTTCTTTTCACAAACCACACCCAGTGTCATTGCATGTGTGTTCTTCTAACAAACCACAAATGGATCCACCAGTGTCATTGCCTATGTGCTCTTTTCATGAACCACACCAGTGTCATTGCATGTATGTTCTTTCAACAAACCACACATGGATCCACCAGTGTGATTGCATGTGTTTTTTCATGAACCACAGCTAGAGTCATTGCATGTCTGCTCTTTCCACAAACCACATAAGGATACACCATTGTCATTGGATGTGTTTTCTTTTCATGAACCACACCTAGAGTCATTGCATGTGTGTTCTTCTCACAAACCACACATGGATCCACCAGTGTCATTGCATGTGTGTACTTTTCATGAACCACACCCAGAGTCATTGCATGTGTGTTATGTTCACAAACCACATAAGGATTCACCGGTGTCATTGGATGTGTGTTCTTTTCATGAACCACACCCAGTGTCATTGCATGTGTGTTCTTCTCACAAACCACACATGGATCTACTAGTGTCATTGCATGTCTGTTCTTTTCACAAACCACAGCTAGAGTCATTGCATGTCTGTTCTTTCCACAAACCACATATGGATCCCCTAGTGTCACTAGATGTGTGTTCTTTTCTCAAACCACATATAGAGTCATTGCATGTCTGTTCTTTTCACAAACCACAACTAGAGTCATTGCATGTCTGTTCTTTCCACAAACCACATATGGATCCACCAGTGTCATTGGATGTGTGTTATTTTCATGAACCATAGCTAGAGTCATTGCATGTGTGTTCTTTTCACAAACCACATAAGGATCCGCCGGTGTCATTTGATGTGTGTTCTTTTCATGAACCACAGCCAGTGTCATTGCATGTGTGTTCTTCTCACAAACCACACATGGATCCACCAGTGTCATTGCATGTCTGCTCTTTTCATTAACCATAGCTAGATTCATTGCATGTCTGTTCTTTCCACAAAACACACATGGATCCACCAGTGTCATTGCATGTGTGTTATTTTCATGAACCACACCCAGTGTCATTGCATGTGTTTTCTTTTCATGAAGCATAGCCAGAGTCATTGCATGTCTGTTCTTCCCACAAACCACACATGGATCCACCAGTGTTATTGCATGTCTGTTCTTTTCATGAACCACAACTAGAGTCATTGCATGTCTGTTCTCTCCACATACCACACAAGGATCCACATGTGTCATTGGATGTGTGTTCTTTTCATGAACCACAGCCAGAGTCATTGCATGTCTGTTCTTTCCACAAACCACACATGGAGCCACCAGTGTCATTGCATGTGTGTTCTTTTCATAAACCATACCTAGTGTCATTTCATGTCTTTTCTTTTCATGAACCACAGCCAGAGTCATTTCATGTATGTTCTTCCCACAAACCACACATGGATCCACCAGTGTCATTGCATGTTTGTTCTTTTCATGAACCATAGCTAGAGTCATTGCATGTCTGTTCTTTCCACAAACCACATAAGGATTCACCAGTGTCATTGGATGTGTGTTCCTTTCACGAACCACAACCAGAGTCATTGCATGTCTGTTCTTATCACAAACCACACATGGATCCACTAGTGTCATTGCATGTCTGTTCTTTTCATGAACCACAGCTAGAGTCATTGCATGTCTGTTCTTCTCACAAACCACTTAAGGATACACCAGTGTCATTGGATGTGTGTTATTTTCATGAACCACACCCAGTGTCATTGCATCTGTTTTATTTTCATGAACCACATCTAGAGTCATTGCATGTCCGTTCTTCCCACAAACCACACATGGATACACTACTGTTATTGCATGTCTGTTCTTTTCATGAACCACAACTAGAGTCATTGCATGCCTGTTCCGTCCACATACCACACAAGGATCCACCTGTTTCATTCGATGTGTGTTCTTTTCATGAACCACAGCCAGAGTCATTGCGTGTCTGTTCTTTCCACAAACCACACATGGATCCACCAGTGTCATTGCATGTGTTTTTTTTCATAAACCATACCAAGTGTCATTGCATGTGTTTTCTTTTCATGAACCACAACTAGAGTCACTGCATATCCGTTCATTCCACAAACCACATATGGATCCACCAGTGTCATTGGATGTGTGTTCTTTTCATGAACCACAACTAGAGTCATTGCATGTGTGTTCTTTTCACAAACCACATAATGATCCACTAGTGTCATTGGATGTGCGTTCTTTTCACGAACCACACCCAGTGTCATTGCATGTGTGTTCTTCTAACAAACCACAAATGGATCCACCAGTGTCATTGCCTGTGTGCTCTTTTCATGAACCACACCAGTGTCATTGCATGTATGTTCTTTCCACAAACCACACATGGATCCACCAGTGTGATTGCATGTGTTTTTTTCATGAACCACAGCTAGAGTCATTGCATGTCTGCTCTTTCCACAAACCACATAAGGATACACCATTGTCATTGGATGTGTTTTCTTTTCATGAACCACACCTAGAGTCATTGCATGTGTGTTCTTCTCACAAACCACACATGGATCCACCAGTGTCATTGCATGTGTGTACTTTTCATGAACCACACCCAGAGTCATTGCATGTGTGTTCTGTTCACAAACCACATAAGGATTCACCGGTGTCATTGGATGTGTGTTCTTTTCATGAACCACACCCAGTGTCATTGCATGTATGTTCTTCTCACAAACCACACATGGATCTACTAGTGTCATTGCATGTCTGTTCTTTTCACAAACCACAGCTAGAGTCATTGCATGTCTGTTCTTTCCACAAACCACATATGGATCCCCTAGCGTCACTAGATGTGTGTTCTTTTCACAAACCACATATAGAGTCATTGCATGTCTGTTCTTTTCACAAACCACAGCTAGAGTCATTGCATGTCTATTCTTTTCACAAACCACAGCTAGAGTCATTGCATGTCTGTTCTTTCCACAAACCACATATGGATCCACCAGTGTCATTGGATGTGTGTTCTTTTCATGAACCATAGCTAGAGTCATTGCATGTGTGTTCTTTTCACAAACCACATAAGGATCCACCAGTGTCATTTGATATGTGTTCTTTTCATGAACCACAGCCAGTGTCATTGCATGTGTGTTCATCTCACAAACCACACATGGATCCACCAGTGTCATTGCATGTCTGCTCTTTTCATTAACCATAGCTAGATTCATTGCATGTCTGTTCTTTCCACAAACCACACATGGATCCACGAGTGTCATTGCATGTGTGTTATTTTCATGAACCACACCCAGTGTCATTGCATGTGTTTTCTTTTCATGAAGCACAGCCAGAGTCATTGCATGTCTGTTCTTCCCACGAACCACACATGGATCCACCAGTGTTATTGGATGTCTGTTCTTTTCATGAACCACAACTAGAGTCATTGCATGTCTGTTCTCTCCACATACCACACAAGGATCCACATGTGTCATTGGATGTGTGTTCTTTTCATGAACCACAGCCAGAGTCATTGCATGTCTGTTCTTTCCACAAACCACACATGGAGCCACCAGTGTCATTGCATGTGTGTTCTTTTCATAAACCATACCTAGTGTCATTTCATGTCTTTTCTTTTCATGAACCACAGCCAGAGTCATTTCATGTATGTTCTTCCCACAAACCACATATGGATCCACCAGTGTCATTGCATGTCTGTTCTTTTCATGAACCATAGCTAGAGTCATTGCATGTCTGTTCTTTCCACAAACCACATATGGATCCACCAGTGTCATTGGATGTGTGTTCCTTTCACGAACCACAGCCAGAGTCATTGCACGTCTGTTCTTATCACAAACCACACATGGATCCACTAGTGTCATTGCATGTCTGTTCTTTTCATGAACCACAGCTAGAGTCATTGCATGTCTGTTCTTCTCACAAACCACTTAAGGATACACCAGTGTCATTGGATGTGTGTTATTTTCATGAACCACACCCAGTGTCATTGCATCTGTTTTATTTTCTTGAACCACATCTAGAGTCATTGCATGTCCGTTCTTCCCACAAACCACACATGGATACACTAGTGTTATTGCATGTCTGTTCTTTTCATGAACCACAACTAGAGTCATTGCATGTCTGTTCCATCCACATACCACACAAGGATCCACCTGTTTCATTCGATGTGTTTTCTTTTCATGAACCACAACTAGAGTCACTGCATATCCGTTCATTCCACAAACCACATATGGATCCACCAGTGTCATTGGATGTGTGTTCTTTTCATGAACCACAACTAGAGTCATTGCATGTGTGTTCTTTTCACAAACCACATAATGATCCACTAGTATCATTGGATGTGCGTTCTTTTCACGAACCACACCCAGTGTCATTGCATGTCTGTTCTTCTAACAAACCACAAATGGATCCACCAGTGTCATTGCCAGTGTGCTCTTTTCATGAACCACACCAGTGTCATTGCATGTATGTTCTTTCCACAAACCACACATGGATCCACCAGTGTGATTGCATGTGTTTTTTCATGAACCACAGCTAGAGTCATTGCATGTCTGCTCTTTCCACAAACCACATAAGGATACACCATTGTCATTGGATGTGTTTTCTTTTCATGAACCACACCTAGAGTCATTGCATGTGTGTTATTCTCACAAACCACACATGGATCCACCAGTGTCATTGCATGTGTGTACTTTTCATGAACCACACCCAGAGTCATTGCATGTGTGTTCTGTTCACAAACCACATAAGGATTCACCGGTGTCATTGGATGTGTGTTCTTTTCATGAACCATACCCAGTGTCATTGCATGTGTGCTCTTCTCACAAACCACACATGGATCTAGTAGTGTCATTGCATGTCTGTTCTTTTCACAAACCACAGCTAGAGTCATTGCATGTCTGTTCTTTCCACAAACCACATATGGATCCCCTAGTGTCACTAGATGTGTGTTCTTTTCACAAACCACATATAGAGTCATTGCATGTCTGTTCTTTTCACAAACCACAGCTAGAGTCATTGCATGTCTGTTCTTTCCACAAACCACATATGGATCCACCAGTGTCATTGGATGTGTGTTCTTTTAATGAACCATAGCTAGAGTCATTGCATGTGTGTTCTTTTCACAAACCACATAAGGATCCACCAGTGTCATTTGATGTGTGTTCTTTTCATGAACCACAGCCAGTGTCATTGCATGTGTGTTCTTCTCACAAACCACACATGGATCCACCAGTGTCATTGCATGTCTGCTCTTTTCATTAACCATAGCTAGATTCATTGCATGTCTGTTCTTTCCACAAACCACACATGGATCCACCAGTGTCATTGCATGTGTGTTATTTTCATGAACCACACCTAGTGTCGTGTTTTCTTTTCATGAAGCACAGCCAGAGTCATTGCATGTCTGTTCTTCCCACAAACCACACATGGATCCACCAGTGTTATTGCATGTCTGTTCTTTTCATGAACCACAACTAGAGTCATTGCATGTCTGTTCTGTCCACATACCACACAAGGATCCACATGTGTCATTGGATGTGTGTTATTTTAATGAACCACAGCCAGAGTCATTGCATGTTTGTTCTTTCCACAAACCACACATGGATCCACCAGTGTCATTGCATGTGTGTTCTTTTCATAAACCATACCTAGTGTCATTTCATGTCTTTTCTTTTCATGAACCACAGCCAGAGTCATTTCATGTATGTTCTTCCCACAAACCACACATGGATCCACCAGTGTCATTGCATGTCTGTTCTTTTCATGAACCATAGCTAGAGTCATTGCATGTCTGTTCTTTCCACAAACCACATATGGATCCACCAGTGTCATTGGATGTGTGTTCCTTTCACGAACCACAGCCAGAGTCATTGCATGTCTGTTGTTATCACAAACCACACATGGATCCACTAGTGTCATTGCATGTCTGTTCTTTTCATGAACCACAGCTAGAGTCATTGCATGTCTGTTCTTCTCACAAACCACTTAAGGATACACCAGTGTCAATGGATGTGTGTTCTTTTCATGAACCACACACAGTGTCATTGCATGTGTGTTTTTCTCACAAACCACACATGGATCCACCAGTGTCATTGCATGTCTGTTATTTTCATGAACCACAACCAGAGTCATTGCATGTCTATTCTTATCACAAACCACACATGGATCCACCAGTGTCATTGCATGTTTGTTCTTTTCATGAACCATAGCTAGAGTCATTGCATGTCCGTTCTTCCCACAAACCACACATGGATACACCAGTGTTATTGCATGTCTGTTCTTTTCATGAACCACAACTAGAGTCATTGCATGTCTGTTCTTCTCACAAACCACATAAGGATACACCAGTGTCATTAGATGTGTGTTCTTTTTATGAACCACACCAGTGTCATTGCATGTGTGTTCTTCTCACAAACCACACACGGATACACTAGTGTCATTGCATGTCTGTTCTTTTCAGAAACCACATCTAGAGTCATTGCATGTCTATTCATTCCACAAACCACATAAGGATACACTAGTGTCACTAGATGTGTGTTCTTTTCATGAACGATAGCTAGAGTAATTGCATGTGTTCTTTTCACAAACCACAACTAGAGTCACTACATATCTGTTCTTTCCACAAACCACATATGGATCCACCAGTGTCATTGGATGTGTGTTCTTTTCATGAACCATAGCTAGAGTCATTGCATGTGTGTTCTTTTCACAAACCACATAAGGATCCACCAGTGTCACTGGATGTGTGTTCTTTTCATGAACCACAACTAGAGTCATTGCATGTGTGTTGTTTTCACAAACCACAGCTAGAGTCATTGCATGTTTATTCTTTCCACAAATCAAATATGGATCCACCAGTGTCATTGGATGTGTGTTCTTTTCATGAACCACAACTAGAGTCATTGCATGTGTGTCCTTTTCACAAACCACATAAGGATCCACCAGTGTCATTGGATGTGTGTTCTTTTCATGAACCACACCGAGTGTCATTGCATGTGTGTTCTTCCCACAAACAACACATGGATCCACCATTGTCATTGCATGTCTGCTCTTTTTATGAACCACACCAGTGTCATTGCATGTCTGTTGTTTGTACAAACCACACATGGATCCACCAGTGTGATTGCATGTTTGTTCTTTTCATGAACCACAACTAGAGTCATTGCATGTCTGTTCATTCCACAAACCACATAAGGATACACAATTGTCATTGGTTGTTTTTATTTTCATGAACCACAGCCAGAGTCATTGCATGTGTGTTCCGCTCACAAACCACACATGGATCCACCAGTGTCATTGCATGTTTGTTGTTTTCATGAACCACAGCTAGAGTCATTGCATGTTTATTCTTCTCACAAACCACATATGGATCCACCAGTGTCACTGGATGTATTTTCTTTTCATGAACCACAACCAGTGTCATTGCATGTGTGTTCTTCTCAGAAACCACACATGGATCCACCAGTATCATTGTATGTCTGTTCTGTTCATTAACCACACCCAGTGTCATTGCATGTTTGTTCTTTCCACAAACCACATAAGGATCCACCAGTGTCATTGGATGTGTGTTCTTTTCATGAACCACACCCAGTGTCATTGCATGTCTGTTCTTTCCACAAACCACATATGGATCCACCAGTGTCATTGGATGTGTGTTCTTTTCATGAACCACACCCAGAGTCATTGCATGTGTGTTCTTTTCACAAACCACATGAGGATCCACCAGTGTCATTGGGTGTGTGTTCTTTTCATGAATCACACCCAGTGTCATTGCATGTGTGTTCTTCTCACAAACCAGACATGGATCCACCAGTGTCATTGCATGTCTGTTCTTTTCACAAACCACAGCTAGAGTCATTGCATGTCTATTCTTTCCACAAACCACATATGGATCCACCAATGCCACTGGATGTCTGTTCTTTTCACAAACCACATCTACAGTCATTGCATGTTTGTTCTTTTCACAAACCACATAAGGATACACCATTGTCATTGGATGTGTGTTCCTCTCACAAACCACACATGGATCCACTAGTGTCATTGTATGTCTGTTCTTTTCATGAGCCACAGCTAGAGTAATTGCATGTCTGTTCTTCTCACAAACCACATATGGATCCACCAGTGTCACTTGATGTGTTTTCTTTTCATGAACCACAACCAGTGTCATTGCATGTGTGTTCTTCTCACAAACCACACATGGATCCACCAGTATCATTGCATGTCTGTTCTTTTCATTAACCACACCCAGTGTCATTGCATGTCTGTTCTTTCCACAAACCACATAAGGATCCACCAGTGTCATTGGATGTGTGTTCTTTTCATGAACCACACCCAGTGTCATTGCATGTCTGTTCTTTCCACAAACCACATATGGATCCACCAGTGTCATTGGATGTGTGTTCTTTTCATGAACCACACCCAGAGTCATTGCATGTGTGTTCTTTTCACAAACCACATGAGGATCCACCAGTGTCATTGGGTGTGTGTTCTTTTCATGAACCACACCCAGTGTCATTGCATGTGTGTTCTTCTCACAAACCACACATGGATCCACTAGTGTCATTGCATGTCTGTTCTTTTCACAAACCACAGCTAGAGTCATTGCATGTCTGTTCTTTCCACAAACCACATATGGATCCACCAGTGTCACTAGATGTGTGTTCTTTTCACAAACCACAACTATAGTCATTGCATGTTTGTTCTTTTCACAAACTAGAGCTACAGTCATTGCATGTCTGTTCTTTCCACAAACCACATATGGATTCACCAGTGTCATTGGATGTGTGTTCTTTTCATTAACCACAGCTAGAGTAATTGCATGTGTGTTCTTTTCACAAACCACATAAGGAACCATGAGTGTCATTTGATGTGTGTTATTTTCATGAACCACACCCGGTGTCATTGCATGTGTGTTCTTCTCACAAACCACACATGGATACACCAGTGTCATTGCATGTCTGCGCTTTTCATTAACCATAGCTAGAGTCATTGCATGTCTGTTCTTTCCACAAACCACACATGGATCCACTAGTGTCATTGCATGTGTGTTCTTTTCATGAACCATAGCCAGAGTCATTGCATGTGTGTTCTTCTCACAAACCACATCTAGAGTCATTGCACGTATGTTCTTTTTGATGGGTTCGTAGCATGGAAAACAAAAAAATTCTACCACAAGAACGAACAAAACCCAGATCTAATCTAGACAAAAGCCAAGATCTAATCTATTAGACATGAGCAACGAGATAGATCGGTACTAACCTTCGTAGAACCGAAAGCGTTACGAGATTAGATCTCGTGGATGATGTAGTCGATCACTTGCCGATCTCAAGATCATGTGGACGATCCTTCCGGCGCCGCGTTCCGGCAGCGCTTCCGCAGATGGTCACACGTGCGGAGTCGAAGCAGACCTTCCTCTCCCCGTTCCAGCGAGCAGCGGAGGTAGTAGATCTTCTCCACGGAATCACAGCAGCACGACGGCGTGGTGGTGGTGGTGGAGATGAGAATTCTGCAGGGCTTCGCCTATGCCTGTGCAGAAGAAAGGTGGAGTAGAGAGGCGACTGAGATTGGTTGTTATGATAGGAGGTACAAGAGGGGGCGCTCCCTCCCTTCTATTTAAGGGAGGGAGGCGTGCCTGGGGAGGGGGAGTCCTAGTAGGACTCCCCTCCTCCTTGGGCCGGCGGGTTGGGGGGAGGAGTCCTCCTCCCCCACGAATCCGTGTATTGCCCCACTTGGACTCCCTTGATCCCTTTCTTGGTTTTCAAGTAAACTCCAAGAAATCCTCTAGAACCTTCCAGAACATTCCGAAACCTTCTAGAATCTCCATACAAACACTCCGGAACATTTCCCAACTTAGAAAATGATCCCCAATATATGAATCTTATTCTCCGGACCATTCCGGATCTCCTCTTGATGTCCCGGATCCATTCCGAGACTCCGAACATCATTCGGTCTCCAACGCAAATTCCATATCTACTTAAAACAACTTCGAACCTTAAGTGTGTCACCCTATGGTTCGTGAATACGCAGACATGATGAAGACACCTCTCCGATCAATAACCATCAGCGGGATCTGGAGATCCATAACGGCTCCCACATACTCAACGATGACTTCGTGATCGATTGAACCATTTTACATACGAAACCAATTCCCTTTGTCACGCGATATTCTACTTATCCAGGTTTGATCGTCGGTATCTACATACCTAGTTCTACCTCGTTACTGATAAGTACTCTTTACTCGTTTCCATGTTATGTCATCCCTTGTGACCTAGTCACATGCTTGCAAGCTATCTAGATGACATTCCACCGAGAGGGCCCAGAGTATATCTATCCGTCATATGGATGGACAAATCCCAATCTTGGTTCATGCACTTCAACACATACTTTCAGAATACCCAATGACACCTTTATGACCACCCAGTTATGAAGCAGTGTTTGATGTCATCAAAGTACCCATCCGGTGATGGTGATTAACATAACCTCATGGTCGAAGGATTAGGTTACTATGTATTTGAAAGCTTACATCAATACGAACTTAATGACTTGATCTTATGCTACGCTTACTATGGGTGTGTGTCCATCACATCATTCTCCTAATGATATAACCTTGTTATTAATCACATCCAATGTCCATGATCAGGAAACCATGATCATCAATCAATCAACAAGCTAGTTCAACAAGAGGCTTACTAGGGACTCTTTTATGTTAACAAAACACACAAGTATTAGTGTTTCCTAATAATAGAATTATAGCATGGGATGTAAACATTCATCATAAACATAAAGATATAATAATAACCACTTTATTATTGCCTCTTGGGCATATCTCCAACACTTTTCATGAACCACAACTAGAGTCAGTGAATGTCTGTCCTTTCACAAACCACACATGGATCGACGAGAGTAATTGTATTGCCTGTTCTTTTCACAATCCACAGTTAGAGTCATTGCATGTGTGTTCTTTTCACAAACCACATATCACAAGTGTCATTGCATGTGTGTTCTTCTCATAAACCACATATGGATCCTAACCTTAGGAGAGCCCTAACCTTATCCCCCTAATGGCGGCTATTAGAGCGAGTCTTCTAGAAGGCATGCCCTAACACCGTTGTTCTGCATGACGATTGTTACATACCGTTCGATCGGGGCACTTGGCCAATTGGGATGGTCTTCATGAGAGTGATCCGCTAGTAGGCTGTTTGGTGGCATGATGGGCCATGCTTGCTGCCCGCTTGCTCTGGACAAACTGGCAACACCGGGCGCTCTCCTGTTGCGAGTGTCACGACTCACGACTTTAGTGGGCCATATTCTAGTGTCACGTCCTCATTACTTCTCGTCCTCCCCATACTTCTCTTCCTTCCCCTCGAAGCCACTTTCCCCACTTCACTCCCATCCTGCCGTAGCCGCAAGACGACGGCGCCTCCATCCCAATCCCCTCTCCGGCAGCCACCCCCCTCCCCTCTCGCCATGGGTTCAAGGGGAGACGGCAAGGAAACACGTCGTGACGATAGGGATGGTGATTTCGATGTGAGTTGTCTCATCTCTATCTCTATCATCTGTGGCCAGTTATCTATTTTGAGCTAGATCTACTATGTTTACTCATGCGCGTATGATGTGTTAGGCCAACCAGACGATGTATGACTCCGACTATCACGGTTTAGCGGATGAAGACAATCCTATGCTATGTAAACATGGATATGTGCCCGCTAAATTTGTAGCGTTCGAAGGACAAAACACAGGCAGGAGGTTTTTACGGTGTCAAGGACATCGTGCAATGACGCAAGGTGAAAGTTGCGGTGTTGTCAAATGGGTAGATCCAGAGTGGCCCAAATCGATGCAGAAAACGCTGGATAAACTATGGGAAATGACTATTGAGTTGAAAGAATCCGTATTCAGCTCACTTCGTGACAGTGTTGAGATGAAGCTATGGGAATCAGATGACACGACCAAGCTTAACCGAGATCTCAGGAGGGTGCAAGACGAGGTTAGCATAGTCGAGAAGGAGAGGGACGTGGTGTTGGCCATGAAGGCTAAAGCAGAGCAAGAACTAACTCAAGCAAGGAATGATCTTCACCAGGCCAAAGTCCTGCAGTTCACAACTACGAGTATTGATAAGTGCATGAAGAAAAATGCAAAGAAACAATTGAATCTGTGCAAGGAAGATGCTAAAAGGAAGGATCAGACGATTCGATCCTTGCTCTCGCAGGAAGATGCGCATCGGGCTAAGATTAGGAAGATCAAGGAGATGTGTGATAACTAGTTCTATTTAGCTTGAGATCCGTGCCTTTTTAAGTTGTAATAGTTGTACTTGTTGACCTAGCGGTCTGAACTAGTGGTCCCGGAGTCCTGGGAGGAAAAAAATTGGTCGCCCATTAATCTGTCTTAACCCTGCATTACTTCCTTTTGTCTGATCATGGTGGTATTCTGACATTGGTGGTTTGTTTAAACGTAATATACATGGATTGTGCCGCATGCAAATGGCACAACCACAATTTATAAAGTGGAAGCACGTACACCTGGTTACTGGAGATCCTGGAGCTTCGCCATATGCAGGGGATGCAGGAGCAGGGAGGCGGTGAGATAGACGGGCTCAAGATTAGGCCAGAAGGTGGTACCGATTTCCTCCTCATTTGGGCATTATTGGTTGCCATTGCTGTTTATGTTGCCATGTCGTTGTGCAACAGCTGAAATAAGTTGCTGCTTCGTAGAGTGTAGCAGCTTAAATAACTTATTTCTGTGCCACTTACATTCCATCGAATTTGGAGACATCCTGCCCCTCAGCAATCGTGGAACCGGTGCTGCGTGTTTTCAGATAGTAGTGGCACAATCACAATTTCGGATTCAACTACTGAATCGGGCGTTTCCAAACCCTAAGTTGCAGTACATTTTACTCAGAGAACGTGGGTAGATTCGCCCAACAAAGTTCCACACACAGAGCTCCAGAATTTAACCGAATTACATATATAGGTTCAAGTTCAACACACTACTATGCATCTTCATTGCCAACAGCCTTCTTCCGCAGCCTAGGTGCCAAGCCTTCATGTCCACTGGCTTCTTCATTTCATGCCTTCTTCCTCTTCCTCGGTGCCAATTTTCTTAGCTTCACGTACTCTGCATCGTCAGGATAATCAGCACCAGAATCGTGTCTAGCATCATCTTTCCACTCGTTTTTACCTTCTTCGGGCAGCAAAATGACTGACCTGGCAGTCATGTTTCTAACCTTGCGGTGCTTCCTGTCAAAGAAACAGGACTGTTGCATAACTGTCCAATATCTACAGAGTAAATAAAACAAAAATAACAATTCAGCACAAACATGCAAACCCCAAGAGACTTTTGCTTACCAGGAGCTAATTGGGTTCGAGCGACCACCCTGTCCAAGAATAGAAGGGCGACTCCCAGTTGTAGCAGCTTCCACATCCAGTACATCATAATTCATCTCAAACATGCAAGCCGAAGCATACCTTTTCATCAACCCAATTAGCCGACTATCACACGTTAGAGGAACCATGATGCCACGTTCATCCATGAAGCTGAACTTTGTAGTCTTCTTCAGCCATAATTCATCATGATTACGCAGAGCTGCAACCATACCAGATATAGTGTAGATCTGCGCATGCGCTTCTTCCATCGTAATACAATGGTGTCCATACCACTTGCCCTTCACCCTTGCTGATTTAGAGTCGTACCTGAAGAGGACTACCGTAACCAAGTAAGGGTGGTCCGCGGAGATCCCACTTGAAGGAAAACCGTGGACAAAATATGTTTGTAAGCTTTGGGCTAACAAACAATGGTAGGTTCAGTAGCCAGCTAGCAGTTATAATTAGTGCGAATAGCAAAGAGAAGGGTAGCTCACCCGCATGTAGCCAAAACTTCTTCTTACTTGGTAGTATGATCTGCCATCCTCCGAGCTTCTCGGCTCATCGTTGGCGGAGGCGGGCTAGAGCCTCGCAACGGCGGCTATGGCATGCGCCATTGGAGATCGGGATCAGCGACTGGGCGCAGCAACTTGGCGCCAGAAGTCAAATGTCCAAACGGATCATCCTGCCTGGAGGGTGGATTTCGACGCTGCTGGTGCTAGGGGAAAGGAGGGAATTGATTTTTGAAATTGGTCAACGCATCCAATCCACTTAGTTCCTCAATTTTCCTAAGAGGTTACCGCGTTGGCGCTCGCATCACGGACAGGTGACCGACATGTAGGTCTCGACCGTCTACTTCACAGGGAACGTAATGTTTGTATTTGGCAGGGGTGAGATGAGTTTGCCTCGAAATGGCCCCTCTGAGTAGTTGGCAGCCCAGCTTTACGAAACACGGCAATTACAGGGAACTTGGGTACCGCCATGCGCTCGCCCAGGAACTTTCGGGCCGCAAACGAACAATCCCGGTATGATGAGCACAGCAACAAGTTTTCCCTCAGTTATGAAACCAAGGTTATCAAACCAGTAGGAGGAAGGAAACACCTCCAAGGTGTTGTTTCCAACTTGGAATCCTGCACAACACAATCACAGAACTTTGCCCCCAACTTATAGTGAGGTTGTCAATCTCACCAGTTTTGCTAAAAACAAAGGATTAAACGTATTGTGTGGAAGATAATAATTGCTTTGCAGAAAGTAAATAGAAAACAGTAAATAGCTTTGTAGATTGATGGTGAAAGAATGGACCGGGGTCCATAGTTCACTAGTGGTGATTCTCCTTAAGATAGATCACATGTTGGGTGAACAAATTACAGCGGGACAATTGACAAACATCGAGAAAGCATACATGCATATACTAATCATCTTGACTCCTATGAGATTTGATTGGGCATTACAACATTATACATAGACCGAAATCCAACTGCATCTATGACTAATAATCCACCTTCAGGTTATCATCCTAACCCCCTCTAGTATTAAGTTGCAAGCAATAGATAATTGCATTAAGCAAAGTGTGTAAAGTAAACAATACGATTGTTCTATGAACAAAGGATTGTTGTTTTCTCCCTAGTAGCAATAGCACATCTAGTACCTTAGAGAGTTTTGTCACTTCCCTAGATTACTAGAGGCATGAACCCACTATCGAGCATAAATACTCCCTCTTGGAGTTGCTAGCATCTACTCGGCCAAGATAGCTACTAACAATGGAGAGCATGCAAGATCACAAATAAAAAAGACATGATAGAATCAATAATCAATCTGAAATAGCATCTCAATATCCATCGGATCCCCGCAAACACAACATGTAAGATTCCAAATAGATGACCTTGATCATGAACGGAGCTCACAAGATCTAAACATGGTAGCACAAAGGAGGAGAACCAACCATCTAGCTACTACAAGGACCCGTAGTCCAGGGATGAACTACTCATGCATCACACCGGAGGTAGACATGGTGATGAAGAAGGCCTCCAGGGTGATCTCTCCCCTACGGCAGGGTGACGGGAAGAGCTTCAGATCCCTCCTGATCTAGGGATGGAGATGGCGGCAGCTATAGACTCTTTCGTGGAATTTTGATACGGTACTTAGCATATTCATTCTGGAGGGAATATATAGGCGAAGGGGCAAGGTAGGTGGAGTACCAGGGGGCCCACACCACCTGATGGCACGACTAGGGCTGGCCACACCACCACCAGGTGTGGCCGGCTTGGCTCCCCTCTTCGTCTCCCCTCCGGACTCCGTGTTCCTTCTGGTGAAATATCGACTTGGGCTTTTGTCTGGTCCAATTCCGAGAATATTTCCTTACTAGCTTTTCTGAAACCAAAAACAGCAGAAAACATGCAACTGGCAATGTGGCATCTTGTTAATCGGTTAGTTCCAGAAAATGTGTAAAAATACTCCAAAGTGTGGACAAAACATAAGAAAGTAGATATAAAACAAGCATGAAACATCAAAAATTATAGATATGTTTGCAACGTATCAACATCCCCAAGCTTAACTCCTGCTCGTCCTCGAGTAGGTAAGTGATAAAAAAGAAAAGAATAATTTTTGTGGTGACATATGTTGGGTCCGTAGCATAGAAAACAAAAAAAATTCCTACGGTGTGAACTACACGCCAAGATCTATCTACTAGGTACAAAGCAACGGGTGGCCATACATCCAACGAGAACTTACCCTCGTAGACAACGAGCTTTGTTAACGAGTAGGAACTCGTGGTTGATGTAGTCGTACACTTGCCGATCTCAAGATCGTGATGAAGTCCAGCAGGTCCGGCTCCAGCACGTCCATCAGATCCAGCTCCAGCAAGTCCAACACCACCAAGTCCAGCACCACAAAGCAGCGGTGCATCCGTGATCGCACACACGTCCGGTACCCCGACAACCTCCGTCCCTCACTCCAGCAAAGCAGCGGAAGTAGCAACTCCTTTCCAGATAAAGCCACCGGGAACATGTATCTCGCTAATCCGAGACCATGGGGATAATACTAGAGGGGGAGAGAGATCCTTCACAAGGAGGTGTGTTGTGAGAGGAGGAGAGGGGGGCCTTTTATAGGGGAGAGGGGGGCACCCAAGGGCCATGGCATGGCAGCCATGGTGGTGCCCCCACCTCTTCCACATTCATGTGGGTGGAGCTCCCACTCCCATAAAAAGCCTCCACTCAAAATTCCACTCACACATGCATTACATTTCCACCAAATTTAATGCAAGCTCTCATTAAATAAAACTATTTTATTTATTTTATTCAGAATTTTGTTAATTACATTAATTAACAAACATTCACATAAAACCCCCTGCAACATTTCAATATCACATGTAGAACCAGTTTCAGCAATTTCACCCGAAATAATTTCGGTTTCCATCGAAATGATTCCAGCGCTTTCTTAAATCTTTATCTGAAACATATTTGCTCCAAATGGTGTCGGTATTCCTTTTAATGTGTCACCCTATGGTTCGAGAATAATGTAGACATGATCGAGACCCCTCTCTGATCAATAATCAGCAGCGGGACCTGGAGATCCGTACTGACTCCCACATATTCAACGATGACTCTTGTGATCGTGTGAACCTTTAACGTCGTAACTAAATCCCTTTGTCTCGCGATATATTACATGTCCGAGATTCGATCATTGGCATCCAAATACCTAGTTTGATCTCGTTACCGACATGCACTCTTTTCTCGTTCCCGTGATATAACATTCTAGTGATCACATGACTTGCTTGCAAGCTATTTCAATGTTATGTCACCGAGAGGGCCCAGAGTATGTCTATCCGTCATCGGGATGGAAAAATCCCACTCTTGATCCATGAGCCTGAACATAACACCTTCGTAGCACTGAACCCACCTTTATAGTCACCCTGTTACGGTGTGACGTTTGATGTTATCAAGATACTCTTCCGGTGTTAGCAATTAACATGATCTCATGGTCTAAGGACTAAGATTACTTCGT
Source organism: Avena sativa (assembly GCA_916181665.1). Taxonomy (NCBI): domain Eukaryota; kingdom Viridiplantae; phylum Streptophyta; class Magnoliopsida; order Poales; family Poaceae; genus Avena; species Avena sativa. Next base: position 230,695,490 of record OV702291.1, read on the forward strand.
ATGATGTTATAGCAATATAAACATAATGACTTTGATTGTAATGCTATACTTCGGATGAATGTTCATCACATCATTCCACCAATGGTGTGACCTTGTTATTAACAACATCCAATGTCCATGATCAGGAAACCTTGATCATCTTGTTAATCAACAAGCTAGTCTATAAGAGAGGCATGACTAGGAACCCTTTTTGTTTATTAAACACACATGTATTGATGTTTCCGAATCAATACAATTCTAGCATGTAAAATAAACATTTATCATAAACATGGAATAAGATAATAACCACTTTATTATTGCCTCTCGGGCATATTCCCTTCAGTCTCCCACTTGCACTAGAGTCAATAATCTAGTTTGAAAAACTTTGCGCATTGAACACCTATGGCTTTCTGGTATTTCATATACGCTATTGCTAGTGGTTAACATAATCTCCGGATGTGACAGTTTCAGATCCGTGTGTATTTGCATGTCTTTGCGTCTCTACGCATCACTCATTCTCAAATGAGATGGCATTGTATAAATTTGGTCCTCTGGTGAGACCTTCAAATCGTTCAGCTCAAAATATGTTGATATTATTGTCACACAATATATCTTCATAGTATTAGCCCACTTTGAACCACACCTAGTTTGATAACAAACTACTTAACACAAATGCCCTCCTTTGCTGCTACTATTGCAGTTATATACTTAGCCTTTTGTTGTAGTATCCGTCACAATATCTCAACTTTGGAACTCATCCAAATCCATCATGGAACATCCTTTCCATTATATTGTGCCACCCATAGTCTAAATTGAGATAAATTTAATTTGTATCTTGTGACAAAAGTAGTATCAATGTAACACTACAATGAACTACCTTTAACTATTTGTCACTTATACATGATATATTCTTAGTTCTTCCAAATCTCATAAGAATATCTTTACTATTGTCCAATGATCATTTTATAAATCATTCTGGTATATGGTCATAACATTTAGAGAATAGGACATTCTGGATATATACATATCATGGTATAATCGATCAGAATCTTCATGTGATTTTACTCACCAAGTGTTGAAACACTTGAATCTGAATACAATTCTTTCCATGCAGCAAGAACCTTTCTTGTTGTTTCCATATTTAACTCTTTCAATATATCATATTGAAACCTTTCAATATCTTATATATGTATGTCTGGCACAACCATATTAGCGCATTAATTTATCCATATAGATATTGATGCCTAATATTCTGGGTTTGCCCAAGTCTTTCATCGAAATCTTATTTTAATGAAATCCTTCACTTGTGTCAATTCAAGATACATCATTTACAATCAACAATATGTCCTCCACATAATGTATTAGAAATATGTCTCAGTGCTCCCACTTAATTTCTTGCAAATGCAAGCATCTTCATCATCTCCGATGAATTTAAACTCTTTTAACAGTTTCATCATGGTGAAGATTCCAACTCCGCTATGCTTACTTCAACTATTGAAGTTTACATGCCCTTTTAGCACCCTTTGAATTAACAAAACCCTTCGGACCATGTCATGTACATGTCCTAGGTTACCGTTCTATTAGAAGAACCTTGTTTTGTTTATTCAACTACCATATACCAAATTATATGTAGTGGTTGCTACATTAATCTGTCAAGACTATATATCGCTATGAAGGATCATATCTTGTCATAGTCAACTCCTTGAACATTGCCATAAACTTCTTTCCGACATGTCGACTATTTCATAGATGTCAAACATCCATGGCTATTTCTTTATAGATCCAAACACGACCGATAGGCTTCACGCCTTTCCGGAGGGTCTTCCAAGTTCAGAAACTTGATTTCTCGTGTATGGATACTATCACGGATTCTATGACTTCTAGTCATTTTATGGAGTCAGGGCCCATCATCTCTTCTTTGCATGCAGTCGGTTCATCATTGTCCAAACAATAACGACTTATGTTTCAAATCTTACTATTTGATTCTTACCGACCCACATGGTTCAATAGGAACTCTAATCTCCAAGATCACACCCTTTGTAATCACGAGAGCCATGAGCATTGTGGCCACCACCGGGACACTTTCCGGCGCTGCGCTACTTAGCACATATAGCTAAGGTTTAACAACCTTATCAAAGTTCTATTGTCCTCCCACTTAACTTTTCGTGAAAAATTCCTTCTCAAGAAACTTGACGTTCTAAGCGACAAACTCTTTTGTCCTCGGTGTTATGGAGGAATTCCCAACAAATTCTTTGGGATAACCTACAAACACGTGCTTATCTGACTTTGGTTGTAAACATTTTACTTATGCATAGCATACCAAAATTGAAGAAAAGACAATTCGGGTTTTATCCCAAACCATAACTCATATGGTGTCATTTCAATGGATCACGATGGTGCTCTTTTCAGTGAAAAAGCGGTAGTCTCTAAAGCTTTAATCCTTAAAACATAATGGCGGTGTTATAAATGACACCTTTGATCTTACCATGTCAAACAAGGTTTGATTTGATCTCTCGAACATACCATATTCCTGTGGTTTATCGGGAAGTGCAAATTTATGGAACAATTCCTGAAATCTTAGGTGTTTTGCTAAACCTGTAACTCAAATATCTTCCTTTATGATCAAATCATAAACTCTTTTATTTTCTTGTTACAATGATTTTTCACTTCATCTTGAAACTCTTTGAACAATTTTCAAATGTTTCATACTTATTCCTTATTAAGTAAATATATAGATATATTCACTCAAATTTCTAGAGAAGCAAAAAGATCCATCGCATATGGCTACACATAATGGACTATAGACATCAACATGCATAATATCCAATAAGTTAGTCATCCGTTCCTCTTTGGCCTATGGACGGAGTTTCAATTATCTCGAGGAAAGTCTCACATGCGTCAATTGATCAAAATCAAAGACTCCAAAAATCCATCAACATGGAGTTTCTTCATGTTTTCTTTCAAATATAATTTAAACAGCGATGTCACTTCATAAGTGATCTTTCAATCATTTGTCTTGCGACATTTTAGCAATAGTGTTTATGGATGTGATTTCTCCAACTAGACTTTTAAAAGTTCATCCATCCTTTATGGAATACGGTAATTATTTGAACAACCATTGTTCTCATGATACCAGAACAAAATAACAATTATTTAAACAAATCTTGAAGGCTTGGTTTGATGACAACGAAAAACACAATAACACTTTATTTGTTTTCGATGAACATCATCACTCATTCTCTTGCTGGTTACTTAGGCCATTGTAGTTCATGAATTGCGTTGTCCTGTATGACACTTCATACCAACCAATTCGGTATCCAATACCGGTATCCAATACCTAAGAACCACATTGTTTAACAAGCAAGGAATATAGCCATAACATGTATATCTTCTATATACCTAAGTTGGACATCTCCAACCTTTTATTTTCTGCCAAATATTTTATAGATTCTCTTTTAGCAATTACTTTTCTTTTAAAAGAATCTATCAACATCAATAGTGGTGTCATCAACATGACACATGGTACAAAGCGTATATAGTCAAATACTAATACCTTTGGACTTGCACTTTGAAGTGGATCACCATCATCAAATGTTTGGTGTTCTTTCAAAAAAAACATTCTTTAGTAATCTATTAGTGTAGTAAACATTTTACTTACATCTTCTATTTCATCCTTATCATGACAACTTTCATGATCAAGCTACTATAGCCTATAAGGAAGAATCACGAGTATAATATCAGTTCCCAAAACCCTTTTGGTAGATTCGGATGCCTAGCATCTCCATCCTTCACAAATTCTCATACATTATGAGAACATGTATTTTGCTAAATTATACTCTATCATAATGTAACCAAAAACATTGTTTCAGATATCACAATATCTTTCAAACATGATGGTTTCTGAAACAATTTTCAGATCCAATATAATCTTGATATTAAAACAACTTTTTGAATATCAATAATCATGGAGGCAAACATGATACTTTAGATACTAACATTGGAATTCTTACTCTTGATTTAATACTACTTATTAAACTTCATGGAGTAAATAGAGTTTTCTAAAAGTTTGCAATAGGACTTATAAACTTTAAATTAACATTCAAAACAATACAATACCAGTTCGTAAAGTAAATATCCAGAATTCTATAGTTCTATTATCTCAATTAAAACTAAGCATAAGGTAGTGAACAGATGCGAATGACTACAACAAATTATGCAAATTCACTTCGATTTAGTTTATGACAAATTGAGTTCGACTAATCCAGATTAGAAATGAACTCCCACTCAAAAATGACATCCCTCATGCCTTTTTGGTGATTACATGAACCAAATCCACTACACCAAGTCCGATCATCACGTGAGTCGGTGTAGCTTCAAAGGCGAGCATCAATATGGTCATCACATCAACTATATGACTCATGCTTAACCTTTCGGCCCGTGTTCCAAGGCCATGTCTGTACATGCTAGGCTCGCCAAGTAAGAACCTTAGTATTTACGTGTGTAAAACGTTCTTACACCCGTTGCATGAAAGCGTAGAGTTGAGAACACCCGATCATCACGTGCTGTCTCGAAACACGATCCATAGAACGGTGCATACTTAAGGAAGAACACATTTTATCTTGATATTTAAATGAGGGATTATCTTACAATGCTACAGAAAGCGCCAAACTAGCAGTATAAGATGCTAACATCTAATGTGTAAAGTGAGATGATATGGTCCATGCATTTGATCTCTATCATTTGCATCGTGGTATGATCTCTATCATTCCTTTGTGTGTAAGGTCAAGGTCTATGGAAATTACACGTTGAATGTGTGTAAGAGTAGTTATCATACATCTACTTACAACAATACCATATCAAGACACTAGCATAGCAACGATCTAAACTAGACGCCTCTAATTTATCAATTGCAAGTTTTACGTGGCTTAGGGCTTTCGGAGATAGAAGCGTTCTTACCTACGAACATGAACCACAACGAGGATAACTAAGTTATTACCAACTCGTTTTAAATCAGATATTGACTATAGTAGGAGAGACAGACACTCGCCAGCCACTTATGCAAAACAAGTTGCATGTCAGTCGTGGAACCGGTCTCATGTACGATGACATGTAAGGTTGGTCCGGGCCGCTTCATCCCACTATGCCACCAATATCCAAAATACATGAAAGAAGCAATAACATGATCATCATCGCCCACATATAAACATATGTGTACTACCCGTGCAAAGCACCTACGCATAGATCAGGATCTGATACCACTGTTGGGTCCGCAGCATAGAAAACAAAAAAAAGTCCTATGGTGTGAACTACACGCCAAGATCTATCTACTAGGTACAAAGCAACGGGTGGCCATACATCCAACGAGAACTTACCCTCGTAGACAACGGGCTTTGTTAACGAGTAGGAACTCGTGGTTGATGTAGTCGTACACTTGCCGATCTCAAGATCGTGATGAAGTCCAGCAGGTCCGGCTCCAGCACATCCATCAGATCCAGCTCCAGCAAGTCCAACACCACCAAGTCCAGCACCACAAAGCAGCGGTGCATCTGTGATCGCACACACGTCCGGTACCCCGACAACCTTCGTCCCTCGCTCCAGCAAAGCAGCGGAAGCAGCAACTCCTTTCCAAATAAAGCCACCGGGAACATGTATCTCGCTAATCCGAGACCATGGGGATAATACTAGAGGGGGAGAGAGATCCTTCACAAGGAGGTGTGTTGTGAGACGAGGAGAGGGGGGCCTTTTATAGGGGAGCGGGGGGGGACCCAAGGGACATGGCGTGGCAGCCATGGTGGTGCCCCCACCTCTTCCACATCCATGTGGGTGGAGCTCCCACTCCCATAAAAAGCCTCCACTGAAAATTCCACTCACACATGCATTAAATTTCCACCAAATTTAATGCAAGCTCTCATTAAATAAAACTATTTTATTTATTTTATTCAGAATTTTGTTAATTACATTAATTAACAAACATTCACATAAAACGCCCTGCAACATTTCAATATCACATATAGAACCAGTTTCAGCAATTTCAATCGAAACAATTTCGGTTTCCATCGAAATGATTCCAGCGCTTTCTTAAATCTTTATCTGAAACATATTTGCTCCAAATGGTGTCGGTATCCCTTAAGTATGTCACCCTACGGTTCGCGAATAATGTAGACATGATCGAGACCCCTCTCTGATCAATAATCAGTAGCGGGACCTGGAGATCCGTACTGACTCCCACATATTCAACGATGACTCTTGTGATCGTGTGAACATTTAACGTCGTAACTAAATCCCTTTGTCTCGCGATATATTACATGTCCGAGATTCGATCATTGGCATCCAAATACCTAGTTTGATCTCGTTACCGACATGGACTCTTTTCTCGTTCCCGTGATATAACATTCTAGTGATCACATCACTTGCTTGCAAGCTATTTCAATGTGATATCAGCGAGAGGGCCCAGAGTATATCTATACGTCATCGAGAATGACAAATCCCACTCTTGATCCATGAGCCTCAACATAACACCTTCGTAGCACTGAACCCACCTTTATAGTCACCCTGTTACGGTGTGACGTTTGATGTTATCAAGATACTCTTCCGGTGTTAGCAATTAACATGATCTCATGGTCTAAGGACTAAGATTACTTCGTATGATGTTATAGCAACATAAACATAATGACTTTGATTGTAATGCTATACTTCGGATGAATGTTCATCACATCATTCCACCAATGGTGTGACCTTGTTATTAACAACATCCAATGTCCATGATCAGGAAACCTTGATCATCTTGTTAATCAACAAGCTAGTCTATAAGAGAGGCATGACTAGGAACCATTTATTTATTAAACACACATGTATTGATGTTTCCGAATCAATACAATTCTAGCATGTAAAATAAAAATTTATCATAAACATGGAATAAGATAATAACCACTTTATTATTGCCTCTCGGGCATATTCCCTTCAACATGCACCATCATAATATTGATCAAAGTATTTGTAGAACATTGATAGCTGGGATCATAGTACTTTAACATAGCATGAAAGATATAGTTCTAACAATAAGGCATATCAACTATGTCATAACATGAAAAGGTAGAAACAAAAGATTCATGAATAACAATGCTTTGAAAGACGTTTGTTTGTTTCACATATAAAAAACATAATGAGAATGGTATTTAGCTTGTCCCTCATAGTGTAGCAAAACATAAATGCATAGGATACCTTTAAAGTTCATAAGGGTGACTAGATACAAATAGTTTAACAACAAGCAATATCAAAGTTATGCATCAATCAACAAGTCTTGGGACAATGCACATTAAATTAAGAATGGCAACTATGTTCTCTTAATTGGTGCATAAAGAAAGAAGATGGAGACTCAACATAAAAGTAAAAGAAAGGCCTTCATAGAAGGAAGCAGGGATTCAAGTCTCATAAAGAGCTTCCAAAAATTATGGTACTTATTAGCTTTCAGCTCTCATTGCCTCTATCATAAGCATCTTGAAGTGATTAAGGTTAAAGTGAACAAACTATGGAGTATATGCTTGACAAAGTATAAGTTGGCAATCTCATGTCCCTTGAATACGAGGGCCATTCCTCATGCTACTCAATTTTAGTTACCGGTAAGTTCTTGTCATAGTAAGTACATGTGTATCATAGAGAACCGCCAATGGGGTACCCTTGCCCGATGATACGGAAGAATCCCCATATCAAAATGACACGGCAAGCAGACAATAAGCATCTAAGCATCTTCTTATTTACCATGGGAAATGGTGCTTTTTTCTCTCTTTCCTCTTTTCTCATCTTTTTTTTCAATCTCTATCCTTTTTTTTATAAGAAGAATGCTTCATAGATTGCTCATTATGGTTACGCTGCAGGTTTCCACCATGATTAGGTATGGATTAGACCAGCCGCCAGGCGTTTCTCTAACACACATACATAACTCCACGGACTTACAAGCTCCCCTTTCATTTCACACCGACGACATCCATAAACAAAAGAGCATGATATCAACTGGGTACAATGTACAAGTGAAATGTTGAAAGCGTTCCCCATGACAGCATGGTTCTGCTAATCCCAACGTATAAGTGCAAGCATATACAACACATATGACACAATGGTTCAAGTTTATTAGGGGCAAGAAAAGTAAAGTGTGCCATCAAGTTCATGAGAGCTTTAATCACTAATTTTCACATAACAAGTTTAATTTGGAAGGTAGATAAAAACATGAATATACTTGGAATAGCAAATGATAATAGGTAGGTATGGTGGACTCTTTGAAATAACTTGGTTTTATTTGGAGTTGGATGCATGAGTGGAACTCATACTTGGTATGGAGGCTAGCAAAAGACTGGAAGCGACCAACTAAGAGAGCAATAATGGCCATAATCATGCAAAGCGACAAAACATCATTAATTAAAGCATAAAGTGATATTACAATTCGAAAACTAAATGATCATAGAGGCTATGGTGACTTGGTGTAGTCTTAACATGGTGTGAGCATGCGCCAAGGCAACCCAAATAAAGCATTAAAGGAGAATACCACAATACTATGCTTTAATATGCTAAAACAACGCATGATTCTTTCAAGGCACATTAAGCAATCTCAATTGTTTATAACATGTCATGCTACAAAAAAAATCACTAAGAATAAAGCCAAAACAATATCAAGCATGGCATGAGAAAGTCTAAGTCATAGTAAAAAACAAACTCCTTTTATACCACTTAAGCATATGAACTTTTCCTACTCTTTTCCAATCCAAACCAATCTTATTTGAAAACTAATGTATGAATGAGGGGGTCCAACCAATTTATTCAAGCAAACTAAGAAAACGAAAACCAAAAAAAAAACGAAGACGCTCCAAGAACAACACAACTGTGCATGAAACAATAAAAATAAAGTGTTTGGAAGAAACCTGAGATTTTTATTGACGAAGAAGGGGATGCCTTGGGCATCCCCAAGATTTGACGCTTGTACTTATTGGATATTTCTTAGGGTGACATGGGTGGCATCCCCAAGCTTGAGCCTTTGTCCATACTTCATCTTATCACATTACTCTTCCCTACACTTAAAATTTTCCTTCATACAAAACTTCACACAATCTTCATTAGCAACATTAGTGCACTCAAGATAATAAGTCCTTTGGTTTAGTCTCAACACAAGTAAAACTTCCATTAAAACACAAGCTACTGTAGCAGTTCCTTTTAGAAGTTCAAGAATTTTGGCAAGAACTCAAAGAGAAAGAAATTAAGAGGCAAATGCAAATAATGGCAGAAATCTGTCATAACAGACGAGCAGGTAAAAACTAATTTTTTAGAAGACCTTATGTTGCTCAAATCTAAAAGTGTTGAACTAACGAAAGTTGGATAACAACCTGGGGCTGAAGCACCAAAAATTACAGCTCAAACAGACGTACAGTGATTTTTCACGAATTTTTACAGCAAAGCACAAAAATCTGTTTCGGGACAACAACTTTCCCAAGCATTACTTCTCTCTCATTAGAGGTTACTCTTGGCACAAAAACCACACAAAAATGATAAGGAGCGGTTATTACAGAGGTAATAACTTCCAAGACTCAACTAAAACTTTTGGGTTATCTCCCAATAAGTACTTTTCTTTAATGCCTTTAAGTTAGGCATAAGAAGCAAGAAAAGAATCAAATATTCTCAAATGACGAAGCATTAAGATTGATACCAGAAATATCTTCAACAAGGCAAGGTATCTCATCTAAATAAGTTCTAGAGGATCCTCTCACAATGCTCTTGGGTTCACTATTTTCATCAAACGGGTTTTCAGGAACAATCCAATCAAAATTCTTTTCTAAGGCTTCATGCATTCCTACAAGTTAAAAAGGTATTGGTATCTTAATTCCCTCCCCATTAGGTTCGGTTTTGTCCATCTTTTCTCGTGTACCAATAACATCTACACATGAGCCTAGCATATTAAAACGATCAAAGACTTTTCTAGCTTCCTTAGCAACATCATAGAATTCTTTAAGCAAGGTCTCTAGAATAAAATCTCTCTTTTCAGGGTCCTCAATTTCTTTAAGTTTAAGAAACATTACTTGCATTATGGGGTCAAGGTTAACAAACCTAGCTTCCAACATGTGAACTAAAGAAGCCGCAGCAATTTCATAATTTGGAGCAAGTTCTGTAAGGGATCTATCCTCAATATCCTCATGCTTACTAACATGATTAAAGAATTCTTCAATATCATCTTTTCCAATTATAGAGCCACTACCTATTGCAAGGTCTTTTAGGGTGAACTTGGGGATCAACATGGTGAGCTAAGAACGAGGAAACAATTTTTTTAATGTTTTTGATAAAGGAAGCAAACTAGTACAACTAATTTTTTTGTGTTTTTGATAAAGAAACAAGCGAACAAAGCAAAAAATAAACTAAGCAAAACAAATAAAACAAATTAAAGAGATTGGTTATGAGGGACTCCCCTTGTGAAGATGTCCTTGACTCCCCAGCAATAGGGCCAGAAAAATTCTTGCTTGCTCAATATGTAGATCTCGTTGGGGAACCCCAAGAGGAAGGTATGATGAGAATGACAACAAGTTTTCCCTCAGTTATGAAACCAAGGTTACCGAACCAGTAGGAGCAAGGAAACACCTCCAAGGTGTTGTTTCCAACTTGGAATCCTGTGCAACACAATCACAAAACTTTGCCCCCAACTTACACTGAGGTTGTCAATCTCACCGGTTTTGCTGAAAACAAAGGATTAAACATATTGTGTGGAAGATAGTAATTGCATTGCAGAAAGTAAATAGAAATAGTAAATAGCTTTGTAGATTGATGGTAAAAGAATGGACCGGGGTCCATAGTTCACTAGTGGTGATTCTCCTTAAGATAGATGACATGTTAGGTGAACAAATTATAGCGGGGCAATTGACAAACATCGAGAAAGCATACATGCATATACTAATCATCTTGACTCCTATGAGATTTGATTGGGCATTACAACGTTATACATAGACTGTAATCCAACTACATCTATGACTAATAATCCACCTTCAGGTTATCATCCGAACCCCCTCCAGTATTAAGTTGCAAGCAACAGATAATTGCATTAAGCAAAGTGTGTAAAGTAAACAATACGATTGTTCTATGAACAAAGGATTGCTGTTTTCTCCCTAGTAGCAACATCACATCTAGTACCTTAGAGATTTCTGTCACTTCCCCAAATTACTAGAGGCATGAACCCACTATCGAGCAGAAATACTCCCTCTTGGAGTTGCTAGCATCTACTCAGCCAAGATAGCTACTAACAACGGAGAGCATGCAACATCACAAATAACAAAGACATGATAGAATCAATAATCAATATGAAATAGCATCTCAATATCCATCGGATCCTCGCAAACACAACATGTAAGATTACAAATAGATGATCTTGATCATGAACGGAGCTCACAAGATCTAAACATGGTAGCACAAAGGAGGAGAACCAACCATCTAGCTACTACATGGACCCATAGTCCAGGGACAAACTACTCACGCATCACACAAGAGGTAGGCATGGTGATGAAGAAGGCCTCTAGGGTGATCTCTCCCCTCCGGCAGGGTGCCGGGAAGAGCTTCAGATCCCTCCTGATCTAGGGATGGAGATGGCCGCGGCTATAGTATCTTTCATGGAATTTTGATCCGGTACTTAGGGTTTTCGTCCCGAAGGAAATATATAGGCAAAGGGGCAAGGTCGGTGGAGTACCAGGGGGCCCACACCACCTAGTGGCATGGCTAGGGCTGGCCGCGCCAGCACCAGGTTTGGCCGGCCTGGCTCCCCTCTTCGTCTCCCCCCGGACTCTGTGTTCCTTCTGGTGAAATATTGACTTGGTCTTTTGTTCGGTCCAATTCCAAGAATATTTCCTTACTAGCTTTTCTGAAACCAAAAATAGTAGAAAACAGGCAACTGGCACCGTGGCATCTTGTTAATAGGTTAATACCAGAAAATGTGTAAAAATACTCCAAAGTGTGGAAAAACATAAGAAAGTAGATATAAAACAAGCATGGAACATCAAAAATTATAGATACGTTTGCAACATATCACGCACCTATTGCGGAGATAGTGGAGAAAGCTGAAACTAAAGAAGATCTTGCAGGGCAAGTCGAATCTGGAGTGGGTCACCCTAGCGAGGCTAAATCCCAGATCGATCTGCCTGTTGAGGTCGAAATCCAGGAGGAGCAAGGAAACAACGCTGGTTCTGGCTCTACCAACACCGAAATAGATCAACCTTTCCTGAGTCATATGTTGAGGCGCATAATGCTGCAAGGCGCAAGCGTGGATGAGGATCTCGAGACCATCAGGCATTTCGAGGAAGCCCACGAGGAAAGCTGCAACTACCTCAGGACGCACGCATCGCACTTTGTCGGATATGTTGGATCCGGATCCGGCTCTGCCGATGCTGGAGACAACGAGGACTCGGTGCTAGAGGCAATTGGAACAAACGCCGACCTACCAGCATGTTCGGATGATTCCATGACATCGACGGATTTCCAAAAGTTCTTCGCGGAAATGACGAGGAGTTCAACTCCAAAGCTGTAGAAGAAGGAGAAGCCATGGACAAAGGATCCTGAGAAAACTCTCCCAAAGCGCAGGATGACATGGATCTTGGAGACAATCCTGACGTCCAGATGTCCGAAAGTACCGATTAGAGCTTGACTTCGGGAAACAGACCCAAGGCCGTCTTTTGCTACCGGCGCTGCGAAGAAAGCAAAGAAGAGGAACAAGAAGAACAAGACTCTAGCAAAAGATCCTCCAGCAGAGGAAGTGGTTGCCGAAGAATACGAAGAAGACTCGGATGGAGCCTTAATCCCAGACGATCCTAAGGAAACTCCAGTGGATGGATACGTGGTTACTCCTGGTGCCCGTAAACTCATCGATGTTGTGTTAACTACGCTAATCCCTATCGCTGCAGAGCTTACACCTGCAGAATTGGAAGAAAGGGTCCAAGCCCTAGAAGCACGTCATCAAGTACTCCTGGATGAGGCTAAAAACCTTATGAAAGAGAAGAAGCGCATTGCTTCTGCAGGGCAGTTCAACTCCCTACAACACTAGAAGACCTGGAATAGCCCCGTGCAGGCTAACAAAAATCTGGAAGTCCACAAGAACCTCTTTGAGGGAGATGACGCCGTCAAAGGAGAACCTCGGCTGGATAGCAAGGGAGATCTGGTGTATGGCACGCCAGTAGAAAACACTGCTGCGGCTCGAAATATCCTAGCGAACAACCCAAACCCAAATCAAGTTTGTTTGGGCATAAAACTACTTACCAAGGGTCTGGAGCAACAAAAGGCCGTGAAATCCAGAAGCGGAAAACTGGTCTCCAAGTCCGACCAATGGTTTATGGATCCGGCTTGGGATGATATTAGGCCCCGATGGGATCCAGCATAGCATCACCGTCCTGACCGTCTGGAAGAAAACTATTCGAGAACCAGATCTTCAGGGCAACAACACAGAACCACACGTGAGTGGAGCAATGTTGCCCCAGCCGTGGAGCAAGACGTAGTTGCGGCACTGGTTCTGAGACACCCTCCCTGGCGAGAGTCGAACAATCGTAGGGAAGACAAAAAAGAGCAACATCAGGAGGAGGACTGACAAAGGATGCCACCTCCTAGACATACAAGCCGTCCGACTGAACCTCATCGCAGCGAGGGAACAACGGACAAAGGAACGACAGAGACCATGCCGAGTCAAGCCGGAAGGGGGCTCGTCGTAATGAAGACCCTCCCTGGAACCGGAATAATGATGCTCCGGATGCAGGCCGGCATTCAGCCGGAAATAATCCACCTGCACCACCCTCTCCACCAAGTAGCCATCATACCGGCTCTCGAGGAGGCCAAGGAGGGCATCGTGGTGGAGGAGGTGATGGCAGAAGCAGAAGTCCGGCTCCAAGGCACCACAACCACAACAAACAACCAAGATGGCATTCCCTGTCACCAAGTGACGCGAGACACCGGATCAACTCAAACATAGAGGCGCGGTGCTACGAGAACAATGATATATACGTGGGTCCAAAATGCTCCGGGCCATGAATTTGACAAACACATTTCCCGGAAGTATTTGCTATCTCAAGACACATCCAAGCCTACGATGGAGTGGCCCAGCCAGATACTTGGCTCCAGGATTTTTTCTAGGCTTGCTGCATCGCCAAAGGCAGAAATAGTTTGGTCATGACGCGATATCTCCCGCTTATGCTGAGGAAGATGGCACGATCCTGGCTCAATGAACTTCCGGAGAACACCATTCACAATTGGTATGACATGCAAAGTGCGTTCTTTCAGAATTTTGAAGGCACATATTGGAGGCCCTGTACAGTAGGAGACGTACAGCGTTGCACCAGAAAGCCAGAGAAACTTGCCGAGACTATCTCGGACGATGGATCGACACCAAGAACTCCTACGAAGGGGTAAATGATCAAACTATGATTGAAGCTTTCATTGCAGCACTCCCAATTGGTTTACTGCATCATGATACATTGCAAATATATCTATAATTTTTTATGTTCCATGCTTGGTTTTATCCACTTTCTTGTGTTTTGTTCCAACTTTGGAGTACTTTTCATATGATTTCTTGGACTAACCTATTAACAAGAGCCACAGTGCCAGCTGCCTATTTTATGATGTTTTTGGTTCCAGGAAAGTCAAAAAATGAATATTCTCGGAATTGGACGGGACAAAAGCCAAAGTGCCTATTTTTCTGGATGTCATCAAGTGCCAGAATACGAGACGGAGAGGGGCCAGGGGGGCACCACACCACCTGGCCGCGTGGCCAGGCCAGGCCCGCGCCAGGGGGTGGTGTGGCCACTCCCGGCACCCCCTCGTCCTCTCCTTCCGCCTATATATTGCCCTCGGGACGAAAACCCTAAGTGCCCGATCAAAAATCCACGAAAGAGTCTGTAGCCGCCGTCATCTCCATCCCTAGATCGGGAGGGATCTGAAGCTCTTCTCGGCACCCTGCCGGAGAGGGGAATTCACCCTGGAGGCCTTCTTCATCACCATGCAAGCCTCTGGTGTGATGCGTGAGTAGTTCATCCTTGGACTACGGATATTGAGATGCTATTTCAGATTCATTATTTATTCTATCATGTCTTTGTTATTTGTGATCTTGCATGCTTTCCGTTGTTAGTAGCTATCTTGGCCAAGTAGATGCTAGCAACTCCAAGAGTTAGTATTTATGCTCGATAGTGGGTTCATGCCTCTGGTAATCTGGGGAAGTGACAGAAATCTCTAAGGTACTAGATGTGCTATTGCTACTAGGGAGAAAACAACAATCCTTTGTTCATAGAACAATCGGATTGTTTACTTTACATGCAGTTCGTAAAGCAATAATCTGTTGCTTGCAACTTAATACTGGAGGGGGTTCGGATGATAACCTGAAGGTGGATTATTAGTCATAGATGCAGTTGGATGGTGGTCTATGTATAATGTTGTAATGCCAATCAAGTCTCAAAGGAGTCAAGATGATTAGTATATGCATGTATTGCTTTCTCGGTGTTTGTCAATTGCCCCGCTGTAATTTGTTCACCTAGCATGTTATCTATCTAAGGAGAGCCACCTCTGGTGAACTATGGATCCCGGTCCTTTATTTTACATACAATCTACAACTGTTTACTTCTTTGTGTTTACTTTCTGCAAACTATTACTTCTTTCCATTCGATACGTTTAATCCTTTGTTTTCCGCAAAACACGATGAGATTGACAACCTCATCGCAAGTTGGGGATAATGTTCTGTGGTTGTGTGGTGCAGGTCTCCCCGTTGCTACTAGCACCGGTAGTGCGCCCTGCCAAAGATCAGCTAGTAACACCTTTGGGGTGTTTCCTTGGTCCTACTAGTTCGATTAAACCTTGGTTTCATACTGAGGGAAACTTGCTGTTGTGCTCATCATACCTTCCTCTTGGGGTTCCCAACGAGCTCTACATCAACCACGCAGCAGCACTTTTCTGGGCGCCGTGCATTAAGCCATCAAGCATTTTTCTGGGGCCGTTGCCGGGATCCGTAGAAGAAGAAACTCCCACGTCAACCACGCGCCATTTTTCTGGCGCCGTTGCCAGGGAGTCAAGGACATCTTCACAAGGGGAGTCCATCATAACCAATCTCTTTACTTTGTTGTTTTTGTTTTGCTTAGTTTCTTTTTTCTTTGTTTGCTTGTTTTGTTATCAAAAACACAAAAAAATAGTTTTACTAGTTTCTTTCTTATTTCAAAAACACAAAAAAATTAGTTCCTATCTTGAGTTGCTACTATGTCTAGCCTTGCTCCAATCACTATGTCACCCGAGGAAATTATTTTCACTTTTAAACAAGGAATTGAGGAAAGTTTTAAAGAAGCTTGGTCTAGAATCTCCGATCTACATGAAAAAACCGAGCCTAAAATTACTCAAAGCTTGTTCCTTAGCAGTTTTTACCTTGGGATTGCTCTTTGCTATAGATATGCTTTAGATGCTATTGTGGGAGGAGATTTCCTCCAATGTAATGAGGATGATGCTATTAATGCTATAAAGAAATTTATCCTCACTTACAACATGCCTAGCCAAACTGATATTTCTTTCACAAAAATATTTGCTAGGTTGAACACTCTTGAGGCTAGCACTGCTAGCTTAGAAAATTGCTATAACACGCTTAGGGAGCATCACAATTATGTTCCAATAAACTCTGAACCATCAAAGTGGTTCCCTACAGTAAAGATTGAGATGAACACCGAAACTTTTCAAGCTCGCTGTGATATCATGTCTAAATTTTGTCTTATACCCAAAGATATTTATAAATCTCTGAACACTTGGGGGCTCACTGAAGGAGGAAAAGAAATATCTCTTGCTAATAATACTACCATATTACCTCTTGGAATAGCTAAAGGAGTGTCTACAAAGATCCTTGGGAAAACGATTTCTATTGATTATCTTGTTATTGAATGTGCAGGAAAAGGACAAATTACACTTGGAAGGTCCCTATTAGAACTCCTTGGAGCAATAATAGATGTGGGAAAGGGGACCATGCACCTTTATTCTCCACCAAACAATTATATTTTCCCCAAGGTTAAGAATAAAAGTAAGAGAGGTAAGGGCAAGAAATTTGGTCTTAATGCTTCTTCATTTGAGAACACTTGATTCTTTCTTTGCTTCTTATGCCTAACTTAAAGGCGTTAAAGAAAAGTACTTATTGGGAGATAACCCAAAAGTATTAGATGAGTCTTGGAAGTTATTACCTCTGTAATAACCTCTCCTTATCCTTTTTATTTGCTTTTTGTGCCAAGAGTAACCTCTAATGAGAGAGAAGTAATGATTGGGAAAGTTGCTGTCCCGAAACAGATTTTTGTGCTTCACCGTAAAAATTCGTGAGAGAGATCTGTATGTCGGATTGAGCTGTAATTATTTTTGATTCTGCCCCAGGTTGTTATCTAACTTTCGTTAGTTCAACACTTTTTGATTTGAGCAACAGAAGGTCTTCGAAAAAATTGGTCTTTACCTGCTGGTCTGTTTTGACAGATTTCTGCCATTTTCTGCATTTGCTTCTTGTTGGTTCCTTCTTGAGTTCTTTTGGGGAATTGAGCTTTTTGAGGGAAGTGCTATAGTAGCTAGTGTTCTAATGGAAGTTTATTTGGTGTTAGAACTGAACCTTAAGACTTATTTATCTTGAGTGCACTAATGTTGCTAATAAACATTGTGTGAAGTTTTGTATGAAAGAAAAATTTCAGGTGTATAGAAGGAATGAGTAATGAGATGAAGGATGGACTAAAGCTCAAGCTTGGGGATGCCACGCGTGTCACCCCAAGAAATATCCAAGAAGTACAAGCGTCAAAGCTTGGGGATGCCCAAGGCATCCCCTTCTCCATCAATAAAAATTCCAGGTTTCTTCCAAACGCTTCATTTTTATTGTTTCATGCACAGTTGTGTTGTTCTTGGAGCGTCTTCTTTTTCGTTTTTGTTTTGGTTTTTCATTTTCTTTTGTTTGCTTAGTTTGCTGAATAAATTGGTTGGACCCCCTCTTTCATATATTGGTTTTCAAATAGTTTGGTTTGGTTTGGAAAAGAGTAGGAAAGTTCATGCTTAAGTGTTAAAGAGAGTTTGTTTTTGAATGTGGCCTATGCTTTGTCATGCCATGCTTGATATTGTTTTGGCTTTATGCTTAGTATTCTTTTCTGTAGCATGACTTGTTATAAACAATTGATATTGCTTAATGTGCCTTGGATGAATCATGCGTTGTTTTAGCATATTAAAGCATATCATAGTGGTATTCTCCTTTGATGCTTCATTTGGGTTGACTTGGCACATGCTCACACCATGTTATGACTATATCAAGTCACCATAGCCTTTATGATCCTTTAGTTTTCAACTTGTAGTGTTACTTTATGCTTTGATCAATGATGTTTTGTCGCTCTGCATGATTATGGCCATTATTGCTCTCTTAGTTTGTCGCTCCCAGTGTTTTGCTAGCCTCCACAACAAAGTATGAGTTCCACTCATGCATCCAACTCCCTAAACCAAGTTATTCCAAAGATTCCACAATACCTACCTACTAGCTTATGCTATTCCAAGTATATTCATGCTTTTGTTTACCCTTCCAAATTAAACTTTTTATGAGAAAACTAGTGATTAAAGCTCTCACGAACTTGATGGCACACTTTACTTTTTGCATCTAATAAACTTGAACCATTGGGTACTTCTTTGTTGCGTATATGCTTGCGCTTTATAAGTTGAAATTAGCAGAACCATGTTTCATGGGGAACGCTTTCAACATTGCACTTGTACTTTGTACCCCATTGATATCATGTTCTTTTTCCTACGAATCCCGGCGGTGTGAAATAAAAGTGGAACTTGTAAGATCATGGAGTTTGTATGTGTGTTAGATAAACGCCTGGGCCGCTAGCCTAAGCCATGCCTAATCATGGTGGAAACTTGCAGCATCACCATAATGAGCACTCTATGAAGCATCCTCAATAAAAACCTATGCAAATAGCAAATAAAAAGATCGTTGAGATGCTCATTGTCTGCTTGCCTTGTCATTTTGATTATGGGAAAGCTCCCGTATCATGTGCAAGGGGTACCCCGTTGGCGGTTCTTAATGATACACATGTACTTACAATGACAAGAGCTTACTCGTGACTGAAGTTGAGTAGCATGAGGATCGGTCTTCGTAAGTAAGGGGCATGAGATTTCGGTTTATAACTTGTCAAGCATATCCTCTTAGTTGTGTCACTTTAACCTTAATCACCTTAAAGATGCTTATGATAGGGGCAATGAGAGCTGAAAGCTATAAGTACCATAATTTTTGGAAGCTCTTTATGAGACTTGAATCCCTACTTCCTTCTATGAAGGCCTTTCTTCCACCATTATATTGAGTCTCCACCTTCTATCTTTATGCACCTACTTTGAGAGCATAGTGACCATTCTTAGTTCTATGTGCATTGTCCCAAGACTAGTTGATTGATGCATAACTTGTTATTGCTTGTTTGAAACTATTGTATCTAGTCACTTTTATGAACTTTGAAGGTGTCCTATGCATTTATATTTGCTACTCTATTGAGGGACAAGCTTAATACTATTATGTTATGTTTTCTTTATGTGAAACAAACAAACGTCTTGCAAAGCATTGTTATTCATGAATCTTTTGTTTGTGCCTTTTCATGTTGCATCATAGTTTCTTTGCTTATTGCTAGAACTTTGTCTTTCATGTTATGATTGAAGTACTATGATCCCAGATTTGAATGTTTTACAAATACTTTGATCAAGTTTATGATGGTGCATGTCACCTCAAAAATTATTCTTTCTTTTTATCACTTACCTACTCGAGGAGGAGCAGGAGTTAAGCTTGGGGATGTTGATACATTGCAAATATATCTATAATTTTTGATATTCCATGCTTGGTTTTATCTACTTTCTTGTGTTTTGTTCCAACTTTGGAGTACTTTTCATATGATTTCTTGGACTAACCTATTAACAAGAGCCACAGTGCCAGCTGCCTGTTTTCTGCTGTTTTTGGTTCTAGGAAAGTCAGAAAATGAATATTCTCGAAATTGGACGGGACAAAAGCCAAAGTGCCTATTTTTCCGGATGTCATCAAGTGCCAAAATACGAGACGGAGAGGGTCCAGGGGGCCACCACACCACCTGGCCGCTCCGCCAGGCTTGGCCCGCGCCAGGGGTTGGTGTGGCCGCTCCCGGCACCCCCTCGGCCTCTCCTTCCACCTATATATTACCCTCGGGACAAAAACCCTAAGTGCCCGATCAAAAATCCACGAAAGAGTCTGTAGACGCCGTCATCTCCATCCCTAGATCGGGAGGGATCTGAAGCTCTTCCCGGCACCCTGCCGGAGAGGGGAATTCACCCTGGAGGTCTTCTTCATCACCATGCAAGCCTCCGGTGTGATGCGTGAGTAGTTCATCCTTGGACTACGGATCCATGTAGTAGCTAGATGGATGGTTCTCCTCCTTTGTGCTTTCATGTCTAGATCTTGTGAGCTCCGTTCATGATCAAGATCATCTATTTGTAATTCTACATGTTGTGTTTGTGGGGATCCGATGGATATTGGGATGCTATTTTAGATTGATTATTGATTCTATCATGTCTTTGTTATTTGTGATCTTGCATGCTTTCCGTTGTTAGTAGCTATCTTGGCCAAGTAGATGCTAGCAACTCCAAGAGTTAGTATTTATGCTCGATAGTGGGTTCATGCCTCTAGTAATCTGGGGAAGTGACAGAAATCTCTAAGGTACTATATGTGCTGTTGCTACTAGGGAGAAAACAACAATCCTTTGTTCATAGAACAATCATATTGTTTACTTTACACGCAGTTCATAAAGAAATAATCTGTTGCTTGCAACTTAATACTGGAGGGGGTTCGGATGATAACCTGAAGGTGGATTATTAGTCATAGATGCAGTTGGATGGCGGTCTATGTATAATGTTGTAATGCCCAATCAAGTCTCAAAGGAGTCAAGATGATTAGTATGTGCATGTATTGCTTTCTCGGTGTTTGTCAATTGCCCCGCTGTAATTTGTTCACCCAGCATGTTATCTATCTAAGGAGAGCCACCTCTAGTGAACTATGGATCCCGGTCCTTTATTTTACATACAATCTACAACTGTTTACTTCTTTGTGTTTACTTTCTGCAAACTATTACTTCTTTCCATTCGATACGTTTAATACTTTGTTTTCTGCAAAACACGGTGAGATTGACAACCTCATCGCAAGTTGGGGACAAAGTTCTGTGGTTGTGTTGTGCAGGTCTCCACGTTGCTACTAGCACCGGTAGTGCGCCCTGCCAAAGCTCAGCTAGTAACACCTTTGGGGTGTTTCCTTGCTCCTACTGGTTCGATTAAACCCTGGTTTCATACTGAGGGAAACTTGCTTCTGTGCTCATCATACCTTCCTCTTGGGGTTCCCAACAAGCTCTACATCAACCACACACCAGCACTTTTCTGGGCGTCGTGCATTGAGCCATCACGTCACCGCTTGAAGTGCGACAAGGTCACTGATCTAGGAGAGATGATAGAAACGGCAAGCAAATATGCAGATGCCGATGATGATGCAGAAGGACTACTAAATGTCCTAGCGGTACCATAGTCGGCAAAACAGCCGAAGCAACAAGCTCAGAAGCGCAAGAACACCTTGGAAGAAAATCCCAACACAGAAACCATAGTTGTCACTGCTACTTTCGGGTCTGGAGGACGAGGAGGGCACGGAGGCAGCCGCGGACGCGGTCGTGGGAAGTCAAGAGTCCAGGGTATGTAGAGGAGACCATCAGCCTGGCAAAACCTATTCCTAGGCCGACATTGCCAACAATCCGTGTGTGCATCACTTAGATGCCAATGGGGGCTCGTCCCACACAAATGCCGAGTGTCGTTTCAATGACGACATCAATAAAGACGATTCCGCTGGCTACAGGGCTAAGAAGAAGAAGGGAAAGAAGAATCCCAAAAAAGAAAAGGAGACCAAGGAAGATTCCAACATGGAGGAAGCTGATCCTTCAAATCCCAAGTCAGATTGAAAGAAGAACTTCCCAACGAAGAAAGACACTTATGTCACTTTCCTTGGGTCTCAACCAGCTAAAGTCAAGAAGGCATTTTTGCATGAGCTCAGCGCAACTATTCCGGCTGTCCCTCAATTCTTGGACTGGTCGGAAGTGACAATCACCTTTGACCGTGCTGATCATCTGCCTAAGTTACATAGGTGAGGAAAATACGCGTTAGTCGTCAATCCACTTATTGATGGCTATGGATTCTCCAAGACCCTCATGGATGGCGGCAGCAGCATCAACATCCTTTATATCGAAATGCTACGTCGGATGAGGATCTCGAAAACTCAGCTGAATCACAGCTTTGTGATCTTTAACGGAGTTGTCCCAAGAAGACAAGCAAATTCCCTGGGAGAGATCACTTTGGACGTCACCTTTGGAACTCCAAAGAACTATCGAACGGAAGCACTTTCCTTCGAAGTGGTCCCGTTCAAGAGCGCATACCATGCTATATTCGGACGTCCGACTTACTAGGCTTTCATGGATCATTCGTGTTACATTTACAATATGATGAAAATTCTAGGTCCGAAGGGCATGATCACCATCAGGGGAGACCCGAAGAAAGCACGAGAGTGTGAGGACAGAAATGTCTCCTTTGTTGAAGCCATACTGCATGCCCAGGAGTACCAGGAGATCAAGAAGACCATCGACCCGTCCGAGATGCCCGCGACGAAGAAGGAGGTGACAAAGCCGACTCCAGAGTTCAAGGCATCAGAAGAGACAAAGCCGACACCATTGAAGGATGACAACCCCTCCAAGGTGACCCAGATAGGTGTAGGTATAGATAGCGCATAGGAAAGCGCACTCGTCAAGTTCCTCCAAGCAAATCAAGATATCTTCGCATGGCAGCCATCTGACATGACCGGAGTACCTAGGGAACTTGCCAAGCACTCTCTAAATGTACACCCAAATGCTAAACCCGTCAAACATTCCTTACTATGTTTGGGCGATGAAAAGAGAAAAGCAATAGCTAAGGAACTAGCTCGGCTTGAGTTATCCGGATTCATAGAAGAGGTCATCCAAACCGAGTGGTCGGCCAATCCTGTAATGGTCCCTAAAAAGGAAACCACTGATTTAAGGATGTGTGTTGATTATACTGCCTTGAATAAGGCTTGTCCCAATGATCCGTTTGCTCTGCCTAGAATTGATAAAGTTATCGATTCTACGACAGGCTCGGAACTCCTATGTTTTCTCGACGCATATTCGGTTATCACCAAATTCGGATGAAGGAATCAGACAAAGTCAAAACTTCATCCATAACCCCCTTCAGAACCTTATGTTTCATTATGATGCCTTTTCGGCTCAAGAACGCAGGAGCTACATACCAGCACACTATGCAGCATTGCCTCCACGATCAAATTGGACGCAATGTACATGCATATGTGGATGACATAGTGGTGATGTCCAAAAAGAAGGAAACCTTAATTTCCAACTTGGAGGAAACATTAGCTAATCTATGAAAATACAACATAATGCTTAACCCGAAGAAATGTTTCTTTGGAATTCCAGCCGAAAAATTGTTAGGTTTCATCGTGTCTCAAAGAGGCATAGAGGTGAACCGAGACAAAATTAAGGCTATACTCAATATTTCCAGGTCGACTCGCCTGAAGGATGTTCAAAGACTAACTGGTTGCATTGCTGCAGTCAGTCGGTTTGTAAGCCTGCTCGGTGAAAGAGCCGCACCACTCTACAAGCTCCTAAAAAAGACTAAAAAGTTTGTTTGGACTGACGAAGCTGAAGCTAAACTATAAGACCTGAAATCGGTACTCTCATTTTCTCCTATCCTGGCAGCACCAGAACCTCGTGAACCAATGTTGCTCTATCTCACTGTGATAAACAGAGTCGTTAGTGTCATCATGGTGGTGGAGAGACTAGAGGAAAAACAGGAACAACTGGTGCAGCGTACGACTTACTACCTTAGTGAAGGCTTAACTAAATCAAAGCAGCGGTATCCGCACTATCAAAAGCTGGCTTACGGTGTGTTCTTCGCATCCCGGAAGTTACGACATTACTTTCAGGAACATCCAATTACCATGGTGAGCACAGCTCCCATGAGATATATAATCAACAACAGTGATGCTACAAGACGTGTCGCAAAATGGGGCATAGAGCTTTCAGCTTTTGACATTGAGTACAAACCTTGTACAACAATCAAATCCCAAATCCTCGCTGACTTTGTCGCTGATTGGACAAAGACAACGGAAAATTTGACCCTCCCAGAGTCGGAATACTGGACCTTCCATTTTGACGGGTCCAAAGCGCTCGGGGGCTGGTGTGGTGCTCAAATCACCCCAAGGAGATAAGCTTTTCTATGTGTTGCAGATCCACTTCACGGCAACAAACAATATTGCCGAATATGAAGCACTGCTGCATGGAATCCGGATTGCTAAGGATATCGGCATCTAGTGATTAATGTTCTATGGAGATTCGGATCTTGTTGCTCAACAAGTGTCAGATATCTGTAATGCAAATAAACACATGGCAGCATATAGAGCTGTCGTGGATGAATTATCTAAATCGTTCGAAGGGTTTGAGGTTCAACACATCCCTCGAACATAAAATGAGGAAGCATATGCATTATCTCGAATAGGCTCTGCACGGAAAAAGGTCTCGGATGGCCCATTTCTAGAGCACCTTAAAGTTCCCTCTATAAAAGGAGTAGATGAGGAATATCCAACCAAATCTGACTCACCTTTAGTGGCAGTTCTGGCTATAATTCCCATCTGGACTCAATCCTACCTTGATTTCTTGGTAGATGGCAAATTACCCGAAGGTGAGGTTCTAAGTCGGCAGATCGTCCGACGAGCAAAAACCTATACAATAATAAATGGTGAGCTCTATAAGCGAAGTGTATCTAGGGTTTTTCAGCGCTGTGTATCGCCAGAAGGAGTGGAAATCTTATGAGAGATCCACAAAGGCGAATGAGGCCATCATGCTGCAGCCAAATCTTTAGTGCCAAAAGCTTTTAGACACAGATTTTTCTGGCTTACAATCAAGGCAGATGCCGAACAGCTGGTCAAGACATACAAAGGTTGCCAAAAGTATGCCAAACAAGCTCATGTTCTGGCTGATCAGCTGCGAACAATACCTATAACATGGCCTTTCATAGTCTGGGGGCTTGACATGGTAGGACCGTTTAAACGGGCTCCAAGTGGATTTACTCATCTCTTAGTGATGGTGGATAAATTCACAAAATGGAATGAGGCTAAACCCGTCACCAGTTGTGATGGAGCAACAGCCAGAAGATTTGTCGAGGATGTTATAATCTGATATAGTTATCCACATAGCATTATCATGGACAATGGAAGCAATTTTTCATTGGGAGAACTTGCTGAATTCTGCGACGAACAAAATATCCGGTTGGACATTGTGTCAGTCGCACATCCACAAGCTAATGGACAAAATGAAAGAGCAAATGGTTTAATCCTACAAGGCCTCAAACCAAGACTCGAAGAACCACTACGTCATGCTGCGGGGGCTTGGCCAAATGAATTACCTTATGTGATATGGAGCTTGCGAACAACTCCGAACAGGTCAACCGGATACACACCTTTCTTCTTGGTCTATGGTGTAGAAGCTGCTCTTCCTAGTGATTTGATTCATACTTCTCCCCGAGTAGCTGTGTATATCAAAGAGGATGCCGAAATTTCTCAACAAAATGATCTCGATTTAATCGAAGAAGTTCGCATCGTTGCTAAGATGAGATCAATAGCCTATTAGCAAAGTTACACAAGTATCATAGCTAGAGAGTCAGAAACCGGTCTTTCAATAAGGGCGATTTGGTTCTCCGGCTTGTGTAGAAAAGATAGCACAAACTTTCCCCAGTATGGGAAGGGCCCTTTTCAGTTAGTCGAGTATTGTACAATGGTTCTTACTATCTAACTGATATTCGGTTAGTCAAAGAAAGACCTGCTACTAAGAAGAGAAAGAGAGATAGAGGCAATACAGACCTGGAATAATTAGACAGACCATGGAATATTGCTCAGCTACGTCCCTTTTATTCTTAAATTTTCTTTTTTTGTAATCATATGTGTACATGTTCAATGAGAAATAAAGTGTTGGTTGCCTCAATTTTTTTGATAAGTTTTATATTGCCATCTTATTTCCGAATAATCATATCACAGTCGGAAATCCCAGAATACTTGAAAGTACTTTATGCTCATGTTTGTTCTGGTTACGATTTCCGGTTCTAAAAATGCTACCTTCGGGCATAAATCTAAGTTTTCTAGTTTATACTTTGGTTTTTTATCTGATTTCTAGATGCGGGCATTTTTCGAGTAGTGAATTGTTGGTACTAGAAGCCGCCTTTGTTTCCGAGTTTAATCTGGTTTAGCAATTGAGCTCCTTTGCTCGGCAAAGTTTTCGTGTTCAAGGTTTGCCGGCTCACGAAAGGGACGAGGCGGAAATCCAGATAAGCGATAAGTATAGGCAAAACATAAAGTGCTTATGTAAACATTCCAGGCACATCAAAATAAAGCCAAAAAGTGCTAAATAGAAGCAGCAAATCTTAGCACTAGCAAAAGTATTACACTACTTATTTACAAACTGATTGTTTTAGAATAATACATTGTTTTTTCTGGCACTTCATGATGCAGGAGAAGAGGTAGGAGCTGCCGGATCACTCGAGACATAACCCTCGCCTTGTTATCTTTCCGAGATGTTCAAATCCAAAACGGTTTGCTCATCGTCAGAAACTTCAGTTGTTTCTTCGGCAGGCAGAGGAGGTGTCTCCACGCGAGTGAAGAATGGACTATCATAGCTGGTCAGATCAGCTACATGACATACATATCCGGCACATGAGTCCATGATGGCCTTGATGTCTTGCTCATGTCCGTCTTCATCCACAGTCGAATATCCTCTGGTTACTTGCCAGATCTCCATGCTTCAATGGTGGCTCATAACCATGGTGAGGGCATTCTGTGCTGTGGTTCGTGCATAGGACTGATGTCTATGCACGCTTCTATTCTTGTATACAGTGTTGGGCCTCCAAGTGCAGAGGTTTGTAGAACATCAGCAAGTTTCCCTTAAGTGGATCACCCAAGGTTTATCGAACTCAGGGAGGAAGTGGTCAAAGGTATCCCCTCTCAAGCAACCGTGCAATCAAGATACAAGAAGTCTCATGTGTCCCCAACACACCCAATACACTTGTCAGGTGTATAGGTGCACTAGTTCGGCGAAGAGATAGTGAAATACATGTAATATGGATGACTATAAGTGGTAATTGCACTCGGAAATAAGAGTGGCATCAAGTAAACATGTAACAGGACTGATTGTAAACGGTGTTTCAATGCTCAGAAACAAGGCCTAGGGATCATATTTTCACTAGTGGACACTCTCATATAAATATATTCTCTTCATGATGCTAGATGGTTCCATATAGATAACCCCTCACTATCACCTTGAGTGCTAGATGGTTCCAACAAACACCACAATCTCATAGATACGTCCAACTCAAATTATACTCATGACAAGTATTTATGTAATCTTAGCCAAAGTGCCACACGGTGTGCACACTGTCAACTTCACACACATGGGGATAAGCAGAGATTCATTAAAGCACTTGAGTAGCAGAATAGATCTATAGATTACAAAGCTCATGATCTCAATAAGATCACGCATAGAGAGAGAGATGAACACATGTTGCTCAAATCAGACCAGCAGGTAAAAACCGATTTTCCGAAGACCTTATGTTGCTCAAATCGAAACGTGTTAAACTAACAAAAGTTAGATAACAACCTGGGGAAGATGCACAAAAAAATACAGCTCAATTCGACGTATAGAGATTTTTCACGAATTTTTACAGCAAAGCACAAAAATCTGTTTCGGGATAACAACTTTCCCATGTCTTACTTCTCTCTCATTAGAGGTTATTCTTGGCACAAAAACCACACAAAAAGATAAGGATAGGTTATTAAAGAAGTAATAACTTCCAAGACTCAACAAAACAAAAATAAACTGAAAGTAAAAATATAATGGGTTATCTCCCAAAAGCTCTTTCTTTATAGCCATTAAAATAGGCATGATAATTTCAATGATGCTCACATAGGAAATATGAATTTAGAGTAAAAGAGAGCATCAAGAAGCAAATATAAAACAAATTTAAGTCTAACCCACTTCCTATGAAAAATAATCTTGTAAAGAAACAAGTCACGAAAGCACAAAGCAATAAGCATAGGAAAGCAAAACAAGTGCAACTTCAAAATTTTCAACATAAAGAGGGGAAACTTAATATTGTTGAGACACATAAAATCATGTTTCCCTCTCTCATAATGACTTTCAGTAGCATCATGAATAAAATTAACAATATAACTATCACATAAAACATTCTTATCATGAGCCACATGCATAAAAGAATTAATACTCCCCACATAAACATAGTCATTCTTATTAATTGTAGTGGGAATAAATTCAACAAAATAGCTATCATTATTATTCTCATCACCATAATCATCAAATATATGAGGCATATTGTAATCATAATTAATTTTCTCCTCAATAGTAGGTGTACTGAAAATATCATATTCATTATTGTAATCATCATAAGCAATAGCATAGCTATCTTCCAAAGTGTGTTCGTTTGTAAACATATCATCATTAGAAGGAACATGGATAACACTGATAGTACAACAATTATTAATATCATCATTTTCAGAATTGGTACTAAAGAGATTTTCAATATCAAAAGAAGTGTGATTTTCCCAATCATGATCACTACTATAGGTAACATGCATAAGGACATCATCGAGTTCAGACTCATCAAAAACTATAATAGGAGCAACGTGCTTAGGGGAAATATCGTTTACTCTCTCCTTTTACTCCTCCTTTTCTTCTTTTTCTTCTTCTCTTTAGGAGGGAGATGCTTGAAAGGAAGCTTCTCCATATACCGTGGTTTATCATTAGAGACAATAGGAGAAACTTTGGAGGATTCCTCCTTTTCATTAATAAGAACAAAACACATATTTGTCCTGTCATATTTTGGTAAAACCTCATATTTTATAATATTTTGTATGTAAGTATTTGTGTGGCAATTATCAACACAATAAAGATGATAACCATGCAAGATGCTATTCATATCAAAAGCACTCATATCTACCAAAGAGGTTTTTCTTGATAACTCTTCACACCCCAAAAATAATGTAAGTTCATCATGCTGATTAGGAGTGATCATGTCATCACAATACAAACTTGTAGTGCTCATTGGATTAGAAGGGCTATTATTATGGCCTGAGCATTGAAAATTGAAATGACCCACTTCAAAGAAAGTTCACAAATAAAAGAATAGAGGGCATAAACTTTTTTACCAAGATCATTTAGAGCCCTATACCACGTTCTAGTTTTTTCATTCCTGTGGGTGATACAATATTCTTCTTCAATTTGATTTTTTTCACAAGGTCTATGTATTCCACAAAAATTAACATGCTTATAAGAAATAGTACTTTCAGAGGTTTGAGCATGTTTATTGCTATCATTAACAACAATTTCATTTTTCATGCAAGTGTCTTTAAAAAGCTCATGATACATGTCCCGTTTTTCTTTAGGAGAATTAATATGAGAAGCAAAGGCTCTCCAACAATCAACAAGAATTTGAGGATCAAGACCATATTTAGCACTGAGCTTTCGAAAATCAGCAGTTTCAGCGAAAGACTTAATGCAATCATACTCATAGTTTATACCTAGTTCTTTACCTTTGTCATTATCCCAATCTTCGGTATTGCTTTGAATTGTTTCAAGAAGATCCCACTTAGCTTTGACCTCCTTACTTGTGAAGGATCCCTCTAAACAAGTATTTAGATAGTCCTTGTAATGTCCTAAAAGCCTTGCATAAAAATTATTAATAATAATATTACTGGGGAGCTCTTGAATGGGACATTTGAGCATTAGTGACTTCAATCTCCCCCATGCTTGGGCAATACTTTCTCCATCATGAGGATGAAAAATATAAATGTAATTCCTATCTTTATGAATTTCATGAGGAGGATAAAATTTATAGTAAAAGAGAGATTCAAGTTCCTTCCACTCCAAATGATGAGGATTGTCTGGTAGCTTAAACCACTCCCTTGCTTTGCCCTTAAGTGATAAAGCGAATAGCTTACTCTTAACTTGGTTCATTGAAATACCTGCACACTTGAACAACTCGCATAATTCATGTATAAAGAGTAAATGATCACCATGATGGATAGTTCCATCTCCAAAACAGCAGTTATTCATAGCACATTCAACAATTTCCATAGGTATTTTAAAAGGGACGCTTTCAGTATGTGGATTTAAAATATCACAAGTATCATTAGAATTACCACATATGGGAGATAAAGTATCATTAGAGCAAATTTTCTTCTTTAAAGTTGGGGAACTAAAAAGATCATTTTCATAAAAACTAACTTCCCCAAGCTTAGACGTTTCCATAGCATTAGTAACAAAGGTGTTCAAAATATTCATACTAATAAGATTTCTATTAGCATGCAAAGAAAGTTCCATGGGTTTTTTAATTTTCTTCTCAGACCATTCATGTTCTACCTTAGGAAAAATACTAAAAATCTCTTTAATTTTTTTTGTTTTCCATTAAGCCTAACTAGTGAAAATAAAAACATGAAACAAAAATATATAATTGCAGAATCTAAAGGAAATAACTTTGAGCACTCACACACTAGCAATAGTACTAGAAGATAGCTTAGTATCCAGAAGATGTGAGTACCTTTTACCTTACCTCCCTGGAAACGGCGCCTAAAAATAGCTTGATGTCTATGCACACTTCTATTCTTGTAGACAGTGTTGGGCCTCCAAGTGCAGAGGTTTGTAGAACAACAGCAAGTTTCCCTTAAGTGGATCACCCAAGGTTTATCGAACTCAGGGAGGAAGTGGTCAAAGGTATCCATCTCAAGCAACCCTGCAATCAAGATACAAGAAGTCTCTTGTGTCCCCAAAACACCCAATACACTTGTCAGGTGTATAGGTGCACTAGTTCGGCGAAGAGATTGTGAAATACAAGTAATATGGATGACTATAAGTGGTAATTGCAATCTGAAATAAGAGTGGCAGCAAGCAAACATGTAACATGACTGATTGTAAACGGTGTTTCAATGCTTAGAAACAAAGCCTAGGGATCATACTTTCACTAGTGGACACTCTCATATAAATATCTTCTCTTCATGATGCTACATGGAACTACTCTCCGTTTGGACGATGTAGGGCAGCACACCTTAAAGTTCGCATTCCCCATATAGATAACCCCTCACTGTCAACTTGAGCGCTAGATGGTTCCAACAAACACCACAATCTCATAGAGACATCCAACTCAAATTATACTCATGACAAGTATTTATGTAATCTTAGCCAAAGTGCCACACGGTGTGCACACTATCAACTTCACAGACGTGGGGATAAGTAGAGATTCATTAACGCACTTGAGTAGAAGAATAGATCTATAGATTACAAAGCTCATGATCTCAATAAGATCACGCATAGAGAGAGAGAGAGAGATGAACACAATGCTACCGGTAGAGCCCTTAGCCTCGAGAGATAACTACTACCTCCTCATCGTGGGAGTCAGCAACGGTGATGGAGATGGCAGTGGAGTCGATGGAGATGGCTCCAAGGGCAGTTCCCTGTCCCGGTAGGGTGCCGGAACAGAGACTTCTGTCCCCCAAATCTCCTCTTCGGGGGCGGCGGTGCTACGGAACTTTTTGTGGAATTCTAATCTGGTACTTAGGATTTTCGTCCCGTGGGGCTTTTATAGGCGAAGATGCAACATCGGTGGGCGCCCGAGGGGCCCACACCACCACCTGGCCCGGCCTAGGCTGGCCCGCGCCACCAGGTGGTGTGGCCACCTCGTGTCCCCTCTCTGTCTCATCTTCTGGCTCCGTGAGTCTTC
This sequence comes from Avena sativa, assembly GCA_916181665.1. Lineage (NCBI taxonomy): Eukaryota > Viridiplantae > Streptophyta > Magnoliopsida > Poales > Poaceae > Avena > Avena sativa. The sequence continues at coordinate 230,727,344 of OV702291.1, forward strand.
TGGTAAAATAGTGACTTTGGCTTTTGTCCGGTCCAATTCCGAGAATATTTCTTTTCCTGCTTTTCTGAAACCAAAAACAGCATAAAACAGGCAACTGGCACTGCATCATCTTGTTAATAGGTTATTTCCAGAAAATGCATAAAATTATCTCAAAATGTAGACAAAACATAAGATAGTTGATATAAAACAAGCATGGAGCATCAAAAATTATAGATACGTTTACGATGTATCAAGGACATGTTCTAATCCTGGATGAGCTTGGGCATCTCCTTTGCCTTATCTAGCACCTCAAAGGCGGACATTCTATTCATGTCCGGAACTTTGAGAACTTCATCAATATCCTCCAATGATTGGTGGAAATCGTGAAGCAAATCGACAACTTGTAAAAGCCGGCTGGTGCAAGACTCGGTGGAGGAAGAATCTAGTGAGTTTAGAGGACCTACACATATAAAGCAAAGGTCAGAAAATATATCTGAACTCGTGATCCAAAAACAGAAAGTCACAAAATAGGAAACATACTGAAGATGACATCGTCAACTTTGGTCTTCTTCGCCCTAAGTCTCTAGAGTTCAGCCCGGAGTGCCTTGGTGATGTCCTTTTCTCTGAATAATTCATCATTGATATCCGAGATTTTTTGATCCTAGGTCGCGATCCTTTGATCACGTTCTTCGGTGGCCATGGAGGAGGATTCGAGGACTTGTGCAATGCTACGCTCGTGATCCGCCTTAAGCTTATTCAGCTCTCGACGTAAGTCAGCGTTTTCCACCTCCAGGGTCTTAAGATTCTCGGCCTCTTCAATCATTGCACATGATTGTTTGACCAGTGCTGTAAGCAAAAGAAAACAGTTGAATAGGAAATTCGACTATAAAAGCAAAAAGATCAAGGTTAAGGACTGAAATGATTACCTTCAGCCTCATCCCTTGACACCTTTAATTGAGCATTTTCAAGTCAGAGAGCTCTGATCTCTCTTCGCTTGTTACAAATATTCTTCAATAATTCCTGGTTATAAGCATTAACTTTTTGTAAGTCAGAATAATACCTAGAGTCAGAAGTCTACTAAAGACTTGGGCTAATATTTTAACTAATATTAGCACGAGCCTTGGGGGCTACACTAGTTCGTTCTTTGGCATCCTACGAAAGCATAAATCCAGATTGTCTATCCAACTTCATGCTTGGGGGCTAGAGGATATGATATGAAATAAAGTAAAAAATGTGAGTTGGAATTCCGACTTACATGTTGTTCATGAGTAATCTTGCTTAAGCTCATGTTCACCTCGATGGTAACCTTCTCGGCGAGGGTCAGCGGGATTACTGGTGGTGGAGGAGCCACACTGGCTTTAAGCTTCTCGTCGCGAAGACGGATTTTCTCAAGAAGTTTGGAGTACTTGACGTCCTCTGCTTCTTGTGTCTCTTCCTAGGCGGTGATATTCTAGCTCTCCGGGCACTGCTGAGCCAGCCTTTGTATCTCTTCTGCAATTTTCCGAGGAATGCCAAGCTTGGCAATACCTGGGTTGCTAAGGAGGTTATCGGCAAAAACCTCTGCCGAGGGATCATTACCCTTTGAGAGTTCACCCTTATCAACTACCGAGTCACCCATGGTGACGTCAGTCTACTAACCAAGGATCGCTGGCTCGGAATGAAGAGTCGGATCTTCTGTAACAGACGAAGATGGAGTAATCTCCGGTGTCGTAGAAGGCTGCAGGGTAGGAGTCGGATGCGCTGTGGCAGGAGAAGTCAAATTTAACTTTGACTAGCGCTGGGGCTTCGACGAGCCTCCTTTCCCCTTGCCCTTGATGAGCTATTTAGCTCTGAGGAGGTAATAGAATAAAGATCATTACACTTCAGAAAGAATGAGAAATAAAATACAGAGACCTTGCGATGAAAGTTACCTCTTCACAATGGGCACTTCCTTTGTGCCAATGGAAACTGTCGGAGTCTTATGCTTTTGGGTAAGGGTCTCCGGAAAAGGGACCAGTTCTCCATCATCCTGAGAAATCTTAGGAGGATATCCCTCTAGAGGAGCAAGCTTAGAATCGGGGAGGTCAGCAAGCTGAAAAGAAGAAATATCTCAGTATTGTAGAAAGAAACAATAATGTATAGATGAACACATAATTCGAGTTATCGCTGGAAAACTTACTGGTGTTACAGGATCATCAGCCATATGCATGTCCAAGGATAGCTCCGGGATCTTCCTCTCGATCCGCTCCCTTATCAACCACTTGATTTGGGACTCATAGTCCCTTTCCGAGTAAGGGCGAGAGCAGATCCACAGAGAGTCCATCTTTCTCTTAGTAATGGAGTGCATAAGCCGGTCGCCATGATATTGGAGAGGCTGGATCCAGCGTGCCAGCCAGTAGTGGACCAAATTGGATCCCTTCAAACCCTTGTGCTTCATCAGATATTCAATCCGCCTCTTAGCAAGAAGCAGATCGTTAGTGAGAGCTGGAGGATCCGCGTCCCAGGACTCTTGGGGCGTGGCGACACCATCAACAAAAGCTGGCAAAGAAGTTGCTTTGCCGGGAGCAGGTCTGTTCTTGTGATAGAAGAACTTGGACGACCATTGTTTCACCAACTCACTAGCCTTAATCCTAGGGTAGATTCGCTCTCTCCTAACAGAAAAGCTAATAGTTCCGGTAATATAAGGATTACCGGCAGTGATAGAATTTCTCCGGGTATTAAAGTAATAGTGTAAGAGAATGAGACTCGGCCTAATACCGAGATACCCCTCACACAAAGAGGCATAAGCACTCATTTCTAAAATAGAGTTTGGGGGAGATGGTGGAGTTGTACTCTGTAGTGATCTATAACCTCAGAGAAGAAGCCTGAGGAAGGAAAGCTCAAACCTCTGTCGAGGTGAGTGCCGAAGTGCACTCGCTCGTCGGTGTTAGGGGTGGGGACGGTTTTTCCATAGCCGCTTTGCTAGTCGGCAGCACGGAAGAGACCTTCATTCTCGATGACACGGAGCTTGGTGTCATCAAGGACGCACGGGATCTAGACCCCGCGGAACTTCTCCTTCTACGCCACAGGTGCTGTCGCCACCATCACCGCCTCAGCAGAAGATGAGTCCTCAACCATTTTTTGGGCACTAGTGACCTAGGATGGGCGGCGCTGTGGGATTTGGGGGAGGCAGAAGGGATCTATTCGTAGGAGGCATCGATAGGAAGGATGAGGAACTGGTGCTGTTGAGGAGGAAGGAAGGAATCTCAACCCCTTATATCCTTCATTTGCGCCAAGATTCGTGCAAAATAAACATAACCGTGCCACACATCGTGGAAGGAGCTGGGTAACCTCTTCGCGATGATTGCACCACCTTGATCTCCGTGCTCGCATTAAAACAACGCCTCGGTTCCACGAAAGGCGGACCCGCCAACGGTCGTGCTGACAGGAATGTCTGTCAGTGACGTGACTTGACCTTGACTGATGTCAGGTTACGTCAGAGACCAAGTTTTGGCTTAGTTTGAATTTCAAGATGGAAACCCGAATAATGTATTCATAGGTCCGGCTCGTTTTGAGACCCGGATCCAATCCTTTCTTTTGAAGTTTTAGGAACCCTTCAAGATTCTACAAGCCGAAGATAGATCAAGCTAGAAGATGATGAAATCTGACTCTGGATCTTGGAGGCTTCCGGGGGCTGCTATTGGGGATATACTTTTCGGGTATACTCATTGTGCCTCACTTCTGGTTAGAGCTTTGCATCACGGGCGGCCTAGTCAGGGATAAGAGAAGGAGTCCAGTCCGGCTATGGGAAGGCCTAGAAGACTTACCGACATAGGCTTGTTATGTTACTTGTAGTTCAATATGTACTCTGTAACCGACTCTTAATCGTATCTAGATAGGTCTCTCCTGTAAACCCTAGGCCGGATATCTATATAAGCCATCCTAGGACAAGCCTTTAGGGCACCACACAATAGTCTACAATCTCAGCTCGCACAGGCGAAACCCTTGTAACACATATTCCGGCTCTGCCGTATTACTGGATTGCTAGAAGGAGTAAGATCCGTCCAAAGCTGGCGGATTCAAACCTAGGTAAACTTGTGTGCTCACCGTCCCGGAACACCGTATGTCTCACACCCCTATCTTCCGCACAGACCCCCTCATGGCGTACTTGTCATCAATCCGACGAAATCAGCCGAAGCTTTATCTGTCAGCCGGTGCTTTACTCGTCAGCCTCCAGCCTTGGCGCTTTGGCGTCCTTGTCTGGTAGTGCCGGTAGGGCGGCGTGCCAGCTTGTCTGGTTAAGGGCACGCGCAGCAAGGAGTATCACCCCTCCCATACCTTGGGCCAACGAATCTGAGGCAGCCGGGTAGAGGTGGCCACCCAGCCGGCTCTCCTGGCCCCCGGCTAGATGGGCTAGCAGGGGAATCTTGAGGCGGACCAGGTGGAGCGTTCTACCCGGATGTGGTTCCTTGTTCTTGTGGCCATCCGGCCAGATCTCCCTGGATCCAGCCAGTTGAGCCTGGCTTGGCTTACCCGGGGGTCATCCCCTCCGACAATTTTGTTGAGGTGTGTACGCAGCGAAATATTGATGTCTTATCCCCTCTTCACTTAGGAATTCATTCAGGGTGTAGTTCTTGAACCCAGAGTCGTTGTCGCTTCTTATTGCCAAAATGGGGACGTTGTGTTAACATTGAACTTCATTGGCAAAGTCGATGAAGGTTTGTCGAGTCTCGCTCTTCTGCTTGAAGAAGTAGACCCATGTGTACCTTGAGTAGTCATCAACAATGACAAGGCAATACTTCTTCCCACCGAGACTTGCATGAGATGGAGGACCAAAAATATCCACATGAAGGAGCTCTAAGATCCTATTTGATGAAATAATTGTCTTCCTTCAATGGGGAGAGTCGTGCATCTTTCATTTAACACAAGCCCTACAAACATGATCTTTGGCAAAGGAAACATTTTATTATAGTCCAAGAATGTGGCCACCCTTGTGAAGACTTTGCAAAGTTCTCATGTTGACGTGGGCTAGACGGTGATGCCATAACCAGCCCACATCAGCCTTTCCAAATAGGCACATCGGACTTGTAGTGGTTTTCCCCAAAAAGTCCACCACATAAAAGTCATTCCAACATACCCAATGAAAGAGACCTTTATAGACTTTCTCCACAAGAGTACCACAATATCATCATCAATAAAAATAGCAAAGCCCATTTTACCAAGGGCATGAACAGAAAGTAAATTATACCCAAGGGTCTCAACAAGCATGACGTCCACGAGAGAGAGATATCATGGGCAACCATAGGAGACGGTTATTTGATCACGATTAGGCATTATCTACGTGATAATCTCCTTGCTTCTAGTCATGTGACTTGTGCATCCACTGTCAAGCACCCATTTAGACCCACCGAAAGCATAACCCTACAAGAAAATTAATTCTTGTTTTAGGTACCCATTTTCAATGGGTCCTCTCATGTTAGTAACAAGGGTCTTTGGAACACAAATAGAACAATTAATATAAACATCAAATGTACCAATATATCTAGCATATACATCACCATAATAATCCTGAAATAGCTCATAATTGGGGTTAGTAATTCCTGCAAAACCATTATGAGAAGTTTTGTATTTCATGGAGTCATTTGCTATAGTGGTGCTTGTCTTGGATTTATTTGACTTGGCCTTCTTTTTCTTGGTCTTCTTTTTCTTGGTCTCGGGAACATAGCCAAGTCTCTCCTTCCCATTGTTTGACCTTGATTACACAATAGGTCATCGAGTGCATCCTTACCTTTGGGAAGAGATGCCTTGGCAAGTTAATTCTTCAATTTAGTGTTTTCCTCAAGAATTCTGCATGATCACACACAACGGTAGAGGTGCTAGGAACATCATATTTAGCTAGTCTAGTTTGGAGCTGATAATGAGACTCATTAAGAAGTGAGTGTTCACTCTCCAAATCCTTGTGAGCAATGTCAAGTTCCTCTACCTTCTCGATTAGTCTAGTATGATCAACCCCAAATTCAACCTTTTCCTTTTTAAGTTTCTTAACTTTAGCAATAGCATGATCACATTATTTGATTAGTTTAGCCACAATATCATCATGTGACTCCTCGATGGACTCAAGCGTCTCCTCGAGAGAGACCGAATCTCCTCTTCTTCCTCTAGAGCATTTTTTAAGGATGCTATCTCCATTGCATCCTATCTTTCAATTCTGCCCTTTTCTTCAAGGAGTTCTTCCGAGTGAACAAGTTGGCCCATTAGGGCCTCTAAATGCATCTTATGCTCACCTTGCAAGTTAGTTATAAAATGGTCCAAAGAAATAACTTCTTTCTCCACTTTAAGACTAGTAGGATCATCCATATCAACATTCATAGTAGTCTTACGAAAGGAAGTGGTGGAAGGTGATACCTCGGAACCTATTTCCATGAGTCAAGTGATGTACTTGTTGAAGGAGTTATCATTGGGAGAGTCGAAGAGCAAAGCGGTTGGTGTAGATGTGTTAGCTATGGCTGCCACTTCTCTTGGGCTTTCATCGTCTTCTTCATCTTCGCTTGCGGATGAGTATTCTTCTTGGGATACCAACACCATCTTTGGTTGCTTCTTATATATACCATTTTTCTTATTGAATGGATTCTTGCATGGAGCTTTTGACTTCTCCTTGAGAACCAGTCTAACCCCATGATCTTCTCTGTTTTGATAGGGGAACTTGGCAACAAAATGTAAATGGTCTCCACAATTTTAATAAGATCTCAGTTTTGGACCGTTTTCCTTTCTTCCACTATATCCATTCTTGCGTTCAAGATCAGATTTTTCCTTAGACGGATCTTCCCAAAAGTTTCTTGCATAGAACGCCATATACTCACCATGAGCTCGTTTGACCTCCTCGGGGCAACTCATGGCAGCTATGCCAATGCTTCTATCATCTTCTTGTTTCTCAACAACGTTGGCCTTCAAGGCAACATTTACACATTTTTGCATTCCAATTGCTCGTGCTCGAGCATCTTCAGCGTTCTTGGCCACAATCTTGAATGCAACCATTTCTTGTATAACTTCATTGGAAGTCATTTGGTGATAATTGTGTCTTCCTTGGAGGCTCTTCAAGTCAGTGGGTTCAAATGGCTTGAGAGCACTAACATATTTCCTCTTGATCCATGCATCATAAACATGTATGGCACCATGATTTCTGAATGTGGTGGCAATGCCCTTGAGTCTTCGATACATGTCTTCATGGTCTTTACCATCCAACATGTAGAACCCTTCTGCTTGATTGCTTAGAGCATCATAATGATTTCTCCTCATACTCTCATTTTTGATGAACAACTTGGTGAGGGCATCCCAAGCTTCCTTTGTGATAATGAGATGTTCAATGCAGCATGTCCTTGGGACCCACACCAAGTTGGATCATGTGCAAAGCAGTAGCATTGAGTTAACTATCAACCACTTCTCTTCTTGTCATGTTTGATGGATCTACAACATGGAGTCAACACACTATAATCTTCCACAACTCGATTGAAGAGCTGCACACATGAGATTCATTAAAAATTGCCATTGATTAAAAGAAGATGCACTAAGCTTGGGTGGATCACCCCTATTGTTTATATGAGGGTGAGAGATTGGTGGATCAGGTGAGTATAAGTGAGAGACTTTACTATAATCCTCCTTACAACTTCCCTTTTGGAATAGGAGCTCTTATTTTTATCTTCATCCTCCAATTCCTTTTCCTCGGAGTTAGGCTTAGATTTGTCCTTTGAAAGAGGATTTGTAGCCTCAGTGGAAGATGGAGGTGTGGCTGGGGTTGGCATGAGACGCGCTATCATTTCATGCATTTCTTGCAACTGAGTCTCCACGGTTTTTGTCAAGCTTGTTTCCAAAGACTTGAGATCATCCATGGTGACCTTATCCCCAGCCTCACTACCATCTCCTCGAGTACCCATACTCTCTTAGGTGGTAAAGCCCGAATAAAGATCCGAGGCTCTGATACCAATTGAAATGGATCGTATGGGCACCTAGAGGAGGGTGAATAGGTGCTACTCCAAATTTTAACTTTTTTTCAATTTTAGGCTTGACACAAAGGTAAATTCTCTAGATATGCAACTAAGATGAATTTCCCTATATGACAACCTAGATACTAAGCGAGTAAGGCAGTGAGAGGAACGAGGTAACCGTAGTGGAGCATGCGGAGACACATGATTCGTTTTACCATAGTTTCTTCCTTGTTAAGGGAAGTACTTCTGCGTTGGAGGGGTGGGAGATACTAAGACCACCACACCAAAATAGGCTTCACCTTGTTCTCCGGTGGATCTTACCACAACTGGCCTGATCCACCTTTCCACTATGTGGTACCCTTCGAGGCAGATACCGGTGCCATTACAATGCTACTAGGGCACACATACACAATTGAATTGGAGGCTCCCGTGATGACAACAAGCTACCACAATAAAACAAGTGATCAAATAATGAAACCACGATCTAGAAATTCAAAGAAACTCTAGATTGAAATTCCCTCAAATGAATGGAAAGGAAGTGAATATCTTGATTGGTGATGATGATGATTGAGGACTCCTCCTTTGATTCCCCAAAGATCAAAGCCTTCGGGTGGTTGAAAGTGGAGAACTCTTGAAGACTCGATTTGAACTGAAGTGACTGAACTGAAGCGAGTCAGCTTTTTCATTGGATCCAAGAGTGACTGAACTGAAGCTCTAAAGGGGTATATGTAGCCCCTCACGAAAAGCTTATGTTGGAGCAATTTGGGACCGGATAATCCGGCCCTAGTGGGGGACGAATAATCAGGACAGGGCAAAAGGTCCAGGCCGGGTCGGAGAATCTGAGGAAAAACTCCGCCCCACACTTAGCATGACACACCTTGGTTCCTTTTCGAAAAATCCCTCGAGGGCAGATTATCCGCCCCCTAGGAGGGGCAGATTATCCCCCATAGTGCATGATACGCCTTGGCCGCTTGGCGAAAAATCCCTGGGAGGTGATGCACTCGACGATCGACATAGAGCTCATTGGGAACCCCAAGAGGAAGGTATGATGAGTACAGCAGAAAGTTCTCCCTCAGTTACGAGACCAAGGTTTAATCGAACCAGTAGGAGCAAGGAAACACCCCAAAGGTGTTACTAGCTGAGCTTTGGCAGGGCGCACTACCGGTGCTAGTAGCAACATGGAGACCTGCACAACACAACCACAGAACTTTATCCCCAACTTGCGATGAGGTTGTCAATCTCACCGTGTTTTGTGGAAAACAAAGGATTAAACGTATCGAATGGAAAGAAGTAAAAGTTTGCAGAAAGTAAACACAAAGCAGTAAAGGATTGTAGATTGTATGTAAAGAAAAAGGATCGGGATCCATAGTTCACTAGAGGTGGCTCTCCTTAGATAAATAACATGCTGGGTGAACAAATTATAGCGGGGCAATTGACAAACACCGAGAAATCAATACATGCATATACTAATCATCTTGACTCCTTTGAGACTTGATTGGGCAATACAACATAATACATAGACCGCCATCCAACTGCATCTATGACTAATAATCCACCTTCAGGTTATCATCCGAACCCCCTCCAGTATTAAGTTGCAAGCAACAGATTATTGCTTTACGAACTGCGTGTAAGGTAAACAATACAATTGTTCTATGAACAAAGGATCGTTGTTTTTTCCCTAGTGGCAACATCACATCTAGTACCTTAGAGATTTCTGTCACTTCCCCAGATTACCAGAGGCATGAACCCACTATCGAGCATAAATACTAACTCTTGGAGTTCCTAGCATCTACTTGGACAAGGTAGCTACTAACAACAGAAAGCATGCAAGATCTCAAATAACAAAGACATGATAGAATCAATAATCAATCTGAAATAGCATCTCAATATCCATCGGATCCCCGTAAACACAACATGTATGGATTACAAATAGATGATCTTGATCATGAACGGAGCTCACAAGATCTAAACATGAAAGCACAAAGGAGGAGAAACCAGCCATCTAGCTACTACATCGATCCGTAGTCCAAGGATGAACTACTCATGCATCACACCGGAGGCTTGCATGGTGATGAAGAAGGCCTCCAGGGTGAATTCCAGTCTCTGGCAGGGTGCCGGGAAGAGCTTCAGATCCCTCCCGATCTAGCGATGGAGATGACGGCGACTACAGAAACTTTCGTGGATTTTTGATCGGGTACCTAGGGTTTTCGTCCCGAGGGCAACTTATAGGCGGAAGGAGAGGCCGAGGGGGTGCTGGGGTCGGCCAGACCACCCCCTGGCACGGTCCAGGCCTGGCCGCACGGCCAGGTGGTGTGGCCAGCCCCTGGCCCCTCTCCGTCTCATATTCTGGCACTTGATCCCTTCCGGAAAAATAGGCACTTTGGCTTTTGTCCCGTCCAATTCCGAGAATATTCATTTTTTGACTTTCCTGGAACCAAAAACAACATAAAACAGGCAGCTGGCACTGTGGCTCTTGTTAATAGGTTAGTCCAAGAAATCATATGAAAAGTACTCCAAAGTTGGAACAAAACACAAGAAAGTGGATAAAACCAAGCATGGAACATCAAAAATTATAGATACATTTGCAATGTATCAACATCCCCAAGCTTAACTCTTGCTCGTCCTCGAGTAGGTAAGTGATAAAAAGAAATAATTTTTGAGGTGACATGCACCATCAAAGACTTGATCAAAGTACTTCAATCATAACATGAAAGGAAAAGTTCTAGCAATAAGAAAAGAGACTATGATGCAACATGAAAAGGCACAAACAAAAGATTCATGAATAACAATGCTTTGCAAGACGTTTGTTTGTTTCACATAAAGAAAACATAGCATAATAGTATTCAGCTTGTCCCTCGATAGAGTAGCAAATATAAATGCATAGGACACCTTCAAAGTTCATAAGAGTGACTAGATACAATAGTTTAAAACAAGCAATAACAAGTTATGCATCAATCAACTAGTCTTGGAACAATGCACATAGAACTAAGAATGGTCACTATGCTCTCAAAGTAGGTGCATAAAGATAGAAGGTGGAGACTCAATATAATGGTGGAAGAAAGGCCTTTTGTAAAAGGAAGTAGGGATTCAAGTCTCATAAAGAGCTTCCAAAAATTATGGTACTTATAGCTTTCAGCTCTCATTGCCCCTAGCATAAGCATCTTTAAGGTGATTAAGGTTAAAGTGACATAACTAAGAGGATATGCTTGACAAGTTATAAATCGAAATCTCATGCCCCTTACTTACGAAGACTGATCCTCATGCTACTCAACTTCAGTCACGAGTAATCTCTTGTCATTGTAAGTATATGTGTATCATTAAGAACCGCCAACGGGGTACCCCTTGCATATGATACAGGAGCTTTCCCATAATCAAAATGACAAGGCAAGCAGACAATGAGCATCTCATCGATCTTTTTATTTTCTATTTGCATAGGTTTTTATTGAGGATGCTTCATAGAGTGCTCATTATGGTGATGCTGCAAGTTTCCACCGTGATTAGGCATGGCTTAGGATAGCGGCCCAGGCGTTTCTCTAACACACATACAAACTCCATGATCTTACAAGTTCCACTTTTAATTCACACCACCGGGATCCGTAAGCAAAAGAACATAATATCAACGGGGTACAAAGTACAAGTGCAATGTTGAAAGTGTTCACCATGGTACATGGTTCTGCTAATTTCAACTTATAAAGCGCAAGCATATACGCAACAAAGAAGGACCCAATGGTTCAAGTTTATTAGAGGCAAAAAAGTAAAGTGTGCCATCAAGTTCGTGAGAGCTTTCATCACTAGTTTTCTCATAACAAGTGAAAGGTAGACAAAAGCATGAATATACTTGGAATAGCATAAGCTAGTAGGTAGGTATGGTGGACTCTTTGGAATAACTTGGTTTAGGGAGTTGGATGCATGAGTGGAACTCATACTTTGTGGTGGAGGCTAGCAAAAGACTGGGAGAGACAAACTAAGAGAGCAATAATGGCCATAATCATGCAGAGCGACAAAACATCATTGATCAAAGCATAAAGTGATACTAAAAGTTGAAAACTAAAGGATCATAAAGGCTATGGTGACTTGTGAAAGTCATAACATGGTATATGCATGCGCCAAGTCAACCCAAATAAAGCATCAAAGGAGAATACCACTATACTATGCTTTAATATGCTAAAACAACGCATGATTCATCCAAGGCACAATAAGCAATCTCAATTGTTTATAACAAGTCATGCTACAACAAAGAATACTAAGCATAAAGCCAAAACAATATCAAGCATGGCATGACAAATCATAGCCACAGTAAAAAACGAGCTCTTTTTACCACAAAAGTATGAACTTTCGTACTCTTTTCCAAACCAAACCAAACTAATTGCAAACCAGTGTATGAAAGAGGGGGTCCAACCAACTTATTCAGAAAACCAAGAAAACTAAAAAAACAAAACAAAAACGAAAAAGAAGACGCTCCAAGAAAAACACAACTGTGCATGAAACAATAAAAATGAAGCGTTTGGAAGAAACCTGAAATTTTTATTGATGAAGAAGGGGATGCCTTGGGCATCCCCAAGCTTTGACGCTTGCACTTCTTGGATATTTCTTGGGGTGACACACGTGGAATCCCCAAGCTTGAGATTTAGTCCATCCTTCATCTCATTACTCATTTCCTTCCATACACCTGAAAATTTTCCTTCATACAAAACTTCACACAATCTCATTAGCAACATTAGTGCATTTAAGATAAATAAGTCTCAAGGTTCAGTACTAACACCAAATAAACTTCCATTAGAACACTATCTACTTTAGCACTTCCCTCAAAAAGCTCGATTCCCCAAAGGAACTCAAGAAGGAACTAACAAGAAGCAAATGCAGAAAATGGCAGAAATCTATCAAAACAGACCAGCAGGTAAAGACGAATTTGTTCGAAGACCTTCTGATGCTCAAATCAAAAAGTGTTGAACTAACGAAAGTTAGATAACAACCTGGGGCAGAAGCACAAAAAATTACAGCTCCATACAAAGTACAGAACTCTCTCAGGAATTTTTACGGTGAAGCACAGAAATCTGTTTCGGGACAGCAACTTTCCCAATCATTACTTCACTCTCATTAGAGGTTACCCTTGGCAAAAAAAAGGATAAAGAGTGGTTATTACTGAAGTAATAACTTACAAGACTCATCTAAAACTCTTGGGTTATCTCCCAACAAGTAATTTTCTTTAACGCCTTTAAGTTAGGCATAAGAAGCAAAGAAAGAATCAAGTGTTCTCAAATGAAGAAGCATTGAGACCAAATTTTGTTTTCATAGGAGAAGCAAAAGAAATCTTTTCTCTCTTTTTAGGGAAGTGTTCTATACCTTTCTTGAGTGGGAGTTGATATTTAATCGTGCCTTCTTTCATATCAATGATGGCACCAACAGTTCTAAGAAAAGCTCTTCCCAAAGTAATAGGACAAGAAGCATTATATTCAACATCCAAAACATAGAAATCAACGGGGACATAGGAATCATTAACCATAATAAGAACATCATTAAGACTCCCCATGAGTTTCTTTTTAGCATTATCATCAAGTGGGACATTCAAATAACAATCTTCAAGAGGAGGCAAATCAAGCATATCATAAATCCTTCTAGGCATAATAGAAACAATACTATCAAGATCACACAAAGATTTGAAATCAAAGTCATTCACTTTCATATTAATGATGGGTTCCCAACCATCCTCTTGTTTTATAGGAATAGAAGCTTTGTGTTTCATCTTTTCTTCCTTAATCTTTATGAGAGCATCAGTAATGTGTTTTATAAAGGCCATGTTCATAGCACTAGCATTAGGACTTTTAGCAAGCTTTTGTAGGAACTTAATAACTTCAGAGATATTGCAACCATCAAGATCAAAATCAACTTTATCATCTAAAGTAGTAGAACTATTACTAGCCTCAACACTAGTGGTGGTAATAGTAGAAACACTAATGTTTCTAGCAATTTCATCTTCTCTTTCCCACTTAGCATGTAATTCAGCTAATAGTCTAACATTTTCATCAATTCTTACTTGTATGGCATTAGTAGCTGCAAAGGGATTCTCATTAGTTTCAGGTTTAGCAGCCATTTATTCAAAGAAGATTGAGCTTCAGCCAAAGATGCTATATTTCTTTCAGCATTAGAGAGTTTTTCCTCAATAGTTTTATTGAAAGCAGTTTGTTTACCAATAAACTCTTTAAGCATAACTTCAAGTTCAGAGGGAACACACTTATTATTGTTGTAAGAATTTCCATAAGCATTACCATTGTTGGGAGGATAAGGTTTATAATTGTTGTTACCAAAATTGTTCCTATAAGCATTATTACCATAAGCATTGTTGCCAAAGTTGTTATTTCTTATGAAGTTCACATCAACTTGCTCTTCTTGAGCAACCAAATAGGCTAAAGGACCATTATTTGGATCAATATGGGCTTTCCCATTAACAAGCATAGACATAATAATATCAATCTTATCACTCAAGGAGGAGGTTTCTTCGACAGAATTTACCTTCTTACCTTGTGGAGCTCTCTCAGTATGCCATTCAAAATAATTAACCATCATATTATCCAATAGTTTTGTTGCAGCACCCAAAGTGATGGTCATAAAGGTAACTCCAGCAGCTGAATCCAATAGGTTCCTTGAAGAATAGTTCAATCCTGCATAAAAAGTTTGGATGATCATCCAAGCAGTCAGTCCATGAGTGGGACAATTCTTTACCAAAGATTTCATTATTTCCCAAGCTTGAGCAACATGCTCATTATCAAGTTGTTTAAACTTCATTATTTCACTTCTCATGGATATAATCTTAGCAGGAGGATAGTATTTTCCAATAAAAGCATCTGTGCACTTAGTCCAAGAATCAATACTATTCCTAGTTAAGGAATTCAACCATTCTTTATGTTTTCCTCTCAAAGAGAAAGGAAACAATTTCAGTTTAATAATATCACCATCTATATCCCTATGCTTTTGCATCTCACAAAGTTCAACAAAGTTATTTAGATGGGAAGCAACATCTTCATTACCAATACCAGAAAATTGTTCTCTCATAACAAGATTGAGCAAGGCAGGTTTTATCTCAAAGAAAGTATTTTCAGCCACAGGTGGAGCAATAGGAGTGCTCATAAAATCATTGTTGTTGGTGCTAGTGAAGTCACCCAACTTAGTGTTTTCAAGGGTAGTCATTTTTTTGGATTTTCAAATAAGAAAGGAAAACAAGTAAAACTAATTTTTTTGTGTTTTTTGAAGAACAAAACAAGCAAACTAAGCAAAACAAAAACAACAAAGTAAAGAGATTGGTTATGAGGGACTCCCCTTGTGAAGATGTCCTTGACTCCGCGGCAACGGCGCCAGAAAAGATCTTGATGCACTCGAGGATCGACATAGAGCTCGTTGGGAACCCCAAGAGGAAGGTATGATGAGTACAGCAGAAAGTTGTCCCTCAGTTATGAAACCAAGGTTTAATCGAACCAGTAGGAGCAAGGAAACACCCCAAAGGTGTTACTAGCTGAGATTTGGCAGGGCGCACTACCGGTGCTAGTAGCAACGTGGAGACCTGCACAACACAACCACAGAACTTTGTCCCCAACTTGCGATGAGGTTGTCAATCTCACCGTGTTTTGTGGAAAACAAAGGATTAAACGTATCGAATGGAAAGAAGTAAAAGTTTGCAGAAAGTAAACACAAAGCAGTAAAGGATTGTAGATTGTATGTAAAGAAAAAGGACCGGGATCCATAGTTCACTAGAGGTGGCTCCCCTTAGATAAATAACATGCTGGGTGAACAAATTACAGCGGGGCAATTGACAAACACCGAGAAAGCAATACATGCATATACTAATCATCTTGACTCCTTTGAGACTCGATTGGGCAATACAACATAATACATAGACCGCCATCCAATTGCATCTATGAGTAATAATCCACCTTCAGGTTATCATCCGAACCCCCTCCAGTATTAAGTTGCAAGCAACAGATTATTGCTTTACGAACTGTGTGTAAGGTAAGCAATACAATTGTTCTATGAACAAAGGATCGTTGTTTTCTCCCTAGTGGCAACAGCACATCTAGTACCTTAGAGATTTCTGTCACTTCCCTAGATTACCAGAGGCATGAACCCACTATCGAGCATAAATACTAACTCTTGGAGTTGCTAGCATCTACTTGGCCAAGCTAGCTACTAACAACGGAAATCATGCAAGATCTCAAATAAACAAGACATGATAGAATCAATAATCAATCTGAAATAGCATCTCAATATCCATCGGATCCCCGCAAACACAACATGTATGGATTACAAATAGATGATCTTGATCATGAACAGAGCTCACAAGATCTAAACATGAAAGCACAAAGGAGGAGAAACCAGCCATCTAGCTACTACATGGATCCGTAGTCCAAGGATGAACTACTCACGCGTCACACCGGAGGCATGCATGGTGATGAAGAAGGCCTCCAGGGTGAATTCCCCTCTCCGGCAGGGTGCCAGGAAGAGCTTCAGATCCCTCCCGATCTAGGGATGGAGATGACGGCGGCTACAGACTCTTTCGTGGATTTTTGATCGGGTACCTAGGGTTTTCGTCCCGAGGGCAACTTATAGGCGGAAGGAGAGGCCGATGGGGGTGCTGGGGTCGGCCAGACCACCCCCTGGCACGGGCCAGGCCTGGCCGCGCAGCCAGGTGGTGTGGCCGGCCCTGGCCCCTCTCCGTCTCGTATTCTGGCGCTTGATCCCTTCCGGAAAATAGGCACTTTGGCTTTTGTCCCGTCCAATTCCGAGAATATTCATTTCCTGACTTTCCTGGAACTAAAAACATCAGAAAACAGGCAGTTGGCACTGTGGCTCTTGTTAATAGGTTAGTCCAAGAAATCATATGAAAAGTACTCCAAAGTTGGAATAAAACACAAGAAAGTGGATAAAACCAAGCATGGAACGTCAAAAATTATAGATACATTTGCAATGTATCAGGAGGCGGATTATCCGCCCGCCTAGAGGGGCGGATTATCTGGCCAAGGCAAAAGGTCCGGCCGTAGTCAGAAAATCCGGGGAAAACTGAACCCCATACCGTGTGACGCGCCTTGCTCCCCTTTGTCGATTGAGGCCAGGTCGGATAATCCGGCCCTTGATAGGGCCGGATAATCCGCCCCCAGAACATATGTTTGCTGCATTTTGCTTTGTAGTTCTTTTTTTGGGGAAACACTGCATCACTCAATACACAGCTAAAAAATCCTTGATATTGTTATCTAACACACAAAACTATAGGAATCATGAATTGTTATTTCAGTGGGTTAATGGTGGATTTGGATCATGGAGGAGCTAGGGAAAGGAGGTGGCTAGTCACTACAAGAAAAGTTTCCTTGACTTGGCCCGACGATCGTTGTAGAAGGCGTGTCTTCCGCGATGAAATTCTCGGCTCAGCCATGGCCGATAGAAAACTTTTTTTTCCCGGTTTTGTGGCCCTCTACTACGACGGATCTGCTAAAAACATGCAGGAAGCTCGGCTGGCGCGTGGCAGAAGCAAGATTTTCATTTCCTCACGCGATGTTGACTCGCTGAAGTCTTTTGAGGCATGTGGGTCCTGGACGTCAGTGTCTCTTGTGGACCATACTTTTCGGTCGTGCCTCCCTGATTTGAACTCGATAATGTCGCTCGATGTGTCTGCCGTTTAGTGAGGCTGCTAGGTCCCACATGTCAGCCTCTCATTAGAAGGATCGTGTGTATGATGTAATTTTTTTGGTTTGCTCGCGCTACCCTGTTTTGAAGTTGATAGCACTGCTCGATGCATCTACCATTTAATCAACCTCCTGGGACCAACATGTCATCCTCTCATTAGAAGAAACGTGTGTATAATGGAATTTTTTTCCTTGACTATTGCCTCCATGATTTCAACTCGATAACGTTGCTCGATCTATGTGTCATCTAGTCACACTGCTGGGTCCTCCATGTTAGCCTCACATTATAAGAATCGCGTGTATGATGGAATTTGTTTCTTCGCTTGCGCTACCCTGTTCCGAACTTGATAGCGCTGCTCGATGAATCTACCATTTAATCAAACTCCTGGACCCCACATCTCATCGTCTCATTAGAAGAAACATGTGTATGATAGAATTTTTTCCCTCGGTCGCGCCTCCGTGTTCTGAACTTGATAGCGTTGCTCACTGCATCTACCGTGTAATCATGATGCATGGCCCCACATGTCATCCACTCATTAGAAGAAACGTGTGTATGATGGAATTTTTGTTGTTTTTTTAGGCTGCTGGGTCCCCCATGTGAGCCCCTCATTAAAAGAAACGTGTGCATGCTGGACTTTTTTCTCGCTCGTGGCTCCTTGTTTCAAACTTGGCAACGTCGCTCGAGGAAGAACCTGTATAAGGTCGCGCTACTGGGTCCCACATGCTGGTCTCTTTGTAAATCAAACCTGCGTATGGTGGACTTTTTTGGCCGCGTCCGCTGTTTTGACCTTGGCGACATTGCTCGATGTGGCAGTCGTGTATGGTCTTGCTGCTGAGGCCCCCATGCCAGCCTCTCTGTTATGTTCTTGCAGGTGGGTTCCTGATGCCAGCCTCTCTGTACAAGTATTTAACTTTTTTCAAACCCGACCATTAAACTTGAGGGATGCTGCAGGCTGGTGGGTCCGCGATGATAGCCTCTCCACAAAGCAATATTGCTAGAAGAAAAAATGTAAACCCAAGATAATTTTATGTCAAGCATAGAGAATCAAACTCAAGACTTCAAAACACATATAAACCATGTGCGTTGCCACAATGACAAACAAAATAGATGAACATTCTCATTAAAAAGCTTTATAGTACCTATAACTTATATATTAGCCTTCGTAAAAAGATTTTATGTGCCCATGGTATCTCTCTTATTAAAATAAAAGGGAAGCAATCCTGGCATCTCAATTTATTAAATGCCAGATAATGGAGTAGTTTCTTAAAAACATGGATAAGCGGGTTTGTTGTTTTTGTTTTAAAGGGCAATTCCAAAAACACCGAATTAAACATTTTGGGCTATTCTACATCTACTATACTCAATGGGGCATACTCCATGCGGTATTCTCCATGGGCTCCGTGATAAATATTTAAATGGGTTGTCGTCAGCATGTCCCCTGACCCCTACAAGGCTGAATTAAATTGTTCTGGGCTAAAGAGAGGCTGAATGGGCTAGATTTTACCTCCTCTTCAGTAAAATTTGCATTATGTTGTGGCTCGGCCGGATTCGGAACACAGACCTCACTACTAGAGGAAAAAAAATAATTATTTTGACATATATTCATGTAAAAATATCTAAAAAACAAGGGACACAGACCGCGTGCGCCAAAACTGGACTGGTATCCAATGACTTCACTTGGTACCCTCTCATTTCTGTCCAAAACACATTCAATGGTTCAGATGACACATAGGCAAAAGCTCTAGTGCATGTAGCCCAGTAGGAGTGACATAACTTTTTTACAAATTCAGTAGGATTTGAAAGATCCAGTAGTATAGAATAAGACAGAAAAAATATCGACAGATTCCTAGTTCATATTCAGCAGCACTTGACCGATTCTGCAGCATTCCAAAGTGACTGTTTCATCTATACAGACACTGAAACTCAATAGAAGTACAGAGAGAACCCGTTCATGTTTCAGCTCTAAAAACCTGGTCGCACGATTAGTTTGCGCTTTTCTCCAAACACACTTGATCATTGGATCAAGCATAACTAACGATCAAGTATGCTTTTGTGTGCATACCTCCTCTTCACATTAATACCAGTGTGACCCCCATATATATGCATCCCAAAATGCCCAAGCCTCATCTAGATTGTGACAAAGCCAAGTTTAAAAAGGAAAGCAAGACCATCTACTACACTTGATCGAAACAAGTACCAGTACATCAGTATTAGTTCTAGACAATACCTTAGTAATAGTAACGACATAACACTTGACAGATTGAGTAGCATTTGAAGCTTGAGCAGTACAAAATAAGATAGAAAAAATATCTACAAATTCCCAGTTCATATTCAGCACCACTTGACAGATTCAGCAGCATTTCAATGTGACCGACTCCGCAGTATAGACAATGGACAAAACAAATGACAGATTCACCAATGCAGACATTGAAATTCAATAGTTGTAGCACGACCATGACTCAAAAGGAAAGAGAGTCCATATTCAGCACTCGATCGGTCGATCTAAACAAGTACCAGTACATATGTATTACTACAAAATACATTAGCAGTAGCAAGTTAAGACCTCCATACAAAATATTCGGCATAACGCAACAGCGTGTCAAGTGCTGGTCGGGTAGCACTTTCTTTCCTGCCTATTATGCTTTCCTTGTCACACCGACGCCTGTGGGCCCACTATGTCATCAGCGTACATTGGAAATAGGTATACATTGCCACCTCTCCCCATACAAATTGAATCAGTCACCAACATAAAGTAGTAATTAATTAGTATGATGTTACATATCTTAACATTGGGATCATCACAAAGAATATTTAGATGTTTTATCTCACTTTTGAAACTTGTTGATGCAATACTCCTAATCCACAGGGAATTCTGACGAACGGTTCACAAGCTTCCAGGTAACACTATGCCTGCAACAGGTACAACCTGAGCCCTTCCAGGGCGACTTCGGCCGATGATGGCCTGCTCGTCAGCTCAGATGTCACCACCATTTCGACCGCATGGAGATCATGCCACAGAGATAGCGACCAAAGCTTCACCTTGTACAACGGTGATTCACACGCCCCTGAACTGACGAACCTGTGGGATATGATGATGTCTATGGTATGGCCATCACTGTGGGCGACGAATACGGTGTCCTCTTTCCCGATGCCGATGATATCCACTCTCCGCGAGCCTCCTGTGGGCACCGGCTTATACGGCTCCTAGTGTTTGTGGCTATAGGGCATTATGGGCGCAGTCCTTGAGTGGGAAACTTTGAGGTGGCGGATGAGCTCTGCCATAGGTGTTAGCTCTATAGACGTGGTGATGAACTCGCATCCAGGCTCCGTGCAGACATGCTGGCCGTGAAAGCACCAGATTATGTGGTTGTAGACGTTGTTGTAGGGGACGAATGTCCCGCAGTGGTCATTGAGGCATCTGCTACCTTTTCCGCCCACGACTTGGCGATACAGCTCCTTGGAGCATGCGGCTAGCCAGGTGGTGATGGTAGTGTCCAGATGCATAGCTATTTCGTTGAAAACATCATCGCCGACCTTGCTCCAGGCGTCGTGCAGTGGGTTGTGCGTCGATTGCAACATCGGGATGGATTGGGGGAACAGGTCGGACCAGAGTATGACTATCAGGGTTTTTTTGGACAGGGGTGGTGCGGCCTGCAAGATTCAATGCAGTGGGCGAGATGGCGAGGAAAATGTGTGAAGCGTGCATTGGAGACGATCCCAAATGCGGGGCCAGGCAGCGTTGGCGAGTGGGGATAAAAACAGCTGAGATGGGGAAGATGGGATGGCCCTTTGAACGAGTTTTTTTTCAATGCCTCTGGAGCTGCATCCAGGACGCCGATTAGCGTGGCTGGCATGCTGCAATGCACTAAATTAACCATCTGAAATCCTGGCACATTTTATAGCTAGGCCGGCACGCTGTCGTGCGCTAAATGAACCATGTCACAACCTGGGCCATTATAGCTAGGCCGGCAAACTGCCATGTACACTGACTAGAGTTACTACTGCTGTCATGTTTGACTAGATGGTGTTTATTTACAGCTTCTATTTTCCTAAAAAATAGTACTCCTACCTAGTAGTAATACACTTGTACCAGTACAGTATGTATTACTACTAGCAATAGAGTACAACGAACAATCATCTCGTTAGTTCCGCTGCATACAGGAGTTGTACTACACCTACCCACTTGATTGTTAGGTACACCAACACAGCACAACTCTTGTATGCGGCGGAACTAACAAGATGATTGTTTAGTTTGCTAAAAAGGATTATATTGTGGAACAGGAGGTAGTACAATAGTAGCAGTAGTACACTAGATGTTTGTTTTGCAGTTTTGCTGCAAACATAGTACAGTAAATACCTCCAGATTGGAGCCTAGCGCGATCAAGTACCACGGTGTTCCAACATGATGCATGATAACGGAAGGTGTTCAAGCACTTCTTTATAAAATATTTATAATTAGAAGCGAACAGTCACTACATTAATACACCTACGATATAGTAAATTGTCCATCAAATGATGGGTGATAACCTGCACATCTGATCACCTTCTCGCAGTTATCATGATCAAATACTATCACCTTAAAGGAAGTGGTGGCAAGCTTCTTGAATACCAGAAAGTATCCTACCTTCCAGTCATGTGGTTTGACAAAATCTAGCCATCCTTCGTTAAGGATTACCTTGCCATCTTGCTTCTGCACCTCGACGTCCCAACTGCAGGCTTTGCATATCTTCAGCTTGATGGCCTCTGGATATTCACCGCCAAACGTTGGCAAAAAGGAGTTGGGTATGCTCCACACGTCTAACCCTCCCAGTATTAATAGCACCTTGCAGAACTCGTCACAGGTGTTCTCCACGTTGGTGTTCCTGGCTCGCCCCTCCATCCAGACTGCACAAGGCTCTCTTGTCTTCTTCAATGATGAATCTATCCAAGCTTGAGCTTCTTGCCCGAACACTGCAAAAAAAATCCCGTGGATAGATAATGTCTCTACCAGCTGTCAAAAATTGTGAAATAGTATAGTATTAGCTGATAGAGTACAATACAAGATCAGCTAAGAAAGTAAAGTGGAGCAATTTTCTTATTGAAGTACACAAATTAAAGTCTTAAATCTAGCTAGCATGAACATCGGTTATATTAGTACTACTTCCAAGGTCTAGGCATCACATTAGTGCAGTTCTTTATCGAGCAGTACAGATACCGAACACCCAGGAACAGACGAACGGACGAACATGATGAGCTCTATTTGCTGCCGATCCTAGAGATGCATACATATACTCGAAATTTTGGCAAAAATTAGGGTAGGTCAGTAGACGCCCTAACTTGCCCAAATTAAAGGGACCTCCGCCCCTGAGACCAATCTAAAGCAAAACTTACCGAGTGGCCTCCCAAATCATCATTAGCCGTGGATCAATCAATACAAATTTTGAACTTATTATTACAGTTCACCGTAGATCTAGCCCCGGAACTAGCTTGCATGTGTAAAACTGAACTGTAGTATACAAACGGGTTAAATGCACTAGATGAGAACTATACTCAACACCAACCCAATGTTAACCAAGCACTAATAAAAGCTTAACCGCATCTCATCATCAAGATCAAGGGTTTCGGGGATTATGTACATACCGCACTGCCACCGTGATGTCTGAGGGATGCAACGGCTCTATAGATGAGGTTACAGGGCCCAACGCCTGCATCCGACCCGCCTAAGACGAGTAAGCTGCAGCGGTGGTGGTCGTCAATGGAGGGAAGCGCAATGGTGATTAAGGAGTGTTGTGTGAGAGAGGGATGGGGCTGGGGCTTGTTAGGGAATAAATACGGCGAGGTTACACGAATGTTGTGGACAAAGCAAACCTTGCCACCAATACAGTATTACTAGTTGTCATGCAAAAATTAATATCCTAGAAAATTGGGCACAACAGCTTGAGTGCTTGAATAGGGAAACATCAAACACATACTATGAAAGTATATTATTACGTACATGGTGCCTAGTACAAGAAATAGTGGAAATGATGTTGCAAGTACTGATACTACAATACAGTATGAAAGTAATACGTACATAGTACTGTACATTACATGGTGACAAGTACTAGCTATAGAAATGATGTTCTGAGTGCTCATAATCAGCTTTTCGGTATTTTGGTCAAACTTCACATAGTTCTAACGAGGCAGGGTTGGCATGAACCACATTCGCACCTCAAATATTTGCTCTCTATGTCCCACTCCAGTGTAGTTAAGTGATGAACCTATGGCAGCCCCCCCCATTGACGTGCATACGGCTCCAATCTAGAACTGGTTGTGGGCGATGTTGGCAGCACATGTGTGTAGCAAACACAAAGTCTCCTCTGAACACTGGCAGAGCTTCGTCAACATCGGCAGCACCAGGTTCGGAGTTTGTAGGGGCTCGAGGATGAATGGATGGTTGATTCCCACAAACACTGACCTCCCTTCAAGATTATCCCTTCTGATCCAGTCCGGTGCTATAGGGTCATCCAAATTAAGGGCCCTCTAGAA
The DNA here is from genome assembly GCA_916181665.1 of Avena sativa. NCBI lineage: Eukaryota > Viridiplantae > Streptophyta > Magnoliopsida > Poales > Poaceae > Avena > Avena sativa. Next base: position 230,751,439 of record OV702291.1, read on the forward strand.
AACGTGGCAGCGGAGCGAGGAATAAGAGAGAAGTTCTCTACCCATGTATGATATAGGATTACCATGGCTGCTGGTTCATGCACCCCTGGTGTGAATCCACAAGATATCCTAGCCAAGCTCTGCCAAGTACCAGCTACGTAATGCAATATCTTCAGCCTTGGCATCATCACCGGCTTGGACGTTTGCTGGCTCTTAAATTACTGGAGCCTGTATGACACGCGGGCCTGCAAGTATACCTATGTGTGCATTTCAGTTAGCAAAAGTATCACGAACAATGTAGTTGTAAGTAATTTATAAATTTTACTTTTAAATAGCGGGACTCGCTCCTCTTGTTTGCTTCCCAGACAAGAACATATCCTCGCGGTTCTGTCACCGCATATATGCTTTCAATAGAACCGCTGATTAGACACTTGGCAATGGCATCGACATATGTTGCTGGTGCAAGATAGTCATTTTGAAGGATAATCTAGTCCCTGTCACAAGGAAAATCTATGGAAGCAATGAATTTGTCAAACACCGCCATCGCGCTGTAGTGCCATTGATTGTCAAATCTGTACGGTTTCTTTGCTATTTGTATCTTCAACAGCTTGATATTCGCGTGCTTGTAGAGGTAAGTGCATGGGGGCCAGGGAAACAGTGGTTACCCAATGGATAAATGTCAACACGCTGCACACATGGCAGCTCAATACGTGCCATACTATAGACATTTTGGAGGTACCAGCGCCCCAGGTGCTTTACAATCACAATCCATTCTCGGTTGGCACCAACCCAGCGACCCTTGTTTTCAAATCCTTCATCATCCCATGTTTCGGGTATGTCCTCATCAACTGGTACAAATGCTTCTACTATGGGATTGTCTAGTGGCATTAGCAACACGTTAATGCCCTGCAACATATTTTCCTCATATCTAGGGGCATGGAAGGTGTTTGACAAAGGGGGGAGTGCTAGCTAGGTTTGCGGAAAAACTACTATCTGAAAGATGCAGAAACATGATGAATAAATCATGAATGCATGCAGACAAACACACCAAGGAATAAGGTCTTGTTTGTATTAAAGAAAAAGTGTAGGAATTGTTAAGTTTCCTATGCTGGCACTGTTCAGAGGAATGGACCAGAGGAAAAAATGCAGGTAATTTTCCTATGATTGATTAACAAGATTAGGGGCCTCTTTCTATCAATGGTTTTTAAAAAACGTAGGAATAGAAAAAACACAGGATTGACATGGTAGGTACAGTAAATTCATATTAGGACTTAAAAACGCGGGAATTTTGTAATAGGTGTATTTGGATGGTGAATAGGAAACAAACACAGGAGGTTTGCAGGAATATAGTGTAAGCACATTGGACTTCTCAAAGGAGAAATAGAATGAGGGTCCATTTGATTCAAAGGATTTCGCTAGGAATTTTGTAGGATTCAATCCTATAGGAAATTTTCCTACGACGGCTGTTTGATTGGTAGGATTGATTCCCATAGGATTTTTTCCTAAGGATTCCTTTGTACTAGTTTTCATAGGAAATCAAACATCCACCCATACCTCTTTTTCAGATTCCTATGGTGGAATCAAATACACTTTGGTTCACATGAATTCCTATAGGATTGGAGTGAGCATGACATTGTAATCCTATATTTTTCCTATTCCTACGATTTTCCTATCCTACAAATCAAATAGGCCCTGAGGTTGGAGATCATGTTTAGATTCTTATGGAATGGAGGGCATAGGAACTAAGAAGTGACTCCATAGGAATTTTATATCTTCCAAAATCCTATGGGTTAGAATCCTCTAAAACTCATATGCAATTCTTCATATCCAACTAGGACTTCATTTTCAAATCCCTACGCGTGCAAAGAACAAGAATGAGGTCCCAAGAGACACGATAACATCATAAATATACTCTCCCGTGAGGTTTGACTTTGTTTTTACCATGTTTTAAAGTAATCCTATGTTTTTGTATTCATGTAAACAGAACAGCCAACTTTTTACAGAAATCTTGTGTTTGTAAAACACATGAAACTTAAAATATAATGCCAGCCTTGATTGGCTAATACACCTTCCATTATGGGTATCAACAATCCTAGTCGTTCTTGTGTTTCCAGATTAGTATGTTTGGAGGAGGGGGACACTGAAGCAAAAGTCTTGGGCCTCTTTCGATCGCAGGATTGAGAACATAGGAATTTCACAGGTCTGCTGGTGAAAAACAGGCGATTATAAAACGCAGGAAAATTACCTACGTGATTAGCACAATGAGAGTTGAGCCTCAAGTAGATGTTCCAATTCCTACAGGATTTAAGCATGGGTGGGGGGTTGCAGTTCAAAAGAATTTGCGTACCATGATTCCTTTGATCCAAATTCAATCCATAGGAAAGAATCTAAGGATTTGAGTCCTACAAAAATCATGCAAAACTGATTTTTTACCTACTCGTCATGGTCTAGTGGCCATGTCTGTGGGTCAAAGTGAAGTAGGCAGGGCAAACCAAACGGGAGACCAGGATCTTCCGCAATCCCTCGATGCATGCCAACCATGCCGTGAGCCAGCGAGCGGTGCTCAGAAGATCGGCGCGACCGGTGATGTTGCTCAGCGGTCCATAGTGGAGGTTGCCAAATCCGATTGTCTGGCTGTAGCGCTCAGATATCTTACGCTTCATCGCTCCATATGTCGTTCCGAGGAAGAGTACTGCGGAAGATTAGTCGGGATGGGTTCGCGGTTTCTACCTTTCTGCAAGGGTGGAGAGGGGCTACTATGGTGCATAAGTAGCCGGAGTGGCAGAGGATTACGATGAGGGGCGCCGGGCAGTTCTCTTCCGGTTGTCGGATCAACTACTCCAACCCAGTATATTAGGGAAAAACTAACGCAAGACTTTAACATAGACGCTTATGCAAAAGAAGGAATAATAACAGAAAATTAGATATAGTAGTATTTCTAAAATGCTCCAGCCCGCAATGCTGGCCCCTAGTTTGAGGCGCTACTGTTTTTTTTCGGTAGGCAGCGGGATAGCAAATCACACCGTGCCAAAGAAAAAAGTTTAAAATGTCCTCAAATTTTCTTTGCGTGTGGGGATGGTGATGTCGCACTGAAGGAGAGAGCAAACACAATTTTTTTTGAATGCATATATATTACTCCTTCCGATTTATATAATATTCTCAGATTTATCTAGATTGGAATGTATATAGTCATGTTTTCATGCTAGATTTATCTAATGCTTGGAAACTTCGAGTGGCCAACATTGTTACCATGACATGATTCACCCATTTACTCCCAAATATGGGAACATCACGGATGGTGGGAGTACAATTTACATCAAGGACCTAAAAATGGAGAAAATTACATAGAGGTCCTTACATTTAGGACGAAGCACCCTAAAAATAAGCAAGGGAAATAGTCGGGTCCAACTCCTTCTCGAGAGAGAATAGCCATACTCTTCATACTACTTTCTGTTCGTTTGTTTTCAAAATATATGGCCAAATTTGGCGACATGAAAATTCCTGGACATCGGATCATCATCAGCATAAAGTATGATGTAGATATGGCCATGACCTTGGTCGTTCGCCTTGAAATCCAAGAATGTTCATACTCACCGACAACTAATAAAATTAAATACACTTAAATTTTACCACTTGCTTTTAGGTTCGAATTTTACACGTAAGGATGGAGGGATTACATTTTAAATCTAGGACCTAAAAATGTAAAATTTTATCGAGGTCCATACATTTAGCACAAAGCACCCTAAAATTAAGCAGGGAAAACAGTCATGTTTTGCTCATTCTCGAGAGAAAAGTTGATCAAGCCATACTCTTCATACGACTTCCTCTTCGTTTGTTTTCCAAATATGCCAAAATTTGGCGGCGTGCAAATTCTTGGATATGGGATCATGAAACATCAGCATAAAGTATGATGTAGATATGGCCATGACCTTGGTCGTTCTTCTTGAAATCGAAGAATGTTCATACTTATCGACAACTAATAATCTTAAATACGTTTAAATTTTTAAAGTTGCTTTTCGATTTGAATTTTACACTTACGGATGGTGGGAGTATATTTTACATCAAGGTCCTAAAGAAGGTAAAATTACATCGAGGTCCATACATTTAGCACGAAGCACCCTAAAATTAAGCAGGAAAAACAGTCATGTTTTGCTCCTTCTCGAGAGAAAAGTTGATCGAGCCATACTCTTCATACTACTTCCTCTTCATTTGTTTCCAAAATATGGCCAAATTTGGCCGCATGCAAATTCTTGGATATGGGATTAGGAACCATCAGCATAAAGTATGATGTAGATATGTCCATGACCTTGGTCGTTCGTCTTGAAATCCAAGAATGTTCATACTCATCGATAGCTGATAATCTTAAATACGTTCAAATTTTATCACTTGCTTTTAGGTTCGAATTTTACACGTACGGACGCTGAGAGTACATTTTACACCAAGGACCTAAAAAAGGTAAAATTACATCGAGGTCCATACATTTAGCACGAAGCACCCTAAAATTAAGCAGGGAAAATATTCATGTTTTGCTCCTTCTCGTGAGAGAAGCCGATTGAGCCATACTCTTCATACTACTTCCTCTTTGTTTGTTTTCAAAATATGGCCAAATTTGGAGGCATGCAAATTCTTGGATATGGGATCACGAATCATCGGCATAAAGTATGATGTAGTTATGGCCATCACCTTTCTCGTTCATCTTGAAATCAAAGAATGTTCATAGTCAGTGACATATAATAATCTTAAATATGTTTAAATTTTACAACTTGCTTTTAGGTTCAAATTTTACATGGATGGTTGGAGTACATTTTACATGAAGGACCTAAAAAGGTAAAATTACATCGAGGTCCATACATTTAGCATGAAGCACCCTAAAATTAAGCAGGGAAAACCGTCATGTTTTGCTCCTTCTAGAGAAAGAAGCTGATTGAGCCATACTCTTCATACTACTTCCTCTTTGTTTGTTTTCAAAATATGGCCAAATTTGGGACCATGCAAATTCTTCGCTATGGGATCATGAATCATCAGCATATAAAGTATGATGTAGATATGTATGACCCTGGTCGTTCGGCTTGCAATGCAAGAATTTTCATATTCATTGACAACTAATAAACTTAATTACTTTTAAATTTTACCACTTGATTTTATGTTCAAAATTTACACGGACGGTGGGAGTACATTTTACAGCAAGGACCTAAAAAGGTAAAATTACATCGAGGTCTATACATTTAATTACCATGGAGCACCCTAAAATTAAGCAGGGAAAACAGTCGAGTTCGGCTCCTTCTCAAGATAGCAGCTGGTCGAGCCATACTCTTCGTACTAGTTCCCTCTTTGTTTGTTTTCAAAATATGGCCCAATTTGGCGACATGAAATTCTTGGATATGGGATCGTTAATCATCAATGTAAAGTATGATGTAGAGATGGCCATGACCTTGGCCGTTTGTCTTGAAATCCAAGATTGTTCATACTCATGCATAAATAACCTTAAATTTGTTTCACTTTTACCACTAACTTGTAGGTTTGAATTTTACACGGATGGTAGGATTACATTTTACATCAAGGACCTAAAAAGGGGGAAATTACATCGAGGTCCATACAATTAGCATGATGTACCCTAAAATTAAGCAAATAAAACAGTCTGTTTGGCTCCTTCTCGAGAGAGCAGATGATCGAGTCGTACTCTTCATAGTATTTCTTCCTCTTCGTTTGTTTCTATCAAGGACCTAAAAGGGGAAAATTACATCGAGGTAAAAAAATTTAGCACGAAGAACACCTTAAAATTAAGCAAAGGAAAATAGTTGGGTTCGGCTCCTTCTCGAGAAAGAACCTGACCAAGCCATACTCTTCGTACTACTTCCTCTTCGTTTGTTTTCAAAATACATGGCCAAATTTTGCGCCATGCAAATTCTTCGATATGGGATCATGAATCATCAACATAAAGTATCATGTACATATGTCCATGACCCTGGTCGCTCGGCTTGAAATGCAAGAATGTTCATACTCATTTAAAACTAATAAGATTAAATACGTTTAAATTTTACCACTTACTTTTGTGTTCGAATTTTACACGGATAGTGGGAGTACATTTTACAGCAAGGACCTAAAAAGGGGTAAAATTACATCAAGATCCATACATTTAGCACGAAGCACCCTAAAATTAAGCAGGGAAAACAGTCATGTTTGGCTCCTTCTCGAGAGAAAAGTTGATCGAGCCATACTCTTCATACTACTTCCTCTTCATTTGTTTCCAAAATATGGCCAAATTTGGCCGCATGCAAATTCTTGGATATGGGATTAGGAACCATCAGCATAAAGTATGATGTAGATATGTCCATGACCTTGGTCGTTCGTCTTGAAATCCAAGAATGTTCATACTCATCGATAGGTGATAATCTTAAATACGTTTAAATTTTGCCACTTGCTTTTAGGTTCGAATTTTACACGTACGGACGCTGAGAGTACATTTTACACCAAGGACCTAAAAAAGGTAAAATTACATCGAGGTCCATACATTTAGCACGAAGCACCCTAAAATTAAGCAGGGAAAATATTCATGTTTTGCTCCTTCTCGTGAGAGAAGCCGATTGAGCCATACTCTTCATACTACTTCCTCTTTGTTTGTTTTCAAAATATGGCCAAATTTGGAGGCATGCAAATTCTTGGATATGGGATCACGAATCATCGGCATAAAGTATGATGTAGATATGGCCATCACCTTTCTCGTTCGTCTTGAAATCAAAGAATGTTCATACTCAGTGACATATAATAATCTTAAATATGTTTAAATTTTTAGAACTTGCTTTTAGGTTCAAATTTTACATGGATGGTTGGAGTACATTTTACATGAAGGACCTAAAAAGGTAAAATTACATCGAGGTCCATACATTTAGCATGAAGCACCCTAAAATTAAGCAGGGAAAACCGTCATGTTTTGCTCCTTCTAGAGAGAGAAGCTGATTGAGCCATACTCTTCATACTACTTCCTCTTTGTTTGTTTTCAAAATATGGCCAAATTTTGGAGCATGCAAATTCTTCGCTATGGGATCATGAATCATCAACATATGAAGTATGATGTAGATATGTATGACCCTGGTCGTTCGGCTTGCAATGCAAGAATTTTCATATTCATTGACAACTAATAAACTTAATTACGTTTAAATTTTACCACTTGATTTTATATTCAAATTTTACACGGACGGTGGGTGACGAGGGTTTAACTCGTCAATGTCCATTGTTATGGACTTGGGTTTTGGAGAAGGAGGGAGCACTGGAGACATCTATCGGCTAGCAAACAAGCACACAGGGGACAAAGAATTTACCCAGGTTCAGGCCTCGTAGAGGTCCCTACTCCTGCTTGTCTGCTCTTGGAATTATCAAGGGAGTCGAAAGTTACAATGGTGCGCAGATGAAATCTGGCGAGGGTTGTGGAAAGTAGGGTTTTGTGTGTCCTCCTCGCCGCCCCCTCCTAGCCTTTATATAGATAGGCTAGGTCTCGGGTAACAGGTCGAGTCGGTTATAAGTTAGGGTTTTCCCCTTCAAACTTTCTATCTTTAGCTTCTTCTTGTCCTTCAAGCAATTGAGAGTCCATAGGTTACTCGAGTCCCTCCATCCGGGCCTTGGAGACACCGTGGGCCTGTACGTATTTGGGCCGTATATACCAAGCTCGAGTACCTGTAGGGTATACCCATGTCAGTAGCCCCCGAGGGTCTAGTGGAATCGCAGATTCGACTAGGGACTTTTGAAGCCTTCGAGTGCCTGAATGAGTATATTTCGATTGCTTTTATTTGTGTCATAGGGATTGTTGATATACGTGCCTGACATAACCGAAGTATCGGTATAAGTTAACCACCTTAGGGTGAAACAACGCAATCTACTCAAATTCGAGTCCCCGGACTCGAATCAGGAAAAGTGCTGGTGTAATTCGACACAGGCCGCGGAGGTCTTACAGGAGTTGAATTCCAGTTATATGGGTGTGAGCACTTGACGCATCCGTCAAGGCATGTTCATCGTGCCTGTGGGCACGGATATGTTTCTGGTAGTGCGCAGTTAAATGCGTTGCCAGGCCTTATTCAGGTCTTACCTTCACGCCGTAGGCGCGGAATCTAAATTTTATCATCACGGAGACGATTCGGGTAACCCAGGAGATGCAGTCTCTTTGTAGGGGAAAAATTATGAGGCGGTGTCGCCATGAGTTTCGAGTGTGGATGTTATCAACACATAGTTTTTGTTCAAATAATCATAGGGTGCGCGGCCAGCGCTCCCTATGGGAGTAGCCCTCGAGTGCCTGGTTGAGTCGAAGACTCAGGCAGGGACTAAAACTTTTGCGACTGCTGTCGTCTTTTGCTTGCTTGTTCAGTTGATGACCCAGGCAGGTACTAAAACACTTTCGCGACTGCTGTCGTCTTTTGCCTGCTTGTTTCAGTCGATGACTCAGGCGGTTAAAATATTTTCGTGACTGCTGTCGTCTTTTGCCTGCTTGTTTCCGGCGCTCCCTATGGGAGTAACCCATGTTCATAATCAAACTATGTTTCGAGTGGTTGGGTTTGCTTTCTGTGATTGTCCATGTTCCTGCAACAAGAAAAGAAAAGTCATAGGGGGCACGGCCAGCGCTCCCTATGGGAGTAGCCCCGAGTGCTTGGTGGAGTCGAAGACTCCATCAAGGACTAAAATAGTCGAAGTTCTCCACTGCATAGCCTTGATGACGTCAGTGCTGACGCTTGTATGACCTTAGTTGCCCGCGTGAGCGATTTTGACGGGACGTGACGAGCCGTGGGTCCCACTTTCTGACTTTGATTTGACTAGGCGTGCGTAATCTTATTTTTAACTGTGCCTCCTCGATTTCCATGCGTAATGGTAGAAGTGGGGTGACGGTTCGCGCTTCCTCTTCTCCACGTGTCCTACGCGATGCGTGCCACACGTCTAATAGGGTTTTTGTCAGCCGTTGGATTGCATCTTCCAGGGGTTAAGTAGCGATGCCACGGCGGTAATTTTCCCATCAGTGTTCTTTCTTCCTTGTTGCCGTCGCCATTGCCCTTTGCTTTCCTGCTTTTCCCTGCGCCCATCTTCTCCACGACGCTGGACCAGCTCCGTTCGTTCCCCAGCTATTTTCTTCGCTCTCATCGCCGCCGTGCAATGGGGAAGAAGAAGGGAGGGGCTACCGCTGATTCCGCGGCCACCCTCGTTGCAGCGAAGAAAAAGGGTGGCTCCACTGCTGCGGCCACCAGTGCCGCCGCCGCCAGGAAGAAGAAGGTCGCGGGTACCTGCGTGACGAATGGCGCATGGCGCCCCTCTATCATCAAGGCGTCGGATCTCCGTCTTCTTCGCCAAGACGGAGTGATTTCTGCATCAGTCGTCGATTCGCGTGTCCCCAGCGGCGAGACCATTCCTGTGCCTCCCGCTGGTTATCGAGTGATGTTTCTTGCATTCATCATTCGCGGTCTTTCCTTGCCTCTTCACCCCTTTCGTCGGGGTCTTCTGTGTTTCTATGGGCTCCAGCTCCATTAGCTATCCCCAAACTCTCTCCTCCACATCACTTGTTTCATCACCCTCTGCGAGTGCTGGCTCGGAATCGAGCCGCACTTTGGTCTTTTCAAACGCATTTTTAAATTGAAGCGCCAGTCCGCATCTGGCTCTTTAGTTTATGACGTAGGTGGTTGCGGAATCCATGTTGACCCATCCGCCACCTACTTCGATATCAAGCTCACCAAGTCCGTTCAGGGATGGAGGGACAGATGGTTTTATGTGCGCGACCAGAAGGCCAAGGACGAGCACTTTGGACTCGTGCCCTTTGATCCCGCGACTCCCTACAAGAAGATGCGTTCTTGGAAGAACGTGATCATGCCTTCCGAACTCGCGGAGACAGACGTGTTATATCAGCGCGTCTGTGACCTCGAGAGTCGCATAGGCACAGAAGAGGGAGGCTGCGCCCTTGTCAGGACTTGGCTACATCGTCGCGTCCAGCCTCTCCAGGCCAGGGTCCATCCCATGTTCCAATGGGGTGGTGCTGATGATCCCACTCGCGTGTCTGCCGATGGCATGTCCGCGAGTGAGGTAGATAAGAGGGTGGGACTGGTCATAAAGTATACCCTCAAGGATGTGCTTCCGAACGAGCTAGTCGTTCCTCCTTTCGATTCTTCGAATCCTCCTCCTGAGGTATGGTTGTGCTACGTAGTAGCGTATTTTATCGATTCCGTCTTCTGTTGCTTATCTGTTTTACTTTTTGTATGCAGGAGGGGGCGGTGTCGCCTTGCATGCCTCCCCTTCCTGAGGGGATCATTCCTCATGAAGCTTTGGAAGAGGACCAGTCTGAGTCGACTGTCTGTTCCGATGTGGAAGAGGAAGCCCCCGAGTCCGAGAGTCCGGATACTCGCAAGCGTTCGCGTAGAGAGGATTCCGACGCGTCGACTCCTTCCACTCCAGGAGGCGCGGCTGTTGGTGCGGAGTCACCAATTCCCGCCGTTCCTGTGAGGGCTGTGGCACCGTCTTCTCGCAAGAAGATGCGATTGCCCAAGGAGTCTTCGTCGGAGTCGACGGAGGCCACATTTGATCTTGATAGATTTGACTGGTAAGTTTGCTAGTGCATTCGCTCGTCACTTGTTTTCTTCTTGTTGGCTTTTCCCTAGAGTTTTCCTTTTCTGAGTGCGGATTTTGTCTTGCAGTCAAGAGGCGTCGTCATCTTCTGGTGACGTCGAATTTTTGAAGGATTCAGGAGTCACGACCTCAAAGGCCAAGATAGAGGTCGAGCATGCTCCTTCTCCTCCGGCGGCAGCCCACTCCGGGCACAATTCTTCGAGCTCTCCTCATGTAGGGGAGCATCGAGTAGTAGCTCGGATGATGGTTCAGCAATCTTCTTTGGAGTCGCTGGTGGACCATGTAAGTATATCTTTCTCTCTCTTTTTTTATAATTTGATAGTCAACGCCCTTTGTTGCCTTCCGCTGACTCCTTGTTTTGTGCGACAGCTCCTTGTAAAGGAAGCCACACAGGTGGCGGAGCAAGTGATGGCGATAGGTCGCCAGCATGCGATGCTGGAGAAGCGCCACCGCGTGGTTGAGAGTGAGTGTTCTATACTTATTCTTGTCGCCTTCTCTGTATTTTGGTATAATCGACTGACAGCCAAATTTTTGACTGCCCTATAGCTAAGCATAATGCTTTATTGCGTGATGTCGCCACGTTGGAGAAGACGCTGGCCGCAGCTGTGAAGGGGCGCGACGAGGCAATTGCGGCTCGTGATGAAGCCCAGAAGCGCGAGGATGATCTGCGTGCCTCCTTTGCGGCCAGGGAGAAGTTGTTCGAAGAGCAACTGTTCTCAGTCGCCAAGGCCCTCTCGGGTACCTTTACTTGATGGATATTTTATTGATGTTCTTCTCTTCCTCTGTAGTGCCGGTGGCATTAGAAGTTTGACCCGTGTGTGTATTTTGGTGTAGATGCTGGTGGCTTGAGTTTTGATCCACGAGTCCTTGATCGCGATGACGCTCTGGCAGGCGCGGTATCTGCGGTCGAAGACCGTAGCGCCGCTGTCCAAAATATGTTGTCCAAAGCCAAGGCCACCCTGAGTCGCCTCCGGGAGGAGCTAATGCTGAAGGCGGAGCTGGTCGACAATGTGGAGGAGCTGGTGGAGTCACTCGCTGGCGGTGTGCCTGCCACGTACAAGAACTCCCTCCGCGCAGCTGGCACGACCATGTCGCTAGCCATGGTGCAAGCCCACGGAGTCGAAGTGGATCCCTCGGCGGTGTCGAAGACAATGCCTGTTGGCGCGGATGGTCAGCAGGTAGTGTTCGCTCCCTTTGCGACTGCCTGTGCCAAATATGGCCATTCCTTGATAAACACCGTTGCCAAGTATTCGGAGGAGATCAATCGCGCAAAGAAGGCGGCGAAAACTTCGGCCTCAGGGGCCGGCGGAAAGTCAGTGGCATCTGATACTGCCATGGACTTGATGAAGCCCCCGAGGTCCTCGAAGTCGAAGAAGCCAGCCGCTCCGTAGATAGTTTCTTGTAATAGCTGATGAACTCACTCTTTTGATTGGAGATCATGCCTGTTGGCGAATGTGTTTGTACATACTTTTATTGATCCTGAATGCACCTGTTACTTTTGACTTTTGAGTTGGTCGCCTTATTTTGCTTCTGGCTTGATTTTTTGGTAGGGTACGTCAAGTGGCCCTGTGGGGGGAACCCCGGACTCGCCATCTCTTGAGGATACAATGGCACCACCTTGCTCCAGAGTAGAGGATCTTTCCTTGCTTTCGCGACTTCGTGATCGTGTTAAGCAGCTGGAGCGTGAGTTGCCTGTGACCCGTGGTAGCGCAGACGTGTGGAAGTCAAAGGCTGAAAAAGCCGCCGCCCGCGAGCAATATCTACTTGGCGAGGTGACGCAGCTGGGTGACCAATTTAAGTGTTAGTTTGCTCATCCTCGTCTTTTCCGTTGTAGTTAATCGCAATGGTACGTTGTACTCATGCTGTTGATGATGCTTCATGTAGTTGTTAGCGCACGCCGTCCGCAGGAGGAGAGGGATAGGATTGCCATCCGCCTTCATGATCTCACCCAAGAGCAACTTCAGGAGAGTGGATACTTCTGGGTAGATCATGATCGTGCGACTACGTTAGCGACCCTGCAGGATCGCGCCTCGCGAGTGCTGCTCTTTCTGAAGAAGTCGCAGTCGTGTTTGAAGAACATCTACCGGGCGATGTTCCCGCTGGATGATGCTTCATCAAGCCTGCTGGCCCTGCTGACAAAATTTCAAGATATGTCCGCGGTTCGTGAGTGCGTGAGGCAGCAGCTGGTGGCTGGTGCCAAGGCTGCGCTCTCCGTGGTGCGTTTACACATGACTGACGTGGATGTCGCCGCCATTGCATCTGGGCCACCGGTGCCACCAGCAGGATCTTCCTGGAACATGGTGCCGCACTATCAAGCGGTGGATCGTCCAGCCGAGGAAATCGTCGACTTCTTCGAGGAACAGACTAATGTTCTTCTGTGGCAAGGGTAGCCAAATATGTATCCCTGCATATAAGTGTACTGGTGTTGTAAAGCTCATATATATTTGTAGATAATTGATTGTTGAATACAAATAGCTTTATAAGCGTAGGGTGCGTTGCACTTGTGCGAGTCCTTTTCGTTAGCCTGGTCATCTTTGTGTCTTTTCCCTGTCAACCTGTCAGTTGCGTGGCAGCTGGGTTGTGTTTGTGTTAAGGGGTTCGATTAATGTGCCAGCTACTCAGGATGTCGCGTTATTGTTCGAAGAACATATGTAGATAGGGTGGCGCAGCCCTCGAGTATGAAAGTTGACAAAAGAAAAGAGAGCACCGAGTTTTGGGGCACTTGGCTTTTATTTATTCGGAGAACAGTACGTAGTACAATGTGCAGCTAAGCAGCCTTGGCTGAATGGCCTTATTTGCGATGCAAAAGTAAGGAAGAAATGACTAAGGGTAGAAGCGTCACAGTTGTGCGACGTTCCAAGGGTTGGAGTATGCGACTCCTGTCTCTAAATCTTGAAGGCGATAAGTGCCACCTGGGATTACTTCTGTAATCACGTACGGTCCTTCCCAGGGGGACTCGAGCTTGAGATGCCCCTGCTGCTTCAGTCGCAGGACCAGGTCACCTTTGACGAAGGATCTTGGGCGAAGCCTTCTGCTATGGTAGTTGCACTGGTTCTGCTAGTAGATCGTAGATCTTTCTGCGGCGATTTCTCTTGCTTCGTCGAGGAGGTCGACGGAGTCTTCGAGTGCGAGGGATGACTCCTTCTCGCTGAAGGCGACTACGCGTGGCGCCCTGTACCGTACCTCGGCGGGTAATACTGCCTCTGCTCCATGTACCATAAAGAATGGTGTGTAGCCGGTTGCGCTGTTTGGAGTTGTACGCAGGCGCCAGAGTACGGATTGCAGTTCATTTGGCCAGCAGACCGCGGCTTGTTCGAGTGGCCGGAGGAGTCGCTTCTTGATGCCGCTGCAGACGAGCCCGTTTGCCTTTTCCACCTGACCATTGGTCTGCGGGTGTGCGACTGAGGCATAGCTGATGTTGATCCCTAGGTTCTCGCAGAAATCTTGGAACTCCTTGAATGTAAAGTTTGTTCCGTTGTCGGTGATGATGTTGTGTGGCACGCCGAAGCGGTAGACGATGAACTCGAAGAACTTGACTGCGCTGTGCCCTGATTGCTTGGTCACTGGCATGGCCTCGATTCACTTGGTGAACTTGTCGACTGTGACCAAGAGGTAGACGTAGCCTCCTTGTGAGGACCTTGGAAGTTTGCCGACCATGTCGAGTCCCCACTGGGCGAAGGGCCAGGCCATTGGAATAGGCCGTAGTTCTGCGCCTGGTGCGTGTGGCTTGTCCGCAGCGTCTGACAGGCGTTGCACTTTTGGACTATATCCTTGGCGACGCACATGGCCATGGGCCCGTAAAATCCAGCTCATAGAGCTTTGGTGACGAGGGCGCGGCTGCCGGCGTGGTGCCCGCAGGTCCCTTCATGGATGTCGAGGAGGACTGCTCTTCCATCGGCTAGGGAGACGCATCGCTGTAACACGCCTGTGATGCTGCGTTTATACATTTCGTCATTGATAACGGTGAATGCCTTGGAGCGTCGTGCAATGTGTCGTGCATCTGTCGGGTCGTCCGGTAGGCGCTTGCTGAGGAGGTACGTAATGTACGGCTGCATCCAGGATTGTTCGATCATCATGATGCTCATTGGTCCCTCGAGTCCTGTGTCGAGCTCCAAATCATCGATTGTTGTTGGCTCATTGGGTGGCGTAGCCCCCGAGTCCGTTGCTGCGCTTGTTTTCTTCTCTGCGGCCTTTGGCTTGATGGAGCGTTCGCATATGCGCTCGAGAAATACCCCAGGTGGTATGGGTGCCCAGGTGGAACCTATGTTGGCGAGTGCGTCCGCCTCCTCATTGCTTTCGCGACCTATGTGTCGCAACTCGGAGCCATCAAAGTCTCCTTCAAGTGTGTCATAGAGGTCGCGGTATGCGATCATGTTGTCGTTTAGTGCGTCGCACTCGTGCATTGTTTGGTTTACGACCAGCTTGGAGTCACCATATATGATTAGCCTTTTTGCACCGCAGGCTTTTGCCATCCTCATCCTGTGTAACAGGGCCTCGTATTCAGCCTCGTTGTTTGAGGCTGTGAACTGCATTCGCAGGACGTACTTCAGCTTGTCCCCTTGAGGCGATGTCAGTATGACACCTGCTCCTGCTCCATATTTTCTCTTGGACCCATCGAAGTGCATTGTCCATAGGTAGGACATGCCTGGCTTGTCCGGGAGTTGGTTTTCCATCCAATGTACGAGGAAGTCCGGGAGAACTTGCGACTTGATTGCGCCGCACTTTTCGTATGTGATGTCTCGTGGAGACAGTTCGATTCCCCAAAGAGCGACTCGCCCTATGGTGTCAGGGTTATTGAGGATGTGTCCCAATGGAGCGTCGTTGACTACCACGATTGGGTGTTCCTGGAAGTAGTGGCGCAGTCGCCGGGCGGTCATAAAGACGCCGTACGCCAGCTTCTGATAGTGCGGGTACCGCTGTTTTGCTGGCGTGAGGACCTCGCTGAGGTAGTATACCAGGCGTTGTACGCCGTGGACCTTGTTTTCCTCGGCCCGTTCGACGACGAGCATTGTGCTAACCACTTGGTTGGTGGCGGAGATGTACAGCAGCAGTGGTGCCCTTTCTCGTGGAGTTACCAATACTGGCGAGGTGGATAGCAGGCGCTTGAGGTCTTCGAATGCTTCTTGCGCTTCATTTGTCCACTCGAATTTGTCGGTTTTGCGGAGGAGCTGATAGAACGGCAACGCTTTTTCTCCCATTCGACTGATAAATCGACTGAGGGCCGCGATTCGCCCAGCTAGTTGCTGAACGCCCCTTATGTTCTTTGGCTTCTCCATGGCCAGTATGGCCTTTATCTTTTTCGGGTTTGCCTCAATCCCTCTCGCGGAGATGAGATACCCGAGCAGTTGTCCAGAGGGTACGCCGAAGGCGCATTTGTCCGGATTGAGCTTTATGCGGTAGCGATCGAGATTGGCGAAGGTTTCGTGCAAGTCGTCGATTAGAGAGGCTTCTTCCTTGGTCTTGATTACTATGTCGTCGACATAGACTTGGATGTTGCGACCAAGTTGCTCCTTGAGGCAGGCCTGCATGCATCGCTGGTACATGGCTCCTGCGTTTTTTAGCCCGAAGGGCATTGTGTTGTAGCAGAACACGCCGAAGGGCGTTGTAAACACGGTCTTCTCCTGGTCTTCCTCCTTCATTCGAATTTTGTTATAGCCTGAGTAGGTGTCGAGGAAGCAGAGGCGCTCGCATCCAGCAGTGGAGTCGATGATTTGATCGATCCGTGGTAGCGGGAAGTGATCTTTTGGGCAGTGCTTGTTAAGAGAAGTGAAGTCCACGCACATCCGCAGGATATCCGTGTCCTTTTTTGGCACCAGCACCGTATTGGCGAGCCAAGTGCTTTCCTTGATCTCGCGTATGAATTTGTCCTTGAGGAGTCTGTGGATCTCCATTTCGACTGCCTGTGCTCGTGGCTCAGACAGTCGTCTGATTGTTTGCTTGACTGGCCTTGTGTCGGGGTTCACGTTGAGTGCGTGCTCGGCGAATTCCCTGGGAACTCCTGGCATGTCCGCAGGACACCAGGCGAAAATTTCCCAGTGCTCATGGAGGAATTCGACGAGCGCGAGTTCCTATGCGGGACTCAAGTTGTTGGCGATGAGGGCCGTTTTAGCGGGATCTGATGGATGGACCTGCACCTTCTTTGTGTGCACGGATGAGTCGAAGGAGAGATCAGGTGAGCTTGGCCTACTCAGAGGGGGCAGACTGTTGTCTGTCGTTTCCTTCAATCGCGCGAGTTCCTCCTGCATGCCGAAGGACTGGGAGATTTTGTTGAATTCCCTGTCGCAACGGTCAGATCGCTCGAAACTCCCGTTGATCGTGATGACGCCGTTGGGACCTGGCATTTTCATCTGCAGATAGGCGTAGTGGGGTACTGCCATGAACCTAGTGAACGCGACGCGCCCGAGGATGCAGTGGTATTGTGAGGGCCAGTCGACAACTTCAAAGTCGATGCGCTCGCGCCGGAAGTTCTTCGGCGTGCCGAATATGACGTCAAGGTTGATTTTGCCTAGGGGGTATACGCCTTTTCCTGGGACGATGCCGTGGAACATTGTGTCCGATGGCTCCAAGCAGGCTAGAGGGATCCTCATTGCTCGCAAGGTACTCGCGAATATGAGGTTGATACCGCTTCCGCCATCCATGAAGACGCGACTCATGTCGAAGCCTCCAATTTGTGCCTCGAGTACGAGGGGGCAATGACCTGGGCGAGGTACTTGAGGCGGGTGGTCGCGTTTGTCGAACGTAATGCACGACTCACTGCCACTGAGGTACTCAGTGGTGGATGGTGGCGAGTGCATGGCCAAGTTGACTTGGCGAGTGATGGCCTTCTGCACCCTGTTGGAGGGGCGTACCTTTTGGATCATCATGGTGCCCATGGCCCGTGGGTATGGTTCGCCTCCGTGATGCTGGTCCAGTGTAGCTCCGTTCGGGGGTGGCCCAGGTGGTGGTGGTGGTGCGCCATGTGCCACTGCGCTTGGAGAGGTTACGTAGCCTCTTTCGACTGCATTGCGGTTCATCCGAACCAACCCCTCGTGTAGCTTGAGGAACTCACGGCAGTCTTTGAGGACGTGACTGGATTTTCTCTTGCCATCATGCTTGTCGATGTAGAAGTGTACCGTGAATGGCCCGGATAGTTTGTCCTCGATGGAAGTCGTGGGTGCTTCATCACGAGTGCGGCGTTGCCACACTTGCGTGGTTTTCCCGGAGTCGCGGTATCCGCCACTGCGGTATCCGCTGTTGCGGTTATCGTCGCGTCTATCGGCGTAGCCGGCTGCAACCATGTTGACGTCATCGCGATCGTCGTAGACGCGCATACGACGTTTGCCCCGGCGGTCGCGTCTGAGTTCTGCTTCCTCGTCAGAGTGAACGCGGTTCTTCAGCGAATCTTCTCCATCAGCCCACCGATTCGCGATCTCCATCAGGTGGTCGATGGTCTTGGGCTTTGAGCGGCCTAGCTCCTCCCTGAGTTCCATGCGACGGACACCACCGTTGCATGCATCAATCGCGCGGTCTTCCGAGATGTTTTCCGTGGAGTTCTTGATGATGGACCATCTTTGAATGTAAGAGCGCAGCGATTCGCCAGATTTTTGCTGGCAGCATCTCAGTTCTTCGATTGAGGCGGGGCATTTGTCCGTTCCCTTAAAGTTGCGTACGAAGCTGTAGACCATCTCATCCCAGCTGCGAATGGATCCGCGCGGGAGGTTATTGAGCCATGGTCGGGCGGCGCCCTGCAGCTGTAGCTGCAAGCATTGCATGGCAGTACTTCGAGTGCCTCCATGCAGTCTGACGGAGGAGATGTGATCCTCCAGCCAGATCTTAGGGTCCTGCAGACCGTCAAATTTCGGGTTCTCTGATGGGAGTTTGAACCCTTTAGGCATTCGCTTTTGCCTGATGGATCTGCTGAAGCATCGGGCGCCGTAGAGCTCCCCATCTTCTTCTTCCGAATCAGTCGACCGAGCACGTCGTGCCCTTGACTTGTCGATCTTGCGCTGCGTGAGCTCGATGCGTGCATCATAGTCGCGATCGTGTCGTCGTGAGCGACGGCGTCGAGACAGGTCGTGACTGTCATCGCTTGACGAGGGCGAGGAGTAGCGTCTTGCTAACGCTTTGCCCTTTTTTGGGTCTGGTACTGGTTCTTTGTCGAGGGCGGCCTCGATTAGTCCTAGGCCTGCGATCGTAGATTGGTGCATGGCCGTGCACGGATCTCTAGCCGGTGGCTGGTTATTGAGAAGGTACATGGTGGTCGCCGTTACTGCGGCTTGTGGTGTCCTGGGAACCACGTTGCCTCTTGTGTCGATTGTCATAGAGCCGAAGTCGAGGACTTTCGCGGCGTCTATGCGTTCTTGTTCGGTGAGGTGAGCCATCCACGATTGCCTCTTTCTAGCGAGTTGCTCGTTGCCTCTTGAGGAGGATCCTCTGTAGGAGGAGAGCCCAGCGTGACGAAGGCTTGACTCGTCTGCCGCCTTTTTACGCGCCTCAAGTTCCGCAATTGCTTGTTTCTGGCGCTTGAATTCCTCCTTTAGGAGCCAGTGGTAACCCATCAGCAGTTCTTGCAGGGACCCGATGGGTAGAGGTGTACCTCATAGGTCTTCACGGCAGCGTTCCCACTCTTGCTCATTGAGCCTAATCACGATGCGTTCGCCGGTTTGCTCATTGATTATGGTGGGAGGTTCGACTGCCCCTCCATTGCCACCGTTGCCGCCGTTGGCAGCGTTGGGCGGGTCGGTGCCGTTGCCGGTGTTACCATTGTTACCGCGGTTGGCGGAGGTGTCGCCCGCGTTGATGACGGCGCACATGAAGTGATTTGGAAAGCTGTTGCTTCCACAACTTTCAGATCCGGAACCGTAGGTTCCATCTTCAGTGGCCAGATCGCTTAGATCGGAGTCGTGACTGCTGCCACTGACCATGTTCCCGATCGCCGCTGGAGCATTGAGCTCGCTGAGGGTACCGATCGATGGAGGGAACCATGATACTGGGGCAATCGCCGGTGCCATCGGCTGATCGGGCATGCGTAGTGTGCCCATCTGACCAACTTGGAAGCGGAAGCTCCCAATTGCCAGGCCGATTCCTTCACCCACGGAGTCGAAGGCCGGGCGAGTGGCCGGTGTGTGGACGGTGAAGTCGAAGGCGCCAAAAAGCTGGCGAATCTCCGCTGTTGCAGAGTTGTAGATCGCGTTTCATGGGGCTGAAGAAGCCGCAACATCAGCACTCCCAATTCCCACAGACGGCGCCAATTGACGAGGGTTTAACTCGTCAATGTCCATTGTTATGGACTTGGGTTTTGGAGAAGGAGGGAGCGCTGGAGACATCTATCGGCTAGCAAACAAGCACACAGGGGACAAAGAATTTATCCAGGTTCAGGCCTCGTAGAGGTCCCTAATCCTGCTTGTCTGCTCATGGAATTATCAAGGGAGTCGAAAGTTACAATGGTGCGCAGATGAAATCTGGCGAGGGTTGTGGAAACTAGGGTTGCGTGTGTCCTCCTCACCGCCCCCTCCTAGCCTTTATATAGATAGGCTAGGTCTCGGGTAACAGGTCGAGTCGGTTATAAGTTAGGGTTTTCCCCTTCAAACTTTCTATCTTTAGCTTCTTCTTGTCCTTCAAGCAATTGAGAGTCCATAGGTTACTCGAGTCCCTCCATTCGGGCCTTGGCGACACCGTGGGCCTGTACGTATTTGGGCCGTATATACCAAGCTCGGGTACCTGTAGGGTATACCCATGTCAGTGGGAGTACATTCTACAACAAGGACCTAAAAAGGTAAAATTACATCGAGGTCTATACATTTAATTACCACAGAGCACCCTAAAATTAAGCAGGGAAAACAGTCGGATTCGGCTCCTTCTCGAGATAGCAGTTGGTCGAGCCATACTCTTCGTACTACTTCCCTCTTCGTTTGTTTTCAAAATATGGCCCAATTTGGCGACATGAAATTCTTGGATATGGGATCGTGAATCATCGATGTAAACTATGATGTAGAGATGGCCATGACCTTGGACGTTCGGCTTGAAATCCAAGATTGTTTATACTCATTCATAACTAACCTTAAATTTGTTTAACTTTTACCACTAACTTGTAGGTTTGAATTTTACACGGATGGTAGGAGTACATTTTACATCAAGGACCTAAAAAGGGGGAAATTACATCGAGGTACATACAATTAGCATGAAGTACCCTAAAATTAAGCAAATAAAATAGTCTGGTTCAGCTCCTTCTCGAGAGAGCAGCTGATCGAGTCGTACTCTTCATAGTATTTCTTCCTCTTCGTTTGTTTTCATCAAGGACCTAAAAGGGGGAAATTACATCGAGGTGCAAAAGTTTAGCATGAAGAACACCTTAAAATTAAGCAAAGGAAAATAGTCGGGTTCGGCTCCTTCTCGAGAAAGAACCTGACCAAGCCATACTCTTCGTACTACTTCCTCTTTGTTTGTTTTCAAAATACATGGCCAAATTTTAAGCCATGCAAATTCTTCGATATGGGATCATGAATCATCAACATAGAGTATGATGTACATATGTCCATTACCCTGGTCATTCAGCTTGAAATGCAAGAATGTTCATACTCATTGACAACTAATAAGATTAAATACGTTTAAATTTTACCACTTACTTTTGTGTTCGAATTTTACACGGACAGTGGGAGTACATTTTACAACAAGGACCTAAAAAGGGGTAAAATTACATCGAGATCCATACATTTAGCACGAAGCACCCTAAAATTAAGCAGGGAAAATAGTCATGTTTGGCTCCTTCTAGAGAGAAAAGCTGATCGAGCCATACTCTTCATACTACTTCCTCTTTAGTTGTTTTCAAAATATGGCCAAATTTGGCCGCATGCAAATTCTTGGATATGGGATCAGGAACCATCAGCATAAAGTATGATGTAGATATGTCCTTGACCTTGGTCGTTCGTCTTAAAATCCAATAATGTTCATACTCATTGGCAGCTGATAATCTTAAATACGTTTAAATTTTACCACTTGCTTTTAGGTTCAAATTTTACACGTACGGACGGTGGGAGTACATTTTACACCAAGGACCTAAAAAAGGTAAAATTACATTGAGGTCCATACATTTAGCACGAAGCACCCTAAAATTAAGCAGGGAAAATAGTCATGTTTTGCTCCTTCTCGTGAGAGAAGCTGATCGAGCTATACTCTTCATACTACTTCCTCTTTGTTTGTTTTCAAAATATGGCCAAATTTGGGGGCATGCAAATTCTTGGATATGGGATCACGAATCATCGTCATAAAGTATGATGTAGATATGGCCATCACCTTTCTCGTTCGTCTTCAAATCAAAGAATGTTCATACTCAGCGACATATAATAATCTTAAATATGTTTAAATTTAGAACTTGCTTTTAGGTTGAAATTTTACATGGACGGTTGGAGTACATTTTACATAAAGGACCTAAAAAAGGTAAAATTACATTGAGGTACATACATTTACCACGAAGCACCCTAAAATTAAGCAGGGAAAACCGTCATGTTTTGCTCCTTCTGGAGAGAGAAGCTGATTGAGCCATCCTCTTCCTACTACTTCCTCTTTGTTTGTTTTCAAAATATGGCTAAATTTGGCGGCATGCAAATTCTTCGCTATGGGATCATGAATCATCAGCATATAAAGTATGATGTAGATATGTATGACCCTGGTCGTTCGTCTTGCAATGCAAGAATTTTCATATTCATTGACAACTAATAAACTTAATTACGTTTAAATTTTACCACTTGATTTTATGTTCAAATTTTACACGGACGGTGGGAGTACATTTTACAGCAAGGATCTAAAAAGATAAAATTACATCGAGGTCTATACATTTAATTACCACGGAGCACCCTAAAATTAAGAAGGGAAAATAGTCGAGTTCGGCTCCTTCTCGAGATAGCAGCTGGTCGAGCCATACTCTTCGTACTAGTTCCCTCTTTGTTTGTTTTCAAAATATGGCCCAATTTGGCGACATAAAATTCTTGTATATGGGATCGTGAATCATCGATGTAAAGTATGATGTAGAGATGGCAATGACCTTGGCCGTTCGGCTTCAAATCCAAGTTTGTTCATACTCATTCATAACTAACCTTAAATTTGTTTAACTTTTACTAGTAACTTGTAGGTTTGAATTTTACACGGATGGTAGGAGTACATTTTATATCAAGGACCTAAAAAGGGGGAAATTACATCGAGGTCCATACGATTAGCATGAAGTACCCTAAAATTAAGCAAATAAATAGTCTGGTTCGGCTCCTTCTCGAGAGAGCAGCTGATCGAGTAATACTCTTCATAGTATTTCTTCCTCTTCATTTGTTTTCATCAAGGACCTAAAATGGGAAAATTACATCAAGGTACAAAAATTTAGCACGAAGAACACCTTAAAATTAAGCAAAGGAAAATAGTCGGGTTCAGCTCCTTCTCGAGAAAGAACCTGACCAAGCCATACTCTTTGTACTACTTCCCCTTCATTTGTTTTCAAAATACATGTACAAATTTTGTGCCATGCAAATTCTTTGATATGGGATCATGAATCATCAACATAAAGTATGATGTACATATGTCCATGACCCTGGTCGTTTGGCTTGAAATGAAAGAATGTTCATACTCATTGACAACTAATAAGATTAAATACGTTTAAATTTTACAACTTCCTTTTGTGTTCGAATTTTACATGGACAGTGGGAGTACATTTACAGCAAGGACCTAAAAAGGGGTAAAATTACATTGAGATCCATACATTTAGCACGAAGCACCCTAAAATTAAGCAGGGAAAACAGTCATGTTTGGCTCCTTCTCGAGAGAAAAGCTGATCGAGCCATACTCTTCATACTACTTTCTCTTTGTTTGTTTTCCAAATATATGGCCAAATTTGGCGGCATTAAAATTCATGGAAATTAGATCATCATTAGCGTAATGTATGATGTAGATATGGCCATGACCTTGGTCGTTCGGCTTGAAATCCAAGAACGTTCATACTCATCAACAACTAATAATCTTAAATACGTTTAAATGTTACCACTTGCTTTTAGGTTTGAATTTTACAAGGACAGTGCGAGTACATTTTACATCAAGGACCTAAAACAGGTAAAATTACATCAACGTCCATACATTTATGTCTGAAAACTTGTCTTGTGGTATTTAGATCCATATTCTTCATTGTGTTTTTACATAAAAAAAATCTTGTCATCACTCGAAAAATTGATAATTAAATGTTCTTTCGTGATAGTTGGAAACTAACACCGATGACATTGTTTACTACATGAAGATGCACCCATCTACCTCTAAAAATACATTTAATTCAATAGAAATCAATTGCCCTTACTTGTGTAGATGCTAAGGCTAGTCATAGTGGGGAGTAACTTCAACTAGTGTCATGCACCTAACACTAGTATAAGTTACCACCTTCATAGTGCATAGTAACTAATAGGTAGTGTCATAGAAGACTACATTAATTATCTTGTAGACTCATTTTCACTTGAAAAGCATGATGTTATGGTAACTTAGCTAGTTACTACATCCATCTCTTTCCTCATTTAATAGCACGCCATGTCATCACTCAGAAAACTGAGAATTTTATTTCCTGATAGTTGGAAACTCACACTGAAGACACTGTTTACTATAAGAAGATGCACCCATCTACCTCCGAAAATACA
Organism: Avena sativa; assembly: GCA_916181665.1. NCBI lineage: Eukaryota > Viridiplantae > Streptophyta > Magnoliopsida > Poales > Poaceae > Avena > Avena sativa. Next base: position 230,775,645 of record OV702291.1, read on the forward strand.
TTTAATTGAAGAGAAATCTATCGCGCTTACTTGTAGCTCAAGTTTGACCTAATTTCGTTAAATTATCAAGATGCAAAATCTTAGCAAGAAGTTGAACCTATCGTCAAAACTCTCGGTGTTTTATGATATATTAATTGTGACCCCTCAATGGGTACCTCCAAAAGATTTTTTGTAAAACTTTCAAAGCAACCTATAATTTACTTGTAGTTTCGAATTTGACCTAATTTCAATAAATCGACATAAAGTCATTCGGTCAAATAGGAAGAGTTAGCTAGGAAGTTTGGAAACTCATAAATAAAACATGGGAATCATTGGTACAACATGTTGGTAAACTTGGCTTCTGGCATTCAGATCCAATATTCTTCGTACATTCATAAACGGAAAAGAATAACCTCGCTCGTCATCCACTCGGAAAATTGAGAATAATTGAATGTTCTTTCCTAATATAGTTGGAAAATCACACCGACGACACTGTTTGGATTTACCGGTCTTGATCCAACGGTCAATGTTCGAAGTTATTCGTACACTATAAAATGTTATGGTATGGTATTGTAAGAGATAAGAAAAGATAAAGATAAGATAAGAAGTATTGTGAATGGCCGATCTTTTGAGTAACCTTCCCTCCTGATATTTTGGAAGCATGTGAAAATTTCGAAAACCGGAAAAGTTTGAATTTTTTTACCGCCAAGGACCAAAGTGGTTTCCTTCCTATGTATTCATTGTCCCTACTACATAGTAACACGGTTGCCGAACATGCCAGAGACACAGAGCCGCCGTACCAAGGCAGACGTGCGCAGCACCACGCTGTGGACTAGGGAGAGATCAGCCGGGCCGGTGCGCGAGGAGAAAGGGTAGGAGAGAGGGAGGATGGATGGTGAGAGGCAGCAAAGGAGAGAGAAAACACACAATTTTTTTTGCGTGCATAGGTCCTGCATTTACTACTAGTAGAGTGGTTGCAGGAGTACCTCGTGTCAGGAACCCATCATAACTTTCCTCTGACATCGAATCTCCTTCGACTCCTCTTTGCTGCTACCCTCTTTTACCCTACCTACATTTTATTCTCTCAATGTGTACATCGCGTGGACAGAGGTGAGCATATGTCTAAGCAAATAAATAAGTACTACTATACTAGTGTACTAGTACTAATATACTACTCACTCCGATCCAAATTAATGTTCTCAGATTTGTCTAGATTTGGATGTATCTAGCACTAAAACATGACTAGATACATCCGAATCTAGACAAATGTGAGAACACTAATTTGGATCGCGAGAGTACTATTTGCTTTTACTTAATAAGGGCACCAGCAATGTGTATAAAAGCACACCTTAAGGCCTAGTATGTGGCATCCACTAAGGTTCAGCATATACATTGTGGAGAAAATAGAGTTTGTATCTTTAAGCCTAATAAGGTGCATCTCAAGATTGTGGGTTGCCCATAGAGAATAGAAAAATCATTTCCCCTCTCTCTCTCTCCCTATTCCACGTGATCGTTTTCAAAAGGTGTTCAAAATTTTCATGATGAAAAATCTTAGCTAGAAGTCGAACCACTCGTCAAAACTCTCTGTAGTTTCTGATATATTAATTAACCGCTCGATGGGTACCTCCAAAAGGTTTTTTCATAAAACTTTCAAAACAACCTACAATTTATTACTTGTAGTTCAAGTTTGACCTAATTTCATTAACATAAAGTTTTATCAAAACCAAAGAATAATTAATAATGTTTGTATTATATTTTTATAATGCGTGTTTCCGGATACACGTAACATATTTCCACACAAAAAATATTATACTTCTTATTATTTTTTTGAAATGTTATGAAAACCGTGTCAACTTTTTCGGGATGCGGATGCATAGCAAGAACACGAATTTTTTAGAACTTTCGGTTGTTTTCCATGTATCGAATTCCTTCTTACCTTCAAAAGATTTTTGGAAAATTTTAAGAGCAACCTATCCCACTTACGTTTAGTTAAAATTTGAGAAGGTCGGTGGGAGTACAGTTTACATCGAAGACCTCAAAAAATAAAAAATTGCATAGAGGTCCATACATTTAGCACAAAGGGTGCTAGAATGAAGCAATGAAAAACAGTCGGGTGTGGGTCCTTCTCGAGTGAGCGACCGAGCCATACCCTTCGTACTACTCCTAATGTACTTTCGATCCAGCATGCTACAGGTGTGCTTGATGGCTTCCTCTTTGCAAGCTGTGAAATGGAACAACAATGGAGTACTATGGAGTAGTAGTAAATCTGGTCAGATCATAATGAAGCGCATCTAATGCGATGGGACATACTGTAGATAGTATAAACAATCTCTTGTGCACCACTATCTTTTGAATCTTTTGAATAACCTTCCCTCCGGATGTTTGGGAAGGAAGTGAAAATTTCAAAACTGTGAAAGTTTGAACTCTGACTCTAATAATAGTATGAGTATTGTCCCTTTTGTCGCCAAGCCCCAAAATGGTTCCTTCTACGCAGCACGCCTGATACTGACACGAAGCCGATGACAAGGCAGGTCGACACACATGTGCAGCGCCACGTTTTGGACGAGGGAGAGATAACGTAGCCAGGGTGTGGGGATGGTGAGATCACGGACAATAGTATAGCCAGCTGCTGGCTATAAGCTAAGTGCCATGTCATCTATAGCCAACTTAGAGCTAGTATGTATAATAGTGAGCTACAAAAATATACTATTTTAGCACTACATGGCCCATCTTTCACTCTCTCAAAGTGCCTAGGGGCACGTGCTAGAGCTGGCTCTTGCATGAGAGCCCACTCTTCTTCTCTCTCCTCTTCTCTCTCTTACAACTAGGCAAGGAAATAATATTTTACTATTTATAGCCAGCTGACTAGGACTTATAGTACTTTCCCTGATGAGGCAGTGAAGGAGAGAGAAAACACAATTTATTTTGTGTGCATACCGTATATAGTAAAGGTCCTGAAATTTACTAGTACTAGTTCTGTACTACTAGTACTACTAGGTGACTGTACCATGTACCTTGTGTCAGGAAGCCATCATAGCTTTGCTCTCATATCGCACCGCCTCCAACTCCTCCTCTTCGCTACTCTCTCGAGTTGCTTCCTCTTTGCCCAAAGTTTCTCTTCTTTCTCTTTGTTTCTTTTCTACAGAAATACATATTCTTCCTACTTGCTTTACAGAAAATACACTCCTCTCACTTGGAAAATTGATTTTTTTCCTTTCCTCATGGTTGGAAACTTTGAGTGGTAACATTGTTACCATGCCATGATTCACACCCATTTTACGCCCAAATATGGAACCATCACGGACGGTGGGAGTACAATTTACATCAAGGACATCAAAATAAAAATAAATATATAAAGGTCCTTACATTTAGCATGAATCCCCCTAAAATTAAGAAATGGAAATAGTCAGGTGCGGTTCCTTCTCAAGAGAGTAGCTGGTCGAGTCATACTCTTCATACTACTTTCTCTTTGTTTGTTTTCTAAATATATGGCCAAATTTTGCGGCATGCAAATTATTCGATATGGGATCATGAATCATCAGCATAAAGTATGATGTAGATATGTCCATGACCCTAGTCGTTCTGCTTGAAATGCAAGAATATTCATATTCATTGGCAACTAATAAGCTTAAATATGTTTAAATTTTACCACTTGCTTTTAGGTACGAATTTTACACGTACGGACGGTGGAGGTACATTTTACATCAAGGACCTAAAAAGGGTAAAATTACATTGAGGTCCATACATTTAGAACAAAGCACCCTAAAATTAAGCAGGGAAAAGTCATGGTTTGCAACTTCTCGAGAGAAAAGCTGATCGAGCCATACTCTTCATACTACTCCCTCTTCGTTTGTTTTCCAAATATGGCCCAAGTTGGCGGCATGCAAATTCTTGGATATGGTATCATGAATCATCGATCTAAAGTATGATGTTGATATGGCCATGACCTTGGTAGTTCGGCTTAAAATCCAAGATTGTTCATACTCATTCACAACTAAGCTTAAATACGTTTGAATTTTACCATTTGATTTTATCTTCGAATTCTACACGAACGGTGGGAGTACATTTTATAGCAAGTACCTAAAAAGGGGTAAAATTACATCAAGGTCCATACTTTTAGCATGAAGCACCCTAAAATTAAGTAGGGAAAATAGTCATGTTTGGCTCCTTCTTGAGAGAGAAGCTAATCGAGCCATACTCTTCATACTACTTCCTCTTTGTTTGTTTTCAAAATATGGCCAAATTTGGAGGCATGAAAATTCTTGGATATGTGTTCATCATCAGCATAAAGTATGATGTAGATATGGCCATTACCTTGGTCGTTCGTCTTGAAATCCTAGAATGTTCATACTCATCGACAACTAATAATCTTAAATATGTTTAAAAAAGGTAAAATTACATCGAGGTCCATACATTTAGGAAGAAGCACCCTAAAATTAAGAAGGGAAAAATAGTCGTGTTCGGCCCCTTCTCGAGAGAGCAGCTGGTCGAGCCATACTCTTCATACTACTTCCTATTTGTTCGTTTTCGAAATATGACCCAATTTGGCGGCATGCAAATTCTTGGATATGGGATCATGAATCATCGATATAAAGTATAACATAGATCGATATGGCCATGACCTTGGTCGTTTGGCTTCGAATCCAAGATTGTTCATACTCATTCAAAACTAATCATAAATACGTTTAAATTTTACCACTTGCTTTAATCTTCGAATTTTACATGGACGGTGGGAGTATAATTTACAACAAGGACCTAAAAAGGGGTAAAATTACATCGAGGTCCATACTTTTAGCACAAAACACCCTAAAATTAAGCAGGGAAAACAGTCATGTTTGGTTCCTTCTCGAGAGAAAAGTTGATTGAGCCATACTCTTCATACTACTTCCTCTTCGTTTGTTTTCAATATATGGCCAAATTTGGCGACATAAAAATTCTAGGATATGTGATCATCCTCAGCATAAAATATGATGTAGATATGGCCATGACCTTGGTCATTCATCTTGAAATCCAAGAATGTTCCTACTCATCGAGAACAAATAATCTTAAATATGTTTTAAAAAGTTAAAATTACAACGAGGTTCATACATTTAGCATGAAGCACCCTAAAATTAAGTAGGGAAATAGTCATGTTTTGCTCCTTCTAGTGAGAGAAGTTGATCGAGCCATAATCTTCATACTACTTCCTCTTCGTTTTTTTGCAAAATATGGCCAAATTTGGTGGCATGCAAATTCTTGGATATGGGATCACGAATCGTCAACATAAAGTATGATGTAGATATGGCCATGACCTTGGTCGTTCGTCTTGAAACCCAAGAATGTTCATACTCATCGACAACTAGTATCTTAAATATGTTTAAAATTTTACCACTTCTTTTAGGTTCGAATTTTACATAGATGGTGGGAGTATAATTTACATCAAGGACCTTAAAAGGGGGAAATTACATTGATATCCTTACATTTAGTATCAAGTACCCCAAAATTAAGCAAAGAAATAAAACAGTCGGGTTCAGCTCATTCTCGAGAGAGCACCTGATCGGGCCATACTCTTCATACCGCTACTTCCTATTTGTTTTTTTCAAAATATATGGCCAAATTTGGTGGCATGCAAATTCTTGGATATGGGATCATCATCAGCATAAAGTGTGATGTTGATATGGCCATGACCTTTGTCGTTCGGCTTGAAACTCCAAGAATGTTCATACTCATTGACAACTAATAATCTTAAATACGTTTAAGTTTTACCACTTGTGTCTAGGTTCGAATTTCACATGGACGGTGGAAGTACATTTTACATCAAGGACCTAAAAAAGGTAAAATTACATCGATGTCCATACATTTAGCACGAAGAACCCTAAAATTAAGTAAGGAAAACAGTTGGCTGGGAAGCTTGAGAACTCATAAAACTTGGTAATCAATCATAAGTGTATCAAGGTCCATGCTTTGTCTGAAAACTAGGGTTGTTGGTGTGGTACTCTAAGCCATTTTTCTTCGTACTTGCTTACAAAAATAATCTTGTCGCATTTAGTTTTATTGTTTCTATAAGTTGGAAACTGTAGTGGCCACCATTTTTCACCTTGCCAAGATGCACACATCTACCAAATATGGTAACATTACAATACAATACGATGTGAATATGGTTGTTACCTTTGTCGTTCGGCTTGAAACCCAAGAGCGTTCATACACCGTGGGCCATATATATTGTGTAACTTATTTTTTGTAATTTATGATGACTCATGCTTATTAATTATTTTTCAGTGCAAATAGTAGTACATCCAAGAGGACGCCATGAAGAAGGCTTCATTTTTACGGTTTTCATTATTTTTGTTCATAGCTAGTGAGGATCAAATTGTCAACATGCATATTCGTAGCAAGAATTTTAATCCTACATAACTCTCGTTGGTTTTTGAAGTATTGACCGCCTCGGTACCATAAAGACTCAAAGGATGTTTGTAACTTTTTAAGAGCATTTTATCATGTTTACTTGTAGTTCATATTTGAAAATGATTTTTTATTCCTAAATTTTGGAAACTCCTAGTACTAGTAGCATTATTATTCACCATGTCAAGATGCACTCATCTACCAAATATGGGAACATTACCATAATGTACGCTGTACATATATAAGGCCATTTAGCTTGTCTTTCGGCCTGAATCCTAAGGATATGTTCATACATGGCAGGCCATATTTTCAATTACATTGTTTTTATATACGAACTCCCTTGATAATTAATCATTTTTCACAGCAAGTAGGACAAGTCAGAGGTCACCGTGCAATGTTTTTTATTGTTTTCAAATAAAAGACAAATTTTGTACATGCAAATTCTTAGCAAGAAGTTGAATTCAACAAATTCATTGGTTTCTGATATATTAACAGTCTGGGTGTGGGTACCTTCAAAAGATACTTATATAACTTTAAGAGCAATCTACTACTTACTCATAGTTCAAATTTTATCTAAAATTGATAAATCAGCTTAAATTAGTTTAATAATATGAAATTCGCTAGGAAACCTTGAGAACTCAAAAAAGTTCGTAATCGTAAGTGAAACATGTATAAACTTTGTCTGGAAACTGGGCTTATGGCATTCCGAGGCATATTCACGTGCTTGCGCTCAGGAAAATAAATCCCGGGAAAATAATAATCTGCTTAAAGTTTATGATAAATCGGGGTTTTTTTTGTGTGAGGTGTAATAAACAGACATATATCATTCCTTTGACACTTTAAAATAAACTCTTTGATGCACATTTGGATATGTGAATGAAACGTCAAATCTTATGTACAAACAAGTTATATTCAAAAACAAGTTTATTACGAGCAAATAAAGCCTTGACAAATTCAATGTGCGATGGACTATTATGTTGGTACCTTTGTGTAAACATTGATGTTTCATATAAAATAAGTCTCTTACATACCGGCTACATGCATCCAAAAAGTATTGTGGGTGAGAAATATCGTTAGTATCTAGTTTTTAGTATCATTCAAATCTTCGTGTTTGAATGGGAGCAATGGCATTCGGGGACCACTTGTCAGTCTTGCTACCAATGAGGTTAAATCAGTCATTACATGACTAACTAGCCAAATTTGTGCATATTACGCCAAAACTGCTAAAATGTGCAAAAATGATGTCCACCAAGTGCTTTGTGCAAAAGTGCGATGAAAAGATGGTGGATCGGGCAATTTCCTCTATCTAAAAAAATGTTTTATACTACTCCCTCCGTTCCAAAATATAAGGCGTCTAAGGATTGTTCAAAACTCAAACCTTACTAACTTTGACCAAATATTTAGAAAAATATCTACATCTACAATATTTAATGGACATATTAAGAAAATATACTTTATGGTGAATCTATTGATATTAATTTAGTATTATAAATTTTTATATTTTCTGTGTATAATCATGGTCAAACTTAAAAAATGTTGACTTTTGACTAATCCTTAGGCGCCTTATATTTTGGGATGGAGGGTAATACAAAGTATTGTACTGTACTTACTACTAGCAAAACAAGTACCAATTGGAAGTTTGAAACCTAAAGGGTACCCATTATTTTAGTCGGTTCAAAGAAATGAACTAGTTCGTCAAAAAGTGATGATATATGAAATGTATTTTTTTGTAGTACGGTACTACTAAAGCAGATAGAGGGTTACCCACTCCCATTCTCTAACTCCTCCCCCACCATTCCCTCTCTCGCTATCACATTCCCGCACTCACATCACAACTCTCAGTCGTTAACCTAGCTGTTGCCTCGATGAAACTAATGCCAAAACCTTTGCCTGTGGTTGAGCTAGGGTCCTCATCAAGCTCCTCTTCAGAGCTACAGGTGGCTTGTTCGATTCCGACAGCCTCAACGCCCTCTCTGAAGTGTCCTTCGCCTTTCGCGTGTGTGTAGGTCGTGCCCAAGGTGAGGCGTCTATCGCCCTTAGGGTTTCGGCCGGTCGCACCGAAACCCTCATCTCCCGCCGAGCGGTCGTCCAAGCCTCCGGCGCCGTGTGCGTTGGGACCAAATGCTCATGCGGTGGCAGACGCGTCCTTTTCGTCTGCAGGTTGGACTCTCATTTCCAATGTGCCAAATTTTAGAGTGTATGCGGGGAACCCCTATCGGTGGCCCCCCTTATCAGCAATTGTCTGTGCTTCTTCGGTGTATGTGGCTGGCTCTTCGTCAGTGGCGCCTTGTTCATCTGCTCAACCCATCGACCCTTGTGCAACTTCGCGCCCCCCCCCCAACTACAACGAGGTTAGATCTAGAGGATTGGGGCTTTAACCCAAATCCGACATGCATCTAGTAAGATTTTTGCAACGTGTACTGCAGGTCCTTTGTTGAACTGCTTAGTTGTATGTCATATTCTTGATAATTATCTTTTGTGTTGTTCTTTATACTCCTTCCGTCCAGAAATAACTGACTTGACTTTGCCTAGATTCGAATGTATCTATATTTATATTTCGTGATGTTCTGCTTAGTTATGGAATATTCTTGATGACGATGATGGAGGGTTCTGTTTTGGTACTTAGATGATGCATTGTGCTGTTTACGAATTTTCCATGACACGTTGTGCTGTTTTGGTATTTTTTATGATGCATTGTGTCCTGTCTCCTCACTGTGTTGTTTCATCCATTTTGATCTGCATTCTGTTGTCTAGGATTAAATGATATGTCTTCTAGCTCTTCAGATTATTTCAATGACCCATCAGTTTAGGTAACTGTTTATTAAATTTAATTACATGATACCTTTTGCTATTTTGGTATTTTTGATGATGCACTGCATATATGATATTTTGTCTATCCAGCTAATGCATTGTGCTGTTTTAGTCATTCAGATTATGCATTGTGCTATTTAATCAATCTAATTAAATGTTATGCCTTCTAGTAATTGTTAAGATAATTTTTAGGACCCATCGGGTTAGGTCATTCTGATGATGCATTGTGCTGTGTAGGCAATTAAATTTACCTGATACCTTGTGTTGTTTAGGTAATTTTGATGGTGCAATGACTCATTGTGATCTTTAGTCAATTTATAAAATTCATTGTGGTGTTTTGGTAATTCTAACTTAGACTACATTCTTGACCAGACTGCTCCAGCTCTAGGTGGCTATGAAGATGCTCTCCCCATCATACCAAGGGATTTGAAGCTACCGGGAAGGAGAATGGAGACCTTGGCAAGGGAAAGTGCTGCCAAGTCGGTCACTAGTTCTGCCAAACCGAGAAGACGCCCTAGGTTGGTTGGACACCATGCCACAGCGCATCAACCTAGGTGCTTCTACATCTAGTTAGTCCAGCATGACTTGTATATGCTTATCATCCCGACTTACTTCAAGCCTTACTTGAAGGGACACACCTACCCATAACTAGTGGTGGTCCAAGCATGCGAGGAATGCGAGTGGGTTGTCCATGCCAACCACAACAAAGACCAGATCGTCCTAGACAAAGAGTGGGCTACCTTTGCTGCTTTCCATGAGTTGAAGGAGGGTGACTGCCTTATGTTCAAGGTCACCGCATATGGGTTCAAGATGAAAATCTACGACCGCATCACCTCCTGTCGGAAGGTGTTCGTCTATCATGAGCACGCACATCTTGTTTAAGTGCAAATTTGGATCGAAGGATTTTCAAAGGAATTTTGGAGGAATTCGTTCCATAGGAATTTTTTTTCATAAGGAAGCCCTTTGGATGAAAGGAATCATACCTCCAAAATTCATATAGATTGCATTTCTACACCCTAATCCCATAGGAATTTCAACATCCACTTTTTTACACTCATTCGCGTAGGATTGAGGCAATTTTTCTCCGTGTTTATTGTGTTTCATTGAAATGATTTTAAGCCAGCATATTTCCTCTGTTTTGTACCTCCGACCCTATTATCCTGTGTTTTGAAATTCTGTGATCCAAAGAAAGTTATTTCTTCTATTTTGCAATCCATTGTTTTGTACTGTGACCGAGTCAAATTCCTGTGTTTTTAAATCCTGTTATCCAAAGAATCCCTGAGTTATATTTAAGTTTGTCGTTCGATCTTTTTGCGACCGTTTGTGATGCTTATGCGTCAAGCCCTAAGTATATTCAATGTGATTACTACTACTACTACTCCCTCCGATTCATTGCTAGATACGTCCAATTCAGCGACGAGTAAATATGGATCGGAGGGCGTACTACTACTACGAGTAAGCACAATGTGAGCCGTTCCTAACGTGGCTAAGAAATGTATGTACTAGACGTTTGTTTCCGAATCAACTTGAATTTAACTAGACTGACCGGCAAAAACCAATCCTAAAGATCAGACCCACCTAGTACAACATAAGCCAGTTGATTGCACCACTATGTATCTAGCCAAATTTATCCATAAACTTTGGGTGGGTCATAAATATTTGCAGCTAGTAGCTCGATCGCTTGATGGACAAACGAGATTGCTCGAAGGCCGGCGACAAGACCCATTACTTTTTTTTGAACAAGCGAGAGACCCAGTACTTGACGTTTTGCCTCCATTGTTCACTCTCCTCTCTCCTCCTACTAGTACTACCTCGCTCCGCCTTCGTAGAAACCATTTTCTTCCACTACTCCTCCCTTTCTTATCTACTTCTTCATCCAGCGATGTCACAAAATATCCTGTCTTGTCGGAAGAATAGCAAGATGGCGATGGTTAGAGCCATGGAAAAATCCCAGCAGCAGGGTGACCTACAGGCTCGGACCGAGAAAGGAGACCAGTCATGGGGCGAGGGCTCGTCTTCGCGCATGTATCCAAAGAGTGGCTATCATGGGGAACAAGAGTCCGGGTAGGTTTGTACTTCCGTTGATTCCTGGGATGTCTGCTCCTACTATTGAACCGTCTCTATACATATTCCAGGGTAGGCGGCTCGAGCGTCGAATTTTCCACCCCACGGGTCGATAGCACGACGGATATCTCTGACGCGTACGATGCCCTCGTGCCCTCTCTCAGTCGAAGAAGAGAGGTACTATAGTCACTATACATGTATTGACATTTTATGTTCTTCTCTGCATGCACTCCATGCTCTCTTACTGATGATGCATTTTCCATCTAGGAAGTTAGGGCGAGAATCTCGGCCAAAGTAGATGAAATCTACAGCCATAACATCAACATTCTTCAGAAAAACTTCGAGCTCAACCTAGAGTGTGATCTCCCCCGAGCCGATTTGGCTTTTCAAATGAAGCTCACACAATCTTACGAGCGTGACTCCTAGACGCTTTACGCTGAGTGCGAAAATTTGAAGAAAGAAGTCATGGTGCTCCGCAGCCAGCAGCTACCATTGCGGAGATCATCCAGGTCACGCCCTGCTAAGTAGGAAGAGAGAATCCATCTCATGTTGGTCGTCGAGGTCATGACCATTGTGGAGGTCGTCGAGGCCCTGCCTCCGCAGGGTGGCCACAGTGTTGCAATCGTTGAATCTTGGGAGTAGAAACTAGGAAGGGGGAGGACTTACCTACGTGGCCCTCATTTTTCTTTCTTTTGGGTGCATGGATCATTTTTCTCATCCATCTCCGCATAATTATATTGCACTATTTAGCGTTCGAATGCGCTCTAAGGAGCTTTTGTAACGATATACTTGTCATATTGTAGTCATTGCTTAGTGTACATATACATTGAAATTTATTCAAATATGTGACATCCTTTTTAATTAGGTTGGAGGGTATTTTCAGAAAAATTAGGATGAAGGGAGAGTATGTTTGATAAATCAAAAAATTAAATCGTCAATGAGGCCTTCCATAGTGTAGTCGGTGCCAAATTGTTCAAAAAGTTGCCACATCATCACCGATTCCAAATAAAAAATTTATGGCACCAACTTCACAGCAGAGGGCACTGCTCGATGCAAAAGGAGGTGGCCCCATATTTATTAAAATAAGTATATAGTCAACTAACAGAGGGCTTTTGGATAAAAAGGATGCAATATTTCTTTGGTGGGTGCATCGCATGAGAAGACAAGGGTTCTACCATGTAGCTCATTGTTTATTCCTTTCATGAATGTGGCATCGGAGCAAGTAAAAGCATCGGTGCCCACAAAAATTTCCAAGGCATCGCCTCAGCAGCGTAGGGCACCGGTGCCATTTGGTGAAAAGCTAATTTGGCATCAATGAAAACACACGCTGTGGAAGGCCTGAGTGATCTTTAAATTTGGTCATACTTTCTACTTTGTCAGATGTGTAGGCATCCGGATCCAATCTCTAGAAAAGAAAATGCACCGTCAGTGTCAGGGATACCCAGCTATTGTCTGGAGTACTTTGGGTCACAAGCATAGCTACCCCTATAGTCTACCCACGGACACCCAATGATTCCTTGCATAGGCATTCCCGCCAGAGCTTTCGCAGGGAAGGTATCCATTTTGACCCGTTGATTTTGGATTGGACGGACAAGATTGCTAGACGTTGAATTATGTCTCCCTGGATGATGTTCCTACTACTACTACGTAAAAATACACTTATGTGTGAGCTACGTTGATTAGCGAGGGTCATCAGCGGATGGGGGCCTCGACCGCACAAAAAAAAAGGTTTGTCACTCAATCAATTGTGCTCACATCCATGCAACTCAGTAAATAGTCTGTGATCAACGTATATACGGAGAGAGAATATGAGTAATACAATGATCAACCCAATAGAATCCACTCATTACTACACGATGCATGCAACTCAGTATCCTAATAATATTATACATGTAATCATGTAAGTACCTTTTTTTAGCTACATGCATTTACTCCAGAACACCATAAGTAAAAGTTTGAACTCATGGAGCGCCAAAATGACATCGCGCCAGCTAGCCCGATTAATGGTCTCCTACTACAGTAACCTACACATCTACCCCTATAGTCTACTCTGGGACATCCAGCGATTGCTTGCATAGGCGTCCACGCCAGAGCCTTTGAAGGGAAGATATCCCCTATGGCCCATTGATTTGGGATGGACAAACAAGATTGCTAGACGACCAAAATGACGTGGTCCCCACTCCCTGGTGTCCCTCCATTTCAAACACGGAGAAATTTCTAACGCCCCTCTCCATTTCAAATGATACCAAAATCATGTGGTCCCCAATCCGTCGCGCCCCTCCATTTCAAATGATACCAAAATTATGTGGTCCCCACTCCCTCGCGCCCCTCCATTTCAAACAATGCGAAATTTCTGGCACCCCTCCATTTCAAACAATACCAAAATCACGTGGTCCCCACTCCCTCACGCCCCTCCATTTCAAACACTGCGAAATTTGTAGCGCCCCTCTGTTTCAAACAATACCAAAATCACGTGGTCCCCACTCCCTCACGCCCCTCCATTTCAAACACTGCGAAATTTCTGCCGCCCCTCCGTTTCAAACGATACCAAAATAACATGGTCCCACTCCCTCGTGTCCCTCCATTTCAAACACTGTGAAATTTTTGGCGCCCCTCCGTTTCAAACGATACCAAAATCACTTGGTCCCCACACCCTCGTGCCCCTCCATTTCAAACACTGCGAAATTTCTGGCGCCCTTCTGTTTCAAATGATACCAAAATCACGTGGTCCCCACTCCCTCACGCCCCTCCATTTCAAACACTGCGAAATTTCTGGCGCCCCTCCATTTCAAACGATACCAAAATCATGTGGTCCCCACTCCCTCGTGCCCCTCCATTTCAAAACTTCAAAATTTTTGGCACCCCTCCGTTTCAAACAATACCAAAATCACGTGGTCCCCACTCCCTCGTGCCCCTCCATTTCAAACACTGTGAAATTTCTGGTGCCCCTCCATTTCAAACGATACCAAAATCACGTGGTCCCCACTCACTCGTGCCCCTCCATTTCAAACACTACGAAATTTCTGGCACCCCTCCATTTCAAACAATACCAAAATCACGTGGTCCCCACTCCCTCGCGCCCCTCCATTTCTCATGCCCGAAAGCTCCTGCAGCACTTCTCCGGCTGGCTTTGCCCACCGGAACTCGACACCTTGCAATCCTCAGCCAATAGTATAGTGGAGCTGCATCAGCTGCGGTCTCATCCAAAGCATCATTGCCGCTTCACTGACGTCCACCGCACCCAACCTTGGTCACCGAGTCCGTCGTCGTCCACCGCACCTTATTTCCTTTTCCCACTTTCCCCTCCATGGCACCGAATCTATCAACAACTTCCCAAGACATGCATCAACACCGCCGGCATCCTCCCCACCCTTAACTTACCTGAACCGCCGTACAGTGCACCGATTCAACCTCGTCCACCACGCTCTAGTCGGCATCAAGCACCCAAGATCTGCTTCCCCAACGCAAACCGTCGGCGCAACCAAAGCACCCTGGGTGACAAGGATGTCACGTGCGCGGTACGGATGATGCTTAGAAGCCTATCTGACCATGGTAACAAAATCACCAACTCTTTTTTTGTTTTGTCAGCAGTACAGCAGGTTAAAGCCTGTCGTAGTGAACTGCTTTTTTCTAATCGTCATGTACACCTAGTCAAAGCGCACGCCCGTTCTTCGTGCTAGATACTACGGAGTAGGTCACTAGACATGTTGGTTTGCATTCGCTGCTCTACAAATTTTGAAGTCATGCACATGTTCTTAGCTACTCTGAACAACAGTAATTTCCTGCTATCGTGTAGTTCTTGCAAAATGTAAAATCAGTGGAAAATATTAGTTTGGATTCCCTACTCCACAGTTACTGAATCTATCTGGTTCGTCCTAAGATAAGTTCCTATTATTGTTTCCTCCTTGGCATTGTTATGTTGTCCTGTAGTACCCGTTTAGACTCTTCATACTAATTCGATTATAATTTTGTTGTTGCCATCTAGTTCTTCAAAAGCTGCAACACTAACTATTTTCTTTTTCTTACATAGAGCCCAGAATGGAACAATGAACATGATGGTTTGCATAGCCTCTTCTACAGGTTCACAAGCGACGCCATTATTTCCTTATCTGGTGCTGGTTCATCCTAAGCAATGGCATAGCTATCCTCTACTATGTAGTTCACTCGTGGTTTGAATTCCTGCTCTAGAAGTTCTCTTATGATGCCATATTTCTATCTAGTTGATTCTTAGCTATGACAGAAACTGCATGTCATTGTGTAGCTCACCGTAAATTCTGAGTCACCGTATGTCTCTTGCATTGCAGGAAATACCACTGCTTCCATATATATTTGCTTATATGACCTGCCTAGTTTATATTTGCTGAAATTCTAAAAAACACTTTGTTTGATTGCTCATTTCATTGTAGGCACACTTGTCTAATGATTGTTTGTCTTGTTCTACAGGTTCATGTGCGACGCTACTATATCTCGCATCTTGTCCTAAGCAACAACATAACTATCGTCTATAATATATAGTTCATTCCTCATTTTCATTCCTACTATACAAGTTCTCGTATGATGCGATTATAATTTCTATTTGGTTCATTCTTAGCTATGAGTAGTTTGTCGTGTTTGTTGTATTAACTTGTTATTACTTAATTTCAGACTGCAATTATTGCTATTCCCACCAAACAGGGGGCTGCAAGATCATGCCTCAAGGTGGTTTTCCAATGTAGTTGTGTCGTGGTGGTGTCACGGCAGATGCCATGAATAGGCTAAAGGTGGGGTCAATATGCACTAGAGGAATCCAGGGAGGGATAGTGTGGTGATTCCACACACAGATGCTTTGTATTCTCCAAGTGTACAAGGTTACAGATGCTCCTTGAGCTGTATTGGGGAGAGGAGGAAGAAGAATCACTCTTACTCTCATCGGCACCTATCTCTCAATGAACAAACTACTCACGCACCCGCCAGCCAGCCCCAACTATAGAGGCCCTAGTGCCCCTTATAAAGGGGAGGCTAGGTCTCCAGTTAGGGCATACGTGGAGGCATATTCCTGGGAATATGCCTCTCCCAAAATAGCAAACCGGCCGGGTCTCCTTTTGCCATCGTAAGCCATGCCGAGACTACGTAAGCCTGTGCGGCGCCAGCGTCAGCCGACACAGGGTGTGTCACCTTTGTCGGCCACGCCTCGCTGGTCCCTCCCTCTGTTCGCTTCGCTCACGCTCCTACGCACAGAGGTCACCCTTTGACCAGCGAGATACCTTCCTTCTCTTGCAATCCTGATATAACCCGGATCATGCCTGGTTAATCCGGCCCCGTGGGTACCTGCATACAAGTTACAAAAAGCCTGTCGACATACGACATACGTCGGCCGGGACACAGTTAGGTGGACATCCTCCAGTCCGGGTTACTCTGTAAGTCGGCCTGCCTTGAGGTGACTCGGCCAGCATACGCTTTGACCTTGCCGTACCTCGGCTAACTCAGCCTCTATACCCCGGCGTGACCCTACCCGGGGGTATCCCCCCAACATTAGTCCCCGAAGCTGGTGCGGTCTTAGCAACTTCAGCTGCTAAGGCCACGGCAGGTTCAATCTATCGAGCTTTTTGCTCCCTTTTCCGAGTTACCTCATAGCTCGGATTTCGTGGCCTAGCTTTCCCTTGGCACATTCCGAGTTATCACTCACTGCCTGGGTCATCCTTCAGTTTTCCGTGTTATCCTTCCTTCTATCATATACTTCCCCACGTCCTACGTGGAGTGTAATCATCATCTTGCCTCATTTTAAGGGCATGCGCCAGTTACTGCACTTATTGTCAGAGGTTACTGCAGCAAACGTCGCGTCGCAGCTGCCTCCTCGTTAACTGCATCACCACGTCGCGTCATGGGATCCCCTGTTTCCTGTGGCCCTTCCTGTGGCTTGCCTCTGATTGGCTGATCAGGCAGATACACGGCCACACCGTGTGGCGTCAATGCATAGCGCGATCCCACTACCCGCTGCTGTGGCGTGGTTAAATAGGGGAGGGGCACGCCCCTTGGCTATTTTCCCCTTCTCGTTCCCCTCTGCCTCTCTGCCTCTTCTTCTTCCTTGCGACAGCGCTGCCGACGCACCGTGCCTCTTTGCATTAGCCACGCTGCAGCTCCCGCGCTGCTTCAACGTCATGGGTCCATGCCAATCCAAGCCTCTGCCCCCCACCTCTGATCGGGCCAGTGAGGAGAGTGACTTGGAGATGACCGAGGAGGAGCTCGCCATCGTTGAAGTAGAGATGGAGGAGGGGGTGAAACCATGGAGCGTGGTGCCTGGGCCGGTTCTTGGGTGTGCCAAGATGACCTGGATTGGCTCTACCGCACCCGCCGCATCTCCGAGGGCGTGATTTCTCACCTTGCCTCTGAGGAGCTTGCTCCCTCACCCAATTCGGGTGAGTTTGTCGTCTTCCTTTCTCACTTTCAGCGCGGCTTCGGCCTGCCAGTGAGTGATTTCTTCCACGATTTTATCAACATCTATGTACTCCGGTCTCATCATCTCCCGGCGAACGCCATCACTTCCCTTTCCTGCTTCGCATCTACCATAGAAGGATACGTCGGCCTGTGGCCTACCGAGGAGCTCTGAATCCGGTTCTTCGGTCTGTGAAGGAACGTGGTTCCGGATAAGGAGCGTGCCTCGGAGGACAAGCACTTAACCCAATGTGGTGCGGCCTCCATCTCACCCCGGAAACTATCTATCTTCCCCCGGGTCACGGGGCTGGATTCCTGCAAGGGCTGGGCCCGGACCTTATTTTACGTGAGGAATGGTTCGGATGAGGATCTGATCTGGCTGCGCCCCTTTACGATGGGTCCTCCTAATCCGGCTCTATGGGACCGGGTTCCCAAGAAACCAACTGCCTTGGCGAATCAGGTTAATAAGCGCTTCCAGGAGCTGAAGGATCTGGGGTTGCGCAACGAGGACGTGATGATCACATTCGTCCGCAGCCAGATTTCCCCCCTACAGAAGCGCACACCAAGCTCTGCCACATGAGCTGGCGACTTGACCCCAAACGAACCTCCTCCTTCGAGTTGAACAACACTGAGATCTTTCGCCGGATCAAGGCCATCTTCACGACCGATAAGGACTTCTCCGATGATTGGGAGTGGGGGTTGGAGCATTATTGTCGGGACAAGCCTCCTCCTGCGGTAAATTTCATTTCCCAATCCTTCTCCGAGTTATATCCTATGTCGGAGCATGTTGTTTATTTGATCCCTTTGCATCTTCCTTTTAGTTGTTTCTTCAGCAGACCCTTGAAGATGGCATCGAGCCTTCCCTCAAATGGGGGAAAGATTGGCTTGTCTTAGATGAGGAGGAGCCGGATCAGGAAATGTTCCTGCCTACCCCGGACACAACCAAGCGACCCTCTAGTAACTTCTCTTCCTTAAGGAATTGGCCTGATGATGAAGATGATTCTGACATTGAGGTGGTGGAGGTATTTGACGCGGTACCCATTTCTTACGCATTTTCGGCTTCAGCTAACCCGGCTGGGCAGATCCATGAAGATCCCCCTCTCGCTTCGAGTGAGCCGGCCCCAGCCGCGTCTAAGAAAATGGCTGCCACCTCAGCTGTTTCTTCCGGGCCTCCCAAGACATCCAAAAGGCGGAAGAAGTCCGCTCACAAGGTCGCTAGCAAACCTCCGACTAAGGCCATAGTTCGGAGAGATCGCAAGCCCAAGGAGCCTCCGACCTCCGATGAGTGAGTTTCTTTCTCCTTGTACCATTTTCTGCTTCAATTTTCTTTGTCTTCACACCTCTCTCTTTGTTATATAATTCCTTATTCGTTGTTTAATTTGATAGGGCTGCCGTGGAGGTTCCCTAGAGCGGCTCCAGCATTGCTTCGCCCCTCCGGCGTTCCCCATCTCCCCCTCGCGACGATGACATGCGCCCACTGAGCCCTATTTAGGAAGGCTCGGTGGCTACACCGGATCTTAGTACACCTCGTCTAGAGGGGGGAAACTTTGGCATAGGGGGAAGTGGCACGGCCGAGGTAGCTGACGCTCCCAGCTCTTCATCGGCTCAGCCGCAACCCATCACCTCCGAGGTACCAGCAGCAGCAGCACCACCGCCAACACCAGCACCAGTGCTAGCACCAACAACAGCACCAGCAGCAACACAAGCACCAGCGGCAGCACCAACAGCAGCACCAGCAGCAACACAAGCACCAGTATTAGCACCAACTCCTTTTGCCTCGTCCGAGTCTTCCAAGACTCGGTGAGAAGACCCCGCTAGCACCAAGGCTGTACCTAAGTCTAAACCTGTAGCTCAAGCTTCAGCCTCCCAACAGCAACCCAAGGCCAAGAAAGGTTCTGGCACCACCAAGGAAACATCCATCAAGGTTGGATAGCGCATGCTCGTGTCCATGCTGCTGAAGAAAGATGCCTCCTCCGGGTCAGCTGGCAGCAAACAACTCACATTGCATACCAGCCCGGTTGCCGCCCTAGTTGCGAGGAGAGAAGCCCACGCCAAAGGCTTGGTGGCGCCTCACATGCTTAGCGGAGAGAGCTATCCTCCATCTTTGATTGAATACGTCGACAATTGGAACAAAGCGGAGTTCATCGATCCAAACGACGATCTCCCAAAGAAGTTTGGGCCCGCCGAATTCAGCGCCCAAATGAACATAGCAGCCAAGGCTATCAACATTGCTGTCTGGATGATGGAGGTACGCTACTTTGTCTTTTACTTAATATGCACAATTGCTTAGAGACATATACATTAGTCCCCGAGCCTCTGGGGGAGTAACTTGTTACTCGGCCGGATGCTCCTTAGCGAACGAGCGTAGCTCCTTAGTAGCTTCGAGTATGCACACACCTAGAGCCGGGTTAAGTTCCACTTGGCCCGGATTCTATACACTTCGAATATGCACACACCTAGAGCCGGGTTAAGTTCCACTTGGACCGGATTCTGTACACTTCGAATATGCACACACCTAGAGTCGGGTTAAGTTCCACTTGGCCCGGATCTTGCACGCTTGAAATATGCACATACCTAGAGCCAGGTTAAGTTCCACTTGACCTGGATTCTGTACACTTCGAATATCCATATAGATGAGCTAATCATTGCTCTTTTCAGATCACTACCAATCACCGGACTGCTGAGTTTCAGCGCCTCTTGGACTCACACAAGGGGCTGCGCTTGAAACATGCTGCTCTTCTTGCTGAATGCGAGAAAACGGGTAAGTTTTCGCTTCGACCTCTCCCCCATCTTTCTTTGTCTTTTCCCACCAAACTAATTTGTCATTCGGATAGCACAGCCGGAGTGGAGGCCGAAAACAAAATTATGAGAAAAAACTTGGCCGAGATGAAAGGTAATTCGCTTTGATTACTCAATTTCCGTGCCCTCTCTCCTTTCTCCTGAGCTCGGCAGATATTCATACCTCAGCTCTGCCGGGTAAACAAACCGTTGCAGCATCCCTTGGAGATAGTGTGCCCGTGCCTGATATGATGCTGCATTTTCTCGAACAAGCAGGGCAACATCAGGCCGAGCTCAAGAAGAAGGATGATGAACTTGCCAAACTCCGAGCCAAGGATGATGAAGTTGCCAAGCTCAAGGCTAAGATGAAAAAACTTAAAGAGATTCACAAGATTGAGATGGACAAGGCTGGCCAAGACTTCACCGAAGACCGAGAACGTCTTAGCCTTCAACTTTCAAAGGATCAAGAATTGCTGAAAGAGGTCGACGTCAAGCTTGACTCAGCTAATGTCGAACTTGAGAAGCTCCGGAAGAGGCGTGCTGATTGCACCAACGAGCTGACTCGGATCCATAGTCATATCTCCCGTAAGCTCCTTTCCTTCAGCCGATATGTATTTCTCCGGGTTAAACCCTTTTACTTATTTCACTTGTTTTGTTTTCAGGCAAATTCCCCCAGAGCGATGCCATTGCGGCTACTGCTGTCGCCAAGTTCTGCCAGCAGAGGGGTACCCCAACTGGTCTAGGGTCTGAAACTATTCCCTATGACATGGAGGACTTGTTGGTCAGCCTATCCTCTCACATTGAAATTGTGAAGAACTATGGCTCGGGTCTCCTTGATTCAGCCGTCCGGATCTTCCGTGCCCTTTGGCCTGATGAGGATGTTCCGAAGGGATCTACTGTTTTGATCAATAGGCTGATGGATTGCAAGACCCAGCTCGACCTCTGGAGGGAATCCGCCGCTTGTGCTGGAGCTGATACTGTCCTCCACTTTGTGCTTACGTGGTATGAGAAATTAGATCTGAAGATCCTTGAGCGCTTGCGCACCGGGTCCAAATGGTCAAATGATCCTGACTGGGTTACTCGACGCAAGGCTTGTGCCCACAACCTCATCCAGTTTGCCCCTGTCCATCAATGGAATGAAGGACCAAGCTTCCTCGAGGCCGCTTACGATGAATATGTTGAAGATGGTTCGAATGACAAGGAAGAGGAAGAAGCCTCAGATCTCGAAGAAAATGAAGATGACGATGAGGCTGAAGCCGGAGTTCCACCCGCTGGCGCCGAGTTACCCCTCCTGCTGCTGCTCCTTGAGCAACAAAAACACTTTGAAATTTATCTGATCCCCGGTATGCCGGGTGCAGATGTATTAAGCATACTGATTATGTTTTGCTACCAAGTTGTTCATGCCGGATTAACTTAGGCGTAGTCCCCGAGTTTCATTTTCTTGTTTCCTCAATTTCATGACTCGGCTCGCGTCTACCTTGATTCGGTTTTGTGACTTATGAGTCCGAGTTTCAAAAATTGACTTAACAATACTCAGAAACTTAAGGATTAGCTCAAAATAATAGCAAAAATAAGGTAAACATAAGGTTAGTCCGAATAACAAATGTCGGCTCGATTACGTTCTTTTCCTTAGTCGTTTTTCGTGTGCTACGCAATTCCAAACTTGTTCTCTTTCTTGCCATGAAGACAAATCTTGTTGGACAGCAGCAAGTCAAAGAGTTGAGTTTTTTTATGCTTACACACTACTAATCCGGCTTAGGCCAAAGGAACTTAAGCCAGCCGACATAAAAAATAAAATAGTTAACGAATAGAATGACAATTATTACTAAGATAGTCCCTGAGTTACTGCTCGAGGTGCCAAGATATCATTGATAAACTCATTGCTGGCATACATACCGACATATGAGAGACTCGGATACACACACTTCTTTGTTAAGTGTAGAACGGACGAAGAGAGCTACATTCCATGGACGCTTAGATTCCTCGCCAGACCTGTCAGCCTTGTTCTTCTCCTATGGTTATGCATCAATGAGATAATAAGAGTCATTGTGCAATGCTTTGCTCACGATGAATGGCCCTTCCCATGGGGGGGATAACTTATGCATGCCAGCAGTACGTTGTACCAGCCGAAGTACCAAATCACCTTCCCGGAATACTCGGGGGTTTACTTTTCGGCTATGATAGTTTCGGAGATTTTGCTGATATATGGTGGATCTGGACAATGCCAATTCTCTCGCTTCTTCCAGCATATCAACATCATTTTGCCGGGCTTCTCGCACTTCGTCTTATGTGTATTGGGTGACTCTAGGCGAATCATGCTCTATGTTGGCTGGTAATACAGCTTCTGCCCCATATACCAGAAAAAAATGGCGTATAGCCCGTTGATCGATTCAGAGTTATTCTTAAACTCCATAGTACCGCTAGTAGTTCTTCTATCTAGCACCCCGCTGATCTTTGCAGCGACTCAATGAGCCGGGGTTTTATCAAAGATAAAACTAATCCGTTGGATCTTTCCACTTGTCCGTTTGATGCGGGGTGGGCTACTGAAGCAACGTCTAGCCGGATCTTCTTATCTCGGCAGAATCTTGCAAGTGCTCCTTCAGCAAAATTACTGTTGTTATCTGTTATGATACTGTGAGGATAGCCATATCTCAGGATGATATCTTTGAGGAATATCACGGTTGTAGCTCCATCACATTTTTTATTGGCTTTACTTCAATCCATTTTGTAAACTTGTCAACCATAACCAAGATATGGGTCATATTTCCTCTTGCCGGCTTAAATGGACCAACCATATCCAAACACCATACAGCAAATGGCCAGGTAATTGGTATGGTCTTGAGCTCTGACATTGGCATGTGTGTCTTGGTAGCATACCTCTGACAACCATTGCATTTTCTTACTAGATCTTCTGCTTGTTCCAAGGCACTTGGCCAGTAGAATCCATGCCGGAAAGCTTTTGCCACTAAGGCTCTGGATGAGGTGTGATGCCCACATTCCCCTTGATGTATATCTCGGAGGATGTCAAGCCCTTCTTCTAGGTCAACACACTGTTGCAGGACATTCATGACACTCCTCTTGTATAGCTCGGCATTGATAATCGTGTATGCCTTTGCTCTCCTCTGAATTTGCCTCGAAGGCACCTCTTCATTGGGCAAAGTTCCATCCTTCAAGAACTAGAATATGGGGAGTGCCCAAGCTGGTATAGCTCGCACTGGAAACACATCCTCGTCAATTTCCATTTGATCCACCGACATAACCTCTGCCGGGTCGAGCTGCGTAGTCCCCGGGTTCTGCGAAGTAGTCCCCGGGTTTTCTGAACCACTTCCCACATAAATGTCCATGGGCACAGCTTCCGACTCCGGATTTGCCGGGATATAGATTGACTCGGATTCTGGGGATGGCCTGATAGATGGCTTTCTGAGGTGCTCTAGTGCTACACCCGGTGGAATCGCTTGTCGGGTTGATCCGAGTTTCGACAGTACGTCGGCAGCCTCATTTTCTAGCCGGGGTACATGGTGAAACTCGCATCCCTCAAAGTATCCTGATATCTTCTGCACATGAAATCTGTGCAATGACATGTTTGCATCCAAAGCATCCCATTGCCCTGAGACTTGCTGAACTACCAGATCTGAGTCACCAAAGCATTAGATCCGACGTATTCCAATTTCTTTTGCCACTTTGAGCCCATGCACAAGTGCTTCATATTCTGCAACATTGTTTGATGCTGCGAAGTGGATCTGCAACATATACCTCAGCTGGTCTTTCTTGGGTGAGGTAAGCACAACTCCGGCGCCTAACCTGGTTTTTGTTTTTGATCCGTCAAAATGCATTCTCCAGTAGTTCAGATCTGGCAATGGTGGCTCATATTGAAATCTCGGCCCAATCCATGAAAAAGTCTGCCACAACCTGAGACTTGATCGCATCTCTCCTATCGTATTGCAGAGCATAAGGGGCTAGCTCGATTTCCCATTTTGCGATTCGGCCACTCGCATCCTTGTTACTCATTATCTCTGATATGGGGGCTTCACATATCACTTTGATGGGGTGCTCTTCAAAATAGTGCTTCAGCTTCTTTGCTGCCATATATACACCATATGCCACCTTCTGATAGTGAGGATACTTTTGCTTTGATGCTGATAATACCTCGCTCAGGTAATAGACTGGCCTTTGCACTGATTTACCCTATTCATCGCGCTCTACCACCACTACTTCACTTACAACTCGGTTGGTTGCGGCTATGTAGAGCAACATTGGCTCTTTTGATAGTGGAGAGGCTAACACTAGTGCAGTGGCTAACATTTTCTTTAACTGGATGAAGGCTTCATTGGCCTGTGGCGTCCATACGAACTTGTCCGACTTTTTCATTAGTTGATAGAGAGGCAATGCCTGTTCTCCCAACCGACATAGAAACTGACTTAAGGATGCCAGACAACCAGTGAACTTATGGACATCGTTAAGGCACTTCGGCAATTCCATTCGCTCTATGGCTCGGATTTTAGTTGGGTTAGCTTCGATACCTCGGCCGGAGACAAGGAATCCGAGTAATTTTCTAGCTAGGACACCGAAAGTACACTTTTCCGGGTTAAGCTTCATTCGGAACCTCCTTAGGTTCGATAATGTTTGCCTGATATCATCAAGGAGCGTTTTGCTTTCCTTGGTCTTTATAACCACATCATCCACATACACTTGCACATTTCGGCCAATTTGGTCATGTAAACATTTTTGCATACACCTTTGGTACGTTGCCCCTGCATTACGTAAACCAAAAGGCATGGTGCGATAGCAATAAGCCCCATATGGGGTAATAAACGTAGTCTTTATTTGATCGTTTGGGTTCAGACGTATCTGGTGGAAATCAGAATATGCGTCTATGAATGACAACAACTCACACCCAGTAGTAGAATCTATGACCTGGTCTATCCTTAGCAGTGGGAATGGATCTTTTGGGCACGCCTTATTCAGGTTCGTGTAATCGATGCACATATGCTAAACCACTTCCACATTCGGATCATCTTTCTTCTTCTCCACAAGCACCGGATTAGATAACCAATCCGAATAAAGCACTTCCATGATGAACCCGGCTGCGAGGAGCCGAGCTATCTCATCTCCAATGACTTTTCTCATGTCTTCGGCGAAGCGGCGGAGAGGTTGCTTCACCGTCTTTGCTCCGGGTCTCACGTTCAAAGAGTGCTCAGCCAAGTCCCTCGGAGCACCTTGCAAGTCCTGTGTTGACCAAGCAAAGATATCCGATTCTCACGGAGGAAGTTGACAAGCTCGCTTTCCTATTTGTCAGTTAACCCGACACCAATTATTACGGTGTGCTCTGGGAACAGATCATCAACAGGTACTTTCTTTGTATCCTTTGTTGCTTGAAATGAGACACTTCCATGCGGGTTGCTCAGCGCCGGCATATACTGTTGCGCGGACTGAGCCAATGCCGCTACTTCCTAGATCTTTCTCTTTTCTTGTGCAATCACGAGTGACTCGGCCAGGTTAGACCCGGCCGACGCACACTCAATGGAACGTCGAAAATCCCCAGCTATGGTAATTACTCCATTTGGCTCGGGTAACTTCATCTTCAGGTAGTTGATATGAGTACTTGCCATGAATTTGTTCAGGGCTGGCCTGCCGAGTAACATGTGATATGCGCTTTCTAAGTTCACAACCTCAAACTCCAAATTCTCAGTTCGGCAGTTATCTCTTGTGTCGAATAACACATCAACCCGGACTTTGCCAATGGGTTCACATGAAATACCTGGCACAATGCCATGGAAAGTTGTCCTAGTGGCTTCGAGCATGTTCTTCGAGATACCCAACTTGCGCATTGTGTCCACGTACATAATATTGATGCTGCTCCCATTGTCAATTAGCACCTTAGAGAACCTCACATTGATATTTGGCCCGATGAACGTTGGGTCCAGCACTAATGGATATGAACCAGGGCTCGGCATAAGCTTGGGATGGTCCTTGATACTCCAAGTAATTTCCTGATCCAACCAAGGCATATACCTCATCACTGCCGGCATAACCGCATTCACTTCCATATGTCGGTGTTGCAAGCTTTTTCTATCCGTTTCCTCCGTGGTAAACACACAGTAACTCTGGTGATGCTCTCTGTATTCATTTCTCCCTTCATTGCCAGGATACCTTTGATCTAGCTGATGCTGGTTTTCCACCTGATGCACTGCATCCCTTCTTTCATGATTCTCATACCTCGGAGGAGGTGGTGGTAACATTAACTGTTGCATATTTGCTCCAGAGAGCAACTACTGCCGAGGTAACTCCTGCCGAGGTTGATCGTTCTGAGGTGCCTGAGCATTCCCCGAGCCATTTTGCTCTATCTTCCTCATCCACTCACATTGCCGGGTTGTATGACCCGCCGGGTTACTCGGATTTGGCATGTGAAATTTGCACGGCTGATCCAGCATTGCCTCATACGTATACCTCGGCCGGTCTTTCTTTTCTTGCCACTGTCTCTTTTGCTCGGGCGTCCAAGTTTTCTTGCCATCATTTCTTGGGGTCCACTGTTGCCCTCCAGTTTTCTGACGCTGATTACTCCCTGCTCCGGGTTGATCTTGGTTTACAGCAGCAACTTGTTGCGAGCTGTACCTGTAATCCAGTCTATCATCTCTTCTCTTACCTCGGTAATCATTTCGTCGGGATGATCCGGCTCCGTCTCGCTGGTAGTACTCCTCATTTGACTCGTTTGACACAAGCCGGGGTTGAGTCGGATCACCCAAAGCATACAAATCAGCAATCTAGATTGTCTCAGCCAGTGTAGTTGGCATATCCCTTTGTAACCTTTGCCACAACATGCTTGTATATCTATACCCTTGTGCAAACCAAGCTATGGCCTGAGACTCAATCACGCCTTCACATGAGTTTCTCACGTTGCACCGGCGAGTTAGGAACTCCCGGTCTGTTTCATTTGGTCTCGGTTTGCACATTGCTAAGGTCTGTGGCCTATTCGGCCTCTATTATGTGCTCGAGAAGTTACTGACAAACATTTCCTCAAAGTCGATCCAGCAGTTGATACTACCAGGTGGTAAATTGTTTAACCATACCCTCGCTGGCCCCTCTAGCATCTGAGGTACATATCTCACTGCCCATCTCAAATTGCCTGTCGTAATTTTCACTGTCGTTGCGTAGTTGATCAACCAATCCTCCAGCTTGGTGCTGCCGTCATATGTTTTCGTGCCTCTGGGTAACTGGAAGTTAGGTACCGGAGGCTCTTTCATGATCCGGGGCCCAAAGCACGCTGGACCCAGAGGACCTTGCCCCTCAATCTGCTCCGACCTATAGAGCCGATCCAGCTTTAACCTGGCGCCGTCAGGCATCAAGTTCCTGCTTCCGAACCTTGACCCTATCACATGATAATCCGGCCTAGGGTATCCTGCGTTCACCATTTCTGAATCATTATCGTTTTATCTGTCTTGCTCTTTTTGAGCGCAATTTTGCCGCATACCTTGGCCAGCATTCTGCTCTTGCCGAGGTACACTCCGCTGCTGCTGTTGCCGAGGTAGGTTTTGCCCTGCACCTATCGAGTTACGCTATCCGACATTGCCATTTTTAGCGTTTCTCTGACCGGCATTGCCTTGGTCACGGTTACCTCGGCCAGCTTCACCTCAGTTGACACTTTGTCGATCCTCATTTCCCTGCATTGCTTTTCCTTTCCCTGCCCTTGCCGGGTCATACGGGACTATCTGTTTGTTTCTCCTCGCCGAGGTTACCACTTCCTCTCTTCTAGGGCCATCATGAGGTGATGATGCAGCCCTAGCGGATTTCTCCGGGTTCCCCACTGCCGAATAAACGACCTTGGAAGCCCTAGCTCTTGCCGGGTTAGCCCTGAGCAACTCCTCATTCTGTTTGTTAGCGATCCGAACTAACTCATTGACCCTCTCCTGCTGTCTTTGTCGGGATTCACCTGTCAAACCTTCTAACTCGGATGCAGCTGCATCTGCTGCTCTGAGGTTTTTTGCCAGGGTGCTATACTTCGGCAACCCCATGGACAAAGGGTTCTCTGATTCCTCAACTCTTGTGTCACCCTCTTTGTTCATCTCACTGATGAGGTTTCTCCCTTTTACTTTTACAACATCCACCTTATTTGCTCTTGCGTACTCGCGCAACGTCATGTTCAACGACTGCTGAGCCGCGGCTATCTTTTTCGCACCCTCTAGTATTTTCTGCCTAGTTTCCTCTAACTTGGCATGTGCCTGAGCCGGATCTACCATAGGTGCTATGGGGCTTTCCAAGCTATCTATCGCCTGCTGCTGCAGGTTTTCCGGCCTCTCTAGCGGAGGACCTCTACCTTTCCTGGGCGCCTTGGGTGTTACCTCCGGATCTGGTACCGGATCTTTGCTCGCACCAGCGTCAGGTGCTGTCATCATCACCTCAGTGCGGTCAGGGGAGCAAGTGATACACGCACCATGAGCCGCGCTAAGGGGTGGCTCGCCTCCCTCGACGACGTGCCACGGGTGAACGCAAGACACATCGACACTGACGTATATCCTGTGGGCACCAAGCTTGAGGAAGAGGCCATTGCACGGTGGAGGTCGCTTGCTGAAGCAACCAGCATTCTCACTGACGTAGTCTAGCGCTCCAAAGCGCTGAACAAGCCTAGAGACGATGCGCTCGCCATTGCCGATGATGCTTCCTGTCTGGATCTTCACTCCTGCTAGCGCCGCTAGCCCCACGGTGCGCGCCAACTGTCATGGTGGTGTCACGGAAGATGCCATAGATAGGCTAAAGGTGGGGCCAATATGCACTAGAGGAATCCAGGGAGGGATAGTGTGGTGATTCCACACATAGATGCTTTGTATTCTCCAAGTGTACAAGGTTACAAATGCTCCTTGAGCTGTATTGGGGAGAGGAGGAAGAAGAAGCTCTCTTACTCTCACCGACACCTATCTCTCAATGAACAAACTACTCATGCACCCGCCAACCAGCCCCAACTACAGAGGCCCTAGTGCCCCTTATAAAGGGGAGGCTAGGTCTCCAGTTAGGGCATGCGTGGAGGCATATTCCTAGGAATATGCCTCTCCCAAAATAGCAAACCAGCCGGGTCTCCTTTTGCCATCGTAAGCCATGCAGAGACTACATAAGCCTCTATGGCGTCAGCGTCAGCCGACATAGGGTGCGTTACCTTTGTCGGCCACGCCTCGCTGGTCCCTCCCTCTATTCGCTTCGCTCACGCTCCTGCGCACAGAGGTCACCCTTTGACCAGCGAGATACCTTCCTTCTCTTCCAAGCCTGATATAACTCGGATCATGCCTGGTTAATCCGGCCCCGTGGGTACCTGCATACAAGTTACAAAAAGCCTGCCGGCATACGACATAGTTTGGCCGGGACATAGTTAGGTGGACATCCTCCGGTCCGGGTTACTCCGTAAGTCGGCCTGCCTTGAGGTGACTCGGCCAGCATACGCTTTGACCTTGCCGTACCTCGGCTAACTCGGCCTCTATACCCCAGTGTGACCCTACCCGGGTGTATCCCCCCAACAAACTGTCACACTCAAAGGGAGATGCGGTTGATGGATTGAGAAAGCAAATTGAGGACAATGCAATCAACTTGATTTTCAACTAAAATGCTGAATTTTCTTTCCCGAGCATTGATATTATGTAATATTTTTAAGAAGTTTGCAGTTGGTATAATATCTAGATAACTCGCATAGGCCATGTAGGCATTTTTTTGAGTTGGGCCATGTAGGCACTTAGTTGACGCCGTCCATGCTTGGCGGTAGGCGGTATGATAATTGCGCCAGCCAGGTCGATCAGGTAAGAGTATATGTCTTTGTTATTTGCCCTTATTGTATTAGGCCTACCATGAACAGTAAAAGATACTCGCTAATTATACTCCTTTTATGATATTTGTCTGGGCTTCAGATAGGCCAAAATTGTAGGTGTCCGCGACAATAACGGGCCTACCGTCAGGTGGCAACCAGTAACAGGCTAGAACAATAACATGCCAAACAGTAACAGGCCAAACAGTAACAGGCCAAAACAGTAACAGGCCAAAATAGTAACAGAACAAAGCAGTAATAGGCCAAAGTAGTAATAGGCTAGAACAGAGGCAATCCAGCTCAGTAATAGGCCAGATTAGTAACATACCAGAAAAGTGGCAGGCCAGAACAGTAAAGAACCACAACAGTAACGGACCTGAACACTAGATGGCCAGAATAGTAACAAGGCAGAATAGTAGCAGGCCGAAAATTTTACCAGACAGGAACAGTAACATGCCAAACATATTGGCAGGACAAAACAGTACTAGATCAGAACAGTTACAGGCCTCTGGTGGGCCCGAGAAGTTGACGGACGGTATGGTAAAAGGCCAGAATAGTATCGGGCCTTCTCAAAAGTGGGTCGTTCGTAGGCGGCCCAGAACAAGCTGTGAGAACAGTGACAGGATGACTATGGGCCTTAACAGTATTGGGCCTACTTGACACAGCATGTTAACGGGCCACACAATATTCGAACAATGTGGGCTTCTGTAGGCCGAAACAGTAACGGGCCTAACATTCACGGGCCACTGTTGGCCACATCTTTGGGCCCATTTCAGACAGTGCCAGATGAAACAGTAATAGGCCATAATATTATTATGTTCTCCTAATGGGCCGGCCCACTTAATTATTAGCATGCCTTGGCTGGGCCTGGCTTCTACCATGGTTTTTGTGGCCATTAATGGTGGTAACTGGGCATTGACGGTGTTTGCCACGTGGGATTTTGCATGACGTCAGCAGTCAACGCGGCTGGCGAACAAATCTACGATGGAACAAGTTTTTGTGGTTGAAGGGTGTGATCCACCACGGTCAGAAAAAAACCTTGGTAAATTCTTTTGTGATGGGGCTTTTACCAAGATGGGCATCAGTCATAGAAGACTTTTGAGCCACGAAAAACGGGCCTTCAACCACGAAAATCGTCCGTTGTAAAAGCCAACTTTTCTTGTAGTGTCATTGGGCAACATGGGCGATGGAGGGGTCGTGGGGAATGTCAAGAGGGATAGGAGGGTGGTAGAGATGCATTGCAAGTGAAACCTTCTGCCCTCACATACATGCAAGCATACAAGGGAGAAATAATGAAGGACGGTGTAGGGCTAGCTATAGGATCTGTCTAGTGGGGTGTAGGGAGGGTGGTGGGACCTAGTACTCGACCAGACAAAGAGAGAAGGGCTACTATAGAAGACTTAAAGAAGTACTCGACCAGACAAAGAGAGAAGGGCTACTATAGAAGTGCGGCAAGCGGTAGAGTTTTGGGGCGTTTTTTTGCCGCCGTAGAGTTTTGGGGCATTTTTCTGCCGCGGCAGAGTTTTGGGGTGGTTTTCTGCCGGGTAGGAGGGTGAGGTTTTGCGTAAGTGACGTTCCGAGAGATGATATATGTTGGGGGATACCCCCGGGTAGGGTAATGCCAGGGTATAAAGGCCGAGTTAGCCGAGGTACGGCGCGGTCAAAGCAAGTGCTGGCCGGGTCACCTCAAGGCAGGCCGACCTACGGAGGAACCTGGCCCGTGGAGCATCTCCCTAGCCTTAATCCGGCCGGCATAAAATGTATGCTGGCCATGTTTGTCTATCTATTATGCAGGTACCCTCATAGCCGGGTTAGCCACGTTCTAGCCGGACTATCAAATGGCTTCCAAGAGAAGGAAGGAATCCCCAGCTGGTCAAAAGGTGGCTTTGTTAGCCGTAGCATGAGCAAAGCAAAGCAGATAGGAGGACCAGCGGGTCAGGGGCGACCAAGATGACGCGGGCAATGTCGACTGATGTAGCCCATGTCTGGTGACGCTTAAAGGCAAGGATTATGTTATGGGTTACGTCCAAAGCCCGGACGAGTCGTTAAGGGAATAAAGAAGCATCTAGCTTTAACCAAGGGGCATATTCGGAGAATATGCTACCACGTGTCCCCTAACTTTGTAACCCGGGCTCCCCTATATAAGAAGCACTGGGGCCTCCATAGAGGGGGATCAATCATTTTCTCTGTCTAAGTTAGAACTCTAGAGCTAGGTTGTGGGGAGTAAGAGACATAGTCTCCTTCTCACGAACAGCTCGAGGAGCACTTGTGTCCACCATTGATAGAGAAAATACAAGAACATCTGTGTGTGGAATCACCATGTTTTCCTTCCCTGGATTCTCCTAGCACTCATTGGCCCCATCTTTAGCCTATCCATGGCATTTGTCGTGCCACCACCATGCTAGTTGGCGCCCACCATGGGGCTAGCGGTGCTAGCAGGCGTGAAAATCCAGACGAGAAGCATCTCCAACACCGGCGAGCGCGTCGTCTCCGGCCTGGTTTAGTGCTTTGGTGCGCTAGACTACGTCAGCGACAACGCAGGGAGCTTTGGCAGGCATCCCCCTCCGTGCAATGGCATCTTCATCAAGCTTGGCACGCACAAGATCTACGTCGGTGTGGACGAGTCCTGTGTTCATGCATGGCAGATCATCGAGTGAGGCGAGCCACCTCTCAGCGCAGCTCGTGGTGTGCGTATCACTCACCCTACTAGCAGCGTTGAGGTCCTGATGACCGCGTTAGATGTAGGAGCAAGCAAGGGCCCGGCACCAGAGCCAGAAGTCACGCCAAAGCAGACAAGGTCTAGGTTTCCACCACTAGAGAGGCCAGAGAATGTGCTCCAGCAAGTAATAGATAGCCTAGCAACGCCAATAGCACCTGTGGTAGATCCGGCTCAGGCGCAAGCTGAGTTAGAAGAAACTAGGTAGAAAATGTTAGTTGGGGCAAAGAAAGTAGCAGAGTTACAGCAGTCCTTGAACATTACTTTGAGGGAATATGCAAAGGCAAACCGCATAGATGGAGTAAAAATACGAGGTAGAAACCTGATTACTGAGATTGACAAGGAATACGAGCCTAGGCCGGGTCAGATAGCCACGATAGTAATAGGAGGGCTGGAGAGGTACAGTACCCTGGCAAAGAACCTCAGGGCAGAAAATGCAGCTGCGTCCGAGTTAGAAGGTCTAACTGGGGAGGCCCGGCAAAGGCAACAAGAAAGGGTAAACCACTTGCTGAGGGTTGCTTGCTAGCAAAATGAAGAAATGAACAAAGCAAACTCGGCGCCACCAAGAGCATCGCATGTGGTTCATTCGGCTAGAAATAACCCGACAAAATCCAGCGGAGACGCATCGTCTCTGGGTCACAATCCTAGGTGAGAGGAGGTGGTAAACTCCAGGAGAAGAGACAAACAAATGGTCCCCTATGACCCAGTGAGTGCTGGAAAAGGCAAAGCAGTGCAAGTAGATGAAGATCGTCACAGCACCAGCCGAGGTGAAGCTGGCCGAAGCAACCGCAACCAAGGCAATGCCGGTCAAAGAAACACTACCAACGGCAATGCCGGATAGCGTGATCCAGTGGGAACAGGACAAAATGTACCTCAGCACTAGCAGCAGCAGCACGCACCTCGGCAGGAGAGAAGTGCAGGTCAAGCAGCACAGCAGCATAATGCTTGTCTGGATCAGGAAATATACAATGATGGTTATTCAGCTATGATCAATGATGGATACCCTAGACCGGAGCACCACATAATTGGGTCAAGGCTGGGAAGCAGAAACTTGCATCCAGATGATGCGAGGCTAAAACTGCATAGAATTTACAGGTCGGATCTAATCAAGGCACAAGGTCCTCATGGTCCGGCATGCTTTGGGCCCCAGATCATGAAGGAGCCGCCAGTGCCGAACTTTCAATTGGCCAGAGGAACAAGGACTTACGATGGTAGTACCAGGCCAAAGGATTAGCTGATTGATTACGCAACGGGCGGTCAACATCACAACTCGAAATTTGAGATGGGCAGTGAGGTATGTACCTCAAATGTTGGAAGGACCAGCGAGAGTTTGGCTAAACAACTTGCCACCAGGAAGTGTTAACTGCTGGCTGGATTTTGAGGAGTTATTTGTTAGCAACTTCTCAAGCACTCACAAGATGCCCAACAGGCCATAGACGCTGGCGTTATGCCGGTAGAGACCGAATGAGCCAGGTCGAGATTTCTTGACTCGGTGGTGCAACGTGCGAAACTCATGCGAGGGGGTAATTGAATCACAAGCAATTGCGTGGTTCGCCCAGGGCTGCAGATAGGGAAGTATGTTGTGGCAAAGCCTGCAACGAGATATGCCAACCACGTTGGCTGAGACGATCCGGATCGTAGATTCATACGCTTTGGGAGATCTGACCCAACCTCAGCTAATGTCAAGCGAGGCAAACGAGGAGTATTACAACCGAGATGGCTCCGGGTCATCAAGGAGAAATGATTTCCGAGGAAAGAGAATGGACGAACGTCCGGATTACAGATATAACTCGCAGCAGATGGTAGCGGGGGACCGAGATCAACCCAATGCCGGCGCCAACCAGCGCCAGAAAACTGGAGGGCAAAACTGGCAACAGAAAAATGAAGGGAAGAAGCCTTGGACCCTAGAGCATAAAAAACAATGGCAAGAGCGAAAAGATCGACCGAGGTATACGTTCAAGTCTATGTTGGATCAACCTTGCAAGTTTCATACACCAAGTCCGAATAGTCCGGCGAATCATACAACCCGGCAATGTGAGTGGATGAGGAAGTTAGAACATGGCAGCTCGAGGAATGCTCAGGCACCTCGAAACGAAGCACCTCGGAATGAGATACCACGACAACCATTACTGACAGGGGGAAATGGAAAGCAACTAATGTTGCCTCTGCCTCCGCCGAGATATGAAAATCAGGAAAGGAGGGATGTTGTGTATCAAGTGAATAACAACCAACAGCAAGACCAAGGTTACCACGCAAATGAGGGACGAAACAAATACAGGGAGCATCATCAAAGCTACTGTGTGTTTACCACGGAAGAAACTGACCGGAAAAGCTTGCAGCGCCAGCATATGGAGGTAAACACGGTAATGCTAGCAGTAGTAAGATATATATGCCTTGGTCGGATCAGGAGATTACGTGGAGTATTAAGGATCACCCAAATATCATGCCTAGTCCAGGGACCTACGCACTGGTCCTGGATCCGACGTTCATCGGGCCGAATCTCAGTGTGAGGTTTTCCAAAGTACTGATTGACAATGGCAGTAGCATCAACATTATGTACAAGGATACCATGCACAAGTTGGGGATATCAGAGAACATGCTGCAAGCAACGAGGACCACCTTTCACGGCATTGTGCCGAGTATTTCCTGTGAGCCAATTGGTAAGGTCCGGGTTAATGTTTTATTCGGCACGAGGGATAATTGTCAGACTGAAAATTTGGAGTTTGAAGTAGTGAATCTGGAGAGTGCTTACGGCAGGCCCCTGCTGAACAAGTTCATGGAAAGTACTCACATCAGCTATTTAAGATGAAACTGCCCGGACCTAGGGGAGTGATAACTGTATCCGGGGACTTTAGGCGTTCAATCGAGTGCACCTCAGCTGGATCTAACTTAGCCGAGTCACTCGTGATAGCTCAGGAAAAAGGAAGATACTGGAAGTGGCGGCATTGGCTCAATCCGCGCAGCAGCATATGCCAGCTCTGACCAACCCACATGGAAGCGTGTCATTCCAAGCAACCAAGGATACAAAGAAAGTGCCTATCGATGATCAGTTCCCAGAGCACACCGTAACCATTGGTGCCGGGTTAAGCAGCAAATAGGAAAGCGAGCTCGTCAACTTCCTCTGTGAGAATCGGGATATTTTTGCTTGGTCCAAACAGGATCTGCAAGGTGTGCCGAGGGAGTTGGCCAAGAACTCTTTAAATGTAAGACCCGGTGTTAAGCCGGTGAAGCAACCTCTCTGGTGTTTCGCCGAGGATAGAAGAAAAGTCATTGGGGATGAGATAGCTAGGCTCCTTGCAGCCGGGTTTATCATGGAAGTACTCTATCCAGATTGGCTCTCTAATCCGGTGCTTGTGGAAAAGAAGAAGGATGATCCGAACGTGGCCGTGGTATGGCGCATGTGCATTGATTACATGAACCTGAATAAGGCGTGTCCTAAAGATCCATTACCACTCCCTAGAATAGATCAATTCATAGACTCAACTACCGGATGTGAAGTGTTATCATTCATTGATGCATATTCTGGTTTCCACCAGATACCCCTAAACCCGGATGATCAAATAAATATTGCGTTTATTACCCCCGTACAGGGCTTATTGCTATCGCACTATGTCGTTTGGATTACGTAATGCAGGAGCAACGTACCAACGATGCATGCAAAAATGTTTACATGATCAAATAGGTCGAAACGTGCAAGTTTATGTGGATGATGTGGTGATAAAAACTAAGGAAAGCAATACGCTCCTTGATGACATCCGGTAGACATTCGTGAACTTAAGACGGTTCCGAATGAAGCTTAACCCAGAAAAATGCACCTTTGGTGTGCCTACAGGAAAGTTACTCGGTTTTCTAGTGTCTAGCCGAGGTATCGAAGCTAACCCGACGAAAATCCGGGCCATAGAGAGAATGGAACTGCCAAAATGTCTTAACGATGTGCAGAAGTTCACTGGTTGCCTAGCATCGTTAAGCCGGTTTGTGTGTCGGCTGGGAGAGAAGGCCTTGCCCCTCTACCAGTTAATGAAAAAGGCAGACAAATTCACATGGACACCACAAGCGGATGTCACATTTCGAGAGTTGAAAACAATTTTGTCTACTGCACCAATCCTAGCCGCACCACTACCCAAGGAGCCTATGTTGCTCTATGTAGTCGCGACCAACCGAGTCGTAAGTGTAGTAATTGTAGTGGAGCATGAAGAAGAAGGAAAGTCGGTGCAAAGGCCAGTGTATTATCTGAGCAGGGTATTATCTGCTTCAAAACAAAATTACCCACACTATCAAAAGATGGCATATGGCGTGTATATGTCGGCAAAGAAACTCAAACACTATTTTGAGGAACACCCCATGAAAAGTGATATGTGAGGCACCCATATCAGAAATTATGAGTAACAAAGATGCAAGTGGCCGGATAACAAAATGGAAAATTGAGCTAGCCCTGTACGCACCATAGTTTGACAGAAGAGATGCGATCAAATCGCAAGCTGTGGCAGATTTCTTTGTGGACTGGGCCGAGATGCAATACGAGCCACCTCTACCGGACTCCAATTATTGGCGAATGAACTTCGATGGATCAAAATTAAAAGAAGGGCTGGGCGCCAGAGTAGTGCTTACCTCACCCAAGAAAGATCAATTGAAATATGTCCTTCAAATCCACTTCAGTGCCTCAAATAATGTCACGGAATACGAAGCACTAGTACATGGTATCAAAATAGCAAAAGAAGTGGGGATACGTCGGATACAATGCTTTGGAGACTCGGATTTCGTGGTGCAGCAAGTATTTGGCAACTGGGATGCCATGGATGCAAATATGTCCCTTTACAGATTTCATGTGCAAAAGATAAGTGGATTCTTCGAAGGGATGTGAATTCCACCACATACCTCGGATTGAAAACGAGGCAGCCGACACACTATCCAAGTTGGGTTCATCCCGGCAACCAATCCCACAAAATGTTGCCTTGGAACACTTAAGAAAACCATCTATTACTCCACCGCCCAAATCCGAATCAATTTATATCCTGACATTCTCTGGATCAGAAGCTACACCAATGGAAATAGATTGGGGAGGTACCTCAGCAAACCCGGGGACTACTTCAGCAAACCCGGGGACTTCCTCAACAAACCTGGGGACTGGTCATCCAACCCCGGCGGGAGTTATGTTGGTGGATGCAATGGAAATTGACGAGGAACCTTTCTCAATCCGAGCTATACCCACTTGGGCCAAGCCAATATTTGACTTCCTGAAAGAGGGAATCTTGCCATATGATGAAATACTCTCAAGGCATATCCAGAGAAGGGCAAAGGCCTATACCATTATCAATGCCGAACTATACAAGAGAAGTGTAACCACAGTACTACAGCGATGCGTTGACCCGGAGGAAGGACTTGACATACTTCAAGATATCCACCAAGGAGAATGTGGTCACCACGCATATTCAAGAGCATTAGTGGCAAAAGCTTTCTGACATGGATTTTATTGGCCAAGTGCTTTGGAGCAAGCAGAAGATTTGGTGAGAAAATGCAATGGCTGTCAGAGATACGCCACGAAAACTCGTCTGCCAATGTCGGAACTCAAAACTATCCCCATTACTTGGCCATTTGCTATATGGTGCCTAGACATGGTAGGGCCATTTAAGTCGGCTAAAGGAGGAATGACCCATATCCTAGTTATGGTCGACAAGTTCACCAAATGGATCGAAGTGAAGACAATCAGTAAATGTGATGGGGCAATAGCGGTGAAATTTCTCAAGGACGTAATCCTGAGATATGGCTACCCCCACAGTATCATAACTGATAATGGCACAAATTTCGCTGAAAGAGCGTTTGCGAGGTTCTGCCGAGAAAAGAAAATCCAGCTAGATCTAGCCTTAGTGGCCCACCCCGCATCGAATGGGCAAGTGGAAGGATCCAACAGCTGGTATTGTTCGGGGTAAAACCCGGCTCATAGAGCCACTTGAAAGATCAGCGGGGTGCTGGATAGAAGAACTACCAGTAGTACTGTGGAGTCTAAGAACAACTCTGAATCGATCAACGGGCTATACGCCATTTTTTCTGGTATATGGGGCAGAAGTTGTATTACCAGCCGACATAGAGCATGATTCGCCAAGAGTCACCGAATACACAGAAGCCGAAGTGCACGAAGCCCGGAAGAATGTTGTTGATCCACTGGAAGAAGCGAGAGAACTGGCCTTGTCCAGATCCGCCATATATCAACAAAATCTCCATTGCTACCATAGCCGGAAAGTAAACCCCCGAGTCTTCCGGGAAGGTGATCTGGTACTCCGGTTGGTGCAGCGCACTACTGGCATGCATAAGTTATCCCCTCTATGGGAAGGACCTTTCATTGTAAGCAAAGCTTTGCACAATGATTCCTACTATCTTATTGATGCACAGCCACAGGAAAAGAACAAGGCGGACATGTCCGGAGAGGAATCCAAGCAACCATGGAATGCAGCACTACTTCGTCCTTTTTACACCTGACAAAGAGGTGAATGTATCCGAGCTACTCATATGTCAGTATGTATGTCAACAATGAGGTTATTAATGAAACTTTGGCACCCCAAGCAGAAACTCGGGGATTGCCATAATAATTGTTCTTCTTGTTTTCATATTTTTATATGCCGGCTGGGTTAAGTCGCTTATATCTTAGCCGGATTAGTAATGTGTGAGCACCAAAAACCCAACTCTTCGACTTTGTTGTTGTCCAACAAGAATTGGCTTCATGGCAACCAAGAGAACAAGTTTGGAATGGAAAAGCACATGAAAAACGACTAAGGAGAGGAACTTAAGCGAGCCGACATTTGTTATTCGGACTAACCCTGTGTTTACCTTATTTATCTAACGCCGGATTATTTTGAGCTGATCTCAAAGTTTCATGTATTGTTAAGTCAATTTTTTGAACCTCGGACTCGTAAGTCAAAAAACAGAATCAAGGTAGACGCGGGCCTAGTCAAAAATTGGGAGAACAAGAAAACGAAACTCGGGGACTTCGCCCACGATAATCCAACATTAAAAACTTAGTTGCAAACAGCACAAATTGTAGCAAAATCAAACCAAGGTACTTAGATACATTTTCACCCGGCATTCCAGGGATCTGGCGAATACGGTTAAGTGTTTTTCAAGGAGCAGGGGCAGCAGCTGAATCATCGGCCGAAGAAGGAGGTACTTCGAAACGTGTGGGCGGGGCGCTAGCCTTGGCCTCATCCTCGAGGTTGGCCTCACCATCCTCCGGGTCTTCAGCCTCGTCGCCAAGTTCGGAGGCCTCACCCACACTTCCCTAATCTTCTTCACCTTCAGAAGCAACTTCATCGTTGAAAACATCAAGCTCGACCCCTTGTTCTAGGCATGGCAGAAGGAGTACTGGATAAGCTTGTTGGCACGGGCTTTGTGACGCGCTACCCACTCCGGATCTTCGTACCACTTAGATCCAGTGCGCAGTGAGCAGCCCTAAGTCAATTCCTTCATACCATGACAGGACAAACTGCAGCGCGATGTCAGCCCCAGCTCGTGCGGCAGATTCTCTCCACAGGTGCACCTGAGTATCGCACTCCATCAATTTGTCTATGAAAACCGCATTTCCTTTGGGAGTGGGCTCAGTGGGCCAGAGGGAGTTGAACATCCGCATTGCCGCCGGCATAATGTCTGTGCCGTAGTTCTTCACTAGCTCCATGCGAGTGAAGAGGCTCGCCAGCAGATTGCTGGCTCATGGTTGGTATCGAGTTCGTTGGGGAACCCCAGGAGGAAGGTATGATGAGCACAACAGTACGTTTCCCTTAGTTATGAAACCAAGGTTATCGAACCAGTAGGAGCAAGGAAACACCTCCATGGTGTTGTTTCCAACTTGGAATCCTGCACAACAGAACCACAGAACTTTGCCCCCAACTTACAGTGAGGTTGTCAATCTCACCGGTTTTGCTGAAAACAAAGGATTAAACATATTGTGTGGAAGAAAGTAAAAGCTTGCAGAAAGAAAACAGAAAACAATAAACAAAAGTAGATTGATGGTAAAAGAAAGAACCGGGGTCCATAGTTCACTAGTGGTGATTCTCCTTAAGATGGATGACATGTTGGGTGAACAAATTACAGTGGGGCAATTGACAAACATCGAGAAAGCATACATGCATATACTAATCATCTTGACTCCTATGAGATTTGATTGGGAATTACAACATTATACATAGACCGTAATCCAACTACATCTATGACTAATAATCCACCTTCAGGTTATCAATCCGAACCCCCTCCAGTATTAAGTTGCAAGCAACCGATAATTTGCATTACGCATTGCGTGTAAAGTAAACAATACGATTGTTCTATGAACAAAGGATTGATGTTTTCTCCCTAGTAGCAACAGCACATCTAGTACCTTAGAGATTTCTGTCACTTCCCCAGATTACTAGAGGCATGAACCCACTATCGAGCATAAATACTCCCTCTTGGAGTTGCTAGCATCTACTCGGCCAATATATCTACTAACAACGGAGAGCATGCAAGATCACAAATAACAAAGACATGATAGAATCAATAATCAATCCGAAATAGCATCTCAATATCCATCGGATCCCCGCAAACACAACATGTATGATTACAAATAGATGATCTTGATCATGAACGGAGCTCACAAGATCTAGACATGGTAGCACAAAGGAGAAGAACCAACCATCTAGCTACCACATGCACCCGTAGTCCAAGGATGAACTACTCATGCATCACACCGGAGGCTTGCATGGTGATGAAGAAGGCCTCCAGGGTGAATTCTACCCTCCGGAAGGGTGCCGGGAAGAGCTTCAGATCCCTCCCGGTCTAGGGATGGAGATGATGGCGGCCATAGACTCTTTCGTGGAATTTTGATCGGGTCCTTAGGGTTTCTATATCGGAGGCATCTTATAGGCGAAAGGGGAGGACGAGGGGGTGCCCTAGGCGGCCACACCACCCCCTAGCGTGGGCCAGGCCTGGCCGCACGGCCAGGTGGTGTGGGCGGCCCCTGGCCCCTCTCCGTCTCGTATTCTGGCTCCGTGTCCCCCTCGGTGAAATATTGACTTTGGCTTTATTCCCGTCCAATTCCAAGAATATTCATTTTCTGACTTTCCTGGAACCAAAAACAGCAGAAAACAGGCAGCTGGCACTATGGCATCTTGTTAATAGGTTAGTCCAAGAAAGTGTATAAAAATACTCCAAAGTGTGGACAAAACATAAGAAAGTAGATATAAACCAAGCATGGAACATCAAAAATTATAGATACGTTTGAAACGTATCAACATCCCCAAGCTTATCTCCTGCTCGTCCTCGAGTAGGTAAGTGATAAAAAGAAAGAAAAAATATTGGAGGTGACATGCACCATCATACACTTGATCAAAGTATTTGTAAAACATGGATAGCTGGGATCATAGTACTTTAACATAGCATGAAAGATATAGTTCTTGAAGGGAATATGCCCTAGAGGCTATCATAGAGATGATTGTATTTCATGTGTATCCATGAGTTATTATAATGTTCCTTGAATATCCATATACCAGGCAACTTGTATTGATTGGCAATTATGTGAATTGTTTGTGAAACTCTTTACTTGTATGGTTATCTAATAATTGTCCCTAGTCGGAGTTCATGTGAGGACACACGTGAATATTAGACTAGCACATCGATTGGTTGATGACTATGTTTCGCAAGTCATAGACATGGAGATGTCAAACCAATGATGTGGACACATGTTATGAACATGGGGTTGGACTGACCCAACATGAGACTAGCAATAATACTTGCAGCTCTCTCTACACATCGTGTATGTTTTGTTCTTAGACCTGAGATTGTCGTATGTACTTGAGATGTGGATCTACCTACTTTGGAGCTATCAAACACTACTCCGTAACTGGGTAGTTATAAAGGTAGTTTTCGGGTTTGTCCTGATACATGTTGCAAGGCATTGGTCAATCAAGATGGGATTTGCCCCTCTCCACTTGAGAGAGATATCTCTGGGCCCCTCGAGTGATCAGATCCAAAAATGCATGGTCGTGCTACATATGGTTAAGAGTTAACCTAGTAAAGGGATTCCGAATCACAGTATCGAGAAAGAGAGGTCAGCTTGGAGCTAGACCAAATATCGTGAGGCAAAGGGAAAGACATGTACTCAACCTTGTGATGGTTCGTCCGAATGATCTTTATATGCGTTTAGGAGTTGGCACGTCTTGCTAGAGGCCGCTACCAACTATTGACGGAGTAAGTGTACTCACGTCATGTCTATACGTGTATGAACCTATAGGGTCACACACTTTAAGGGATGGAAGCCTAATGAGGATTGGATCCGA
Source organism: Avena sativa (assembly GCA_916181665.1). Classification (NCBI taxonomy): domain Eukaryota; kingdom Viridiplantae; phylum Streptophyta; class Magnoliopsida; order Poales; family Poaceae; genus Avena; species Avena sativa. The sequence goes on from OV702291.1 coordinate 230,818,861, forward strand.
ATTAGACCAGGCTTAGGCTGCTAATGGGCTGCTAATGTAGAAGCCCACCAGGGATGCCTATATAAGAGAGGGTGAGGCGAGCTGAATAGAGTTGAGCATTCCACCCATCCGCCACTCCTCTTCCGCATGTGTTGCACGTGCAGACCTAGCAGTCTGGCGTGTGACGGCTTCCACTCCGGACGTGTGGATACCTTGGAGGTTCTGCAGCTATAGCACTTGGACGAGTCGCGCAAAGGGGAGCTACTCGTGGGACGAGGACGAGGAGGAGACGTAGAACATCTACACTGCCCCGACGTGCTTCATCGAGTTCTGCAACTACGTGTCTAGTGGTAATCACGTGATCTATGACAATAGTATTCCTGGTTGACGCGGTAGAAAATTTTGATTTTACGCTAGTGTAGCCTACCCGTTACCCTACAATTCTAACAATAAGACATAGCAACTATGTTGTAAAATGAAAAGGCACAAACAAAAGATTCATGAATAACAATGCTTTGCAAGACGTTTGTTTATGTCACATAAAGAAAACATAACATAGTGGCATTCAGCTTATCCCTCATAGAGTAGCAAATCATAATTGCATAGGACCTTCAAAGTTCATAAAGGTGACTAGATACAAATAGTTTAAGAACAAGCAATATCAAAGTTATGCATCAATCAACAAGCCTTGGGACAATGCACATTAAACTAAGAATGGCCACTATGCTCTCTCAATAGGTGCATAAAGATAGAAGGTGGAGACTCAACATAAAAGTAAAAGAAAGGTCTTCATAGAAGAAAGCAGGGATTCAAGATTCATAAAGAGCTTCCAAAAATTATGGTACTTATTAGATTTCAGCTCCCATTGCCCCTATCATAAGCATCTTTAGGTGATTAAGGTTAAAGTGACACAACTAAGAGGATATGCTTGACAAGTTATAAGTTTAAATCTCATGCCCCTTACTTATGAGTACCGAACCTCATGCTACTCAACTTCAGTCACAAGTAAGCTCTTGTCATCGTAAGTACATATGTATCATAGAGAACCGCCAACGGGGTACCCCTTGCACATGATACAGGAGTTATCCTATAATCAAAATGACAACGCAAGCAGACAATGAGCATCTCAGCGATCTTTTTATTTGCTATTTGCATAGGTTTTTATTGAGGATGCTTCATAGAGTGCTCATTATGGTTATGCTGCAAGTTTCCACCGTGATTAGGCATGGCTTAGGCTAGCGGCCCAGGCATTTCTCTAACACACATACAAACTCCATGATCTTACAAGTTCCCCTTTTATTTCACACCGTCGGGATCCATAAGCAAAAGAATCATGATATCAACGGAATAATAAGTGCAATGTTGAAAGAGTTCCCCATGATACATGGTTCTGCTAACTTCAACTTATAAAGCGCAAGCATATACGCAACAAAGATGGATGCAATGGTTTAGTATTATTAAGTGCAAGAAAGTAAAGTGTGCCATCAAGTTTGTGAGAGCTTTAATCACTAGTTTTCACATAACAAGTTTAATTCAGAAGGTAGATAAAAACATGAATATACTTGGAATAGCATATGCTAATAGGTAGGTATGGTGGACTCTTTGGAACAACTTGGTTTTATTTGGAGTTGGATGCATGAGTGGAACTCATACTTGGTTATGGAGGCTAGCAAAAGACTAGGAGCGACCAACTAAGAGAGCAATAATGGCCATAATCATGCAAAGCGACAAAACATCATTAATTAAAGCATAAAGTGATATTACAAGTCAAAAACTAAAGGATCATAAAGGCTATGGTGACTTGGGATAGTCATAACATGGTGTGAGCATGCGCCAAGTCAACCCAAATAAAGCATCAAAGGAGAATACCACTATATTATTCTTTAATATGCTAAAACAACGCATGATTCTTTCAAGGCACATTAAGCAATCTCAATTGTTTATAACAAGTCATGCTACAGCAAAAATCACTAAGCATAAAGCCAAAAAAATATCAAGCATGACATGACAAAGCATAGGCCACAGTCAAAAACAAGCTCCTTTTACCACTTAAGCATGAACTTTTCCTACTCTTTTCCAAAGCAAACCAAACTATTTGAAAACTAATGTATGAAAGAGGGGGTCCAACCAATTTATTCAAGCAAACTAAGAAAACCAAGCAAACGAAAACGAAGAACAAAGACGCTCCAAGAACAACACAATTGTGCATGAAACAATAACAATTAAGTGTTTGGAAGAACCTGAGATTTTTATTGATGAAGAAGGGGATGCCTTGGGCATCCCCAATCTTTGATGCTTGTACTTCTTGGATATTTCTTGGGGTGAAACGGGTGGCATCCCCAAGCTTGAGCTTTAGTCCATTCTTCATCTCATTACATCATTCTCTCCATACACCTGAAATTCTTCCTTCATACAAAACTTCACACAATATTTATTAGCAACATTAGTGCACTCAAGATAATAAGTCTTTGGGTTCAGTTTCAACACCAATAAAACTTCCATTAAAACACAAGCTACTATAGCACTTCCCTTGAAAAGCTCAATTCCCCAAAAAGGAACCAACAAGAAGCAAATGCAAATAATGGCAGAAATGTGTCAAAACAGACTAGCAGGTAAAAACCAATTTTTTCGAAGACCTTCTGTTGCTCAAATCGAAACATGTTGAACTAACAAAAGTTGGATAACAACCTGGGCAGAAGCAAAAAAAATCACAGCTCAAAATGACGTACAGAGATTTTACACTAATTTTTATAGCGAAGCACAAAAATCTGTTTCGGGACAGCAACTTCCCCAAGCATTACTTCTCTCTCATTAGAGGTTACTCTTGGCACAAAAAGAAAATAAAAAGGATAAGGTGAGGTTATTACTGAAGCAATAACTTCCAAGACTCATCTAAAACTTTTGGGTTATCTCCCAATAAGTACTTTTCTTTAACGCCTTTAAGTTAGGCATAAGAAGTAAGAAAAAGAATCAAGTGTTCTCAAATGAAGAAGCATTAAGAGCAAATTTTGTTTTCATAGGAGAGGCAAAAGGGATCTTCTCTCTTTTCTTAGGGAAGTGTTCTATACCTTTCTTGAGTGGGAGTTGATATTTAATGGTTCCTTCTTTAATGGCACCAACAGTTCTAAGAAAAGGTCTTCCCAAAGTAATAGGACAAGAAGCATTGCATTCAACATCCAAAACATAGAAATCAACAGGGACATAGGCATTGTTAACCACAATAAGAACATCATTAATACTCCCCATGAGTTTCTTTTTAGCATTATCATCAAGTGGAACATTTAAATAGCAATCTTCCAATGGTGGAAAATCAAGCATTTCATAAATCTTTCTAGGCATAATAGAAACACTAAGATCAAAATCATTCACTTTCATATTAATGATGGGTTCCCAACCATCTTCTAGTTTCATAGGAATAGAAGCTTTATGTTTCATCTTTTCTTCTTTAATTTTTATGAGAGCATCAGTAATGTGTTTTGTAAAGGCCATATTCATAGCACTAGCATTAGGACTTTTAGCAAGCTTTCGTAGGAACTTAATTACTTCAAAGATATTGCAACCATCAAGATCAAAATCATAATTATCATCTAAAGTAGTAGAGCTATTACTAGCTTCAACACTAGTAGTAGTGATAGTAGAAACACTAATATTTCTAGCAATTTCATCTTCTCTTTCCCACTTAGCATCTCAGCTAATAGTCTAACATTCTCATCAATTCTAACTTGTATGGCATTAGTAGCAGCAAAGGGATTTTTAGTAGTTTCAGGTTTAGCAGCCATTTTATTAAAAGAAGATTGTGCTTCAGCCAGTGATGCTATGTTTCTTTCAGCATTAGAGAGTTTTTCCTCAATAGTTTTATTGAAAGCAGTTTGTGTACTAATAAAATCTTTAAGCATAACTTTAAGTTCAGAGGGTGCACTCCTATTATTGTTGTAGGAATTTCCATAAGCATTACCATTGTTAGGAGGATATGTCCTATAATTGTTGTTACCAAAATTATTCATGTAGGCATTGTTGCTAAAATTGTTATTTCTTATAAAGTTCACATCAACTTGCTCTGCTTGAGCAACCAAGGAGGCTAAGGGAACATGATTCAGATCAATATGAGCTTTCCCATTAACAAGCATAGACATAATAACATCAATTTTATCACTCAAGGAAGAGGTATCTTCAACAGAATTTACCTTCTTACCTTGTGGAGCTCTTTCAGTGTGACATTCAGAATAGTTAACCATCATATTATCTAGAAGCTTTGTTGCAGCACCCAAAGTAATGGTCATAAAGGTACCTCCAGCAACAGAATCCAGTTGATTTCTTGAAGAATACTTCAATCCTGCATAAAAAGTTTGGATAATCATCCAAGCAGTTAGTCCATGAGTGGGACAATTCTTTACCAAAGATTTCATTCTTTCCCAAGCTTGAGAAACATGTTCTTTATCAGATTGTTTAAACATCATTATTTCACTTCTCATAGATATAATCTTAGCAGGAGGATAATATTTTCCAATGAAAGCATCTTTGCATTTAGTCCAATAATCAATACTATTCCTAGTTAGGGATTGCAACCATTCTTTAGCTTTTCCTCCCAAAGAGAAAGGAAACAATTTAAGCTTAATAATATCCCCATCTATATCCCTATGCTTTTGCATCTCACAAAGTTCAACAAAGTTATTAAGATGAGCAGTAGCATCTTCAGTACCAATTCCAGAAAACTGTTCTCTCATAACAAGATTGAGTAAAGCAGGTTTAATTTCAAAGAAAGTAGCTCCAAGAACTGGTGGAGCAATAGGTGTGCACATGAAATCATTGTTGTTGTTGCTAGTGAAGTCACACAACTTAGTGTTTTCAAGAGTAGTCATTTTTTTGTGTTTTTAATAAAGAAAGCAAACTTAGTACAACTAATTTTTTATTTTTTTGTGTTTTTGATAAAGAAACAAGCAAACAAAGCAAAAATAAACTAAGCAAAACAAAAATAACAAAGTAAAGAGATTGGTTAGGAGGGACTCCCCTTGTGAAGATGTCCTTGACTCCCCGGCAATAGCGCCAGAAAAATACTTGCTGCCTCATGGTTGATATCGAGCTCGTTGGGGAACCCCAAGAGGAAGGTATCATGAGCACAGCAGTAAGTTTCTCTCAGTTATGAAACCAAGGTTATCGAACCAGTAGGAGCAAGGAAACACCTCCAAGGTGTTGTTTCCAACTTGGAATCCTACACAACACAACCACAGAACTTTGCCCCCAACTTACAGTGAGGTTGTCAATCTCACCGGTTTTCCTGAAAACAAAGGATTAAACGTATTGTGTGGAAGAAACTAAAAGCTTGCAGAAAGTAAACAAAAAATAGTAAACAGTTGTAGATTGATGGTAAAAGAAAGGATCGGGGTCCATAGTTCACTAGTGGTGATTCTCCTTAAGATAGATGACATGTTGGGTGAACAAATTACAGCGGGACAATTGACAAACATTAACAAAGCATACATGCGTATACTAATCATCTTGACTCCTATGAGATTTGATTCCGCATTACAACATTATACATAGACCGTAATCCAACTGCATCTATGACTAATAATCCACCTTCAGGTTATCAATCCGAACCCCCTCTAGTATTAAGTTGCAAGCAACAGATAATTGCATTACCCATTGCATGTAAAGTAAACAATACGATTGTTCTATGAACAAAGGATTGCTGTTTTCTCCCTAGTAGCATCAGCACATCTAGTACCTTAGATATTTCTGTCACCTCCCCAGATTACTAGAGGCATCAACCCACTATCGAGCATAAATACTCCCCCTTGGAGTTGCTAGCATCTACTCTGCCAAGATATCTACTAACAACGGAGAGCTTGCAAGATCACAAATAAAAGACATGATAGAATTAATAATCAATCTGAAATAGCATCTCAATATCCATCGGATCCCCACAAACACAACATGTATGATTACAAATAGATGATCTTGATCATGAAAGGAGCTCACAAGATCTAAACATGGTAGCACAAAGGAGAAGAACCAACCATATAGCTACTACATGGACTCGTAGTCCAAGGATGAACTACTCACGCATCACACCGGAGGCTTGCATGGTGATGAAGAAGGCCTCCAGGGTGAATTCTCCCCTCCGGCGGGGTGCTGGGAAGAGCTTCAGATCCCTCCCGATCTAGGGATGGTGATGACAGAGGCTACAGGCTCTTTTGTGGAATTTTGATCGGGTCCATAGGGTTTCCTTATCGGAGGCATCTTATAGGCGAAAGGGGAGGCCGAGGGGGTGCCCTAGGCGGCCACACCACCCCTGGAGCGGGCCAGGCCTGGCCGCACAGCCAGGTGGTGTGGGCGGCCCCTGGCCCCTCTCCGTCTCATATTCTCGCTCCGTGTCCCCCTCGGTGAAATATTGACTTTGGCTTTTGTCCCGTCCAATTCTGAGAATATTCATTTTTTGACTTTCCTAGAACCAAAAACGGCAGAAAACAGACAGCTGGCACTCTGGCATCTTGTTAATAGGTTAGTCCAAGAAAGTGTATAAAAATACTCCAAAGTGTGGACAAAACATAAGAAAGTAGATATAAACCAAGCATGGAACATCAAAAATTATAGATACGTTTGCAACGTATCACAGATCCTCCGTATCATACGGGATTGGCTCGGCATTAGGGCATGTGGGGATACCATGTTGCTCGCGGGACTGGGCTACGATAGCAGCAGCAAGAGTATCACCTTCTGGAAATTTGCCTGAGGACAAAACAGAGGAAACAGTGAGCAGAAGCACTAAGTCCGGAGAAAGGAAAGTTAAGCAAGGTAAGGGAACTCATGGGCAATCTGGAAGAGGAGTCGCTAAAGCGCGGCATGGACATTGGCGCTGTGGGCCTAGAGTTTCTCGTATTTAGAGGTCACCGACGTAAGTTTAACATCGGCTTCCTGCAATAATCCTTGGAAATTTGCGTGGCTAGACGCTCTTTTTCCTCGGCAAACTCCTCATCGGCCTTCTCCAATTTGGACTTATGGACGTCCTTGAGCCTCTGAATTTCGGCATTCAGCGGAGTAATTTCCGAGTCCTGGAGCCACAGCCGAGCTATCTCATCGTCCTTCTTCTTCAGTTTAGCCTCATGTTTCCCTGTTTGTTCGAGAAAATGGGTCATCATATCAGGCATAGGAATGTTGTCTTCAAGAGCAACTACAATAGTGGATTCGGCAGAGCCGGAGTATAAATATCCACCGGGTAAAGAAAAGAGCGCACAATGATGGTGTGAACAAGATAAGATACCTTTGATTTTAGCCAGATTTTTCCGCATGATGATATTCTCAGCTTCAACCTCGGCTGCATGGTTCGGATAACAACCTAATACGGATCACAGATAACTCGAGCGAACGAAAGTGGAAGATGGAAAAGTCTTAAGTAAGAAAAAATACCCTTCTTCTGGTGCTCCTCCAGGAGTTTGCCATAACGCGCGCGAATGTCTTTGTAGGAGTCCAGCAGGCACTGGAACTCAGCAGATCGGCGGTTAGTGGTAATCTGAAAAAAGCAAGATAATGTCAAGTTCAAAGGCAAAGTGAAAATAATTCGAAGTCTACAAGATCCACGCCAAGTGGAACTTAACCCGGCTCTGGGTGTGTGGATATTCGAAGCCTAGAAGATCCGGGCCAAGTGGAAATTAACCCGGCTCTAGGTGTGTGGATATTCAAAGTCTACAAGATCCGGGCCAAGTGGAACTTAACCCGGCTCTAGGTGTGTGGATATTCGATGTCTACAATATCCGGGCCAAGTGGAACTTAACCCGGCTCAAGGTGTGTGGATATTCGAAGTCTACAATATCCGGGCCAAGTGGAACTTAACCCGGCTCTAGGTGTGTGTATATTCAAAGTCTACAAGATCCAGGCCAAGTGGAACTTAACCCGGCTCTAGGTTTGTGGATATTCGAAGTCTACAAAATCTGGGCCAAGTGGAACTTAACCCGGCTCTAGGTGTGTGGATATTTGAAGTGTACAAGATCCGGGCCAAGGGAACTTAACCCGGCTCTAACTTCGTCACTATTGGAAATTGCTAAGGACGAAAACTAAATTCTCTAGGAGCATCCGACCGAGTAAGAAGATACTCCCTCAGAGGCTCGGGGACTAGGGGATATATCTACAAGTGCTCATGCATACAAAGTACCACAAAGAGGAAAAGAGTTACCTCCATCATCCGGCCAGCCAAAGAGATGGCCTTGGTGGCGGAGTTCATCTAGGCGCTGAACTCGGCTGGGCTGAACTTCTCCAGCAGATCATCCTTGGGGTCGATGAATTCAGCGGTGTTCCAGTTATGCACATACTCCAGGAGCAGTGGACTGTAACTTTGACGCTCAGAGTGTAACTCACCACCAAGCCTTTGACGTGGGATTCTCGCCTTGCAGATTGAGCTATAGCAGGGCTGGTATGCAGGACCAGGTGCTGGCTACCCTCTGATCCGGCAGTGGGAGACCCAAAGGTGATGCCCTTGGCTGATCCGGCAGCTTTCTTGAGCTTGCCGGATGATGGAGGATGTGGCGGAAGATCCGAGGCCGCTGACCCAGATGGGGCTTGGGAAGTTGGCGGGAAAATGTCCGCGCTATTGATCCGGAGGCGGCCGACGGAGCCTTCTGTTTTGGGGCCTTGGTGGAGGCTGTTGCTGCTGAGGCTATTGGTGTTGCTGCTGCTGGTGCCGCTGCTGGTGATGCTGTTGGTACTGATGCTGGTGCTAGTGCTGCTACTGCTGATGCTAGTGGTGCTGCTGCTGATGTTGTTGGTGCTGCTGGGGCTAGCGCTGCTGGTGCTGCTAGTGCTGCTGGATCTGGTGCTATTGGTGCTAGAGACGTTGGTGCTACTGGTTCTGAAGAAACTTGAACTGGAAAAGAACTTGATTGGGCGGTGCCGAAGAAACTGGCACCTTAGAGCTGGGCGCTAGCGCCGGAGAAGAGGAGCTTGGACGATCCAGCATAGCCGTATTCAGAGCTGACCCACCAACCCCCGCTCCGACATTTCCCTCCTCATGACGAGAGGGGATCTGGTCAGGCGCATCCGTGAAGCCCTCTTGGATAGGGCTAAGTGGGCGAGCGTCATCGTCGCGAGGGGGAGAGGGACTGCTCCGGATCGGAGAGGCAATGCCGGAGCCGCTCTGGGGAATGACCCTAGGGGCTCTGGAAAATGAAAAGCACCAAGTCAAGAAGATAAAGATAAGACAGATAAGAAGCAAAGGTGAAAACAAAAAGGAAAAAACCCAAGAGAAAATGCAAAAAGACTTACTCATCCGAGGTTGGGGGTGCTCGAGGTTTGGGCGCCCTCCGGACCGTTCTCTTGGCCACCGGCTTGGTCGAGGCTTTAACCCCGGATTTCTTCTGCCTCTTCTTGGGTGGTGGCGCCTCCGAAGCTACGGCCGAGGTTGCCGCGCGCTTTTGGGGGGAGCAGGGACCGAACCACCCATGGCGAGGGGGAACCTCGTGGACCTGACCGGCCGGGTTAGCTGAAGATTCGAACATAACCAGATATGCGTAAGAGATGGGAACCGAGTCAAGTACCTCCAGAACCTCAACATCCGAGTCATCGTCATCTGGCCAATCCCTTAAAGAAGAAGCCTTACCAGAGCTTCGTTTGACGACATCTGTTGGGGATATACTTTCCGGGTATCCTCACAGTTCCTCACTAACCAGGGTGGCCCACTTCAGGTTAGAGCTTTGCTTCACGGACGGCCCAGTCAGGGAGAAGAGATGGAGTCCAGTCCGGCTACGGGAAGGCCTAGAAGACTTACTGACATAGGCCCATAGTGTTACTTGTAGTTCAAGATGTACGCTGTAAACGACTCTTAGTCGTAGCCGGATAGATCTCTCCTGTAAACCCTAGGCCGGATATCTATATAAGTCGTCCTAGGGAGAGCCTTTAGGGCAACACAATAGTCTAAAATCTCAACTCGCACATGCGAACCCCTTGTAACCCATATTCCGGCTCTGCCATATTACTGGATTGCTAGCTAGAGTAGGATCCGTCCAAAGCCGGCGGATTCGAACCTGGGTAAACTTGTGTGCTCACCATCCCGGGACACCGTACGTCTCACACCCCTCTCTTCCGCACACCTCGAGGACCCCCTCATGGCGTTGTCATCAATCCGACGATAGTTGGCGCCCACCGTGGGGCAAGTGAGCTTCGGATCTGCGTTCTGAGCAGAATCTGCAAGAATCAGAATCAGCGGGACTATCACCGTCGGTCGCATCCTCTACGCTAGCGATGTCCCTCTCATCTTTCTCGACGAGACGTGGATTCCGGCTAGGGAAGCCGTGACCACCTACACCATCATGTCTCTTGGCGAGATCGATGTCTACATCGGTTTTGCTGAACCTGTCCTACCCACCCCAGCGGTGATGATAGTGGCAGAAGAAATTTCTGGGTCCCCTTTGTCCGTAGAGGCGGCAGAGTTCTGGATCTTAGAAAACCTTCATCCCACCCAGCCCGCACCAGTTGTGGAGATAGTGGAGAAATCCGAGCCTAAAGCAGACCTGGCGGTCCAAGTTGAATCTGGAGTGGATCTCCCTGGAGAGACCAAATCCCAAATTGACCCACCCGCTGGTGTCGGAATCTAGGAGGAGCATAGCCACAACAATGGTTCTAGCTCTGATGACGCCGGGACAGACAGGCCTTTCCTGAGATACACACTAAGACGCATGATGATGCAAACCTCAGGTGTAGATGAAATCCTTGAGACCATCAAACGTTTCGACGAAGCCTACTATGAATACCGCAGTTATCTCAGGAGGGGCGCGTCGCACTTTGTCGGATATGTGGGAACCGGATCCGGCTTATCCGATGCTGGAGATAACACCGACTCCGTGCTGGAGGCTATCAGAACAAGCATCAAATTACCAGCATCCTCAGATGACTCGATGATGTCGGCAGATTTCCGGAAGTTCTCCGCAGAATATGAAGAGGAGGTTAACTCCACAGCTGCTGCAAAAGGAGAAGACATGGACGAAGGATCCGGAGCAAGCTCTCCCAAAGCACTGTACAACATGGATCTCGGAGATGATCCCGAGAACCAGATGGCCGAAAGTACCGATCAAAGTTTGACTCTGGGAAACAGACCCAAAGCCGTCTTTGCTACCGTCGCTACCAAGAAGGCAAAGAAGAAGAACAAGAAGAACAAGACCCCGGCAAAAGACCCCTTGGCAGGGGAGGTGATTGCCGAGGAATATGAGGAAGACTCGGATGGAGCACTTATCCCATACGAGCCCAAAGAAGAGTCGGTGGATGTACACGTGATCACTGAAGGTGCGTGTAAACTCATAGATGCTGCATTAGCCACACCTATTCCTACAGCTGCAGAACTAACTGCTGAAGAGCTAGACGAAAGGGCCCAGGCCCTAGAAGCGCGTCGCCAAGTACTCCTCGATGAAACCAAAAATCTCGAGGAAGAAAAGAAACGCATGGCAACTGCAGAGAAGTACAACTCCAGGCAACATCAGAAGACCAGGAAACGTCATACTCATGACGACCAGTTCCCGCAGATTCACAAAGTCCTCTTTGGAGGAGAACATGGTATGCCTCGATGCGATAGCAACAGGGATTGGGTGTATCCAACACCAGTATAGAACACCGTTGCAGCTCGAGAAATCCTATCGGCTAATCCAGGCCCAGAACAGATCTGATTAGGCATTAAGCTACTCAACAAAGGTCTGAAGCAGCAAAAGGTCACCCTGTCTGAAAGCCAAAAATTGGTCTCCCATTTTGACCAATGTCGCACAGATCCGGCCTGGGCTGACGTAAGACCCCAACATGTTCCGGAACAACACCATCGTTCTGACCGTCAGGAAGACAACTACTCAGGAACCGGATCTTCAGGATAGCACCACAAAGCTGCACGTGACTGGTGTAACATTAACACAGTTGCAGAGCAAGAGCCAATCACTGCACTGAATCCGAGGAATCCTCCCCGGCGAGAGTCGAAAGATCGCAGGGAAGAAGATAAAGAGAAATGTCGGGAGGAGGACCGACAAAGAATGCCACCTGCTAGACACGCAAGCCGTCCGGCTGACGGGCGAGGGAACGACGGACACCGTGCCGATACAAACCGGCAGGGGGCTCGTCACAATGAAGATCCTCCACGGAACCGGAATAATGACGCTTCGGACGGAGGCCGGCGATCAGCCGGAAATAATCCAGCTGCTCCACCCTCTCCGCCAAGTAGCCATCACAACGGCTCCCAAGGAGGCCAAGGAGGGTGTCGTGGTGGAGGAGGTGGTGGCAGAAGCCGAAGTCCGGCTCCAAGGCACCGTAGCCATAGCCGTCACTCGGGACGATCTTTATCGCCAAATGACGCAAGACACTGGATTAATTCCAACATAGAGGCGCGACACTATGAAAACGATGATATATACGTGGGCCCAAAGTGCTTCGGACCATGCATAAGAGCTACAAAATTCCTGGAAGGATTTGCTATCTCAAGACATATTCAAGCCTACGACGGCATAGCTCGGCCAGATACCTGGCTCCAGGATTTCTTCCAAGCTTGCTGTATCGCCAAAGGCGGAAACAGCCTGGTCGCAACCCGATATCTCCCACTCATCTTGCGGAAGACGGCACGATCATGGCTCAATGAACTTCCGGAGAACACCATCCACAACTGGTATGACATAGAAAGTGCGTTCTTTCGGAATTTTGAAGGCACATACCGGAGGCCCTGTACGGTAGGAGACCTACAGCGTTGAACCTAGAAAGCCAGAGAAACTTGCCGGGATTATCTCGGATGATGGATCGACACCAAGAACTCCTGTGAAGGAGTAAATGACCAAACTGCGATTGAAGCTTTCATTGCAGGTCTCCCAATTGGTTTACTACGTCATCGCTTGAAGTGTAACAAAGTCACTGATTTGGGAGAAATGATAGAAATAGCGAGCAAGTATGCAGATGCTGACGACGACGCAGAGGGATTACTTAATGCCCTAGCTGTGCCACAGTCGGCAAAACAACCAAGGCAACAAGCTTAGAAGTGCAAGAATACCTCGGAAGAAAAGCCCAACGTGGAAACAACAGTGGTCACTGCTACTTTCGGGTCTGGAGGACGAGGAGGACGCGGCGGTGGCCGTGGATGCAGTCATGGGACGTCAAGAGTTCAAGGTAGAGGAGACCCGCAACCTAGCAAAATCTACTCTTGGGCCGACATTGCCAATAACCCATGTGTGTATCACCTAGACGCCAATGGGGGCTCGTCCCACACAAACGCCGAGTGTCGTTTTAATGACGACATTAAGAGTGATGATACCACTGGCTATAGGGCTAAGGGAAAAAAGGGAAATAAGAATCCCGAAAAAGAAAAAGAGACCAAGGAAGATTCCGACATGGAGGAAGCCGATGCTTCAAATCCCAAGCTAGAAGGGAAGAAAAAATTTCTGACCAAGAAAGACACCTACGTCACCTTCCTCGGATCTCAACCAGCAAAGGTCAAGAAAGCAGTTCTACATGAGCTCAATGCAACAGTTCCGACTGTCCCTTAATTATTGGACTGGTCGGAAGTGGCAATCACATTTGACCGTGCTGATCATTCGCCTAAGTTACATAGGCGAGGAAAATATGCCTTAATCGTCAATCCACTTATTGATGGTTATGGTTTCTCCAAGACTCTCATGGATGGTGGTAGCAGCATTAATATTCTGTATGTCGAAACGCTACGCCAGATGAAGATCTCGGAGACCCAGCTGAACCACAGCTATGTGATATTTCACGGGGTTGTCCCAAGAAGACAAGCATATTCCCTGGGAGAAATAACTTTGGATGTTACCTTTGGAACTCCAAAGAACTACTGGATGGAGGCATTTTCCTTCGAAGTGGTCCCGTTCAAGAGCGCATACCACGCTATATTCGGACGTCCGTCTTACTAGGCTTTTATGGCTCGTCCGTGTTACATTTACAATATGATGAAAATTCCAGGTCCCAACGACGTGATCACTATCAGGGAGACCCGAAGAAAGTGCGAGAGTGCGAGGATAGAAATGTCGCCTTTGTTGAAGCCGTGCTGCACGCCCAGGAGTACCAGGAGATCAAGAAGAGCATAGATCCGTCCGAGATGCCCGCAACGAAGAAGGAGGTGACAAAGACGAATCCGGAGTTCAAGGCATCAGAAGAGACGAAGAAGACACCATTGAAGGATGATGACCCCTCCAAGGTGACCCAGATAGGCGTAGGCCTAGATAGCGCATAGGAAAGCGTGTTCGTCAAGTTCCTCCAAGTAAATCAAGATATCTTTGCATGGCAGCCATCTGACATGACCGGAGTACCTAGGGAACTTGCCGAGCACTCTTTAAATGTAAACCCGAACACTAAACCCGTCAAACAGTCCTTACGATGTTTCGGTGATGAAAAGCGTAAGGAAATAGCTAAGGAACTAGCACGACTCGAGTTAGCCGGATTCATAGAAGAGGTCATCCACACTGAGTGGTCAGCCAATCCTGTAATGGTCCCTAAAAAGGACACCACTGATTTAAGGATGTGTGTTGATTATACTGCCTTGAACAAGGCTTGCCCCAAAGATCTGTTCGCTCTTCCTAGGATTGATCAAGTTATCGATTCTACGGAAGGCTCAGAACTCCTCTATTTTCTCGACACATATTCCGGTTATCACCAAATCCGGATGAAGGAATATGACAAAGTCAAAACTTCATTCATAACCCCCTTCGGAACCTTCTGTTTTGTTACGATGCCCTTTGGGCTGAAGAACGCATGAGCTACGTACCAACGCACAATGTAGCGTTGCCTCCACGATCAAATCAGACGCAATGTACATGCATATGTGGATGATATTGCGGTGATGTCCAAAAAGAAGGAAACATTGATTTCCGACTTGGAGGAAACATTCGCCAATCTACAGAAATACAACATAATGCTTAACCCGAAGAAATGCTTCTTTGGAATCCCAGCCGGAAAATTGTTAGGTTTTATCATGCCTCAAAGAGGCATAGAGGTGAACCGAGACAAAATCAAGGCTATACTCAATATTTCCAGGCCAACTCGCCTGAAGGACGTGCAAAGACTAACTGGTTGCATTGCTGCAGTCAGTCGGTTTGTAAGCCGACTCGGTGAAAGAGCCACACCACTATACAAACTCCTGAAAAAGACCAAGGATTTTGTATGGACCGACGAAGCTGAAGCTGCACTACAAGACCTGAAAGCAATACTCCCATCTGCTCATATCCTTGCTGCACGGGAACCATAGTAACGATGTTGCTCTATCTTGTTGTGACAAACAAAGTCGGCAGTATCGTCATGGTAGTGGAGAGACCGGAGGAAAATCAGGAACAGTCGGTGCAGCGCCCGACTTACTTTCTCAGCGAGGTCTTAACAGAATCGAAACAGCGGTATCCGCACTATCAAAAGCTAGCTTATGGTGTGTTCTTAGCATCTCGTAAGCTATGACATTATTTTCAGGAACATCCAATTATCATGGTGAGCACAGCTCCATGAGAGATATAATCAATAACAGTGATGCCACAGGACGCGTCGCCAAATGGGGCATAGAGCTTTCAGCCTTTGATATTGAGTATAAACCTCAAACAACAATCAAATCCCAAATCCTTGCTGACTTTGTTGCTAATTGGACAAAGACAAAGGAGAATATGACCCTCCCTAAGTCGAAGTATTGGACCCTATATTTGCATGGGTCTAAGGCTCGCGGGGGCTCGGGGGCTGGCGTGGTGCTCAAATCACCCCAAGGAGATAAACTTATATACGTGTCGCAGATCCACTTCACAACGACAAATAATATTGTCGAGTATGAAGCACTGCTGCATGGAATCCGGATTGCTAAGGATATCAGCATCCGACGTTTGATGTGTTACGGAGATTTAGATCTTGTTGCTCAGCAAGTGTCGGATATTTGTAATGCAAATAAACACATGGCAGCATATAAAGTTGTTGTGGATAATCTATCTAAATCGTTTGAAGGGTTTGAGGTTCAACACATCCCTCGAGCAGAAAATGAGGAAGCAGATGCATTATCTCGGATAGGCTCTATACGGAAAGAGGTTCTGGATGGCGCTTTTTTAGAGCATCTCAAAGTTCCCTCAATAAAGGGAGTGGACGAGGAATTTTCGACCAAATCCAACTCACCTTTGATAGCAGTTCTGGCTATCATTCCGAGCTGGACTCAACCCTACCTTGACTATTTGGTAGATGGCAAATTACCCGAATACGAAGTTCTGAGCCGGCAGATCATCCGACGAGTAAAAGCCTATACTATAGTTAGTGGTGATCTCTATAAGTAGAGTGTGTCTAGGGTCTTTTAGCGTTGTGTATCTCCGGAAGAAGGAGTGGAAATCTTAAGAGAAATCCACGAAGGCGAGTGTGGTCACCACGCTGTAGCCAAATCTTTAGTGGCAAAAGCTTTCTGACACGGTTTTTTCTGGCTTACAGCCAAGGCAGATTCCGAACGGCTGGTCAAGACGTGCAAGGGCTGCCAAAAGTATGCCAAACAAGATCACGTTCCGGCTGATCAGCTGCATACAATACCTATAACATGGCCTTTCGCGGTCTAGGGGCTTGACATGGTAGGACAGTTTAAACGGGCTCCAAGTGGATTTACTCACCTCTTAGTAATGGTGGATAAATTCACCAAATGGATTGAGGCTAAACCCGTCACTAGTTGTGATGGAGCAACAGCCAAAAGATTTGTCGAGGATGTTATAATCCGGTACGGTTATCCGCATAGTATTATCACGGACAACGGGAGTGATTTCTCTATGGGAGAACTTGCCAAATTCTGCAACGAACAAAAATATCCAGCTTGACATTGCGTCAGCCGCACATCCGCAGGCTAATGGACAACTCGAAAGAGCAAATGGTTTAATCCTACAAGGCCTAAAACCGAGACTCGAAGCACCGCTACGACGTGCTGCAGGGGCTTGGGCAGAGGAGTTACCTTTTGTAATATGTAGTTTACGAACAACTCCGAACAGGTCAACTGGATACACACCTTTCTTCTTGGCCTATGGCGCAGAAGCAGTTCTTCCTAGTGATTTGATTCACACTTCTCCTAGAGTGGCTGCATATATCAAAGAAGATGCCGAGATTTCTCGACAAAATGATCTCGACTTAGTCAAAGAAGTTCACGTCGTTGCTGAAATGAGATCAACGGCCTATCAGCAGAAGTTACGCAAGTATCATAGCCAGAGAGTCAGAAACATATCTTTCAGTAAAGGCGATTTGATTCTCCGGCTTGTGCAACAAAGAAAGCACAAACTTTCCCCAGTATGGGAAGGGCCATTTTTAGTTAGTCGAGTATTACATGATGGTTCATACTACCTAACTGATATGAGGCCAGTCAAAGAAAGACCTGCTACTAAGAAGAGAAAGAGAGATGGAGGCAGTACAAATCCAGATGAGTTAGACAGACCATGGAATATTGCTCAGCTATGTCCCTTTTATTCTTAGTTTATACTTCTTTGTAATCATATATGTGTACATGTTCTGTGAGAAATAAAAGTTTTGGTTGCCTCAATTTTTTCTGAGAAGTTTTTACCATCTTATTTCCGAATGATCATGTCACAGTCTAAAATCCCAGAATACTTGAAAGTACTTTATCCTCATGTTTGTTCTGGTTTAGATTTCTGATTTCTAAAAATTGTTACCTTCGGGTATAAATCTATATTTCATAGTCTATACTTTGGTTATTTGTCTGATTGCCGGATGCAGGTATTTTCCGAGTAGTGAATTGTTGGTACTGGAAGCCGACTTTGTTTCTGAGTTTAAACTGGTTTAGCAATTGAGCTCCGTTGCTCGGCAAAGTTTCCGTGTTGAAAGTTTAGCTGGCTCACGAAAGGGACGAGGCGGAAGGCTAGATGAACGATAAGTATAGATTAAAAAGTACAAGTTCTTATGCAAACATTTCAAGCACACAAAAATTTAAGCAAAAAGTGTTGAATAGATAAAATCTTAGCACTATCAAAAGTATTACACTACTTATTTACAGATCCATAATGTTTTCAGAATAACACATTTGTTTCTTTCTGATGACTTATGATGCAGGAGGAGAGGTAGGAGTTGCCGGCTTGCTGGACACATCAGCCGCACCTTGATAACGATCCGAGATGTCCAAATCCGATATGGTTTGTTCATCGTCGGAAATTTCGGCTGCTTCTTCAGGAGGCGGAGGCGGCGTGTCCACGCAGGTGAAGAAGGGAGTGTAGTAGCTGGTTAAATCAGCTACGTGGCACCCATATCCGGCGCAGGAGTCCATGATGGCTTTGATATCTTGCTTTTCGCCGTCTTCGTCCACAGTAGAATACCCTCTGGTCACTTGCCAGATTTCCATGCTTCCATGGTGGCTCATGACCATTGTGAGAGCGTTCTACACTTCAGATCGCGTGTAGGACATGTTCCAGTCCTGGACAAGCTGCGGCATCTCCTTTGCCTTGTCTCGCACCTGAAAGTCGGACATGCTATGCATATCCCGAACCTTGAGAGCTTCGCCAATATCTTCAAGGGATTGGCAGAAGTCATGAAGCAAATCGCCGACTTGGGTAAGCCGTTGGGTGCGAGGCTCGACAGAGGTGGAGTCCATCAGGTTCAGACGACCTATGCACATGACGCAAAACAATTAAATAAATCCGACATCGAAAGAGTTGAAGAATGTAGACAAGTCAGAAAGATGGAAACATACCAAAGATGACATCATCAACTTTGGTTTTCTCCTCACGAAGACTCCGGAGTTTAGCTCGGAGCGCCTCGGTAAGATCCTTCTCTCTGAATAACTCGTCATTGAGATCCGAGATTTTCTGCTCATGGAGTGCAATCTTGCGATCACGCTCCACGGTGGCCATGGAGGAGGATTCGAGAACTTGAGCAATGCTCTTCTCATGATCCGCCTTAAGCTGGTCTAGCTCTCGGCGGAGATCTTTGTTTTCCACCACCAAGGTCTTCAGATTCTCGGCCTCTTCGATCATAGCACTGGACTGCTTTACCAGTGCTGTAAGTCAAAAGAACAACAGTTCAACAAAAATATTCGACTATGAAAATGCAAGACAAGGTTTGAGTCTCGGAATGTTTACCTTCAGCCTCAACCTTGGAAACTTTTAGCTCAGCATTTTAAAATCGGAGAGCTTTGACCTCTCTCCGCTTGTTGCAGATATTCCTCAACAATTCCTGGTTATATGAATTAATTTTCTATAAGTCAGAATACCCAAAGTCAGAAGTCTACTAAAGTCTCGAGCTAATATTGTAGCTAATATCAGCACGAGCCTTGGGGGCTACACTAGTTCATTCTTTGGCATCCTAAGGAAGCATTAACCCGGATTGTTTATCCAACTTCATGCTTGGGGGCTAGAGGATTTGATATAAAGTACCATAAACAAAAACGCGAGTTGGAATTCCGACTTACATGATGTTCATGTGTGAGCTTGCTCAGGCACATGTTCACCTCAGTGGTAACCTTCTCGGCGAGGGTGAGTGGAATAACCGGAGGTGGTGGAAGCACACCAGCTCTTAAACCTCGTCACGAAGGCGGACTTGTTCGAGAAGTTGGGAGTACTTGACGTCCTCCGCTTCTTGTGCTTCTTCTTCGGCAGAAAGATTCGGCTTTCTAGGCATTGTCGGGCCAGCCGCTAGATTTCCTCCAAAGATATCCGAGATAAGCTAAATTTGGCAAGTCTCGGATGGTTTAGGAGATTTTTGGTGAAGGTTTCTGCCGAGGGATCATTACTCGAAGAGGGTTCACCCTTATCAAAACCTGAGTCACCCATGGTGACGTCAGTCTGTGACTCAAGGATCGTTGGCCCTGTTGAGGGAGCCGGATCTTCTGCAATGATTGGAGATGGAGTAATCTCCGGCGCTGCAGAAGGTTGAGGGGAAGGAGTGTAACATCCCAAAACTCTAATCCAAGGTTATAAAGATCCAAATCCTCAAATTTAGAGTTAACAAAAACTTTTCCATTTAAAAATATTAAATCATTCATATGTGTGTGTGCATTTAAATAGGAGTTGTTTTGAATTGCCATGATTAAGTGATCCATTGATTGTAAAATGATTCTTAGGTGAAATAAACATCATCTAGATCATTCCCAAACAAATCCCAAAGAAAAACAAATCAAAATGAATAAAATAACCAAATGGTCATTTGTGTCATTCTAATCCACATGCCTACTTTGGCTATTCTTAGAACTCAATTCTTAACAGAAACAAATGTGGATCTTTGCACCCCTTGCTAGTACATGTAGTGATGTACCAAGGCCCACTTTGTGATCTACCAAAAACTTGCAAACACTAATTTTAAATGGCATTTGAAAATTGAATGTAGTTCATATGAGAAGATCCCACTTATGCAAAAACCAACCAAACCAATTCACCTTGACATTTCCCAGCAACCAGAGACTCCCAAGCATAAGATCAGATCACACACCAAAAATCTTTTCAAAATTCAAATTTAAATTTCTTGCGGCCATTTGATCGAACACCTTGTAGACAGAAATAAAATGGCCTAACTATTATTGTTTCTAATTAAGCCATTGTCCCCCATTGCACCCTCTCTACTCTCCCTTGTCCCCCCTGAGACCAACCAGACCCTCACCGGCCTACCCCTAAGCCGCAGCAGCAGCAGTGGAGCACCGCCACTTTGTGGTCGCCGCTGGCCAGAAGAGGGCAGAGCGCCAGGGACAGCGCCGCGCCAAACCAGCAAGCCCTCTAGCTCCGCCCAACCCTACCGCACCTCCCTGTCCACCCCTCGATCACCCACAGCCCCTGGACCACTCCCGAGCACCGCGGCCCATTCTCTCTGCGAGCTCGCCAGAGCACGCTAGAGCGTGTTAGCCACCAGCACGCCACATACCACCCCTCAACCCAATACCGTTCACACCACTCCACCTCGACCCCAGCACCCCGCCAGACACGTCCGTGCGCTGCCGCGCGACCCACAGTCGCCGTACGCCGCGTCGAGCATCGCCTCTGTCTCCTAGAGCGCAGGACGCTCCCGACCAAACGCCACCGCCCCTAGCTGCGCATTTAAGCCATAGAGCACCGCCAGGAGGCAGCCCACCATCCCCTACCTCCAGCCATGCCGCTAGCACACTGTGGATCCCTCTCCGGAGTCGCCAGCCCATCCCGCTCGGTCGCTTCGTCGCCCTATAAAAGGAGCCCTCCCCAGCACAAACTACTCACACCATCTCACTCCCCTCTCTCCACTGATCCTTCCACCCCATCCCCGGAGCAAGGTGAGCCGATGTTCGCCAGAATTTAGCCAGAGCTTGCCGCAACAGAGGAGGAGAGGCGCCGTCGATTTTGTCCACCCTAGGAGCCACCACGACCATGCCTGAGTCCGCCGTCAACAGCATGTTCGATCGCCTCCATCGCCACGCTAGCTGGAGCCCTAGTATGCCCCCATTGCACCCCCACCGAGCCACTAGGGTTAGCTCTCGCCAGCGACCTATTCGCCGGGGACGACGATCCTTAGCCGTTGATCCCCCTTTTAATTGTAGCGCTGAGAGTGCCCTGTACCGCTTCGCGTTTGACGTGTCGCTGACCTGCAGGACCCCCTGTCAGTTGTCATTCGCACCGCGGAGCGCCACTGGGCCGGCCCGTTTTCTTTCCCGTGCTAGCCCATGAATTCAAATATGGATTTTTCTATTTTAGTTTGAACCCACTTCTGTCCCTTAGTTAAAAATCAATCTAGGAAGATTTACTGAACCAAATTGAGTGATTCAAATTTTGTTAGAAAGCTACTAAAAAGATATATCCAACCCCGTTGGAATTAATTCATTTAGAGTTAGAGATCTCTCCTAGTAAAAATAACAAGACAGAAGCATTTGCACATTCAATTTTTTTTATAAAATCAACCATGATAGCTTTTGAGTTGATTCCAATTCTCAAAAATCACATTTAACCATACCTATCTCAATATGTAATAATATTAAGGTTTGCATGCAATATAGGCATTTCTAGTCACTTTAAATCATTAAATATTAAACTTAAACCAAAGTAAATGTGATCCAACATTTAAATCACATTCCCATATGTTAGAATATGTGGTGATGACATATGTCCACATGATCCCATATTTTAAGTGGTGAATATTAAATCTTAGTTATTTTCAATGAGTAGAAATTACATTT
Source organism: Avena sativa (assembly GCA_916181665.1). NCBI lineage: Eukaryota > Viridiplantae > Streptophyta > Magnoliopsida > Poales > Poaceae > Avena > Avena sativa. Next base: position 230,840,924 of record OV702291.1, read on the forward strand.
CTTAAATAAAAAGAATGAAGCTAGTTAATAAAACCTTGTGATGCTTGTGATGATAATAGATCATCCAATGTGTGCCTTAGAGTGCTAAGTAGACTAGTTAAGTATTGTTTGGTGATTATGTACTCCGTAAGTATTTATGGACGATAGTACCGACCAAGCTTTCGAGGAGGAGGAGTTCTACCAAGATGAGGAGGAATAAAACTTCAACCACTGCACCAACCAAGGCAAGCTAACACTTGCAAGTATTATGCTTAGCAAGCCATCATTAACAATGCAAGCTAACCCTTGCAAGCTAGATAACCTAAGCAAAGGCATTAGGCATGCTTTGGTGATACCATTTGGATTTATACCTAGTCCAAGATTTTAATTTCAAGCTTTACTTTCTTTACTTTACCAAAGTCCTCTACTTGTTTTGAAGGTAGCATAAAGAGTATAAACTTGACCTATCTAGATAACCTTAGATGTCATTCTATGGCATGAGATTGATCTTATCATCCCACATTAGTGAACACTCTTAACTTAGTAGTTTAGAGCTAAACTAAAACTTGAGCCACTTTAGATGGGAACACTTGTTGAAAATGACTTGTGAAAACCTTGGAATAATGAGTCATTCCATTGAGATGTTTTGACATGTGTTGAGAAACACAAATGGTTTATGATGATGAAAATGTTGAGGCATGAGCCTTAGCCCTCTTACAAAAACTGATGGTTGGATTCGGATGTGATACCATTCCAAATTTACCGTACAACCACAATACCTGAATTGGGTAAGGCTTAGCCAGAAGTTTATATTCATTAGTAGTAGTTCCCTCGCGGGAGAGGTTTGAGCTGAGTCTACCTCTCGATGTTGTCCACCTATGTAGTGCCCAAGATGACAGATGGTCATGGTTGGGAGGCCATGCTCATAGGAGAGGTGCTTATACTAGGGTGTGTAAAGGATAGGTTATGTTTGATTATCTGCATACTAAGTATGATGATTCAGGGTTATCCCTGACAGATGTATCGAATCTTGTGGTGAAAGTGTACCACCTCTACAGAGTGTCAAACTATTCGAATAGCTACGTCCGCGGTTATGGAAAGTTGGAGTGGCCATACTGTTTTGTTGTCAGATGTTTTCAAAATGACTTATGAAATGAATGATGAATCTGGACTTGACCACAACAGGGTTGTGACTATGACACTAGCTTCCCAACTTAAGTGATTCTAGAACTTTACTTTATCTTTCTTTGTTTCTGAACTCAGCTTAGGTTTCAAACTTAACTTTATAGTTAAACTTAGAGTTAGCATTTACACTAGAACTATCTTACTTGTTAGTGGTAGTTTGCGAGTACTTAAAGAGTACTCATGGCTTTTGTCCCTGGCTATTCCTATGGCCAGACTATGAAGGAGACTACCAAGATGATGACCAGTAGGACGGCTATGATAACTAGGACTATCTGCCTTCGTCAGCATTGCATGTGCCCCTGAAGATGGACCCTACCGCTACGCTTATTAATTATTCCGCTGCTTGTTGTATTAAGACTGGATCATGAGATCCTTATTTGTGTAAGACCTTATTTATGGTTTGTAATGGATGATGTACTGTGATATCCAATCTGTTATGTCTCGCAAAAATGGTAATCCTGGGATTGCGATGTATGACATAACAGGCATCTGGGATTAAAAATCCGGATGTTGACAAGTTGGTATTAGAGCCATCCTGACCATAGGAGACCCTAGTTAGAATGGACGTCCAAACAAAAACTTAATTTCAAAACCAAAGTGAGTATTTATGAAAAACTATTTCCTCTCTTACCCTTGGGAATTCATTCTTTCTCAAAATTTCATGTTCCTCTAATTCTTACATTACCACCTAAAATTTGACACACTTGATCACTTCACTAACTTCCTCATCCTAAATTCTTGTAGATGGAGACTCAGTTCAGCAAGTTCTACCAGTTGGGCAATGGAGGCCAGCTGATCTTCGAGAGGGATCTGGATTCACTGTCTCAGTTATTGGGACGCCCACATCCGGAGTTTCTTGGAGCTAACCTTCCAGGACCCCCAGGAGGAGACTTACAGTGGCTAGTCACCGCTGATCTTCGAGGAAGCTTAGAAGTACCAATGTCTACGAGAATCCAGTTCTCCGTCAGAGAGAACAACTGGCTAGATGGATTAGCCAGGACAATGCATGAAGCTCTCGCATGTCTATGTGCCCTCAGTGTCAACCAAATCCAAGGAACCCACTTTGCGCACTATGCAAGGCGTGACTTCATGGGAATGCCGATGGAGATGCCAAGTCACCCGGAGTTGAAGAGTCAAGTGGAGAACCTTGACTTCCTGCTGTACGATCGCCAGAAGGAATTGGACAATGCTAGGGAGTTTGCCAACCACAATCGTGTCGTTGGCGCCCAGAAGGCCCAGACTTTCTCACTGCTTGTCAAGGACCGTCAGTCTCTTTGCCTCTAGCGCGAAAAGAAGGATCACACCATCGCCCGTCTTCACAAGAAGGTAGCCGACCTCGAGAAGACCGTCAAGGAGCAAGAAGCTCATCTTGCAGCAAAGGAGGAAGAAGAGGAGGGTGAAGACATCCAGGGAGATATGGATTCTTACCTCAGCAATGATGATGACTTTCTGGAGGAGGATGTCGTGGACTTCTACACTGACGATGAGGACTCCGACTTCATCGACGATGAGTAGATGCACTAGAGCACTGTCGTAGCATGAGATGTCTCGGTCCCACTGTATCGTAGCTTGCAGAATGGTTCTTAAAACCATCTGTTTTCCTTGTTGTGGTGGTGTGTGTGTGTTTGTATCGTGTGCTTGTTTGAATGAATGAAAGTAAGTTAGTTGCAAAACCTGAGTCAAACTCAAAGTTTTAGCTTTGAAACCAAAACCATGAACCTTAGAACGTTCCCTCTTACCCCTTTATCTACCTCAATCTTCAGATGACTCGTGGAAACCAAGGAGGGAGCAGCTCATCGCAAGACCCAATGCTGCAGATCCTGCAGAACCTCATCGCGGACAGAGAAGGAAGCAGGGCAGAGCGCCAAGCTAATCTAGCAACACTACAACAGATTGCCCAGATGGCTCTCAACAACCAAGGGCATGGAAATCAGGATCATCAAGGATCCAAGCTGAAAAACTTCCAGAATACCAATCCCCCAATCTTTAGCACTTCAGAGAACCCATTAGATGCAGATGACTGGTTACAGACGATGGAGAACAATTTGGAAGTATCCAGAGTTGATGACAACGAGAAAGTTCTCTTTGCCACCCACTACTTGGCAGGAGATGCAAGAGCATGGTGGAACAGCATCCGCCTGATGAACCATGGTCAAGTGATGACATGGGAAGCCTTCGAAATCAAGTTCAGTCGCACCCACGTGTCGCAGGGCTTAGTCACCAGAATGAGGGATGAATTCAGAGAGTTGAAGCATGGCAGAATGACTATGGTAGAGTACCATGACAGATTCCTGTCACTTGCTAGATATGCACCTGATGAGATCAACATGGAGGCCAAGTAGAAGGAGAGATTCTTGAACGGACTACATGATGAGATGCATACTATCCTAGTCAACATCTATTTCTAGGATCTCGAAGAGCTAGTTGACTCCGCAATTCAGATGGAAGGAAAGATTAACCAGGCAAACAACAACCGCAAACGTCGTATGATGCAGCAAACTGGATCCAGCAGTCACCAGAAGTACCATCCCAACCCCTCACCAGGATATGCACCAAGGAACAACTGACCCCCAATGTCTCGTCCAAGCTACCCCAACCGTAGCGGAGGCAATGTGAAGTCCGGAGGAAACAACCACAACTCCAGCAACACCAACAATTTCAACCGTGCCCCTCCCAAGAGCAACAACAACAACAACACTACACCCAGAACTGGAAGCAATGCTGTGCCCATCGCAGCTAAAGACAAGTCTCAGATCACTTGTTTCGAGTGTGGAGTGAAGGGCCACTATTCCAATGAGTGTCCAAAGAAGATTGCTGCCACTGCCAATGTGAATGCCCCAGCTCAACAGCAGCGTCGTGTTAAACCAGGGAGAAGATTTGCCCTAGGGAACCCTCACAACCGCAACGGTCATCTCTTCCACATGAACGCCAAAGAAGCCCAAGAAGCGCCAGATGTAGTGCTGGGTATGTTTTCTGTCAACTCGGTTTTAGCAAGAGTATTGTTTGATTCGGGAGCAGCGCATTCATTTATCACCGAAGAATTTGCATGCACTAGTAAGATCCACCCAACCAACTTGAAGCATGTCATGATAGTTCAAATCCCCGGTTCAACTACAAAAGCTAGAAAAATTTGCAAAGCTGTGCCTATCAGAATACATGGGATAGATTTTTATGCCAACCTAATCATACTCAGAACCAAAGGATTGGAAGTAGTACTAGGTATGGGGTGGATGTCAAGGCATAAAGGACTGATAGACTGTGCTAAGAAAGCCATCACCATGACCAGTAGCTCTAGAGTAACGGTAGAGCATATATCTGAAACCTTACCTCATCAATTCAAGTGCAACAAGAGTCTAGCCCCACCCACCATAGACCAAGTCAAAGTAGTCTGTGAATACCCCGACGTATTCCCAGATGAATTGCCAGGTATGCCCCTGGATAGGGATATTGAGTTCATTATCGAACTAATCCCCGGAACCGGACCCATAGCCCAGAGACCCTATAGCATGAACCCCTCAGAGTTAGTGGAATTAAATAAGCAGTTGGATGCCATGTTAGCAACAGGCTTGATTCAACCAAGCGCATCGCCATGGAGATCACCAGTGTTATTCGTCGACAAGAAAGATGGAGGCAACCGTTTGTGCACCGATTACAGAAAATTGAATGACGTCACCATCAAAAACAAGTACCCCTTGCCAAAGATAGAGGATCTATTTGACCAGTTGACTAGAGCCCAGGTATTCTCAAAGATTGATCTTAGGACTGGTTATCACCAACTTAAGATTCGTGCAACGGATATTCCGAAGACCGCCTTTACTACTCGCTATGGTTTATATGAGTATACGGTCATGTCTTTTGGATTAACCAATGCCCCTTCTTATTTCATGAATCTCATGAATAAGATCTTTATGAATTTCCTAGATAAATTTTTTGTTGTGTTTATCGATGATATCCTTATGTACTCCAAGTCAGAAGAAGAGCATGAGCAACATCTGAGAATTATCCTAGAAACCCTGAGAGAGCATCGGTTATATGCCAAGTTCAGCAAATGTGAGTTTTGGCTGAAAGAAGTAGGATTCCTAGGACATATTGTATCTGCCGGAGGAGTCTCTGTTGATCCCGCCAAGATCAAAGATGTGGAAGAATGGGAAGCCCCAACCACTCAAACCTAAGTCCGTGCATTTCTCGGCTTAGCGGGATACTACCGCAAGTTCGTAGAAGGATTCTCGAGCATCTCCAGACCCATGGACCAATTGCTGAAGAAGGACAAGAAGTTTGAATGGACCGACAAGTGTGAAGCCAGCTTACAAGAGCTGAAGAAGAGATTGATATCAGCCCTAGTATTGATCATGACAGATATCAAGAAGCCGTTTGATGTATATTGTGATGCATCCAAGATTGGTCTCGGATGTGTATTGATGCAATAAGGCAAAGTCATCGCATATCTGTCTCGACAACTGAAGCAGCATGAGCAGAACTATCCGACCCATGATCTTGAATTAGCAGCCGTAGTGTTGGCATTGAAGACATGGCGTCATTATCTTATGGGTAATCGTTGTGAGATTTACTCAGATCACAAAAGCTTGAAGTATATTTTCACTCAGAAGGAGCTGAATATGAGGCAAAGGAGATGGAAAGAGTTAATCAAGGATTATGACCTTGACATTCACTATCACCCCAGCAAAGCCAATGTGGTAGTGGATGCTCTTAGCAGATTGCCTTGTAGGCTAAACACCATGATCAAGGAGAAGCAGCCAAGTTTGTATGAGGAGTTGGAGCAGTTCAGAACTGAGATGGTTAGCAAAGGATTCTTAGCTAGCATTGAACTTCAACCCACGTTAATCATCCAAATCAAGGAAGCCCAGAAGGGAAATGAAAGTATCGACGGAATCAAACATCATATTGGTACAGGAAAGGTACCTTGATTCACTAAAGATGAAGAAGGAGTTATGTGGTACAGAGGCCGTATCTGTGTGCTAGCAGATTCGGAGCTAAAGCAGGTTATCATGCAGGAAGCTCATGATACTCTTTATTCTATCCACCCCGGAGGAACGAAGATGTATCAAGATTTGAAAGAGCAATTTTGGTGGCACAAGATGAAGAGAGAAATCGAAAGCTACATCGCCAAGTGTGACATCTGTCAAAGAGTCAAAGCAGAGCATCAGAGACCCGCATGACTGTTACAACCTTTGCAGATTCCGGAATGGAAATGGGATTCCATTGGAATGGACTTTATCACCGGTTTACCTACTTCTAGTAGGGGAAATGACTCAATCTGGGTCATTGTTGATAGACAGTCCAAGGTAGCCCACTTTATACCTGTCAAGACAACCTACCAGAGTTCGAAGCTAGCAGAGCTGTATATTGCTAGAATTTTTAGTCTACATGGAACCCCCAAGACCATAGTATCAGATCAAGGAACCCAGTTTACCTCGAGATTTTGGCAGAAAGTCCAGGAAGGATTAGGAACCAAGTTGAATTTCAACACCGCTTATCACCCGCAAACTGATGGACAGACTGAAAGAGTCAACCAAATCCTAGAGGATATGTTGAGAGCTTGTGTGTTAGAGTATGGATCAAAATGGGAAGACTGTCTGCCTTTCACAGAATTCTCATATAACAAAAGTTATCAAGCCAGTTTACAAATGGCACCATTTGAGTTCCTATACGGAAGAAAGTGTCGCACCCCTTTGAATTGGTCGCAAGTAGGAGAGATTCAGATCTTTGGACCCGACATTCTCTGAGAAGCCGAAGAGAAAGTTCACAAAGTCCGTGAGCACCTCAAGACCGCCCAGTCCAGACAGAAGAGTTATGCTGACAAGAGAAGGAGAGACCTGACTTTCAATGTTGGAGATTTTGTATATCTCAAGGTTTCGCCATTGAAACGAACCCAACGCTTTAGTCTGAAAGGAAAGTTAGCCCCAAGATATATCGGGCCCTTCAAGATTCTGAACCGCCGATGAGAAGTATCATATCAACTAGAACTACCTGAAGAGATGTCAGCCATCCACAATGTGTTCCATATCTCGTTACTTCGCAAATGCCTGGAAGTGCCGAAGAAGACTGAAGTTTTCAAGAACATCGATCACCGAGCTGTTGACATCAACAATGACCTGACATATCGTGAAGTACCCATCCGTATCTTGGAGGAAGCTTACAGAACCACCAGAACTAGAAGTATCAGGTTTCTCAAGATTCAATGGAGCAACCATACCGAAGAGGAAGCCACTTGGGAGCGAGAAGATTACATTAGGACAGAGTTCCCAGATCTCTTTAGTTCCTAGTTTTCTTTCGTAAATCTCGGGGCAAGATTTTGTTTAAGGGAGGAAGGTTTGTAACATCCCAAAACTCTAATCCAAGGTTATCAATATCCAAATCCTCAAATTTAGAGTTAACAAAAACTTTTCCATTTAAAAATATTAAAGCATTCATATGTGTGTGCATTTAAATAGGAGTTGTTTTGAATTGCCATGATTAAGTGATCCATTGATTGTAAAATGATTCTTAGGTGAAATAAACATCATATACATCATTCCCAAACAAATCCCAAAGAAAAACAAATCAAAATGAATAAAATAACCAAATGGTCATTTGTGCCATTTTAATCCACATGCCTACTTTGGCTATTCCTAGAACTCAATTCTTAACAGAAACAAATGTGGATCTTTGCACCCCTTGCTAGTACATGTAGTGATGTACCAAGGCCCACTTTGTGATCTACCAAAAACTTGCAAACACTAATTTTAAATGGAATTTGAAAATTGAATGTAGTTCATATGAGAAGATCCCACTTATGCAAAAACCAACCAAACCAATTCACCTAGACATTTCCCAGCAACCAGAGACTCCCAAGCATAAGATCAGATCACACACCAAAAATCTTTTCAAAATTCGAATTTAAATTTCTTGCGGCCATTTGATCGAACACCTTGCAGACAGAAATAAAATGGCCTAACTATTACTGTTTCTAATTAAGCCATTGTCCCTCATTGCACCCTCTCTACTCTCCCTTGTCCCCCCTGAGACCAACCAGACCCTCACCGGCCTACCCCTAAGCTGCAGCAGCAGTGGAGCGCCACCACTTTGTGGTCGCCGCCAGCCAGAAGAGGGCAGAGTGCCAGGGATAGCGTCGCGCCAAACCAGCAAGCCCTCTAGCTCCGCCTAACCCTACCACACCTCCCTGTCCACCCCTCGATCACCCACTGCCCCTGGACCACTCCCCAGCACCGCCCCCCATTCTCTCTGCGAGCTCGCCAGAGCGCGCTAGAGCGCGGTAGCCGCCAGCATGCCTCAGACCACCCCTCGACCCAATACCATGCACGCCGCTCCGCCTCGACCCCAGCACCCTGCTAGACACGGATGTGCCCTGTCGTGCGACCCAAAGTCGTCGTGCACCGCGTCGAGCACCGCCTCTGTCTCCTAGAGCGCGGGACGCTCCCGACCAAACGCCACCGCCCCTAGCCACGCATTTAAGCCGTAGAGCACCGCCAGGAGGCAGCCCACCGTCCCCTACCTCCAGCCACGCCGCTAGCACATTGTGCAGCCCTCGCCGGAGTCACCAACCCATCCCGCTCGGTCGCTTCGTCGCCCTATAAAAGGAGCCCTCCCCAGCACAAACTACTCCACCATCTCACTCCCCTCTCTCCACTTATCCTTCCACCCCATCCCCGGAGCAAGGCGAGCCACCATTCGCCGGAATTTAGCCGGAGCTTGCCGCAGCAGAGGAGGAGAGGCGCCATCGATTTCGTCCACCCCAGGAGCCACCGTGACCACACCTGAGTCCGTCGTCGACAGCATGTTCGATCGCCCCCATCGACACGCTAGATGGAGCCCTGGTATGACCCCATTGCACCCCCACCGAGCCGCTAAGGTTAGCTCTCGCCAGTGACCTGTTCGTCGGGGACGACGATCCTCAGTCGTCGATCCCCCTTTTAATCGTAGCGCTAAGAGTGCCCCATACCGCTTCGCGTTTGACGTGTCGCTGACCCGCCGGACCCGCCTGTCAGTTGTCATTCGCACCACAGAGCGCCACTGGGTCGGCCCGTTTTCTTTCCCGCGCTAGCCCATGAATTCAAATATGGATTTTTCTATTTTAGTTTGAACCCACTTATGTCCCTTAGTTCAAAAATCAATCTAGGAAGATTTACTGAACCAAATTGAGTGATTCAAATTTGTTAGAAAGCTACTGAAAAGATCTATCCAAGCCCGTTGGAATTAATTCATTTAGAGTTAGAGATCTCTCCTAGTAAAAATAACAAGTAGAAGCATTTGCACATTCAAACATTTTTCTAAAATCAACCATGATAGCTTTTGAGTTGATTCCAACTCTCAAAAATCAAATTTAACCATACCTATCTGAATATGTAATAATATTAAGGTTTGCATGCAGTGACTTTGGAATAGTACCAAAATAATGCTATATAGGTATTTCTAGTCACTTTAAATCATTAAATATTAAACTTAAACCAAAGTAAATGTGATCCAACATTTAAATCACATTCCCATATGTTAGAATATGTGGTGATGACATGTGTCCACATGATCCCATATTTTAAGTGGTGAATATTAAATCTTAGTTATTTTCAATGTGTAGAAATTACTTTTCTTAAATAAAAAGAATGAAGCTAGTTAATAAAACCTTGTGATGCTTGTGATGATAATAGATCATCCAATGTGTGCTTTAGAGTGCTAAGTAGACTACTTAAGTATTGTTTGGTGATTGTGTACTCCGTATGTATTTATAGACGATAGTACCGACCAAGCTTTTGAGGAAGAGGAGTTCTACCAAGAGGAGGAGGAAGAAAACTTCAACCACTGCACCAACCAAGGCAAGCTAACACTTGCAAGTATTATGCTTAGCATGCCATCATTAACAATGCAAGCTAACCCTTGCAAGCTAGATAACCTAAGAAAAGGCATTAGGCATGCTTTGGTGATACCATTTGGATTTATACCTAGTCCAAGATTTTAATTTCAAGCTTTACTTTCTTTACTTTACCAAAGTCCTCTACTTGTTTTGAAGGTAGCATAAAGAGTATAAAACTTGACCTATCTAGATAACCTTAGATGTCATTCTATGGCATGAGATTGATCTTATCATCCCACATTAGTGAACACTCTTAACTTAGTAGTTTAGAGCTAAACTAAAACTTGAGCCACTTTAGATGGGAACACTTGTTGAAAATGACTTGTGAAAACCTTGGAATAATGAGTCATTCCATTGAGATGTTTTGACATGTGTTGAGAAACACAAATGGTTTATGATGATGAAAATGTTGAGGCATGAGCCTTAGCCCTCTTACAAAAACTGATGGTTAGATTCGGATGTGATACCATTCCAAATTTACCGTACAACCACAATACCTGAATTGGGTAAGGCTTAGCCAGAAGTTTATATGCATTAGTATTAGTTCCCTCACAGGAGAGGTTTGAGCTGAGGCTACCTCTCGATGTTGTCCACCTATGCAGTGCCCAAGATGACAGATGGTCATGGTTGGGAGGCCATGCTCATAGGGGAGGTGCTTATACTAGGGTGTGTAAAGGAAAGGTTATGTTTGATTATCTGCATACTAAGTATGATGATTCAGTGTTATCCCTGACAGATGTATCGAACCTTGTGGTGAAAGTGAACCACCTCTGTAGAGTGTCAAACTATTCGAATAGCCGCGTCCGCGGTTATGGACAGTTGGAGTGGCCATACTGTTTCGTTGTCAGATGTTTTCAAAATGACTTATGAAATGAATGATGAATCTGGACTTGACCACAACAGGGTTGTGACTATGACACTAGCTTCCCAACTTAAGTGATTCTAGAACTTTACTTTATCTTTCTTTGTTTCTGAACTCAGCTTAGGTTTCAAAATTAACTTTATAGTTAAACTTAGAGTTAGCATTTACACTAGAACTATCTTACTTGTTAGTGGTAGTTTGCGAGTACTTAAAGAGTACTCATGGCTTTTGTCCCTGGCTATTCCTATGGCCAGACTATGAAGGAGACTACCAAGATGATGGCCAGCAGGACGACTATGATAACTAGGACTATCTGCCTTTATCAGCATTGTCTGTGCCCCTGAAGATGGACCCCACCGCTACGCTTATTAATTATTTCGTTGCTTGTTGTATTAAGACTGGATCATGAGATCCTTATTTGTGTAAGACCTTATTTATGGTTTGTAATGGATGATGTACTATGATATCCAATCTGTTATGTCTCGCAAAAATGGTAATCCTGGGATTGCGATGTATGACATAATAGGCATCTGGGATTAAAAATCCGTGTGTTGACAAGGAGTCGGAGGATCTCCACGCGTGCATTGAAACGGCACCTCGGTCTCCATGCGTGCATTGAAACGGCGCCTCGGTTCCGCAAACGGCAGGCCCACCAACGGTCGTGCTGACATGAAATGTCTGTCAGTGATGTGACTTGACCATCACTGGTGTCAGATGACGTCAGAGACCAAGTTCCGGCTTAGTTTTTATATCAAGCTGGAAATCCGAATAACGTACTGATAGGTCCGACTTATTTTTGAGACCCGGATCATATCTTTTGTTTTGAAGTTTTAGGAACCCTGCAAGATTCTGCAAGCCGAAGATCAAGCTAGACGACGATGAATCTGACTTTGGATCTTGGAGACTTCTGGGGGCTGCTGTTGGGGATATACTTTCTGGGTATCCTCACAGTTCCTCACTGACCAGGGTGGCCCACTTTGGGTTAGAGCTTTGCTTCACAGGCGGCCCAGTCAGGGAGAAGAGACGGAGTCCAGTCCAGCTACGGGAAGGCCCAGAAGACTTACCAACATAGGCCCATAGTGTTACTTGTAGTTCAAGATGTACTCTATAACCGACTCTTAGTTGTAGTGGATAGATCTCTCCTGTAAACCCTAGGCCGGATATCTATATAAGCCGTCCTAGGGAGAGCCTTTAGGGTAACACAATAGTCTACAATCTCAACTCGCACAGGCGAACCACTTGTAACCCATATTTCGGCTCTACCGTATTATTGGATTGCTAGCAGGAGTAGGATCCGTCCAAAGCCGGCGGATTCGAACATGGTAAACTTGTGTGCTCACCGTCCCGGAACACCGTACGTCTCACACCCCTCTCTTCCGCACGCCTCGAGGACCCCCTCATGGCGTACTTGTCATCAATCCGACGACAACGTCTGGAGTGGGCAGGAAGGTCTCCGGGTCAGGCTCCACCTCGTCCTCCTCGGCACGGTCCGGCACCCACTTGCTCGCCCGCTCCTGGCCATCTTCCAGTGGCTGCTGGAGAAATCACTAAGAATAGAACAACAGAGGTTAAGTTAAGAAAATTCTCTGGCATATCGAGAAGAACCGGAAAAGCTACAAGTAAGAAGTTTACCTCCGGAGGAGAATTGTCCCTGGTGAAGGGCGCAAGCCCCCACTCCCAAGCCTTGGAGAATTCCTTCTGCACGTTGAAGATGGCCTTAACCCGGTGGTATACCGCCGAGTTATCAAGATCGAAGGAGGAAGTCCAGTGGGGGTCGAGGGGGCCGCTCAAGTAGCAGATCTTGTAGGCGCGTTTCTGCAGGGGGGCGGCTACGAATGAATGTGATCATGATATCCTCCCCCCCCCCCCCCGCAGCTTCTCCTTGAGCAGCTCCTTGATCTGGCGCTCGACCTGGTTTGCCAGAGCCGTGGGGCGCTTGGAAATCTTCTCCCACAGAGAGGTATCCGGGGGTCCAAGTTTGAAGGGGAGGAGCCGGATCAAATCTTCGTCCGTAGTGTTCCGAACATAGAAGAAAGTCCGGACCTAGCCTTTGCAAGACTCGAGCCCGGTAACCCGGGGGAACGCAGAACCCTTGCGGGGAGAGATGGAGGCCCCACCTCATTGGGTCAGATGCTTCTCGGCTGGGGTAAGCTCCTTAGCCAGAACAACATTCTTCCGGAGACCAAAGAACTTAATCCACATCTCCTTGGAGGGCCAGAGGCCAACGTACCCCTCTATGCCGAAGGCGAAAGAGGAGAGAGAGGTGATGGCGTTGGTAGGAAGATGGTGTGGTTGCAGTTGGTATGTGGAAATGAGATCAAAAAAGAAATCGGAAACGGGAAGGCCGAAGCCGCGCTAAAAATGGGAAAGAAAAACTACGTACTCCCCTGGATTGGGAGAGGGAGAAATCTCGTCAGCAACGAGGTGGCAGGCGACACCGGCGCGAATGCGGTGCGTGGCACGGAGCCAATCCAGATCCTCCTTGCAGACGAACATGTCGTCCCAACAGCCGCGCTCGCGACCCTCTTCTTCCTCCTCCTGTTGAGCGACCATGGCAGCCTCCTCCTCTGTCATGGCGAAGTCGAGGTCCTCCAGGACAAAATCGGAATAGATGTAGCCGGTGGTGGGGAGCCTGGAAGCGCAGGGCCCCATGGTGGAGACCTTGGATGGCAGCGGCAACGCAGGCGCGAGGAGTTGCTAAGTGCGGTCGTGGCGGCGCAGCAATGGACAAGAAGCAGCAGCGGCGGTGGAGTTGTAGTGAGAGAGAAAGGAGGCTGCGGAGCGCGAGAGAAATGGGGAACTTCCCCAAAGATTCACCCAGGCCCCCTACTTAACCGAGCGAGAGGGCGTGTAGTGGGATCCTTTGCGGTTGCCACGCCACATGCAACGGGCGTGTACACAGCCGAGTCAGCCAATCAGAGCATGGCCACAGCAAGGGCCATAGGGAGCAGAAGATCCCATGACGCGATGTGGTGTTATAGTTAAGGAGGCACTGTAGTGAAGGGACGCGCGCAGTAGTTATTCCTGACATTGCAACAGTAATTGGCACATTAAATGCGCGTGGCCCTTAAAATGAGGCAAAATGATGATTCCGTCCATGTAGGACGTGGGGAAGCGTACGAGAGAAGGAAAAGGTAACCCGGATAAGCGACCAAAAGACTCGGCCAGCGAGGAATAACTCGGAATGAGCCAAGGGATCGCAAGAGGAAAAACTCCGGGTTACGGGGTAACTCAGCCAAAGAGGCAAGGATCCGGATATGGGAACCTATTGTGGCCTTAACAACTAAAGTTGCAAATACCACACCAGCTCTGGGGACTAATGTTGGTGGGATACCCCCGGGTAGGGTAACACCGGGGTATAAAGGCCGAGTTAGCCGAGGTACGACGCGGTCAAAGCAAGTATTAGCCGGGTCACCTCAAGGCAGGCCGACCTACGGAGTAACCCGGCCCGTGGAGAATCTCCCTAGCCTTAATCCCGCCGGCATAAAATGTATGTCGGCCATGTTTGTCTGTCTATTATGTAGGTACCCTCATAGCCGGGTTAGCCACGTGCTAGCCGGACTATCAAATGGCTTCCAAGAGAAGGAAGGAATCCCCGCTGGTCAAAAGGTGGCTTTGTTAGCCGTAGCATGAGCAAAGCAAAGAAGATAGGAGGACCAGTGGGTCAGGGGCGACAAAGATGACGCGGGCAATGTCGGCTGACGTAGCCCGTGTCCGGTGACGCTTAAAGGCGAGGATTACGTTGCGTGTTACGTCCAAAGCCTGGACGAGCTGTTAAAGGGAATAAAGAAGCATCTAGCTTTAACCAAGGGGCATATTCAGAGAATATGCTGCCATGTGTGCCCTAACTTTGTAACCCGGGCTCCCCTATATAAGAAGCACCGGGGCCTCCATAGAGGGGGATCGATCATTTTGTCTGTCTAAGTTAGAACTCTAGAGCTAGGTTGTGGGGAGTAAGAGACATAGTCTCCTTCTCACGAACAGCTCGAGGAGCACTTGTGTCCACCATTGATAGAGAAAATTCAAGAACATCTGTGCGTGGAATCACCATGTTTTCCCTCCCTGGATTCCCCTAGCACTCATTGGCCCCATCTTTAGCCTATCCATGGCATCTACCGTGCCACCACCACGACAATATATATACAACTACAGAAATGAAGGAACCATTATAGAATATCGTCATGAATATAGAGATCGAAGAACCATTACAGAAGGCATATATACAATATAATTTCTCTTACGATTCCTAATGCATAAATACAAATTCCTGATGGTATTATCCGGATGGATCTATGACCTCCTTATTTAAGAATCCCGCCAATTCCTGTTGAATTGCTCATATGCGATCCTTTGATAGGAGACCGTCCCGCATCCATTCGATCTAATTTAAAGAAGGGGATATTCAATATATATGAATGAAACTCAACACAATTAATGGTAATAAAATAAGATTGTGAACATTGTTTATGTACTGCAAGTTTTTGTTGAATTCTGCCTAGCTCACTGGTTGTCTGGCGAATATACTCGCAAACGTAGTATCCACATAAATTATTCCTGGCTTCCTGCCTCAAACACTTCACGAGAATAGAGTTCAACCAAAATAAAAAACAATCATGGTAATCAAGCATGCTACAAGAATCAAAGTGATGCGGGGACCTAGCTATAGTACTACTTACTTCAATTTGTCAAAATGTAAGGCCCTCTTTCCATTCACCCCTAACAGCCTTGGTGAACCGTTTCCAAACCCTGCATGGCAAATAATAATGGAGTTATTAATTACTTGATATTAGGAAATGAATGAAAGATGCCAATATAGTGCGATAATGATTGAAGTTACCTCTAGAGCATTTCAATAAGGTCCGCCCATATCTCAGGGTTTTTACATTTCAAGTCCATGACCAGTACTGTTACTTTGTCAAGTTGAATGACTAGCAGAATGAAGTGGAACATGCGCACACATAACTCATCAGTTACACTTAACATTGAGTAAACAAAATCAAATGTGTACAAGACAATAACACTCACTTGAAGTTGTAAGGAAATAATATTTCCGTTTTGTTTTGTTGTTTCAGTAGAAACCTTAGCAAGTAATCCTCTATTTCCTTGGCGTTCTTCTTTATCGTATATTCATGAATGTTATTTGGATCAATGAACCCAAGGTCATAGATTCGTCCTCTTTTTCATTCGAGAATCTTCATTTTGCATAATATCGCCTAAAAGAATATAGTGAGGATAATTATACATGCAACGAATGAGCTCATCTAGAGACTTAATTACAGAAATAAATCACTTATAGACAATAGCAATTGATGAGACATTATTATTTTTTGAAACTTTTCTACTATAGGGGAGCCGCCCCCCTGCGCAGTCTTTTATTGAAGTGGTAAACAGAAACACAAGTTTAGAGAATATTTACAGATGTGACAAAAAACAGAAAAAGGGAGAAAAGGCTATTTACAGTGCCTTAAGGTAAGTTGTCAAGCCATGATGACAGCAAAACCTTAGCATTACCCCTTAACCTATGCTTAAGCAACGTCAAATCAAAAAAGAACCTAGATCTCTAGCCTCTGAAAGAAGGTTCCTCATGTCTGAAGACCATTGCATTCCTTTGCTTCCAGATGTTCCAATAGGCCAAAATGATTATTTCTATAAAACATGGGCCAATGTAGTTTTGTTTAGCCATCTTAAAAGCCTTTGGGAAACTAACATCTCTCAAGTCCACTTCTAAAAAATTCCACACATGGGTACTAAACAAACATTGAAAGAATAGTTGTTTCCAGTCCTCTCTTATGTATCCATAACATAGAACACAATCATTATCATCTGTAACTTTCCAATGTCTTCTAACAAGCATGTACTTTGTGTTCAATCGATCATGTAGGAGTAACCAAGCAAAAAACTATGTTTTGGATTGCACTTGCTCTTCCAAATCTGGGCAGAAACTATTGGAGATATACCCAAGAGGCAATAATAAAGTGGTTATTATTATATCTTTATGTTTATGATGAATGTTTACATCCCATGCTATAATTGTATTATTAGGAAACACTAATACTTGTGTGTTTTGTAAACATAAAAGAGTCCCTAGTAAGCCTCTTGTTGAACTAGCTTGTTGATTGATTGATGATCATGGTTTCCTAATCATGGACATTGGATGTGATTAATAACAAGGTTATATCATTAGGAGAATGATGTGATGGACACACACCCATAGTAAGCGTAGCATAAGATCAAGTCATTAAGTTCGTATTGCTGTAAGCTTTCAAATACATAGTAACCTAATCCTTCGACCATGAGGTTATGTTAATCACCATCACCGGATGGGTACTTTGATGACATCAAACACTGCTTCGTAACTGGGTGGTCATAAAGGTGTCATTGGGTATTCTGAAAGTATGTGTTGAAGCGCATGAACCAAGATTGGGATTTGTCCATCCATATGACGGATAGATATACTCTGGGCCCTCTCGGTGGAATGTCATCTAGATAGCTTGCAAGCATGTGACTAGGTCACAAGGGATGACATAACATGGAAACGAGTAAAGAGTACTTATCAGTAACGAGGTAGAACTAGGTATGCAGATACCGACGATCAAACCTCGGATAAGTAGAATATCGCGTGACAAAGGGAATTGGTTTCGTATGTAAAATGGTTCAATCGATCACGAAGTCATCGTTGAGTATGTGGGAGCCATTATGGATCTCCAGATCCCGCTGATGGTTATTGATCGGAGAGGTGTCTTCATCATGTCTGCATATTCACGAACCGTAGGGTGACACACTTAAGGTTCGAAGTTGTTTTAAGTAGATATGGAATTTTCTTTGGAGACCGAATGATGTTCGGAGTCTCGGAATGGATCTGGGACATCACGAGGAGATCCGGAATGGTCCGAAGAATAAGATTCATATATTGGGGATCATTTTCTAAGTTGGGAAATGTTCCGGAGTGTTTGTATGGAGATTCTAGAAGGTTTCGGAATGTTCTGGAAGGTTCTAGAGGATTTCTTGGAGTTTACTTGAAACCCAAGAAAGGGATCAAGGGAGTCCAAGTGGGGCAATACACGGATTCGTGGGGGAGGAGGACTCCTCCCCCCAACCCGCCGGCCCAAGGAGGAGGGGAGTCCTACTAGGACTCCCCCTCCCCAGGCGCGCCTCCCTCCCTTAAATAGAAGGGAGGGAGCGCCCCCTCTTGTACCTCCTATCATAACAACCAATCTCAGCCGCCTCTCTCCTCCACTTTTCTTCTGCACAGGCATAGGCGAAGCCCTGCAGAATTCTCATCTCCACCACCACCACCACGCCGTCGTGCTACTGGGATTCCGTGGAGAAGATCTACTACCTCTGCTGCTTGCTGGAACGGGGAGAGGAAGGTCTACTTTGACTCCGCACGTGTGACCGTCTACGGAAGCGCTGCCGGAACGCGGCGCCGGAAGGATCGTCCACACGATCTTGAGATCGGCAAGTGATCGACTACATCATCCACGAGATCTAATCTCGTAACGCTTTAGGTTCTACGAGGGTTAGTACCGATCTATCTCGTTGCTCATGTCTAATAGATTAGATCTTGGCTTTTGTCTAGATTAGATCTGGGTTTTGTTCGTTCTTGCGGTAGAAATTTTTTGTTTTCCATGCTACGAACCCATCAGTGGTATCAGAGCCTTGTCTATGCGTAGATCTATTGCACGAGTAGAACACAATGAGGTTGTGGGCGTTGGTGCTCGTGCTGTCTTTTGCTATGTGTGTACTTTGCATCTTGCGGTATGGTGGGATGAAGCGGCTCGGGTTAACATTACATGTCATCATACATGAGACTTGCTCCACGCTTGATGTGCAACTCGTTTTGCACAAGTGGCTTTGCGGGTGTCTATCTCTCCCATCATAGTATAGATCAAATCTACACTTTGCACTTGATAGCACTTGTATCAACGTTGTGGTTCAGTTTCGTAGGTAAGATCCGTTCTTAGTCGAAAGCCCCAAGCCACGTAAAACTTGCAAAGAAATTTAGAGGCGTCTAACTTGTTTTTGCAGGGGTTTTGTGATGTGATATGGCCTACATGTGATTGTGATCGTATTTGATGTATGCAATGATCCTTGGTGTAATATGGCAACCGGCAGGAGCCTAATGGTTGTCTTTAATTCTGTTAAGACCTGCGTGTCGATTCATCTTGTAATAGCTTCATTCCAAGTAGTTGTAATAGTTGTTAGTGAAGATGAACAACCATGAAGCGGCACCACGGACCTTGACGCAATGCTGGTGATGATGGAGATCATGTCCGTGCTTTGGAGATGGAGATCGAAGGCATAAGAAGAAAGGGCCATATCATATCACACTAATTATGAATTGCCTGTGATGTTAATCCTTTATGCATCTTGTATTGCTTAGATCGCGACGGTAGCATTATAAGATGATCCCTCTCACTAAATATCAAGTAATAAAGTGTTCGTCCTTAGTTGGCACCGTTGCTAAGACTCGTCGTTTCGAAGCATCTCGTGATGATCGGGTGTGATAGACTCTACGTGTGCATACAACGGGTGCAAGCCAGATTTGCACATGCGGAAACTAAGGTTAATCTTGACGAGTCTAGCATATACAGACATGGTCTCGAAACACGGAATACCGAAAGGTAGAGCATGAGTCATATGATTGATATGATGAACATGAAGATTGTTCGCCGATGAAGCTACATCATCTCACGTGATGGTCGGACTTGGTGTAGTGGATTTGGTTCGTGTAATCACTAAAACAACTCGAGGGATGTTGTTTTGAGTGGGAGTTCTTTTGTAATTTGGATTAGTCAAACTCAATTTATCATAAACACAATCAAAGTAAATTTGCATAGTTTGTTGTAGTCATTGGCATCCGTTCACCACCTTACGCTTAGTTATAGTTGAGATAGTAGAACTATAGAAATTCTGGATATTTGCTTTACGAACTGGTATCGTATTGTTTTGAGTGTCAATCTAAAGTTTAAAAGTCATATTGCAAACTTTCAGCAAACTCCGTTTACTCTGTGAAGTTTAATAAACAGTATTAAATCAAGAGTAACAATTCCAGTATTAGTATCTAATGTATCATGTTTGCCTCCATGATTCTTGATACTCAAAAGATTGTTTTTAATATCAAGTTTATCTAAGAGCTGAAAGCAATGTTTCAGAAACCATCATATGTGAAAGGTATTGCGATATCTAAAACAATATGTTGGTTACAACATGATAGAGTATATGTCCTCATATTTGATGAAAATTTGTGAAGGTTGGAGACGCTAGTCGTCCTAATCCTCCAAAAGGTTTTGGAAAAGAAACATTATACTCGCAATTCACCTTTATAAGCTATAGCAGCTTGATCATGAAAGATTGTCATGATAAGGATGAATAGAAGATGTAAGTAAAATGTTTACTACACTAAAAGATTACTAAAGAATGGAATTTTGAAAGAATGCCAAACATTTGATGAAGGTGATCCACTTCAAAGTGCAAGTCCAAAGGTATTAGTATTTGACTATACACACTTTGTACTATGTGTCATGTGAATGACACCACTATTGATGTTGATAGATTCTTTTAAAAGAAAAGGAATTGTTGAAAGAGAATCTATAAAATATTTGGCAGAAAAGAAAAGATTGGAGATGCCCAACTTAGGTATATAGAAGATACATGTTATGGCTGTATTCCTTGGTTGTTAAACAATGTGGTTCTGCAGGTATTGGATACCGAATTGGTTTGTATGAAGTGTCATACAGGACAACACAATTCATGAACTGCAATGGCCTAAGTAACTAGCAAGAGAATATGTGATAATGTTCATCGAAAACAAACAAAGAGTTGTTGTGTTGCAAGTTAACATCAAAGCTTGCCTTCAAGATTTGTTTCAATAATTGTTATTTTGATCAGGTATTATGACAACAAAAGGTTGTTCAAATAATTACCGTAGTCCATAATAGATGGATGATATACAAGTCTGGTTGGAGAAATAACGACCATAAAACTAATGCTAAAATGTCGCAAGACAAATGATTGAAGGATCACTTGCGAAGTGACATCGCCGTTTAAATTATATTGAAAGGGATACATGAAGAAACTCCATGTTGATGGATTTTTGGAGTCTTTGATTTTGATCAAATGACGCTTGTGATACTTTCCTAGAGATAATTAAAACTCCGTTCGTAGGCCAAAAGAGGAACGGGCGACTAACTGATTGCAATTTATACATATTGATGTATATAGTCCATTATGTGTAGTCGTGGGCGATGGATTTCAACTTCATATGCTTTCTCCAAAGATTTGAGTGAGTATATGAATATACTTACTCAATAAGGAAGAAGTATGAAACATTTGAAAATGTTCAAAGACTTTCAAGATAAAGTGGAAAATCATTGTAACAAGAAAATAAAAAAGTTTATGATTGGATCATAAAGAAAGATGTTTGAGTTACAAGTTTAGCAAAACACCTAAGATTTGAGGAATCGTTCCATGGATTTGCATTTCCCAAAACACCATAGGAGGACGGAGTGTTCGAGATATGTAATGAAACCTTGTTTGACATGGTAAGATCAAAGGTGTCATTTATAAAACTACCATTATATTTTAAAGATTAAAGCTTTAGTGACTACCGCTTTTACACTGAAAAGAGCTCCATCGTGATCCGTTGAAATGACACCATATAAGTCATGGTTTGGGATAAAACCTAGGTTGTCCTTTCTTAAATTTTTGGTATGCTAGGCATAAGTAAAATGTTTACAACCAAAGTCGGATAAGCATGTCTTTGTAGGATATTTCGAATAACCATTGGATATTCCTCCATAACACCAAAGACAAAAGTGTTTGTCGCTTAGAATGTCGAGTTTCTTGAGAAGGAATTTTGGTAAAAAGTCAAATAGGAGGACAATAGAACTTTGACAAGGTTGTTGAACCTTGGCTAATATGTGCTGAGTTGCGCAACATCGGTAAGTGTCCCGGAGGCAGCAACAATGCTCATGGCTCACGTGCCTCAAAGGTTGTGGTCACGGAGATCTAAGTTCCTATTGAACCAAGTAGGTTGGGTAAGTAATCAAATGCCAAGATTTGAGAGTTAAATCATTGTTGTTTGACAATGATGAACCGACTACATGCAAAGAAGCAATGATGGGCCCTGACTTCGTTAAGTGGCTTGAAGGCATAAAATCCGTGATAATTCCATACACGAGAAATCAAGCTTTGAATTTGAAAGACCCTCTGGAAAGGTGCAAGACCTTACAGTCGTATATGGATCTATAAATCAATAGACATGGATGTTTCACATCTATGAAATAGTCGACATGTCGAAAAGAGTTTACGACAATGTTCAAGGAATTGACTATGATAAGATTTGATCTTTCATAGCAATATTTAGTCTGGACGGATTAATGTAGCAACCACTACATATATTTTGGTATATGGTAGTTGAACAAACAAAACAAGTTCTCCTAATAGAATGGTTACCTAGGACGTGTACATGACACGATCCAAAGGGTTTTGTCAATTCAAAGGATGCTAAAAGAGTATGCAAAACTTCAATGGTTGAAGTGAGCATCGCGGAGTTGGAATCTTCACCGTGATGAAACCGTTAAAAGGTTTAATTTCATCAGAGACGATGAAGTTGTTTGCATTTTGCAAGAAATTAAGTGGGAGCGCTAAGACATATTTCTAATACATTATGTGAAAGACATATTGTTGATTAGAAATGATGTATCTTTTATTGACACATGTTAAGAATTTCATTTCGATGAAAGACTTAGGCATAACCCAAGAATTAGGCATCAATGTCTATATGGATAGATTGAGGCGCTAATATGGTTTTGCCAAATGTATATAGATAAGATGTTGAATGAGTTCAATATGGAAACAACAAGAAAGGTTCTTGACGCACGGAAAGGACTGAATCAAGATTCAAGTGTGTTGACACGAGATTCAAGTATTTTGACACTTGGTGAAATCACAAGAATATTTTGATCAATCATTCTTTGAGATGTACACATCCAGATATGTCCTATGCTCTAAATGTTATGAGCATATACCAGAATGACTCATAAGATGATCATTGGACAATAGTAGGGATATTCCTATGATCTTTTGGAAGAACTAAGAATATATTATAGTGGTGACAAATAGTTCATTGTAAATTGTTGCATTGATACTAGTTTTGTCACAAATTAAGTTTATCTCAATTTAAACTATGGGTGGCACAATGTAATGGAAAGGAAGTTCCATAACGGATTTGGTTGAGTACCAAAGTTAAAACATTGTGACAGATACTACAACAAAAGGCTAAGTATATGACTGCTATTGTAGCAGCAAGTGAGGGCATTCGCGTCAAGTAGTTTGTTGTCAAACTAGGTGTGGTTCATAGCGGGATAATACTATGAAGATACATTGTATGACAATTGTATCAACATGATTTAATCCCAAGGAACTAAAGGTCTCACCAAAGGACCAGATTTATACAATGCCATCTCATTGGAGAATGAGTAATGCGTAGAGACACAAGGACATGCAAATACACACGGACCTGGAAGTGTCAGATCCAAAGATTATGTTTACCACTAGCAATAGTGTCTATACAACACCAGAAAGCCATAGGTGTTGAATGCACAAGTTATTAACTAGATTATTGACTCTAGTGCAAGTGGGAGACTGTTGGAGATATGCCTAAGAGGCAATAATAAAGTGGTTATTATTATATCTTTATGTTTATGATGAATGTTTATATCCCATGCTATAATTGTATTATTAGGAAACACTAATACTTGTGTGTTTTGTAAACATAAAAGAGTCCCTAGTAAGCCTCTTGTTGAACTAGCTTGTTGATTGATTGATGATCATGGTTTCCTGATCATGGACATTGGATGTGATTAATAACAAGGTTATATCATTAGGAGAATGATGTGATGGACACACACCCATAGTAAGCATAGCATAAGATCAAGTCATTAAGTTCGTATTGCTGTAAGCTTTCAAATACATAGTAACATAATCCTTCGACCATGAGGTTATGTTAATCACCATCACCGGATGGGTACTTTGATGACATCAAACACCGCTTCGTAACTGGGTGGTCATAAAGGTGTCATTGGGTATTCTGAAAGTATGTGTTGAAGCGCATGAACCAAGATTGGGATTTGTCCATCCATATGACGGATAGATATACTCTGGGCCCTCTCGGTGGAATGTCATCTAGATAGCTTGCAAGCATGTGACTAGGTCACAAGGGATGACATAACATGGAAACGAGTAAAGAGTACTTATCAGTAACGAGGTAGAACTAGGTATGCAGATACCGACGATCAAACCTCGGATAAGTAGAATATCGCGTGACAAAGGGAATTGGTTTCGTATGTAAAATGGTTCAATCGATCACGAAGTCATCGTTGAGTATGCGGGAGCTGTTATGGATCTCCAGATCCCGCTGATGGTTATTGATCGGAGAGGTGTCTTCATCATGTCTGCGTATTCACGAACCGTAGGGTGACACACTTAAGGTTCAAAGTTGTTTTAAGTAGATATGGAATTTGCGTTGGAGACCGAATGATGTTCGGAGTCTCGGAATGGATCTGAGACATCACGAGGAGATCCGGAATGGTCCGGAGAATAAGATTCATATATTGGGGATCATTTTCTAAGTTGGGAAATGTTCCGGAGTGTTTGTATGGAGATTCTAGAAGGTTTCGGAATGTTCTGGAAGGTTCTAGAGGATTTCTTGGAGTTTACTTGAAAACCAAGAAAGGGATCAAGGGAGTCCAAGTGGGGCAATGCACGGATTCGTGGGGGAGGAGGACTCCTCCCCCCAACCCGCCGGCCCAAGGAGGAGGGGAGTCCTACTAGGACTCCCCCTCCCCAGGCGCGCCTCCCTCCCTTAAATAGAAGGGAGGGAGCGCCCCCTCTTGTACCTCCTATCATAACAACCAATCTCAGCCACCTCTCTCCTCCACCTTTCTTCTGCACAGGCATAGGCGAAGCCCTGCAGAATTCTCATCTCCACCACCACCACGCCGTCGTGCTGCTGGGATTCCGTGAAGAAGATCTACTACCTTCGCTGCTCGCTGGAATGGGGAGAGGAAGGTCTGCTTCGACTCCGCACGTGTGACCGTCTGCGGAAGCGCTGCCGGAACGCGGCGTCGGAAGGATCGGCCACACGATCTTGAGATCGGCAAGTGATCGACTATATCATCCACGAGATCTAATCTCGTAACGCTTTCGGTTCTACGAGGGTTAGTACCGATCTATCTCGTTGCTCATGTCTAATAGATTAGATCTTGGCTTTTGTCTAGATTAGATATGGGTTTTTTTCGTCCTTGCGATAGAAATTTTTTGTTTTCCATGCTACGAACCCATCAGAAACCATGTCATTATCCATCTCTCTCAAATTTCTTTCATAATCAACCTTAGCCCTGAATATGTTATTGCTGAACTGACAGATCGATTTGTCATCATTCATTGACAAGTTGGTGCCAGAGAAAAATATCTGAAGTTGTTCATATTCCAAAAAAGCCTCTACAGAGAGGGGCAACATGAATGCTTCATGAATATTACTAAGAGAGCAGATATCATGAACAGAGGCTAGCTTATCTCTAGCAAAATAGAAAAGTCTAGGGAATTTCACAGACAACAGAACATCGGCCTAGTGATCATTCCAGAATAGAATTGTAAAAGTAGAACCAACTTGACATTTTGATATAGATCTCCACTCATCAGCAAGATTGATAATACTCTTCCACCAGAAAGACCCACACATGGTGACTGCATGTGGCACAGACTCATGATAATATGTATCTCTGACTAATTTGACCCATGGCAAGTTTGCATTGTTATAAAATTTATCAAGGTGTTTTAACAGCAAAGCTATATTTTGCTTTTGAAGATCCAGTACACAAAGTCCTCCTTTTAACTTTGGCTTGCAGATCATCTCTCAAGAAGCAAGGGAGTTTGCCCTCTCATCATGCTTGTATTTTCTCCAAATACACCTCCTTCTGCCCTTATCAATAATTTCTAGCACTCCTAGAGGAATTGAAAGAGTGCACATATAATAAGTTGGTAAGGAAGAAAGGACAGATTTAACTAGAACCAGTCTATCACCATATGAGAGAAAAGAAGCAGTTGTAGATAATCTTCTTTCAAGTCTATCTATTAGGGGTGAAAAGTCTTTAATCTGAGGTTTAGTGGTACCCATTGGCAGTCCTAAATAGGTGAAGGGCATAGTATCAATTTGGCAATCAAACACTGATGCCAAATGAATTGCTTCTTCCTCTATTAGATTGATTGGTATGAGAGATGATTTATTGTAATTGACTTTCGACCTAGTAAAACCAGCATATTGATCCAATAGCTCTTTGAAAACAAGCAATTGCTCATCCTCAGCAGGGAGTACAATGATAGTGTCATCTGCATACTGAACAATAGGGAATGAACCTTCTCTAAGGATTGGTAACTGTAATCTTCCCTGGCTCAAAGCCAAATTGACAATACTCTGTAATAGATCTCCACCTAACACATATAAGAGAGGTGACAGTGGATCCCCTTGTCTGACCCCTCTTTTACAAGCAAACTTATTACCTGGCACACCATTTAATAACACAGAAGAAGAACCAGAGGAAAGAATCTCCTCAACCACTCTAATAAAATTTGGTGGAAAGCCCTTGTACCTCAGAATTTGTAAAATGGCACTATGCTCAATAGTGTTAAAAGCCTTCTCAAAGTCAATTTTAATGACCACAGATTTCTTTCTAGACTACTTACATTGGTGTAAGTATTCAAAAGACCATGTCAGGCAATCCTGGATTGTTCTTGCTTTAATAAACCCATACTGGTTATCATGAATGCATCTAGTAATTTCTAACTGCAGTCTGTTTGCGTATATCTTTGTTATGAACTTGAGGCAGGTATTGGTCAAGGAGATAGGTCTAAAATCATTAACAGATTCAGGTGATTTCTTCTTTGGAACCAGATTTATGAAGGATCCATTAATACTTTCCAGGGGAGTAATTCCTTTATGAAAATCCATAGCCATCTTGATGAAATCCTCTTTAATGATGTGCCAAGACTCTTTTACAAAGTATCCATTAAAACCATCAGGACTAGGTGCCTTATCAGTTTTCAAATCCTTGATAATACCATCAATTTCCTCCAAAGTAAAAGGGCTAGTGAAATAGTCTAGAGAATCCACCTCAGATAGCATGGTGCTAAGCCCCTCCATAGCAGCAGTTAGATAGGTAACTCCCATCCTGCTTTTATAACATTTCCAAAAAACAGTTGCCTTCTGGTTATGTTCAGTCAACCTCAATCCATCCTCATCCTGAATCTCAGTAATGATATTATGTCTGTATCTTTCAGTAGCTTTTAGCATGAAAAAACTTTGTGTTCTCCCCACTTAACTAAACCCATATAATGGTACATCTATGCTTCCAATAGTCAGATTATCTGCCCATTAGGTTCTTAATATAACATTTGACAATATTTCTGAAATTAAATTTAGGGATAGACAGTGGTCTTTGGTCCTCAATTTTGTCCAATTTGAAAATTACAAAATTGCATTTATCAATGAGAGATTTAAGGTGGGATAGGTTCTTTCCCCACTTCTTCAGCTCATATCTCAGATTTTTAAACTTGGCAGCCAGAATGGATGTGCTAGAATTTCCTTTTACCGGTTGCTTCGATATTCTCTCCACTAGCTCATAGAACCCAGGTTGATGCACCCAGAAATTCTCAAATCTAAAAATATGTGCTTTAGGAATATTTGTTGAAATTTGGACCACACAAGGCACATGATTAGAGGTTGTCTTGGCTAGTGGTAAAACCATAGTATTTGGGTATTTTAGAGTCCAATCACATGATGTAAAGAACCAATCTAACTGAACAAGTAATGGCTGACTCTACATGTTGGACCAAGTATAATTTCTACCTTTCAAAGGTAATTCAATTAAACCCAAGTGACTGATGATATCATTAAAAATAAGAATGTCATTCATGTCAGCATCGGGTCTATTCCTGTTATCCTGAGACCTCATAAAATTGAAATCTCCCAATAAAATCCAGAGTTCTTAAGCAAGGATTTGAATGTTATATAACCAGGAGACAAAGTATCCCTCTCCACACCCTGACAAGGCCCATAAATAGCAACCAGTTTCCAACTCTCCCCATTATGCATAGAATTGAAGTTTACAATTATTCCAGATCTATGAATCTCAATCACATTGCCAGAAAAAACAGAACTATTCCATAGTACAATAATACCCTAGAGGCACCGACAGAAGGAGAGAAAGAAAATTTGTCAAATCTTTTAGGGAAGAATCCCCTTATGAATAAGTGGTCAAAATATTCATATTTTGTTTCTTGCAGACATATGACTGTAGCTCTACTCTCCTCAAGTTTATTGTAGACTGCAATTTGCTTGTTTTATCATTTAGTCCCCTAACATTCCAGTCAAGGATCAGCCAGTCCCAGCTATTATTATTTGTGTTATCCATTAGAACCACAATCAACCATAATAAGCATGTCTTTTATTTCAAACAAGCAGATGAAAGTTGGATCAGATAACAGAGCAATGCCACAGTAAAACCACACATCAAAATACTTTGGAAGTTCATCACATAGATCACATACTAGTTCAACCACAAGACCATAAGAGTTCAAGTAACATAAGAGTTCAAGTACTGATTGATGCCTGGCCTGCATTATCCTCCTGTAGAATGGCTTTTGCTGATTTAGCCTTTTTCCTTGGTTGTGGCTAATCAACACAAGGAAGTAGCTTATACCCATTGCTCCTGGTAGTGCTTCTAGTGGAACGCCTCTCAGCAGTGTTAACTATCAGAACCTCCTTTGCCTTTCTCCCCCTCTTTTTTGGTGAAGCAGATGATAGCAATACTGTCTCCATGGGGGGCAGCATGTTAAGAATCTCAGAACTGTCAGAAGTGTTGGACATCTCCAGACATTCATCATTCTTCCCATTGGTCAAAAGCAGTGGAGAGGGGGGTAACCAAAAAGATTTCATTGCAGCCAAATACTGCAGGTCATGTGGCAAGCGTCCCACAACATATAGATCCAAAGAGAAAGTTTTTTCATTGACAAAACCATTCCATCCCATGGCCATTTCAGGAAGGAGCACAGTTAAGATCTGTAGATTATTGTTGTCAACCTGGTTTCCAGCTGGAACAATGGGCAAAGGGTTTTCCTGCTGCACCTGTTGTACCACAGGTCCCTCAATGACAGGTCCACCAATTACTTGAGCATCACCCCCTCCTTGCACAAAATGGACAGAAGACCTGGAAGCACCTGAAAGAGAAAAGGTGATTTAAGACTGATTCTGTACTGGCTGAATATTCTGAACCACATTCTCTGCAGCATGTTCCTGCTCCCAGGCATCCCATCTAGGCACATCAGGTTGAATATTGTCAGGTATCCAATGATTGTCAGCATCATCATCCTCATGATCCCCTGGAAATTGTCCATGTAAAGGGTGTGGAATCCCATTCTGTGGTTCAGGAGATTCATCCCTAGGAAGAACATCATTTTTCTCACTCAGAAGGATATAGCAGGGTGCAGTCCATGACACCACAGTACCACCATAGCGCCAAGGCTCTCTAACTGTGATCAATTTAGGTATGTCCCTAGCTCCAGCATAACTGCATTTAATCAGAGTTCTGGTTGGTGATGGGTCCTCTTTGAACCATCCTCTCATCTCCCCAAACTTAGCCACAGTTTCCCTAAGGAAATCCTCATTACGATAGTCCATAGGGAGATTTAAAAGCATGATCCACCTAGTAACTATATAAATTGTAGCTCTAAAGTTTGGCCCAACATCATGACAAGTAAAATTTAACATAAGTCCATTACCCAGATTGAACTCACGCTGAGAGACTAGAATATCTCGCCTAACTGAATCAGCCATCCGAAACAGACCAATGCCAACAACACTTTCAGCAAAAGACAGTACCTCAAGATGAAGATCATCATGAACGTGGTGGGCAATCGGATCAAGTACCTGGTCGATCTCATCTCCCTCTGGTCTCAGCAGTACCACCGCCATGGCCCAGTTCTCATGTGTTTTTGGAGGAGTAACCGAAGAAGTGACATAAATCCTTGCTGGCCTCTCATCATCACCCCAAGGCTGAAGAACTTGCATCGCTGCGGAGTAAAACGGTTAGGATCCACCGGGAAGTTCGCCATTGCTAGGTTTGGAGGTCTCGGCGAAGAAGTGGAGGTGTGTGAAGAGCAAGGCGGTTTTGCAGCAATCGTAAATGGCAAAGCCTCAGATAAAGCTGCCTTAACCCCTAGTGCAGAGTCCTTGACAAGTTAAGCAGGGTAGTGGGCCAGTTGATTAGATGGTTTGGCGACCCAGCGAAAAGTCGACTTTGCCCTTTTAATGTGACCACTTCGGTAGCATGCAAAACATCGCATATCATTGTGACATTTAGTAGTTACGTGACCAAAACTTAGGCATTTGGAGCAGGACCAAACTTTTAGGGCCATGTCATCAATCATTTGCATAAATTCTTTGTCAAAATCCTCTAATGAAGAAACATTAGAATTTAAAAAGGATTTGCATTGCTATCAATAGTTTGAGCAAAGTTATCCATCATAGATGCATTCTGATTAAGAGAAATACCATTTTCCTTTAAAATAAAAGCACCCACAGCTAATTCAGGTATATTCTCAATGTCATTTGCCAAGACATAATCACCAGCCAAGGTTTTATAAACTTCCACTGATTCCTTATATGTTCTGTGATGCAATGGTGAAGACTTATTGTGAGTGTGTCGCCGAGCAACATTAACCCATTGAGAATTAGTCTCCTTATTCCACCTTTTTACCTCTAGGGGCCAATTCGGACCACCACATCCCCAAAGGTTAAAATAACACTTGAAATGAAAACATTCAAAAGATCTCAAACTTAATATGTAGAACCCCACTCGCTTGGAAGATACAATGAAGGAGAATACTCTAACCTTGAGAAGTGAGACATTTAGCTCACTACAACCCCCCCCCCCCCAATTGCAACTTCAAGATCTAAACCCACTATGTCTTCATCAAGTCGAAAAGAAGCACGTCCAAAAGATACAACCATTGTAAAGTGATCAGATCCAATGAAAGGATGTACCGATGACTGAAAAAGAGTTTTGATCCTCTTGACAGTGTTAATCCCTGGAGAGAAATCCAAGTCCAATGTGTTTGCAGCATGCATGGCCATGTTGGAAGGATCAATGGGGTCGGAATCAAGTAGCCTAATGGGTGTCCATTATAGATTAAAAGAAATAGGAGAACCATTATCCAACAATATCCCCTTACTTAGAACCTTAAGAGAAATTACTGAGCCAGTGGAGATAAATTCCTGTACCTTTAACACATGATCATCAATAACAACCCCATTAGACGCGACCAATTGAATCTTCTTTAGCCTCAGGATCACCACCACAAAACCTGAATAAATGTGATCCATACACCGATCCAGGGTCATTGAATAAAGAGCCTTCCAACGCCAAGCGGTCTGATCCAAAATAAAAGAGGTAGGCATGGTAAAGGGAGAGATGGGTAGAAGAAAAAAGATGTGTGAGAGGTACACGCCGGCGGACAGAGTGGCCACCGGCGGTGAGGAGTGCTAGGCAATCTAGATTGCCATGCAATCGCCTAATCACCAGATCCTATTTTTACAGTGATGTTGTTGTTGATCCCAATGTTCCTGATGAGAGATTTGTTGAGGGCATCTTGATTGAATAACTGAAATAATTCTGTGAAGTCAATGTGTATCTCGTCGTTTCCACGAAAGTAATGCTCCTCTCTAACAGCCACTATCAGCAAGATTGTGCCTTCCTCTAAGGCTCGCATATACCACTCATGCAAGTTTCTCATTTGTGTTTGTAGAAGCGGGACCTCCTCAGGTCTGACGAGAGGCTTCCCGTGCTCGTATGTGTATGCTACTTTAGCCCTGGGTGTGGCTTCCGTGCCTAAGTATTGACCAAAAGTCATACCAAGATTGCTAGTCGTTTGTGCAACTTGTCGGGCAACCTCCGGATCTGGATCGGAAAAACTTTCAGCGGGGGGCACGATTGGTTTTTCTGTTCTCCGAGCTGGGGAATTGTTTTCCCGCTTCTACTAGTACTTCTCGACAGCTCCACATTCTTATTATGTGACTTCATAATTGAGCGGTCATAGTCTGATACCAGATCGTCTGGCCTTGGTCGCTCAAGCAGGTTCACAAAGTGTTGCACCTGTTTTGGTACTATGTACTACTTTGGTGGGGGCTGTTTTGGTGCAAGCTGGCACGTGACATCTTTAGCCACGACCCTATCGAGTTCCTCATCAGTCAGGTCATAAGCTAACTTGGGAGGTTTTGCCTTGGATTTCTTCCTACCTGCTAAGACTTTCTTCCTTGTACATTCTGTACTACTAGCCACCAAAGCATCGGTGCTCTTACACTTTTGCAACCGGGGCTGAGGCGGTGGAGTCTGTTGATGCGGCGGAGGCGGCGCAGTCTACAGATGCGCCGGAGATGGCTGAGGTGGTAGAGATTGCAGACGCACCGGAGATGGCTGAAGCGGAGGAGTCTGCTGATGCGGCAGAGTCTGCAGACGCGCTGGAGACGGCTGAGGCGGTGGAGATTGAGCTGGATTGCAACTGGGAGAAGTCGGTGTCCTTGGTGTGAAATTTGTAAGCACGATGTTTTCCTTTCGCCATAGAATGGTGCCTTTCCTAGCTTCTCCCAGTTTAGTCAGATCCCCTTCGCCTCCAGGGAAGTTAAGCTTCATGTGCTCAAATCCCTTCATAACTTCATCCACCCCGACAACAGTGTAGCCATCTTTAATTGGAGAGCAATGGTAAGTTGGTCTAGGTCCAGAAGGTAAGGCAAAACCGACCGCCACCTTTATGGATATGTTCACAACTATCACATGCAGCTCGCAATTTTATGAACCTGTGATATCATCCACGGGGTAGCGATGAGCCATCATCAGTGCATCATCATCAACCGGGAGCTCCGTGGAAGACACACTGCTTTTCCGCCAAGATGGTGGGCCGGTAGCATTGAATGCAGGATCTTCATCATGCCACTGAGATGGTCCGGTAGCTTGCTAGCTAAGTGTGTTTATTTTCTATTGATGCATCCTTAATGTATCTTATATATGTTGCATCCGGTCTGCCTCCCTATCCTTTCTCCTCTAATGGCTTTTATTGGGATATTTCTTCCTGTCATCAGGAAACCCGAGCTTCCATGGAACAGAGCCTTTAGTGCCTCTTGTTTGTCCTTTGTGTACTTTATTCCCAAGGGCGCATGTTAGCTTGTCGTTCTCTCTGTCAGGATAGAACTTCCCCTCCTGCACATCCTTCGCTGCAGTTTTTAGGGCTTCGCAAGGTGTTGGAAGATGTTCTTTTGTATAAATACACTTCCCTGTTTCTGGGTTCAATTACCCCCATGCCCGTAGAACTAAGACTTTGCCCGATCGGTCCACGCCGATGTATCTGGATCGATACCTTTATCAATCAGGTCGTTCTCAGCTTTCTCCCACTTAGGCCTGGCAGCCATGTAGCCACCTGTCCCCATAACATGGTGATATTTCTTGAGCGCAGCATTTGGCTTGTTTATTTCCGACCTTTTCACAGCTTCAGCCGATTTCGTGTACTCCACAAATTCGTCCCACTGATCTCTTAGCTTCTCATTCGCTCCGGTAAACTCCGAAGTCTTTTCTTCCAGGACATACATCTTGTACAATCTTTTCTTGTGGTCCTTGAATTGTGTGGCCATCTTCTTAAGAGCCCACTCCTTGACTTTTGGTTCTATAACTTTGATTTGTGGATCCACCTCTGATGTTAGTTTGAAATTTGTCATGAGCGTATTCCAAAGATTATCTTTGCATCTATCCACAACATAACTAACTCCTTCCGCCTTTGGCTTATTCCATTCACGAATGGTGATCGGGATGGTGTCCCTAACAATAACTCCGCATTGACTTACAAATAATCTTGTGTTATTCAGGGGAGCAATCGGGGCACCATCTGCCGTGACTTCTTCGATAGTGAACCTAGCATCGGGGGCAACATTTTTGTTGGGCCTCGTTTGCTTCCAGTAGATTTCTTCGATTTGGAGGGCTAAAAGAAGAAAGAATCGTTAATATATATACAAATCAATTAATGCATCTAGTTAGCAGCGGCATAATTTATATACCTCATGGGACTTTGTAGTCAAGGTTCCCTCACTGGAGCCGTTTCTTTGTTCATTGGAGTCATATCTTCCCTCACCGGAGTCATATCTTCGCTTGAGATCCTCCTCCACTCCCTCACCGGAGTTGTTCAGATACTGCGAGGTGATATCTTCACCGGCTATCATATCATGCAGTATCTCTTCTTGATCCAGGTCGCGCTCCATAGTTTCTGCAAAGACTTGCTAGTTATTTCGATGCTTGATGACTACATTCCTGCACAAACAATAGAGTTATTGCAGTACTTGTAGTAGCAAATATTTAAGAGTTTGTCCTGATGGGAGATCGACGAACAGAAACAACACGACCCCGCAGCCACGTTGTCATGCGGCCACCTTTCGCACCCAAACCGTGGTTTGGAAATGGCCTATTCTATCAGTTACTAGAACAATGATAATTGAGAGAGGTTTAAAATATATAATAACAAAGAACTTTTAACAAGAACAAAATAAACTAAGACTATAGTAAACAGGAATATGAACTGAATTAAAGAGATTGTAGTTATAGGATTGAATGGAATGAGAGAGGGCTTCTAGGCTTCGGTCTCACTAGTACTAGATGGGAAAATATATGTGTGATCTATAAGAGATTCCTCAGACAAATAAATGTTCCCCCATTTGATTACCAGGCTATCACTTTTTGTGCACTATGCATGATTATCGCGCGTCACCGCAAGGCAAAAGGCACTTTCGGACCAAAGGATCACATAAACTCATCTTAGATCACAATAAATTCTAACTTAGCACACTAGATCATACCTCAACCTATAATTGAATCAATCACTCACACATGGATGAACAGCAAAACATATATAAATATATAATGATGTCACAACCGTGTTCAATCTTACAATTACTAAACACAAGAGAGAGAGAGAGAGAGAGGGAGATGGAGATGATGATGGAGATGGAGATCGATGCGTGGTGGTGGTGATGTCTTCCTTCTCCTCCTCTTATTCTTGCTTGGATGCCTTGATGGTGATGGTGTTGAGGGAGATCTACATCTCGAAGGTGTGGTTGAGGCAGAGCTCCGCCGTCGTGGAGATCCGATGGGTGGCTGCGGAGTTAGGGATCCACCCCTGAAGAGCTATGGTGTCATGGTTCTCTCTTGGGTCCTCCCTCCTTTATATAGGCCTTGGGGTGCCCTAGGGTTCCCCCAATACCGTCATATGACTTAGGGAAGGTTCTGGAGCTTCTCTGGGCGAAATCCCGTCGTTTGCGACCTTTTTACCAACTATACGGCCAAACTATACGGCGGGAACTTTTAGTTCCAGCCGTATAGTTGATCGTTGAACTTGCAGATCTTTTAGTATTTTGGTCGTTGTTTCTTCATACGAACTCTGTTTTTGGTTTTCTTGGGCTCGTTGAGTTCGTCTTGTTGAGGGCTACAACCCCATGGTCTTGGATATTTCATTTGAGAAGTTGGAAAAATTCACTTTTCCAACCTCTCAAATGGCCAAGTCTGGTCCCTGCAGCTCCTCCATACTATGCTCTCTTTGTTCCTTTTGCCTTTGTTTTATCCATAATCATCATAAACAACTACACACATGTCATAGACAAGGAAAGTGATAAAATTCTACCTAATCTACTAAATGTGCAAAGCTCATATGAAAGGAAATGAGAACTAGAAGTCATGCTTATAAGGCATAGCTATAGCTAGAAGAAACATGATATGAGGGATAAATGGCACATTTTATATGGCTAAAAGAGGTGGTATTTCACAGCCATCAACTTCCCCAAGATAGACCTTGCTCGTCCTCGAGCAGGAAGGGTCGATAAAAAATTAATGGTTGTGAAATAACTTATCATTGGAAATCAATGCCTTGCATCCTTATTTTTTCTACAAGCTTGAATAAAGAAAACATGTATTCATACAAGGCAACACAAGCTCAACTATAAAGTACACTAAATATTCATCAAAACTTATATGCTCCATGTCAACAGTGAATCTAACTTGCAGACAAACTTGTGATCCTCTTATTGCACCTTTTATATAACTTTTCATATCATTATTTTTTATGAGGCAAAACTTAGTCACAAATAGATGTCAAGCATAAATAGTAATAAAGTTTATCGATTCTACCCAATCATGTCATCTAGTTAAGGCTCTCAAGTGCAAACATCAGTTATTGAGTTTCAAAAAGTTTATCTCTTAGTAACGAGATTTATGCCAAAAGGAAATGCGAGAACATGTCAAAAGAAGCATAGCATTAGAGTGTCACTTTTGGTCATCCACATCAATGAATCATGGCTATCAAACACTCATTTTCTATTCTTTGTCTTTCTAAAACTTTAGTTCATCAGTAATGAGATCATGCCAAAACTTAGTGTGTTTAATCAGACCGTGTAGGCTAAGAATGGATACTCATGACCATTACCAAGGTTTCCCTTTTCGGTATAATGATTTCTCATAACGGTTAGAGGAGTATTCCCTCTTTTGCTTTGAACACAGGCCCATGAGAATACCAATGCATACCCAAATATAGCATTTCTGTTACATATGTTGGGAAACTCATAGCTAAACTCCAAGAGTTTCCTCTTTTGGGGTTGTTCAAAGCCAGCGGAGTTGTTAGCATCCCACGTTGTGCGATAGTGGTGCAGACACGCATAAAGCAATATCATACTTTAATCAACAGGTCAAGATTTGACATGCATCTCAATTACCGCTAAATATTAGTTTCTTCAAACAAATCCTTTCAAAGAGTACTATCAAGTCGATCATCACATCTATGGTGTTGAGTATCTTTAAGGCTAAAATCTTAAGACAAATAAACACAACCTTATTTAGCATAGAATTCAAAACTTCGAAATATCATTTCCAATTGACAACTCCTTATGTAAGAAAACTATCAGTCTATTGTTTTGACATTATGGGGTCGAGCATAACCTATTCATTTAAGACAAAGCTATTTAGTGACAACCAACAAATTTCAAAAGATCTTGATCAAGTATTCATTCTTTCCAAGTGTACAGATTGTGGCAATGTTTTCTAGAGGATCACAAATAGTGTCACAAGCTTGATAAACAATTTAGCAAGATGCATACAAGCTCTAAGTTAACTCCTATTGTACCTATCATGATCAAGTGTATCCCCATATGAATACAGAACTAGACTCACTTAAACAAGCATTCAAAAACAGCGGGATACATGATTGCATTAAACCTTCATCGAATAAGAACATTGCACAAGACTCTACACATGCAGAAGTAAGCTCCCCAAGCTTAGAACTTTGCAAGAACCAAACTTGAGTATATCACCAAAAGAAAAGAGAAAATACAGTTTCCAAAAGAGAGTGTGATAAGTGGTTACCTCCCCAAGCTTAGTTGAAAACAAGGGTGACATACTTTACCTTTGAGGTACAAGTAACCTCTATTTTGATGGACAAAGAACCTTTGCTTTAACATATACTTCTTGATATAGCCTGGTGGCTGCCTTCCTTGTGAACCTGCTTGGAAACTAAGAAGAAAATAAAATACATTGTGTATTTATAGGAACGAGGATTAGCTCAAAGTGATAAAAATACAAGTCCCACTGAGTCAGTTCATCAACCTAAGCACCATGCTTAAGTCAACAAACTAGTTCTAGAAGATGCATCTCCTAGATTGTGATGAGGTGCAAGCGAAACAGGATACAAGACACGAGTGTGCATCCCCTAGGTGCTTATTAAAAGAGGTTCGAGTTGGAAGGTTTTACCAGACATTGATTGTCGAAGCGTTGAATTGAAGCAACCAAGTGGCTCTCATGCGAGTGTTTGCACGGTTGGAACTACCGTACACATCATCACACAAGGTTCAAGTCCCTGTGAAAATAACACACAAAATAAAATGCATCGGTTTGGTATATTAACATAGTTCATTTACCCCATTGATAAAATAAAGTAAATAAGAAAACATGAACTTCTATAGAGAATTACAGTCTAGAAGGTTTCTGAGGTAGAATTTTATTGCTTACATATGCTCGGCTTCTCTAAATGGGAGAAGCTCCTAGGTGGTGTCTCGAGGTTTTTAGAAGAAGAAAGAATAAAATTTTGAGCAATGGTTACCTTCCAGTTGGTGTTTGAGGGGTTTTCCCAACTATACGGGCGCAAATATACGGCCGGACCAAAAAGGTCCCGCCGTATAAGTTGGTCGTTAAACTTTCTGTACCTTGGAAAATAAATTTTACAAATGCAACGATAATTATACGGCTGGAATTTTTATTCCCGCCATATAGTTGGTCGTTAAACCTTTTGTACCTAAGAAAGGAAATTTGTCGATGGCAAAGATATCTATACGGCCAAACTATACGATAGGAATTTTTTATTCCCATCGTATAGTTGGTCGTTAAACCTTCAGTAGACATCAAAAAAATTCTATTTCTTCGAGAATTCTTTCTTATCCTGAAACTTAAACACCTTGTTTTGACAGTAAAATAACAACTTTAATTTTAGACCAACATTAGCCTGTATAAAACGGGATTTGAGTACAGCCGAGTTATGCAACACATAATAACAATAAATTCTAGCTTTTGAAAACTGAATCAAGATAACTCTAATAGCAAATCATGCAAAGAATAAAAATACCAATGCAACATGAATGCATCAAGACTCAAGACACAAAACTAAGAAAGACACATAATGACTTCCGGGTTGCCTCCTAGGAAGCGCTTTCTTATAACCAAGTAGCCAGGCTTTATACTCCACATTTATTCAGCAATGGAGACAGCTATAGGAGTAGTTTTGCTTACCTCCAACAAGTGTTCGCGGGATTTATATCATAGTTTGCTCTAAGACGTACCCACTTGTGGTGCATCGGTATCTTGTAAGTGTTCTTGTTGCCACATGAGGATGGATGCACCAAGCACGGTAAATATGTATTATTTCCTTCCTGCATAGAGGGTGTTAAAGATTTATTATCAAACTTTGAATCTTTACCTTGATTACTATTTTGAGGGTATAGCTCATAATGTCCTTTTGGATCCAGTAGCTTGGTTAGTAAAACAAAAGTCATAGCAAACAGATATGGGGGGCACACAGGGTTCCGTCTTTGGCTCATCATAATTGATTTCCCCAAAAAAGAGTATTTAAACAAACACTACTAGAATCATCAAAAACTTCTTCAGGGAAATTATCAGGGATTCTAGAATAATTTAAGTCCTCGTCATCACTAAAGTCAGAAGAATAATAAAGATCAGAAATAGGTGGGGAATAAGGTTTGAGAGCAGCTTTCAATTTATTCCATTCCTTGATTTCTTTTTCTTCTTTCTTCTTGATGCATCTTTCATTTCTCTGATACTCTTCATAAAGCTGTTTCACTTCATCTGCAGATGTCAGATGTGTGGGATATTCAACATGAGGCTTCTTATTTTTAATTTTCCTGGTTTTAGGCTTCATGGATTTACCCTTCTTTCCTGCTTCAATGATGGAACAAGTGGAAGATATGGGAGTAGCAGTAGAGGGCTATTCTCCATCGTTAGTAGCAGCAGTTCTAATATGATTAAAATAATCAGCTATGAAAGGCATTGCTTTAGAAAGAACATCTCTAACTAAGGTATCATCATAAGGAATTTTTCCTCTTCTATTTTCATCTTTAAGAAACTCATTGACCAAGTTCTCTAGATTAGTAGGGAGAGGTTTTTCTTCATGCACAATTTCACATTGCCATTGATGAAAATTATTATGTATATCTCTTAAGAGTTGCCAAGCTTCTTTCAAAGTTTTTCCAAGGAAGGCATGTAGCATCCCAATTGTCTAACAATTGCAATGCTACTAGTCTAGTCTATATATAATGGCTACTTCATATATATAACTGTTGCATCATAATTATATCATGCTCATGTCATCATGCCACCTTGCATTTGAGCATCATATAAAACCCTTTTTCATTTGGTTCTTATCTCATATGCATTGTAAATTGTATTTGCCTCTTGATATTGTATTTGGTTCTTGATATATTGTTTAAATGCCCAAGTTGAGTTGGGGGCATATCTCTTATTAACTCCACCACACTTTCTTTTCATCACCTTATAATTCCACCATCCAACTAAATATGAGCTTGGCATCTACTGGTTTTACTTCTAGCTCATGTGGGTTGGGATGGATCCAATTCTTTTACCACATGCTCTTATCTTATCATCATGTTGTTTTCACATCATGGATATATGAGAGCCACATGGCCACCTTTGCATGCCTTGTGAGTGGGACCCTTTGCCTAGCTTCCATATGGATTATCATGGAATTATGCTCATGTTGGAATATTTTGGGGCTATTAAATACCTAGTGGCACATACGCACTAGAAAGTCCCATTTCTATTCAAATATGGTCATCTCCATCTACTCCACATGGGGCATCCTTTCTTTTCTTTTGCTTGGCTTTATTACACCTTTGGAAATGCAAATGAACAATGCCATGTTTAATATTATTGTTTTCACAAGAATCAACATGGTATTAAATATATGCATGGGCCATGCAAGTACCCTTTTAGCTTGTCATTTGGATTTTTTTTAGTTTTGGGTGGATCATCCCACTCTCTCTATCTCTCTCTTTTAGCTTGATCTTATTTGATCATGCTTAGACCACCTCACCCTCTCTTTCCTTGTCTAGTT
Source organism: Avena sativa (assembly GCA_916181665.1). NCBI lineage: Eukaryota > Viridiplantae > Streptophyta > Magnoliopsida > Poales > Poaceae > Avena > Avena sativa. The sequence continues at coordinate 230,881,594 of OV702291.1, forward strand.
CTTGCTTGCTCTTTGCTTGATCTTGCTTGAGCTTGACAAAACAATAAACCTTCCCCCTCATCTCTCTCTCTCTCTCTCTCTTCTTCATCTTACCCTCCTTTACCACCTTGTCCTTGCATGGTCATGTGGTTGATGCCTAAACCCATCACCCTAATCACCTAGCTATCACCACCCTACCTCACCTTCCCTCTCCTTACCATCCCCTCTAAAGCTAGCTCTAACCTAAACCCTAAGCCACCCCCCTCTCTCCTTAATCCCACCATGACCAAACCCTAGCTAACATGTCCTCTCTCTCTCGGCCTCTCTCTCTTCTCTCCTAGCTGGCCCCACCTGGCCACCCTCTCTCCCTGGCCCCACATAGCTGCTACCCTACCCCAAACCCTAGCTAACCCAAGTCCCAACCCGAGCCTAGCTCCCAACCCTAGCTATCTACCCGAGGCTACCCCTCTCCCCTCTAGCTCTCTCTCCCTGCCTTGTGGCCCCCTAGCCCGAGCCTCCCACCACCCTGGCCTGCCCTACCCCACCTGCCAGCTCCCCATGCGCCTGCCCTGCCCTTCCCCCGACCGTGCACGTGAAGGAGGGAGAAGAGAAAGGTGGCACCGAGCCACCTTTTCCCATCTACTCCCCCACGGCACCCACGCCTCCCCCTTACCTTTACCTCCTCCCACACGGCTCCTCTGCTTCACCCTGAGCCCGGCGACGAGGAGGAGACGAACCGGAGCCACCCGAACCAGCGTGAGCCCGACGCCACCGACGGGAAACCCTAGCTATCCTGGGCCTCTGCATCGTCGTCGCCCTGCTGCTCGCCTGCTCGATCCGACCACACCAACGTCACCTCGGTGAGCTCCCTGACCCCCTGGACATGGTCCGCTTCGCCAGCGTCGCCTAGATCCGCAGGTCCATTCGTCGAACAGCCTCTGCACGCCGGCGTGCGCAGCGTCTACTCGCTCCCGCGTCGCGCAGAGCCTTTTCTAGCCGTGTAGCCCTCCCTTGCCAGCACCCCCGCAGCCACCGCAGCGGTTAGAGCCTCTGCGCGCGAGCCCCAGGTCCAGGGTTCGATCCCCCACCCCGCGCCGCGCACCGATCCATCCGCAGACGCGAGGAAGAACAACAGTACAGCCATGGCCTTTTGCGCATACCCCCCCCCCCACCTATTTGTCTCGCAACCCGCGCTCCCTCTAGGCCCACTAGTTGGTGTCTGTTGCCTTTTTGCAAAAAGGCACTTGTGCTCCGTTTTCAGCAACCCGTGGTCCCTGGCTCGGCCGCGTGGCCCCAGTCCGCCCAGCCGCTGTCACGTGGGCCTGCGAGCCCGCTGACCCCACCCGTCGGTCTCTGGGGCTAGCAGCAGTCGCGGTGACAGAAGAATTTCTCGCGCGTGTGCTGCTGAGTCAGCCTGGCCCCACCTGTAATTGACTGTGGCTGGGTCTGTCTGGGTATAAAAAGTATTTATCTGTTTCTGTTTTAAATTCAAATCTTTTCTAATTATTTCAAATTCAAATATAAATCTGTTTTTAAATATCTTTTCAAATATAAATACAATTTAAACAAATAATATATGTTTTCAAATCAGAAAAATGTGAGGAATTCAAATATGGCCTTCAAAATATATTTTGGACATTTAAAATTCCAAGTTTATTTAAATTACAATAAATGCCCCTTTTTCTTAAATAATTAATAACTTTTGATTGATAACTCCAAATTTGACAAATAATATGTCTAAAATGATTAGCTCGACGAGACCTTTCTGTTTATGCATTCCATGGTTTGAATTGAAGCATGCATCATATAAATATAATGGGTACAGCAACTTATTTGAGTATAAAATGGGGCCAAAACTAAATAAAATGGTTTATTCTTGTGTTCCACACCTCACCCAGGCCATGCTACTTTATTGCCATGCAAATTGTGCATCATTCATCATGGCATGATTGATTGCTTGATGCATTTTATTCATATGCTTTCGCACTTTATTTATGTTGGCCCTTGTTTGTTTGGTTCTTCTTCGAATAGACGCTGAGCAGGGGATATATCAAGAGAACCAGGAGCACTACCCAGATCCATTCCTTGCTTCAACTGAGCTGCCAGGCAAGCACTACCACATGCTTGCATACATACAGTACCTATTGCCTCTTTCTTATTCTTGCATCATTGAGTCGCGATTGTATTAAATTGAATCCCAAGTATTGCATAGCCTTTACATTTAAACCCCACCGAAGCTTGTTCCTCCATCCCATGAGCCATTACTACAGGACTTGTTTGAGCCATGCGAGTCGTAGAACAGCATGTGTAGGGTATGTGAGTGTCTGATGGATAACGAGGTACCTAAACAACTTAACCTGAGTAGTAATGGGATAACTGATGAAAGTGGCATCGGTGAGCCATATTCGCTATTTGGTTTTTCAGGCTCACTTGTGTCCCGTAGGACCCCGAGTACTTGATTCCTGTTCCTTGATTATTCGCGCTATCCACATCCGGGAGGCTTATGAACCCCCCTGAGCCAGAGCTTGATTCATTCTTATTTCTTGGGGCCACAAACTAGTTTGAGGTTTTATTTACTATCATGTACTTATGCCATGCTTTACTGCTTTATTTAAGATTGTGCGAGGAGCACACTGTACTGTTTAGGGCCGGGACACGATTTCGCGGTATCGACAAGCCCAGTCACACTTTCGGGTTCCCAGTCGTTTACAGCCGTCCACCCAAACCTTGAGTCCGCCTCGTAGCCGGCCAGCTTCGTCGCGGGTTGCTTAATGGGGTGGCCCCCTGAAATATTTCTGAATCCTGGGATTGCTTTGTCGTGACTGCCTCGTTGGGTTTTGATTTGGTTTTTCCGAGGCATATCGAGTTTGTGTTGCTATTTGTGCACCCCTGCAGGGTAAAACTTTCTGAAAGCCGTGTCCGCGGTTATGGACGACTTGGAGCATAGTTTCTCGATCATAGACAAGCATAACTAAAGTACCGCTTTTAATCTGACTAGACTAGGTACCTGACTAGTAAATAGTGCAATACTCACGGAATGGATAATAAAACTGCCAACGGATGGGGGGTTGTTCATCCGCTTCCTCGTCGGTAAGCGAGGAGGAGGATGGATCTGTGGATATTACCGTTATAACTGTTATAACTGTTGTTATTAATTCACGGACATCCGTCTATCTCTGGTTAGGCGGATGGTTAGCGAGTATCTATAGAATTTCTAGGGTTTATCTTTTGCTGCAATTGCGTCACCCCAGGTTGTGTCCCCTTTAGAGGCATAAAGACTTGCTGAGTACCCCTAGGGTCTCACACGATAAATTATTGGTTCATATGAACAGGTACACTCGCAAGATGGATACTGGGTGGAAGAGACGGACGATGTGGGCAATGATCATTCGGTGTAGAGATTCCGGGAACGGGGATCCGTGAGATCTGTGGGCGGGATGTGCTTATTTATGGGGCATCTTATGCCGATTTGCTTCTTATCCGTACTCGGATTTTGTCTTCCGCTTCCGCTTGATACTCTGTTGATTGATGTATGAGGAGATATCCTAAACCATTATATCTATCTAGGATATTTGGATCTTGCCGTATGGCGTTGCTATATTTCCTTTCTTTTAGATGGAATGGCTCTGATGTACTGTTGTATGGTGGCTTGCATACATACTCATTTGTGTATGTAGTTGATCCCTTCGCCTGCCGATTACGCCGCCCGTTCTTGTCCCGATGTTTGGAAATGGTTGGGACGGCCGAAAGGTCTACCTGTGAGTGGCATTTGGGCCTCACCGTACTATTTCAACCATTTCTGAACATCCAGGCTTGTACTAGGAGCGTAATTCACCGAGGTAGTTACAATTGGTATCAGAGCCATCCCGACCTTCAGGGTCTCAGCCAAATGGTCGTTGTCTGTCTAGCAAAATATTTTGGTAGTTATGTATACTAGGGAAAAACAAAACGCGAGAGTAGGACTGCTTCCACTTTTCTTCTTACCCACCCGCCACCCTTTTTCTGGTAAGGAAGTGTAACGTTTTCAATCCTCTTCTTAAAAGTTCAAACTAGGATTCACGTGTTCTGGGTTTCCGTAGTACCATAGAAAGTGTGTGTGTGTGTGTGTGTGTGTAATTCTTTGTCTATCCGTTGCATCCAACATGTTATCTTTATCTGCCTTTTGGTTATCAACTGTTGGTACATTCCATACTGACAGGCTTTTGCAAACCGGCGCGATCTATCTAACTCCTTGTTAACCGGTGCCATCTTCTTAAGGGTGTTCTTCCTTCTAGCAACTCCTCTTTCGGTGCAAGCATCTGTTGCTAATCTCTTCCCGATAAGTGTTTTGCGCATCTATTGGTATTTTAATGCCGAAAAATGCGGGAAATTTTTCTTTGATCCATCATTATCTATCTCCCTTTATCAGCATGTCCATGCTAACTCATTCTTTCGTCCCCGGCGCTTAATCCTGGAGTTTTCATCTCCAATTCTCTTGGGCTAATTACATAACATGTGTCGATCCGATGCTGATGATTGTAATTTGGCTCTCGGCATAGCTATATTCCACTCATGATAAGTGTCGATTGGAATATGGAAAAATGCTACCACTCCAGATTGCCAAAGATACTCCTGTGATTTTGAGTACACCGTGATCCTATCTATGCTCATTCAAGCATCCTTGGAAATCCGGAGTTTCTCAAAGCACTACGGCGGTCTATCATCTGTCCATCATGCTGCACATCTTTCTGAACTCCATATCTGCAAAATTCTCTTTGAGACAAGGGAATTGCATCTTTTCGTCTCTGGTAGCTTTGCTTAAGGTATGATCTATCATTTTTTTTCTTGATCCAAGATCTCTTTATCTTTGTAACTGGTGATCCGATCGACAATGTGAACCAGGTGTCATCTCTTCTTCTTCCGAAGGACCAGATAATCTATTCTGCCAGTGCATCTTCTTCAACACGAACCCGTGCTCTTAATGTTGATCTTTCAAAAGAGCGTTGAGTTCAGAAAGTGTTTCGAGCATTTGTTCGTTTCTCCCGCCTCTTGAACTTGATATTCTGGGAATATCCTGTTAATCCATGGTGGTATATGTTGATAATATGCTTGCCTATTCCATATCAATGGAAGGACATGGAAGATCATCTGTGTCTCTTTCTCTCAAGCTTCGTGAGCACTGCCTGTGTGCAAAGTCTCAAAGTGAGAATTCTGACTTTTTGAAGTCACCTATCTCGGCCACGTCCTTCTGCTAAATAGATCGCTTCAATTCTGGAATTAGCAAATCAATTGTTAATTCCATCCTCCATCTTCAATCAATCCGGAGTTGTTCCTTGTTGGCAAGTTATCATCGTCGTTCCGCTAAAGATTTTCCTCAAGACTGCTAAATCTCTCTCAATCTTTTCAAGAACAACATGGAGTTCCTTCACCTCAGTCTCGTCAAGTGATCTTTTGAAAACCTCTCGTTATATCATCTATGCTCAATCCACCGGAGGCCATGAAGACTTTTCAGATCTTTCGTAATCCTTCTGTTCAAGTTGGTGCTATCTTTCTGTAGCTGTTGAATCTTGCAGTTGTCTCCGTGATCTTCCTTCTTATCTTTCCGGTGGCTGGTTACTTCAGACAGGACGACAACATCACCACCCTTATCTATCTTGGATCCGGTGAATCGTTTGCATCTATCCTTGTTTTCGTACGGAGTTCCATGAGCTCTTCTTGTCAATACCTTCAGTCTGTTTCGGTAGTTGGGTTGCATGGTTTCTTATTCATGTGCGGAGTAATGCTTTGAGTGCGGGATGGAGTAGCTACCATACCACTACTCTTATCATTCGCTCTTGTACATTGAATTGGTGAATTAATGTGATTTCACTCATTCCACGGAAGTTAGAAGTGGCCTCTATCCCTTGATACTTTTACTTCCGTCCTTGTTTTTCCGAAGTGCTCTCTCGAACAAAGTAATCAATAATCTCTTGTTGGTGATCTCGCCCTTGCTACACGGAGCAATCTACCATTATCTGGTGGGAAAAAAACGCAAACTCTTTTCTGTCCTCGTCTTTCTACCGGTGCTCGACATCCCAAAACAAGGTGAAAGGAAACTATATCTCTCTTTGTTCATCAATTCTTTTCCTGTGGTAAAGCCAGTTATGGTTGGTGCCATCAGCCGCAAATCTATTGCGTTAGCCTCAAGGCTAAAGAAAGCAATAAGTATCTCTACAATAAACTCCAGATCCTCTATATTCTTTGCTTCTCGGGATTCCACCATGATCTAGCTTCACATCCGTCTCTAGAAGTTATATCCGCGCACCTCAATTGCGTGATCCTTCGGTTCTTACCGGCGCAAGAAGAACCTAATCCGTCGATGTCTAACTAGATCTTTCTGATGATATCAAGGGACTCTATTGTTTGAAGGCAATATTGTTTACGTACTTCATTTCTCAATCCGAGAGGAGATACGATGCTATTGTCATAGTGGTTCAAAACCTCTCCAACCTAGTCTTCCGGCGACATAAAGATCCATCCTCTCTCGTATCGGTAAATCGTTAATCTTAATGGTGTGCCTTTCTATATCCAGGATACATCATCTTGTCCTTTCTTTCAAAAGTGGTTCTATTCTTTTATCATGTTTCTTGAGAAAACCGGAGCTATGTCCATCCTATCCTTCTTGTCTCACGACAATCCTTCAACTCTTCTAACCCGTTGTTTCTCAGGCAAAACGCAAGACTCGCAACAAGTCTAGCAAATTTTGCAAGGTGTAGTGGTCGCACCATTCCGTTCTTCATCTTCTTGGGAACGTGAGGGTCACCTTCTTTCGAACACCCGTCTCTCCTTGTGTTGTTTTCTTTTTTCCTAGGAATCTCGGGGCGAGATTCTTGTTTAGTGGGGGAGTTGTAGCATCCCAATTGTCTAACAATTGCAATGCTACTAGTCTAGTCTATATATAATGGCTACTTCATATATATAACTGTTGCATCATAATTATATCATGCTCATGTCATCATGCCACCTTGCATTTGAGCATCATATAAAACCCTTTTTCATTTGGTTCTTATCTCATATGCATTGTAAATTGTATTTGCCTCTTGATATTGTATTTGGTTCTTGATATATTGTTTAAATGCCCAAGTTGAGTTGGGGGCATATCTCTTATTAACTCCACCACCCTTTCTTTTCATCACCTTATAATTCCACCATCCAACTAAATATGAGCTTGGCATCTACTGGTTTTACTTCTAGCTCATGTGGGTTGGGATGGATCCAATTCTTTTACCACATGCTCTTATCTTATCATCATGTTGTTTTCACATCATGGATATATGAGAGCCACATGGCCACCTTTGCATGCCTTGTGAGTGGGACCCTTTGCCTAGCTTCCATATGGATTATCATGGAATTATGCTCATGTTGGAATATTTTGGGGCTATTAAATACCTAGTGGCACATACACACTAGCAAGTCCCATTTCTATTCAAATATGGTCATCTCCATCTACTCCACATGGGGCATCCTTTCTTTTCTTTTGCTTGGCTTTATTCCACCTTTGGAAATGCAAATGAACAATGCCATGTTTAATATTATTGTTTTCACAAGAATCAACATGGTATTAAATATATGCATGGGCCATGCAAGTACCCTTTTAGCTTGTCATTTGGATTTTATTTGGTTTTGGGTGGATCATCCCACTCTCTCTATCTCTCTCTCTTTTAGCTTGATCTTATTTGATCATGCTTAGACCACCTCACCCTCTCTTTCCTTGTCTAGTTCTTGCTTGCTCTTTGCTTGATCTTGCTTGAGATTGACAAAACAATAAACCTTCCCCCTCTTCTCTCTCTCTCTCTTCTTCATCTTACCCTCCTTTACCACCTTGTCCTTGCATGGTCATGTGGTTGATGCCTAAACCCATCACCCTAATCACCTAGCTATCACCACCCTACCTCACCTTCCCTCTCCTTACCATCCCCTCTAAAGCTAGCTCTAACCTAAACCCTAAGCCACCCCCCTCTCTCCTTAATCCCACCATGACCAAACCCTAGCTAACATGTCCTCTCTCTCTCGGCCTCTCTCTCTTCTCTCCTAGCTGGCCCCACATGGCCACCCTCTCTCCCTGGCCCCACATAGCTGCTACCCCACCCCAAACCCTAGCTAACCCAAGTCCCAACCCGAGCCTAGCTCCCAACCCTAGCTATCTACCCGAGGCTACCCCTCTCCCCTCTAGCTCTCTCTCCCTGCCTTGTGGCCCCCTATCCCGAGCCTCCCACCACCCTGGCCTGCCCTACCCCACCTGCCAGCTCCCCATGCGCCTGCCCTGCCCTTCCCCCGACCGTGCACGTGAAGGAGGGAGAAGAGAAAGGTGGCACCGAGCCACCTTTTCCCATCTACTCCCCCACGGCACCCACGCCTCCCCCTTACCTTTCCCTCCTCCCACACGGCTCCTCTGCTTCACCCTGAGCCCGGCGACGAGGAGGAGACGAACCGGAGCCACCCGAACCAGCGTGAGCCCGACGCCACCGACGGGAAACCCTAGCTATCCTGGGCCTCTGCATCGTCGTCGCCCTGCTGCTCGCCTGCTCGATCCGACCACGCCAACGTCACCTCGGTGAGCTCCCTGACCCCCTGGACATGGTCCGCTTCGCCAGCGTCACCTAGATCCGTAGGTCCATTCGTCGAACAGCCTCTGCACGCCGGCGTGCGCAGCGTCTACTCGCTCCCGCGTCGCGCAGAGCCTTTTCTAGCCGTGTAGCCCTCCCTTGCCAGCACCCCCGCAGCCACCGCAGCGGTCAGAGCCTCTGCGCGCGAGCCCCAGGTCCAGGGTTCGATCCCCCACCCCGCGCCGCGCACCGATCCATCCGCAGACGCGAGGAAGAACAACAGTACGGCCGTGGCCTTTTGCGCATACCCCCCCCACCTTTTTGTCTCGCAACCCGCGCTCCCTCTAGGCCCACTAGTCGGTGTCTGTTGCCTTTTTGCAAAAAGGCACCTGCGCTCCGTTTTCAGCAACCCGCGGTCCCTGGCTCGGCCGCGTGGCCCCAGTCCGCCCAGCCGCTGTCACGTGGGCCTGCGAGCCCGCTGACCCCACCCGTCGGTCTCTGGGGCTAGCAGCAGTCGCGGTGACAGAAGAATTTCTCGCGCGTGTGCTGCTGAGTCAGCCTGGCCCCACCTGTAATTGACTGTGGCTGGGTCTGTCTGGGTATAAAAAGTATTTATCTGTTTCTGTTTTAAATTCAAATCTTTTCTAATTATTTCAAATTCAAATATAAATCTGTTTTTAAATATCTTTTCAAATATAAATACAATTTAAACAAATAATATATGTTTTCAAATCAGAAAAATGTGAGGAATTCAAATATGGCCTTCAAAATATATTTTGGACATTTAAAATTCCAAGTTTATTTAAATTACAATAAATGCCCCTTTTTCTTAAATAATTAATAACTTTTGATTGATAACTCCAAATTTGACAAATAATATGTCTAAAATGATTAGCTCGACGAGACCTTTATGTTTATGCATTCCATGGTTTGAATTGAAGCATGCATCATATAAATATAATGGGTACAGCAACTTATTTGAGTATAAAATGGGGCCAAAACTAAATAAAATGGTTTATTCTTGTGTTCCACACCTCACCCAGGCCATGCTACTTTATTGCCATGCAAATTGTGCATCATTCATCATGGCATGATTGATTGCTTGATGCATTTTATTCATATGCTTGCGCACTTTATTTATGTTGGCCCTTGTTTGTTTGGTTCTTCTTCGAATAGACGCTGAGCAGGGGATATATCAAGAGAACCAGGAGCACTACCCAGATCCATTCCTTGCTTCAACTGAGCTGCCAGGCAAGCACTACCACATGCTTGCATACATACAGTACCTATTGCCTCTTTCTTATTCTTGCATCATTGAGTCGCGATTGCATTAAATTGAATCCCAAGTATTGCATAGCCTTTACATTTAAACCCCACCGAAGCTTGTTCCTCCATCCCATGAGCCATTACTACAGGACTTGTTTGAGCCATGCGAGTCGTAGAACAGCATGTGTAGGGTATGTGAGTGTCTGATGGATAACGAGGTACCTAAACAACTTAACCTGAGTAGTAATGGGATAATTGATGAAAGTGGCATCGGTGAGCCATATTCGCTATTTGGTTTTTCAGGCTCACTTGTGTCCCGTAGGACCCCGAGTACTTGATTCATGTTCCTTGATTATTCGCGCTATCCACATCTGGGAGGCTTATGAACCCCCCTGAGCCAGAGCTTGATTCATTCTTATTTCTTGGGGCCACAAACTAGTTTGAGGTTTTATTTACTATCCTGTACTTATGCCATGCTTTACTGCTTTATTTAAGATTGTGCGAGGAGCACACTGTACTGTTTAGGGCCGGGACACGATTTCGCGGTATCGACAAGCCCAGTCACACTTTCGGGTTCCCAGTCGTTTACAGCCGTCCACCCAAACCTTGAGTCCGCCTCGTAGCCGGCCAGCTTCGTCGCGGGTAGCTTAATGGGGTGGCCCCCTGAAATATTTCTGAATCCTGGGATTGCTTTGTCGTGACTGCCTCGTTGGGTTTTGATTTGGTTTTTCCGAGGCATATCGAGTGTGTGTTGCTATTTGTGCACCCCTGCAGGGTAAAACTTTCTGAAAGCCGTGTCCGCGGTTATGGATGACTTGGAGCACAGTTTCTCGATCATAGACAAGCATAACTAAAGTACCGCTTTTAATCTGACTAGACTAGGTACCTGACTAGTAAATAGTGCAATACTCACGGAATGGATAATAAAACTGCCAACGGATGGGGGGTTGTTCGTCCGCTTCCTCGTCGGTAAGCGAGGAGGAGGATGGATCTGTGGATATTACCGTTATAACTGTTATAACTGTTGTTATTAATTCATGGACATCCGTCTATCTCTGGTTAGGCGGATGGTTAGCGAGTATCTATAGAATTGCTAGGGTTTATCTTTTGCTGCAATTGCGTCACCCCAGGTTGTGTCCCCTTTAGAGGCATAAAGACTTGCTGAGTACCCCTAGGGTCTCACACGATAAATTATTGGTTCAGATGAACAGGTACACTCGCAAGATGGATACTGGGTGGAAGAGACGGACGATGTGGGCAACGATCATTCGGTGTAGAGATTCCGGGAACGGGGATCCGTGAGATCTGTGGGCGGGATGTGCTTATTTATGGGGCATCTTATGCCGATTTGCTTCTTATCCGTACTCGGATTTTGTCTTCCGCTTCCGCTTGATACTCTGTTGATTGATGTATGAGGAGATATCCTAAACCATTATATCTATCTAGGATATTTGGATCTTGCCGTATGGCGTTGCTATATTTCCTTTCTTTTAGATGGAATGGCTCTGATGTACTGTTGTATGGTGGCTTGCATACATACTCATTTGTGTATGTAGTTGATCCCTTCGCCTGCCGATTACGCCGCCCGTTCTTGTCCCGATGTTTGGAAATGGTTGGGACGGCCGAAAGGTCTACCTGTGAGTGGCATTTGGGCCCCACCGTACTATTTCAACCATTTCTGAACATCCAGGCTTGTACTAGGAGCGTAATTCACCGAGGTAGTTACAAGGCACCATCACACATCATATCTAGCTTATCCTTAGAAGAGTGATTTAAGCCTCCATAAAAGTGATTCAACAATAACCAATTAGGTAAATTATGATGTGGACAATCATGCATCAATTTTGAGAACCTACTATAAGCTTGTATTAAATCCTCATTGTTGCTCTGCTAGAAATTTAGGATATGAATCCTACGCTCATAAGTTTACTTTTGTGAGAAATACTTACCGAGAAAAGCTTCGGAGATAACTTTCCATGAATTTCAGTGTCCCACGGGATGCGATTTTAACCAATCTTTAGCTTTTCCTTTCAGCGAGAACCGGAATAGATATAACTTCAGCTTATCATTTGTCCATCCATTTTCCTTCACCGTAGAACACAATGAAGTAAATTTGTCAATATGCTCATATGGATCATTGTCCAGATTTCCTGTAAAAGCTATATCCATGATCATATTTATCCACATAGGATTAATCTCATATTCATCCACATCAATAGCACGCTGAATATTAGGAGCATGTAAATGATCAACACCCGGAGCACCATACTCCGCAAGACTTTTACTTTCCATAGTTCCTATGTTTGTGAATTTCCTATAACTAAAATAAATAACAAGACTACTAACAAAAGGTAAAATATTTTTTTGTTCTTTTCAAATAATCAAAAGCAATAAGATAAATAGCAACAAACGGAAATAAACTATGTGCGAGTAGGAAGGTAATAATCGGACGCTTAGCTCCCCAGCAACGACGCAAATTTGATGACTAGATTCTTGCACCAACAACAGGGTTATTGCAGTACTTGTAGCAGTAAATATTTAAGAGTTTTTCCCGATGGGAGATCGACGAACGGAAACAACACGACCCCGCAGCCACGTTGTCAATGCGGCCACGTTTCGCACCCAACCCGTAATTTGGAAATAGCCTATTCTATAAGTTACTAGAACAACGATAATTGAGAGAGGTTTAAAATATCTAATAACAAAGGACTTTTAACAAGAACAAAATAAAATAAGACGGAAAGTAAATAGGAATTTGAACTGAATTAAAGAGATTGTTGTTGTAGGATTGAATGGAATGAGAGAGGGCTTCTAGGCTTCGGTCTCACTAGTACTAGATAGGCAAATATATGTGTGATCTATAAGAGATTCCTCAGACAAATAAATGTTCCCCATTTGATTACCGAGTTGTCACTCTATGTGCACTATGCATGATGCTCACGCGTCACCGCAAGGCAAAAGGCACTTCCGGACCAAAGGATCACATAAACTCATCTTAGATCACAATAAATTCAAACTTAGCGCACTAGATCATACCTTAACCTAGAATTGAATCAATCACTCACACATGGATGAACAGCAAAACATATATAAATATATAATGATGTCACAATCGTGCTCAATCTTACAATTACTAAACACAAGAGAGAGAGGGAGATGGAGATGGAGATCGATGTGTGGTGGTGGTGATGTCTTCCTTCTCCTCCTCTTCTTCTTGCTTGTATGCCTTGATGGTGATGGTGTTGAGGGAGATCTAGATCTAGGAGGTGTGGTTGAGGCAGAGCTCCGCCATTGTGGAGATCAGATGGGTGGCGGTGGCGACAGGGCTCCGCCTCTGAAGGGCTATGGTGTCATGGCTCTCTCTTGGGTCCTCCCTCCTTTATATAGGCCTTAGGGTGCCCTAGGGTTCCCCCAATACCGTCATATGACTTAGGGAAGGTTCTGGAGCTTCTCTGGGGCGAAATCCCGTCGTTTGCGACCTTTTTACCAACTATACAGCCAAACTATATGGCGGGAACTTTTAGTTCCAGCCGTATAGTTGATCGTTGAACTAGCAGATCTTTTAGTATTTTGGCCGCTGTTTCTTCATACGAACTCTGTTTTGGGTTTTCTTGGGCTTGTTGAGTTCGTCTTGTTGAGGGATACAACCCCATGGTCTTGGATATTTATTTTGAGAAGTTGGAAAAATTCACTTTTCCAACCTCTCAAATGGCCAAGTCCGGTCCCTGCAGCTCCTCCATACTATGCTCTCTTTGTTCCTTTTGCCTTTGTTTTATCCATAATCATCATCAACACCTACACACATGTCATAGACAAAGAAAGTGATAAAATTCTACCTAAACTACTAAATGTGCAAAGCTCATATGAAAGTAAATGAGAACTAGAAGGCATGCATATAAGGCATAGCTATAGCTGGAAGAAACATGATATGAGGTCTAAATGGCATATTTTATATGGCTAAAAGAGGTGGTACTTCACAGCCATCAATGCTATAAACACATCAAAGCTCTAATGAATTAAGGACACCGCACGAAATGCTTTCCTCCACGGAGTTAAGAAACCCGTGTGAAATGGTTGCCACGCCCGTCCATCGTCCCTATATGACGCGCGTTGTCGCGCCCGTCCATAGTCCCTATATGACGTGCGTTGCCGCTCCCGTCCATATTCTCTATATGGCGCGTGTTGCCGCGCTCGTCCATCGTCCATACATGGTGCGCGTTACCACGCCCGTCCATCGTCCCTATATGGCACGCGTTGTCGTGCCCGACCCGAAGACTTTACTCCCCCAACCCGAATACATGTTATAGCATCTAAAATTGTCCAAGAATCATGTTATAGCATACAAAAATGTGTCTTTTAAACAGACTAATACTACTACTAATACTACCACTACCATTATACTAATACTACTATTACTAATTAATACTACCAGTACTAATACTACTACTAATACTACCACTACTACTAATACTGCTACTAATACTACTACTATCACTATATACTACTAATACTACTACTAGTACCATAGTTGTTGAGAGTTTTCTCTATAATAAAAAAGACTACTAAAAAGACATAATTAATAAAGACATAATAAAAAAGACTACTAAAAATACATAATTAATAAAGACATACTAATAAAAAAGACATAATAAAAAAGACAAAAAATCGGGGCGGCAGCGGGTAGAGCGCTTGTGCTATCGATTTGCACTACCACAGGAAGCCGGGGGCGACCGCCCCTGCTCGCCGGCGCAGCGCTAAACCCTAACTCAAACGAGGAGGTCAATGAGAGGGAAAGAGAGGGGTGCACCTAAGGACAACGACGACGGTGATGGTTGGTGGTAGTGGTGGACAGAGAGGAGGGGGAGCGTTGCGGCCGGAGCGCCTCCTACGACGGAGGACGGCACCGACGGTGACAGAGAGGAGGAGACGGCGGTGGAGTCAGGTAACCTTTTGGCGTCACTCATGGTCATCTACTTCGGTGTCTCCTCTGGTCATTTGAGGAATAAGATAGGATTTGGGGAAGAAGGACCATAGGGGGTTATATGTCAAGGGCCTTTAGCCCTGAGTCATGCCGCCCCGAGTCATGCCATGACCCGGGACTAAAGGGTCATCCCGGGTAGTGGCATGACCCGGGGATAAAGGTGTGACCTTTAGCCCCGGGTCATGCCACGACCCAGGACTAAAGAGTTTTGGCAGTAGCCCAGGGGCCGCGTGCCAACCCTCCACCTTTAGTCCCGGGTCTTGGCCTGACCCGGGACTAATGGTCCTTTCAAAATTTATATTTGAACTTTTTTAGTATAAATTCTGGTTCCCGCCTTATTCTATATTAAGATGTTAATAAAAGAAATAAAGAATATCTATCTAATAAAATAAATAAAGAATATTTATCATTTTTAAAAGGGGTTTTAAATGGTAAATCTTAAAAGGGTTTTTAAATGGTAAATCTTAAAAGGGGTTTTAAATGGTAAATCATTTTTAAATAAAGAATAATAATGTCTAACCTCCAAGACATTAATTAACATTTTGAGAAATACATGATCTAATGCTCATGATTTTTAAAAAAGGAATACTTCTCAGGAAGTGGGTCCGGTTTGAACTACAGGTACATGATCTAATGCTCATGATTTTTTGAAAAAAATCATTTTTAACTCACAATATGATGTTTCTTCAGAGATCCAATGCAAGTTTTAGCGAGGCTCGTCGCCTATCTTCATGCCCGCCATTTTGACCATAGTCTGAAACGGGAAAATTTGGAAATGGGCATAAGAAATTCAAAAATGGTTCGAACAATGTAAATCCTTCACATGGTGTCATATTATGTGAACATGGTTGCAAGGAAAATACCAAACTTGGTATATTGATCGCATTTCAAAAATTCATTCTCAAAATGAGCTATCATGTTCGAGGTTTTATGGCTTTCGGACCAAATGACCAATGTTATGGCCAGAATCGTGGCATAGTTTGTGATAGTGTGCCCATATTGTGCACTCATGTGTATCTTGGGATGGAAAACAATGTTGCAGGAGGAAGTTTTCCTTTTTGTCGTAGGGAAAAGCTATTTTCCATTTTACGAGTACCAAAAATGGGGCATTTTGTGAAGCAACCACCAAAGGGCTAATTCAAAATGCTACCACCCTATTTTCAAAAATACTATACCACCTTACATGGACGATATACCAACCGGGGTATCTCAAACCTTTCCGTCCACCCCGGATGAAAAAGACAAATGTCTGCCGAATCAGTAGGAAGTGGGTCCGGTTTGAACTACATGTACATGATCTAATGCTCATGTTTTTTTTTTGAAAAAAATCATTTTTAGACTCACAATATTATGTTTCTTCAGAGATCCAATGCAAGTTTTAGCGAGGCTCATCCCTTATCTTCATGCTTATCGTTTAGACCATAGTTTGAAACGGGAAAATTTGGAAATGGGCATAAGAAATTCAAAAATAGTCTATACAATGTAAATCCTTCGCATGGTGTCATATTATATAAAATAGTTGCAAGGAAAAATACCAAACTTGGTATATTGATCGCATCTCAAAAATTCCTTCTCAAAATGAGTTATCATGTTCGAGGTTTCATGGCTTTCAGACTAAATGACCAATGTTATGGCCAGAATCGTGGCTTAGTTTGTGATAGTCTGCCTATATTGTGCACTCATGTGTATCTTGGGATGGCAAACAATGTTGCATGAGGAAGTTTTCCTTTTCGTCGCACGGAAAAACCATTTTCCATTTTACGAGTACCAAAAATAGGGCGTTTTGTGAAGCAACCACCAAAGGGCTAATTCAAAATGCTACCACCCCATTTTTCAAAAATACTATAACACCTTACATGGACGATGTCCCAACTAGAGTATCTCAAACCTTTCCTTCCACCCTGGGTAAAAATACAAATGTCGGCGGAATCAGTAGGAAGTGGGTCCAGTTTGAACTACATGTACATGATCTAATGCTCATGATTTTTTGAAAAAACTCATTTTTAGACCAAAATGTGATGTTTCTTCAGATATCCAATGCAAGTTCTAGCTCATGAAAATATACTAAACTTGGTATATTGATTGCATCTCAAAAACCACCAAAGGCATAATTCAAAATACATATAGTCACTTGTTTCCTAAAATGCATTGCTTATGATCGCGTCGGTCGTAACCATGGAGTATCTTCATCATTTAATAGGATGCTTGGGTCAGTGTTCACTATGAAGGGCGGCATTTCATCAAACTTATTATAATATTCTGACATGTCTATCTTGTCCTTCACTTCCACGATGTTTCTGTTCCCTTAAAGAATTATGTGGCGCTTTGGCTCCTTGTATGATGTATATGTTTGCTTTTTTTCCTTTTATCAGTTTGGTAGACATGTCCTTCACATAGAAAACCTGAGCCACGTCATTGGCTAGGACGAATGGTTTGTCTGTGAACTCAAGACTATTGAGATCCACTGTTGTCATTCCGTACTTCTTGTCTACCTGAATCCCGCCTCCTGTCAGCTTGACCCATTTGCATCAAAACAAAGGGACCTTAAAACAAGGTCCATAGTCAAGTTTCCATATGTCCTCTGTGTGACCATAATATGTGTCCTTTTGCCCATTGTTGTTTGTTGCATCAATGCGTACACCACTGTTTTGGTTGGTGCTCTTTTTATCTTGGACGATCGTGTAAAATGTATTCTAATTTATCTCATATCCTTGGAAAGTCAATACAGTTGAAGATGGTGTCCTAGCCAACAAGTAAAGCTGATCTCCAATAGTGATGTTATTAACGAGATGTGTTTGTAACCAACAGCCGAAAGTCTCCATGTGTGCATGTGTAATCGAGTCGTTAGACTCCCTCGGGTATTGGGAACATAGAATATTCTTGTGTTCATTGATATACGAAGCCACCAAGGTAGAACTTTGTAGTGTGATTGAGTGAAAGAATGCCCATCTCTACATATTATTGCTTTCTTTTCTAGCGTGCCTTTTCCACTCAGTCTCCTCTCGTGCCATGATTGAGAAACACCAACCGGCTTAAGGTCAGGAATAAAGTCAACACATAACTCAATGACCTCCTCTGTTCCATAGCCCTTGGAGATGCTTCCTTCTGGCCTAGCATGGTTATGAACATATTTCTGTAAGACTCCCATGAACCTCTCAAAGGGGAACATATTGTGTAGAAATACAGGACCAAGAACGGCAATCTCTTCCACTAGGTGAACCAGGAGATGCGTCATAATATTGAAGAAGGATGGTGGGAACACCAACTCAAAACTAACAAGACATTGGACCACATCATTGTGTAACCTTGGTAGAGTATATGGATTGATTACCTTCTGAGAAATTGCATTGAGGAATGCACATATCTTCACAATGGGTACTCAAACATTTTCTGGTAGAAGCCCCCCTCAATGCAACCAGAAGCAATTGCGTCATAATCACGTGGCAGTCATGAGACTTTAGGTTCTGCAATTTTTTCTCTACCATATTTATTATTCCCTTTATATTTTACGAGAAGCCAGACGGGACCTTGATACTATTCAGGCATTCAAAAAAGATTTTCTTCTCTTTTTTGGTAAGAGTGTAGCTGGAAGGATCTTGATACTTCTCTAGATGCATTCCATCTCGTTCGTTTATATGTTGCTGGTCTTGTCATGCTTCCGGTGTATCTTTTGACTTCCCATACACGCTCAAGAATCCTAGCAGGTTCACACAAAGATTCTTGGTCATTTGCATCACGTCGATTAAAGAGTGGACCTCTAGGACTTCCCAATAGGGTAGCTCCCAAAATATAGATTTTTTCTTCCACATGGGCACGTGTCCAGTAACGTCATTCGGAACAGATTGACCACTAGGACCCTTTCCAAAGATTACTTCTAGATCCTTGACCATACCAAATACATCATCACCAGTATGGGGGACAGGCTTATTCCAGTGATCTGCCTCACCTTTGAAATTCTTGTCTTTCTTTCTTACAGTATGCTTGGTCATAAGAAATCGACGACTCCCCAGGTACATAACTTTCTTATATTTATGCAACTATGTAGCTTCAGTCTCATCTAAACAGTGTGTGCATGCATTGTATCCCTTGTTTCACTGTCCTGAAAGGTTACTAAGAGCAGGCCAATCATTGATGGTTATGAAAAGCAACACTCGTAGGTCAAATTCCTCCTGTTTATGCTCATCTTATACACGTATACCTTGTTTGTGCCACAACTGTAAAGGTTCTTCAACTAATAGCCTTAGGTACACATCAATGTCATTGCCCAGTTGCTTCAGTCCTTGGATGAGCACTGGCATCGTAATAAACTTCCGCTTCATGCACAACCAAGGATGAAGGTTATAGATATATAGAATTACAGGCCAGGTGCTATGACTGTAGCTCTGCTCCTCAAAAGGACATGTCATTTATACTTAGACCAAACATTATGTTCCTTGCGTCATCTGCAAAGCACGGGTACTCTCTCTCAATTTTTCTCCACTGCGATCCATCAGCGGGGTGTCTCAACATCTCGTCTTTCTCGCGGTCTTCTCTGTGCCATCGCAATAACTTGTCATGCTCTTTGTTCCTGAAACAAATGTTTCAACTGTGATATTATAGGAGCATACCACATAACCTTGGTAGGAACCCTCTTCCTAGGGCGCTCGCCCTCAACATCACCAGGATCATCTTGTCTGATCTAATACATCAATGCACCGCATATCGGCTATTCATTCTTATTCTCGTACTCCTCACCGCGGTAGAGGATGCAGTCATTAATGCATGCATATAGCTTTTGCACCTCTAATCCTAGAGGGCATACAACCTTCTTTGCTTCGTACGTACTGGCGGGAAATTCATTATCCTTTGGAAGCTTTTTCTTTATTATTTTCAGTAGCTTCTCAAATTCTTTGTCAGATAAACCATTCTCTACCTTCCATTGTAGCAAGTCCACTGTTGTACCGAGCTTTGTGTTGTCATCTTTGCAATTTGGGTACAACAATTTTTTGTGATCATCTAACATGCGCTTCGACTTCAACTTCTCATTTTCACTTTCGCATTCTCTCTGTGCATCAACAATGGACTAGTGAAGATCATCAACAAGCTCATCTGGTGCCTCCTCATCTTCATCGTCCCCCGTTGCAGTATCACCGTATTCAGGGAACATAGGATAGTTTTCATCATCTTCTTCTTCTTTATTGTCTTCCATCATAACCCCTCTTTCTTCGTGCTTGATCCAACAATTATAGCTCAGCATGAAACCATATCGAACTAGGTTGGTGTGAAGGGTTCTCCCAGAAGAGTAATACTTCTTATTCTGATAGGCAACATATGAACAACACATAAAACCATTCGCATTGTTTGTCTCAGCCACACCGATAAAATTATGCAGGGCCGTAATGAACTTGGCAGTGTGTCAGTCACCGTACATCCATTGCCGGCTCATTTGCATTATATAATTAAGTTTATCAAAAACCATTACAAAACATCTAGAGAAATAACCACTGTACGTCGACAAATGCATTGTATCAATGATAGATGAAAGGATAAAGTTGCTAACCTCGATCGAGGAGGAAAGAAGGAGAAGAAAGCTTAAGTGTGGATTAGGAACTTCATATCATGTTTGTTTTGTGTGAACTCAAGTGGCATCGTGCTCTCACGCATTTCATCAAGCACCTCGTGTGCATAGAGGGAAAAACAAAGCAACATATACCACTTGTGCATGAGAGAAAAAAAATAAACCAGCTCACACACACAGACATGTGAGGTTGGGGTGTATATATACAGAAACATGACCTTTAGTCACGGTTCCTACCATGAACCGGGACTAAAGAGCTCGAGGCAGGCGCGGAACCCCTTTAGTCCCGGTTCAAACCGGGACTAATCGTGAACCAGGACTAATCATGGTCCTATCTCGTGCGGCGTCCTCACATTAGTCCCGGTTCGTAAGGAAACCGGGACTGATTGTTTCGGGGCAGTCCGACGAAAGCCCTGTTTTCTACTAGTGCATGTAGTAGCCTTTGCCGGGATCACCAGGGGCGGACTTACCGTCCGGGCACCCTGGGCACATGCCCGGGCTCAACGGCGGTGCTTCCAAGCACTCCGGCGAGGTCCCATGTTGATATATATATTGCTGAAACTTCAAAATTCTGATGGAAAAATCGGTGTATCACGTTAGCTGAGCCAGCTTGGGCCTATTCACCGAATCCCTAGTAGAAGTGGTTGGCCCATTTATTTCTACGGTCTATGCTGGGCCATGTTTGAAGCTAGACAGAACAAGAATCCATCGGTTCGTTCGTTCCTGTTTGTTCGTCTGCTCGCGAGTCACGAGCCGAAACTGATGGCACAGGAGAGCGGCGAGCAAGCGACTGCACGCAGGATGGCTCCCGGCCGTCGCTGCCATCAGGGTGCCACTCCGTCGCGAGACAACGGCCCGCGTAAGCGCAAGCAGCAAGGCAGCGATAGCAGTGGCCAAAGATCCCAACCCGGCAGAGGGTGGCTCATCGGCGCCGCAGGTAGGAGTAGCCGAGGGACATCACCGACGATTCCTTGACTTGCGCACATCGAGGCAAGAAGCAATAGCAGAATGATGGGGATGGGCGATGGGCACGGGTAATACATGACAACTAGGTGATTTTTTGTCAGTAATTTGCAGCGAATTTTCTATTTAACATCCTAGTGTCCGGTTTACACTTTGAATTTTGTTTAATTTTCAGAATTATGGAGATTTTTTAAATTTTGTGACATTTATGGTACACCATGGACCCTCTTCAAATAAAATGGTTCTAGGTAGATCGAAGTGCAGTTTTAGTTTTCTGTATGCCCGGGCTTTAAAAAATTGCTAGGTCCGCCACTGGGGATCACCACAACTATCCACGCTTTCCAGGATAAAGCACACATTGAAAAGAAAAGCTAGCTCGTGCTGCACTTCCTTTTTAAAAAGACTGAAAGAGCTTTAAAAAGCTGGTCGATCTAGGAAACGACCCACCATGCATGCATTACAGTCATCGATCAGGAAATATTGGTGCCTCTTTCCACGATAAAGCACACACATGTGAAAAGAAAAGCTAGCTCGTGCTCCATTTTCACCTAGAAAGACTGAAAGAGCTTTGCGAAGCTGATCGATCTAGGAAACGACTACATGCATGCATTACAGCCATCGGTCAAGAAATTTTGGTGCCTGAGATCTTTTGAATTGTGTTCACACGTTAGTCGGATCTTTTAAAATTCAAAAGTATTGCACGCCTAACTATATATGGGCTTAAAGAAGAGGTGCATCTGATTTGTGCTGACGGCCTTTGAGGCTGGTCATAGAGTTAGTATCATGCAGGCTAACTTAGCAAAAATCTGATGTCACATATAGAAATTAAAGAGATAAGTGATTGTAGTATCATATTACCACACCGTATCATAACATCTCTACTCTCTCTGTTTAGAAATATAAGATATTTTAGCTTTATGAATTGAATGTATCTAGACGTCTTTTAGTGTATAGGTTAGTAGAGGTTTAGAGTGAACCTATACACTAAAAAGCGTCTAGATACATACTAACCTATACACTAAAAGACGTCTAGATACATTCGATTCATAAAGCTAAAACGTCTATATTTATAAACGGAGGGAGTAAAACTAGATTATTTAATAACAAATAGATAGCATATGATACTTTCCACTATGACCAACCTGACAAAAAGGGGCACATGTACACACCCTCCTGAGCAGCACATTATTTACGTAATGCTTGTGCATCCAAATTCATTTAAACAAAATTATTTTATATCTATGTACACCATATGTAAGCATCCGAATCATTTCACTGCCATTCCATGTAAATTTCTCATGTGCTGTCTTCAAACTTTCAAAATCTTTTATTTGTGTATACCCATAACTTATGAAAAAGTAAGTTGTGAGGTGATCCAAGAACATGACAGACACAACCACCTTCTAGGATAATATGAAATATGGAAGAGAAAGATGAGAGCACAAGTGCAAGCGCACTCAAGCATGAAAGAAGCAAGAACTGATATGAAATGAGTAAATATGCTTTATGTTTAAACTTTGTATAAAATGTTTGTTTGATTGAGGACGACACTATACCCTGTTAACCAAATCCATGGTCACATGTACGGAAGTTTTCATTTGATCTTAATTAACCCATCCCTCCGTCTCAAAATAGATGTCGATTTTTGTCTTCTAAATTTGGATATATCTAGATACATCCAAAGTTAGATAAATTTGCAATCTATTTTGAGACGGAGGGAGAGAGATGGCTATGATTGTTTTGGCTAGTCAGATTATAGAGTATGAGACACTCTAATTTGAATGTCAAACTCAAGCTTAGTTCTATTTCATGTGCTTGTTTAATGTTTATGTCATGTTACAATGAGGCAAATAGTGCCAAATAAATATGCTAATAATAGGGGCAATGAAAATCGATACTTACGATGAATGGTTGACATGAGCTACACCTCACAAAAAAATATTTCTGTTTTTATCAACAAAGCTCCACCACATGTTTAATCTCTGCTTCCCTCTGCTAAGGAACATTATATTTCTTTTAGAAACAATACATAAATGTATTGTAAAAATCTTTTCTAGAGCACTATTTAGGAACAGTCTCTTATTGCGTAAGCTTGCTCATGCTTTACACATGTACATCTCTCACTTGCATAATAGTTTGCATCATTGTCCATGGCACCTCACACGACACACATGAGGTCGGCGGCGCGCGGCCTCGGGACCCTAGTGATATACTATACCATATATGTCACTGGACTGATTGGAGTAAACTGCAAATACCAAAGGTGCAAAGAGTGCTGCTTCGAAGCACCGAGCTACTGAAGATGATTGTTTGAGACGTCTTCGACCGATCAACCTAAATTTCAGATAAGGGGGCCCATCAATGAACTCCATTAGCCCCACTAATCACCTCTAAAAGCTTTGCCACCGGCTGCAATGTGTAAAAATCCTCATGTAATAACAATAATGTAGAACCTTTTAAGTTTCATTAATGAAGCTGGGAGAAGCCCTTTTCCTCAAAAAAAAAGAAGGAAAGGAAAAAAAAAAAGTAGAAGCGGGCAACGTTTATTCATGCATGTTACCACGGCGTACGGAGTGAAACAAAAGGCGACGAGGATTCCATGCGTGCTTTTGTAAACATCCATCTAGTACACGCATGTTATGATGAATGATGCCCTGCTTTTGTAAACATCCACCTAGTACACGCAATGTGGGATGAATGATGCCGTGCTTTTGTAAACATCCCAGTCACGCAATGTGGCATCCAGTTCTTTTCTCAGCAACCAAGTAACCTTATATGCACCATTATCTTCACGAAAAAGATTTCTATCTTCCCCACCACCACCACCAGCATCCGCCATCCCCACCAGTATCAGCACCTAGCTAACTTGGCTGCTAACCTCCCCACCACCACCACCACCATCCGCCATCCGGTCCACATGCGCATGCATAGAGCAGTATCTACTACTACCTTATAGACATCGATTAGAATGGCGGCGACCAGCGGCAGCAACAACAACAGCACGTTGGTCCTGGACGTGGAGAACAGATTCATGGAAACCAACAAGTCGTTGGAGGTGTCGCGATGGGAGCATCACTGCATCTATCGCGTGCCGGCGAGCTTCAAGGACATAAGCAGCAAGGCGTACCATCCGCAGGTGGTGTCTCTGGGTCCCTTCCACCATGGCGACCCCAATCTGCTGCCCATGGAGGAGCACAAGCTCCGGGCATGGCGACACGTGCTCAGGCGCGCGGGTCGTTCGGCCAAGGAGTTCACCGCCGCCGTGGAGGACGTCGCCGAGCAACTGGAGAGCGCGTACAAGGACGTCAGCGACTACGCCAACAACGACCCAATCTTCAGCTTCCACGGGATACTGAGCATGATGCCCCTCATCCGGCGGGACATGCTCATGCTAGAGAACCAGCTGCCGTTGCTCCTGCCTAGTCGCCGTTGAGCTCGGAAATCCTCCGGTAACCACTACTACTCTCTCTGATTCAAATTAATATTTTCAAATTAGTTATGTTTTAATGCTAGATACATCTGAATCTATTAATTTGAATTAGAGAAAGTACTATCTTATCAAATTAATTATTCCCTCCGTCTCAAAATAGATGTCGCCGATTTATTAAAATTCGGATAAATCTACTCCCTCCGTTCGGAAATATAAGACATTCTAGTTTTGTGAAACAAATGTATCTAGACACATTTTAGTATATAGGTTCACTCCAAACCTCTATAAACTTATACACTAAAACACGTCTAGATACGTTCGATTCACAAAGCTAAAACGTCTTATATTTCCGAACGGAGGGAGTAGACACTATTTAGTATATAGATTCATCCAAATTTTAGCAAACTTGTGACATATATTTTGAGACGGGAGTAATACATCGGAGATGGTCTTATTATGAAAAGGCATATTTTAAAAAATTTCCTCTGATCCATATTATTGTTCTCAATTTTGTCTAAACTAAATACTTAACTAGATACATATGAATCTAGCCAAAGTTGAGAACACTAATATAAACCGGAGAGAGTATAGAAAAAACTCTAAAAAATAAAGGCACATTTTTTTCAATATTTTTGAAAGTGTTTTTCGTAATGGAAGTATCTAGTCCCGTGAGCCATCGTCTCATAGAAGTACTACAGTACGTACTATCTTCATAACTGAAATAAATATCCAACAACCGAAACACACATGATCCCCACACGCTCTTAACATCACATGAGGTTACGTGTTGTGTGGAAAGTTGCGAGTGAGTTCCATGACATATATATTGAAGAAAAAAATTAAGAAAATATTTTAATTTTCGTTTTGCCACTAAATCCTAACAAAACAATTAAGAAAAAATGTGGGTGTAGTATAAGATTATACTGTCCCACAAAAATAATCAGAGATAACACTAATGGTATTGTTCATGCCCTACACAAAAATAACAAGTTGTAGCAAATACTCCCTCCGTTCGGAAATATAAGACGTTTTAGCTTTGTGAATCGAATGTATCTAGACGTCTTTTAGTGTATAGGTTTATAGATATTTAAAGTGAACCTATACACTAAAAGGTGTCTAGATACATTCGTTTCACAAAACTAGAATATCTTATATTTCCGAACGGATGGAGTATTTGTGAATAGAAAATCATCAATTTCTATCTTTCTGTTTTCTCTCGAATATAGCAGCTTATTAATCTCAAACTTCACAGATGGATCCAGCTTTTGTACTAAATGTGTATATTTTTTCCCAAAATTTTCATACACCAAAAATGTCTAAAAGGAGTGGGGCGTGGGTGTGCCCTATTTAGAAAAGCGTGTCTAGCTTGCTGTTGCTCGGATTGAGTGTTCTTTTATTATGGCACCCCCAAATTAGTATGGACCGTCCATTTTTTGTAATCCAATGGTTTCTAGGATTGGTACTAACTTGAAACTCTTGGAGTACCTCCAACTTAAGCGTAGGTGATGTCCCAACTCTGTTGATACTTTTTCATGAGGAGTATGTTTGTCCTTTACTATTAATTTTCCTGCCATCTAGAAATGAATCCGACTTACCTAGTTTAATTTGAAGAAAAATATGACCTAACTACCGAGGATAGGAGATGGCGATGTTGGCGGTGGGCTAGGCAGGATGTGCGGTCACGTCGGTGGTGGTGGCGAAGCGGATATGAGGCCAAGGGACGTGGTTGCTATGATAAGAAAAGTAGTAACACCAAGGGTTTGGCATTAGCATGTGTAGCCAATGTAAATTGCATCGCTCAGCTTCTCTCGTGTGATCTGGATTGTCTTCATGCTTTTCAGGCAACCCAAAAGTAATGATACATTTGAACTCCACCACTATCAACATCTATCACATGCTTATTTGTTCTGTTTTTGACATAGCTTGGGCGAGTGGTCCTTATCAAACTAGAATGATAGACCCTCGAGGGGGAGGGCATCATCTATAGTGAGCTGACATGGTTTATATTTTATTTTTATCTTATGCAGAATCCCATCCTTCAAAATAAATGATATGATTTTGACACGGATATATTTCTAAATAAGTTGCTTCGACATTTATTTGTATATGAATATTTGATCCGATTGCTAAGAAATAACAAAAAACTATGAAATATTTCTTACCAGGAGTCTAATGATGTTCATTTATTTATTTCCCAATTTGTTTTCGAAAATGAGGTTGAAAACTCCAGCCTCTGCATCAAAATGGACACAGCCTATATTTATTTCTCAATAATGTGGTTCTATAATAAAGCATCAACCAACAATGACAGTAACCAAACAAGGTGTATGCACATCCCCTAGATCAATTTTTGTATGCTTTCTAGTGTAGGTTTGTAGCTTTGTTCTGCGTGTGTGTGTGTATATGTTTGCGTGCGTGTTGAAGTTACCATCGGAAATATGGGGCATTCTGGGTTAGTCAAAGTAAAAAAAATAAAGTTTGACCAAATATTTAGTAAAAGGTAAAAATACCTACGTTGTAAAACTTATAGAATTGGAATCTTCATAAGTTATATTTTTATAATATATGCATTTTGAATAATAAATGTTGATATATTTTCCTATATTCTTGGTTAATGGTGACAAAGTTTGACTCCGAAAAATCGTAAAACGCGAAGTAATAAAAAACAGAGGGAGTAGAACCAACCATTAGTATATGAAGGAGAGTACTATTTCCCATGTAATAAACAAGCCAAAATATTGTTTCGAAAAAATAAGGAATGAACGTATGAGCACTTTCACCCCTCGTACGGGGGAAATGTTAGGACATGTCTGGGCAATAGTGTAATTGTCGCAGCTCTTCTTGAAGGTGTTGCTTGATATGCGATAATTGGAGTACTAAGTGCGTTGTGGGACATCGTCGGCGGGCGCAATGGTCGCGAGCCACCTTCGTTTAGTCGATGAGCATTACTTTTTTTTCTTGCTTGTGTTGTGGCTCCAGCAGTTGTATCAGTTGGTTGCTATGTTAATATAGCGGGGCAAAATACTATTATAAGAAAGAGTATTATTAAATATCTAACTAAGATATACTTCTGTATTGTATCTCATCATTCCTTGGATAACCATTTGAATGCTTTTGCATGCATGGATACCCAGAATGACGACTCGATCAACCGGATGGTGCAAAGGTTTGTGCATCCATGTTCATATCAGCCAATGAGACCAGGCAACGGACTAGGGCTCCACCCACTCCATGTGTTCCACCGGTGCATGATCGGTTACTTCCCGATGCCCCGGATTGGGCTGGACCCGCCGGACAACGCCGTGACTCGATCAGCGGTGGAGCTCAACGAAGCTGGGATAAGGTTCAAAGCGAGCAGTTCGAGCTACCTAAGCCACGTCCGCTTCAGGCGCGGCGTGCTCAGCATGCCGCCGGTGTCCGTGGACGACTCCACCGTGTACAGCTTCCGCAACATGATGGCGTTCGGCGTTCGAGCTGCTGCACGTCGGCGCCGATAAGCGCGTGACAGAGTACGTCTACTTCATGGACTGCATCATCCAGTCGGCCAAGGACGTGGCGCTGCTGATGTCAAAGGGGATCATCATCCAGAATGGCGTGGGAGGCCACGAGGCCGTGGCCAAGATGTTCAACAGTCTCGCGAGGGACTTGCTACTCGAGCAGGACAGCACAGTCCTCGCCCTCCTGCTGCGGCAGCTCAACGCCTACTCCCGTCTGCCATGGGAAATGTGGTTCACCTACCTCAGAAAGACCTACTTCAGGAGCCCCTGGGCGTTCATGTCCCTAGCAGCCGCCTTCTTCCTCATCCTCATGACCGGCTTGCAGACCGTCTACACCATGCTGCAGTTCTATCGGGACGGCTAAAGCCCGCCATCGGCTCCGTGCCCGCCGATGATATTTTTCTTTGATTTAGGGCACAATAATTATCTTCTCTCGCTGCGCTTCCCATCAAATTCAACAATAATTGACCCCAGAGATGCAAGCACGGGCGGAGCCAGGATTATTTAGGCAAGGGGGAGAGATTGTGAACATGACTCGTGTGCCCGCGCTTGCTCGCGCGCGCGACGCACTCTCCGGCTGCACGATGTCCATCCGACGAATACAGCCAAAAACCTGAAAAAAAAAACCAAAAATAACATGGAAAAAATGAAAATATCATTGGCACCTTACATTTGTGTGTGTGCTAAGGGAGCAGCGAGGGCACATTTCCTCTTTAGATATTAGGAAAGCAATTGCAATCGTGCATATAGCAACAACGGTGCAAATCCATATAGGTTCCATGTAGACGAGGTTGGTTTAATCACTACTCCAATATATGACACCAAATAACCTTGCCACAAAACATATCCTATAAAAGTTTAAAATATACTAATGACACTAATCACTGTTAACATAATTGTTCAACAAATCGTTAATGGTTGGACTAGCAACCAAATTGTGCTTTGACAGCTATGAATGCGTGCACATACACAATCGCATGGATTTTTTTTCAAAACGGGGAAGGCTCCGGCCTCTGCATCAATCGATGCATACGGCCTTTTATTAAAAAGATTATTCGAAGTCTTACAAAAGTTATAAAAACTGGAACATGCAGCAATTATTACAAATCCATCATGGATCAAGAAGCAGATTGTCAATGATTGGTACAACCGGCGCTGGATACCTAAACTCTACCCGATCGATGGAAAATAAGGGCAAGTCAATACCAGATCGCACTCAACAAAGTAAAACAGGATGAATTCAATCGCCAAGACCCGCCACTGGCTGATTCCATAAGCACAGAAAGAAGGGTTTACGAATCAAAAAAAAGCCAGTCAACTTGGAAGTAGAAACTGACCACTAGTGGGTGTCAATTAAAAAGTCACTCTGTGAGCGGAACGAGCAGGGCGAGCTTTGGATGAATCGATCTATTATCGGGCAATAACAGCATGGAAACATGGATAAGACATCTAAAAAGATGAAATAAAATGTCGCACCTTGGCACCATTATGTCAATCTTCTATCAAATTGCCAACCGTATTGGCTATATAAATCCCGTGCTACCGTTGGCAAATGGCTGCACCCATGTCAACACCCGGATTTTTAATCCCAGATGCATGTTATGTCATACATCGCAATCTCAGGATTACCATTTTTGCGAGATATAACAGATTGGATATCGCAGTACATTATCCATTACAAACTATAAATAAGGTCTTACACAAATAAAGATCTCATGATCCAGTCTTAATACAACAAGCAGCGGAATAATTAATAAACGTAGCGGTGGGGTCCATCTTCAGGGGCACAGGCAATGCTGACAATGGAAGATAGTCCTAGTTATCATAGCCGTTCTGCTGGCATCATCTTGATAGTCTCCTTCATAGTCTGGCCATGAGAATAGCCAGGGACAAAAGCCATGAGTACTTTTTAAGTACTCGCAAACTACCACTAACAAGTAGTATAGTTCTAAAGTAAAGTGCTAACTCTAAGTTTAACTAGAAAGTTAAGTTTCAAACCTAAGATGAGTTCAAAAACAAAGAAAGATAAAATAAAGTTCTACAATCACTTAAATTGGGAAGCTAGTGTCATAGTCACAACTCTGTTGTGGTCAAGTCAAGATTCATCATTCATTTCATAAGTCATTTTGAAAACATATGACAACGAAACAGTATGGCCACTCCAACTATCCATAATCGTGGACGCGGCTATTCGAATAGTTTGACACTCTGTAGAGGTTGTACACTTTCACCACAAGGTTCGATACATCTGTCAGGGATAACCCTGAATCATCATACTTAGTATGCAGATAATCAAACATAATCTTTCCTTTACACACCCTAGTATAAGCACCTCTCCTATGAGCATGGCCTCCCAACCATGACCATCTGTCATCTTGGGCACTGCATAGGTGGACAACATTGAGAGGTAGCCTCAGCTCAAACCTCTCCCGCGAGGGAACTAATACTAATGCATATAAACTTCCGGCTAAGCCTTACCCAATTCAGGTATTGTGGTTGTACGGTAAAAATTGGAATGGTATCGCATCCGAATCCAACCATCAGTTTTTATAAAAGGGCTAAGGCTCATGCCTCAACATTTTCATCATCATAAACCATTTGTGTTTCTCAACACATGTCAAAACATCTCAATAGAATGACTCGTCATTCCAAGGTTTTCATAATTCATTTTCACCAAGTTCTCCCATCTAAAGTGACTCAAGTTTTTATCTAACTCTAAACTAGTAAGTTAAGAGTGTTCACTAAGGTGGAAAGATGGGATCAATCTCATGCTATAGAATGACATCTAAAGTTATCTATATAGGTCAAGTTTTATACTTTTTATGCTACCTTCAACAATTAAGGAACTTTGGTAAAGTAAAGGAAGTAAAAGCTTGAAAGTAAACCTTGGGGTAGGTAATAGTCAAAGTGGTATAACTAAAGCATGCGTAAAGCATCTTTGCTCAAATCATATAGCTTAATTCTAGCTTGCTAAGCATTATACTTGCAAGTGTTAGCTTGCATTGTTAATGATGGCTTGCTTTGTGTAGTGCAGTGGTTGAAGTTTTCTTCCTCCTCTTGATAGAACTCCTCCTCCTCGAAAGCTTGGTCGGTACTATCGACTATAACTACATACGGAGTACACAATCACCAAACAATACTTAACTAGGTTACTTAGCATTCTAAGGTACACATTTGATGATCTAATATTATCACAAGCATCACAAGGTTTTATTAACTAGTTTCATTCTTTTTATTTAAGAAAAGTAATTTCTACTCATTGAAAATATCTAAGATTTAATATTCTCCACTTAGAATATGGGATCATATGGACACATGTCATCACCACATATTCTAACATATGGGAATGTGATTTAAGGGTTGGATCATATCTACTTTGGTTTAAGTTTAAAATTTAATGATTTAAAGTGACCAGAAATGCCTATATAGCATTATTTTGGTACTAGTCCAAAGTCACTGCATGTAAACCTAAATATTATTACATATTCAGATAGGTATGGTTAAATGGGATTTTTGAGAGTTGGAATCAACTCAAAAGCTATTTTGGTTGATTTTATAAAAATGTTTGAATGTGCAAAAGCTTTTGTCTTGTTATTTTTAATAGGAGAGATATCTAACTCTAAATTAATTAAATCCAACGGGCTTGGATAGATCTTTTCAGAAGCTTTCCAACATAGTTGGAATCACTCCATTTGGATTTGTAAATCTCTCTGAAATGATTTTCAAACTAGGGGACAAAACTAGGTTCAAACTAAATTAGAAAAACCTAAGATTGAATTACTGGGCTAGCGCGGGAAAACTAGTGGGACGGCCCAGTGGCATTCCGCGGCACAGAGAACAGCTAACAGGGGGGGTCCATAGGTTAGCGGCTCTTTACACGCGAAGCGGTACGGGGCGATGTGGGCCGTTAGATTAAAAGTGAGATCTACGGCTGAGGAGTGTCGTCTCCGGCAAATAGTTCGCCGGCGAGAACTAACCCTAGCGGCTCAGTGGGGGTGCACAGGGGGCATACCAGGGCTCCAGCTACTGCGGTGATGGGGCTGATCGAACGTGTTGTCGACAGCGGACTCAGGGGTGGTCGTGGCAGCTCCTGGGGTGGACGAAATTGATGGCGCCTTATCCTCCTCTGCAGCGGGCTCCTCCGGCTAAATTCCGGCGAACACTGGCTCGAGCGGCTCCGGCGAGAGGTGGGGAAGGATCAGTGATGAGAGGGGAGTGGAATGGTGTGAGTCATTGGTGCTGGGGAGGGCTCCTTTTATAGGGCAACGAGGGGACCGAGCGGCACGACGGCAAGCTCACCGATGACGCTGATACAGGCAGCTAGAGGCATGGGCGGCGTAGGCGGACGGTGTCCTGTCTCCTGGCGATGCTCTACGATGTTAATGCGCGGCTAGGGGCGGTGGCGTTTGGTCGGTAGCGTCCCGCGCTCTGGGAGACAGAGGCGGTGCTCGACGCGGCACACGGCGACTGTGGGTCGCGCGGCGACGCACGGCCGTGTCTGGCGGGGTGCTGGGGTCGAGGCGGAGTGGCGTGCGGGATTTTATGTCCAGTGGCGGTCTGCAGCATGTTGGCGTCGATCGCGCTCTAGCGCGCGTTGAGCACGGCGCAGAGAGAATGGGCGGCGGCGCTGGGGTGTGGTCCAGGGCCTGGGGGTGATCGAGGGGTGGACAGGAAGCAGTGGTAGGGTTAGGCGGAGCTAGTGGTGGCGCTGGAATGGCGCTGCACGGTCTGTGGCGCTTTGTCCACGATCGGCCGGCGGCGACCACAAAGTGGTGGCGCTCCACTGCTGCTCTAGGCCGGTTAGTAGCTTAGTTAGGGGCTGGTTAGAGTTAGAGGGGACAAGGGGACCAAATGGAGCCCAATTACTCGACAATGCAATGATCATTGAATAGTAATAGTTAGGCAGAATTTGTGTGCATGCCACCTGTTCGACACAATGGCCGCATGAACTAAAGTTTTGAATTTTTGGATGATTTTCGGTGGAGTTGCTAGACACATGCTTAAGCCTCTAGGGTTGCTTGGGTTTTGAAAATGGAGCTCGTTTGAGTGGTTTTTGAATAAGTGAGATCTTCCCATATGAACTACATTCAATTTTCAATTGCCATTTAAAATTAGTGTTTGAAAGTTTTTGGCAGATCACAAAGTGGGCCTTGGTACACTACTACATGTACTAGCAGGGGGTGCAAATATCCATATTTATTTCTGTTAAGAATTGAGTCCTAGGAATAGCCAAAGTAGGCATGTTGATTAAAATGGCACAAATGACCATTTCTTTCTTTTATTCATTTTGATTTGTTTTTCTTTGGCATTTGTTTGGAAATGATCTAGATGATGTTTATTTCACCTAAGAATCATTTTACAAGCAATGGATCACTTAATCATGGCAATTCAAAACAACTCATATTTAAATGCACACACATATGAATGCTTTAATAATTTTAATGGGAAAAGTTTTTTGTTAACCCTAATTTTGATGATTTGGATCTTAATAACCTTGGATTAAAGTTTTGGGATGTTACAAACCTTCCCCCCTTAAAGAGATTTACAAAATAAAACTAGGAACTAAAAAGATCTGGGAACTCTGTCCTAATGTAATCTTCTCGGTCCCAAGTGGCTTCCTCTTCGTTATGGTTGCTCCATTGAATCTCGAGAAATTTCATACTTCTGGTTCTGGTGGTTCTGTAAACTTCCTCCAAGATACGGATGGGCACTTCACAATACGTCAGGTCATTGTTGATCTCAACAGCTCGGTGATCGATGTTCTTGAAAACTTCAGTCTTCTCCGGCACTTCCAGACATTTGCGAAGTAACAAGATATGGAACACATTGTAGATGGTTGACATCTCTTCAGGCAGTTCCAGTCGATACGATACTTCTCCTCGGTGGTTCAGAATCTTGAATGGTCCGATATATCTGGGGGCTAACTTTCCTTTCAGACTAAAGCGTTGCGTTCCCTTCAATGGTGAAACCTTGAGATATACAAAATCTTCGACATTGAAAGTCAGGTCTCTCCTTCTCTTGTCAGCATAACTCTTCTGTCTGGATTGGGTGGTCTTGAGGTGCTCACGAACTTTGTGAACCTTCTTTTCGGCTTCTCGAAGAATGTCGGGTCTAAAGATCTGACTCTCTCCTACTTGCGACCAATTCAAAGGGGTGCGGCACTTTCTTTCGTATAGGAACTCAAATGGTGTCATTTGCAAACTAGCTTGATAACTGTTGTTATATGAGAATTCTGCGAAAGGAAGGCAGTCTTCCCATTTTGATCCATACTCTAACACACAAGCTCTCAACATATCCTCTAGGATCTGGTTGACTCTCTCACTCTGTCCATCAGTTTGCGGGTGATACGTGGTGCTGAAGTTCAACTTGGTGCCTAATCCTTCTTGGACTTTCTGCCAAAATATCGAGGTGAACTGGGTACCTCGATCTGATACTATGGTCTTGGGGGTTCCATGCAGACTAACAATTCTAGCAATATACAGCTCTGCTAGCTTTGAACTCTGGTAGGTTGTATTGACAGGTATGAAGTGAGCTACCTTGGACAGCCTATCAACTATGACCCAGATTAAGTCATTTCCCCTACTGGAAGTAGGCAAACCGGTGATAAAGTCCATTCCGACGGAATCCCATTTCCATTCCAGAATCTGCAATGGTTGCAACAGTCCTACGGGTCTCTGATGCTCTGCTTTGACTCTTTGATAGATGTCGCACTTGGCGATGTAGCTTCCGATTTCTCTCTTCATCTTGTGCCACCAAAATTTCTCTTTCAAGTCTTGATACATCTTCGTTCCTCCAGGGTGGATAGAATAAAGGGTATCATGAGCTTCCTCCATGATAACTTGCTTTAGCTCCAAATCTGCTGGCACGCAGATACGTCCTTTGTACCATAGAACTCCTTCGTCTTCAGTGAATCCCGGTACCTTTCCTGTACCAATACGACGTTTGATTTCGTCGATACTTTAATTTCCCTTCTGGGCTTCCTTGATTTAGCTAATCAAAGTGGGCTGAAGTTCAATGCTAATTAGAAATCCTTTTCTAACTAGCTCAGTCCTGAACTGCTCCAACTCCTCATACAAACTTGGCTGCTTCTCCTTGATCATGGTGTTTAGCCTACACGGCAATCTGCTAAGAGCATCCGCTACCACATTGGCTTTGCCGGGGTGATAGTGAATGTCAAGGTCATAATCCTTGATTAACTCTATCAATCTCCTTTGCCTCATATTCAGTTCCTTCTGAGTGAAAATATACTTCAAGCTCTTGTGATCTGAGTAAATCTCACAGCGATTACCCATCAGATAGTGACGCCATGTCTTCAATGCCAAAACCACGGCTGCTAGTTCAAGATCATGGGTTGGATAGTTCTGCTCATGCTGCTTCAATTGTCGAGACAGTTAAGCGATAACCTTGCCTTCTTGCATTAATACACATCTGATACCAATCTTGGATGCATCACAATAGACATCAAACGGCTTCATGATATCTGCCATGATCCATATTAGGGCTGATATCAATCTCTTCTTCAGCTCTTGGAAACTGGCTTCACATTTGTCAGTCCATTCAAACTTCTTGTCCTTTTTCAGCAATTGGGTCATGGGTCTGGCGATGCTCGAGAATCCTTCTACGAACTTGCGGTAATATCCCGCTAATCCGAGAAATGCACGGACTTGGGTTTGAGTGGTTGGGACTTCCTATTCTTCGACATCTTTGATCTTGGTGGGATCAACAGAGACTCCTCCGGCAGACACAATATGTCCTAGGAATCCTACTTCTTTCAGCCAAAACTCACACTTACTGAACTTGGCATATAACTGATGCTCTCTCAGGGTTTCTAGGATGATTCTCAAATGTCACTCATGCTCTTCTTCTGACTTGGAGTAGATAAGGATATCGTCGATAAACACAACGACAAACTTATCTAGTAAATTCATAAATATCTTATTCATGAGATTCATGAAATAATAAGGGGCATTGGTTAATCCGAAAGACATGACCGTATACTCGTATAAACCATAGCGAGTAGTAAAGGCGGTCTTCGGAATATCCGTTGCACGAATCTTAAGTTGGTGATAACCAGTCCTAAGATCAATCTTTGAGAATACCTGGGCTTGATACATTGCAAATGTATCTATAATTTTTGATGTTCCATGCTTGGTTTTATCCACTTTCTTGTGTTTTATTCCAACTTTGGAGTACTTTTCATATGATTTCTTGGACTAACCTATTAACAAGAGCCACAGTGCCAGCTGCCTGTTTTCTTCTGTTTTTGGTTCCAGGAAAGTCAGAAAATGAATATTCTCAGAATTGGACGGGAAAAAAGCCAAAGTGCCTATTTTTCCGAAAGGGATCAAGTGCCAGAATACGAGACAGAGAAGGGCCAGAGGGCGGCCACACCACCTGGCCACGCGGCCAGGCCTGGCCCGCGCCAGGGGGTGGTGTGGCTAGCCTAGGCACCCCCTCGGCCTCTCCTTCCGCCTATATATTGCCCTCGTGACGAAAACCCTAAGTACCCGATCAAAAACCCACGCAAGAGTCTCTAGCCACCGGCATCTCCATCCCTAGATCGGGAGGGATCTGAAGCTCTTCTCGGCACCCTTCCAGAGAGGGGAATTCACCCTGGAGGCCTTCTTCATCACCACGCAAGCCTCCGGTGTGATGTGTGAGTAGTTCATCCTTGGACTACGGATCCATGTAGTAGCTAGATGGCTGGTTATCCTCCTTTGTGCTTTCATGTTTAGATCTTGTGAGCTCCGTTCATGATCAAGATCATCTATTTGTATTCATACATGTTGTGTTTGCGGGGATCCGATGGATATTGAGATGCTATTTCAGATTGATTATTGATTCTATCATGTCTTTGTTATTTGAGATCTTGCATGCTTTCCGTTGTTAGTAGCTATCTTAGCCAAGTAGATGCTAGCAACTCCAAGAGTTAGTATTTATGCTCGATAGTGGGTTCATGCCTCTAATAATCTGGGGAAGTGACAGAAATCTCTAAGGTACTAGATGTGTTGTTGCTACTAGGGAGAAAACAACAATCCCTTGTTCATAGAACAATCGTATTGTTTACTTTACACGCAGTTCGTAAAGCAGTAATCTGTTGCTTGCAACTTAATACTGGAGGCGGTTCGGATGATAACCTAAAGGTGGATTATTAGTCATAGATGCAGTTGGATGGCGGTCTATGTATTATGTTGTAATGCCCAATCAAGTCTCAGAGGAGTCAAGATGATTAGTATATGCATGTATTGCTTTCTCGGTGTTTGTCAATTGCCCCGCTGTAATTTGTTCACCCAGCATGTTATCTATCTTAAGGAGAGCCACCTCTAGTGAACTATGGATCCCGGTCTTTTTTATTTACATACAATCTATAAACTGTTTCTGCATTGTGTTAACTTTCTACAAACTATTACTTCTTTCCATTCGATATGTTTAATCCTTTGTTTTCCGCAAAACACGGTGAGATTGACAACCTCATCGCAAGTTGGGGACAAAGTTCTGTGGTTGTGTTGTGCAGGTCTCCATGTTGCTACTAGCACCGGTAGTGCGCCCTGCCAAAGCTCAGCTAGCAGCACCTTTGGGGTGTTTCCTTGCTCCTACTGGTTCGATTAAACCTTGGTTTCATAACTGAGGGAAAACTTACTGATGTGCTCATCATACCTTCCTCTTGGGGTTCCCAATGAGCTCTACATCGAAAGTCGAGCGCATTAGGGCTCTAGTCAACTAATCAAATAGATCTTCTATCTTTGGCAAGGGGTACTTGTTCTTGGTGGTGACGTCATTCAACTTCCTGTAATCTGTGCACAGACGGTTGCCTCCATCTTTCTTATCGACGAATAACACTGGTGATCTCCATGGCGATGCGCTTGGATGAATCAAGCCTGTTGCTAACATGGCATCCAACTGCTTCTTCAACTCCACTAACTCTGAGGGGTTCATGCTATAGGGTCTCTGGGCTATGGGTCCGGTTCTGGGGATTAGTTCGATAATGAACTAAATATCCCTATCCGGGGGCATACCTGGCAATTCATCTGGGAATACGTCGGGGTATTCACAGACTACTCGGACTTGGTCTATGGTGGGTTGGGCTAGACTCTTGTTGCACTTGAATTGACGAGGTAAGGTTTCAGAGATATGCTCTACTGTGACTCCAGAGCTACTGGTGATGGTGATGGCTTTCTTAGCATAGTCTATCAGTCCTTTATGCCTTGACATCCAGTCCATACCTAGTACTACTTCCAATCCTTTGGTTCCGAGTACAATTAGGTTGGCATAAAAATCTATCCCATGTATTCTGATAGGCACATCTTTGCAAATTTTTCTAGCTTTTGTAGTTGATTCGGGGATTTGAACTATCATGACATGCTTCAAGTTGGTTGGGTGAATCTTACGAGTGCATGCAAATTCTTCGGTGACAAATGAATGTGATGCTCCTGAGTCAAACAATACCCTTGCTAAAACTAAGTTGACAGAAAACATACCCAGCACTACATCTCGCGCTTCTTGGGCTTCTTCAGCGTTCATGTGGAAGAGATGACCGTTGCGGTTGTGAGGGTTCCCTAGGGCAAACCTTCTCCCTGGTTGAACACGATGCTGCTGTTGAGCTGGGGCATTCACATTGGCAGTGGCAACAGTCTTCTTGGGACACTCATTGGAATAGTGACCCTTCACTCCACACTCGAAACAAGTGATATGGGACTTGTCTTTAGCTGCGACAGGCACAACATTGCTGCCAGTTCTGGGTGCAGTGTTGTTGTTGTTGTTGCCCTTGGGAGGGGCACGGTTGAAATTGTTGGTGTTACCGGAGTTGTTGTTTCCTCTGGACTTCACATTGCCTCCGCTACGGTTGGGGTAGCTTGGGCGAGACATTGGGGGTCGATTGTTTCTGGGTGCATATCCTGTTGAGGGGTTGGGACGGTACTTCTAGTGACTGTTGGATCCAGATTGCTGCATCATATGACGTTTGCGGTTGTCGTTTGCCTAATAAATCTTCCCTTCCATCTGAATGGCAGAGTCGACTAGCTCTTCGAGATCCTCGAAGCGGATGTTGACGAGGACAGTCTGCATCTCGTCATGTAGTCCATTCAGGAATCTCTCCTTCTTCTTGACCTCTGTGTTGATCTCATCTAGGGCGTACCTTGCAAGCGACAGGAATCTGTCATGGTACTCTACCACAGTCATTCTGCCTTGCTTCAAGTCGCGGAACTCGTCCCTTAGTCTGGTGACTAGACCTTGCGGCACGTGGGTGTGGCTGAACTTGACTTTGAAGGCTTCCCATGTCATCACTTGACCATGGTTCATGTTACGGATACTAGTCCACCAAGATCTTGCATCTCTTGCCAGATAGTGGATGGCGAAGAGAACTTTCTCGTTGTCATCAACTCTTGCTACTTCTAAGTTGCTTTCCATTGTCTGCAATCAGTCGTCAGCATCTAGTTGGTTTTCAGCCTGGTTGAAGATTGGGGGATTGGTATTCTGAAAGTTTTTTAGTTTGGATCCATGGTGATCCTGATTCCCATGCCCTTGGTTGTTTTGGGCCATCTGATCTATCTGCTGCAATGTTGCTAAGTTGTCTTGGCACTCTGCCCGGCTTGCTTCACGGTCGGCAACTAACATCTGCATAATCTGCAGCATTGGGTCCTGCGATGAGCTGCTCCCTCCTTGGTTTCCACGAGTCATCTGAAGATTGAGGTAGATAAAGGGGTAAGAGGGAAAGTTCTAAGGTTCAGGGTTTTGATTTCAAAGCTAAAACTTTTGAGTTTGACTCAGGTTTTGCAACTAACTCCATTTCATTCACTCAAACAAGCACACGATACAAACACCACCACAACAACAAAGGAAAACAGATGGTTTTAAGAATCATTCTGCAAGCTACGATACAGTGGGACCGATACATCTCATGCTACGACAGTGCTCTAGTGTATCTAATCATCGTCGATGAAGTCAGAGTCCTCATCATCGGTGTAGAAGTCCATGACATCCTCCTCCAGAAAGTCATCATCATTGTTGAGGTAAGAATACATGTCTCCCTGGATGTCTTCACCCTCCTCTTCTTCCTCCTTTGCTGCAAGCTGAGCTTCTTGCTCCTTGACGGTCTTCTCGAGGTCGGCCACCTTCTTGCAAAGACGGGTGATGGTGCGATCCTTCTTCTCGCGCTGGAGGCGACTAGACTGACGGTCCTTGACGAGCAATGAGAAAGTCTGGGCCTTCTGGTTGGCAATGGCATGGTTGTGGTTGGAAAGATCCCTAGCATTGTCCAATTCCTTTTGGCGGTCGTACAGCAGGAAGTCAAGGTTCTCCACTTGACGCTTCAGCTCCGGGTGACTTGGCATCTCCATCGGCATTCCCATGAAGTCACGTCTTGCATAGTGAGCAAAACGGGTTCCTTGGATTTGGTTGATGCTAAGGGCACATAGACGTGCGAGAGCTTCATGCATTGCCTTGGCTAATCCATCTTGCCAGTTGTTTTCCCTTACGGAGAACTGGATTCTCCCAGACGTTGGTGCTTTGATGCTTCCTCGAAGATCAGCGGTGACTAGCCACTGTAAATCTCCTCCTAGGGGTCCTGGAAGTTGAGCTCCAAGAAACTCCGGATGTGGGTGTCCCAGTAACTCCGATAGTGAATCTAGATCCCTCTCAAAGATCAGCTAACCTCCATTTCCCAACTGGTAGAACTTGCTGAACTGAGTCTCCATCTACAAAAATTAAGGATGAGGAAATTAGTGAAGTGATCAAGTGTGTCAAATTTTAAGTAGTAATGTAAGAATTTGAGGAACATGAATTTTTGAGAAAGAATGAATTCCCAAGGGTAAGAGAGGAAATAGTTTTTCATAAATACTCACTTTGGTTTTGAAATTAAGTTTTTGTTCAGACGTCCATTCTAACTAGGGTCTCCTATGGTCAAGATGGCTCTGATACCAACTTGTCAACACCCGGATTTTTAATCCCAGATGCTTGTTATGTCATACATCGCAATCCCAGGATTACCATTTTTGCGAGACATAACAGATTGGATATCACAGTACATCATCCATTACAAACCATAAATAAGGTCTTACACAAATAAGGATCTCATGATCTAGTCTTAATACAACAAGCAGCGGAATAATTAATAAGCGTAGCGGTGGGGTCCATCTTCAGGGGCACAGGCAATGCTGACGATGGAAGATAGTCCTAGTTATCATAGCCATCCTGCTGGCCATCATCTTGATAGTCTCCTTCATAGTCTAGCCATGAGAATAGCCAGGGACAAAAGCCATGAGTACTTTTTAAGTACTCGCAAACTACCACTAACAAGTAGTATAGTTCTAAAGTAAAGTGCTAACTCTAAGTTTAACTAGAAAGTTAAGTTTGAAACCTAAGCTGAGTTCAAAAACAAAGAAAGATAAAATAAAGTTCTAGAATCACTTAAATTGGGAAGCTAGTGTCATAGTCACAACTCCGTTGTGGTCAAGTCAAGATTCATCATTCATTTCATAAGTCATTTTGAAAACATCTGAAAACGAAACATTATGGCCACTCCAACTGTCCATAACCGCGGACGTGGCTATTCGAATAGTTTGACACTCTGTAGAGGTTGTACACTTTCACCACAAGATTCGATACATCTGTTAGGGATAACCCTGAATCATCATACTTAGTATGCAGATAATCAAACATAACCTTTCCTTTACACACCCTAGTATAAGCACCTCTCCTATGAGCATGGCCCCCCAACCATGACCATCTGTCATCTTGGGCACTGCATAGGTGGACAACATTGAGAGGTAGACTCAGCTCAAACCTCTCCCGTGAGGGAACTAATACTAATGCATATAAACTTCCGGCTAAGCCTTACCCAATTCAGGTATTGTGGTTGTACGGTAAAAATTGGAATGGTATCGCATCTGAATCCAACCATCAGTTTTTATAAAAGGGCTAAGGCTCATGCCTCAACATTTTCATCATCATAAACCATTTGTGTTTCTCAACACATGTCAAAACATCTCAATAGAATGACTCATCATTCCAAGGTTTTCATAATTCATTTTCACCAAGTGCTCCCATCTAAAGTGACTCAAGTTTTTATCTAACTCTAAACTACTAAGTTAAGAGTGTTCACTAAGGTGGAAAGATGGGATCAATCTCATGCCATAGAATGACATCTAAAGTTATCTATATAGGTCAAGTTTTATACTTTTTATGCTACCTTCAACAATTAAGGAACTTTGGTAAAGTAAAGGAAGTAAAAGCTTGAAAGTAAACCTTGGGGTAGGTAATAGTCATAGTGGTATAACTAAAGCATGCCTAAAGCATCTTTGCTCAAATCATCTAGCTTAATTCTAGCTTGCTAAGCATTATACTTGCAAGTGTTATCTTGCATTGTTAATGATGGCTTGCCTTGTGTAGTGCAGTGGTTGAAGTTTTCTTCCTCCTCTTGATAGAACTCCTCCTCCTCGAAAGCTTGGTCGGTACTATCGTCTATAAATACATACGGAGTACACAATCACCAAACAATACTTAACTAGGCTACTTAGCATTCTAAGGCACACATTTGATGATCTAATATTATCACAAGTATCACAAGGTTTTATTAACTAGTTTCATTCTTTTTATTTAAGAAAAGTAATTTCTACTCATTGAAAATATCTAAGATTTAATATTCTCCACTTAGAATATGGGATCATATGGACACATGTCATCGACACATATTCTAACATAAGGGAATGTGATTTAAGGGTTGGATCATATTTACTTTGGTTTAAGTTTAAAATTTAATGATTTAAAGTGACTAGAAATGCCTATATAGCATTATTTTGGTACTAGTCCAAAGTCACTGCATGTAAACCTTAATATTATTACATATTCAGAGAGTTATGGTTAAATGGGATTTTTGAGAGTTGGAATCAACTCAAAATCTATTTTGGTTGATTTTATAAAAATGTTTGAATGTGCAAAAGCTTCTGTCTT
Organism: Avena sativa; assembly: GCA_916181665.1. Lineage (NCBI taxonomy): Eukaryota > Viridiplantae > Streptophyta > Magnoliopsida > Poales > Poaceae > Avena > Avena sativa. The sequence continues at coordinate 230,924,777 of OV702291.1, forward strand.
GTTATTTTTACTAGGAGAGATCTCTAACTCTAAATGAATTAAATCCAACGGGCTTGGATAGATCTTTTCAGAAGCTTTCCAACACAATTAGAATCACTCCATTTGGATTTGTAAATCTCTCTGAAATGATTTTCAAACTAGGGGATAGAACTAAGTTCAAACTAAATTAGAAAAACCTAAGTTTGAATTACTGGGCTAGCACGGGAAAACTAGTGGGTCGGCCCAGTGGCATTCCGCGGCACAGAGAACAGCTGACAGGGGGGTCCATAGGTCAGCGGCTCTTTACACGTGAAGCGGTACGGGGCGATGTGGGCCGTTAGATTAAAAGTGAGATCTACGGCTGAGGAGTGTCGTCTCCGGCGAACAATTCGCCGGCGAGAACTAACCCTAGCGGCTCAGTGGGGGTGCACAGGGGGCATACCAGGGCTCCAGCTACTGCGGTGATGGGGGCGATCGAACGTGCTGTCGACGGCGGACTCAGGGGTGGTCGCGGCAGCTCCTGGAGTGGACGAAATCGATGGCGCCTTCTCCTCCTCTACAGCGGGCTCCTCCGACTAAATTCCAGTGAACACTGGCTCGAGCGGCTCCGGCGAGAGGTGGGGAAGGATCAGTGATGAGAGGGGAGTGGAATGGTGTGAGTCATTGGTGCTAGGGAGGGCTCCTTTTATAGGGCGACGAGGGGACCGAGCGGCACGACGGCGATCTCACCGGTGACGCTGATACAGGCAGCTAGAGGCATGGGCGGCGTAGGCGGATGGTGGCCTGTCTCCTGGCGATGCTCTACGGCATTAATGCGCGGCTAGGGGCGGTGGCATTTGGTAGGGGGTGTCCCGCGCTCTAGGAGACAAAGGCGGTGCTCTACACGGCGCACGGCGACTGTGGATCACGTGGCGACGCACAGCCGTGTCTGGCAGGGTGCTGGGGTCGAGGCGGAGCGGCGTGCGGGATTTTATGTCCAGTGGCGGTCTGCAGCGTGCTGGCGACGATCGCGCTCTGGCACGCGCTGAGCACGGCGCAGAGAGAATGGGCGGCGACACTGGGGTGTGGTCCAGGGCCTGGGGTGATCGAGGGGTGGACAGGGAGCGGCAGTAGGGTTAGGCGGAGCTAGTGGTGGCGCTGGAATGGTGATGCACGGTCTGTGGCGCTCTGTCCACGATCGGCCGGCGGCGACCACAAAGTGGTGGTGCTCCACTGCTGCTCTAGGATGGTTAGTAGCTTAGTTAGGGACTGGTTAGAGTTAGAGGGGACAAGGGGACCAAATGGAGGCCAATTACTCGACAATGCAATCATCATTGAATAGTAATAGTTAGGCAGAATTTTTGTGCATGCCACCTGTTCGACACAATGGCCGCATGGACTAAAGTTTTGAATTTTTGGATGATTTTTGGTGGAGTTGCTAGACACATGCTTAAGCCTCTGTGGTTGCTTGGGTTTTGAAAATGGAGCTCATTTGAGTGGTTTTTGAATAAGTGGGATCTTCCCATATGAACTACATTCAATTTTCAATTGCCATTTAAAATTAGTGTTTGAAAGTTTTTGGCAGATCACAAAGTGGGCCTTGGTACAATACTACATGTACTAGCAAGGGGTGCAAAGATCCATATTTATTTCTATTAAGAATTGAGTCCTAGGAATAGCCAAAGTAGGCATGTTGATTAAAATGGCACAAATGACCATTTCTTTCTTTTATTCATTTTGATTTGTTTTTCTTTGGGATTTCTTTGGGAATGATCTAGATGATGTTTATTTCACCTAAGAATCATTTTACAAGCAATGGATCACTTAATCATGGCAATTCAAAATAACTCCTATTTAAATGCACACACATATGAATGCTTTAATAATTTTAATGGGAAAAGTTTTTTGTTAACCCTAATTTTGATGATTTGGATCTTAATAACCTTGGATTAAAAGTTTTGGGATGTTACAACCCAATATCCATGTCTTGGCGCTCGTTCGGCGACTGGAGATAAGACCACATATGGATCCAATGGATAGCTAAAGGTATGACCTGCATAAAAGATGGGAAGCTCGTTTTGTTGAAGATAAACTCATTCCGAATGTGCCATATGGCCCATAACAAAGCACAAACACCGACTCAAATGTGTGTGTTTTCTTACTTTTGCACCCTATACAACCAGTTACCAAACAGATTTGTGATATTTGTTGGAAGGTAGATATTAAAAGCCATATGAATAATGCGCCAAAGAATTCTAGCAAAATGGCAGTCGAAAAATAGGTGCTGAATCGTTTCATCTTGATCACAAAACAACACTTGATACAACCATTCCAATTCCATTTTGCCAAGTTAGCCTTAGTTAGGATCACTTTTTTGTGAAGAAACCACATAAAAATCCTGATCTTAAGTGGTACCTCAATTTTCCAAATGTATTTGCGAAGGAAAGGAGTGTGACCATTAATCATATCAAGCTACAAAGACTTAACCGTAAACTTATTGTTTGTAGTTAGGTTCCATTTAAAGACATCCTCTTGTGTGGATAAATGGACATGCATGAGACGCTCAACAAGATGTAACCATCTTCCTCGTTTATTACATGTTAGAGTGCTTCTAAAACCTATGTTCACAGGTACAGTGGATATCACATTTGCAACAGTCTCATTTGTATGGTTTACAATATTATAAAGGGATGGGTATTGCTCACAAGTGGCTTATCCCCGAGCCAAGCATCTTCCCAGAACCTAGTGTTCACCCCATTGCCAATTTGAAAGGAACCTCTATCGAAAAAAATCACTTTTGACATTCATGAGGCCTTTCCCAAATGGTGAGTTAGCTGGTTTAGCTAAAGCTTGAGCTAAGGTTTTAGAATGGAGGTATTTGTTACATAAAAGTTCTTGCCATACTCCCTCCTTGTTTAAAAGCTTAAATAGCATTTTGCTAAGTAAACATTTATTTTTCAATTCTAAAACCTCAACTCCTAACTCACCTTGGTCCTTTGGTCCACAAATCATATTCCATTTGGTTAATCTATACTTCTTCTTGTGGCAATCACTTTGCCATAAAAAGCGTGATCTAAAACAGTCTAATATCTTCCTTACCCCTTTAAGTATCTCAAGGAAGGATAGCAAAAACATTGGTAGGCTTGTTAGGACCCAATTAAGAATAATTAAGCGATCTCCATAAGAGAGTAGTTTTCCTATCCAACTACTCAACTTTTTATCAAAGCGGTCTTCCACAGGTTTCCATTCTCCATTCTTGAGTCTTTAGAAATGAATGGGTGTTCCCAAATATCTAAATGGGAGAGACCCAACCTCATAACCAAACAAGATTCTATAATCATCTTCCATATCCTTCACTCTACCAAAACAAAAGATTTCACTCTTGTGAAAATTAATCTTTAGACCAGAAAGTTGTTCAAAAATACAAAGTATGAGTTTCATATTAAGTGCCTTTTATAGGTCATGATCCATAAAAATAATACTGTCATCTGCATACAAACCGACTAATTGCAGCAATGCAACCAGTTAGCCTTTGTACGTCCTTCAGGCGAGTCGTCCTAGAAATGTTGAGTATAGCCTTAATCTTGTCCCGGTTCACCTCTATGCCTCTTTGAGACATGATGAAACCTAACAATTTGTCGGCTGGTATTCCAAAGAAGCATTTCTTCGGGTTAAGCATTATGTTGTACTTGCCTAGATTGGCGAATGTTTCCTCCAAGTTGGAAATTAAGGTTTCCTTCTTTTTGGACATCACCGCTATGCCATCCACATATGCATGTACATTGCGTCCGATTTCATCGTGGAGGCAACGGTGCATAGTGCGCTGGTACGTAGCTCCTGCATTTTTCGCCCAAAAGGCATCATAACGAAGCAGAAGGTTCCCAAGGGGGGTATGAATGAAGTTTTGACTTTGTCTGATTCCTTCATCCAGATTTGGTGATAACCGGAATATGCGTCAAGAAAATATAGGAGTTCTGAGCCTGCCGTAGAGTCGATAACTTGTTCAATTCTAGATAGAGCGAACGGATCTTTGGGACAAGCCTTGTTCAAGGCGGTATAATCAACACACATCCTTAATTCAGTGGTATCCTTTTTAGGGACCATTACAGGATTGGCCGACCACTCAGTGTGGATGACCTCTTCTATGAACCCGACTAACTCGAGCCGGCCTAGTTCCTTAGCTATTGCCTTTTGCTTTTCATCACCAATACGTCGTAAGGACTGTTTGACGGGTTTAACGTTTGGGTGTACATTTAGAGAGTGCTTGGCAAGTTTCCTAGGTACTTTGGTAATGTCAGATGGCTGCCATGCAAAGATATCTTGATTGGCTTGGAGCAACTTGACCAGCGCGCTTTCCTATGCGCTATCTAAACCTACACCTATCTGAGTCACGTTGGAGGGGTCATCATCCTTCAATGGTGTTATCTTCGTATCTTCCGATGCCTTGAACTCCGGAGTCAGCTTTGTCACCTCCTTCTTTGTCGCGGGCATCTCGGACGGGTCAATTGTCTTCTTGATCTCCTGGTACTCTTAGGCATGCAGTACGGCTTCAGCAAAGACGTCATTTCCGTCCTCGCACGCTCGTGCTTTCTTCGGGTCTCCCCTAATGGTGATCATGCCCTTGGGACCTGGCAATTTCATCATATTGTAAATCTAACATGGATGAGCCATAAAAGCCTAGTAAGCCGGTCGTCCAAAGATAGCGTGGTATGCCTTCTTGAATGGGACCACTTTGAAAGAAAGTGCTTTCGTCCGGTAGTTCTTTGGAGTTCCGAAAGTAATGTCTAAAGTGATCTCTCCTAGGGAATTTGCTTGTCTTTCTGGGACAACTCCGTGAAAGATCACAGAGCTGTGATTCAGCTGTGTTTCCGAGATCCTCATCCGGCGCAGCATTTCGACGTAGAGGATGTTGATGTTGATGCCGCCCTTCCATGAGGGTCTTGGAGAAACCTTATTCGTTAATAAGTGGATTGACGACTAGAGCGTACTTTCCTCGCCTGAGTAACTTATACGGATGATCAGCGCGGTTAAAGGTGATTGTCACTTCCGACCAGTCCAAAAACTGAGGGACAATCGGAATAGTTGCGTTGACTCATGCAAAACTACTTTCTTGACCTTAGCTGGTTGAGACCCAAGGAAAGTGACATAAGTGTCCTTCTTTGTTGGGAAGTTCTTCTTTCCATCCGACTTGGGATTTGAAGGCTCTGCTTCCTCCATGTCAGAATCTTCCTTAGCCTCTTTTTCTTTCTCGGAATTCTTCTTTCCTTTTCTTCGCTTGGCCCTGTAGCCAGCGGATTCGTCTTTCTTGATGTCGTCATTGAAACGACACTCGGCATTTGTGTGGGACGAGCCCCCGTTGGCATCTAAGTGGTGCACACACGGATTATTGGCATTATCGGCCCAAGAGTAGGTTTTGCCAGGCCGTTGGTCTCCTCTACCTTGGACTCTAGATGTCCCGCGACCGCGTCCGTGGACGCCTCCGTGCCCTCCTCGTCCTCCAGACCCAAAAATAGCATTGACAATTGTTGTTTACGCATTGGAATTTTCCTCCGAGGTGTTCTTGCGCTTCTGAGTTTGTTGCTTCAGTTGTTTTGCCAAGTGTGGTACATCCAGGATGTCCAATAGTCCTTCTGTGTCATCGTCGGCATCTGCATACTTGGTTGCCATCTCTATCATCTCTCCTAGATCGGTGACCTTGTCGCACTTCAAGCGGTGCCATAGTAAACTAATTGGGAGTCCTGCAATGAAAGCTTCAATCATAGTTTGATCCTTTACTCCTTCACAGGACTTCTTGCTGTCGATCCATCATCTGAGATAATCTTGGCAACTTTTTCCGGCTTTCTGGGTGGAACGCTGTAGGTCTCCTATCGTACAGGGCCTCCGATATCTGCCTTCGAAATTCCAAAAGAACGCGCTCTGCATGTCATACCAGTTGTGGATGGTGTTTTCCGGAAGTTCATTGAGCCAGGATCATACCGTCTTCCTCAACATAAGTGGAAGATACCGGGTCGCGACCAAGCTATTTCCGCCTTTGGTGATGCAGCAAGCCTATAAAAAATCATGCAGCCAAGTGTCTGGCCGGGCCACACCGTCGTAGGGTTGGATGTGTCTTGAGATAGAAAATCCTTCCAGGAAGTTTGTTTGACGAATGCGCGGTCTGAAGCATTTTGGACCCACATAAATATTGTCTGACTCGTAGCGCCGCGTATCTATGTTAGAGTTGATCCGGTGCCTCGCGTCACTTGGTGACAGAGAACGCCATCTTGGTTGTTCACTATGGCTACCGTGCCTTGAAGCTGGACTTCTGCTTCTGCCACCACCTCCTCCGCCATGACGCCCTCTTTGGCCCCCTCGAGAGCCGCTATGATGGCTTCTTGGTGGAGAGGGTGGTGCAGGTGGATTGTTTCTGGATGAGTGTTGGCCTCCGTCCGGAGCATCATTATTCCGGTTTTGGGGAGGGTCTTGATTACGACGACCCCCTTCTAGCTTAACTCAGCACAGTGTCCATCGTTCCTTCGTCTGTCTTTTCCCCCATTGTGATGAGGTTCAGCCGGACGGCTTGTATGTCTAGGAGCTGGCATCCTTTGTCGGTCCTCCTCCCGATGTCGCTCTTCTTCATCTTCCTTGTGATTACTCAACTATCACCGGGGAGGCTGCCTTGGAACCAGTGCTGCAACTGTGTCTTGCTCCATGGCCGGAGCAACATTACTCCAGTCATGTGCAGCTATGTGCCATTGCCCTGAAGATCCGGTTCTTGAGTAATTGTCCTCCCAAAGGTCAGGACGGTGATTCTGTTTCGGGTCCCCTTGGGGCCTTATGTCATGCCAGACTGGATCCGTGCGACATTGGTCGGATTTGGAGACTAGTTTTTCGCTCCCATATTCCGTGGCCTTCTGCTGCTCCAGACCCTTGGTAAGTAGCTTTACACCCAACCGGATTTGATCTGGGTTTGAATTGTTCGCTAGGATATCTCAAGCTATAGCAGTGTTTTCCACTGGTGTTCCGTACACCATATCTCCTTTGCTATCGAGCCGAGGTTCTCCCTTGACGGCGTCATCTCCCTCAAAGACGGTCTTATGGACTTCCGGATTTTTGTTAGCCTGTACAGGGCCGTTCCAGGTCTTTCTGGTGCTGCAGGGAGTTGAAATGTCCTGCAGTCGGAATGCGCTTTTTCTTCTCAAGGAGATTGGTAGCTTCATCGAGGAGTACTTGGAGATGCGCTTCTAGGGCTTGGGCCCTATCTTCCAATTCTGCAGGTGTAATATTTGTAGCAGTAGGGATTGGTGTAGTCAGCACGTCTTCGATGAGTTTACGTGCACCAGGGGTAACCACGTGTCCATCCACCGGAGTGTCTAGCTCGTTTGGGATTAGATCTCCATCCGAGTCTTCATTGTATTCTTCGGTGATTACCTCGTCAGCCGGAGGGTCCTTTACCGGAGTCTTCTTCTTATTTTCCTTCTTGGCAGTGCTGGTAGCAAAGATGGCTTTGGGTCTGTTTCCTAGAATCAAGCTCTGATTAGTACTTTCGGACATATGGACGTCGGGATTGTCTCTGAGATCGATATCATCCTGCGCTTTGGGAGAGTTCTCTCTGGATCCTTCGTCCATGGCTTCTCCTTCTTCCGCAGCTTTGGAGTTGAAATCCTCTTTGTATTCCTTAGAGAACTTTCAAAAATCCGCCGACATCATCGAATCATCCGAAGATGCCGGTAAGTCGGTGTTTGTTCCAATCGCCTCTAGCACCGAGTCTTTTTTGTCTCCAGCATCGGCAGAGCCGGATCCGGATCCAACGTATCCGACAAAGTGCGATGCATGCATCTTGAGGTAGTTGCGGCTTTCCTCGTGGGCTTCCTCGAAATGCCTAATGGTCTCGAGAATCTCATCCATGCTGGCCTCATGCAGCATCATACGCCTCAACGTGTGCCTCAGGAACAGTTGCTCTGTTTCAGCATTAGAAGAGCTGAAACCAGAGTTATTGTCGCTTTGTTCCTCCTGTGTTTCGACCTTGGTGGGAAGATTGATCTGGGATTCGACCTTGATAAGGAGATCCACTACAGATTCGACGTTCATAGTAAGATCGGCTTCAGGCTCAGCTTTCTCCACTATCTCCGAGTTAGGTGCGGGATGGGTGGGATTAGGGTTTTCCGGGATACGGAACTCTGTCGCCTCCATGGACAAAGTGGACCTAGAAGCTTCTTCTGCCTCTATCATCACCACTGAGGTGGGTGGGGCAGGTTCAGCGAAACCGATGTAAACATCGATCTCGCCGAAAGACATGATGGTGTAGGTAGTCACGGCCTCCCTAGCCGGAATCCAAGTCTTGTCGACAATGATGAGAGGGACATCACTGGCGTAGAGGATGCGACCGATGGTGATTGTCTCGTGATTCCGATTCTTGCAGGTTCCGCTCGGAACATAGATCCGAAGATCACTTGTTGCACGGTTGGTGCCAACTATCGTCGGATTGAGGACAAGTACACCATGAGGGGGCCCTCGTGGCGTGTGGAAGAGAGGGGTGCGAGATGTACGGTGTTCCGGGACGGTGAGCACACAAGTTTACCCAGGTTCGAATCTGCCGGCTTTGGATGGATCCTACTCCTGCTAGCAATCCAGTAATACGGTAGAGCCGGAATATGGGTTACAAGGGTTTCACCTGTGCGAGTTGAGATTGTAGACTATTGTGGGGTGTCCTAAAGGCTGGTCCCTAGGACAGCTTATATAGATATCTGGCCTAGGGTTTACAGGAGGGACCTATCCGGCTATGACTAAGAGTCGGTTACAGAGTACATCTTGAACTACAAGTAACACTACACGCCTATGTCGGTAAGTCTTCTAGGCCTTCCCGTAGCCGGACTGGACTCCGTCTCTTCTCCCTAACTAGGCCGCCCATGAAGAAAAGCTCTAACCCAAAGTGGGGCAACCTGGTTAGTGAGGCACAGTGAGGATACCCGGAAAGTATATCCCCAACAGATAGAAACTCCACCATCCACTAGATGTGGTATAAGACCTTCTACTTGGCCATCCTCTTTTGCTCTTCCAATTATGATTGCTAACATATCTGCAATGATATTAAATAAAATAGGATATAGTGGATCTCCTTGTCAAAGTCCCTTCTTGGTTTGGCTATGTCATTGATACGTCGTAAACGTATCTATAATTTTTGATGCTCCATGCTTGTTTTATATCTACTTTCTTATGTTTTGTTCACACTTTGGGGTATTTTTGTATATTTTCAAGAACTAACCAATTAACAAGATGCTACAGTGCTAGTTACCTGTTTTCTGTTGTTTTTGGTTTCAAAAAAGCTAGTAAGGAAATATTCTCGAAATTGGACGGGACAAAAGCCAAAGTCAATATTTTACCAGAAGGAACACGAAGTCTGAAGGGCAGCCGAAGGGGGGCCACGAGGCGGCCACACCCTATGGTGGCGCGGCCACCCCCAGGCGCGCCACCAGGTGGTGTGGGCCCCTCAGGCCTCCACCGACCTTGCCCCTTCGCCTATATATTCCCCCGAGATGAAAACCCTAAGGACCCTAATCAAAAATCCACGAAAGAGTCTGTAGCCGCTGCCATCTCCATCCCTAGATCAGGGGATCCGAAGCTCTTCCCGGCACCCTGCCGGAGGGGAGAGATCATCCTGGAGGCCTTCTTCATCACCATGCCAGCCTCCAGAGTGATGTGTGAGTAGTTCACCCTTGGACTATGGGTCCATATAGTAGCTAGATGGTTGGTTCTCCTCCTTTGTGCTATCATGTTTAGATCTTGTGAGCTCCGTTCATGATCAAGATCATCTATTTGTAATCCTACATGTTATGTTTGCAGGGATCCGATGGGTATTGAGATACTATGTCAATTGATTATTGATTCTATCATGTCTATGTTATTTCTGATCTTGCATGCTCTCCATTGTTAGTAACTATCTTTGCCAAGTAGATGCTTGCAACTCCAAGAGGGAGTATTTATGCTCGATAGTGGGCTCATGCCTCTAGTAATCTAGGGAAGTGATAGAAATCTCTAAGGTTGTAGATGTGTTGTTGCTACTAGGGAGAAAACAACAATCCTTTGTCCATGGGGCAATTGTATTGTTTACTTTACACACTTTGCTTAATGCAATTATCTGTTGCTTGCAACTTAATATTGGAAGGGGTTCGGATGATAACCTGAAGGTGGATTATTAGTCATAGATGTAGTTGGATTACGATCTATGTATTATGTTGTAATTCCCAATCAAATCTCATAGGAGTCAAGATGTCTAGTATATGTATTGTTATGCTTTCTCAATCTGTCAATTTCCCTACTATAATTTGTTCACCCAACATGCTATTTATCTTAAGGAGAAACACCTCTAGTGAACTGTGGACCCTGGTCCATTCCTTTACCATTGATATACCATATAATGTTTACTTTCTGCAAGCAATTACTATCTTCCACACTATATGTTTAATCCTTTGTTTTCAGCAAAACCAGTGAGATTGACAACCTCACTGTAAGTTAGGGCAAAGTTCTATGGTTGTGTTGTGCAGGATTCCAAGTTGTTAGCAACACCTTGGAGTTGTTTCCTTACTCCTACTGGTTCGATATCCTTGGTTTCATAACTGAGGGAAAACTTGCTGATGTGCTCGTCATACCTTCCTCTTGGGGTTCCCAACGAGCTCTACATATTTTGAGCCATTAAGCAATTTTTTGGCACCGTTGCCGGAGAGTTAAGGACAGCTTCAATCTCTTCCTTCTCGTCAATCACTTTTCAGGGAGAAAGAAGATTCTTGCAAGGGGAGTCTCTCACAACCAATCTCTTTACTTTGTTTTTTTTTTGCTTAGTTTATTTTTTCTTTGTTTGCTTGTTTATTTTTTATCAAAAACACACAAAAAAATAGTTGTACTGGTTTGCTTCTTTTTATCAAAAAACACAAAAAAATTAGTTCTTTCTATTGTTGTCACCTCATTCTTAGCTCACCATGTTGATCCCTAAGTTCACCCTGAAATACCTTTCAATAGGTAGTGGCTCTATAATTGGGAAAGATAATATTGAAGAATTCTTTAATCATGTTAGCAAGCATGAGGATATTGAGGATAGATCCTTAGCAGAACTTGCTCCAAATTATGAAATTGATGCAGATTCTTTAGTTAAAATGTTGGATGCTAGGTTTGTTAACCTCAACCCCATGATGCAAGTGATGTTTCTTAAACTTAAAGATATTGAGGATACTGAAAAGAGAGATTTTATTCTAGAAACTTTGCTTAAAGAATTCAATGACGTTGTTAAGGAAGCTAGAAAGGTCTTTGATCGTTTTAATATGATAGGCTGATGTGTAGATGTTATTGGTACACTAGAAAAGTTGGACAAAACCAAACCCAAAAATGGAGAGGAAATTAAAATACCGATACCTTTTAAACTTGTAGGAATGCATGAAGTCTTAGAAACTAATTTTGATTGGATTGTTCCTAAAAACCCGTTTGATGAAAATAGTGAACCCAAGAGTATTGAGAGAGGATCCTATAGAAATTATTTGGATGAGATAACTTGCCTCGTTGAAGATATTTCTGGTATTGATCTTAATGCTTCTTCATTTGAAAATACTTGAATCTTGCTTCCTATGCCTAGCTGAAAGGTGTGAAAGAAAAACACTATTGGGAGATAACCCAAATTATTTTTACTTTCAGTAAGTTTTTATTTTGTTGAGTCTTGGAAGTTATTGCCTCATTAATAACCTCTCCTTATCCTTGTTGTGTGTTTTTTTGTGCCAAGAATAACCTCTAATGAGAGATAAGTAAGACTTGGGAAAGTTGTTGTCCCGAAACAGATTTTTGTGCTTCAGTGTAAAAAATCGTGAAAAATCCCTGTACGTTGGATTGAGATGTAATTTTCTGTGATTATGACCGAGGTTATTATCTAACTTTCATTAGTTTATCACTTTTCTATTTGAGCAACAGAAGGTCTTCAAAAAAATTGGTTTTTACCTGCTGGTCTGTTTTGACAGATTTCTGCCATTATTTGCATTTGCCTCTTAATCTCTTTATCTTTGAGTTCTCTTTGATCACTTGAGCTTTTAGAAGGAATTGCTACATTAGCTTGTGTTTAATTGGAAGTTTTACTTGTGTTGAAACTAAACCCAAAGACTTATTATCTGGAATACACTAATGTTGCTAATGAAGACTGTGTGAAGTTTTGTATGAAGGAAATTTTCAAGTGTAGGGAAGAATAATGTGATGAGATGAAGTATGGACAAAAGCTCAAGCTTGGGGATGCCACCCGTGTCACCCCAAGAAATATTCAAGAAGTACAAGCGTCAAATCTTGGGGATGCCCAAGGCATCCCCTTCTTCATCAATAAAAATCTCAGGTTTTCTTCCAAAACACTATTTTTATTGTTTCATGCACAATTGTGTTGATCTTGGAGCGTATTTGTTTTTCTTTTTAGTTTTATTTTGTTTGGTTTTCTTAAATAAATTATTTGGATCCCCGCATTCATATGTTGTTTCAAATAAGTTGATTGGTGTTGGAAAAGAGTAGGAAGCTTCATGCTTATAAGTGGTATAAAAGGAGCTTGTTTTGACCGTGGCCTAGACTTTATCATGTCATGTTTGATATTGCTTTGACATTATGCTTAGTTATTATTTCTGTGACATGACTTGTTCCAAACAATTGAGATTGCTTAATGTGCCTTGAAAGGATCATGCGTTATTTTAGCATACAAAAGAATAATATTATGGTATTCTCCTTTGATGCTTTATTTGGGTTGACTTGGCACATGCTTACACCATGTTAAGACTATGAACCAGTCATCTTAGCCTCTATGATCATTTAGTTTTTGACTCGTAATATCACTTTATGCTTTAATTAATAATGTTTTGTCGCTTTGCATGAGTATGGCCATTATTGATCTCTTAGTTGGTCGCTCCCAGTCTTTTGCTAGCCTCCACCTGTACCAAGTATGAGACACTCATGCATCCAACCTCCAAGAAAACCAAGTTATTCCAAAGAGTCCACTATGAATTCCTATGCATGGTGTGTTACACCATTCCAAGTATATTCATGTTTTATCTATCTTCCAAATTAAACTTGTTATGTGAAAATTAGTGATTAAAGCTCTCACAAACTTGATGGAACACTTTATTTTCTTACACTTAATAAACTTGAACCATTGTGTCCATATATGTTGCTTATATGCTTGCACTTTATAAGTTGTGAATTAGCAGAACCATGCTACCATGGGGAACGCTTTGAACATTGCACTTATTATTCAGTTGATATCATGTTCTTTTGTTTATGGATCCCGACAGTGTGAAATAAAAGGGGAGCTTGTAATCTCATGGAGTTTGTATGTGTGTTAGATAAACGCCTGGGCGTCTAGCCTAAGCCATGCCTAATCATGGTGGAAACTTGCAGCATAACCATAGTGATGCATTCTCTGAAGCATCCTCAATAAAAACATATGCAAATAGCAAACAAAAAGATCGCTGAGATGCTCATTGTCTATTGCCTTGTCATTTTGATATGGGAAAGCTTTTGTGTTATGGAGCAAGGGGTACCCCATTGGCGGTTGTCTATGATACACATGTACTTCCAATGACAAGAACTTACTTGTGACTAAAGTTGAGTAGCATGAGGTTCGTTACTCGTAAGCAAGGGGCATGCGATTTTCAACTTATAACTTGCCAAGCATTGATACATTGCAAATGTATCTATAATTTTTGATGTTCCATGCTTGGTTTTATCTACTTTCTTATGTTTTGTCCACACTTTGGAGTACTTTTCATATGATTTCTTGGACTAACCTATTAACAAGAGCCACAGTGCCAGTTGCCTATTTTCTGTTGTTTTTGGTTCTAGAAAGTCAGAAAATGAATATTCTCGGAATTAGACCGGACAAAATCCAAAGTCGTTATTTTCCCGGAAGATTCATGGATCCGGAAGGAGAGACGAAGGGGGGCACATGGTGGCCAAACCACCCCTAGGCGCGGGTCCCCCCAGGCCGCGCCAGGGTAGGGTGTGGGCCCCCTGGCTAGCCACCGACCTCGCCCCTTCGCCTATATATTCCTCCCGATACAGAAACCCTAGATCGTCAATCAGAAATCCACGTCCGTAGCACCGCCGCCACCGAAGGGGAGATTCGGGGGATAGAAAGTATCTGTTCCGGCACCCTGCTGGGACGAGGAAGTGCCCCCGGAGCCATCTCCATCGATCTCCACCACCATCTCCATCACCATTGCTGATTCCCATGATGAGGAGGGAGTAGTTCTCTCTCAAGGCTAAGCGTTCTACCGGTACTATGTGTTCATCTCTCTCTCTATGCATGATCTTATTGAGATCATGAGCATGTAATCTATAGATCTACCTTGCTACTCAAGTGCTTTAATAGATCTCTGGTCTCCCCATGTATGTGAAGTTGACAGCGTGCACACCATGGTGGCACTTAGGCTAGAGATTACAAATACTTGTTATGAGTTATATTTGGAGTTGGATGTCTTTATGAAATTGTGGTGTTTGTTTGAACCATATAGTGCTCAAGGTGACAGTGTGGGGTTATCTAGATGGGGAAAGCAAACTTTGAGGAGTGTTGTTATAGCCCTACCATGGATTAGAGTATCCAACCAGAGAGTAGTTCAGAGTAGTATCATGAAGAGAAGATATTTATATGAGAATGTTCACTAGCGAAAGTATGATCCCTAGGCCTTGTTTCTAAGCATTGAAACTTCGTTTGCAACTAGATCTGTTACATGTTTGCTTGCTTCCATCTTTATTTCAGTTTGCCTTTAGTCTCTTCCACACCATCAAGCTATTTTCTAGCACCATTGTCTTTTATCGTTACCACTTGTATTTGACTATCTCTTCGCCGAACTAGTGCACCTATACACCTGACAAGTGTATTGGGTGTGTTGGGGACACAAGAGACTTCTTGTATCTTGATTGCAGGGTTGCTTGAGAGGGATACCTTTGACCACTTCCTCCCTGAGTTCGATAAACCTTGGGTAATCCACTTAAGGGAAAACTTGTTGCTGTTCTACAAACCTCTACACTTGGAGGCCCAACAAGTGTCTACAAGAATAGAAGTGCGTAGACATCAAGCTATTTTCTGGTGCCGTTGCCGGGGAGGTAAGGTAAAAGGTACTCACATCCTCCGGTGTGAGTGCTCGAAGTTATTTCTTTTAGATTCTGCAATTTTGTCTTTTTGTTTCTTGTTTTCACTAGTTAGGCTTAATGGAAAACAACAACAAAATTAGAGAGCTTTATAGTATCTATCTTGAGTTAGGACATGAAGTGTTTGAAGAGAAAATTAAAAAACCTATGAACTTTATTTGCATGCTAATAGCAATGTTGTTAGTATGAATTCTTTGGACACCATTATTGCTAATGCTATGGAAAAGTCTAAGCTTGGGGAAGCTAGTTTTTATGAAAATGATCTTTTTAGTTCCCCAGCTTTGGAAGATAGCTATTCTATTGCTTATGATGATACCAAACCTCCAATATATGATGATTACAATGATGAATATGATATTTTTAGTCCACCTACTATTGAGGATAAAAGTAATGATTACAATATGCCTCCTATATTTGATGATTATGGTGATGAAAATAATAATGATAGCTATTATGTTGAATTTGCTCCCACTACAATCAATAAGAATGACTATATTTATGTAGGGAGTATTAATTCTTTTATGCATGTGGCTTATGATAAGAATGTTTCTTGTGATAGTTATATTGTTAATTTTATTCATGTTGCTACTCAAAGTTATTATGAGAGAGGGAAACATGGGCTTATGTATCTCAACATTATTAAGTTTCCCCTCTTTATGTTGAAAGTCTTGAAGTTGCACTTGTTTTGCTTTCCTATGATTGTTTCTTTGTGCTTTCATGACTTGTTTCTTTGCAAGATTCCTATGCATAGGAAGTGGGCTAGACTTAAATGTGCTTTGAATTTGCTTCTTGATGCTCCCTTTTACTTCAATTCATATTTCCTATGTGAGCATCTTCTCAAACTATCATGCCTAACTTAAAGGCGTTAAAGAAATGTCCTTATTGGGAGATAACCCAAAAGTTTTATATGATTCTTGGAGGTTATTACTTATTTGCTTTTTGTGCCAAGAGTAACCTCTAATGAGAGAGAAGTAATGCTTGGGAAAGTTGCTGTCCCAAAACAGATTTCTGTTCTTCACCATAAAAATTCGTGTAAAATCTCTGTACGTCCTTCTGAGGCGTGAATTTTTGTTCTTCTGCCCCAGGTTATTGTCTAACTTTCGTTAGTTCAACACTTTGATTTGAACAACATAAGGTCTTCTAAAAAATTCGTCTTTACCTGCTGGTCTGTTTTGACAGATTTCTGCCATTATTTGCATTTGCTTCTTGTTGGTTCCTTTTTGAGTTCTTTTGGGGAATTGAGCTTTTTTAGGGAAGTGCTACAGTAGCTTGTGTTTTAATGTAAGTTTTATTGGTGTTGGAGCTGAACCTAAAGACTTATTATCTTGAGTGCACTAATGTTGCTAATAAAGATTGTGTGAAGTTTTGTATGAAGGAAAAATTCCAGGTGTATGGAAGGAATGAGTAATGAGATGAAGGATGGACTAAAGCTCAAGCTTGGGGATGCCACGCATGTCACCTCAAGAAATATCCAAAATCACAAGCGTCAAAGCTTGGGGATGCCCAAGGCATCCCCTTCTTCATCAATAAAAATCCCAGGTTTCTTCCAAACGCTTCATTTTTATTGTTTCATGCACAGTTGTGTTGTTCTTGGAGTGTCTTCTTTTTCGTTTTCGTTTTTGGTTTTTCGTTTGCTTAGTTTGCTGAATAAATTGGTTGTACCCCCTCTTTCATACATTTGGTTTCAAATAGTTTGGTTTGGATTGGAAAAGAGTAGGAAAGTTCATGCTTAAGTGGTAAAGAGAGCTTGTTTTTGACTATGGCCTATGCTTTGTCATGCCATGCTCGATATTGTTTTGGCTTTATGCTTAGTATTATTTTTTGTAGCATGACTTGTTATAAACAATTGAGATTGCTTACTATGCCTTGGAAGAATCATGTGTTGTTTTAGCATATTAAATCATAGTATTGTGGTATTCTCCTTTGATGCTTTATTTGGGTTGACTTTGCACATGCTCACACCATGTTATGACTATCCCAAGTCATCATAGCCTTTATGATCCTTTAGTTTTCAACTTGTAGTATCACTTTATGCTTTGATTAATGATGTTTTGTCGCTCTGCATGATTATGGCCGTTATTGCTCTCTTAGTTGGTCGCTCCCAGTATTTTGCTAGCCTCCATAACCAAGTGTGAGTTCCACTCATGCATCCAACTCCTAAAACCAAGTTATTCCAAAGAGTCCACCATACCTACCTATTAGCATATGCTATTCCATGTATATTCATGTTTTGTCTACCTTCCGAATTAAACTTGTTATGTGAAAATCAGTGATTAAAGCTCTCACGAACTTGATGGCACACTTTACTTTCTTGCAATTAATAAACTTGAGCCATTGTGTCCATCTTTGTTGCATATATGCTTGTGCTTTATAAGTTGAAATTAGCAGAACCATGTATCATGGGGAACGTTTTCAACATTGCACTTGTACTTTGTACCCCATTGATATCATGTCTTTTGCTTATGGATCCCGGTGGTGTGAAATAAAAGTGGAACTTGTAAGATGATGGAGTTCGTATTTGTGTTAGAGAAACACCTGGGCCGCTAGCCTACATGCCTAATCATGGTGGAAACTTGCAGCATAACCATAATGAGCACTCTATGAAGCATCCTCAATAAAAACCTATGCAAATAGCAAATAAAAAGATTGCTCAGATGCTCATTGTCTGCTTGCCTTGTCATTTTGATTATGGGATAGCTCCTGTATCATGTGCAACGGGTACCCCATTGGCGGTTCTTTATGATACATATGTACTTACAATGACAAGAGCTTACTTGTGACTATAGTTGAGTAGCATGAGGTTCGGTCTTCGTAAGTAAGGGGCATGAGATTTTAGCTTATAATTTGTCAAGCATATCCTCTTAGTTGTGTCACTTTAACCTTAATCACCTAAATATGCTTATGATAGGGGCAATGAGAGCTGAAAGCTAACAAGTACCATAATTTTTGGAATCTCTTTATGAAACTTGAATCTCTACTTCCTTCTATGAAGGCCTTTCGTTTACCTTTTTGTTGAGTCTCCACCTCCTACCTTTATGCACCTACTTTGAGAGCATAGTGGCCATTCTTAGTTCTATGTGCATTGTCCCAAGACTTGTTGATTGATGCATAACTTTGATATTGCTTGTTTTAAACTATTTGTATCTAGTCACTCTTATGAACTTTGAAGGTGTCCTATGCATTTATGTTTGCTACTCTATGAGAGACAAGTTGAATGCCACTATGCTATGTTTTGTTTATGTGAAACAAACAAATGTCTTGCAAAGCATTTTTATTCATGAATCTTTTGTTTATGCCTTTTCATGTTGCAACTTAGTTGCTTTGCCTTATTGCTAGAACTTTGTCTTTCATGTTATGATGGAAGTACTATGATCCCAGCTATCAATGTTTTACAAATACTTTGATCAAGTTTATGATGGTGCATGTCACCTCAAAAATTATTCTTTCTTTTTATCACTTAGCTACTCGAGGACGAGTAGGAGTTAAGCTTGGGGATGTTGATACATTGCAGATGTATCTATAATTTTTGATGTTCCATGCTTGGTTTTATCTACTTTCTTTTGTTTTTTCCACACTTTGGAGTACTTTTCATATGATTTCTTGGACTAACCTATTAACAAGAGCCACAGTACCAGTTGTCTGTTTTCTGCTGTTTTTGGTTCTAGAAAGTCAGAAAATGAATATTCTCGGAATTGGACCGGACAAAAGCCAAAGTCATTATTTTCCCGGAAGATTCATGGATCCAGAAGGAGAGATGAAGGAGGGCCACAGGGTGGCGAAACCACCCCTAGGCGCGGGTCCCCCAGGGCGTGCTAGGGCATGGTGTGGGCCCCCTGGCTGGCCACCGACCTAGCCCCTTTGCCTATATATTCCTCCCGATACAGAAACCCTAGATCGTCAATCAGAAATCCACGAAAAGTTCCACAGCGCCGCCGCCACCGAAGGGGAGATTCGAGGGATAGAAAGTCTCTGTTCCGGCACCTTGCCAGGACGGGGAAGTGCCCTCGGAGCCATCTCCATCGATCTCGACCACCATCTCCATCACCATTGCTGATTCCCATGATGAGGAGGGAGTAGTTCTCTCTCAAGGCTAAGCGTTCTACCGGTACTATGTGTTCATCTCTCTCTCTATGCATGATCTTATTGAGATCATGAGCATGTAATCTATAGATCTACCTTGCTACTCAAGTGCTTTAATAGATCTCTGTTCTCCCCATGTATGTGAAGTTGACAGCGTGCACACCATGGTGGCACTTAGGCTAGAGATTACAAATACTTGTTATGAGTTATATTTGGAGTTGGATGTCTTTATGAAATTGTGGTGTTTGTTTGAACCATCTAGTGCTCAAGGTGACAGTGTGGGGTTATCTAGATGGGGAAAGCAAACTTTGAGGAGTGTTGTTATAGCCCTACCATGGATTAGAGTATCCAACCAGAGAGTAGTTCAGAGTAGTATCATGAAGAGAAGATATTTATATGAGAATGTTCACTAGCGAAAGTATGATCCCTAGGCCTTGTTTCTAAGCATTGAAACTTCGTTTGCAACTAGATCTGTTACATGTTTGCTTGCTTCCATCTTTATTTCAGTTTGCCTTTAGTCTCTTCCACACCATCAAGCTATTTTCTAGCACCATTGTCTTTTATCGTTACCACTTGTATTTCACTATCTCTTCGCCGAACTAGTGCACCTATACACCTGACAAGTGTATTGGGTGTGTTGGGGACACAAGAGACTTCTTGTATCTTGATTGCAGGGTTGCTTGAGAGGGATACCTTTGACCACTTCCTCCCTGAGTTCGAGAAACCTTGGGCAATCCACTTAAGGGAAAACTTGTTGTTTGTTCTACAAACCTCTACACTTGGAGGCCCAACAACTGTCTACAAGAATAGAAGTGCGTAGACATCAAGCATATCCTCATATTTGTGTCGCTTTAACCTTAATCACCTCGAGATGCTTATGATAGGGGCAATGAGAGCTGAAAGCTAATAAGTACCATAATTTTTGGAAGCTCTTTATGAAACTTGAAATCCCTGCTTCCCTCTGTGAAGGGCCTTTCTTTTTTACTTTTATGTTGAGTCTCCATCTTCTATATTTATGCACCAATTGAGAGAGCATAGTGGTCATTCTTAGTTTAATGTGCATTCTCCCAAAACTTGTTGATTGATTCATAACATTGATATTGCTTGTTCTTAAATTATTTGTATCTAGTCACCCTTATGAACTTTGAAGGTGTCCTATGCATTTATGTTTTGCTATACCATGAGGGACAAGATGAATGCCACTTTTATTATGTTTTCTATATGTGAAACAAACAAGCGTCTTTCAATGCATTGTTATTCATGATATTTCGTTTGTACCTTTTCATGTTACAACATAGTTGCTATGTCTTATTGTTAGAACTCTATCTTTCATGCTTATGTTTAGAGTACTTTGATCCTAGCTATCAATGCTTTACAAATACCTTGATCAAGATTGTGATAGTGCATGTCACCTCAAAAATTATTCTTTTTATCACTTACCTACTCGAGGACGAGCAGGAGTTAAGCTTGGGAATGCTTGATATGTCGTAAACATATCTATAATTTTTGATGCCCCGTGCTTGTTTTATATCTACTTTCTTATGTTTTGTTCACACTTTGAGGTATTTTTATACATTTTCTGGAACTAACCTATTAACAAGATGCCACAGTGCCAGTTGCCTGTTTTCTGCTGTTTTTGGTCTTAGAAAAGCTAGTAGGGAAATATTCTCGGAATTGGACGGGACAAAAGCCAAAGTCAATATTTTACCAGAAGGAACACGGAGTCCGAAGGGCAGCCGAAGGGGGGCCACGAGGCGGCCACACGCTATGGTGGCGCGGCCACCCCCAAGCGTGCCACCAGGTGGTGTGGGCCCCTCGGGCCTCCACCGACCTTGCCCCTTCGCCTATATATTCCCCCGGATATGAAAATCCTAAGGACCCGATCAAAAATCCACGAAAGAGTCTGTAGCCGCCGCCGTCTCCATCCCTAGATCAGGGGGATCTAAATCTCTTCCCGGCACCCTGCCGGAGGGGAGAGATCATCCCGGAGGCCTTCTTCATCACCATGCCAGCCTCCGGAGTGATGCGTGAGTAGTTCACCCTTGGACTATGGGTCCATACAGTAGCTAGATGGTTGGTTCTCCTCCTTTGTGCTATCATGTTTAGATCTTGTGAGCCCCGTTCATGATCAAGATCATCTATTTGTAATCCTACGTGTTGTGTTTGCAGGGATCCAATGGATATTGAGATACTATGTCAGATTGATTATTGATTCTATCATGTCTATGTTATTTGTGATCTTGCATGCTCTCCGTTGTTAGTAACTATCTTGGCCAAGTAGATGCTTGCAACTCTAAGAGGGAGTATTTATGCTCGATAGTGGGTTCATGCCTCTAGTAATCTGGGGAAATGACAGAAATCTCTAAGGTTGTAGATGTGTTGTTGCTACTAGGGAGAAAACAACAATCCTTTGTCCATGGGGAAATTGTATTGTTTACTTTACACACTTTTCTTAATGCAATTATCTGTTGCTTGCAACTTAATACTGGAAGGAGTTTGGATGATAACCTAAAGGTGGATTATTAGTCATAGATGCAGTTGGATTACGTCTATGTATTATGTTGTAATGCCTAATCAAATCTCGTAGGAGTCAAGATGTCTAGTATATGCATTGTTATGTCATGGCTCAATGCACGGTGCCCAGAAAAGTGTTGGTGCGTGGTTGATGTAGAGCTCGTTGGGAACCCTAAGAGGAAGGTATGATGAGCACAGCAGCAAGTTTCCCTCAGTTATGAAACCAAGGTTTAATCGAACCAGTAGGAGCAAGGAAACACCCCAAAGGTGTTACTAGCTGAGCTTTGGCAGGACGCACTACCGGTGCTAGTAGCAACGTGGAGACCTGCACAACACAACCACAGAACTTTGTCCCCAACTTGCGATGAGGTTGTCAATCTCACCGTGTTTTGCGGAAAACAAAGGATTAAACGTATCGAATGGAAAGAAGTAAAAGTTTGCAGAACGTAAACACAAAGCAGTAAAAGATTGTAGATTGTATGTAAAAGACAAGGACCGTGATCCATAGTTCACTAGAGGTGGCTCTCCTTAAGATAGATAACATGCTGGGTGAACAAATTACAGCGGGGCAATTGACAAACATCGAGAAAGCAATACATGCATATACTAATCATCTTGACTCCTTTGAGACTTGATTGGGCATTACAACATTATACATAGACCGCCATCCAACTGCATCTATGACTAATAATCCACCTTTAGGTTATCATCCGAACCCCCTCCAGTATTAAGTTACAAGCAACAGATTATTGCTTTACGAACTGCGTGTAAAGTAAACAATACGATTGTTCTATGAACAAAGGATTGTTGTTTTCTCCCTAGTAGCAACAGCACATCTAGTACCTTAGAGATTTCTGTCACTTCCCCAGATTATTAGAGGCATGAACCCACTATCGAGCATAAATACTAACTCTTGGAGTTGCTAGCATCTACTTGGCCAAGATAGCTACTAACAACGGAAAGCATGCAAGATCTCAAATAACAAAGACATGATAGAATTGTTATTTGGTGCCTGCACTGAGCATCAGGATTAGTTATAAACCTAAATAATTGTTATTTGGTGCCTGCACTGAGCATGAACATTGTATCTCGATCGTGTTTGATCCAAAGTGGTCATTCCTTTAAATCTGAAAACAATGGTTGTTCGATTTATAAGAATGATATCTTTTATGGTCATGCACCTATGTTGAATGGTTTATTTCTATTGGATCTCGATAGTAATATTACGCACATTCATAATGTTAATGATAAAATGATTAAACTTGATGATGATATGTCTACATATATGTGGCACTGCCGTCTAGGTCATATTGGCGTTAAACGCATGAAGAAACTCCATTCTGATGGACTTTTGGAATCACTTGATTTTCAATCATTTAATACATGTGAGCCATGCCTTATGGGCAAGATGACTAGAACGCCATTTTGCGGTTCAATAGAACGGGCGACAGATCTATTGGAAATCATACATACTGATGTGTGTGGACCAATGAGTGTGTCGGCGCGAGGTGGATATCGTTATTTTGTTACTTTCACGATGATTTGAGTAGATACGGGTATATCTATTTGATAAAACACAAGTCTGAAACTTTTGAAAAGTTCAAGGAATTTCAGAATAAAGTGGAAAATCATCATAATAAAAAAATCATGTTTCTACGGTCTGACCGTGGAGGAGAGTATCTAAGTTACGAGTTTAGCACACACATGAAAGAGTGTGGAATAGTTTCACAACTCACGCCTGCCGGAACACCACAACGTAATGGTGTGTCAGAACGTCGTAATCGTACCTTATTGGATATGGTTCGATCTATGATGTCTCTGACTGACTTACCTCTGTCATTTTGGGGTTATGCACTAGAAACAGCTGCATTCACTTTAAATCGGGCACCATCAAAATCCGTTGAAACGACACCGTATGAATTATGGTTTGGAAACAAACCTAAGCTGTCATTTCTTAAGGTTTGGGGATGCGATGTTTATGTGAAGAAAGTTCAACCAGATAAACTCGAACCCAAAGCAGAAAAATGCGTCTTCATAGGATACCCTAAGGAAACAATTGGGTATACCTTCTATCACAGATCCGAGGGCAAGGTTTTTGTTGCCAAGAATGGATCCTTTCTTGAGAAGGAGTTTCTCGCGAAAGGTGTGAGTAGTCGGAAGGTAGAACTCGAAGAGGTTATTGAACCTTCTCTTCATGGAATGGCAAATGGCGCAGCACCGGAAGTTGTTTCGGAGTTGACTTCACCTGTTGAAGAGAGAGCTAATGATAATGATCATGAAACTCCGAAAAAGGACACTACCGAACCTCGCAGGTCAAGCAGGACACGTGCAGCTCCTGAACTGTATGGCAATCCTGTTGTGAATTTCATGGTTGATGAAATGGATGACCCTGCGACGTATGAAGAAGCGATGATGAGCCCGGATTCCAACAAATGGCTAGAAGCCATGAAATCCGAGATGGAATCCATGTACGAGAACCAAGTTTGGAACTTGGTGGACTTACCTCACGACTGAAAGGCCGTTGAGAATAAATGGATTTTCAAAAGAAAAACTGATGCTGATGGTAATGTGACCATCTTTAAGGCTCGACTTGTCGCAAAGGGGTTTCGACAAATTCAAGGAGTTGACTACGATTAGACATTCTCTCCCGTAGCGATGCTTAAATCGGTTAGGATTATGTTAGCAATTGCTGCATATTTCGATTATGAAATATGGCAGATGGATGTCAAAACTGCGTTCCTCAATGGTAAGATTGAAGAAGTGTTGTATATGATACAACCTAAGGGTTTTGTCGATCCTAAGGATGCTAATAAGGTGTGCAAACTTCAGCGATCCATCTATGGACTGAAGCAAGCATCACGAAGTTGGAATCTCCGCTTTGATGAGGTGATCAAAGAGTTTGGATTTGTCCAAACTTATGGAGAGGCTTGTATTTACAAGAAAGTGAGTGGGAGCAATGTGGCATTTCTGATATTATATGTGGATGACATATTATTGATTGGAAATGTATAGATCTTTTAAACAGTGTTAATAGTTATCTAAACAGCAAATTTTCGATGAAAGACCTTAGTGAAGCGTCATATATATTAGGCATTAAAATCTATAGAGATAGATCAAGGCGCCTAATTGGGCTATCGCAGAGTACATACCTTGATAAGATATTAAAGAAGTTTAATATGGACGAAAGTAAGAAGGGGTTCTTACCTATGTTGCAAGGCAAGACATTGAGTAAGACTCAAAGTCCGGCTACGGCGGAAGAAAGAGAGATGATGGATAAGATCCCCTATGCCTCGGCCATAGGCTCTATTATGTATGCCATGCTATGTACAAGACCGGATGTGGCACATGCTATTAGTTTGACTAGTAGGTACCAATCTGATCCAGGTTCGGAACACTGGATAGCGGTAAAGAACATCCTCAAGTACTTGAGAAGAACTAAGGATATGTTTCTCATATACGGAGGTGAAGAAGAGCTAGTCGCTAAGTGTTATGTTGATGCTAGCTTTGACACCGATCCAGATGACTCTAAATCTCAATCCGGATACGTATTTCTCTTGAACGGAGCAGCAGTTAGTTGAAGGTTTCCAAACAACCTGTGGTGGCTGGATCAACAATGGAGGCGGAATATGTTGCTGCTTCAGAAGCGGCACAGGAGGCAGTTTGGATGAAAGAGTTCATTACAGAACTGGGTGTGGTTCCCAGTGCGTTGGACCCGATGGTGATCTATTGTGACAACAATGGAGCCATAGCCAACGCAAAGGAACCAAGGTCTCACAAGAATTCCAAACATATTAAGCGTCGGTTTCACTCCATCCGCGAGCATGTCAAGGATGGAGATATTAAGTTTTCTAAAGTACACACGGACCTAAATGTAGCAGATCCGTTGACTAAAGTTCTCCCTAGGGCAAAACATGATCAACACCAGAACTCCATGGGTGTTAGATTTATCACTATGTGAACTAGATTATTTTCTCTAGTGCAAGTGGGAGACTGAAGGAAATATGCCCTGAGAGGCAATAATAAAGTTGTTATTATATATTCCTTATATATGATAGATGTTTAGTTTACATGCTAGAAATGTATTGATTCAGAAACATCAGTACATGTGTGTTTAATAAACAAAAAGGGTTCCTAGTCATGCCTCTCTTATAGACTAGCTTGTTGATTAACAGGATGATCAAGGTTTCTAGATCATGGACACTGGATGTTGTTAATAACAAGGTCACACCATTGGTGGAATGATGTGATGAACATTCATCCGAAGTATAGCATTACGATCAAGGCATTATGTTTATATTGCTATAACATCATACGAAGTAATCTTTATCCTTAGACCATGAGATCATGTTAATTGCTAACACCGGAAGAGTATCTTGATAACATCAAACGTCACACCGTAACAGGGTGACTATAAAGATGGGTTTAGTACTACGAAGGTGTTATGTTGAGTCTCATGGATCAAGAGTGGAACTTGTCAATCCAGATGACGGATAGATATACTCTGGGCCCTCTCGGTGATATCACATTAGGATAGCTTGCAAGCAAGTGATGTGATCACTAGAATGTTATATCACGGGAACAAGAAAAGAGTGCATGTCGGTAACGAGATCATACTAGGTATGGAGGTACCGATGATCGAATCTCGGACATGTAATATATTGAGAGACAAAGGGATTTAGTTACAAGCATTAAAGGTTCTCACGATCACAGGAGTCATCGTTGAATGTGTAGGAGTCAGTACGGATCTCCAGGTCCCGCTGCTGATTATTGATCTGAGAAGGGTCTCGATCATGTCTGCATTATTCGCGAACCGTAGGGTGGCACACTTAAGAGTTACCGGACACCATTTTGGAGCACATATGTTTCAGACGAAAGAATTGCAAAGCGCAGGAATTGTTTCAATAGAAACCGGAAATTGTTTCGGGTGAAATTGGAGAAGGTGGTTCTGCATGTGATATTGAAATATTGCAAGGGGCTATATGTGAATGTTTGTTAATTAAAGTAATTAAAAAAATTCTGAATAAATTTAATAAAAATAGTTTTATTAAATGAGAGAGCATTAAATTTGGAGAAATTTAATGCATTTAAAGTGGAGACTTTAAAAGGGAATGTGAAGAGGCATTTTAATGTGGAGGGGTTACCACCACATGAATGGGGGAGGTGAGGGGTCACCCCCCCATGCACCGGCCATGGAGAGAGGGGGCACCCCCTCCTCCTATAAAAGGCCACCCATTCCCTCCTTCATCCTCACACCTCCTTGAAGGATCTCTCTCCCCCTCTAGAATTATTTCCCCATGGTCCCGGATTAGCGAGATACATGTTCTCGGTGGCATTTCGTCTGGAAGGAGTTGCTGCTTCCGCTAGATTGCTGGAGCAAGGAGGTGGAGGTTGTCCGGTGGCTTGAACGTGTGTGCGAGTGCGGATGCGCTGCTGAGTTGTGACGCTCGGACTTCCTCACGATCTTGAGATCGGCAAGTGTATGACTACATCAACCACGAGTTCCTACTCGTTAACAAAGCTCGTTGTCTACGAGGTTAAGTTCTCGTTGGATGTATGTCCACCCGTTGCTTTGTACCTAGTAGATAGATCTTGGCGTGTAGTTCACACCGTAGGAAAAAATTTGTTTTCTATGTTGCGGACCCAACAAAGCACATATGCACATAGCTAGCTAGCTCATTAATTTCAACCTTACCCAAATAGAAAATAAATCCCACCACCAAGCATGTACCAAAACAAATGTAGATATAATTTAACATGCTCCATAAGCTAGAAACACCAGCACATATATATAATAAGCAACAAAATAAGAGATTCAACATAGAGTGTACACACAAACAAAAGCTAGTTCAACATGCAAATGCTTCTTAGCAACCAACATAAATAGAGATTTCAACAGTATATATGCTGCTTTTGAAGCATTAGACATACAAACTGCAGGCATAGTTCTTCATCTCCTTGTTGTCGCTGCCTCCTCCCTATCTCGCTTCCTATGCTTCCTGCTGCGCATACCAGGAACCTTCGCCGGCTTGGGATTGGGAGTAGCCACACGACCGAGCTCGATAGCTCGATTCAATTTCTTCCCGAGAAAGATTCCATAAGCCATGTGATTGGCTATAGCGGTCGACATTTTCCCCAACTTTGACATAGCCGAATCCACAGGCTTCGGCGTGTTGTAGGACGCGTTGGAAGTCTGGTCATACGCTCCTATTGCAAAAGGGGCAGCAGTTCTTGGTACCAGTCCAGGGTTCACTCCAGTAGTTTTCAAACCTCCCAGCGTTAAGCCTATTGAGACTGGCCCTGGCCTTCCTATGACGCGACTCGACATTGCTATCAACATCATCAGTAGCAACCTGATACATGCAAAATTTACAGGTGAAGCAAATATGTAGCAATTGCAACAAATATGTAGCAAAGGAAGAAACAGATAACATGACCACAACGCATAGAACATATGAAACAATAGGCTTGCATTAATCCTCATATATGAATTGATAAGCTTGCATTAGTCCACATATATGAAATAATAAGCTGGCATTAATCCATACATATGAAAAATAGGCTAGCAATCAAGCACTAACAATCCTATAATTGAAAACCCGGCCTAGCTAGTGTTATGAATCAACACCTAATTAATCGGACTCCTAGATACAAATAATCCATAGATCTACTCAATACACATCAATACTAACAGATATTAAATGAATCTGGTGCTAATTGAAAACCCTAGGTCCCAACCCTAACAGATATATTAAGTACAAATCTAAACTAACAAGGAAGAGCGATGGTACCGCAAATTCCTCTAGTGCTAGGTTGAATATATAAGGGAGATGGTGAATCGGAACTTACTACCTTCTCATAGTCGACAATGTTCTCGTCGAAGTCCGCAGGAGACGGCTCGACAATGAGCTCGAACTCCTCGTTGTCCTCCTGAAACTCCTTCCCAAGGCTGTAGACCCACTTAGCAACAGCAGCGGGAGCTGATGAGGGGCCAATGGGACGCCCTTCGGCAATGGCCTCTGCTTCATCTTTGGCCTTCGCTATGGCGATGAGAGTCGCCCTTGCAGCCTTGCACGCCTCATCTGTAGCTTTGCAAGCCTTGTCTGCGGCTAAG
Organism: Avena sativa; assembly: GCA_916181665.1. Classification (NCBI taxonomy): domain Eukaryota; kingdom Viridiplantae; phylum Streptophyta; class Magnoliopsida; order Poales; family Poaceae; genus Avena; species Avena sativa. Next base: position 230,953,578 of record OV702291.1, read on the forward strand.
GATAGCCTCTCGGCCTTCGCCTTCATTGTGGCAACAGCACCGGATGGGTGCTTTATCGCCGGCCAGAAAGGGGAATGGAGTTTTTTCTTGAGTCGGCAGAGAGATGGAGGAGTAGGGAAGTGGGGAGTAGGAAACTGCTGAACTTTTTTTCCAGATCAGGGAGATATACAAGGAGTGTGAGCAGGTGGAAAGTGAGTGGGTGTTCCGCGCATAGCAACTGTTTGTTACCCAGACACGTGCACACGTACGCCCAATTTGGGGAAAGTGAGTGGGTGTGGCACGTATAGCAACTAAGATTTTTCGAATTCTGGATTGCATGAATAAATTCGGACTGCAAGATATCCTTGAGACGGTTATGAATTACCACGATATCTAAGATATATAGTGTAGGGGTTCCGCGCATGAAAACAATAAATTTTACCCTACGCCCCTGAACCCCTGATGCTACCAGTACCTATCTATTAGTAATACAGTAACGAGAGAGGCTTTTCGCGAACTTACCATTGAAGACCGAAAAGCGTTGTCAATGCTTAGGAGAGCGTGGTTGATGTAGATGAGCCGAAGCCGACCTCAAGGTCGTGATGAAGTCCTTGCGCTCCTGTGGCTCCAACGACTTGAGTGCCTCAAGTGCGACACCTCGCGGGGAGTTACACACGTCCGGTGCCTGACGATGACTCCCGCTTCCCTGATCCAGCAGCAGTTGCGGAAGTAGAGCTCCTGGATCCGAATCCCGCAGCACGACGGTGCTCCGTGGTGAAGACATCTCTCATTCGTGCAGTCCAGACTTGGGACCACGGTCACGAGAGAGAGAGGGGGAGAGATAAAATATCATTAGAGGTCCTCCCAAAAGTGAGAAGACCTTTATTGATTATTGGGTGTATTTATCTAGTCAAATACCCCACTATATATCGGGGGAGGGGAGGTACTACCTCCCTCAAAGTCTCGGGGTGGGACTAAAGGAGAGGAGGGGGAGGGGTGGCACCGCCGGCCACCCCCATGGGCCCCGCGCAGGGGGGGGGCTGGCCCACTAGGGCGTCGGCCACCCCCTTGGCCCCTTCTCCCTCTCTCCTTTCCCTAATGGGCCCTCTCCCCTCCGGGAATTGGCCCATTAAGCCTTTGACCATTTAAATTGATTTTCTCTTTATTAAATAATTATGAATAAATGATTAAATCAATATTTAACATTCATTCACATGTTATTCAACCACCGTGGCTATGGAACACTTCCACCTCCACTCTGGACATCCTCCGGACTTACCGAAACCCTTTCTGTTTCTCTCCACTATTCTTCTGTGATTCTACCAATCCTATAAACACTCTCTAAGCATCATCAAGCCCTTAAGCGTGATACCCCACGGTTCAGGAACACTCCAGACATGGTCGGGACACTCCCGCACCAATGATCGACAGAGGAACCTGGATGGCCATGTGACCCCTATGTGTTCCACGAAGATCTTTCGTCGTTTGAACTGGGACAGTCATGTCTTATTCCCTTTGTCTCTCGATACTTACATTGCCCGAGATCTGATCAATGACATCACCATGTCGTGTTCAATCTTGTTACTGAACAATGCTACTTTACTCGTTCCGACAAGTGATATCCCTATCATCAAATCACACGTTGTGCAGCTATTGGATATAACCTCTCTGAGTGGGCCCTTGAGTATCTTCCTGTCACATGGACGGACAAATCCCGCTCTTGACATATATTGCCTCAACGGTTTCCTCCGAGTACCTGAACACACCTTTATAACCACTGTTTTACCAAGTGACGCTTGATGCTATCAAAGCACTCTCGGGAGACAGTGATTGATATAGCCTCACGGTCTAAGGAATAGTCTACGAGGATCCATTTCTAATCATCATAACTTGAAATTCGTGACATGATCGGGTCATGATGTTTAGGTTGGGTATTGGTTCATCATCTCATTCTCCGAATGAGTTGACTCCATTTCCAGCTAGCATAAATGCCACATGATCAGGAAACATGATCATATGTTGACCAATGAACCAGTGACTAGAGTTTCACTGGGAACCCCTGGTTGTTTATATATCACACGTGTATTGATGTTTCCATCCAATACAGTTATAGCATGATATAAAACTTAATCATAAACTATATGAAATATGATAATAGTCCTTACTACTATTTGTCTCTAGGGCATATTTCCAACAGTCTCCCACTTGCACTAGAGTACAAATACACTAGCTGCATTTGTTCTTAATCATTGGCACCATATATCCGGTACCCTGAACATGCTTGCTCATGGAAGAGGCTGAGTCTTGGGTCTGTACTTTCTAGTCCCAAATCCTTTGCAACTTACTAATGTCACCTTGATTGACATTAATACTTTATCATCACATGATAACATATGTGTGTATGCATCGTCACTATGGCAGCAAAATGAGGCATGATTCCAGGAGCCTACAGTGACTTTAGATCAACCTCGAGGGCTTTCTCATTAGGCACTGTGCCCTGGGATACATCATTCTACGTTAAAAGCAAACTAGCCCCACCATAACATTATACAACACTTTAGATGGTACCCTTATCTATTATTATAAATGTAACCATCGAAACACTAGTGCACTATGTGCAACTTTCAATGTTTTGTTCACCTCGCTTCCTACTTGACTTCAATCGGTATTTACAGGAGTTTCCAACATATTACCTTACAACATAACCCTTTATGTTTTAAGATATGTCATCCTTTACGGATTTGGAAAATATGTCTACAGTTCTCTATTAGACAGTGCGGACAAACTTAGCTCCACATTCTGTGATTCAAACTTAATCACTTTCAAACGTTCTTCATATGGATCACATATTATGCTAAGTTATCATAATGGTTTTCTAAGATAGAACCTATGTCTCAACATAGTGGATGATGATCATCCTTTTATTTCTTTCAACCATTGATGTTCAACTTAATACTATTCCTAATTTGAGTTATTAAGGACCAGTTCCTTAATTAACTCCTATTCTAAAACCCTTTCCAGAATCCCTTAAGGAATACTACATAATATCATAATACACCTATTATCAACTTCTACATCTTATAAATCATTATTTATAAGTATTTGTGGTTTTATTCTTAACACACTTAAGAATCACTGTATAAGCTCCCACTCAAAAATATGTCAAACACATATTGTTTTAGGAAGACTTTCATAGCTCCCACTCAATTTCATGCAAATTGCATATCTACTCATCACTTTGAACAACATCAAAATCTTTTGATCAAATATCAAAGTGAGAGATTTACTATGAGACACTAGTACTTTTACAAGTTTTTAAATCCACTAGACATTTAGCACACTTGAATCAAATTCATTTGAATTCATCCAATACTTGACAAATTGTGCTTTTGTCATTCACCCCCTTTTCCATTATGGCTTTGCAGTCATTTGGGAAAATTCCAAGTAACCCCTTTTACTTGTGAGATTCAGCAACGAATTGCTTTCTAATCTCAAGTGAATTTTGCTTCTAGGATTTATCATAATTTTAGTTTACCATTATTTCCTTAGTAGTTCATAGGTATGTCATATTCCAAGAATCATGACAAATGATTCATAAATGTCTCCATACAAGATATGGATTACATTTTGAATCCTACTTCATGTAGTGAAAACACTAGTGGGGAAAACACAATGATCATTATCATTGATTCTTTCCTTTGTGAAGAGAATCATTCAGGAACATTGTCCATTGCGCTTCTCAACACTCTGATGTAGGGTTTTGAATCCTCATCGTGTTTTTCACTATCTTCCAATTTGCTTCATAATCGAGAAATATCACTAAAAGTGAGCTTTCTCAAGAATGCACCAAAATCCAAGCAATACAAGTTTTGCTTCCCTTTTGGTTTTAGCTATGGATTTTGTATTCAAAGTTTCCAATGAATACTTTGCAAGGATTTATTTGCTAGGTTATATCGAATAACCCCAAAACTTTTACGACGATCCATACTAGATATGGAGCCGCTTTCACGAATTCAAATGGTTCATTATATATTCTAATTGAGTGCTAACTATTTCTTAACTAATGGTATCTACATCTACACTACAACGATTTATTTGGTGCCTTCTATTCACCCACTTTGATATCTAATATCATATTGTGATGCTTTGCATTTTGATATTTCAAAACGCTTCGCATTTCACAATTTCTTTTATGCCATTCTTATAAAGTCGAATTTCACTGCTATTGATCAAATCATAGTAATTAGATTCTCTTTTATATTCATACCCTTTGTTGATGAAACACTTTGATCAAATCAAATAGTTTCATACTTGTTTCCTTTGGTAAACTTATTTACACATTTAAACAATCATATAATGATAATTACCATTTGTCAAAACACAATACATCGAATATGTATTTACTTTTAACAATTCATTAAAATACTTTGTATTCAAGTAATACACGGTGTTCAAGTTATTTTGCCGAACTTAGGCGTGAGTTATATGTGATAAGAAATCGAATGACTTTCACATATTATCATTATAACTTTGAATTTATACAATGGTTTCATTCATTAATGAATATATCATTAAGTTGGGTATTTTAAAGCATTTCGATATTTTACAAATGTTCATGCATTATCAATTAGTTTCAAACAACAAGGATAATTCACACATAATCAAACAAGATATGAACACGAATAGAAATCATTCATAAAAGTGGAACAAACGTTTGTTACAAACTCGTATAAATAACCGTCTCACAAAGTGTGAGACACACTAAAGAAGTTCACAATCTTTTGATTACAATAACTATCCAAAACATAAACTAAATGATAAATTTTGAGAGAGAGTGTCGTCGGCCATCATCATCATGCTCGCCATCAACACGCAACGTCACCTCTCCAGCAAGCACCTCTCATGCAGAAGGACCCGTTTTTAGCAAAACAGAACAAGTATCAAATATAATTAACACTGCAAATGTGTTTGCAAGATTATAACATTTATAAAATTGTATATCAAATATGTACCTTTGTCATCGATGACCTCTCCGGTGATTGGTTCAACCTTTACGTTCGTGAAACGTAATATGAACTCTTGGAAATCCAATGTTTCCGTATCACCACTCATGATGCTACTCCAGACATGTCCTTCGTAGCTGGGAGGCAACGATCGAAGCAGTATGCCTATCACAAACGGATCATCCATCCAGTAATCCACGAAGTGAACCAGTCTCATGTGTGCATCAAACATGTGCTCCAAGTGACCCTTCAGACATGTATGCTCCTCCATCTGTATGGAAAGGAACTCTCCAAGCAGCTCGTTCTTCCACATGCGCACATGGCCTATGCACTCTGCTCTCAGCTGATCCACCATTGAATATGGATCAAGATCACCCATGAGCGGATGGATTTCATCCACCATCCAGTAACGCATTATTATCTTAATGTAGGTGGAAATCTCTTGATGATAGTAGCGGTCTGCCAGCTCTTGTGGGGTCTCATAGTGGTCTGGCTCAGTCAAATCCATCGTGCGGCATATGTAGTCTACCACATGATTCCTAGTAAGGAGATCATTCAGGCGCACAAGCCAACTAGGAAAGTTGGATCCATCAAGTCTAAGTTTCTCACCCTTTACCCATTCCTCAATGACAAAGTAAGCTTCACGGTGAGCCATCTCTACATTTATAATTGCAAAAAGGAATTTAGACTAAGTTTATAATTAAATTAGTTAATAATAACTCCACTCAGAAACACATATCCCCATAAAGGTTCCTAGTGATAACACGACCCCTATCAGCCACATCTCCCCCGATCATCACGGCCATCAATGTGGGTTAAAGGGTGGACGCTAAACGTCGGTCACATCATTCATGCGACTCGTGCTCGATCTTTCGACCATCTGTGTTCCGAGGCCATGTATGTACATGCTAGGATCGCCAACTCAACTTTAGTGTATTCGCTGTGCAACATGGCTTACACCCACTGTATGCGAACGTAGATATGTCTGACACCCGATCATCACGGCCTACCTCATACCGAAGAACTTTCTTGGTGGTGCACACTAAGGGGGAACACAATCATTGGTAATTTTAATAGGGATCATATTATTAGGCTACCGTCGAGTATAATACTAGCACACAATAATATATACAAACAATAACATTGAATGTAAATGTGATGTGATATGGTCCTTCACATCGTGATCTCCATCCGTTGTCACCGGATTCCGACGTTGTAGACACCAGGGTACCGGTGTCATTCCGGCGTGGTAGTCCGTCACCTCCGTGACTATCTACTACTACGTAACAAAAGGTAATCACTTTACCTTTGCCACAACCATATCACAAAGCAATGCCCCCCTGCAAAACAAAGTTAGGCGCCTCTACTTTATCTTTGCATGTTTTACGTGGTTGAATGGGCTTTCGCACAAGAACCGTTCTTACCTATGAACTTTCAGCACAACGCTGATCAAGTAGTTGTCTCTACTACACCCCTTTCGGGGCCCTCCATTGCAAATGGCATACCAACTAATGCGAGAGAGACAGACAGCCCCCTAAGCCACTTTATACGGTACAAGCCGTATGTCAAGCGTGGACCAGTCTCGGGAATGAACGCGTAAAGTCGGTTGGGGGACGCTTCATCAAGCATTATTGCGGTATACACAAGTACACGTGGGAGGGTAACAACTAAAAGATCAACGCCCACACGCTACATCTCGTGTGTTCTACCCATACTAGCATTACTACGCATAGATCTAGCTCTAATACCACTGTAGGGGTTCCGCGTATGAAAACAATAAATTTTACCCTACGCCCCTGAACCACTAATGCCGCCAGGACCTATCTATTAGTAATACAGTAACGAGAGGGTATTTTCGCGAACTTACCCTTGAAGACCGAAAAGCATTGTCAACGCTCAGAAGAGCGTGGTTGATGTAGACGAGCCGAAGCCGACCTCAAGGTCGTGATGAAGTCCTTGCTCTCCTGTTTCTCCAACGACTTGAGTGCCTCAAGTGCGACACCTCGCGGGGAGTTACACACGTCCGGTTCCTGACAATGACTCCTGCTTCCCCGATCCAGCAGCAGTTGTGGAAGTAGAGCTCCTAGATCCGAATCCCGCAGCGCGATGGTGCTCTGCGATGAAGATGTATCTCGTTCATGCAGTCCAGACTTGGGACCACGGTCACGGGAGAGAGAGGGAGAGAGAGAAAATATCAATTAGAGGTCCTCCCAAAAGTGAGAAGACCTTTATTGATTATTGGGTGTATTTATCTAGTCAAATACCCCCACTATATATAGGGGGGGAGGTACTACCTCCCTCAAAGTCCCAGGGTGGGACTAAAGGAGAGGAGGGGGGAGGGGTGGCACCGCCGGCCACCCCCATGGGCCCCGCGCGGGGGACTGGCCCACTAGGGCGCCGGCCACCCCCTTGGCCCCTTCTCCCTCTCTCCTTTCCCTAATGGGCCCTCTCCCCTCCGGGAATTGGCCCATTAAGCCTTTGACCATTTAAATTGATTTTCTCTTTATTAAATAATTATGAATAAATGATTAAATCAATATTTTACATTCATTCACATGTTATTCAACCTTCGTGGCTATGGAACACTTCCACCTCCACTCCGGACATCCTATGGACTTACCGAAACCCTTCCTGTTTTCTCTCCACTATTCTTCTGTGATTCTACCGATCCTATAAACACTCTCTAAGCATCATCAAGCCCTTAAGCGTGGTACCCCATGGTTCGGGAACACTCTAGACATGGTCGGGACACTCCCACACCAATGATCGACAGAGGGACCTGGATGGCCATGTGACCCCTGTGCGTTCCACGAAGATCTTTCGTCGTTTGAACCGGGACAGTCGTGTCTTATTCCCTTTGTCTCTCGACACTTGCATTGCCCGAGATCTGATCAATGACATCACCATGTCGTGTTCAATCTCGTTACTGAACAATTCTACTTGACTCGTTCCGAGAAGTGATATCCTTGTGATCAAATCACACGCTGCGCAGCTATTGGATATAACCTCTCCGAGTGGGCCCTTGAGTATCTTCCCATCACATGGACGGACAAATCCCGCTCTTGACATATATTGCCTCAACGGTTTCCTCCGAGTACCTGAACACACCTTTATAACCACTGTTTTACCAAGTGGCGCTTGATGCTATCAAAGCACTCTCGGGAGACAATGATTGATATAGCCTCACGGTCTAAGGAATAGTCTACGAGGATCCATTTCTAATCATCATAACTTGATCTTTGTGACATGATCGAGTCACGATGTTTAGGTTGGGTATTGGTTCATCATCTCATTCTAAGAATGAGTTCCAACTGGCATAAATGCCACATGATCAGGAAACATGATCGTCTGTTGACCAATGAACCAGTAACTAGAGTTTCACTGGGAACCCCTGGTTGTTTATATATCACACGTGTATTGATGTTTCCATTCAATACAGTTATAGCATGATATAAAACTTAATCATAAACTATATGAAATATGATAATAGTCCTTACTACTATTTGTCTCTAGGGCATATTTCCAACATGTAGTTAGAGGTGGTCATGATTTTTAGCCGTCTCTATGACACGTGCACGTTCTCCGAACAGTGGCCGTGTCGTTTTAGTGAGACCTCCTCATCAGGATTTTATTTCTGATCGTCTCTAATAGCTGCCCCGACACATGTAGTTCACCCATGTGCGGCGTGTCAGTTGTTTTCGAAGTGGTTATTATTTTGCACCATCTCCTTGGAAAAAGAAGAGGGAAACCGAGCCGGCAGAGACCCATGTGTGGCGTGTCAGTTGTTTTCGAAGTGGTTGTTTTCGAGCATTGATAGTACGGAGTCAGGGCTCACCGCTGCAGCATCCCCTCCTCTAGCCTCTTCTCTCCATTTGATTTCTTCCTCTCGTGTATTATTCCCTTCTTCATACTTCATACGCAGAAGGCAGTGTGCTTCTCCATTTCATTGCCCCGATAGAAGGTCATAATTTGTTCCTCTGCTTTTCCCCATTTATTCTATCGTAGTAGGGTATGGTTTTCTTCTTCAGATTCCTATGCTTGTTTTTATACTTCCAATTCCTTTGCTTCTTCTTGTTCTTCATATTATCCTTATTCTTATTATTCGATCTTTTCTTCTTCTTCTTCTTCTTCTTCTTCTTCTTCTTCTTCTTCTTCTTCTTCTTATTATTATTATATTTAGGGTTGTCACGAATATCTTCCATCTGTGCACCCAGCCACATGAGAACTGTCGATGTTCAAGTAGGAATACGGTGTCCTTCAACATCGTCTTGAACCAGCCAATCTTTCGGGATAATGTGGTGAGTAATTTGTAGCCTCTTTACTTAGACCCTCCCTGGTGCTCGACATAATCAAGTAGTATAGGTTTTGGCTACTCGTGGTGTTTCTGAATCTCAAGATTGACATTTTCTTCAAAGAAGTTTCAACTTTTAATTATAGGGTTTTAGGTGTTCAATCCTATAGGTTCTTGTACTGAAACCAGAAGACCATTAGCTTACAATACTTAGAAACTATGTTTGATAGTTTTTTATGTGCTGGATTACCTTTTGAATACCGAGGAGCCAACATTGCTTTGTCAGATTTTTCAGATAGTGAGCACTCCATGTAGGCCATAATTCTGATTACCATCTCTATTGCATTTAGTGTTTCATATTTAATGCAACTTGGTTGATTGTGCTAGTTTCATAACTAACGTTCTATCTGTTTTCTTACTGTTTGTGAAACAGAGTATGTAACAGAGTATGTGACAGAGTATATATGTAATATTATTCAAGTCTGAGTTAGCATGCATACATATATATGTTTGATTTGTAACAAATTTCATTATTTTTTATTCTCAGATTATTCCTTATCACTTCAAGGAAAGACTTAACAAATTTGTTGATCAATGGTTATATGGTCTGGACCATTCTAGCCATCGGTTCGAGCTTTTCCTGGTAAAAATAAAAGAAGCTACATATTTGAGAGGACCACTTTGGACTTCTTTATTGATGTCACACAGTGTTGCAAAGCACGATGTTGTGACCTTCACACTAGAGGATGAGGAAGGAGATGAAGATGAGGAAGGAGATGATGAGCATGATGTGCAAGAAGAGGATCATGAGGAGTTTGTGTTTAGGATGGAAGTATGTGCCCTATTATCAATGCATTAATTGCATGCCATCTTGAATTACTTGTAATGTGAATTCCATTTTATAGGTGTGACCATGCCAGATGTGGCTGGTTGCCTCACAGCTATTTTTAAGAGTGTTTTCACATATATGCTTCTCATTACTATGGCAGACATATGTGCCATAACTTTTGAGATGATGAAGGAAGTAAGACACTAGAGATTGCTTCGTTTAGATGAATTTTTCCACCTGAAAGAACTTCAGTACTTTGTTACAAGGATCAATGCAATTGATGTGGCTAACAAAGTATTTGTGAGTTATTCTAGCCCAACCACAGCCATTCTCTGAGAGTGCTTTATGTGTTCAGTTCAATTGATTGTTCATTTCAGGCCATGCCCTCAACCTTTGCACCTGGTTTCAATATCCCAAAGAATGGCAAAGCCTTGTTTCTGAGCCTTCCCATGGATGCCCCTATTCCTAGGGAGTACACTATCATTTGTGGCAACCTCAACTAGATAGTGTTCAGAAATGGTTGTCACATCTTCTACAACCTGAACCAACTTAGGGCTAGTTCTCTGATTGCTGTTAGGGTGGAAATGAGGGAAAATTGCATTGGTTTTTATGGGAGGCAAGGTTCCAAACTCATAATTAAGTGAATGATGTTTAAGAGTAGGTTTAGTAGAGGAGATTCATGATTTGAGTTGGTCTCCACTACCTTGGAATCTTCAAAAGAGAGGTGACTCAAAAATGAGTCTGATAAGGAAAATAGATGATCAAATGGATGTCTAGAGATCTAGACAATCTTGGGAAAACTTGGTTAGTGGATTTCTTGATCAAGGGAGAGTATGGGGATGGTAGAGCACATCACAAGGATGATGGTAGAGTAGGCTCTTTGGACTTAGATCAAGAGTTAAGGGCTGTAATTAACTTTCCAAGAAGTGATCCTAATAATAGGGAGGTTGTCTTCCTACTAGGGTTTGATGATTTCTCCTTAGAGGTTTTAGAGGTTGCAATGCTAGTTTGGTTTAGTTACTAGAGGCTGAGCTCCTAGAGTAGCTCAAACTAACTCCTAATCAAACAAGTCCAGTCAAATCCTACTTAGGATAGCAGACCAAGGCAATTCATACAAGCATTTATCAAGACCTAAGGGTGGGATGTTTTTAAGGGTTTGTGATTTTGAAGAGGTGAGAGTCACTTGGTACTTCTACCAAGAGTGGGAAGCAATTAGCTTTATAAAATATTTTGGAAAAACTGGAGGTAAGGATATATTGGAAAGTTCTGCCTTGAAAACATAAGGAGATGGTATCATATAGATCTCCATGATCTTTTCAATTGAAGCTAAGAAAACATTTGTTGTTGCAAAGGCATCTTGGATCTTGTTTTGGAAAGCTAGAACATTTGAGAATATGTAAAGTGAGCAAAGACATTGCCTTTTGTTAAATAGCTTTGGCAACTGAGGGAAGGTAGAGAAGTATTTTGACTACTACACAATTAGAAACATAAGCACAAACAAGCAAACAACTACTTCATCACTAAGCAAGAAAAAGTTTTTGTTCCCCCTGATTTTTGCATTCAGGTCAGCTAATCAAGGTTACTAAAAGTGGGGTGTTACAAGATCTAGATCTATAACTCCACCAATCAATCTCTCCTCTAAGTGAGGGGAGCATATTGGGATCTAGGTCTTGAAGACTTTTGTGGTTTTCCTCTTGTGTTCGTCCTCTTCTATTCCCCCAATAGCTTTTATAGCCTTGGTGGAATTTGAAAGTGAAGGACTTGTCATTGCATTAGGTGCATTGGTTTGAGTTCTTCTCGCAGGATTTGGTTGGTGAAATCAAGAATGTTTTTTCTCTTGGGTTGTTAGAGCTCTCTAGTGAAGCCTGTAAACACCCCAAAACTGTAAAATAACCGCTTCTTTACCATCTGCGCAAAAAATGACGCTCTAGTAAAACCCGTAAAAGGTGTGGACCCTTATTTATTTTAAGGGGGCGGTGAATTTCCCCCATCGACCGGTATATACACGGAGCGAGGGGTCGACCCAAGCGTGAACCCTATCCTCCCCTGCGAGTATTGGCACACTGAACTTTCCCCTATTCTCATTCCGCCCTCCGCCGTTCACCTCCGTGGTGACCATCCTTTTTGGCTTGATTTCCCGTCGTGCTGCCCGAAGAAGATAGATCCAGTATTCCGCTTCGTCAGTCGACTACCGCTGTCGAGGTTTGTAGTCGTTCATTCTCCCCCGTGGCTTGAGTCCATAGAATTTGATAGTCATCTTTGATTGATTCAGATGAGTTCATCAATGATGGAGAGAAAGTTGTACTCCTACAACGATGACGATGATTCAAACATCGACGAGCTGCTACACGATGACTACACCGAGCATCTGGCCGTCATCCTCACCATCAAGGAGATCGAGGATAGGCATAAGTTGTTGGACAGACACCATGGATTAGTGCCCGGACGTATTTCTCTCCTACGCAATCGCTGGAAAGGCCACCACTCATTGATGCAAGATTACTTCATTGAGGTACCAACCTATCCCGCTCATCTTTTCTGTAGAAGGTTTCGAATGCAAAGAGATTTTTTCATCAAAATCATAGAGGCTAGCAAAGCCAACAGAACATACTTTCAGCATCCTAGAGACGGCGGCGGAGCGCTTGGGTTTAGCACGTACCAAAAATTCTCCGCGGCCATGCGTGTCTTGCATATGGCGTGGCTGTAGATTATTGCGATGAGTACCTTTGGTGAAGATACAACCATTGAATTTGTTCATAGGTTTGCAAAGCTTGTGATCCGGCTATTCAGTGAGGAGTATCTTCGAGCTCCCAACAAGGAAGATACAAAAAGATTAATGGAGAAGAACCTTGAGAGGGGTTGGCCCGGCATGCTTTGCAGTGTGGATTGTATGCGTTGGAAGTGGAAGAATTGCCCAAAAGCTTGGCAAGGGCAATATTGCAGTAAAAGCCGTGATACAACGATTGTGCTTGAAGTCGTAGCATCTGAAGACCAGTGGATTTGGCATTATTTTTTCATCTTGCTGAGATCACTCAATGACATCAATATCTTACATCGATCCCATCTCTTTGTAAGGCTTTCCAGTGGAGAAGCACTAGCGTGCAATTACAAAGTCATGAAAAATGACTACACGATGGGGTACTATCTAGATGACGGCATATATCGATATTGGGAAACTTTAGTAAAAGCCATTCATGATCCTAAATCAAAGAAAGAAGCTTTCTTTTCTAAGGCACAAGAGGCAGCCCGAAAGGATATTGAGAGAGCTTTTGGTGTTTTGCAAGCTCGGTTTGCAATTATGCGAGGTCCTGCTCGTTATTAGGACATTAAAACCCTCAGGAACATCATGACATGTTGTGTCATTCTTCACAACATGATCATCGAGGACGAGAGAGGGTTAGACTTGGAGTGCTTATATGATAATGTTGGCAACCGAGTGAAGCCACAAACAAACCCAAACTGTCGTCAAGCTTTTGTTGACTCGTATAGGACAATAAACACGAGGGCACCCACTCGTAGCTCCAAAAAGATCTGATCGACCACTACTGGGCGAGGCATGGCCGACAGTGATCAACATATCTTATTTCATTTGTGTATGTGTAACAAAAAACATTCATTTGGCCTATGTTCGAACTATTTGTTTAATATTTGTTTGGAACTATTTATTGTAATTTGATTTTTATAATAATGTACCATGGATGATCAGTTGGTTATTTTTATTGAATCAAGTTTCATATGATTTGGTATGGAAAATACTGAAATGTGTGAAATCCTGGGTTTACCGTTCTGAAACTGTATCAGCGCAGAACGAAGCCCGCAAAATCAACCCGTGAAAGATTCATAGGTCGAGTTTGCAGGCTTTGTTCTGCGCCGCCTCATTTTGAATGGTAAAAAGTGTTTTTCGTGGCCTATATCCGCGTTTTACAGTTCACGAGTTTACAGGGTTTGCTAGAGATTATCTTAGAACCCTAAACGGTTAAGTGGCCTTTTGTGTTGAGTTCTTGGGGCTCAAATTAAGTTGTGGAGCTCTCCCAAAGTTAGTGACCTTGGTGGTGATTCTTGGGAGCCTCCAATTAAGTTGTGGAGATTGTCCCAATCTTGTACAGATTTGGTGACCGTCCTCAAGTGTCCCATAGTGGATCGGGTTCTATGGAGAATAGGGTCAGGCCTTTTGTGGCGTTTGTTGTCTTAGTACCTCCCACCCCTACAAAAAGACGTACTTCCTCTCAAAAGGAAGGAACTTCAGGATACATCGTCATCTCCACGTGCCTTAGTTATCTCTATACCCGAGCTCTTTACTTATGCACTTTACATTGTAATAGCCTTCATGCCTGAATTAATATATTGTTATCACCTTGTTGCTTGTCTTACTTAGCATAAGTTGTTTGTGCACATAGGTGAACCGTAGTATATATATAGGTCTTGTGCTTGACAAAGTAAACACTATTTTTATTCTGCGTTTGTTAAGCCCTTATCATAAAAGTTTAAAACCGCCTATTCACCCCTCTAGGTAGTATCTGTGTCCTTTCAGGAGGTAACCAAATCAAACTAGATACAACTTACCAACCAAATTTTTGGGTTTAGTCCCACATCGATTACATAAGGAGACCAGAAGCGACTTATAAGGCTAAGCATATTCCTCTAACATGCTAGTAATTTAGAGAGAGAGCCCAAAGACTGATGTAAGCCCATATTGGTCTCTGGTTAGGCTGGGTTGGTGGGTGATGGATGTGAAAATAGCCATCTTTCTCCGTGTTTAAATCGTATTTTTAGTCAAACAATTGACCAAGAATCTCTCTAATCTAGCTACTAGTAACTAATTATTGCAAAGATGTGCAATTCTTTGTCTTGAATTGTGTTGTGCATGAAATCACACTTTTAAGAAAAAGTCAGGAGCATTTACTGAAGATTATGACGTTGTCTACTCAGCCAAGCTAACTGAGGTTGAAAAGGAGCCTCAAAAGGTTTAATGACCTGCAGTACGGGCAAGGCCCGCCCGTACCATGTGGAAGCGGCTCTGTTAGGTCAAACACAACAACTTTTGTCAAGACGCCTATATATTTTGAGACTCCAGGTGCCATGCAGAGAGCCCCATATTCTCAGATTGCATCACAACACCACCAAAGGATATCCACCACCATAGTTCGTCCTCTCCATCCTCCATCCACTCCATAGCCATAGCCATTATCTTGTACTTGAGATCTTCTTGTGAATTAGCGACCATTGTAAGAATATTTGATTTTAATCTAAATATTTTGCACAATGTTTTCTATCTTTGATTTTATTGTTATGAGTGAGGGTGAAACCTCGCAGCGATTATGTGCATCTAATTCAGGGGAGTATTGTGTGGTGATTGAATAGAGATTTGTATCTTTGTATTTTTGTCTCTTGTCTCGATCCATGGACTTGTAGGTACTCAAGATCTCAAGGATTGGTAAAAGCTTGAGGTGAGATGAGTGCTGAACGTCGATTTCACGCGAAACTCAGTGATGTCAAGGGGAGTACAATCTCCATTTATGGATCTATTTGGGAGTACCAACAACATCACTTTTTAAGGCTTTGATCTATATTTTACTTAAAATTGTTATAGCCTAGTGCTTCATGCTATAATAGTTGGATCAAAAGACTATTGCTATGCACGTGGCTCGCATGGGATTTAGTATATTTGGATGTATTGTCCACAACCTTATCTTTGTTAAATCATTTGACATGAATGTGTGTATTATTATCTTTATCCCATATGATGCAGCTGCAGGTGAATCTTCAATCCTGACCTATTTTTATCCATTGCAACGACCAACGATTCAAAGTAAACTAGAAAGGTCCGGTAAACATAAGGTTAAACGAACAAACAAGTCTTGTAGACGTGCCTCATTTATTTTCTATTTAGCATTGTTTCCAAAGGTTCGATTAAATCTAGATCTATTAGGGAAAAAGCTACTATAATGCATCCGTAACCGGATCAAAGGTATTAGTGGGCTGAGATGCTCTTGCGGAGGGTCCAAAACGATAACAATTGGTACCAGAGCGAGGTTCATAGGTCACATGAATTGATCTAGAGGAACCGCAAACACTGCAAGGGTGAAGATCGATATTGTCGTTGCAAGTGGTTCCAAGCAATGATGGCTGGTGTGATCTAAGTCAACAACAACATAACAATTGGTGTCTGGATGTCAATCTCGGGTGCACTCATTACGGTCGGTCATGGTTGGTAGGCTGTAAACACTATGTTAAGCGGGCCCATGGTAACCGATGTGTGCGGAAAAGATTTGTTGGGTTTAGTCCCACATCGGTTGTGGAGGAGACGGAAAGCGACTTATAAGACTAGTGTCCCCCTAACAGGGTAGTCTTTTGGAGGAAAAGGGTCTAAAGCCTGATGTATGTTCGTGTTGGTCCCTCATTGGGATGGGTTAATGGGCCAAAATGCTCATGGAGAAGGCCACAACAATAACACAACCTCAACTCAACATATCTTAACTGATACATGCTACCAGACATATGATAAAATCTCTTAACTTGGCTAGGGTTCTCATATATGACGAGAGATAGACATTCTGGGTCCACCGGACTTACCAAATACGACCTAAGTATCACACGCTGTCCCAATGAGCAACTAGCCCCATTTGAGAATTGAAAATGGTGCATATCTACCGTGACCCAAATGAAAAGAATAATACGCTATTTTAACCTAGAATTGTTTCTTGTATACTTGCTTTGATTGTGACATGTATCGATATGATTGACTTATTTTGGATGTGGCCTTGTCACAATATTCGGGCCAGTGACATGACAATAGTACATCGTACCAAGCTATTCACTCTAGAAAAAACAAAATTTGGGTCACACGTTTTTTTATGTTACTCTAGTATAGTAAACTTCAAGAATAGTAAGTTTGTGGCAGCTCTTTCAAAACAACGCATGTGATTTACATGTATCCCTGAACCCAATCAAACTAGTATCTTTCTTTGAAGGCATTGGTGTGAATGTCTTGTAGGTTTGGCAACGCCGTCCATGATAAAGTTTTTGACAAAAGAAGACTATCAATTAAAGCTGATGTAGGTGTTGAAACAACATTAGTGTAACCTTTCAATAATACTTAGCGAACTTGGATGGAGTCTCATCCGGTCGCCGTCGGATAGATACTTTCTCTATGTAGTCATTGTCATAATTGTATGACCTAGGCAGTGAAAACCAAACTTCAAGTTATTGCATTCTCACTTACATGGCGTAGCCCTCCCAATTAACCAAAGTCTTAAACAAAAAACTTGTCACCATCTTGTATCAATGTAGAGCGACTCCGACTAGAGAGGTGATGTTCATACATTTCCCTCCCCACACGAGTATCATAGACCTTTTTTCTTTGTTTCCGAGCACCATCGCAGGAGTATCATAGACCTTGCTTAAAATAGGCTTGTAAAAAACTTAATTTGATTCTTTTGTGAAATTTCCTACTCCCTTCATCTTAAAATATATGTGAAAATTTTGTCTAAATTTAAACGTATCTAGACACTATTTAATATTACATACATCAAAATTTAGAAAAATTTGAGAATCTGTTTTGAGATGGAGGGAGTATAAATTATTGTGAGCAGACTAGGTCTAAGAGACGGAACATTTTATCACTTGTTAAATAACCTTCATAGTGTACAAGATATCCAAAAATCCTTGGCCATATATATTTCGAAGCAATTATTCTGCCCTTCCCCATGTGGATGCGCATATGGCCTTTGTGACGAGAATAATCCACGGCATATACTAGGAGCGAAAGCGATATCGTCTGCAAAAAGGTGCACGTCAAGAAAAAAAAGAAGCAAATATTTAATATTTTCCCTTGGCTTCAGAAAACGTCGAGATAAAATCAAATCAAATAGGAGTACTGTATATTTTTTTTGTTCACAGAACCGGTCCTCTCCCAGAATTTTGCAGTCTATAATAAGCCGAGAAACAGTCTAAACCCATTGACTTTTGATTATCTGCGTTCAGTGATTCCCTCCCTCTGTCTATAACAGTGTGACGTACGCTTCTGAAACAAAAAAGAAAGCGTGACGTACGCTTTCCCCTTCTGCAGCCACCGAGCACATACTAGATCGCAATGGGCAGGCGCATTCACAGCAGACCATCACCGAGACAGACGCCTAGCTGCCTGCCTGTGAGTCGACTGACGAGCAGCAAGCCAGCAGCGACTCACCCATAAACCAGAGAGCGGCCGTCGGCTCGGCGCCCGCCCGCAGGACGCCGCCAAGCGACCCTTTCCAAATTTCCAATTGCCCGGATCCCGCCCTCCCCGGCCGATCTCTCGAGCTTCCCCCCCGCGGCGGCGCGCAATGGGGGCCGCCGCCGAGGACGCCGTCCAGCAGCTCGGCCTCCTCATGGATCAAGGTGCCCCTCTATCCCTCTCTGCTTCAGCTTTGACTCTCTTCTTTTCACGGCTGTTGCGGCGCCCTGACGTTGATCTGTCTGCTCGGTCCGATTCTTTGCTTGCAGTGGAGGCGCCGCTGAGGAGGTCGTTCCAGGTACGGATCTGGGCTTCGTGCGTGCGTGCCCTGTGGGCAAAGCTTGGATCTTGCTGCCCATTCTTTGTAGAATCTCTTAGCCCCCTGTGGCTGCATCATGGCGTAGATTAGCTATTCTAGGTGCCCTGCAGATTTGATCTGATTCAGTGTGGGGGGAGTGACAGTGACCTACTCCTACGTCATTTCTAATGCTTAGGATCTGCCCAATCTAATCCAATGGTTCAAAATGGGCTGTCCGTGTCGATCTCTGAGCTTCTCTCTTGGTTAATGGTTGCTGCCATGGGCTGTTAGGCGGGCGGCGTGTTGGAGAGTGGTGCTTGCTTGATCCATGGCCGAATAGGCGGTGAGTGAAGTTGGTGCATTGTCGATTGCTGATTAGGTCGGGCGGGCGAGGGTATTGTGTAGCTTTAACTCTCTATAATGGCATGGTGTGTACCGTGTAGCGGTTTTGCGTGTTGGATGGAGGTCGGTTACGGCGGTTGCGTGGGTCGACGGTCGTTGCTGGCCTCGTGGATCATGCTGTTTTCGACAACCGATGGACTGGTGGCCATCTTACTGTTTTCAAGTCCATTGGTTTGGAGATGTTTACCAAACATCATTTCCTTTGCCATCTTCTTAGGTCCGCAGCTACCTACCGTATATAGCGTTTCGACTGCTGTGGCGTTATTCCCTTTTTTGACCTCCAAAACTTGTAACCTAAAAAGACACATGTTCGTAAAAAGTAAAGGCGGGGTCATCCAGTTTGTCTTTCTGCTACCAGTTAATGAATTTTTCTCTTAAAGCTAAGAGCAAACATGTTACATGTGCGCTAGATCTTGCATTAATGCGATGCCAACTTATTCTTAGGTGGGATCTGTTAGTTAGTGGAGTGGGAATTGGGATGGGATCATGGCATCAGATTTCAGAATTTATAACAAGTGCAGAATCAGTTCGGTATGTTGCGGCTCCCATAGATGAGGAAACCTACTAGTGCTGCCATCGGGTAAACTCAAACCGGAATCTTGCCGAATTTAACTGAACCATGTCTGATTCTCACCAATCTTGGCTGATTTGCTCTTTTTCGTAAAAAAAAGGCATTTTTATACCGTGTCATTAGGAAAGAAGTCATTTTTAATACCCAAAAGCCAGAACTATTTATTTTCAAACTGGGGTAAAAATAAGAACAGAGCCACTGGGGCTAATGCTATTATCCATCCATATCCAGCCCTCCAAGAACATTACTGTTACTTTAGTTGTACTTGTAACTGCTTCACCAGTAATTAGTAATTGGAAAAGGCGATATAAATATTGATACCTTCTTTCCTTTTCTTCTGTTCACCGAAGGCTCGTCAAATGTTAATAAATTCAGGTGGCCCAACAGAGCAACTCGAGTTATATTCGTTTTGTCGAGTCTTATCTAGCTACTGCCGTAGTGATAGAAGATAACCCCCGGTGAGATAGAAATGACGAGTTACCAAGGCCCCTCCTCCCCTGCAGTACAGTATAATCAATACATCAACCAACAGTCTCGCGGAATAGATAATAAAAAAACCTATAACCAACAGATGCCACTCTCTCTGTAATCAATCCTAACTTAAATTTATGATTAAGCAAATGCACACATGATTTCCACCTTGAAAAGAATGTTTGCTAATCTCGGGTTCTCCACTTTGACAGTATTTGATGTAATATAGTTTGTCATTTGTCTTAATCCTTGATTTGTAAAGTGCTTATTGCTCTTGTATCAAAGAAAATTCTAAAAATATTTGGTTTATTTCAGAATGTGCACCAGGGCCATCCTAGAGAAACAATGTTGCGCTTCCTTAAGGCTAGAGAATGGAACGTTTCTAAGGCTCATAAAATGGTAATCTTTCTCATTTTTCTCATCCAATATAGAAACAAAGAAAGGATATTCTCATGGTTATTGGTTGCTTAATTGGTTATGAATATTGTTTCTGCAGCTTGTTGATTCTTTGAATTGGAGGATTCAAAACGAAATAGATAATGTATTGGAGGTTAGTAATCCTTCTAGATTATACTAATAATTTGATAATAATAATAATCATGTAAAGTACCCATAGCTTACTAAATCTATGCTGATCAGACAACTACAGCAGAAATCTCTTATTCATATATAACATCCAGTTCTTGTTGATTATGTCTCATTCAAGTTTATTTTAATCGCTAATCGCTGTCTATATTGGGCATATACAGAGACCTATATTACCAGTAGATTTATACAGATCAATACGTGGTTCACAACTCATTGGACTCTCAGGATACACCAAGGAGGTATAGCTATCTACTAACACTAGTAATATGTTTATTTGCTTGAGCAAAGCATCTTGCCTTATGATATTCTCTTGCTTGAAGCTGTGATTATTGCAGTTTGACTAAATCTAAGTGCTGCTTAAATCTTTGCCCCTGAAAAAGCATAGAAGCCTGGTAGTCGGGTCGCTAATTCAGTTTAGTTGTAACGTAGAGAATTAAAAGACTTCTAATAATTTGTTTTTTCTCTTGTTGGCAGGGTCTTCCAGTTTTTGGCATTGGTGTTGGTCAGAGCACATATGACAAAGCTTCGGTACTTTCTCGGATCTTTCTATTTATTAAGCAGGCTACAGCAAAATCCACAAAACTGGATAATTTTCGCCTTCTGTTGATGTCTTTTTTAAGTTGATATAACAGGAACATATTTGTTTAACATTTGAACTATATGATCACTATAGTCATATTAAACTATATGATCATTTTTCGCAAAAAAAAGAACTATATGATCATGATCATTGATTTAAATAGTTATATCATACAGCCAAGTTTTGTATCAGCATACGTCCAACTTCTTTTATTGTGATAGTATGTACCTCTTTTATGGTATCAGCTTATACGACCAACTTAAGCTAGTTCTGGATTATTTGTTTTCCCATTTTGACAACTAAAGTAGATCTATTTTCTTTTCAGGTGCACTACTATGTGCAATCTCATATTCAGATTAATGAATACCGTGATCGCATAATTTTGGTAAGTATTGAAATAAATGCTCCAATCTTTTGTGTTGACACATATTCTACTTATGTTTGTTCACATCACATTTAGCCCATGTCGTCAAAAAAGTTTGGGCAGCCTATCACCACCTGTATTAAAGTTCTTGACATGACTGGTTTAAAGTTGTCAGCAATGAGCCAAATGAAGGTACGTATTATATCTTTTTTGTTCTCATTGTTTCTTCTGGAAATGTCTATAGTTAGTTCATACATAAAACGATAATTACTACACACCTTAAAAAATGTTGTCAGTTACTTAGGTTTACCTTAGCCCGTAAGGACTTAAATCTTGAATGTTGACCTATCCACCGTGCAGGTCAGCACAGTTTAGCATTCAAGAAAACTTGCTGAAATGTTAACACTAAACCGAGAGACTAATTTGTTACTTTTTCCATAATCATGTTTCTAATAAAATTGCACAGAGTGCTCATTACCTATGTTGCTTTTGCGTTCTAGAAAGATAGTGTGACATGTATTTCTTTATTATTATGGATTACAGATGTTGAGTTCAATATCAACCGTTGATGATCTTAACTACCCTGAGAAGTCAGAGACGTATTACATAGTTAATGTTCCATATATATTCTCTGCATGTTGGAAGGTACAATGATTTTCCCATAAAAAGTTGTCCCTCGGATTATTAGACCAGTAAACTTTTTAGTGGATGCTGATAGACATTTCATTTGAGCATTCTGGTAGGTCGTGAAGCCCCTATTGCAGGAGAGGACAAAAAAGAAGGTTAAAGTCTTGAGTGGTTGTGGGAGAGATGAGCTTCTACAGGTATTTCTTTTGTTACCTTTTCTGTATCATTGTCTTTGTTTAGATCCTTAATCGCTGAATAATATTGTTACCCTTGCTTAGAAATGTAATTGTCAATAAAGAGTGCTGGAGAACAAAATATGGGCTGTCTTGAGCATTTATTTTTCCTGATTTCCAAAGTACATTGACATGTTTACCTTGCTTTAACCGTGTAGATTATGGACTATTCATCCCTCCCCCATTTCTGCCGACGAGAGGGGTCTGGCTCCTCTAAGCATTTATCTGTGGACGTTGATGATTGCTTCTCCCCCGACCACCCTTTCCACAAAGAGCTCTATAGCCACACCACCGAGCAGTCTTCACACAAGGAGCTCCTCAAGATGGGATCGTTACATGTCAGCATTCCCGAGCCTGACCTAGACGATGCGAAGATCGTCGAGGTCATCGAGGCTGAGTTCCACAAGATGGGCGGGCAGAACGGGTCCACCAATGGGCACAAGGTTTAGTGTGCACCGTCGGTGATGGATGTGAGAGTTGTTGACCTCTGGTGAAATTGGGGATTTTGGTTGGCGATCCCCCAATTGGTTGAGGGAATATAATACTGTAGCAAAGTTCCATCATGCGAACCGAAAAAAAAAAGTGCCGCCAGGGTGGCACCGTAGCTGGGAGAGATGAACCGGACAGTGTACATTAGCATAGCACCGGCATATGTTACGACGAGAGACTATAAGACAACGAGATCCATGGATGTTATTACGAGACACTATATAAGATTATGCACAGTTTTGCACCATGGTGTTGGATCATCTCTATAATATGGGAGTTCTAGATCTGATTTTGATGATTTATTTTTGCAATTTCAACAAAAAAAAAACGAGCTGAGACTTGGGAGGACGAGCAGGGTAGGATTTGGACCTAGGAAGAAGCCGATGCAAGCGCCAAGCAGTGCTGAACGAAGCGAGGTGGGCTCGGGTCCGGTTGCTGAACCACCTTGCTCCACAGGGCTACAGGCGTCTGCCGGCGAGCATGGATCCCGCTCCGGCGCCGATGGTCAAGTCTGATGGCGCGCGCTCTGCGTCAGGATGATGGTCACCGACCACCCGTGCTCATGCATGCTTCCGTCCATGGCAGTTGCATCACCTAAAGAAACCTATTTACATGTACGCACTGTCCCATTCACTAAATTTCTAAGCCAAAAGGAAGCTCTAGTAAGACTAACAGAGAGGAGAAACCAAATACTATCCTTGAAGAATTCTACATCTAAAATCACTTACGTGCCAAATATAAATATAAAAAAACGAAATATGTTTGTTGTGGTCGTCAACTTCAAAACTACCTATGGAGTATAGTATACAGGGAACATGAAAGGTTGACTAAATAGAATTATACCCCATTCGTCTTAAAATAGATGTCGCGAATTTATCTAAATTTGATGTATCTATAATATTTAGAACATCTAAATTTAAAGAAATTGGTGACATCTATTTTGAGACGAGGGTGTACATATCACTTAAGACAAAAATACATAAGTCACTGGAACTGGTACATAGCTCCTACCGGCATTTGGGGCTCTTTTTCCAAATAAAAATTGAAAGTGTAAGCTGCTGCCGACTTGAGTTGTCCATTGAAGGGTATCAGCTTCACTCTCCAATCATCGTATGTCAACTCACTAAGGTGTTCGCATTTACTTTTTTTTACTATGCAGAGTTTATATGTACATAAAAAAGTATGAAAATAGCAGACGTGAACTGAAAACATTCGTACGGTGGCTTCATGCAACAAATAACACACCATCTCTTTATTTTTTTTCCGAGAATCACCGTCTCTTAATTGCTGTCAGCTCAGCAAAATCAGCAGCTCATCCTTGTCAACACACAGCAAAAAACCAAGACCGACAGTAGCTAGCTAGAGCTATGGAGGAACATCACCGACCGGACGCCGAGGGGCCGTTATTATCTGCAGTTGCCACCAAGCCGGACGCCGCGTCTTCATCGACGACTCGCAACAAGTACCCCTTCTGATGAGCTGTGCTCGCCTCCATGACCTCCGTCCTCATTCGGTACAGTGAGCACACAGGACACGTACACATTCGCAATTACCTCCAGCTGCGAGCATACCTCCAGCTGCGGCTCGGGCTGGACCTCGACATGTGCATCCTCGCTTACTCGGTGGTCGTTTCCGTGACCGCAACCGAGATGTGCCATTCATGTTATTTTCTTTCACACATCTCTCATAATTCTGCACCATGCGTGCAAGCCCAAGATATCGTCCAATTATAACCATGTACCACACTCGTCTCCTTCATATGGCTTGCCCTGGCTAAAAAAGAAATAAAAGAGTAACCTGAGAGGCCATTCCGGCTGATACACATTACCGATCCAATCTAACTCGGTTGATTTGAAGGACTGTTCAAAGAAAAAATGATTTCAAGGATGTCACCTAGGCGTATGTTGTGTCAAAGACCGCGCCACAGCGACAAAGCAAGAAGAGCCATGTTGCATGCAGCACAGTGTGCGCGAGCTAGCTATGTACATGGAGGAATAAAAATTATGGAACCTGATCCACAACCTGATTAGTAACAGGGACTGTTTCCAAGCCAGGCAAGCAACGTGCTCTTGTTTCTCAATGTGAATCATCTGGTCTCCTTGCGACAGTTCCTGCACGTTACTAATTCGAGCAGCCGATCGAGCAGGGCCTCAACAAATCGAAAAACTTTTCCCACACCTCGATGGCGGCAAGAGGGCAGGAGTCGTTGTGTCCGCAGCGTCGTTGTGCGTGACGAGACGTTCGCGCCAGAGTAGGCGACCGAGAAAGAAACTGTCCAGAGGCAAACTCTATCCTTTGCTGTGTAACCAGAGACATATACGTATACATCATATGTCTCGTTCCATACCCGAGTGCTGTGCTTTGAGATTAGGAGCACCCGACGTCCGGAGAGAGTCCATCGGTTTGCATGCACTCTCGCGCACATATGTCCGTGCGTTGCACCGGGTTGTACCGGATACCTTGCCCTGTAGTCGTAATCACATGTATGATATGTTTTCAATTAGTTTTTTTTCCTCAATGATTCAACTACATGCAATTTACACTATGCCATAATATGCATAACATCTTACGTACTAATATCTACTAAGCTATAGTAAACATTTCTTGTCTTTATTAACCATGTTGTTAACTTGAAAAATAACTTCTCACTCTTTTTATGATGTAGCTGGAGACATGGATGTTAGTTACCATTCCCAAATGGGTCCTTTAAGATATTGTTTAATAAAGTTCTCGCTCCGTCGCATGCTCCTTTCTCCTCCCATGTATACCTGGGCAGGTGTCGGGCCAAGCCGAAAAAAAGCTCGACGCTAAAAATCTAGTCCTGAGCCCAGCCTAGCCAAAAAGCCCGATCAGCCGGCCCTTTCTAAAAAGGGATGAATTGCTAAGCCTCTTCGGTTCTATTCTCTCTGTGCATGATCGAGTTCGTGGCGAGCTGTTGTCGCAATTGCTACACAGTTACTTTATCCGCGGCAATATTTTCTCTCTGATTCCAATTTCTACCCCATCTTTGTAACCGTGGATGCTCAACATCATTCCTCTCGTGTGCACCGCGGTGGGGTGCGGACTGTGCAACTTCCTCCTTTAATTCTGCACCATGCAAGCTCCTCGTTGCCTCTTTTTGCACGTCCATTTGATTCCTCGTTGCCTATTTTGCATGTCCATTTGATTCCGTTTAATTAGGAGTGGCTCTCTCTCCCATGACCAGGCATCCCCCTTCTTACAGATTTTATCAATCAATCAAAGGTGTTGCTGCTTATGTGATTTCCCGACATGGCTTGCTGATTCTAGGAAACTTTTTTTTTGAGGGAAGTCACCAAATCATCAAACCACCGTGTGATCTCTAAACAGAGCACGATTCTAGGAAACTTGAGAACACATATAAACCGGTAGGACTGGGTGTAAGTCAGCGAGGTGGGACTATTGAACAGAAACTGCGTGGCCTGCCTCTCGGGTGTTTTAAGCATAAAAAGCGTGGCAGCTTGGCTCTGGAGTTGGACTATTCCGTGATGATGGGCCCAACAGAATTAACGTATTATTAGTAATATACTTTTCGCTATGCCCATGGGCCAGCTTGCATGCAGGGTCGCGAGCACCAGACCCTGCTCCGTCGGTCTCATCCATCCGAAAGAAAAAAAAACCGTATTTGACTTATGGATCGTACAGTGGGTAATTTTCTCGAGTTAAGAGGGGTAAAATCGTCCAAAAAAGTGTTGGACCGGAAGAAACAATCTGTCCTTTATTATTAGATACTAGCAAACAACCCGTGCGTTGCACCGGAAGACAAAACTTTTTCGATAGAAAAATAAAGATCAGACACAATTGAGAAGTAAATTAGATGGCTATTTTATCAAAAGTAGAAGATCATTCGCTGGAGATAGCTAATAACGCTCTTTTTTATTATTTCAAACCATGGTCTGCCCCCTCACTTCCATTTATAATTATTCAAAGCATGCCACAAATCCCATTTAGGCAACTCCCTCACTTCCAATTATAATTATTCAAAGCATGCCACAAATCCTATTTAGGCAACTTGCCACTTAGACGGAAAATCTCATCTTTAATCACGTTTTAGCCAACTTTTACTTAGACTTTAATCATGCCCATGTTCCTTCGTTTAATCAGGGAGCTGCTTGTTGTTCCTGATTTGGCTTGGCAACCTTTTTGCATGTCAACCATCCCGTCAATCTCGATGGCCCAAGTCAGCGATTCCTTTCTGATCATTTGACGTCAATCTCTCGAGTGATTGCTGTTTCCGAGTTGCTTTGTTGATTTCCAGGAAGCTTGTCAGTATATGAACCGGTAGAACTTGGTGAAAATAACCGAGGTGGGACTATTCAGCCCGCCAGAACACGCACTCCACCACGCACGTAGCCAAACACACAACACACGCACGTTGCGGTTGGGCCACAAACGCAACCAGACCGCACCCGACACGCGACACGACCCCGCGGGCACACGATGGACACACGCCTCCTACATCGATCCCCACCTTCATGTCTCGTCCTCACCAACCCCCGCGCCGTCGCTTCTCTCCCTGGAGCTCCTTCCTCCTCGTTCCTCTCCCGAGCGGGCCGCCTCCCTTGAGCCTGGCTCGCGCCGCCCGTCGCTCTTCCCCATCTCAAGCCCGGAGCACCGCCGCTTCCCCGTCGCCGCCGCAAACTCTGCAAGACGACGCCGCCGGCCCTCTTTTCGAGCGCACCGCCCTGCGCCATTGCCGCTTCCCCATCTCACCCAAATCTGCATGCAAGCAAAAGGAAAAAATCTCGAGCGCTCATCCCCTTTGGTTTACACCAGGTCCTGGCTATGGATAGGAGTAATAATAATAATACAATAAAGAAAGGATAATCTGCGTCGCAAAAAAAAGAATAATCTGGACATGCCCCGTTCTTGCGATGTAGCCTAGGCTGGTCCCAAAAAAATCCCCCCTTTCTCACTGCTGCTCAGATCCAGCGAGAGCGAGTGATTACCAGAAGAAATTATAGCGAGCTTGTCCACAGCCGGCCGCTGCGATGAGATCGACTCGAGCAATGCGTTTGCGGCACCGCGACATCAAGGCCTGGAAGCTCCGCGTGTACGACTGCCACATCCGACCTCGGCCGTGTATACATTGACGGCAACGGCAAGCTGGTGACGCCGGTTGGCCACGAGCACGTCCGCCTCCCGCTGGCCCATAGATCAAGCTCCACCTCGGCACCTGGTTCCTGCAATGCTCCGGCCGCTCGTCACTCTCGCCCGAAAAAGGGATTTGGATCCTGACGGTAGCCTCGTGGACTCATGGACCTAGAAAGGAGCAGGAGGGCAGGAGGGTAGAGAGGGCAAGAGGGAGCGCAACGACTGTATCTATATTACCGGGCCATGGCGTTGTGGGTGGTGGTGTCCAGGCCGAAGAGGTGTAGAACGCGAGCGAGGAGTCCGGTGGCGACCTCTTTTCCTCTGTCTCGCGCGAGGAAGCGGCGGAAGCGGAGCGAAGAGGAAGTTGACTAAGCGGTGGCAGTGCCTGTAAATACCACCGAACTACAGGGGCAATTCTATATGACGGACGGTGGACAGAAACTCTGCGTATTTTTTCTTTTTCACTTACCGGTGGCATTAGTGGGTAATTTATTTTTTGGTCAAAGGGTAAAGTCACGTATTTTTCTTTTTCACTTACCGGTGGTATTGGTGGGTAATTTATTTTTTAATCAAAGGGTAAAGTCGTCCAAAAAAGTGTAGGTACTACAAGAAACACTCCTTCCTTTATTATTAGGTATAGATAGATACATCGTCAATCGAACAAGCCTCGGCGGATCATCTACCCAAACATTCGGGAGTGATTCCATCTCTCTCAATAACAAATCAGCCACACAACTAGCTTCCCTATCACAATAACTAAACTCACGGATCAAAAAAGTAGAAGCTTGGACATAAATGTCATCGAATAGAGCCGCTGCAACAGTAGATGGGAAGATTCCCATTTGTAGCGCTTCGACCACCTGCAAGCAATCTGACTAGATAACAATTTTGGAGCATCCTATCTGATTTGCCAACACGATGCCTCTTGATATAGCTTTAGCCTCCAGAGAGTTCTTCATATACCTCCACGCAACAAAATCCTCCGTACCGTTTGTAGGTTGTCGTATGGCTAGGATTCTATTAGCATCGATAGACAGTAAGTTTCCCCTTATCAATTCTTCGTCCCAATATCCGATGGTTGGGTTAATGAGTTTATCCACCTTTGAAAGAATAGTGTTTCTCCTTCTGGAAATAACCAAGCCACCAGGACTATTTGGAATCCACGCGTCAGACAAAATATCAATTTGGGATCCATCTCCTACTCTCCATATGCACTCTCCATTGAAAGTCTGTATGCCCGCCCACTCTTTATCTTTGCTTTAAATAGTTTTTCATCCGGATAGTATTTTGCATGAAGAACACATGACCATAAAGAATCAGGATCTCTCAAGAGTCTCCAAACCTGTTTAGCCAACATAACCAAAATAAAATCGTGTAGATCTCTGAAACTAAGACCACCTCTCTTCTTTGGAATACATATCTTTCACTATGCGCACCAATGCATCTTCTTATTGTTAGCATCATCACACCGCTAGAATTGTAATATTGCATCCATTATTCCACTGCATATGTTTTTTAGAATTTTGAATACAAACATCGCAAACACTGATATAGCTTGTGCTACTGTCTTAAGAAGAGCCTCCTTTCCACCAAAGTTAATATGACATAGTCGAGAATACCAAATATTAGACTTATTATTATTGCAAACATAATTAATAATTTTAGTACATGAGTCTGACAAAGATAGGCGAAACAGACTTTCACACTCATAATATTTTCCAACAAATTATACATAATTAGAGATTACAACTTTATTGGACTCAAACATCAACTTAAAACCATCTTAACATAAAAGCGACCCGCTGACGAGATTCTTGTTGATGGGGAATATGTTGCACATTGTTCCGCTATACGGTCTTTCCTGAAGTAAACTTTAGATTTACCGTACAAACACCATGAACAGAAGAACGTGCCATTTCCATCAGCACGAAAGAAGTCCTTGAGGCTTGATAAGAAGAAAATATGGAAATATCATAACATACATGTGTATTAGCGCTTGTGTCTATCCACCATTCAGGAGAATGACATACTGAAAGGATAGTACGTAAAATACCGTACCCGTCGTCCTTCATTAGTATTGGTAATAACAATATTAGCGGTCTTGCCGTTGTTCCCATGTTGATGCTTGTCAAAACGATTAGGACAGCTGGGATCCTAATAATCGGGATCACCACACGTGGCAAAAGACTTTCTTCTTCTTATTTTTGTTCTTAAAGTTGGTTGAGTGCATGGCCTTATTCTTCTCATCAAACTTTCCTTTGCATTTAGATTTGTTCTTATTCATGAACTTGTGGGGTGGAAAGTTTTCTTCTGTACCAAGTTGGCACTTGAACTGCTCAAGTTTTTTGGCAAATGATTGTATCTCATGAGCTTGCTCAACGACAGAGCACCCATCAACCATCTTGTAGTCATATAGAATTGTTCCATGGCATACAACTCAGTGACAGCGTCCGAGATCCCAAACTTAGCCTCGTGCGCATCCCACGCGTCCTTGCCATTATCAAATGACATGTATGGATCAACAATGTTGTCCCTAAAAACACTGAAAAGAGCCGCCATAAATATGGCGACTTTCTTAAAGACCGCTTTCTCAGCAGCAGAAATATGTCCTTCAGATTGCCAGGAGTGACGTTATAGCAGTTTAGGTTTTCAAACCAGAGAACTGCTCTCGTGCGCCATCTATTATAGTGCATACCATCAAAAGGAGATGGTCTTGTAGCCGCGGCTACACCAGGGGAATTCAGTTGACTATAATCATGTTTTTTGATTGTTGAAAATATAAGCAATAATCCATATGATTTGATCCGAATAAATAATTGATAAAGCATGATACAAATAGCAATTAAATAGATCACGCAAACTAATAGAGTAGATTTATGTTTACAAAATAATTGATAAAGCATGATAATACAACCAGTAGAATTCAGTTACCTACATAATTTTGGTCTACATCCTCAACGGAGTATAAAACAGAAAGGGGGAGTACACGGCTACATGGATTCGATGAATTTGGATATTATTAAATTAAAATTGGACTTGACATGGATTGGACCATGCATGCTAGATTGGACCTTCTTGTCATTTTCGTTTTATATTTGGACTGCAATCCAGTTCCAGATTTGGTCCGAGAAAATATGAATTATGATGATTTGTGTTTGCAATTTCAACCAAAAAAATAGCAGCGAGGAATGGACGAGTAGGGTAGGATTGGACCAAGAAAGGAAGAGGCAGATGCTAGCATCGGCAAGCGAACCAATGCCGCTTTGGCCCTGCTGGGTGATGACCCACAAGTATAGGGGGTGTATCGTAGTATTTTCGAGGGAAGTGAAACCCAATTTATTGATTCGACACAAGGGAAGCCAAAGAATATTTATAAGCCTTAACAACTGAGTTGTCAATTCAGTTGCACCTGGAAACAATCTTGCTCACAACAGTTTATCAGTAGCAATAGTTTTATAGTAGGAATAGTAAAGTAACAGCCGTAGTAAAGCAAAGACAATAGTAACAAAAGCAGTAAACAGTGGGATTCGAGTGTGGTAGGCATAGAGATGGATGGACGGGCATTGTAGTGGATAAAACCAAGCATGGAGCATCAAGAATTATAGATACATTTGCAATGTATCAACATCCCCAAGCTTAACTCCTGCTCGTCCTCGAGTAGGTAAGTGATAAAAAGAAAGAATAATTTTTGAGGTGACATGCACCATCATAAACTTGATCAAAGCATTTGTAAAACATTCAAAACTAGGATCATAGTACTTCAATCATAACATGAAAGACAAAGTTCTAGCAATAAGACAAAGAAACTACGATGCAACATGAATAGGCACAAACAAAAGATTCATGAATAACAATGCTTTGCAAGACGTTTGTTTGTTTCACATAAAGAAAACATAGCATAATAGTATTCAGCTTGTCCCTCAATAGAGTAGCAAATATAAATGCATAGGACACCTTCAAAGTTTACAAGAGTGACTAGATACAAATAGTTTAAAACAAGCAATATCAAGGTATGCATCAATCAACAAGTCTTGGGACAATGCACATAGAACTAAGAATGGCCACTATGCTCTCAAAAAAGTGCTCATAGAATGTGTGGAGACTCAACAAGGAAATAAAAAAAAGGTTTTGAAAAGTTTGAAAGGCTTCCAAATGCTGAAAGTATGGTACTCGTTAGCTTTGAGCTCGCATTGCCCTTATCATAGGCATCTTTAATGTGGCTAAGGTGAAAGTGACACAACTAAGAGGATATGCTTGACAAGTTATAAATCGAAGTCTCATGC
This sequence comes from Avena sativa, assembly GCA_916181665.1. Taxonomy (NCBI): domain Eukaryota; kingdom Viridiplantae; phylum Streptophyta; class Magnoliopsida; order Poales; family Poaceae; genus Avena; species Avena sativa. The sequence continues at coordinate 230,985,913 of OV702291.1, forward strand.
CCCTTACTTACAAAGACCGATCCTCATGCTACTCAACTTCAGTCACGAGTAAGCTCTTGTCATTGTAAGTATATACATATCATAGAGAACCGCCAACGGGGTACCCCTTGCACATGATACAGGAGCTATCCCATAATCAAAATGACAAGGCAAGCAGACAATGAGCATCTCAACGATCTTTTTATTTACTATGTGCATAGATTTTTATTGATGATGCTTTATAGAATGCTCATTACGGTTATGCTGCAAGTTTCCACCATGATTAGGCATGGCTTAGGCTAGTGGCCCAGGCGTTTCTCTAACAGACATACAAACTCCATGATCTTACAAGTTCCACTTTTATTTCACACCGCCGGGATCCATAAGTAAAAGAACATGATATCAACGAGGTACTAAGTACCTATGAAGCGTTGAAAGCGGTCCCCATGATACATGGTTCTGCTAACTTCAACTCATAAAGCGCAAGCATATACGCAACAAAGAAGGACGCAATGGTTCAGGTTTATTAAGTGCAAGAAAATAAAGTGTGCCATCAAGTTCGTGAGAGCTTTACTAACTAACTTCCTCATAACAAGCAAATATTTTATTCGGAAGAAAACAAGGCATATTGAATATGCACGAAAGTAGCAAATGATGCTAATAGGTAGGTATGGTGGACACTTTGGCAATATTTGGTTTAAGGGAGTTGGAAACATGAGTAAAACGCTCAGTGTAAGTGAAGGCTAGCAATAGTAAGGGAGCGACAAACGAGAGAGCAATAATGGCCATAATCATGCAGAGCGACAAAACATCATTGATCAAAGCATAAGGTGATACTACAAGTTGAAAACTAAAGGATCATAAAGGCTTAAGGTGACTTGAGATAGTCATAACATGGTGTGAGCATGAGCCAAGTCAACCCAAATAAAGCATCAAAGGAGAATACCACTATACTATGCTTTAATATGCTAAAACAACGCATGATTCATCTAAGGCACATTAAGCAATCTCAATTGTTTATAACAAGTCATGATACAACAAAGAATACTAAGCATAAAGCCAAAACAATATCAAGCATGGCATGAGAAAGCATAGGCCACAGTCAAAAACAAGCTCTTTTTACCACTTAAGCTTCCTACTCTTTTCCAATCCAAACCAAACTATTTGAATACCAATGTATGAAAGAGGAGGTCCAACCAATTTATTCAGCAAACTAAGCAAACCACGCAAACTAAAAACCAAAACAAAAATGAAAAAGAAGACGCTCGAAGAACAACACAACTGTGCATGAAACAATAAAAATGAAGCGTTTGGAAGAAACCTGGGATTTTTATTGATGAAGAGGGGGATGCCTTGGGCATCCCCAAGCTTTGATGCTTGTACTTCTTGGATGTTTCTTGGGGTGACACGCGTGGCATCCCCAAGCTTGATCTTTAGTCCATCCTTCATCTCATTACTCATTCCTTCCATACACCTGAAAATTTTCCTTCATATAAAACTTCACACAATCTTTATTAGCAACATTAGTGCACTCAAGATAATAAGTCTTAAGGTTCAGTTCCAACACCAATGAACTCCCATTATAACACTATCTACTGAAGCACTTCCCTCAAAAAGCTCAATTCCCCAAAATAACTCAAAAAGGAACCAACAAGAAGCAAATGCAGAAAATGGCAGAAATCTGTCAAAACAGACCAGCAGGTAAAGACGAATGTTTTCGAAGACCTTCTGTTGCTCAAATCAAAACATGTTGAACTTAGATAACAACCTGGGGAAGAAGCACAAAAATTCACGCCTCAAAAGGACGTACAGAGATTTTACACGAATTTTTACGGTGAAGCACAAAAATCTGTTTCGGGACAGCAACTTTCCTAATCATTACTTCTCTCTCATTAGAGGTTACTCTTGGCACAAAAAGCAAATAAAAAGGATAAGGAGCGGTTATTACTGAAGTAGTAACTTCCAAGACTCATCTAAAACTTTTGGGTTATCTCCCAATAAGTACTTTTCTTTAACGCCTTTAAGTTAGGCAAAAACAAAAACTAAAAATGGATAAAATAGAAGTAAGCGGAGATAATCATGGTGAAAACATTGTTTTGTTCAATGAAATCCTTTTGTTAACAAGTTTGATCAGGTATTGTTACCAAAACAATTTCATATGATACAAAACTTTGTATTCCACTAATGATTATGTTACCTCAACCTTGATAGCAATAGTCCCAATCATAATAGTTTCAATTTTTTCTCTTGGTATGGGACAATATATTTCTCCAACTTGAATGCCCTCAACATGTTCAATTGAATTCAAAACCATAAGTCTATCAATCTTCTTGGGGAAATAGATAGTATGTTCCTTGTCATTGACATTGAAGGTCACCTTCCCTTGATTACAACTAATAACAGCTCCTGCAGTATTTAAGAAAAGGTCTCCCAAGAATAGTAGGCATATTATCATCTCCAAGCATAAAAGTTTGAGAGGATGCTCTCATAATAAATATGAGTTGAAGTAAAAGATAGAATCAAAAAGCAAATTCAAAACATATTTTAGTCTAACCCACTTCCTATGCATAGGAATCGTGTATGCAAATAAATCGTGTATAGGAAGATAAAACAAGAGTAACTTCAAAACTTTCAACACATAGAGAGGTGTTTCAATACCATGAAAACTTCCACAACCATATTTTCCTCTATCTTAATAATTTTTAGTAGCCTCATGAAGAAACTCAACAATATAAGTATATAACTATCACATAAATCATGCTTTTCATGATCTACAAGCACTAGAGCTTTATTATAAACACTTTCAAAAGAATCCTCAGGAACATAACATTCATCCTCCTTTAGTAAGCATGGAGGACAATCAAATAATGTAAGGGATAAATAGTTACTCTCATTAGAAGGTAGGCATGGGTAGCTAATCCATTCTTCCTCCTTTTGTTCATCACTCTCCTCCTCTTTTTCATCTAATGAGATTTCAGGTTCATCAATTTCTTCTTCCATAGGATCCTGCAAGGCATTAGTCTCTTCCATTTGTGGAAAGCATCTAAAATATTCAAGAATATAGCCATTTTCATCCTTGTAATTATAAAAGCAAACTTTAAGTATACCATAAACCTCATATTTGTAAGGTGAATCATCAATACTTTCAAGCAAACTAGCAAGTTCAAAAGCACCCATCCAAGCAATAAATTCTTCAATTTGTTCCGCATCATAAAAGTCATAAATTCCTTTAGCATAGTAAGATATGGTATCATTATCATTATACTCACATTGAAAAGGGAGGTGTTTATACCTCTTTCTGCAACAAGACTCATCACAGCAATAAGTAACATTATAAGTAGAGCACACGTTTCTAGCAATGGTATACAATCTATCAATTTGTTCCCATAAGTGTTTCCCTTTTTGTGACAAGCGGTGTTTCTTATAATAATATTTTTGATCTTCCGTGAACCCACCTTGCCAATAAGCTTCAGTTTCAAAGAAACCAACCATTCACAACAAGCATGACAAAGCAAGACAATAACAGACCAACGAAAATAACAACTAGAGTAGGAACTATTTTTTTTGTATTTTTGATAAAGAAACAAGCAAACAAGGAGAAAATAAACTTAGTTTGAACAATAGTGAATCCAAGTGGACTTGATAAATAAAGCTATGCTCCCCGGCAACGGCGCCAGAAAATAGTATTGATGACCCACAAGTATAGGGGGTGTATCGCAGTATTTTCGAGGGAAGTGAAACCCAATTTATTGATTCGACACAAGGGGTGCCAAAGAATATTTATAAGCCTTAACAACTGAGTTGTCAATTCAGCTGCACCTAGAAACAATCTTGCTCACAGCAGTTTATCAGTAGCAACAGTTTTGTAGTAGGAATAGTAAAGTAACAGCAGTAGTAAAGCAAAGACAGTAGTAACAAAAGCAGTAAACAGTGGGATTCGAGTGCGGTAGGCATAGGGATGGATGGACGGGCGTTGCATGGACAAGACAATTCACATAGCAATCAGAACATAGGGCAATTGTAGATAAATAAGATAAATCATCCAAGTACTAGACAATCCTAGGCATGTGTTCCATATATAGTCATACGTGCTCGCAATGAGAACTTGCACAATATCTTTTGTCCTGCCAGCCCGTTTGCAGCGGGGCCTCTAGGGAAATACTGGCAATTAAGGTGCTCCTTTTAATAGAGCACCAGAGCAAAGCATTAACACTCTGTGAACACATGTGATCCTCACATCAAAGTCATTCCCTTCCGGTTATCCCGATTTCTGTCACTTCGGGGCCATAGGTTCCGGACAACAACGTGTGTATATAACTTGTAGATAAGACCAAAAACAATACTATCATAATGAATCAATAACATGTTCAGATCTGAAATCATGGCACTCGGGCCCTAGTGACAAGCATTAAGCACAACAAGTTGCAACAAAGTCATAAAGCACTAATAGAAGATACTAGGCACCATGCCCTAACAATTTGATGTCATTACATGAACGATCTCATCCAATCCCTACCATCCCCATAGCCTACAGCGGGGGATTACTCACTCATAGATGTGGGAAACATGGATGGTCGATGGAGATGATGGTGGAGATCGATGGAGATGGCTTCGGGGGCACTTCCCCGTCCCGGCAGGGTGCCAGAACAGAGACTTTCTGTCCCCCGAATCTCCCCCTTTGGTGGTGGCGGCGCTGCGGAACTTTTTCTGGAAAAACGTCGACCCCCCCGGAGTTTTTAGGTTAGAAGGCTTCTTATAGGCGAAGAGGGAGACCGAGGGGGTGCCTGGGGCCACCACACCATGCCCTGGCGTGGCCAGGCCCAGCCCACGCCTGGGGGTGGTGTGGCCAGCCCTTGGCCCTCCTCCGTCTCGTATTCTGGCTCCTGGAGTTTTCTGGAAAAATAGGCACTTTGGCTTTTGTCCCGTCCAATTCCGAGAATATTCATTTTCTGATTTTCCTGGAACCAAAAACAACAGAAAACAGGCAGCTGGCACTGTGGCTCTTGTTAATAGGTTAGTCCAAGAAATCATATGAAAAGTACTCTAAAGTGTGGACAAAACACAAGAAAGTGGATAAAACCAAGCATGGAGCATCAAAAAATATAGATACATTTGCAATGTATCGGTAGGCTCACGTCCACTTAGAGCATCTCCACCGGCGCCCCTAGTAGTCCTATTAAAGGCGGGACCCAAAAAACGCCCTCCACTAGCGCTTCCCATGCGATGTTGGCGCCAATTCGGTCTAATACAATAGCCGGCAAACCCACGCCTGCCCAACACACGAGGCCTCTCGTGGGCGCACCGGCACGGGAAGCCACGTCGGATTTCATCCAATTTCGCATGTGGACCCCGCCTGGTAGCCTCACACATAAACCCCTACATATAGCCATTTCACCCAAAATTTTAGAATCCCATTTATTTCTCCAACGGCGTCAATTCCATTCCCGCCCGCCACTCCAGTTCGCGCCCAGAGCATGCCCTCCCTCTCGCCGCCGCCATGCCACCAAAGAAGAAGGCGATGGGACCGTCGAAATCATGCAAGCCGGTGGTCAAGGTGATGCCGCCGACCATGAGCGACGAGTCCTGGGAGGCGTAGCGCGCACGTTGCATGGTCTTGACAGCGAATCGGAAGCGTCGTCGGCAAGATCGGGAGGCGATGGACGCGGAGGCTGCCACCGCATCTTGATCCCCTTCCTAAGCATCGACGGCTTCAGAATCTCGCCGAGAAGCACTGTCGTCGGTGGATTTTCAAGCCAGACCTCCGCCCCATTCTACGAAGAGATGTATAAATCCACGCCGCTCTCGCAGATGAGTTTCGAGGAAGGCGGCAACGGTGTCACCGGCGGTCCTATCCCCCATGAAAGGCGGTTTTGGTTTCAATCTCAATGCAGCCTTCTCTGAATCGCCGACCATGCTTCGTGCCGCCCACGTGACGGGTGGCACCGGCCTTCCCTATAGCCTGTTCACCGGCGACACCGGTAGCCAGAGCGTCCCCAACCCGTTCGAGCAAATGATCGACCATACCTATGCCTACACCACCGAGGTATATCTCCACTGCTACCAAGTGTTTTGCTTCAATTCTTGCCTGTGCCGGTGGCCCATGGGTCACGCCGGCCATCTGTTCGACCAAATGTACTGTTGTGATCAAACGTAGGGCCGTGCCGGCAAGGTGTTTGATGGAATGCTATCGTGTGTACAGACCATGGGAGGCGGCTGCGGTGACCCAGCATACCACTACATATATAGTACACTATAGTCGTTGACATGACACCCACAGAACATCGTTCCGTAAATATCACATCCCTCAGAGTGCTACAACATAAACATTGCGGGTCCAAATTACAAACATACACACTTCATTATTATTACAATACCATAAGTTCGAGACTTCAAAAGGTTCAAACTTGCAAACCAAATAACTTATCTCATAAGTTTAGCGGAAGAACGAAAAACACAACGGTAGGTAAGACGTGAGCTCAACAACTTATTCTATAGAGTTCACGCTGCTTGGCTCAACCTAGGTAACTAGAGTATGGCCTAACAACTACTCTGACTCGTTGTCTTCAGCTCCATATTGTATCCCGTAGTCCACTCATTCGATTCCACTGGATAGGTACGACTCTTCATAGTAGACGTTCTTCTGGACCTCCGTAGCATACACCTGGTCATCCTTCTGGCCCTCAAAGTCTAGCAAGGGGTTCAAAGGAAAGGGTGAGTAACAACGTTACCCAGCAAGTTCACTATATGCAAGGTGGGAAGTTTGATGCTCTATCTACCACCTCGGACGATACATCATTGGTACTATGCAGGTTTGGTAAACATTTCTTCAAAGATTGATTTTAATTATCAAAACTATGCCCATCAACCTTCATAGGTTGACCAGAACTTCATGGAGTTCCTTTCCTGCCGCGTTTGTAGCTCCTTCCCGGAACAGGGAGTAACATGTCACAATTCTTACACTCTGCAGAGGCGCGTTGCTTTACCCATAAGAGACCAACTCCTTGTTGCACAACCAGACATACTTTCTCGTCCACAATTCCATGATGTGGGGCCCAATAGATGATCTAAGCCAATCACTGCCCCCTTCGCAACCCCGCATGTCCCCTTGGTGTACGCCATGCCCACATCTTGAATTACGGTAATGGTTAGTACAGACTGTCAGATGCCAGAACTATCATGGGACGTTGAGGGCTCCCACCCATATGCTGCATATCCTCTACGAATTACCAAAAAATGCACGCTATGAGGATAACAGCCACGACCTGGCCATCCAGATGCATGCGAGAGGAAGAAGATACAGCTGACTTCTCTGTCCCATTCCAAATCTTATGGTTAACGCGTAATATACGACGGTAGAATCACTGATGTCATGGGTTATTAGGTCCTAGATGTTTTGCAATTGGAATCTTAGATTCCCCTGCAATTCTTAGTATTTATCATCACTTAGGATGATAATAGCATTTCATTTGTTTGAGAAAATACTTATTTTGTGTTTCCTTTAGAACATAGGTGATACCACACAATTTTCAAATATTTTCATAAAGACTCTTCAAAGGACATGAGCAAGTTGTGAACTTGCCTTGTGACTGCAAGGTAGTGAAGTCGGATGCTTCCACCTGACCTTGAGCTCCGGTTTCTACAGAAAACCATTATTGCCCGGTAAGGACAATATTTAAAGAAGCAATATGCAATGCATAGTAATGTCATGCAATGGTTGATTATTTGCTTATTTGTGTGTTTTACCCTCTTGGTAAAAGTTTGCTATTTTCTTTAATTAAAGAAAAGTATTACTTAAAGTCTTTAAAATCTTCATAAATATTATATTTAGTATTTTTATAATGATTAGTATTATTTTAAGAGTTGAAAATTGGGTTTATTTAAATTTTATGTGTTTGGTATATTTTTATAAAATTCCAAAGGAATATATACCTTAATAATATTAATTTTAAATTTAATTACCTAAAATTCCATTTGTTATTTTTCTTAAATAGAGGACATTTTTATGAGTCCATTGATATTTTATTTATATTTTTAGGATTTTTATTTTATTTCTTAGAATTACTTAAGTCCTAGGGGTATTTTGGTCATTTGACAATTTAATTGGGTTTTTTCCTTTTCAACTAGACCTAGCCCATTGGGCTAGCCTGGCCCTGACCCAGCCCATCTAGGCTAGTCAAACCCCTATGTCAATAATGGCCTAGTACCACTTGATTTTTCCCCTTCTCTCTCTCTCGTTCACCCTCTGGCTCGTCCCGCAGAGCCGCCGCGATGCCAACGCTGTCGCCGCTCGATTCTGGCCACCCTGGGCTACTCCGGCCGCCTCCGTGGTGTGTGGCGAGGTAGCCGATGCCACTGTGCCGTTTGGTTCTGTTGGATTCGTCTGCAAACCCCTCTCGCGTCCATGCTGACTCCACCCCGAACCCTAGGCTTTGGGGGTTGTCGGTGATGCGGAGTTTCGCCACCCCGGTGGTGCTGTGCTAGTCTCCTAGCGGTCTTGCGGTGCCACCGCTGCTGCCTGTGTGACTGTGGCCACTGTGCCATGGCTTGGCGCAGGTTGCAGCGCCCTCAGGTGCTCCTGATACGTTGCTAACGTATCCATAATTTTTGATGTTCCATGCTTGGTTTTATCTACTTTCTTATGTTTTGTCCACACTTTGGAGTACTTTTCATATGATTTCTTGGACTAACCTATTAACAAGAGCCATAGTGCCAGCTGCCTGTTTTCTGCTGGTTTTTGTTCCAGGAAAGTCAGAAAATGAATATTCTCGGAATTGGACGGGACAAAAGCCAAAGTCAGTTTTTCACCGAGGGACACCAGGAGCCAAAATACGAGACGAAGAGGGGCTGGGGCCTGACCACACCACCTGGCCACGCGGCCAGACTTGGCCAGCGCCAGGGGGTGGTCTGGCCGCCCAGGCACCCCCTCAGCCTCTCCTTTCGCCTATATATTGCCTCCGATACAGAAACCCTAAGGACCCGATCAAAATTCCACGAAAAGAGTCTGTAGCCGCCATCATCTCCATCCCTAGATCGGGAGGGATCTGAAGCTCTTCCTAGCATCCTGCCGGAGAGGGGAATTCACCCTGGAGGCCTTCTTTATCATCATGCAAGCCTCCGGTGTGATGCGTGAGTAATTTATCTCTAGACAACGGGTCCATGTAGTAGCTAGATGGCTGGTTCTCCTCCTTTGTGCTATCATATTTAGATCTTGTGAGCTCCGTTCATGATTAGGATCATCTATTTGTAATTCTGCATGTTGTGTTTGCGGGGATCCGATGGATATTGAGATGCTATTTCAGATTGATTATTGATTCTATCATGTCTTTGTTATTTGTGATCTTGCATGCTTTTCGTTGTTAGTAGCTATCTTGGCCAAGTAGATGCTAGCAACTCCAAGAGTTAGTATTTATGCTCGATAGTGGGTTCATGCCTCTAGTAATCTGGGGAAGTGACAGAAATCTCTAAGGTACTAGATGTGCTGTTGCTACTAGGGATAAAACAACAATCCTTTGTTCATAGAACAATCATATTGTTTACTTTACATGCAATTCGGAATGCAATTATCCGTTGCTTGCAACTTAATACTAGAGGGGGTTCGGATGATAACCTAAAGGTGGATTATTAGTCATAGATGTAGTTGGATGGCGGTCTATGTATAATGTTGTAATGCCCAATCAAATCTCAAAGGAGTCAAGATGAGTAGTATATGCTTGTATGCTTTCTTGATGTTTGTCAATTGACCCGCTGTAATTTGTTCACCCAACATGTCATCTATCTTAAGGAGAGCCACCACTAGTGAACTATGGACCCCAGTCCTTTCTTTTACCATCCATCTATAATCAACTGTTTACTGCTTTGTGTTTACTTTCTACAAACTATTACTTTCTTCCACTCGATACGTTTAATCCTTTGTTTTCAGCAAAAGCGGTGAGATTGACAACCTCATCACACGTTGGGGGCAGAGTTATGTGGTTGTGTTGTGTAGGTCTCCATGTTGCTGCTGGCACCGTAGTGCGCCCTGCCAAAGGTCAGCTAGCAACACCTTTGGGATGTTTCCTTGCTCCTACTGGATTGATAACCTTGGTTTCATAACTGAGGGAAAACTTGCTGTTGTGCTCATCATACCTTCCTCTTGGGGTTCCCCAACAAGCTCGATATATTTTGGGCCATCAAGCTCTTTTTCTGGCGCCATTGCCAAGGAGTAAAGGACATCTTCATAAGGGGAGTCCCTCATAACCAATCTCTTTACTTTGTTATTTTTGTTTTGCTTAGTTTACTTTTGCTTTGTTTGCTTGTTTATTGATGACCCACAAGTATAGGGGGTGTATCGCAGTATTTTCAAGGGAAGTGAAACCCAATTTATTGATTCGACACAAGGGGTGCCAAAGAATATTTATAAGCCTTAACAACTGAGTTGTCAATTCAGCTGCACCTAGAAACAATCTTGCTCATAGCAGTTTATCAGTAGCAACAGTTTTGTAGTAGGAATAGCAAAGTAACAACAGTAGTAAAGCAAAGACAGTAGTAACAAAAGCAGTAAACAGTGGGATTCGTGCGGTAGGCATAGGGATGGATGGACGGGCGTTGCATGGACAAGATAATTCACATAGCAATTAGAACATAGGGCAATTGCACATAAATAAGATAAAGCATCCAAGTACTAGACAATCCTAGGCATGTGTTCCATATATAGTCATACGTGCTCGCAATGAGAACTTGCACAATATCTTTTGTCCTGCCAGCCCGTTTGCAGCGGGGCCTCTAGGGAACTACTGGCAATTAAGGTGCTCCTTTTAATAGAGCACCGGAGCAAAGCATTAACACTCCGTGAACACATGTGATCCTCACATCAAAGCCTTTCCCTTCCGGTTATCCCGATTTCTGTCACTTCGGGGCCATAGGTTCCAGACAACAACGTGTGTATACAACTTGCAGATAAGACCAAAAACAATACTATCATAATGAATCAATAACATGTTCAGATATGAAATCATGGCACTCGGGCCCTAGTGACAAGCATTAAGCACAACAAGTCGCAACAAAGTCATAAAGCACTAATAAAAGATACTAGGCACCATGCCCTAACAATCTGATGCCATTACATGAACGATCTCATCCAATCCCTACCATCCCCATAGCCTACAGCGGGGGATTACTCACTCATAGATGGGGGAAACATGGATGGTCGATGGAAAAGCGATGGTGATGATCTCCTCCAATTCCCCGTCCCGGCAGGGTGCTAGAACGGAGTTTCTGGTTCTGAATCGTGGAATCTGGTGGCGGCAACGGAGCGGAACTCCTTCTGGAAAAACGTCGACCCCCCCGAAGTTTTTAGGTCAGAAGGCTCCTTATAGGCGAAGAGAGAGGCCGAGGGGGTGCCTGGGGGGCCCACACCAACCCCCTGGCGCGGCCTGGCCTGGCCCGCGCCACTAGGTGGTGTGGCTACCCCCTGGCTCTTCTCCGTCTCGTATTATGGCTCTTGGAGTCTTCGGGTGAAATAGGATTTTTGGCATATTTTCCAGGATTTTTCCTGATAGTTGGTTTTCTGCACAAAAAGTCGACACCAAGGCAATTCTGCTGAAAACAGCGTCAGTCCGCATTAGTTGCATCCAAATCACACAAGTATAGAGGAGAAACAATAGCAAAAGTGTTCGGGAAAGTAGATATGTTTTGGATGTATCATTTATTTATCAAAAACACAAAATAATTAGTCTTACAAGTTTGCTTTCTTTATTAACACTAAGTTGTGTGACTTCACTAGCACCAACAACAATGATTTCATGAGCACACCTATTGCTCCACCTATTCCTGAAGCTACTTTCTATGAAATAAAGGCTGCTTTACTCAATCTTGTTATGAGAGAACAATTTTCTGGTATTGGTAATGAAGATGCCGCTGCTCATTTAAATAACTTTGTTGAACTTTGCGAGATGCAAAAGCATAGGGATATAGATGGAGATATTATTAAGCTTAAATTGTTTCCTTTCTCTTTGAGAGGAAAAGCTAAAGAATGGTTGAATTCCTTAACTAGGAATAGTATAGATTCTTGGACTAAATGTAAAGATGCTTTCATTGGAAAATACTATCCTCCTGCTAAGATTATATCTATGAGAAGTGAAATAATGAAGTTTAAACAATCTGATAATGAACATGTTGCTTAATCTTGGGAAAGAATGGAATCTTTCGTAAAGAATTGTCCCACTCATGTACTGACTGCTTGGATGATTATCCAAACCTTTTATGCAGGATTAAACTATTCTTCAAGAAATCTATTGGATTCTGCTGCTGGAGGTACCTTTATGACCATTACTTTGGGTGCTGCAACAAAGCTTCTGGATAATATGATGGTTAACTATTCTGAATGGCACACTAAAAGAGCTCCACAAGGTAAGAAGGTAAATTCTATTGAAGAAACATCTTCCTTGAGTGATAAAATTGATGTTATTATGTCTATGCTTGTTATGGGAAAGCCCATATGGATCCAAATAATGTTCCTTTAGCCTCTTTGGTTGCTCAAGAAGGGAAAGTTAATGTGAAATTTATAAGAAATAATAATTTTGGCAACAATGCTTATGGTAATAATAATTATAGGCCTTACCCTCCCAATAATACTTATGGTTATAATGGCAAACCTGGAACACCTAGTGAAGGAAGGATTTTAGGAGTTGAAAGAACCACTAAAAACTTCATGCAAATGCAATATGAATAAAACACATTATTTACTAAAACTATGGAGGAAGAATCTACCATTTTGAAAAATATTAGTCATCAACTTGAAAGTTTAAATAGGGAAATTCCTAGTTTGCAATTGAAACTTTCTAATGCTGAAAGAAATATATCATCTTTGTCTGAAGCACAATCCTCTTTGATTAATAAAATGGCTGCTAAACCTGAAACTATTGATAATCCCTTTGCTGCCACTAATGCCATACAAGTTAGAATTGATGAAAATGTTAGACTAGTAGCCGAATTGCATGCTAAGTGGGAAAGAGAAGATGAAATTGCTAGAAACATTAGTGTTTCTACTATCACTACCACTAGTGTGGAGGCTAGTAATAGCTCTACTACTTTAGATGATAATTATGATTTTGATCTTGATGGTTGCAATATCTCTGAAGTTATTAAGTTCCTACAAAAGCTTTCTAAAAGTCCTAATGCTAGTGCTATGAATATGGCCTTTACAAAACACATTACTAATGGTCTCATAAAAATTAAAGAAGAAAAGATGAAACATAAAGCTTCTATTCCTATAAAACAAGAAGATGGTTGGGAACCCATCATTAATATGAAAGTGAATGATTTTGATTTTAAATCTTTATGTGATCTTGATAGTAGTGTTTCTATTATGCCTAGAAAGATTTATGATATGCTTGATTTGCCACCACTTGAAGGTTGTTATTTGAATGTCCCACTTGATGATAATGCTAAAAAGAAACTCATGGGGTGTATTAATGATGTTCTTATTATGGTTAACAATGCCTATGTCCCCGTTGATTTCTATGTTTTGGACGTTGAATGCAATGCTTCTTGTCCTATTACTTTGGGAAGACCTTTTCTTAGAACTGTTGGTGCCATTATTGATATGAAAGAAGGCACCATGAAATATCAACTCCCACTCAAGAAAGGTATAGAACACTTCCCTAAGAAGAGATATAAGATTTATTTTGCCTCTCCTATGAAAACAAAATTTAATCTTAATGCTTCTTCATTGGAGAACACTTGATTATTTTTCTTGCTTCTTATGCCTAACTTAAAGGCATTAAAAAAAGTACTTATTGGGAGATAACCCAAAAGTTTTACATGAGTGTTGGAAGTTATTACTTCAGTAATAACCGCTCCTTATCCTTTTTATTTGCTTTTTGTGCCAAGAGTAACCTCTAATGAGAGAGAAGTAATGATTGGGTAAGTTGCTATCCCGAAACAGATTTCTGTGCTCCACCATAAAAATTCGTGTAAAATATCTGTACGCCCTTTTGAGGTGTGAATTTTTGTGTTCCTGACCCAGGTTGTTATCTAACTTTAGTTAGTTCAACACTTTTCGATTTGAGCCACAAAAGGTCTTTGAAAAAATTCGTCTTTACCTGCTGGTCTGTTCTGATGAATTTCTGCCTTTATTTGCATTTGCTTCTTGTTGGTTCCTTTTTGAGTTCTTTTGGGGAATTGAGCTGTTTGAGGGAAGTGATACAATATTTTGTGTTTTAATGGAAGTTTTATTGGTGTTGGAACTGAACCTAAAGACCTATTATCTTGAGTGCACTAATTTTGCTAATAAAGATTGTGTGAAGTTTTGTATGAAGGAAAAATTTCCGGTGTATGGAAGGAATGAGTAATGAGTTCAAGGATGGACTAAAGCTCAAGCTTGGGGATGCCACGCATGTCACCCCAAGAAATATCCAAGAAGTACAAGCGTCAAAGCTTGGGGATGCCCAAGGCATCCCCTTCTTCATCAATAAAAATCCCAGGTTTCTTCCAAACACTTCATTTTTATTGTTTCTTGCACAGTTGTGTTGTTCTTGGAGCATCTTATTTTTCGTTTTCGTTTTGTTTTTTTGTTTGGTTTGTTTTATTAGTTTTCTGAATAAATTGGTTGGACCCCCTCTTTCATACATTGGTTTTGAAATAGTTTGGTTTGGATTGGAAAAGAGTAGGAAAGTTCATGCTTAAGTGGTAAAGAGAGCTTGTTTTTGACCGTGGCCCATGCTTTGTCATGCCATGCTTGATATTGTTTTGGCTTTAGGCTTAGTATTCTTTGTTGTAGCATGACTTGTTATAAACAATTGAGATTGCTTAATGTGCCTTGAAAGAATCATGCGTTGTTTTAGCATATTAAAGCATAATATTGTGGTATTCTCCTTTGATGCTTTATTTGGGTTGACTTGGCACATGCTCACACCATGATTATGACTATGCCAAGTCACCATAGCCTTTATGATCCTTTATTTTTCAACTTGTAGTATCACTTTATGCTTTGATCGATGATGTTTTGTTGCTCTGCATGATTATGGCCATTATTGCTCTCTTAATTGGTCGCTCCCAGTCTTTTGCTAGCCTCCGCAACCAAGTGTGAGTTCCACTCATGCATCCAACTCCTAAAACCAAGTTTTTCCAAAGAGTCCACCATACCTACCTATTAGCATATGCTATTTCAAGTATATTCATGTTTTTTGTCTACCTTCCAAATTAAACTTGTTATGAGAAAACTAGTGATTAAAGCTCTCACGAACTTGATGGCACACTTTACTTTCTTGCATTTAATAAACTTGAACCATTGCGTCCATCTTTGTTGCGTATATGCTTGCGCTTTATAAGTTGAAGTTAACAGAACCATGTATCATGGGGAACGCTTTCCACATTGCACCTGTACTTTGTACCCCGTTGATATCATGTTCTTTTGCTTATGGATCCCGGCGGTGTGAAATAAAAGGGGAACTTGTAAGATCATGGAGTTTGTATTTGTGTTAGAGAAACGCATGGGCCGCTAGCCTAAGCCATGCCTAATCATGGTGGAAACTTGCAGCATAACCATAATGAGCACTCTATGAAGCATCCTCAATAAAACCAATGCAAATAGCAAATAAAAAGATCGCTGAGATGCTCACTGTCTGCTTGCCTTGTCATTTTGATTATGGGATAGCTCCTGTATCATGTGTAAGGGGTACCCCGTTGGCGGTTCTCTATGATACATATGTACTTACAATGACAAGAGCTTACTTTTGACTAAAATTGAGTAGCATGAGGTTCGGTCTTCGTAAGTAAGGGGCATGAGATTACGGCTTATAACTTGTCAAGCATATCCTCTTAGTTGTGTCACTTCAACCTTAATCACCTTCAAGATGCTTATGATAGGGACAATGAGAGGTGAAAGCTAATAAGTACCATAATTTTTGGAAGCTATTTATGAGACTTGAATCCCTACTTCCTTCTATGAAGGCCTTTCTTTTACTTTTATGTTGAGTCTCCACCTTCTATCTTTATGCACCTACTTTGAGAGCATAGTAGCCATTCTTAGTTCTATGTGCATTGTCCCAAGACTTGTTGATTGATGCATAGCTTTGATATTGCTTGTTTTAAACTATTTGTATCTAGTCACTCTTATGAACTTTGAAGGTGTCTTATGCATTTATGTTTGCTACTCTATGAGGGACAAGCTGAATGCCTCTATGCTATGTTTTCTTTATGTGAAACAAACAAACGTCTTGCAAAGCATTGTTATTCATGAATCTTTTGTTTGTGCCTTTTCATGTTGCACCATAGTTGCTTTGTCTTATTGCTAGAACTTTATCTTTCATGTTATGATTGAAGTACTATGATCCCAGCTATCATTGTTTTACAAATACTTTGATCCAGTTTTTGATGGTGCATGTCACCTCAAAAATTATTCTTTCTTTTTATCACTTACATACTCGAGGACGAGCATGAGTTAAGCTTGGGGATGTTGATACGTTGCTAATGTATCCATAATTTTTGATGTTCCATGCTTGGTTTTATCTACTTTCTTATGTTTTGTCCACACTTTGGAGTACTTTTCATATGATTTCTTGGACTAACCTATTAACAAGAGCCACAGTGCCACCTGCCTGTTTTCTGTTGTTGTTGGTTCCAGGAAAGTTAGAAAATGAATATTCTCAGAATTGGACGGGACAAAAGCCAAAGTCAGTTTTTCACTGAGGGACACCAGGAGCCAGAATACGAGACGGAGAGGGGCTGGGCCCGGCCACACCACCTGGCCGTGCGACCAGGCTTGACCCACGCCAAGGGGTGGTCTGGCCGCCCCAGGTACCCCCTCGGCCTCTCCTTTCGCCTATATATTGCCTCCGATACAGGAACCCTAAGGACCCGATCAAAATTCCATGAAAAGAGTATGTAGTCGCCGTCATCTCCATCCCTAGATCAGGAGGGATCTAAAGCTCTTCCCGGCACCCTGCCGGAGAGGGGAATTCACCCTGGAGGCCTTCTTCATCATCATGCAAGCCTCCGGTGTGATGTGTGAGTAGTTCATCTCTGGACTACGGGTCCATGTAGTAGCTAGATGGCTGGTTCTCCTCCTTTGTGCTATCATGTTTAGATCTTGTGAGATCCGTTCATGATCAAGATCATCTATTTGTAATTCTGCATGTTGTGTTTGCGAGGATCTGATGGATATTGAGATGTTATTTCAGATTGATTATTGATTCTATCATGTCTTTGTTATTTGTGATCTTGCATGCTTGCCGTTGTTAGTAGCTATCTTGGCCAAGTAGATGCTAGCAACTCCAAGAGTTAGTATTTATGCTCGATAGTGGGTTCACGCCTCTAGTAATCTGGGGAAGTGACAGAAATCTCTAAGGTACTAGATGTGTTGTTGATACAAGGGAGAAAACAACAATCCTTTGTTCATAGAACAATCGTATTGTTTACTTTACACGCAATTCGTAATGCAATTATCCGTTGCTTGCAACTTAATACTGGAGAGGGTTCGGATGATAACCTGAAGGTGGATTATTAGTCATAGATGTAGTTGGATGGCGGTCTATGTATAATGTTGTAATGCCCAATCAAATCTCAAAGGAGTCAAGATGAGTAGTATATGCTTGTATGCTTTCTCGATGTTTGTTAATTTCTCCGCTGTAATTTGTTCACCGAACATGTCATCTATATTAAGGAGAGCCACCATTAGTGAACTATGGACCCCGGTCCTTTCTTTTACCATCAATCTACAATCAATTGTTTGCTGCTTTGTGTTTACTTTCTGCAAACTATTACTTTCTTCCACTCGATACGTTTAATCCTTTGTTTTCAGAAAAAACGGTGAGATTGACAACCTCATCGCAAGTTGGGGGCAGAGTTCTGTGGTTGTGTTGTGCAAGTCTCCACGTTTCTGCTGGCATCGGTAGTGCGCCCTGCCAAAGTTCAGCTAGCAACACCTTTGGGATGTTTCCTTGATCCTACTGGATTGATAACCTTGGTTTCATAACTGAGGGAAAACTTGCTGCTGTGCTCATCATAATTTCCTCTTGGGGTTCCCCAACGAGCTTGATATATTTTGGGCCATCAGCTCCCCTTTCCGCCGTGTGCTCTCGCCGGTGCTTCTGCTTCCTCTTCTAACTTCAGCGAGGACCACAGGTGAGTTCCTCTTCTCTCCCTCTCTGACTCCCTGGCTTACCTTACTACTCTCTGATTGCTGGCCATGTATGACCCTAATTACATCTGTGTATGGCACTAGGGTTCATCCCTCTGTGCTAGGGTTCATCCCTTGATTTCATGTTTACCTAAGGTGGTTTCTTACTGAATCTAGTTGTGTATGATTCACTGCTATATTGTGGTTCTCAGTGTTGACAGTGGTTTCTGCCAATAGTCTATTAACTGAACTTTACTTACTGTCCTGTATTATGGCTATGCTCTAGGTTGAGATTAGCTCTGTGGTTCTTGTTTATATGTTTTGGTATGAAAGAATTGGAGTTGGATATTTAATCCACTTACCCACTGATACTTGCCTATGATAAGATTCAGATATATCAAATATGACTCCTAATTGTTATGTTAGGAAAATGATTAGATGTTCTATTGCAACATTGGATTATGGAATCCCTAGTAGAAACTACTTGGTTAAGATAGGCTCTTGTGTCACCCTCAATTGAGTGGCACATAGGCTTTATCTCAATACTGGTATGTTTTTATTTATGTTCTATTGTACCTTAGAGTTGCAGATCCTTCTATTGAATAGATTAGCCTGTGATGCTGGTCTGAGGCAAAGCTACAGAAAAGTAGCTATTTTCACCTGCTGCTTTACCTCTTTGATGATCTGTGATGGATACCTTTAAGTATCAGTCCTATAGTGCTTAGGAAAATGATTTGATAGACTGTTGTAAGAATAATAAGGTGGATCCTTACTGTTTAAGATATGGTTTTAAGATGTGTCATTTCTGAGGTGCTACCATCCATAGGATGTGCCCAGAAATGTTTATTCAAGGATGCCTATGTATCTAGTTATGCAACTAGAGATTTCTCTCCAAGATCAGTGATGCAAAAGCTGAGATCTTGGTAGTAGCTTGTAAAGTTTTATCGTTGGCTTTTTTGTCTTTCTTCTAGGATGGATATACACCTCACTTGGGTGTTTTTCTGAGAAGATCATATAAAACAACACATGCTCTATTTAATCTATGATGATTTGATCATGTGATGGTTTTATGTGTACTCACCACACTACTTGATGGCTGATGAGGTTGTGGTGTTGCTCGCTCGCTTGTTCTTGTTATCTTGTGCTTGCTGGCTTGATCTAGCTTTGCACCTCCTGGTGCTGCTCCTGTGATCTTGTGCTTGGCCTTGCTATCCACCTACTCCACCCCCTCCTTATGTTACCATCTTGTGGTGAACTGGTGGTTGATTTGGTAATCTGGCTGGTGGTTTGGTTATGGTTTTGGCAAGCTCAATAAGTTCTGAGTGTGTGCTTGAGAAGGAGAAAAATGAGTTCCTGTTACCATCTTGTGGTGAGTGCTTGTACTGCTACTGCTGGCTTGACAACACACTCCATGCACTTTGGTGAGTAAGCTGTATGGCTGTGTGGTCTGGTTGTGTGGATCAGTTCAAGTGAAAATATCTTCACCTGTTACCCTTTTACTAGTTACTGTCCTGGTGAAACTTTCCCATCTTTTATTACTCTGTGATGTAACATAAATAGTGCATTTCACTGTTCACCACTAATAGTAAAATTAACTAACTAACCCTTTATTTTCCTTTTTGTTGTTTATCTTATTTGAAGGAACAAGATCTGGACATACAAGATTTAGTATAGGAGTAGATAGGTAGTATAGGTTTTAATTGTAACCTTATTTTTATTCTTTTTGTATAGGATCTTGTAAAGATATTATTACAACTTAATAAAGTTTGGTTTCTATTCTTTGTAATCTTCTGCTTTTGATGTATTTATCACCAGCTGTAATCTTATTATGGAATAGAGAAATACGAATTCATTTCTTATTTAATTTTCCTTGTCTTTAATCCTTATTGTTATTTACTATATCCATAATATAATCAAACAATGTTAATAAAGTATTTTGGAAAACAATTCAATATTACTAACTTCTAATTTCAAATATATTCAAATTGATTTGAATTTCAAATTTGAATTCAAAGTAACCTCACCAAAGACTTATTAATTCCTAAAGGTCATGTCAAAATTCATAGCAATCACTAACAAGAGCCATTCCTACCTCTAGTTAGTGAAAAGAACTCTGATCTCTTTAGGTTTTTGTTTGGCGAAAATTTTACCCTGATTTTTATAGATGCATGCATGCACAAACTTAGATTCCTAATTCTACCCTTCGTTGGATCCTAATGCTGGGGTGTTACAAACTTCCCCCCTTAAATTAAACTTTGTCCTGAAGTTTGTGGATGAGTACCTGAATAGATCTGGATATGCTTCTCTTAAGTCATCCTCTTTCTCCCATGTGGCTTCTCGCTCTGGGTGATGTTCCCATTGTACTTTGCAGTATTTGATTTTCCTGTTTCTCAACCTTTTCCAGTTCTCCTCGAGAATTTTACAGGGTTTCTCGACATAAGTCAAATCTGCTTGTAGCTCGATCTCTTGATGTGTGATAGCATCATCTAGAACTTTAAGACATTTCCAGAGTTGTGATACATGGAAAACATTGTGAACCTGGGCTAGACTTTTTGGTAACTCAGGAGCATAATCTATTGTTCTATTCTAACTCAGTATCTTGAATGGTCCAATATATCTTGGGCTTAGTTTTCCTTTGACTTCGAATCTCTTCACTCCCTTCATCGGACTTATTTTGAGATATACCATATCCCCCACGTCTGGATGCCATGATCTTCGGTTTTGATCAGCATAACTCTTCTGTCGACTCTGAGCTATCTTCAATTGATCTCTAATAATACCTATGATATCTTGCTTTTCCTTGATATAATCTGGCGCAAATTCCTTGCTACTACCAGGTTCATACCAACATATAGGTGATCTACACTTTCTTCCGTATAGTACTTGGTATGGTGCTGCCTTCAGACTACTCTGATAGCTATTGTTGTAGGAAAATTCTGCCAATGGTAGATGATCTTCCCACGAACCTCCAAAATCTAATGCACAAGCTCTAAGCACGTCCTCCAAGATTTGATTGATTCTCTCTGTCTAGCCTCCAGTTTCTGGATGATAGGCTATGCTGAAATCCAACTTTAAGCTAAGTGCTTCATGTAATTGTTTCCAAAATGCTGACGTAAACATAGATCCTCTGTCCGATACAATTTTCTTGGGTACCCCGTGCTTACTCACAATCTCTCTGACATAGATTTCCACTAATTTTTCAGCATTATCCTTTTGGTTTACTGGAATAAAATGTGCATTTTTTGTGAATTTGTCCACAATCACCCATATCATATCCATCTGCTTCGGTGTCATGGGTAATCCTGTGATAAAAGCCATACCAATTTCTTCCCACTTCCATTCTGGAATTTCCAAAGGTTGTAATGGTCCTGCTGGACTTTGATGTTCTGCTTTTACCCTTTGGCAAGTATGGCATTCAGATACATATTTTGCAATATCTCTTTTCATATTGTTCCACCAAAATAATTCTTTTAAATCCATGTACATCTTTGTACTTCCAGGATGTATAGAATATGGTGTTTCATGTGCTTCCCGAAGTATCACCTCTCGAATTTCTGGTACATTTGGTACACAAAGACGGTTTTGAAACCATAAAGATCCATAATCTCCTAGGTGAAAAGCTGATGTTTGACCTTGAGATATTCTTCGAACTTCTTCAGTAATGAAAGGGTCTTCACATTGATGTCTAAAAATTTCATGCCAAAGATCACTACTCCGCTCTTCAACTACTCTCATGGTAGCTAGTCCCCCAAGAACTGTTGTGCTTATAAATTGTATTTCCAACCTTTTCAAATCCATCTGTAGTTCTTTTGGCAGTTCTCTATTCATAGGTTGCGTATCTGTGCTTTTCCGACTTAAAGCATCTGCCACAACATTTGCTTTTCCAGGGGTATAATTGATTGCTAGATCATAATCTTTAATTAACTCCCGCCAACGCTTTTGTCTCATATTCAATTCCTTTTGAGTGAAGAAATATTTGAGACTTTTGTGGTCAGTGTATAACTCACACCTTGCCCCATAGAGAAAATGCCTCCATCCTTTTAAAGCAAAGACTACTGCTGCTAACTCTAAATCATGAGTTGGATAATTCACTTCATGTGGTTTCAGCTGTCTAGATCCATAAGCAATTACCTTATGATCTTGCATAAGCACACAACCTAATCCTTCTTTCGATGCGTCACAATATATTGTCTAATCTTTTCCTGATTCCGGAACTGCTAGGATTAGTGCTGTAGTTAATCTGGTTTTCAACTCCTGAAAACTCGCTTCGCACTTCTCATCCCATATGAATGGTGTATTCTTTCTTAACAATTTGGTCATTGGTCCAGCTATCATGGAAAAACCTCCAATGAATCTCCGATAATAACCGGCCATGCCTAAGAAACCTAGGATTTTCTTCACATTGGTTGGTGCCTTCCATTCCAACACTGATTGAACTTTGGACGGATTTACAACAATTCCATCCTTACTGATCACATGACCAAGAAATTCTACTTTGTCCAACCAGAATTCACACTTGCTGAACTTAGCATAAAGCTAATGTTCTTTTAGGGTTTGTAATGCTATTCTCAAATGCTCTGCATGCTCTTCTTTATCTTTAGAGTATATCAAAATATCGTCAATGAATACTATGACAAACTTGTCCAAGTAAGGCATGAAGATTTTGTTCATCAAATTCATGAATATTACTGGTGCATTGGTCATACCAAAAGGTACGACGAGATACTCATGATGTCCATACCTTGACACAAATGTTGTTTTAGGAACATCTTCAGGTTTAGTTTTTATTTGATGGTATCCTGATCTTAGATCAATCTTGGAAAATACTCTAGCTCCCTTGACTTGATCAAATAGATCTTGAATTCTTGGTAATGGGTACTTGTTCTTGATGGTGACATTGTTGAGATTTCTGTAATCCCCACACATTCTTCGTCCTCCATCTCTTTTATCCACAAAAATTACCGGAGTTCCCCACGGGGATACACTCTCCTGAATAAATCCTTTTCATGCTAACTCATCAATTTGCTCCTTAAGCTCTTTTAATTCTTTTGGCCCTATCTTATACGGTGCTTGGGATATTGGTGCTGTACCAGGTAACAGTTCAATACTGAACTCTATTTCCCGATCAGGTGGCATTCCTGGTAACTCTACTGGAAAAACATCTTGAAATTCCTTCACTACAGGAATATTTTCCAATTTGACTTCCTTCATTGAGTTCAACTGTAGATCCACCATGATATGGCTATGTTTATCCGCCTGATAGACTATCCTTCCTCCACTTGGAGACTTAATTGAAATGGTTTTCTCCTCACAATTGATCTGAGCTCCATAGTCCGTCATCCAATCCATTCCCAACACTACTGCTATTCCCCTTAATGTAATCACATAAAGATCCGCATAATAGGTTTGACAACATATTGAGATAACTTGGTTTAATTTAATGTTTCTAACTACCACGATCCCTCTAGCGGTAACTACGGTCATAGGTTTTTCTAACGGTGCCCTTCTAATCCCAAACTTATCACAAAATTCTTCAGATATGAAAGAAGTAGTTACACCCGTATCAAATAAAACTTTTCTAGGATTTGTGAGAATATTGAGCGTACCTATCACCGCTTGATCCGAGTTATCCACCTCCTCCAAGGTTGCACAATTCAGCTTTCCAGTAGGTCTACCTCTTTTTCCATTGTCATTTCTGCCATAACTTCCACCTCTATTAGGTTGTCCACCTTTGCCTCTTGCTTGACCATTGCCTGTTGTAGGCCAACCACCTGGTGGTTTACTTGGACAATCAGGATTAATGTGCCCCTTCTGACCACAACCATAACATATGATTATTGGCTTCTTACATTCCCTTTGGAAATGCCCTGGAATACCACAATTGTTGCATATAATATTCCTCTTGGGGTTGAACTGATTTCCACTACTATTCTTGTTAGGATTGTTGTTGTTGAAGGGTCAATTCCTGGGTTTGAACTCCATATTAGGTTTAGGCTTACTTGCTTGAATCCTCTTGGTTTCTTTCTTTGCTCTCTTCCGTCGGTCCTCTTTGACATTCTTATAATCATCCTCAAATGTGATTGTTGCATCTAGTAACTGTTGAAAAGTTGCTTTGATGGCCAACCTCAGCTGCATTTTCACAAATGGATTTAAACCATGCAGGAAACATTTCTTCCTCTTCTCCTCAGTGCTCACTTCATCCTCAGCATAACGAGATAGTTGACTAAACTCCCGGATGTACTTCATAACACTGGCATATACATGCTGAAGCTCTTCAAACTCCCTACGCTTCAACTCCATCACACTTTCTGGAACATGATACTCACGGAATCTCTGCTTAAACTCCTCCCAGGTATACTCCCTACTAGAGGTTGCATTGCTAGCTGATTCTCCCACCAATATGCTGCAGGTCCAGTTAAGAGATATGTTGTATACCTCAACTTTTACTCATCATTGCACCCTATAGTCTTCAACTTTCTGTCCGTATCTGCTAGCCAATCCTCTGCATCCATTGGCTCAGGAGCTGATGCCAAAGGTAATGGCCTTGCATTTTGAAAGTCAGAAAGACTCACACCCTGTCCTCCAGGTTCCCTCTGATGTCCCACTCGATCCACTAATCCTTCCATGAACTTGTTCTGGGACTCTTGCATCATTTGCATGTACTGCATAAAGTTCTTCTCCATCAATGGCCTCATTGGTGGTGGTGGTAAATTTGCCTACACTCTGGCGTCTTTATCAGCCTTTTCCTTAGTTTCCCGCTCCATGCGCTGCTGTTTAGTCTCGTTATCTACACCCGTTTCCATACCCCCTAGTCCTGTAACATAAAGTGAACACTCATAATTACATTATGCATATGTGTTCTGAGCTCAACTTCATGCACAGAACTAGTCACACAATGGAAAACAAGATCCAAATAAAAGCCAAATATGCATTACACACATATTATACATCACAAACACATAGTTTAATACGATGTTATTACAATCCCATATCATTTAGGTATTACACTCGTGTGGATACTACCCCACTTATTTATTTACATCCAGTGCTCAGACTCTAACTCCCATGTCACCACTGGGATACTCCTCCTCAAGGTCACGCTCTCCAGAAGCTACGACGTTCATCATACATACCCGGAGTACAACCGTGCTGACCTGAAGTACGATGCACCGTCTGTGGAATGACTTGCCTCTTCGATGGACAGTACTCAGTATCAGAAGTCTCTGGACTTGACACGTCATTAAGCTGAAGTGCGTCCATACCTTCCAACTCGTCTGAAGTATTCTCAGAATCATCCTCATCACTGTCTTCTTCATCCATCTCCTGCATCCCAACTCTAGAGGAATCAACAGAATATTCCCCTTTCGGTGCTCCCCAAGTACTCTGCTGGGTATGATAGTCCTCAGCTATGATTGGATAGTGCACGTTATCTGGAGTAGGATAATGTTCTAGTGACTCACACACCCTTTCTTCAGGATCTTCCTCATCGGACACTACATCCTCCACATAGACATCTCTTCCATCAACGGAATAAGATCTCACTCCCATGCGACTAGTTTGCCCGGTATCTCCCACTGAATCTTCCACAGGAATAGGATTCCCGGCAGATCCATCCATCGATCTGTACCTCCATCCTTCAGAATTTCCAATAGGTAGTTCCGAGTCCTCAGTTCCCCAAGAACTATGGGGTATAGGATGACTAGTACCCTCATCAGGATATCTAGTGGGTTCTGGCATAGGTGAGCAAGGATATGGTGTAAAAGATGCTGGATCTATAGGTATATCCTTAAAAATTGGGTTACCCCTATCCCCTGCTTCATTCTCCAGTTTAGATGCTAACTTCTCCCTTCATTCAGGATTAGTTAAATCCTCTAACATATCAATCTAATCTTCTACAATAACCTGATGTGTCTTGTACAAATACCCAACCATCAGTCGATACAGATCCATAAACTTAGAAGCTAGTTTTGTATGCTTCTTTACTAAAGTAAGATGATCCGGTTCTGGTTCCTCGTCTATAGAGTCATGGGGAATCACAGAATATGTGCTTCCAGCTAACTCTTCTGCTTTGTGCTCCCGAACATTGGCTATCGCCTCCACAATAGCAACATGGTATGCTGCTAGGTGACTGATACATTGAAAATGTATCTATAATTTTTAATGTTCCATGCTTGGTTTTATCCACTTTCTTGTGTTTTGTTCCAACTTTGGAGTGCTTTTCTTATGATTTCTTGGACTAACCTATTAAAAAGAGCCATAGTGCCAGCTGCCTGTTTTCTGCTGTTTTTGGTTCTAGGAAAGTCGGAAAATGAATATTCTTGGAATTGGACGGGACAAAAGCCAAAGTGCCTATTTTTCGGAAGACATCAAGTGCCAGAATACGAGACGGAGAAGGGCCAGGGAGCTACCACACCACCTGGCCGTGCGGCCAGGCCTGGCCCACGCCAGGGGGTGGTGTGGCCGCTCCTGGCACCCCCTTGGCCTCTCCTTCCGCCTATATATTGCCCTCGGGACGAAAACCCTAAGGGCCCGATCAAAAATCCACGAAAGAGTCTGTATCCACTGTCATCGCCATCCCTAGATCGGGAGGGATCTGAAGCTCTTCCCGGTACCCTGCCGGAGAGGGGAATTCACCCTGGAGGCCTTCTTCATCACCATGCAAGCCTCCAGTGTGATGCATGAGTAGTTCATCCTTGGACTACGGATCCATGTAGTAGCTAGATGGCTGGTTCTCCTCCTTTGTGCTTTCATGTTTAGATCTTGTGAGCTCCGTTCATGATCAAGATCATCTATTTGTAATTCTGCATGTTGTGTTTGCAGGGATCCGATGGATATTGAGATGCTATTTCAGATTGATTATTGATTCTATCATGTCTTTGTTATTTGAGTTAGTATTTATGCTCGATAGTGGGTTCATGCCTCTGGTAATCTGGGGAAGTGACAGCAATCTCTAAGGTACTAGATGTGTTGTTGCTACTAGGGAGAAAACAACAATCCTTTGTTCATAGAACAATCATATTGTTTACTTTACACGCAGTTCGTAATGCAATAATCTGTTGCTTGCAACTTAATACTGGAGGGGGTTCGGATGATAACCTGAAGGTGGATTATTAGTCATAGATGAAGTTGGATGGCGGTCTATGTATTATGTTGTAATGCCCAATCAAGTCTCAAAGGAGTCAAGATGATTAGTATATGCATGTATTGCTTTCTCGATGTTTGTCAATTGCCCCGCTGTAATTTGTTCACCCAACATGTTATCTATCTTAAGGAGAGCCACCTCTAGTGAACTATGGATCCCGGTCCTTGTCTTTTACATTCAATCTACAATCTGTTTACTTCTTTGTGTTTACTTTCTGCAAACTATTACTTCTTTCCATTCGATACGTTTAATCCTTTGTTTTCAGCAAAACACGGTGAGATTGACAACCTCATCGCAAGTTGGGGACAAAGTTTTGTGGTTGTGTTGTGCAGCTCTCCACGTTGCTACTAGCACCGGTAGTGCGCCCTGCCAAAGCTCAACTAGTAACACCTTTGGGGTGTTTCCTTGCTCCTACTGGTTCGATTAAACCTTGGTTTCATAACTGAGGGAAACTTGCTGCTGTGCTCATCATACCTTCCTCTTGGGGTTCCCAACGAGCTCTACATCAACACCGCCATCAAAGACATTTTTCTGGGCGCCGTGCATTGAGCCATCAAGCATTTTTCTAGCGCCGTTGCCGGGGAGTCAAGGACATCTTCACAAGGGGAGTCCCTCATAACCAATCTCTTTACTTTGTTATTTTTGTTTTGCTTAGTTTCTTTTTTCTTTGTTTGCTTGTTTTATTATTCAAAAACACAAAAAAATTATTTTTACAAGTTTGATTTCTTATTTGAAAACCCAAAAAATGACTACTCTTGAAAACACTAAGTTGTGTGACTTCACTAGCACCAACAACAATGATTTTATGAGCACACATATTGCTCCACCTGTGCCTGAAGATACTTTCTTTGAGATAAAACATGCTTTGCTCAATCTTGTTATGAGAGAACAATTTTCTGGTATTGGTAATGAATATGCTGCTTCCCATCTAAATAACTTTGTTGAACTTTGTGAGATGCAAAATCATAGGGATATAGATGGTGATATTATTAAGCTGAAATTGTTTCCTTTCTCTTTGAGAGGAAAAGCTAAAGAATGGTTGAATTCCTTAACTAAGAATAGTATTGATTCTTGGACTAAATGCAAAGATGTTTTCATTAGAAAATACTATCCTCCTGCTAAGATTATATCTATGAGAAGTGAAATAATGAAGTTTAAACAACTTGATAATGAACATGTTGCTCAAGCTTGGGAAAGAATGAAATATTTGGTAAAGAATTGTCCCACTCATGGACTGACTGCTTGGATGATCATCCAAACTTTTTATGCAGGATTGAACTATTCTTCAAGGAACCTATTGGATTCTGCTGCTGGAGGTACTTTTATGACCATTACTTTGGGTGCTGCAACAAAACTTCTGGACAATATGATGGTTAATTATTCTGAATGGCATACTGAGAGAGCTCCACAAGGTAGGAAGGTAAATTCTGTTGAGGAAACCTCCTCCTTGAGTGATAAGATTGATATTATTATGTCTATGCTTGTTAATGTGAAAGCCCATATTGATCCAAATAATGTTCCTTTAGCCTCTTTGGTTGCTCAAGAAGAGCAAGTTGATGTGAACTTCATAAGAAATAACAATTTTGGCAATAATTCTTATAGGAAAAAATTTGGTAACAACAATTATAAGCCATATCCTACCAACAATGGTAATGCTTATGGAAATTCTTACAACAATAATAGGAGTACACCCTATGAACTTGAAGTTATGCTTAAAGACTTTATTAGTAAGCAAACTGCTTTCAATAAAACTATTGAGGAAAAACTCTCTAAAGCTAAAAGAAATATAGCATCTTTGGCTGAATCTCAATCTTCTTTGAATAAAATGGCTGCTAAACCTGAAACTAATGACAATCTCTTTGCAGCTACCAATGCTATACAAGTAAGAATTGATGAAAATGTTAGACTATTAGCTGAATTACATGCTAAGTGGGAAAGAAAAGATGAAATTACTAGAAACATTAGTGTTTCTACTATTACCACCACTAGTGTTGAGGCTAGTAATAGTTCTACTACTTTAGATGATAAATTTGACTTTGATCTTGATGGTTGCAATATCTCTGAAGTTATTAAGTTCCTACAAAAGCTTGCTAAAAGTCCTAATGCTAGTGCTATGAATATGGCCTTTACAAAACACATTACTAGTGGTCTCATAAAAATTAAAGAAGAAAAGATGAAACATAAAGCTTCTATTCCTATAAAACAAGAAGATGGTTGGGAACCCATCATTAATATGAAAGTGAATGATTTTGATTTTAAATCTTTATGTGATCTTGATAGTAGTGTTTCTATTATGCCTAGAAAGATTTATGATATGCTTGATTTGCCACCACTTGAAGGTTGTTATTTGAATGTCCCACTTGATGATAATGCTAAAAAGAAACTCATGGGGTGTATTAATGATGTTCTTATTATGGTTAACAATGATTATGTCCCTGTTGATTTCTATGTTTTGGACGTTGAATGCAATGCTTCTTGTCCTATTACTTTGGGAAGACCTTTTCTTAGAACTGTTGGTGCCATTATTGATATGAAAGAAGGCACCATTAAATATCAACTCCCACTCAAGAAAGGTATATAACACTTCCCCAAGAAGAGGGAGAAGATTTATTTTGCTTCTCCTATGAAAACAAAACTTGGTATTAATGCTTCTTCATTTGAGAACACTTGATTCTTTTTCTTGCTTCTTATGCCTAACTTAAAGGCGTTAAAGAAAAGTACTTATTGGGAGATAACCCAAAAGTTTTACATGAGTCTTGGAAGTTATTACCTCTGTAATAACATCTCCTTATCCTTTTTATTTGCTTTTTGTGCCAAGAGTAACCTCTAATAAGAGTGAAGTAATGATTGGGAAGGTTGCTGCCCCGAAACAGATTTTTGTGCTTCACCGTAAAAATTCGTGAGAGAGATCTGTATGTATGATTGAGCTGTAATTTTTTGTGATTCTGCCCCAGGTTTTTATATAACTTTAGTTAGTTCAAAACTTTTTGATTTGAGCAACAGATGGTTTTCTAAAAAAATCGTCTTTACCTGCTGGTCTGTTTTGACAGATTTCTGCCATTTTCTGCATTTGCTTCCTTCTTAAGTTCTTTTGGGGAATTAAGCTTTTTGAGGGAAGTTATACAGTAGCTAGTATTCTAATGGAAGTTTATTTGTTGTTAGAACTGAACCTTAAGACTTATTTATCTTGAAGTGCACTAATGTTGCTAATAAAGATTGTGTGAAGTTTTGTATGAAGGAAAAATTTTAGTATGGAAGGAATGAGTAACGAGATGAAGGATGGACTAAAGCTCAAGCTTGGGGATGCCACGCGTGTCATCCCAAGAAATATCCAAGAATTACAAGCGTCAAAGCTTGGGGATGCCCAAGGAATCCCCTTCTTCATCAATAAAAATCCCAGGTTTCTTCCAAACGCTTCATTTTTATTGTTTCATGCACAGTTGTGTTGTTCTTGGAGCGTCTTCTTTTTCGTTTTTGTTTTGGTTTTTAGTTTGCTTGGTTTGCTTAGTTTTCTGAATAAATTGGTTGGACCCCTCTTTCATACATTGGTTTGCAAATAGTTTGGTTTGGTTTGGCAAAGAGTAGGAAAGTTCATGCTTTTGTGGTAAAAAGAGCTTGTTTTTGATCGTGGCCTATGCTTTGTCATGCCATGCTTGATATTGTTTTGGCTTTATGCTTAGTATTCTTTGTTGTAGCATGACTTGTTATAAACAATTGAGGTTGCTTAATGTGCCTTGGATGAATCATGTGTTGTTTTAGCATATTAAAGCATAGTAGAGTGGTATTCTCCTTTGATGCTTCGGTTGACTTGGCACATGCTCACACCATGTTATGACTATCCAAAGTCACCATAGCCTTTATGATCCTTTAGTTTTCAACTTGTAGTATCACTTTATGCTTTGATCAATGATGTTTTGTCACTCTGCATGATTATGGCCATTATTGCTCTCTTAGTTTGTCGCTCCCAGTCTTTTGCTAGCCTCCACAACAAAGTATGAGTTCCACTCATGCATCCAACTCCCTAAACCAAGTTATTCCAAAGAGTCCACCATACCTACCTACTAGCTTATGCTATTCCAAGTATATTCATGCTTTTGTTTACCTTCCAAATTAAACTTGTTATGAGAAAACTAGTGATTAAAGCTCTCACGAACTTGATGGCACACTTTACTTTTCTTGCCCTTAATAAACTTGAACCATTGTGTCTTCTATGTTGTATATGCTTGCACTTATTTGTCGGGAATTAGCAAAACCATGCTTTCATGGGGAACACTTTCAACATTGCACTTGGTACTTGTACCTAGTTGATATCATGCTCTTTTGTATATGGATGTCGTCAGTGTGAAATGAAAGGGGGGCTTGTAAGTCCATGGAGTTATGTATATGTGTTAGAGAAACACCTGGGCCGCTGGTCTAATCCATGCTGACATGGTGGAAACCTGCAGCGTAACCATAATGAGCTGTCTATGAAGCATTCTTCTTATAAAAAAAGAGTCCTATATTGAGAAAAAAAGAGAAAAGAGAAAAAAAGCGATTATGAAAAGAGGAAAGAGAGAAAAAAGCACCATATTCCCATGGTAAATAAGAAGAATGCTGAGATGCTCATTGTCTGCTTGCCTTGTCATTTTGATATGGGGATTCTTCCGTATCATCGGGCAAGGGGTACCCCGTTGGCGGTTCTCAATGATACACATATACTTACGATGACAAGAACTTACCGGTGACTAAATTTGTGTAGCATGAGGAGAGACCCTCATATACAAGGGACATGAGATTTCTGACTTATACTTCATCAAGCATGTACACCATAGTTTGTTCACTTTAACCTTAATCACTTCAAGATGCTTATGATAGGGGCAATGAGAGCTGAAATCTATAAGTACCATAATTTTTGGAAGCTCTTTATGATACTTGAATCCCTACTTCCTTTTATAAAGGCCTTTCTTCCACCATTATATTGAGTCTCCACCTTCTATCTTTATGCACCTACTTTGAGAGCATAGTGGCCATTCTTAGTTCTATGTGCATTGTCCCAAGACTAGTTGATTGATGCATACTTTGATATTGCTTGTTTTAGACTATTGTATCTAGTCACTCTTATGAACTTTGAAGGTGTCCTATGCATTTATATTTGCTACTCTATTGAGGGACAAGCTGAATACTTTTATGCTATGTTTTCTTTATGTGAAACAAACAAACGTCTTGCAAAGCATTGTTATTCATGAATCTTTTATTTGTGCCTTTTCATGTTGCCTCATAGTTTCTTTGTCTTATTGCTAGAACTTTGTCTTTCATGTTATGATTGAAGTACTATGATCCCAGCTTCGAATGTTTGCAAATACTTTGATCAACTCTTTGATGGTGCATGTCACCTCAAAAATTATTCTTTCTTTTTATCACTTACCTACTCGAGGACGAGCAGGAGTTAAGCTTGGGGATGTTGATACATTGCAAATGTATCTATAATTTTTGATGTTCCATGCTTGGTTTTATCCACTTTCTTGTGTTTTGTTCCAACTTTGGAGTATTTTCTTATGATTTCTTGGACTAACCTATTAACAAGAGCCACAGTGCCAGCTGCCTGTTTTCTGCTGTTTTTGGTTCCAGGAAAGTCAGAAAATGAATATTCTCGGAATTAGACGGGACAAAAGCCAAAGTGCCTATTTTTCTGGAAGACATCAAGTGCCAAAATACAAGACGGAGAAGGGCCAGGGAGCCACCACACCACCTGGCCACGCAGCCAGGCCTGGCCCGCGCCAGGGGGTGGTGTGGCCACTCCCGGCACCCCCTCGGCCTATATATTGCCCTCGGGACAAAAACCCTAAGGGCCCAATCAAAAATCCACGAAAGAGTCTATAGCCGCCATCATCTCCATCCCTAGATCGGGAGGGATCTGAAGCTCTTCCTGGCACCCTACTGGAGAGGGGAATTCATCCTGGAGGCCTTCTTCATAACCATGCAAGCCTCCGGTGTGATGCGTGAGTAGTTCATCCTTGGACTACGGATCCATGTAGTAGCTAGATGGCTGCTTCTCCTCCTTTGTGCTTTCATGTTTAGATCTTGTGAGCTCCGTTCATGATCAAGCTCATCTATTTGTAATTCTGCATGTTGTGTTTGCGGGGATCCAATGGATATTAAGATGCTATTTCAGATTGATTATTGATTCTATCATGTCTTTGTTATTTGTGATCTTGCATGTTTTCCGTTGTTAGTAGCTATCTTGGCCAAGTAGATGCTAGCAACTCCAAGAGTTAGTATTTATGCTCGATAGTGGGTTCATGCCTCTCGTAATCTGGGGAAGTGACAGAAATCTCTAAGGTACTAGATGTGCTATTGCTACTAGGGATAAAACAATAATCCTTTGTTCATAGAACAATCGTATTGTTTACTTTACACGCAGTTCGTAATGCAATAATCTATTGCTTGCAACTTAATACTGAAGGGGGTTCAGATGATAACCTGAAGGTGGATTAGTCATAGATGAAGTTGGATGGCGGTCTATGTATTATGTTGTAATGCCCAATCAAGTCTCAAAGGAGTCAAGATGATTAGTATATGCATGTATTGCTTTCTCGATGTTTGTCAATTGCCCCGCTGTAATTTGTTCACCCAACATGTTATCTATCTTAAGGAGAGCCACCTCTAGTGAACTATGGATCCTGGTCCTTGTCTTTTACATTCAATCTACAATCTATTTACTTCTTTGTGTTTACTTTCTGCAAACTATTACTTCTTTCCATTCGATACGTTTAATCCTTTGTTTTCAGCAAAACACGGTGAGATTGACAACCTCATCGCAAGTTGGGGACAAAGTTCTGTGGTTGTGTTGTGCAGGTCTCCACGTTGCTACTAGCACCGGTAGTGCGCCCTGCCAAAGCTCAGCTAGTAACACCTTTGGGGTGTTTCCTTGCTCCTACTGGTTCGATTAAACCTTGGTTTCATAACTGAGGGAAGCTTGCTGCTGTGTTCATCATACCTTCCTCTTGGGGTTCCCAACGAGCTCTACATCAACACCGCCATCAAAGACATTTTTCTGGGCGCCATGCATTGAGCCATCAGTGACTTCTACCTTCACCCATAGGTGAATCGTGATATAAACCAAGCTTCTTTGGTAGTTGAATGCTAACACGATATTTGGCTAACATTCGCCCATCATGGTATGTCATGGTATTGACTGGAATACTAGTTGTGCAACCAAAAACCCTCAGTAGTTCTCGAAGTTGTACAGTTAAAGCCCCCTGATAATCATTGAGAGTCCCTTCTTTCCTTGCCAAGGTCTGTTTTGGAAACTTTGGTGCCATTTCCACTATATAGATAATATTCATAATTAGTATTAATCATGATGATGCATCATAATAAAGCATTATCGCACTAAAAAATATAATGAAATATTCCCAATTGAATATTCATTATATAATCTAGAGAACTCTTTACTGTTGCTCCTAGACTCATACAGGTAGTTCGCTTTACTAGGTTTCCAACCTAAGGTCAAAGGAATTGCTCTGATACCAGCTGTGGTGACCCAGCATACCACTGCATATGTAGTACACTATAGTCGTTGGCATGACACCCATAGAACACAGTTTCGTAAATATCACATCCCTCAGAGTGATACAACAGAAACATTGCAGGTCCAAATTACAAACATATACACTTCATTATTATTACAATACCAGAAGTTCGAGACTTCAAAAGGTTCAAACTTACAAACCAAATAACTTATCCCATAAGTTTAGCAGAAGAACGAAACGATAAGTAAGACGTGAGCTCAACAGCTTATTCTATAGAGTTCAGGCTGCTCGGCTCAACCTAGGTAACTAGAGTACGTCCTGACAACTACTCTAACTCGTTGCCTTCAGCTCCATATTGTATCCCGTAGTCCACTCCTTCAATTCCACTGGATAGGTCTAGCTCTTCATAGTAGACGTTGTTCTAGACCTCCATAGCATACACCTGGTTATCCTTTTGGCCCTCAAAGTCTAGCAAGGGGTTCAAAGGAAAGGGTGAGTAACAACGTTACCCAGCAAGTTCACTATATGCAAGGTGGGAAGTTTGATGCTCTATCTACCACCTCGAACGATACGTCTTTGGTACTATGCAGTTTTGGTAAACATTTCTTCAAAGGTTGATTTTAATTATCAAAACTATGCCCATCAGCCTTCACAGGTTGACCAGAACTTCATGGAGTTCCTTTCCTGCCGTGTTCGTAGCTCCTTCCCGGAACATGGAGTAACATGTCACAATTCTTACACTCTACAGAGGTGCGTTGCTTTATCCATAAGAGACTAACTCCTTGTTGCACAACCGGGCGTACTTTCTCGTCCACAATTCCATGATGTGGGGCCTAGTAGATGATCCAAGCTAATCACTGCCCCCTTCATGACCCCGCATGTCCCCTTGGTGTAAGACATGCCCACATCTTGAATTACGGCAATGGTTAGTACAGACCGTCAGATGCCAGAACTATCGTGGGACGTTGAGGGCTCCCACCCACATGCTGCATATCCTCTATGAATTACCAATAAATGCACGCTACGAGGATAACAGCCACGACCTGGCCATCCGGATGCATGCGAGAGGAAGAAGATACAACCGACTTCTCCATCCCATTCCAAATCTTATGGTTAACACGTAATATATGGTGCTAGAATCACTGATTTTGGTCATTTGACAATTTAATTAGGCTTTTTCCTTTTCAACTGGACCTAGCCCATTGGGTTGGCCATCCCTGACCTGGCCCATCTGGGCTAGTCAAACCCCTCTGTCACTAACGGCCCAGTACCACTTGATGTTTCCCCTTCTCTCTCTCGTTCACCCTCTGGCTCGTCCCCACAGAGCCGCCGCGATGTCGACGCTGTCGCTGCTCGATTCCGGTGGCCCCGGGCTACTTCGGGCGCCGCCGTGGTGTGTGGTGAGGTAGCCGATTCTGCTCCGCCATTTGGTCCTGTTGGATTCGTCTGCAAACCCCTCTCGCGTCCATGCTGACTCCACCTCGAACCCTAGGGTTTGGGGGTTGTCGGTGATGTGGAGTTTCGCCGCTCGGTGGTGCTATGCCGGTCTCCTGGCAGTCTTGTGGTGTCGCCGCTGCTTCTCGTGTGGCTGTGGCCGCCGTGCCATGGATTGGTATGGGTTGCAGCGCCCTCAGGTGCTCCCCGTGCCGCCGTGTGCTCTCGCCGGTGCTTCTGCTTCCTCTTCTAACTTCAGCGAGGACCACGGGTGAGTTCCTCTTCTCTCCCTCTCTGATTACCTGGCTTACCTTGCTACTCTTTGATTGCCGGCCATGTATGACCCTAATTACATCTGTGTATGGCACTAGGGTCCATCCCTCTGTGCTAGGGTTCATCCCTTGATGTCATGTTTACCTAAGGTGGTTTCTGAAGGAGTTATGCCCTAGAGGCAAATAATAAAGTGTATTATTTGATATGACTCCTATATGTTCATAATACGTTTCATACTGTGCTATAACTGTGTTAGTACAAAACGTTAATACACGTGTGGTATGTAAACAAACCATGTCTCTAGTTACCTCTAGCGAACTAGTTCATTGGTCATGAGGATGGTCTGGGTTTCAAGATCATGGGCATTTATGCCAATTGACAATGGGATCATGTTATTAGTTGAATAACATGATAGACAAACATCCGACCGTTATATCTTGAATGAGATCTAGTTACAAAGTTCACCGTTGATGATAAAACACAGAGAACCTCGCAGCGTGATCCTTTCACTGTGAGGTAATGCAAATCACCATTCCGGAGGAAGCTTTGATGGTTATCAAGAATCATATCGTAAAAGGGTGATCATAAAGGTGCCACTTAGGTTTTCCGAAAAGGGATGTGTAGAGGAGTACATATCAAGACCAGGATTTGTCTAGTCCATGTAACAGACAGATACATGTGGCCATCTCGGTGACATTGCATTAATGAAGCTTGCAAGCATGTGACTTGGTCACGGAATGCAACAACATGAGAACGAGTAAACAAGTAATTGGTAACGAGACCGAACTAAGGTATGGGGATACTAAAGATCAAGTCTCGAATGAATTAGGTATCGTATGACAAAGGGAACGGGAAACGACTATCTCACGGTTCGAGCGATTGTATTCGTGAAACGCACAGGGGCCACACGGCCATCCAGGTCCCTCTGTTTATCATTGAGGTGAGAGTAGTATCAATCATGTCCGGAGTGTTTCCGAACCGAAGGATGTCACGCTTAAGGGTAGGGACGCTTAGGGTAAATGAGGTATTGTAGGAGAAATAGAGAAAGAGAAACTGGAATAGTTTCGGTTAACATCCGATGGAGATCAGAAGGGGTCTGGAAGGTGTTCCGGAGTGAAGGAATAATACAATATGTGTATTTGAATATTAATTGGAGAATTTATATTAAATACATATTTTATTTTATTATTAAAGGCATCATAATACTAATGGGCATCACCCGAAGGGAGGCCCAATAGGGCATGGCGCCTAGGGAGAGGGGGCCAGCTGGCCTAGGCTTGGTGGGATGCCCTAATGGGGCGCACCTAGGGCCGGCAGCTACCCCTAGGTGGCCGGCGGGTGTGGGGGTTAGTCCCACACCGCCTGGCCCTAGGGTGGTGCGCCCCCCTCCCACTATATATAGGGGTCTCCCTCCTCCTTTGGAATCATC
The DNA here is from genome assembly GCA_916181665.1 of Avena sativa. Classification (NCBI taxonomy): domain Eukaryota; kingdom Viridiplantae; phylum Streptophyta; class Magnoliopsida; order Poales; family Poaceae; genus Avena; species Avena sativa. The sequence continues at coordinate 231,023,778 of OV702291.1, forward strand.
CCATTCCTTCTCATTCTCTCTCTCATCCATTGAGGACTTCTCCGTAATATTGGGGAGGACCTCGTGGGTGAGTTCTCCACCTTCAAACCATCTTCATGTGATCTGCGATCCAGCGTCTACTTCTTTCGTTGCTCGGCTGGATCGGAGTCCGGTTGACGTCTCCTACACCGGACGTGTGACAAACTTCGGAGGCACCACACTTGGGGTGCTGTTCGTCTTCATCAATATACACCTTCCTGCATAAGGCGTGCCTCGGTCTTAAAAAGTATGAATATCGTATCCCTTCTCTGTTACTTATGTCTACACAGTATAGATCCTGGTATTAGTGTTCGAGTAGATAGATTTTTTTGTTTTCTGCTATGGAACCATAAGTAACAGAGAAGGGATACCATTGTTCGAAGGTAATATCGAACAATGTCTACTCATAGATCCTCGGTCTTGTTGATATGACATTGATATTGGAGGGCCCTAAAAAGGGAAGTAGAACGGCAATCATTGAATCCATGTTGTGGCTCCACGTTCGTAGGTGGGAAGGGGTTCTCCTGCGAAAGCCCTAAATCCGCGTAAAAACTTGCAGTAGATAATATAGAAGCATCTATTTATATTATTGCATAGGGGCAAGTATTATAACGTGGCAATGACAAGTTTATGAAACTTTCATTGAAGCTATTGATGATGATCATAATACTATATCCACGTCATAACACTTTACTTTTGAAGTATTACTTATTGTGCTGGTATTTTTATTCGACAGTAGCATAATAAGATAATCCCTCACAGTATTCCAGTTAGCGTATTCCCCTTGTGTGTGCACCACCAAGAAAGTTCTTTGGTATGAGGCTCCCTGCGGTGAGTAGGGATCAGACATATCTACGTTCGCATACAGTGGGTGCAAGCCATGTTGCACTGCGGATACACACGAGTTAGAACTAGCGAGCCTAGCATGTGCAGACATGGCCTCGGAATACAGGAGACCGAAAGGTCGAGCATGAATCACATAGTTGATGTGATCGACATAAGGGAATGTCCACCTTTGATACTGCACTGATGGCCGTGACGATCGGGGGAGGTGCAGGGGATTGGGATCATGTGATCACTAAACGAGTAGAGGGATGTTCGTTTGAGTGGGAATTGTTTTGTTTTAAGTTCGAAAATATAATTAAAACTTGAACTCATTATTATGAACATGGTCTAAACACTTTGCAAATCCATTGTAGATGTCTCACCCACCCACCTTCAACCTTAGCACTTTCCTCGAGAAGGACAAGCTGAAAACTGATGGAACCAACTTCACCGCATGGTTCCGCAATCTGAGGATCCTCGTAGTCCCCTACAAGTTGACTTATGGCATCGAGGCTGAGCTTCTGGCCAAGCCTGCAGATTCTGCCTCCCAGGATGAAAAGAATGTCTGGTAGTCCAAGGCGGACGATTTCTCCCTCATACAGAGTGGAATGCTCTATGCCATGGAGCCAAAGCTTCAAAAGCGTTTTGAGAAGATGAATGCTTTTGAGATCATTGAGGATCTTAAGGCTGTCTTTGCTCCACAGGCCCGTGCAGAGAGCTATGATGCTTCCGAGCTCTTCTTCTCTGCTAAAATGGAAGAGCACAGCAGTATTAGTGAGCACGTGGTCAAAATGTATGGCTACGTTAAGCGTTTGAACGCCCTGGATTGCAAAATCCTGGAGGAGCTCGCAATTGATAGGGTGCTGCACTCACTGCCCCTAGCTATAAGAGCTTTGTGATGAACTACAACATGTCAGGGATGACTAAGACCCTTGCTGAGGTGTTTGCCATGCTCAAAACTGCTGAGGTTGAAATCAAGAAGGAGCACATGATGTTGATGGTAAATAAGACCACCAACTTCAAGAATCCAGGGAAAAAGGGAAAAGGCAAGGGCAAGAAGTCCAAGAGGGATGGCAAGATCGTTGCTGGTACCCCAAAGACTGCCAAACCTGGCCCTAAGCCCCGCACTACGTGCTACTACTGCAAAGGGGATGGGCACTGGAAACGCAACTGCCCCAAGTACCTTGAAGACAAGCGAGCCGGCAAGATAGCCGCCAAGGACAAAGGTATATATGATATACATGTTATTGATGTATTCCTTACAAGCGCTAGGAGTAACACATGGGTATTTGATACCGGATATGTTGCTCACATTTGTAACTCTCAGCAGGATCTGCAGAGTAGGAGGCGCCTGAGGAATGACAAGGTGACGATGCGCGTCGAAAATGGTTCGAGAGTCGAAGTGATGGTCGTCGACACTCTTTATCTCCGTCCACCGTCAGGATTACTGTTGGTTTTTAATAAATGCTACTATGTACCCGCATTGAGTATGAATATTGTGAGTGGGTCTTGCTTGTTGCAAGACCGTTATTCGTTTAAATTAGGAACAAATGGTTGTTCAATTTATATGAATGATATTTTCTATGTTCATGCTCCTGTGTGTGATGGTTTATTCTTACTTGATCTTGATTGTAATACACACATCCATAGTGTTGATGCTAAACGTTGTATGCATAGTGATGATAATTCCATATTTATATGGCATTGTTGTCTTGGTCACATTGGCATAAAACGCATGAAGAAGCCTCATTCAGAAGGGCTTCTTGGATCATTGGATTTCGAATCCCTTGATACATGTGAGCCATGCCTCATGGGCAAGATGACTAGGACACCGTTCTCCGGGACAGTAGAGAGAGCTGAAGACCTACTGGGAATCATACATACGAATGTATGTGGACCAATGAGCATCTCAACATGCAATGGTTATAGTTACTTTGTTACCTTTACTGACGACTTAAGCAGATATGGATATATATACTTAATGAAGCACAAGTCTGAAACCTTTGAAAAGTTCAAGGAATTTTAGAAAGAAGTAGAGAATCAACTTAACAAGAGAATCAAGTATCTTCGATCGGATCGAGGAGGCGAGTATTTGAGTTATGAGTTTAACATGCACTTGAAGGACTGTGGGATTATCCCACAGCTTACGCCAACCGGAACACCACAGCGTAATGGTGTGTCAGAACATCGTAACCGAACCATATTAGATAGTGTGCGGTCCATGATGTCTTTAACTGATTTGTCTGTGTCTTTTTGGGGATACGCGTTAGAGACCGCTGCTTTTATTTTGAACCGAACACCATCCAAATCCGTAGAGACAACCCCATATGAGATATGGCATGGCAAGAAGCCAATGTTGTCATTTCTGAAAGTTTGGGGATGTGAGGCTTACGTCAAGAAACTACAACCTGACAAACTCGAACCCAAATCGGAAAAATTTATCTTTGTAGGATATCCAAGGGAAACCATTGGGTATACTTTCTACAACCAAGCCGAAGGCAAAACATTTGTCGCAAAAACCGGCACCTTTCTCAAGAAAGAGTTTCTTTCTAAAGGAGTTAGTGGAAGGAAAATTGAGTTGGATGAAGTTGTTGACCCTTCTCTTCAAATTCTGAGTAGCGCAACGGAAGCTGTTCCGAGACCGCTCTCCAACATGGAGGAAGAGCCCAATGATGATGATCAAAACAACAACGTCGAGACTCCTGAGGTTTGCAGGTCTAGAAGAATTCGTGCCAATCCTGATTTGTATAGCAGCCTTGTAATGGTTGTCATCCTAGATGAACATGAAGAACCTGCAAACTACAAAGAAGCTATGGATAATGCTGACTCCGAAAAATGGCTAGAAGCCATGAAATCCGAAAGAGGATCCATGCATGAGAACTAAGTTTGGACCTTGGTAGATCTTCCAGAAGGCCGCAAGGCCGTGGAAAATAAATGGATCTTTAAGAAAAAGACAGATGGGAAATAATGTGACCGTTCACATAGCTAGACTTGTCGCAAAGGGGTTTCGACAAATTCAAGGAGTTGATTACGATGAGACTTACTCTCTCATAGTGATGCTTAAGGCTGTCCGGATTTTAATAGCAATTGCTGTACATTTCGACTATGAAATTTGGTAGATGGATGTCAAGACCGCATTCCTCAATGGTCACATTGATGAAGAGTTGTATATGATGCAACCGGAAGGTTTTGTTGATCCTAAGGATGTTGGAAAGGTATGCAAGCTTCAACGGTCCATTTGTGGATTGAAGCAAGCATCTCGGAGCTGCAACCAAAGTTTTGATCAAGTGATCAAGAGTTTTGGATTTGTCCAAAATCAACAAGAGTTCTTTGTTTACAAGAAAGCGAGTGGGAGCTCAGTTGTTTTCTTAGTAGTATATGTGGATGACATATTACTCATGGGAAACGATGTGGATTTTATGAAAAGCGTGAAAGCATATTTGAGTAACCAATTTTCCATGAAGGATCTAGGTGAAGCTGCGTACATATTAGGAATCAGGATCTATAGAGATAGATCAAGGCACCTAATTGCATTAAGTCAAAGTACTTACATCGAAAATATTTTGAAGAGGTTCAAAATGGAAAACACGAAAATGGGTTTTGTACCAATGATGAAGAATTGCAAATTGAGTATGACTCAATGTCCTATAACAGATGATGATAGAGAGAAGATGTCTTACACCCCCTATGCCTCAGCCATAGGATCTATCATGTATGCAATGTTAAGTACGCAACCTAATGTGGCATTGGCTCTTAGTTTGGCGAGCCGATACCAAAGTAATCCAGGATCGAATCACTGGACAGTTTTAAAGAATATCCTAAAGTAGCTGAAAAGAACAAAGGATATGTTCCTAATCTATGGAGGAAGTGGTGAAGCTCTAAATGTAACGGGTTACGTGAATGCAAGCTGGAACTCAGATCATGATGACTCGAAGTCTCAAACAGGATTTGTGTTCCTAGTGAATGGTGGGGCGGTAAGCTAGAAGAGTAAGAAGCAGTCGGTGGTGGCGCAATCTTCAATGGAGTCTGAATACATTGTCGTGGCTGATGCAGCAAATGAAGTTGTTTGGCTAAGGAATTTCATCATCAAACTAGGAGTTTTTCCAAATGCGCAAGACCCCGTGACGATCTATTGTGATAACACGGGAGCTATTGCAAACGCAAAGGAACCAAGGACTCATTCCACAGCCAAACACACCAAGCTTAGATTTCACGTCATCCGACAGAATGTTGACGAAGGTGAAGTCAAGATTTGCAAAGTAGATACGGAACTGAATATGGCAGATCCTTTGACTACAGCTCTCCATCAGGAAAAGCACGAACAACGCCGTGATTCCTGGTGTTAGGTTCCTGCCTATTGTAAACTAGTTTTGTTTGTACTCTAGTGCAAGTGGGAGACTGAAGGAGTTATGCCCTAGAGGCAAATAATAAAGTGTATTATTTGATATGACTCCTATATGTTCATAATACGTTTCATACTGTGCTATAACTGTGTTAATACAAAACGTTAATACACGTGTGGTATGTGAACAAACTGTGTCTCTAGTTACCTCTAGCGACTAGTTCATTGGTCATGAGGATGGTCTAGGTTTCAAGATCATGGGCATTTATGCCAATTGACAATGGGGTCATGTTATTAGTTGAATAACATGATAGACAAACATCCGACCGTTATATCTTGAATGAGATCTAGTTACAAAGTTCACCATTGATGATAAAACACAGAGAACCTCGCAACCTGATCCTTTGACTGTGAGGTAATGCAAATCACCATTCCGGAGGAAGCTTTGATGGTTATCAAGAATCATCTCATAAAAGGGTGATCAAAAAGGTGCCACTCAGGTTTTCCGAAGGGATGCGTAGAGGAGTACATATCAAGACCAGGATTTGTCTAGTCCATGTAACAGACAGATACATGTGGCCATCTCGGTGATGTTGCATTAATGAAGCTTGCAAGCATGTGACTTGGTCACGGAATGCAACGACATGAGAATGAGTAAACAAGTTAATTGGTAACGAGACCGAACTAAGGTATGGGGATACTGAAGATCAAGTCTCGAATAAATTACGTATCGTATGACAAAGGGAACGGGAAATGACTATCTCACGGTTCAAGCGGTTGTATTCGTGAAACGCATGGGGGTCACACGACCATCTAGGTCCCTCTGTTGATCATTGATGTGAGAGTAGTCTCAATCATGTCCGGAGTGTTTTCGAACCGAAGGATGTCACGCTTAAAGGTAGGGACGCTTAGGGTAGATGAGCTATCGTAGGATAAATAGAGAAAGAGAAACCGGGATAGTTCCGGGTAACATCCGATGGAGATCGGAAGGGGTCCGAAAGGTGTTCCGGAGTGAAGGAACAATACAATATGTGTATTTGAATATTAATTGGAGAATTTATATTAAATAAATATTTTATTTTATTATTAAAGGCATCATAATACTAATGGGCCTCACCCGAAGGGAGGCCCAATAGGGCATGGCGCCTAGGGAGAGGGGGCCAGCCGACCTAGGCATGGTGGGCTGCCCCAATGGGGCCCACCTACGGTCGACGGCTGCCCCTAGGTGGCCGGCGGGTGTGGGGGTTAGCCCCACACTGCCTGGCCCTTGGGTGGTGCGCCCCCCTCCCACTATATATAGGGGTCTCCCCTCCCCCTTTGGAATCATCTCATTCCCTCTCATTCTCTCTCTCTCATCCATTGCGGACTTCTCCGTAATATTGGGGAGGACCTCGTGGGTGAGTTTTCCACCTTCACACCACCGTCATGTGATCTGCGATCCGGCATCTACTTCTTCCGCTGCTCGGCTAGATCAGAGTCCGGTTGACGTCTCCTACACCGGACGTGTGACGAACTTCGGAGGCACCACACTTGGGGTGTTGCTCGTCTTCATCAATATACGCCTTCCTGCGTAAGGCGTGCCTCGGTCTTCAAAGGTATGAATACCGTATCCCTTCTCCGTTACTTATGTCTACATAGTATAGATCCTGGTATTAGTGTTCGAGTAGATAGATTTTTTTTGTTTTTTGCTACGGAACCCTATAGTTTCTTACTGAATCTAGCTGTGTATGATTCACTACTATATTGTGGTTCTCAATGTTGACAGTGGTTTATGTCAGTAGTCTGTTAACTGAACTTTACTTCTGTCCTATATTATGGCTATGCTCTGGGTTGAGATTAGCTCTCTGGTTCTTGTTGATATGTTTTGGTATGAAAGAATTGGAGTTGAATATTTAATCCACTTACCCACTGATACTTGCCTATGATAAGATTCAGATATATCAAATATGACTCCTAATTGTTATGTTAGGAAAATGATTAGATGTTCTATTGCAACATTGGATTATGGAATCCCTAGTAGAAACTACTTGGTTAAGATAGGCTCTTGTGTCACCCTCAATTGAGTGGCACATAGGCTTTATCTCAATACTGGTATGTTTTTATTTATGTTCTATTGTACCTTAGAGTTGCAGATCCTTCTATTGAATAGATTAGCCTGTGATGCTGGCTGAGGCAAAGCTACAGAAAAGTAGCTATTTTCACCTGCCGCTTTACCTCTTTGATGATCTGTGATGGATATCTCTAAGTATCAGTCCTACAGTGCTTAGGAAAATGATTTGATAGACTATTGTAAGAATAATAAGGTGGATCCTTACTGTTTAAGACATGGTTTTAAGATGTGTCATTTCTGAGTTGCTACCATCCATAGGATATGCCCAGAAATGTTTATTCAAGGATGCCTGTGTATCTAGTTATGCAACTAGAGATTTCTCTCCAAGATCAGTGATGCAAAAGCTGAGATCTTGGTAGTAGCTTGTAAAGTTTTATCATTGGCTTTATTGTCTTTCTTCTAGGATGGATATACACTTCACTTGGGTGTTTTTCTAAGAAGATCATATAAAACAACACATGCTCTATTTAATCTATGATGATTTGATCATGTGATGGTTTTATGTGTACTCACCACACTACTTGATGGCTGGTGAGATTGTGGTGTTGCTAGATGGCTTGTTCTTGTTATCTTGTGCTTGCTGGCTTGATCTAGCTCTGCACCTCCTGGTGCTGCTCCTTTGATCTTGTGCTTGGCCTTGCTATCCACCTGCTCCACCCCTCCTTATGTTACCATCTTGTGGTGAACTGGTGGTTGATTTGGTAATCTGGCTGGTGGTTTGGTTATGGTTTTGGCAAGCTCAATAAGTTCTGAGTGTGTGCTTGAGAAGGACAAATGAGTTCATGTAACTATGCTTCGGCTGGTGCTTTGTGTGAGTGCTTGTACTGCTGCTGCTGGCTTGACAGCACACTCCATGCATTTTGGTGACTAAGTTGTATGGTTGTGTGGTCTGGTTGTGTGGATCAGTTCAAGTGAAAATATCTTCACATGTTACCCTTTTACTAGTTACTGTCCTAGTGAAACTTGCCCCTCTTTTATTACTCTGTGATGTAACATGAACAGTGCATTTCACTATTCACCACTAAGAGTAAAATTAACTAACTAACCCTTTAATTTCCTTTTTGTTGTTTATCTTATTTGCAGGAACAAGATCTGGACATACAAGATTTAGTATAGGAGTAGATAGGTAGTATAGGTTTTAATTGTAACCTTCTTTTTATTCTTTTTGTATAGGATCTTGTAAATATATTATTACATGTTAATAAAGTTTGGTTTCCGTTCTTTGTAATCTTCTACTTTTGATGTATTTATCACCAGCTGTAATCTTATTATGGAATAGAGAAATAAGAATTCATTTCTTATTTAATTTTCCTTGTCTTTAATCCTTATTGTTGTTTACTATATCCATAATATAATCAAACAATGTTAATAAGGTTTTTTGGAAAACAATTCAATATTACTAACTTCTAAATTTCAAATATTTTCAAATTGATTTGAATTTCAAATTTGAATTCAAACTAACCTCCCCAAAGACTTAATAATTCCTAAAGGTCATGTCAAAATTCATAGCAATCACTAACAAGATCTATTCCTACCTCTAGTTAGTGAAAAGAACTCTGATCTCTTTAGGTTTTTGTTTGGCGAAAAATTTACCCTGATTTTTATAGATGCATGCATGCACAAACTTAGATTCCTAATTCTACCCTTCGTTGGATCCTAATCCTGGGGTGTTACAGCGCCTCAGAGGCCACCACCAATGTGGAAGATGATGATGAGGACGAGGAGGAGGTCGAGACCACCATGGTTGATGTCGACACCGGCGTCGCCACGAAGAAGAAGAAAGTCGGTGTCCGCGATCCAAAATGGAATACTTTGGAGGATGAGTGCCTTGTCGATTCGTAAGTTGTTAAGTTGTTTTATTCTATTCTTTGTGAATGTGTAACTTCGGTGCCGACCACCTTGAGTTGATCCATGTTGCATCCATTTTAGTTGTTTGACACCCTCGCCATGTACAAGACTGCCAACAAAGACAAGGCCTTCGCCATAATGCATTGCTTCAAAAAACCGCAAGGTTGCAAGAAGCAGGACAAGGTGCGAGATGAGCTCAACAATGGCAGTGGTGAAGATGGGCCGATGCCGGCTTCGAAGGCCTCTGCCGGTCGTCCAAACAACAACAAGAAGGCCAAGGCCGAGAAGTATGGGGAAGCAACCGCCATTGACAGGGATGCTTCCATTGAGAAGATGATGCACACTTTCACCATCGATAACAAGGAGAGGCATGAGATGAGCCGCGCTATGTGAAAGGACGTGTTGGAGAAGCACAAGCCAGCATGCTCAAGGCCATGAACGAGGCGTCCTATTTTGTGGTGGCCAAGATGAAGGAGGAGGCCAAGATCTTGATGGTGAAGTTCACTACTAGGGAAAACGCTATGCGAGGCGCACCAAAAATGCTATGCGAGGTGCATATCATATGTGCCTCTAGCGTCGCGCCTCTAGTATTTTTTATGCGATGCGCATATTGATATGCGCCTCCCATACTCTGAATATGCGAGGCGCATATTGATCCGAATGCGCCTCCTATATTCTGCATATGCGAGGCGCATATTGATCCGAATGCCCCTCCTATATTCTGCATATGCGAGGCGCATATTGATCCAAATGCGCCTCGGATATTATTTTTGAATTTCAAAAAAAATGGCGGCCATATCTGGATCTGGCCAGATGTAACACCCTCAAATCGGCCCTATGCAAGTTTTAGCCCTTTCCGCCAAACCCGCATAGAAACGATTCAAGGACGCCCACCAGGCACTTTCGTGCAGGTGGAAAACGAAGTAATAACATTACACAACAGTCCTCGATGGGACCCATAGAACAGATATATATATATACAACAGCGACTCCATGAGTCAAGAATACAGATATATAATACAAAGATCCAAATCACCTTGGAAACGATAGAGCGTCCGACTACGGACAAGATGCAAATGGGGCTAAGAGCCCTAAAGAATAACCAATGGCGTCCATAACCCTGCCCAGGCCAAGACGGAAGGGTAACCCTGCTAACGACGTCGATCTCAAACCTGCTAAAACAAAAGGGGTGCCGACAAAGGGCAAAGGAAAAAGAGGAGCGTCAGTACTGAGGCCAGTACATGGCGAGGCTAGAATTCGGCGGCTCTCGCCTACATAGGTATGGTGGACTGAAGCGGCAGCGCAGCATGCACTAAACAATCTATAGAAACTCGATTCAACTGTCGGCTATTAGAGAGGGATAAGAAAGACCTATTCGAAACCATCCTGGTATTCCCCCTCGAGACCAAACGAGGAAGTCCAGCGGAGGAAAACTCACACGGTTGGCAGGTTTATTTAATCTTTCCATGGCAGTTATCCAACTTACTAGTCATCTCAGATGTAAGTCAAATTATAACAATAAACTTTAGTTATTGTTGTCTATGATCGAGAAACTGTGCTCCAAGTCGTCCATAACCGCGGACACGGCTTTTCGAAAAGATTTAACCCTGCAGGGGTGCACCAAAGTATCCACACGCACTTTGACCCTTTTTGCCAGATCAGTTAACATACACCCATCGGTATGTCGGCGGGGCCTAAGTCATGAAGTTTCCCAGACCCAAAGCAAGTACATGGGTTCCACCCCACTAAGCTACCCGCAACGAAGTTGGACGGCTCCGGAACGGACCCAGGGTTTGCGTCAATGGCTGTAAACGACTGGGAACCCGAAAGTGTGACTGGGCTTGTCGATACCGCGAAAACACTCCGCAATCCTAAATAGTACAGGTGCTCCACGCACAAACTTAAATAAAGCAGTAAAGCATGGCATAAGTACAAGATAGTAATAAAGCGCCAAACTACTTGTGGCCCCCGGTACAATACTTTGAAATCAGGTAGTAAGCCGATGGGGGTGCCCACACACCCCACATGTGGTTAGCGCGCTCGATCTCGGAACAGGTGACAAGAACTTGGGTCCTAGGTGGACACAAGTGGGCGGTTAAAAACCAAATATTGACTATTACCCACCGGTGCCTCTGCATTATATCTATTTCCAGCATTTTAATTAACAAGTTATAATGTAAGCCATGATCAACTCCACCGTTAAGCATCTCCACCATTAAACATCTGCCAGCATTTCAACAACTGGTACTTGACAACATGAGATCGCACCTGAGCAAGCAACTACGACTCGCAAGGCCAGCTATCTACCAAACACAGGTAATAGGAGGTGTCCAAGGCAATATAGAGGCTGCACGGGATATAACTGGTGTTCGGAAACTAAAGCATCGCGACACGGATAGCAATAGATCAACATGAGGAAATAAAGACTATAAATGCAAAATAGGTAGAAGGGGAAGAGATGCTCGCCTGGGAAAACATAGCCGAAGGTTCATATCCGGAGAACTTGTCGGTACTCGCATCAACTCATCGGCCTAGTCCGCGAAGAAGCAAACACTAAAAGAAACACCGGATGTAATATTTAATACTACGGCAGAAGATCCGGCATGATTATGATATGCATGCGAGATGAACAATTTAATATGCAACAGTCGATAATGTCATATTATAGGAATAATAGGGGTCTCGTATAGGGAATCACATTAGGGTTCGGCGAACTTGGGCTCCGAGGGGTTCGGGGTTCGACAGGGTTCGACGGGGCGGAAATGGCTCGACGGGATCGGTCTCGGACAACGGAAGTAGATCTTGTCGCATCCGGGAAGCAGGACTTGGTTTGGCACCGGGGCTCATCAGATTCACCCTGGTCGATGTCGATCTTGTCGTCGATGGCGAACTTGAGTGGATCGGGTACCGGGGTCTTCAGATCCGGGAAGAAGATCTTGTCGCACGGGCATCAATGCTTCCGGGAAGGAGAACTGATCGTTCAGGGGCTCGGCGTCTGGGGTGAAGTACTTGGCGTCCTCGAGGAGGTACTTGGCGTGCGGGATGAAGAACTTGGTGGTTCCGAGAAGGAGGTCTCGTCGCATCCGATGGATCGGTCCTCGGGGTCCATGAAGGCGTTCTCGGGTCCGGGGTTCTTCGGCTCCACTTGGGCGGTCTTGTCGCTCCGTGTAGACGACCTTGGCGTCATGGTGGTCGATGACGAACTTGTCGGATGGCATGTTCTTCGGAAGATCTTGGCATGGGGGCCGTCAGGGTCATCCGAGCATCATCGTTATCATTGCCCAAACTTGGTACTTGTTCACACCGAGGTCTTGATCAACAACACCAACATCTCCACGCCATCATCACCATACCAACAGTTCACTGGTGCCCTTTGCATCAACGTGACACTTCAGACTCAACACCGGGCCTCACGAAACACCTCATAGTGCTCTGTCTCTAGTACGTTCCAGAAACAGGGAGGCAGAGGCGCAGGCGACCTTGGGAGACGCGCTAGGGTGGGGAGGCTCGGGGACAAGGCGTTGTAGAGACGCGGGGGTGCAGGGTCGCTCGGGAGGGCCCCCCTGTGGAAACAGCAGCAGGAAGGAGGGGCACTAGGGAGAGGCGGGCAGCAGCGGCAGCGGGGCCCGAGGAGGAAGCGAGGCCACGGCGGTGGCCGGGCATGTCCTAGAAGGAGCGGGGCCGAGCGCAGGGGCTCGAGCTTCGGCAGCCGGTGGTGGCGGAGAGAGCCGCGCTGGCAGGGACGGGCGAGCCGGAGAGGTGGCGGTCGGAGGCGCCATGGCGAGGCCGCCGATCGCTGTAGGAGATCTGGGCGTACGGGTTGGTGGCGAACAGGGAGGCGGCGGAGGCGAGAAGGGCCGAGGTCGACCGCGGAGCGATGGAGCTGCAGGCGAACGAGAGGAGGCGGCGAGGCGCCGGCCGGAGCAGGGTCGGCCGCTGGAGCGGAGGGGAGGCCGGGAGGCCGGCGACGGAGATGCGGCCGGGGCCGAGGAAGGAGGAGACAGGGCGGCGAGCGCGGGCGGCCGGAGAATCGCCGGAGGGAGGAGGCAGGGTCCGTCGGGGTAGCGGGAGGAGGCGACTGCTCGGGGGAGCTGTCGAGGCAGTGGCCGGCGAGGGAGGCGTTGGAGAGCGTCGGTGGTGGGTGGGATCGGAGGAAGAGGCAGAAGACGGGGCAGACGCGCGGGTTAGGGCCGCGTCTACGGGAGAGAGAGAGGGCGGCGGTCGGGTGTGGGGCTAAGTAGGGGTGGGGCCCCGCTGCAGGCGTGCCAGGCGGTGGAAGCAGGTGGGGGGCGGGGTTTGTGCTGACCGCGTGGGGTGTTGTGTTGCGTGTCCACCGCGGGGCTGCGCGTCGATCGGGTGGGACCAGGCTACGGTGGGGCTGATGGTGGCGTGCGGCTGGGTGGCTGCGTGCGTATGCGGGTGGGCCAGGCGGTGGATCAGGTGTGGGTTGGTGTATGTTGGGTGAGGTGTCGCATGGCTATTGGGTGGGGTGATGTGGCCGGGGTGAGGTGGAGGAAGGGGAAAGGCTGGGTAGACTAGGATTGGGTAGGAAAAGGTTTAGATAGTTTAGACTAGGGTTTGGAGGTAGCCGGTCAGGCTTTCGGGCCTGGCGGGCTGCCTCCTAAAATTAAAAGAAATATCTTATTATTTAAAACGGGGCTTTTGAAAACCGTTGGTAGACGAAACAAAATATTCCGGAGACCCGAGTTTTAATTTGAAATCAAGACGGGGCGTTTAGAAAACAAAAACAGGCTTTTCGAAAATAGTTTTATGCAAACAAATGCAAGATGACATGACGATGCTCAAATGCAATGTGGCATGATGACACGAGCATGCGGTTATGATGATGCAATGCACAAAAATAACGCGATTTTCTAGTAGTGGTTTTTGCGGGGCGCCACAATTCGACACCACTAACAATGGATCTCACCCTCGAGATCCGCCTCATGGTACCAGAAGGAAGGTCGGCGATCTGCATCTTCTCGCTTCGTGTAGATCCTCGCGACACCAATAACAAGAGGTCGTTGTCCGTGATCGTCGAGAGAACACTCCGGGGATAAAAGGTTGAAGGTAGAGGTATCAACAAATAAAGCCACCTCTAGCTTTGATAGAAAGAGGGAACCGATGCATTCTCATCCACTTCAATGTACAAAAGCGAATAGAAGGGGTAGTCGGCATGGGGGCCAATCCATCACGCACCCGAACTATTACTCCGCAAAATCAGTAGAAAAGCGTGCAACCATTCTCGGAATCAGACTGAAGATCTCGACAATCGAGGTTCAGAAACAAAGGAGTGATGCAGACTCTGCATCGGATCTGGCGTAGATGATGTCGTCGCGTCGGAAAACACTGGAAGGCACAATTAGGAACAAAGAGAAGTCTAACAGATGAAGGATTCCTCTGATAGCACGAAGACCGGATGTAGAAGCATCGTTACCAAAGGAGGAAGCGAAACCCTGAAGATACGACGGAAACCCAACCACGAGAATTCCTGGACTCGAAGAAAGAGAAGAGAGCGGATCCAAACACGCAGAGGTAAGAGGAGAACAACAGAGGGGTAAGGAGTAAAAATCAGACCTATTCAGATCTATCCAACCGATTTTTCCAAAATAGTTTGACACTCTACTTCGACCGTTAGCTAGGTTATCCTACAGGCTGGACTTGTGGGGTATCGCAACTGCTGAGCTCTGATACCACTCTGTAACACCCTCAAATCGGCCCTATGCAAGTTTTAGCCCTTTCCGCCAAACCCGCATAGAAACGATTCAAGGACGCCCACCAGGCACTTACGTGCGGGTGGAAAATGAAGTAATAACATTACACAACAGTCCTCGATGGGACCCACAGAACAGATATATATATACAACAGCGACTCCATGAGTCAAGAATACAGATATATAATACAAAGATCCAAATCACCTTGGAAACGATAGAGCGTCCGACTACGGACAAGATGCAAATGGGGCTAAGAGCCCTGAAGAATAACCAATGGCGTCCATAACCCTGCCCAGGCCAAGCCGGAAGGGTAACCCTGCTAACGACGTCGATCTCAAACCTGCTAAAACAAAAGGGGTGCCGACAAAGGGCAAAGGAAAAAGAGGAGCGTCAGTACTGAGGCCAGTACACGGCGAGGCTAGAATTCGGCGGCTCTCGCCTACATAGGTATGGTGGACTGAAGCGGCAGCGCAGCATGCACTAAACAATCTATAGAAACTCGATTCAACTGTCGGCTATTAGAGAGGGATAAGAAAGACCTATTCGAAACCACCTGATACTAACACCAAACATACCCATCCTGGTATTCCCCCTCGAGACCAAACGAGGAAGTCCAGCGGAGGAAAACTCACATGGTTGGCAGGTTTATTTAATCTTTCCATGGCAGTTATCCAACTTACTAGTCATCTTAGATGTAAGTCAAATTATAACAGTAAACTTTAGTTATTGTTGTCTATGATCGAGAAACTGTGCTCAAAGTCGTCCATAACCGTGGACACGGCTTTTCGAAAAGATTTAACCCTGCAGGGGTGCACCAAAGTATCCACACGCACTTCGACCCTTTTTGCCAAATCAGTTAACATACACCCATCGGTATGTCGGCGGAGCCTAAGTCATGAAGTTTCCCAGACCCAAAGCAAGTACATGGGGGCCACCCCACTAAGCTACCCGCAACGAAGTTGGCCGGCTCCGGAACGGACCCAGGGTTTGCGTCAATGGCTATAAATGACTGGGAACCCGAAAGTGTGACTGGGCTTGTCGATACCGCGAAAACACTCCGCAATCCTAAACAGTACAGGTGCTCCACGCACAAACTTAAATAAAGCAGTAAAGCATGGCATAAGTACATGATAGTAATAAAGCCCCAAACTACTTGTGGCCCCCGGTACAATACTTTGAAATCAGGTAGTAAGCCGATGGGGGTGCCCACACACCCCACCTGTGGTTAGCGCGCTCGATCTCGGAACAGGTGACAAGAACTCGGGTCCTAGGTGGACACAAGTGGGAGGTTAAAAACCAAATATTGACTATTACCCACCGGTGCCTCTGCATTATATCTATTTCTAGCATTTTAATTAACAAGTTATAATGCAAGCCATGATCAACTCCACCATTAAGCATCTGCCAGCATTTCAACAACTGGTACTTGACAACACGAGATCGCACCTGAGCAAGCAACTACGACTCGCAAGGCCAGCTATCTACCAAACACAGGTAATAGGAGGTGTCCAAGGCAATATAGAGGCTGCACGGGATATAACTGGTGTTCGGAAACTAAAGCATCGTGACACGGATAGCAATAGATCAACAGGAGGAAATAAAGACTATAAATGCAAAATAGGTAAAAGGGGAAGAGATGCTCGCCTGGGAAAACATAGCCCGAAGGTTCATATCCGGAGAACTTGTCGGTACTCGCATCAACTCATCGGCCTAGTCCGCGAAGAAGCAAACACTAAAAGAAACACCGGATGCAATATTTAATACTACGGCAGAAGATCCGGCATGATTATGATATGCATGCGAGATGAACAATTTAATATGCAACAGTCGATAATGTCATATTATAGGAATAATAGGGGTCTCGGATAGGGAATCACATTAGGGTTCGGCGAACTTGGGCTCCGAGGGGTTCGGGGTTCGACAGGGTTCGACGGGGCGGAAACGGCTCGACGGGATCGGTCTCGGACAATGGAAGTAGATCTTGTCGCATCCGGGAAGCAGGACTTGGTTTGGCGTCGGGGCGCATCGGATTCGCCCTGGTTGATGTCGATCTTGAGTGGATCGGGTACCGGGGTCTTCGGATCTGGGAAGAAGATCTTGTCGCACGGGCGTCAATGCTTCCGGGAAGGAGAACTGATCGTTCAAGGGCTCGGCGTCTGGGGTGAAGTACTTGGCGTCCTCGAGGAGGTACTTGGCGTACGGGATGAAGAACTTGGTGGTTCCGAGAAGGAGGTCTCGTCGCATCCGATGGATCGGTCCTCGGGGTCCATGAAGGCGTTCTCGGGTCCGGGGTTCTTCGGCTCCACTTGGGCGGTCTTGTCGCTCCGTATAGACGACCTTGGCGTCATGGTGGTCGATGACGAACTTGTCGGATGGCATGTTCTTCGAAAGATCTTGGCATGGGGGGTCCCGTCGGGGTCATCCAAGCATCATCGTTATCATTGCCCAAACTTAGTACTTCTTCACATTGAGGTCTTGATCAACAACACCAACATCTCCACGCCATCATCACCATACCAACAGTTCACTGGTGCCCTTTGCATCAACGTGACACTTCAGACTCAACACCGGGCCTCACGAAACACCTCACAGTGCTCTGTCTCTAGTACGTTCCAGAAACAGGGAGGCAGAGGCGCAGGCGACCTTGGGAGACGCGCTAGGGCGGGGAGGCTCGGGGACAAGGCGCTATAGAGACGCGGGGGTGCAGGGTCGCTCGGGAGGGCCCCCCTGTGGAAACAGCAGCAGGAAGGAGGGGCACTAGTGATAGGCGGGCAGCAGCGGCAGCGGGGCCCGAGGAGGAAGCGAGGCCACGGCGGTGGCCGGGCATGGCCTAGAAGGAGCGGAGCCGAGCGCAGGGGCTCGAGCTCCGGCAGACGGTGGTGGCGGAGAGAGCCGCGCTGGCGGCGACGGGCGAGCCGGAGAGGTGGCGGTCGGAGGCGCCATGGCGAGGCCGCCGGTCGCCGTAGGAGATCTGGGCGTCGGGGTTTGTGGCGAACAGGGAGGCGGCAGAGGCGAGAAGGGCCGAGGTCGACTGCGGCGCGACGGAGCTGCAGGCGAGCGAGAGGAGGCGGCGAGACGCCGACCGGAGCAGGGTCGGCCGCTGGAGCGGAGGGGAGGCCGGGAGGCCGGCGACGGAGATGCGGCCGGGGCCGAGGAAGGAGGAGACGGGGCGGCGAGCGCGGGCGGCCGGAGAATCGCCGGAGGGAGGAGGCGGGGTCCGTCGGGGTAGCGGGAGGAGGCGACTGCTCGGGGGGAGCTGTTGAGGCAGTGGCCAGCGAGGGAGGCGTTGGAGAGCGTCGGTGGTGGGTGGGATCGGAGGAAGAGGCAGAGGACGGGGTAGACGCGCGGGTTGGGGCCGCGTCTGCGGGAGAGAGAGAGAGGGCGGCGGTCGGGTGTGGGGCTAAGCGGGGATGGGGGCCCCACTGCAGGCGTGGCAGGCGGTGGAAGCAGGTGGGGGGACGGGGTGTGTGCTGACCGCGTGGGGTGCGTGTGTTGCGTGTCCACCGCGGGGCTGCGCGTCGATCAGGTGGGACCAGGCGGCGGTGGGGCTGATGGTGGCGTGCGGCTGGGTGGCTGCGTGCGTATGCGGGTGGGCCAGGCGGTGGATCAGGTGTGGGTTGGTGTATGTTGGGTGAGGTGTCGCATGGCTATTGGGTGGGGTGATGTGGCCGGGGTGAGGTGGAGGGAGGGGAAAGGCTGGGTAGACTAGGATTGGGTAGGAAAAGGTTTAGATAGTTTAGACTAGGGTTTGGAGGTAGCCGGTCAGGCTTTCGGGCCTGGCGGGCCGCCTCCTAAAATTAAAAGAAATATCTTATTATTTAAAACGGAGCTTTTGAAAACCGTTGGTAGACGAAACAAAATATTCCGGAGACCCGGATTTTAATTTGAAATCAAGACGGGGCGTTTAGAAAACAAAAACAGGCTTTTCGAAAATAGTTTTATGCAAACAAATGCAAGATGATATGACGATGCTCAAATGCAATGTGGCATGATGACATGAGCATGCGGTCATGATGATGCAATGCACAAAAATAACGCGATTTTCTAGTAGTGGTTTTTGCGGGGCACCACACCAGAATTTTGTCGGAGCTCGTCGGAGGCCGTGCCCGTGGCCACAACCTACCACCGCAGGCATGTGCGGGAGGCCATGGCCATGGGGGTCGCTAGAGATGGTGGAAGAGGATGAGGCCACCGGAGGTGGTCGTCGGAGGTGGAGGAGGAGGTGGTCGGTGTGGTTGTGGAGGCCATGGACTTAGTGATCGCCGGAGGAGGAGGTCACCAAAGGAGAAGGTCGCCGGAGGAAGAGGAGGAGGATGCCACCGGAGATGGAGGAGGAGGAGGAGGAGAAGGGGAGAAGAAGGAGAGGTGGAGGAGAAGGAGGAGAGGTGGAGGAGAAGGATAAGGAGAAAGAGGAGAGGTGGAGGAGAAGGAGAAGGAGGAGGTGTGGTAGGTGTGGTAGGTGGCTGTTTCGAATTTGAATCTTGGTTCACTTATGCGCCTCGAATAGTTTTTTTATTTTTTTGCAGAAAAAATCTTATTTTGGCCATAACTTTTTACTCTTTTCTAATTTAGGGAATCTGTAAAATCTTCAACGGCTTCTAGCAGTTCAAATTGAGTAGGAAATTTCGAGACGATCATTTTGATATATTAAACTTTTTTTTCGACATTGTATGCAAAAGTTAGGACCGTTTTACCGTTCCATGACCTTTTTTTTCAAAATACATCGAAATTCATGTTTTTCAATTTTGTCTACAACTATACCTAAAATCTAACTACAACTTAAAGGAATTATTTTTTTGAAGTTTTTATCATTTTTGTTTATTTTTTAGAAAACTTAAAAGGCGATGGGGGGTGGTGCCAAGTTATAGGAGGCGCATATTACTCCATATGCGTCTTCTATAGTCTAAACTATACGAGGCACATATGGTCATATGCGCCTCGCATATTATCAAGTATAGGAGGCGCATATGACCATATGCGCCTCGCATGTTCGACCACAGATCTCCTCCCGGACCCACCCAACTTATGCGAGGCGCATTCTACCCTTATGCGTCTCGCCTATTTGATATGTTAGAGGCGCATATTGTCAGAATGCGCCTCGCATAATCTGGGGCTGCCAGATTTTGTCCGTACAAAGATTATGGGAGGCGCATCCTACAAATATGCGCCGCGCCTATTTCGATACTAGAGGCGCATGGCAGAGCAGTGCGCCTCGTCTATTTTATAGGAGGTGCATATAGTATAAATACGCCTCAAATGAGCATGTCTCCTATAATCTTTTCTCTAGTAGTGATTGGATGACATGGATCCCTTGGCGAGGGTGTGGCACGAGATGTACCGCCAGTGCATCGGCGCGGAGGTGATGGAGGCAGCATCGGGGACGACGCTATCTACACCGAGAATACCAGCCTGGACATGGCTGGCATCGGCACCTGCTGCAGCTACTCCACCATCTGCGCTCGTACCAGACACATCGGCGGCTTCCATGGCTTCCACGGCGACCACTGCGACCACGATGACACCACCAGAGCCACGGACGTCTGTCCCCGACGAGGCGGCACCTGACGTATCGACGGTGCCAGACGGATCACGGGTGACGCAGGTGGCCCATGAGCTCGAGCTGATGTCAATGTATTGATCACCGAAGGTGGCAATTGTCTCAACGTTTTGGTAGTCAAACTTGTTCGGTGACGGCCGGAGTGGACAAAACTTTGATTTGCTGGCCGGTGTGGCCTTCTATTTGACGGCACGCGTGCCGTGGATTTGGTGGGCGGCGTGGCCTTAATTTTTATTCATATGTTTGCGGGCGCAGTGTCCGATGATCCCATCCTTCCTCTTAGAGTATATTACTGGTTAGACATATTTAATAGTTTAAGATTATAATCTAAGTCTATCTCTATTAGTTTTCTTGTCCCCAAGTCTATTAGTACTATAAAAATAGCCTAAGGGCTCACGATGTAATCACCTTAATCAATGTCAATACAATCTATATTCCGCAATCTTTCATGGTATCAGAGTGTGTCACTCCTCGGCCTAGGGTTTAGCCACCACCGCTTCCGTCGCGCTGCCCACAGGGAGATCGTTCTCCGCCGGGAACGCGCAATAGTAGATTAGATCTTGTTCGCAAAATTTTCTCACCGGTCGCTTGACCGGCATTTTTTCTTCTTTCGCCAATCATAGATCAGATCACGTCGTCCACAGCCGCTTGTCGACATTACGCGCCTCTACTTCAACGTCGGCGTCGACTCATCTCCGACAATAACCGTCAACGATCGTGCCAAGGAGTCTCCGTGCAGCGCCCCAAGTGACGCCTTCACGTGTCGTCGGCTGCTCCGTCCTCACGTCGTCATCACGTCAGCCCGTCTTCGCCAACATCGACCGGGACGCACGTCCCCGAGTACGCGTCTTGCCATCAACAAAGGGTTGCACCTTCATCATCCGTGGTCATCATCACCGGCAACCATCTACACCAACAGCATCGCCGCCACCACCAATCATGGTCATCGTGAACGCCAACAAGTTCTTCTCCACGAGTGACGCCACACTCATACAAGCGAAAAAGGGTCTAAATCCCCAAAATCTACTACCGCTACAACAAATCTCCATCAACAACTACCTCTTCGTCTTCGTCCACCACGACCTCGCCGCCAGAGTCGCAGACTAATTTTTATTTTTTTACTTAATCAATTTTCTTCTTGCAACTATTTCATTTACTCCGACAAATCGGCGGACAACTTCTACGCACCGACCATTCACGGAGAATTTCTCCGCTGCTCCCTCCGGCTCTAGCTCGCACGGCTCGTGATGGTCCCCATCTTCGCACGTCTGGTATTGGCAACACCTACGCGTGCCTTCTTCCACGGCGCGCTCCCGAGTTTGGCAAGCTCGGCAAGGCGTGTCGCCTACCTCGACTACTCCGGATCCAACTACGTCTACTTCCACTACTATGGCGAATTCTCCAGGCTCAACGACGACATGGACCACAACACACCTGGCTACATCACCAACGATACCAACGACCACGACTACAACGCCCCACACCTGGCTACATCGACATCGGCATCCACCGACTCCTTCTTCAGTTTGCTCCTTCGGATTGTGCTCCAATCAGATCGTCCACGACGCTCAAGCTGTTCGCGTCACTGATCCGACTGCGGGGGAGTGTTAGTATATTACCGGTTAGACATATTTGGTAGTTTAAGATTGTAAATCTATCTCTATTAGTCTTCTTGTCTTTCAAGTTTTCTAATACTATATAAACAGTCTAAGGACTCACCATGTAATCATCTCAATCAATACCAATACAATCTATATTCCTCGGCAATCTTTCACTTCACTGCAGTAGGCACCGTTTTTGTTTACACCGTTGAGGCGACCAAGGAACGAGTAGACGTTTAAACGCACGCCACGTGCGGAGCGCGCGCGGCAAATGAGCAGTGAAAATCTCTCGCTAGTACTACTCCCGCAATAAATAGGATCTCGCGCATGCGACGCAGCCTCCCATCGCGCCCCGCGCCGATCGACCTCCATAGGCTGCACCTTCTGCCGGCGGAGGGAACGAAAAGCCGAAGCGTTTTCTGCGCAAAATCAATCAGTCCACAATGTTCGCGCGCCTGGATGTAAAATTCCGTACTTACCATCTTCTTCCCCTTAAATTACCCCTGGCCTGGCGTTCACAATGCTACGCCACGACCTTCTAGATTGATTCACCTCTCTTCCTCTCGCATCCCCCCTCTTCCAGAAAAAAAAATGGCTCAATTCGATCTGAACCAACCCATCGACTGGGAGGACGAGGAGGAGACAGTACAAGGCCTCAATCACGGGCTAGTGTGTGGCGAGAGCGACCTAGGTAGTATGAGATGCTGTACCGTACTCTTGTCCTGTGTAATCTCTGCTTCCTTGAATTCTTGTTAACAAATCGTCGCTCGACCCTTGTGTCACAAGCAGCCACAGAAAAGCATGCGGATGTTGGGCTTCTTGCCGATGGCGGCGCTGGTGATGAAGGCGATGGGGCGGATGGACGTCGAGGATATCGTTATGGGGACTTTTCTTCCGTCATCGGGGGTGCTGGCTCGCACGCCGGCGGATACGGGGCAGGCGGAGGCGGAGGTGGAGGTGTTGCCTCGGACGCCCACGGCAACGGCAGAGGCTTTGACTTGAGTAAGCTCTTCATGCTCTTGTAATTCTACTCCATCGTCAGCCGTTCAATAGACCAAGGTCCCGTCGTTCTTGCAGTTAGGGTTCGTTTTTGTTCCTATTACCGGATTAGTTCTTGTAAAGTACACTGTTGGATTTGTTGATGCTTCAAAAGTTCTGTTTCTTATTTGAAAAAAATCTTAATTTCGTGGAGTATGAATCATGATTAAGTTTATGTATATTTTTTCTTTCTTAGGACAATGAATGGTGCTCCGTGATCTTATTCCACATTCAGAACGCTCATGCCCATTGTCTTAACATTCAGTATACTTAAAGATTTTTAGCTAGTTAGATTTTGTATGCTCCGTGATCTTGTTTAACACTGCATATCACTGTTCACGAGATTTCGGAATGGCTTTTGTACACAGATTGATGCTAGTTTGCGTATTGTCGGATAATGAATAGTGCACCTGAATTTTGTATAACCAAACATGACGTGATTTTACGGATCACAACATATCCCAGTATGAATTGATTCCGTGGAGTACGAATCATGATTAAGTTTTTTTATATTTTTTCTTTCTTATTAGGACAATGAATGGTGCTCGGTGATCTTTATTCCATTATCTAACACATTCAGTACGCTCATGCCCATTGTCGGAACATTCAGTACGCTGAAAGATTTTTAGTTAGATTTTGTATGCTCCGTGATCTTGTTTAATACTGCATTTCATTGTTCACGAGATTTTGAAATAGCTTTTGTCCACAGATTGATGCATAGCTGCATATTGCCGGAGAATGAATAGTGCGATTTTACTTTGAAAACATATTTCAGTATGAGTTGTACAGAGATTATTTTTGGTACTGTAGGATTATTGATGTATAGGATTTGTTTATTTACTGCTTCTAATGTGTTTACAGATAAGATTGCCAACACAAGACGGAGGACACAGTACACAGACGAAGAATGCCGTGCTATATACAACATGCTTTTGAAAAAGAATGGTGGTGACACCATGAAACATGGAGTAAGCAAAGCTGTTTCTGCTGAGATGTGGGTGCCTGTGAGGGTCGTGCAGCGGATATGGCTGAAGGGCCGCCGCGGTGGTGGGATAGACGGCGTGGTCAGCAAGAGGGCTAAGAACTGCGGCCGCAAGCGGATCGAGCCTGATCCTGACGCCTTACGGGAGTTGCCGATGGATAGACGCATGTCGATTCAAGAGCTAGCCAAGGCTATGAATATGAAGAAGTCCACCGTGTTTCGACGGCTGAAAGAAGGTAGCCTGAGGCGCCCCAGGAAGTGACATCAAGCCTAGCGTATTCCGAGAGATGGTAACAAGAAATAAAAGCAGCAAGCGTTCATGGGTAATAGTCTAATTGATAAACGTATTTGATGTATGCTTTACTCTGCCACATTGCTTGAGGATGCTGCTGTATCAGACGGATTTTTTTTTGCTTTGTATGCTGTTTCAGTCTTCGACATATGCAATGATGTTGGATTGTGCCATACTCGTGCGGAATTGCTGGGTTTTGATTGAAATAAAACGGAAGAAAATATGTCGCCGAGGCCAAGATAGGGGTGTGAGCGGTGACCTATCTTAGGTCTTCCCTAAACCGCATCAATCAAAACTGAGCAATCTAGCTCTAATGCCACTGGTTGAATAGATTAGATGATGCTATTGATAGTGAAGGAGGTGAAGAGATTGAGGGTATGTTTTTGGTTTGGTTCCTTAAGTATCCTCCCCAAAAAATTGGCTGCACATCAAGTTTTGGTCATTGTTGGTTTGTAGCCAAAATTTTGACAGGCAACAATGGATATCTACCCCTCTCGCTCACACATTCTTGCCAAATAATTGGCCCAATGTGGCTAAGGATTCCTTGATCAGAGAATTGGCAAGCCAACTCTTGCCAAATATTTGGTAGGGTTAGAGTGGCAGGAAATGAATGAAGTTAGTCATACACTAGCGTGGCTAGGCCGCACCCTTTCACTAAAGTTTGGCTCAGATAAGGGCTGATGATATCAGGCCAGCTTGTAATCAGGACAACAATCTGTTACTTTGATTAGTACTACATGGTAATTCAAAAGGAAATTCCACTGGTTTGTCACTCCATTGCAGTGTCATCGTCACTCCTTCTCATGCCTTAGTTTGAGCCTAGAAGACAATTTTGCCATCTCCGTGTGCCATCCTTCAGTCTTGAAGAACCATCACAATTTAGTTTCACCCAACCCCCAGAGTGGGTTTAAGCCAGCGTTGATTAGGTGCATTCCTTCGTGTATGAACCAGGCTATCCGCCAAACAAGCCAGCAAGGTTTGCTTGCCTTTCATAATTTCTTCCGCGTATAAGATCCTGATATTCCTTAGACCCTTCAATCGATGGAAGGGGTTTAGCATGCATTACCTCGTTTCTCTTTTAAAAAAAGTTTTTAGTTGTCGTAGTAGTAGCAGGCACACCTGTGACTAGGAAAATTTATTTTCTATGGGATCTCAGATTAAGGGTAGGAGTTTACTGACTAGACTAATTTCCGATTTGAGCCTTTCATCTGGTTGAAATCTCTAACCTCTGCAGTGTGTCGTATCACGATTCTGGTTTTATGTTCGTTCGGTGAAATGTTTGTTAAATTTTTTTATGGGGTCACAGATTAACTCGAATAGAGTAGCAAAAGTTTAGTGACTAAACTCTATTATTTTGACACAGATACAGTAGAAAAAACCCTAGTGTGTCATTTTCTTTTTATTAAATCGGGTAAGGCATATTTACATGGTACATGTTCATAGTGACTAAACTCTAATTTCCGATTTGAGCCAATTTTCAACTGGTTGAAATTTGTAGCCTCTGAAATGTGTATCTTATCGCCATTCTGGTTTTATGTTCGTTCGGCGAAATGTTTGCAACCTTCACACAACCACATTTATTAACGTAAGGTAGAATCTCCAGCAGTTAGGGCACCCAGCGTGTATCCAGGCCGACCGCTCGTGGGATTAGATTCGGACTTCACTGTTTGCAAAGCAACCTCTCGAAAATTGGAATTTCGCCTGCAGTCTGCCAGGGAGTGGATAAGAAGGAAGCTGGAATCCTAACCTCCCAGATCTCACCCCCGTCCAGCACACGACGCTGCAGTCTCCCACCCAAACCTAGCCAATGGGCCGCTCTTTAGCATGCCGGCACGTGCGCCCACGAGAAAAGCCTAGCACCGGCCCGACCTGTGGCGTGCCGGGCCAGTGCCGGCCCGTCAAACGTCGGGGATGTGCCTGTGCCACAGCCTCAGGCACGCGGGCCAGCCCGGCACGGCCCGTCGAGGTTGCATCCGGTGGGATAATAGGTAATGTATGGCATAAAGAGCAGAGTGGGGGATCAAACTCCCGACCCCAACCTCTCAGACAACGCCCTTGACCATCAGGCCACCGAAATCGTTCTGTTTTATAGGAGACTCGGCCAAATTTGTATGTTGACTCGACGGGCTAGCCAAAAAAAACAACAGGCCCGTGTGCCTAACGTGCCACGGGCCGGCCCATTTGGCGCTAGTCCCGTGCCCGGGCCTGGGAGGCAGGCCCCCGTGCCGGCACGCGAACTACACGGGACGCCACGTGCCGTACCGGGCTAGGCCCGCGGCGCCAGTGCCAGGCCGGTGCCGTGCCGGGTCGGCCCGTTGGCCAGGTTTGCTCCCACCCCCGTCTAGCAACGACGCTACTGTCTCCCACCCCCGTCTAGCACACGACGCTGCCGCCGCCTCCTGCCAACCCGCGACACAAAGTCGCCGCCCCGTCCTCCCTCCTCCTCCCTCCTTCGCCAGTCAGGAGGAGCTCCGGACCACGAGCCGCGGTTGGTCGACGCCATCGCCTCCCTTCGCCCGGTTGGTCAGATCGACGCTGCACCTCGTCCCCGACCCTCGCGGCGTTCGTCCCCGACCCCTAGTCGCGTCCGAGCTCCGTCAAGTCTCCAATCTGGAGGAGTTGGAGCCATATTTTATTTGTTCTTTTTGTTCACGATTTTTGTTTTCCATATTTCTCGTGTGGATCTTCTGATTTCGTGTGTCCGTGTTTGTTACTACAAATCATTAAGAGTCCTTTGTGAACACAGACACAGATCTAGATGAAAAATTATGAAGAACTTTCTGGTTTCGTGGTTACAAACTCACATGCAAAATTATGAAGAACTTATAAACATATAGCCAGATCGTTACGAAAAGTTGCAAAGGACTTTATACCTCAGTGTAAAAATACACAATATATACTCTCTCCGTTTTAAAATATAAGATGTTTTAGCTTTATAAATGAAGTGTATCTAGACCTCTTTAAGTGTCTAGGTTCATCTAGGTTTAGAGTGAACCTAGACACTAAAAAGAATCTAAATATACTCCTTTCATAAAGCTAAAACATTTATTTCGAAACGGAAGGAGTATAATTTGCCGGATCGTTCTGGACAATCGCGGGGAACTTTATATGCACGATTTATGTAGCTGTAAGCTGGCAGGACTTAATGAGAGGAATTCGTTCCAGGCGAGGGCTTTTTCTGCAAAAACTTGTCCCCAATCTTGATGCAATGGACGGCTGGAGATAACTGCTGTGTGCCATAACCGCCGGAGAAAATACGCGTTCGTGTATTAAACGGAACTTGGCTGCAAATGTCATCCAGCGCATCTGGTGTAGTGGTATCAGAGTCCCTCCCACGGTACTGACCAGGGTTCGATTCTCTGGATGCGCAGCATGTCTTTTATTTCATTTTTCATTTTATCTCTCCATTTTGTCCCGAGCGAACCTATACATTAACTCTGTTTTTCATTTTTTTTTCTTACAGTGATGGCGACCCATCTCTCTTTAGGACGTGTTTGCTAGCCCCGTCTTGTCGACACGCACAAATAAGTTAGTTTGCTAAGCTAAGTCTCTCCATTTTGCCCCGAGCGAACCTATACATTAACTCTGTTCTTCATTTTCTTTTATTACAGTGATGGCGATCCACCTCTTTTTAAGGCGTGTTTGCTAGCCCGTTTTCTCAACACGTACAAATAAGCTAGTTTGCTAAGCTAAGTCTCGTCCGTGGCTCGCATGGCACGGGTTTAAAAGTAGGACAAAAGTTGATCTAGTTGGAAACGCCAAATCGAGTGTTCCCGTAGAGCTACTTTCTGGGGAGCGCTATGTGTATGGCGGTTGCACGCGTTGGGAAACGCGAGAGACAGGACGTTTTCGTCTTAAGTCTCACTCCAGCCCACTCCACTCCCTCACCCACATTCGGGATTGCCGTCCATGGTCAGCGCACCTCCCCTCTTCCTCCGCTATGCTCCCTCACCATCACACATATGACGACCTAGGAGCAATGGGCAACCACCCAACTAGACAAGCTCGCTATCGGAGGCGAGGCGGCCTGAGCGAGGGCGCTGAAGGCTCCCTCCATGGATGCGCAGCTTATTTTATATTTTATTTTTCATTTTACCTTTCCATTTTTTCCCGGGAACGCGACGAACCTATACATTAACTTTGTTCTTCATTTTCTTTTCGCGCAGTGATGGCGACCCACCTATTTTTAGAGTGTGTTTGCTAGCATGTCTTCTCAACACGCACAAATAAGCTAGTTTGCTACGCTAAGTCCCGTCCGTGGCTCGCATGACACGAGTTTTAAAGTAGGATAAAAGTTGACCCGCTGGAAACGCCAAATTAAGTGTTCCCGTAGAGCTAGTCTCTAGCGAGCGCCATGTGTATGGCGGTTGCACGAGTTGAGAAGCGTGAGAGACAGAATGTTTTCGTCTTAAGTCCCACTCCACTCCCCTCAGTTCCCACTCCACTCCTTCACCCACATTCGGCATTGCCCTCCATGGTCGGCACACCTCCCCTCTTCCTCTGCTATGCTCCCTCACCACTAGACAGATGACGGCCCATGAGCAATGGGCGACCGCCCAACTAGACAAGCTCGCTATCGGAGGTGAGTCGTCCTTAGCGAGGGCGCTGAAGGCTCCCTCCCACATCTGCGTGAGGCCACGCGCAACTAGGGCGACAATGGTCGTGGTGGCGACGACCTCTTCTTTATCGTCGGCGGCAGCCACATCTGTGGAAAAGGCGGCTGGCAAGGCCCCTACATTAGTCGGGCTAACCCTCGATGATATGATGCGGGCTTTTCCGCCTATGCCGGCGGCCCCAACCCCCGTGTCCGGCGCGCCGACTTCCGCTCTAGTGCCACCTGCAGCTACTCTAGGATAGGATTGCACAAATCGAAGTGCAATTTAGGTTACGATTAGGGATTGAATCGAGTAAGTTGTGTTACGGTTGTGAATTGAAATTTTGGGATTTATTTGTAGTTGCTATTTAGGGATTTGAATCTGTGCATTCAAAATTTTGGATTTGAATTAGCGAAATCCCCAAATTGGGGATCTGATTATACTTGTTCATGTGCACTTTGTGTCTGTACTTTGTAGTACTTCATGTGTAGTTGTATTCACATGCATTGCCCGATTTGGAAAAGCTTAGTAGCATTTCCCGATTTGGGAATGCTTTGTATGTTATGGCTAATCTTTTTTTGCTTCCTGCCAAGGTTGTGAAGATGGAATTTGACATCGTGGGGAGGGGCTGACATCCCCCCATAGGTATCAGGACGTGCTCCCTATCAACCGTTTGACTCGGGCAACGAAGCTAGTGGTGCTCGGTTGGGTAGAGGCGATGATGCAGCCGGCCAACATGCATGGCCATCAGCCCAAGCTTGGACACTATCCCAGGGTCGATGTCCCTCGCCGGTTCATCATCTAGCTAGAGGAGGCTGACCTCCACATGTTGGTGATATCGCCGACGTTTCAAAAGGGCCTAAGGGTATGGATCAGGATCCCACTGCCCATGTCGTGCCGGTGTCAGCCTACCGCTGGTGCGATGAATGGCTTTAGGTGGACTGGTTCGGCGGCCAAGTGGCGTTGAGGAAGAACTGGTTAGAGCTGGTCTTCAAGTATGACCTGGAGCACAACGAAGTCCTGGAGTTCAATATTTAGGCATTCATCATCAAAATGATGTTCTACAAGGCCAAATCCTCCAGCTCTTGGAAGTACACCTACCCTAACCACAACTATACAATGGCCTGGTGTTCATTTGTGTTTAAGATAGCTATATAAGTATGTATTGAAGTTGGTGATGGTGAACTTATGTGATAGCTTTTGATCATGGATTAAATCCCTAGTGGTTCGGGGTATGGGATGCCCCTGCTGATGCTGCTTTTGATCAGGGGTGTTAGTGAGAACCTTATTGTGGCTTGCAGGTGTTCTTGAACCTTCTAAGTAAGTATTAAGTAGTTATGTCTAACATGTGACGTGTGTGCTATGTGTGTTGTGTCTAGTATGTGTGTGTTGTTGTCAAATATGGTGGTAACATCACCCAATTTGAAATGGGTGACCATAATCTATGTGATTAGGTGGAAAACAAAGTACCAAACACATGCAAATTACATCTAGAGGGAAATAAAGCATAAATGTGTGGAAACAAACAACTGAACCAAATTGCACAAAAACTGGATGCTGAAAGGCAAACAGAATACAAAGTTGTCCCCCCAATCTCGCCGGATGCAGTATCCAGCGGGCCAACTAGCAAAAAACGGGAAATTTGTGCCCGAGCAAGCAAATGCCCTTAGTGATGGTCGTGTTCTGGGTGGCGACCCCCGCTATGGGAGATCGTGTGGTAGAAACTGCAACATTAGTGCGCGGGGACAACAAAGATGATCGCACATAGCGGCTGGAGACCACCTGCGACGTACACGCCAGTAAATACATGATGGAAGCAGGTAGCGTGGACCAAGGCATCAACATTGCGGTTCAAAGGGGCGATGCATCGGTAGCCTGATGCTCGACCGGTGGTACGAGTGTGCTCGAGTACGTGCTTGGCGTAGATGGACGCAAGAATAATTGATCAGACCGAATGTGGCCATGTACACGCCATGGCGTGGACGATGCGCAGATCATACTCGATTGCGTAATTGTCCGTGAAGTCCCTAGAGATGACGGCAAAGACAGACCGATAATGGAAACCATCTAGACGAAAGCATCCGGTTGCGACACATGAAGGTGTACCTTGTGCAGCGCATTCAACCATGTTGCATGGTTGCGAAGTTGAGGCGGTCGATCCAGAGTCAACACCGGGTAGTCAGCCTCGACGGCCTACCGTAGCAGTCGTCCGAGTAGCCACGATAGCTGGCGTAGGGAAGCTGGTCAGTGCGGAGTCAGCGCCAGCGAGTTGTCCATGACTACCGGAAGACGAGTCGGCCGGTGCGGAGTACCCTGATATCGGATTAGAGATGCCTGAGGACAAACGACGGTGTGCGACGCAATCCGAGTTATGATCTGTAAAACAAAAAAGATGAGCTAGCCAAGCGATTGGCAGGATCTGAAAAAGACTTCCTAGGACAGCCGATCACGGAACAACGGATGAACATTGCAATTCTTGGTGGAAATCATGGAGATCGATTCCCAGAGCAGCATGGCAGAAGCATGTTTAGGGTTAGGACTTGGATCAAGGTTTGTCGGATAGCACGACAAATTGTAATATGTTGTACTTCCTCCGTCCCAAAATAAGTGACTTCGATTTGTCTAGATTCATATGTATCTATATACTACGAATCTAGACAAACTCATATCACTTATTTTAGGACGGAGGGAGTATATGTTATTGAGCCTATGGATACGTATATACGGATGTACCGGGAATCATATTTTGGTTCTATTCCTATTTCTATTCTAGACTACGGTAACAATCGTATATTGTCTAATATTCGGTTAGTTTCCACCCAAGTGGTTGCTCAGGTGATCGCAGGCTCATGATTAATTCGCAGTGGAGTAGAATTTTCGGAAAAAGAAAATTTCTAATCTCCGGAGTGTGTATAGTATCATGATTCTGGATTTTTATGTTCTTTTTGGGAAACGTTTGCAGTGTCTATCCCCACATTAAAGTTACCTGCGATCAAATTATCAATCAGCGCATCTGGTGTAGTGGTATCAGAGTACCCTCCCGCGGTACCGACCAGGGTTCGATTCCCTGGATGCGCAGCTTTAATGTTTTTTATTTCCTATCTTATCTGCGTATATTGCCCCGAGTATGTGATGAAAATCCCTATACATTAACTCTGTTCTTCATTTATCTTTTCCTAACGTGAATAGTGTATACCATCATACAGGGCGCAGAATGTTCTAGAATCTGGTATTGATAGCTCTCTAAACTTGAAAGAACCAGCTGCCGCCAATAAATGAGAAGCTCTCTGCAAAAAAAATAAAATTGTACGTACTGTACTAGTACTTATGTCTAATCTCCTCGCCTATTGCAAAATCCTGGACTCGCTGCTTCCATCATACACCGTTGTTCGGCACACGATTAGTTTCGACCCAAGTGATTTGCTCGCTGATCGCAGGCTCCATGATTAGACACATGCCAGGTCGAAAATCCCATGGAAAGTTCATAGAAAGTGAGAAGATTGATACTAGTAACTACTATTAAACATAATAGATGATTTTCTTGTATATATCTTTGTATTCAGATACGTATTGTACAAACTCGGCCTTTGAGCCACATATATCAACACGTAACTGGTATGGACTCAAGTACCGTTTCTGTAATTTGTTTTGACATGGTATCGAAGCACCTCCTCCCATGACCTAGCCGCCGCCGCCACCGCCGTATAGCACCAAGAAAATCTCTGCCGCCTCCGCAGAACGATCTGTGCCACCGCCGCCGACATCCACAACCCAAGATAACCACAGCCAAACAACCACATCCAAAACACCCTGCCGCCGCCGCCGCCGCTGAACAATAGCCGCCGCCGCTTCTATAACCAAGATAACAACCTCGCTGCTGCTGCAGATCATCTTTTGCATGGTCTGGACAAGGTGAAATAT
The DNA here is from genome assembly GCA_916181665.1 of Avena sativa. Classification (NCBI taxonomy): domain Eukaryota; kingdom Viridiplantae; phylum Streptophyta; class Magnoliopsida; order Poales; family Poaceae; genus Avena; species Avena sativa. Next base: position 231,056,622 of record OV702291.1, read on the forward strand.
AATTCCCTCACCACCATGGTCAATGGAAACTCGAGCACCACTTTGGATGAATTTTATGAGCAACTTTCTGGATATGATATGCGCAATGGTGTTGAAGAAAATGGCTCGTTTATTTCCTCGGCAAATCTAGCTCGCCGAGGCTATGAACGCCCACGGGGACGCACTCCACCACCCCGTGGGTACTCACCTCCTCGTGGTCGCAGCCCCGATCATGGTGACTACTACCGTGGAGGGGGTAGTGGTGACCGCTACCGTGACCGAGATGGTGACCGCAACACGTGGCTCCGAGATGATGAGCGCCGTGGTGACAGGCGTGATGATCGTCGTGACAGACGTTATGATGGTGGAGATCGCTACCATCGCAATGATGCTGGTGCTGGTGGACGTCACCCAGATCGTACACCCACAAAGTATGTTGACACTGATTGCCAAATTTGCAAGAAATATGGACAGCCTGCTAGTGAATGCTGATGGCGTTACTCAGATGACAAGAAAAAGAAAGATGATGGAGAGAAGGGAGCACATCTTGCGTCCTATGGTGTTGACACATAATTGGTATGCTGATTCAGGTGTCTCTCACCACGTCACTAGTGAGCTAGAAAAACTCCTCATCGCTAACAAGTACCATGGAAAAGACAGGGTCCGCACTGCTGAAGGCACATGTATGAACATTAGTCACATTGGTAACTCAATATTTCGTACCCCTCATGGTTCCTTTGATCTTAAAGATATTCTTCATGTTCCCAATGCATAAAAAAAACCTTTTGTCCATTCATCGATTTACCCTTGATAATCATGTCTTTATTGAATTTCAACTTTTTTCTTTTTGATCAAGGACCAAGCAACTCGACGAATTCTGTTTAGTGGCCCTTGCTATGGTGGTCTCTATCCCTTGATGCCTATGTTTCAAGAAACCCCAAGCATGCATTTCTCACAGTAAAGCCGTCATCCTCTACATGGCATCGCCGTTTATGGAACCCCTCTTCATTTGTGGTTCAACAAGTTCTTAGGAGAAATAAAATAGCTTACACCCTAGAAAGTACTCCATATGTTTGTGACTCTTGTCAGTTAGCTAAGAAGCTACCAATTTCCCTACCCCATATCTTCTAGTGTTTCTACTGCTCCCTTGGAGCAAGTATTCTCTGATGTATGGGGTCCTGCTCATCTTTCTGTGGGAAAACAAGCATACTATGTAAGATTTATCGATGACTTCAATAAATTTACTTGGATCTATTTTCTTAAAAAGTGTTCTAATGTTTATCAAGCTTTTCTCAATTATCAACAATATGTTGAGCGCAAGTTTGATAGGAAAATTGTTACTATGCAAACTGATTGGGGAAGCGAGTATGAAAAATTAAATAGTTTCTTTCAAAAGGTTGGTATCGCTCATCATGTTTCATGTCCTCATGCACATCAACAAAACGGTTCTGCTAAGAGAAAACACCATCATATAGTTGAAGTTGGTCTAGCATTACTTGCAAATGCTTCCATGCCTTTAAAATTCTGGGATGAGGCTTTTATCACTGCCACTTTTCTCATAAACTTACTCCCTAGCAAAGTCTTAGATTTTGACACCCCTACTGAACGTCTCCTTCATTTCACACCAAACTATGATGCTCTTCGAAATTTTGCTTGTGCTTGTTGGCCAAATCTACGACCTTACAACCAATGAAAACTTGCTTTCTGATCTAAACGGTGTGTGTTTCTTGGATATAGTCCTCTCCACAAGGGAGTAAAAATGTCTTGATGTCTCCATAGGCAGAATCGATATCTCTCGTGACGTAGTTTTTGATGAACATGTTTTTCCTTTTGCCTTCCTTCATCCCAATGTCGGTGCCCTTATCAAACAACAAATCTTACTCCTTCCATCCTCCACATTTTCTTCTAATGAGGATGTACAAAATATTGATAACCATGTGTTTCCTATTGTGACAATTACTGATATGCAGCAGGAGGACAACTTCGTCAAGCTTATGCTGCCAAAGAAGGCCGCGAGCGAGTGGAAGAGGAGCTGGTTCTACGTGAAGGAGTCCACTCCCTCCGGCGAGGTAGCATTGCCGGAGTTCGTCACGGAGAGAAGCGAACCCCGCCGACTAGCGATGGACAGGCTCCCCGATGATCAGAGGATGGCTATCGCGGAGATGATGGACCAGATCCAGAAGCTGAAGGACCAAGGTTTGTCCTCGATCAACCTGTACAATTGCTGGCTCGAGCGGCAATTGGTCCCATTGGCGCCTCGGTCGCACTAGATGTACGAGTACATCGGGAAGAATGATCCTTCCCGGACCAGCAAGGAATCATGGGACGCCGAAGATTACAAGGCCGCCCTGAAGAAGATCACTGACGCGGAATTCACAACCACGTCAGCCGGGCTCGCTTCGTACGTGCCTGTGAAGAATGAAGCCCCCACAGTAAGTTCTTCTCTCTAAATTTAACTTCAGTCGTGATTATCGTGGTGCGATTCGCAACCGCATCGTCTGAAATTTATTCATGTCTGCTCTCAGTTGTTTCAGGTTTTGGAGGGCTGGCTCCCCCACTCGACGAAGAGGTTCCCCACGAGTTCGAGGAGGGTGCCTCAGGAGAATCTTCTGAGGAGGAAGAGGAGGAGGTAGAGGCTCCTCCCCTAGCGCATGCGGCTCGCAAGACTCGCATGCAGAAGCAACGCGAGCTCGAGGCGAGCCGTAGTCTCGAAGAACGCGAAGAAGGCGATGAAATCTTGCAAGAGCACACTTCTCGGCGAACAGCCACGCCGGCGAAACCCTCGTGCAAGCCGAAGTCGCTAGCAAAGAAGGCAGCGTCGCCATCCAGGTCGATAGTGGTGTTCGAGTCGGATGACGAGTCCGAGGATGACACGGCTGAGACCTCGTGCAAGATCCTAGAAGGCACGGTTCCGATGACAGGATCGGAGGCTGAAGGCGCCGAGGCAGCGGTGGAGGTTCCTCTTGCAGTGATCGCACCACCAGCTTCGACGGCACCAGAGCAGGAAGCAGCTGAGGCCGCCGCGTCAAAGTCGCCACGACCTTCGGGAATGGTGGCGTCTTCTGAACCAGAGGTTCCTGCGACTGCGGCCTCATCATCGAAGAGGCCCGTGGTGTCGTGGGCTTCGGATGTCTTCGAAAGAGGTCTGACGTGCAAGCTAGGCCCGGAGTTGGATAAACATGCCCATATCAGCACGGGGTTGCGTTTTCTTCCGGTCGCCAAGTAAGACTCGGGTTCTCCCTTCCGATTCTGGATCCTCTTTTTTCTGTGACTTCTAAACTGACTTTGGAGGTTTGGCAGGTCCGGTGCCAAGAAGATTGGTCGCCCTTCAGTGGCGAAAATTCCGTCAGTCGCTACCGCAGGGGAAGGCGATCTCCCCAAGAAGAGGAAGCATGCTGAAGACACCGCGCCCGTGGAGGGCGTGAAGAAGCGGAAGGGCGGTGCCGATGATGCTGTGGCAGGAGATAACGCCAAGGGGAGTGATCCTACTGCAGGCGCCGAGGAGGTGGTGGTTACCCGATCGGAGCCAGCCACGGGAGCTCCAATGACGGAACCATCGGCACCGACGACTAGTGCCTCGGCTAGAGCTTCAACGACGTTTCTGCGCTTCATGGCGAAGGGGTTTCCGGGCGTGGCGGACAACTAGTCTCCGCAGAGCCCGGAGATCGTTGACGAGGACGTCGGGTCTCGTTGCGGGCGTACCTCCTTCGTGGTCCCTTCGACGGATGCCAGAGAACTTCACAATATGCTTGGCACCGCCATTCAGGTACGTCCAGTCCCCGAGTGCCTAGTCGCTGAATTTCAGCGGCTGGGCACTGAGTTTCTTCTAGTCTCCAGTCCCCGAGTTCCTAGTCGCTGAATTTCAGTGGCTAGGAACTGAATTTCTTCTAGTCGCCAGTCCCCGAGAGAGCGAACACCTGACCAGGACATAGGCTGCTCTGCTCAGCAGCCGGTCAGAGGTTTGGTCCTGATGCGTGGAGCTGCCCCCAAGAGAGCGAACACCTGACCAGGACATAGGCTGCTCCGCTCAGCAGCTGGTCGGAGGTCTGGTCCTGATGCGTGGAGCTGCCCCCGAGAGAGCGAACACCTGACCAGGTGGAAGCAACCGAGTGGCACCCACCGTGGGGGCCAGACGGACTGGCCTGAGTTCTGCGGCGAGACCCTACTCGCCGATCGATTGGACGATCGCCACCAGCCGCATGATCGCCATCGGCCGCATGATCGCCATCGGCGGGATCTTACAGATCCTGCCCAGCAGCTACATCTCGGCATCGCGCCCGATCACCCACAGCGCGATAATGTCGGTCGGCTCCATCAACCTCTTCGTCTTCTTCACCGGCGCGGTCGATCCAGCGGCGACGGTGATCGCTGGTGGATCGCCGCCGCACCACGATCTGCTCTCGGAGGAGCAGGTCAAATCCATTAGGAGCCTCGCCACCAAGTAAAACTCAACCGCCAGCAGCGTAGCCGGGACCAACGCCGACACGGACAATGCAACCCTCCACGATGACATCGACTCCGGGCCCCTGCCTCGATTGACGGATCTATCTCCGCAGCGTCACAGGAGGTCTCCATCACGCGGGTCTCCAACCCTGAGGACTTTGAGGACTCCTCCATCCTTGGGATCTTTGACTCCGACTATGGCTCGGAGTCCCCCGAAGACTTCCGCGCCAGATCCAATCGCTTCAACGCGATCTACATGGCGGGAAGCACGGTCGCTCCGCCAGATCCATTCTCCACACCGATCCCGCCAACCGCCATGGCCAAAGAGGTGGAGGAAGCCCGCCTGTGACTTGCAGAGGCGTAGCGCCAATGAGATTGCCGAGCGCGAGAGATTCCGCCTCGAGCCGGAAACGGCACGGGAGCTATCTCTCTACCACCAGTGTCGCATCGGGACCTGCCTGAACTCCAACTTCCAAGGCCGCGTCCTAAACTTCAATGACGAAAGCGACCCCGCACGCGCGGCTGCGCACGAGTACTGCGAGAACGCGCCACCAGGTGGAAGCAACCGACCACCACCAGGCGCACCGGCGACTGGTGCCCCACCACCACCCATTGGTCGCACGCCCCCGCCGGACCAGCCGTGAATCATAATCTCTCCACAGGCGCGCGACGCCAACGGACTCCCACTCTACTCTACCCCGATGGACAACGTCGTCGCGGCTGATGCCGCGGTCGCCAACCTCGACGTCCAGGGAGAAGGCGCACTGCAGATCCAGTACGCCAAGGCTCTACTCGCCAGGGCCGTCGAGCAACAAGCCGCGGGAGTCGACCCGCGGGGGCGTATGTATTCCCGCTCCTCGGCAAGCAGGGCAGCCTCAAGCGGTCACCCCACCATCGTGAACGCCGTGACCTGCCCACCACCGTAGCCCCTGGCGAACCAGCCACGGGCCACCAACTCTGCGCTCTCCACCAACGAGCCGTGACCGGTGAACAACACGGTCGCCGCCAACGGGCAACCCATCGACACCCACACACACATCGTCAACAACCAGGCTTGGCGGGTGTGCCAGCCCAACGACTTGAGGCACACCCTCAGTAACCGCGGCGACCCTGAACCTAGGGGCTCGCTCAGCTGAGTCAGCCCCCAGTGCTTCGGACCTATAATCCGAGGGGAAAAAGTACCCCGCCAACTTCAAGGCACCCAAGGAGATCAAAAAGTACGACCCGATGTACGATCCAACGGTCTGGCTGGACACATACCTCATGGTGATGGGAATCGCCGGCCACACCGACCTGCTAGCCGCTCGCTACCTCCCCCTGATGATGGAGGGTGCGACCCGGCAATGGATCAACACCCTTCCGCTGACAGCATCGACTCCTGGGAGGAAATGCGGAATGCCTTCATTAGGCACTTCAAGGGTTCCTACACCCGTGCCACCACCATCGAGGACCTGGAGCGATGCATCTAGGGACAACGCGAGTCGACCCGCCACTGGATTCAAAGGTGGCAGGAACTATGGATCAATGCCTCCAGCATCCACCCGGACATGGCGATACATTGCTTCAAGAACGCGTGCCGGTACGAACCCCTGGTCGCTAAGATCAAGAGGGTCTACCGGACGCTCGACAACATCCCCGACCTCCTCGAGATCGCCAAGCGCTATGCAGAGGAGGACCCCAACCAGGATTCCGACGACGAGTCGGGAGGAAGACGCCGTACCAACGGCCACGACGGCGGACGACAGCGCGGCATGCACTACATCAACACTCGCATCACCGGCAAGCGTAGCACGGATGGGCGAGTTGACTTCATCGCCCACACTGGCTACGGCCAACGCGACCCCAAGAGCTACCGCCGCGATGGAGGAAACTACCGCGTCATCGGAAATTACCGCGCCAACAACACGGCGAGGCTGAAGTTCGACCCCGCTGCCCTGCTCAACCAGCCCTGCATCTACCATAGCAGGGAGGGGAAACCCGCCACCCACACCACCGCGGACTGCCATTCTCTCAAAGAGATCAAAAAGGCAAGGCGAGCAAGGGAGGACCCCAACAACAACCCGCCTCAGGATAATGGAAACGCTGGCGGCTTCGGCAACACCGTCGGCTCGCTACACACCTTCACTAGGCTCGGCACCAAACGCGAGAAGAAGGTCCTCACCCGCGCAGTCGCCGTCAATGCGGTGACCCAAGTTGACATCCCTCGCTTCCTCAAATGGTTCGAACAGAGCATCACCTGGAGTCGGCAGGATCACGCGCCCAGGATCAAATACCCAGGGCGAGTCGCCCTAGTGGTCAGGCCCAAGGTGGCTGACTACTGGCTGCCCAAGACACTGATGGACCGCGGGAGCTCCATCAACATCATGTACCTGGACACGTTCAAGAGGCTCCAGCTCCCAGAAGCAGCAATCGAGCCGACCCTGAGAACCTTCCACGGCATCATCCCGGGATGGAAGGCGTATCCGATTGGAAAAGTGATGCTGCTAGTCACCTTTGGCACACCAGCAAATTACCGCACGGAGAGGATCATGTTCGAGCTGGTGAACTTCCGCAGCCCCTACCACTGCGTCCTGGGACACCAAACATTCGCCAAATTCATGGCGACCCCCCACTACGCATACAACATGATGAAGCTTCCAGGGCCGAGCGACATCATCACCGTTCATGGCGACCCCGATATGGCCGTGGAATGCGAGGACAAAGGCGCTGAGCTCGCTGACGCCGCCATCGCCATGGAGACTAACCATGCGGAGGAGCTCGCAAAATACGCGGGCAATATCAACAAGGATGACCCCACCATCCTGAAGAAGCCAACCGCCGCGAACTCCACATTTGAGGCGACCACACATACCCGCACCATCGAGCTCGTCCCGGGCGACTCTAGCCAGACGGTCAACATCGAGGCGCACATGAGCCCCGCATAGGAAAGCACGCTCATCGGGTTCCTCCATGAGAACCGCGACATCTTCGCATGGAAACCATCTGACATGCCAGGTGTCCCGAGGGAACTCGCTGAGCACAAACTTAACGCTGACCCCAAAGTGCGACCAGTAAAGCAATCTCTACGGCCCTTCAATGAAGAGCGCCGTCGAGCAATCACCAAAGAAGTACAACGCTTGTTAGCCGCAGGCTTCATTCGAACAATAAAATACTCCAAGTGGCTGGAAAACCCAGTCCTGGTTCTGAAAAAGAACAACACATGGAGAATGTGTATCGACTACACCAACCTCAATAGCGTCTGCCTGAAGGAGGAGTTTGTCCTACCGCGCATCGACCAGATCATCGACTCGACCACCGGATCGGAGTCGCTATGCTTCCTCGACGTGTACTCTAGTTACAATCAGATCAAAATGGCGGCCGAGGATGAGGAGAAGACGGTGTTCATCACGCCATTCAGCGCCTTCTGCTACACGGCCATGACGTTCGGCCTCAAGAACGCCGGAGCGACGTACCAAAGGTGCATGCAGGAGTGCCTTGTGAGCCAAATTGGCCGTAACATTCACGTCTATATCGATGACGTGGTGGTAAAATCCACCCGCCAGGACGACCTGCTCATCGACCTGGCCGAAACCTTCGCAAACCTGCGGAGGTATAACATCAAGGTAAATCTAGGAAAGTGCACCTTCGGCGTCCCCACCGGACAGCTCATGGGATATGTGGTCTCCAAGCGAGGCATCGAGGCTAACCCCACCAAGATCGACACCATCACACGACTCGGGAAACCTGAGTGCCTATGCGACATCCAGAAGTTGGCGAGGAGAGTCGCGGCTCTTAGTCGCTTCATCCCCCGGCTCGGTGAGAAGGCAATGCCCCTCTACCGCCTGATGCGCAAGAACCCCACATTCCAATGGGACGTGGAGGCGGACGACGCACTCAAAGCGCTCAAAGAAGTGCTACTCGCGGCCCTACTCCTCGCTGCCCTAGTCGACAAAGAGCCAATGCTCGTCTATGTGGCGGCCTCCACTCGAGTCGTCAGCGCCGTGATGGTCGTTGAACGACCAGAGGAGGGCAAGGAGCGCCCCATACAGCGCCCCGTCTATTACATCAGTGAAGTCCTGACGGATTCAAGGCAGTGCTACCCGCAGTACCAGAAACTGGTATACGCGGTATTCCAAGCTCAACGGTGACTCCAACATTACTTCCAGGAGCACCCAATCACGGTCGTCTCCTCTGCACCACTACAAGATGTAATACGCAATCGCGAGGCGACTAGGCGAGTCGCCAAGTGGGCCATCGAAATCAGCATCCACAATATCAAATACGAGCCCCGCAAAGCGATCAAGTCGCAAGCCCTGGCTGATTTCCTCGCTGACTGGGAAGAAGCACAGTAGCTGGTGAAACTACCATACCTCCACTACTGGTCGCTCCATTTCGACGGGTCCAAGAACGCCGACGGCGCAGGGGCCAGGGTCATACTGACCTCCCCCAAGGGAGACAAGCTTCGCCACGTGCTCCACCTCATCTTCAAGCCCTGCACCAACAACATGGCAGAGTACGAGGCCCTCCTTCACGGCATGCGGGCCGCCAAGGAGATGAACATCAACCGCCTACGGTACTACGGAGACTCCGACCTAGTCGCCGGCCAGGTCGCCGGAACCTGCGATGCCGTCTCCCCGACAATGATAGCGTACCGCCAAGCGGTAGACCAGCTGGGAGGACACTTTGATGGCTATTCAGTCGAGTGGATCGACAGACACAAGAATGAGGAGGCAGATGCCCTTTCCCGCATTGGGTCGGCCCGACAAACGCCACCCGCAGGCGTCTTCCTTGACATCATCCACAAGCCTTCGGGCTGCCCACCGAAGGAGATCGACATCGGGATACCACTACAACCCGAGCCGGCCCTAGTCGCCATGATCGTGGAGCCCAACAACTGGACGGCACCATATGTCTCCTTCCTCGAGAACAAGATCCTCCCAAGCAACGAGACAGAAGCGCGAATGATTGTGCGCCACTGCAAATCCTTCGTCATCATCAACGGCGAGCTCCACAAACGCAGCGTGACTGGCGTGTTCCAGCGCTGCGTGCAGCCAGAAGAAGGCCGCAAGATCCTCCAGGACATCCACGCCAGCGACTGCGGCCATCGCATCGGCGCCAAGTCGCTGGTCTCCAAGGCCATGCGGCACGGTTTCTACTGGCTCACCGTGCACACCGACGCCACCAACATCGTCCAACGATGTGTCGGGTGCCAGAAATAGGCCAACCAGACGCACCTCCCTGGTTCGGCACTCAAGACCATCCCCATCACATGGCCATTCGCTGTATGGGGCATGGACATGGTCAGCCCATTCAAGAAGGCCCCATCCGGCTTCACCCATCTCCTGGTCGCGGTCGACAAGTTCACCAAATGGGTCGAGTCCAAGCCGATCAAAAAGTGCGACGGCAAGACGGCCACCAAGTTCTTACGCGAGCTCATCTACCGGTATGGCTACCCGCACAGCATCATAACGGACAACGGTACCAACTTCGCCAAGGGTGCCATGGCAGAATTCTGCGAAGAACACGACATACGACTCGACCTCGCCTAAGTCGCCCACCCTGAGTCGAACGGCCAAGCAGAACGCGCCAATCAGAGCGTCCTCCACGGGCTCAAGTCGCGAATTCAAGTGCCCCTCGAGCGCACCCCAGGATGCTGGGTCAAAGAACTCCCCTCTGTAATATGGGGGATCCGCACCTCCGGCAACCGCTCCACGGGATTCACACCCTTCTTCATGGTGTACGGCGCCGAAGCCGTGATGCCAACCGACCTGGAGCACGACTCACCTCAAGTCGCCAACTACGTCGAGGCGACAAACGAGATCGCCCGCCAAGACAGCATCGACCAGATTGACGAGGCACGTGACCTAGCTCGCTCCCGCACAGCCATCTACCAGCAGGGGCTCCGCCGCTACCACAGCCGCCGAGTCCGGACCCGCACCTTCCAGGAGGGCGATTTGGTCCTATGACTGGCCCAGGACAAGAAGTGCATGCACATACTCTCTCCCCCATGGGAGGGGCCATTCGCCATAGGGCGAGTCCTTGGCAACGATGCCTACTGCCTCATCGACATACGAGGCGACGGCCAACTCGAGGTCGGGAGGCCATGGAATGTAAACCTTCTCCGAAAGGTCTATACATAGAACTCAAACTTGTACCCAGATGATATATAATGAAATTCATTTGGATCACACAAATTGTGTCTACTTGCCATACCCTTGTGCCACTCGCACTCATACAATTAGCAATATGCTATCCACGGAAGTCAACCCTTGGTCGAGCCACCGTCATGGCTAAGTAGTGCGGCCCAAGGGCACCGAAAATATTCAGGCCTTGTGTCGTCCACGAATACGCCAACCCGGAGCCACCATCAGAGTCGCCTAGCTCGACTATCCCACCGGGTCAAGACGACCGATATACGCTTCTCATAGCGACCTGTCCTTCCCATCCTCGCGCAAAGCGACTCGAACGGTTAAGTATCACGCACGGGGACTCCGCAAAATGGAAACCCTCACGTGGCTCGGGAACACACCAAGTAAGAGAGATGCCTTGGACTCGCCCAACGACTGGTTCTCCGAGCCAGGGGAGGAGACGCGTTACAAACAACACACTAGTAACTCGCAACAGGCACACGCCCAAAACGGCTAAGTACTACGCTCGGGGACTCGCCTACAAACAATCCCACTCGCGCTCGGGGACTCGACCCTTCAGAAAACGCAAGGGACAAACAACAAAAACCAAAGCAAACACATACGTATAGAAACGAGTTATACCCTATTAAAGGGCAGCCACGCTCGGGGACTCGCTCACACAAAAGTTAAACACACCACAAAATCAAGCTTGCATTGCGAGTCGATTGACTTATCTTACTCTCATACAAAATATTGTTCATATTACAAGCAGTCGCCACTTGGCATATCTTACAAATCGCCTAGAAAAACTATCTATTTCACAGGCCCTGATGAAGAAGCGTCCACACCACCCTTGACACGAACGAATGGTTGCCACGAGTTCGTCGGGTAGGTTGACGGCGACTTCGACAGCACCGACCGGAAGGGCTGATCCGACGCCAGATCACGATGGTCCGGCTCAGGGTCGCCTGGCGCCACCATCGTCTCCTGGTACGGCAGAAGGTCCCCCATCGCCAACACCCGATCAGCGAAGGGGGCGGCCTTGGCAGTCAGCTTCAATACCTCTGACATCTCCACCGTACCAGTCGCCAAAGGGTAGCCGCTGGTGACGTCGTTGAGGTCGAAGTCGTCGGGAAAGTGAGCAAGCCCCAGACACAACGCCATGGTGGCCCCGCGCCTGAAAGCCGAGCATGCCATCCTCTCCACAACGCTGGGTACCTCCTCCAGATAGCATCACACTTCAGTCAGTCCCCCAGGAATAACCTCGGTGGGGGACATTCCTTGAAGAACTGCCTGGACGCACAACGTCAAGGCAGTGGCCGCATTCATCACCGCAGTCACACACTGTGAGGCATTGAAGGTCTGCACCACCGGGTCGCTTTGCCCTATCACCGCTGCAACTTCAGATGTCAGTGCCACTACGGATTCCCCCACACGGGGACTCACCGCACACATTGAACAAAAGAGAAGCGACTCACCAAGGAGCTTCCGGCAGTTCTCGGTGACGTGCTTCTCTAGGGCGACGTGATCGCTTTGCAGCCCAAGGATGATCGAGTCCGCGGCCTTCCGCTCCTCTTCAGCTGCAGCGACTGTAGCCTTCGCCCTATCCTCAGAAGAGATCGAGGCCGCCTTCGCCTCCTCCAACTCCTTGACTAGTGAGTCGATATGCCCATTCGCCACATCTAGTTCGGCAATTGGGACATACCCTTCTCGGGCCTTGGCAATCGCAGCCGGAAGACCATCTGAACAAAAAAGAAATGACTGTTAGCACTCCGGAACACCAACAATTTGTAGCCAAAAAGTGAATCAAGTACTCACCAATAGTCTCCTAGAGTCGCCGGTCTGCCTCCTGCGCCACGCGCAGATCACGCTCCAGACGCTCCTTTGCGGCCTGTCGATCTGTCAACTCCCTCTGCAAGCCCTATAAGCAGAACGAAAAAGTTAGCAATTACAAAAACACAAAATAAGTGTTCAGCCTCTGAAATTCAGCGACTAGACACTCAGGGACTGGCGACTAGAAGAAATTCAGTTCCTAGCCGCTGAAATTCAGCGATTAGGAACTTGGGGACTGGAGACTAGAAGAAACTCAGTGCCTAGCCGCTGAAATTCAGCGACTAGGCACTCGGGGACTGGACGTACCTGAATGGCGGCGCCAAGCATATTGTGAAGTTCTCTGGCGTCTGTCGAAGGGACCACGGAGGAGGTACGCCCGCGACGAGACCCGACGTCCTCGTCAACGATCTCTGGGCTCTGTGGAGACTGGTTGTCTGCCACGCCCGGAAACCCATTCACCATGAAGTGCGGAAACGTCGCTGAAGCTCTAGTCGGGGCACTAGTCGTCGGAGCCGATGGTTCCGTTGTCGGAGCTCCCGTGGCTGGCTCCAATCGGGTAACCACCACCTCCTTGGCGCCCGCAGCAGGATCACTCCCCTTGGCGCTATCTCCTACCACAGCATCGTCGGCACCGCCCTTCCACTTCTTCGCGCCCTCCGCAGGCGCGTCGTCTTCAGCAGGCTTCCTCTTCTTGGGGAGATCGCCTTCCCCTGCGGTAGCAACTGGCGGAATTTTTCCCACTGAAGGGCGACCAATCTTCTTGGCACCGGACCTGCCAAACCTCCAAAGTCAGTCTAGAAGTCACAGAAAAAAGAGGATCTAGAATCGGAAGGGAGAACCCGAGTCTTACTTGGCGACTGGAAGAAAACGCAACCCCGTGCTGATATGGGCAGGTTTATCCAACTCTGGGCCTAGCTTGCGCGTCATACCTCTTTAGAAGACATCTGAAGCCCACGACACCGTGGGCCTCTTTGATGATGAGGCCGCAGTCGCAGGAACCTCCGGTTCAGAAGACGCCGCCATTCCCGAAGGTCGTGGCGATTTTGATGTGGCGGCCTCAGCGGCTTCCTGCTCTGGTGCCGTCGAAGCTGGTGGTGCAATCACTTTAAGAGGAACCTATATATTTACGCACTTCTATTCTTGTAGACAGTTGTTGGGCCTCCAAGTGCAGAGGTTTGTAGAACAACAGCAAGTTTTCCCTGAAGTGGATCACCCAAGGTTTATTGAACTTAGGGAGAAAGTGGTCAAAGGTATTCCCTCTCAAGCAACCCTGCAATCAAGATACAAGAAGTCTCTTGTGTCCCCAACACACCCAATACACTTGTCAGGTGTATAGGTGCACTAGTTCGGCGAAGAGATAGTGAAATACAAGTGGTATGGATAATTATAAGTGGTAACGGTGCCAGAAAATAGCTTGCTGGCATGTGGTTGACGTGGGAAAAGACTAAAGGCAAACTAAAATAAAGAAGGAAGCAAGCAAACATGTAACAGATCTAATTGCAAACGGTGTTTCAATGCTAAGAAACAAGGCCTAGGGATCATACTTTCACTAGTGAACACTCTCATATAAATATCTTCTCTTTATGATACTACTCTGAACTACACTCTGGTTGGACACTCTAATCAATGGTAGGGCTATAACAGCACATCTCAAAGTTCACTTTCCGCATCTAGATAACCCCACACTGTCACCTTGAGCACTAGATGGTTTGAACAAACACCACAATTTCATAAAGAAATCCAACTCCAAATATAACTCATAACAAGTATTTGTAATCTCTAGCCTAAGTGCCACCATGGTGTGCACACTATCAACTTCACGCACATGGGGAGAGCAGAGATCTATTAAAACACTTGAGTAGCAAGGTAGATCTATAGATTACAAGCTCATGATCTCAATAAGATTATGCATATAGAGAGAGATGAACACATAGCTACCGGTAGAACCCTTAGCCTCGAGAGAGAACTACTCCCTCATCATCATGGGAATCAGCAATGGTGATGGAAATGGTGGTGGAGATCGATGGAGATGGCTCCGGGGACACTTCCCCATCCCGGCAGGGTGCCGGAATAGAGACTTTCTGTCCCCCGAATCTCCCCTTCGGTGGCGGCGGCGCTGCAGAACTTTTCGTTGATTTTTGATTGACGATCTAGGGTTTTTGCATCGGGAGGAATATATAGGTGAAGGAGCAAGGTCGGTGGCCGGCCAAGGGGCCCACACCATGCCCTGGCGTGGCCTAGGGTTGCCCGCGCCAAGGGGGTGTGGCCACCCTGTGGCCCCTCACCGACTCTCCTTCTGGCTCCGTGAGTCTTCTGGGAAAATAACAACCTTGGCTTCTGTCCTGTCCAATTCCGAGAATATTCATTTTCTGACTTTCCTGGAACCAAAAACAGCAAAAAATAGGCAACTGGCACTGTGGCATCTTGTTAATAGGTTAGTCCAAGAAATCATATGAAAAGTACTCCAAAGTGTGGACAAAACATAAGAAAGTAGATAAAACCAAGCATGGAACATCAAAAATTATAGATACATTTGCAATGTATCGACATCCCCAAGCTTAACTCCTGCTCGTCCTCGAGTAGGTAAGTGATAAAAAGAAAGAATAATTTTTGAGGTGACATGCACCATCATAAACTTGATCAA
The DNA here is from genome assembly GCA_916181665.1 of Avena sativa. Taxonomy (NCBI): domain Eukaryota; kingdom Viridiplantae; phylum Streptophyta; class Magnoliopsida; order Poales; family Poaceae; genus Avena; species Avena sativa. The sequence continues at coordinate 231,071,628 of OV702291.1, forward strand.
AGTATTTGTAAAACATTCAAAGCTGGGATCATAGTACGTCAACATAGCATGAAAGATAGAGTTCTAACAATAAGACAAAGCAACTATGTTGCAAAATGAAAAGGCACAAACAAAAGATTCATGAATAACAATGCTTTGCAAGACGTTTGTTTGTTTCACATAAAGAAAACATAGCATAACAGTATTCAGCTTGTCCCTCATAGAGTAGCAAATATAAATACATAGGACACCTTCAAAGTTCATAAGAGTGACTAGATACAAATAGTTTAAAACAAGCAATATCAAGTTATGCATCAATCAACTAGTCTTGGGACAATGCACATAGAACGAAGAATGGCCAATATGCTCTCAAAGTAGGTGCATAAAGATAGAAGGTGGAGACTCAACAAAAAAGTAAAAGAAAGGCCTTCATAGAAGGAAGTAGGGATTCAAGTATCATAAAGAGCTTCCAAAAATTATGGTACTTAATAGCTTTCAGCTCTCATTGCCCCTATCATAAGCATCTTGAAGTGATTAAGGTTAAAGTGAACAAACTATGGTGTACATGCTTGACGAAGTATAAGTTAGAAATCTCATGTCCCTTGAATACGAGGGCCACTCCTCATGCTACTCAAGTTTAGTCACCGGTAAGTTCTTGTCATTGTAAGTACATGTGTATCATAGAGAACCGCCAACGAGGTACCCGTTGCCCGATGATACGGAAGAATCCCCATATCAAAATGACAAGGCAAGCAGACAACGAGCATCTCAGCAATCTTCTTATTTACCATGGGAATATGGTGCTTTTTTCTCTCTTTCCTCTTTTCATAATCTCTTTTTTTTTCTTTTTCTCTTTTTTCTCAATATAGGACTCTTTTTTTATAAGAAGAATGCTTCATAGACAGCTCATTATGGTTACGCTGCAGGTTTCCACCATGTCAGCATGGATTAGACCAGCGACCCAGACGTTTCTCTAACACATATACATAACTCCATGGACTTACAAGCTCCCCTTTCATTTCACACCGACGACATGCATAGACAAAAGAGCATGATATCAACTAGGTACAAAGTACAAGTGCAATGTTGAAAGCATTCCCCATGACAGCATGGTTCTGCTAATCCCCAACATATAAGTGCAAGCATATACAACATAGACAACACAATGGTTCAAGTTTATTAAGGGCAAGAAAATTAAAGTGTGCCATCAAGTTCGTAGAGCTTTAATCACTAGTTTTCTCATAACAAGTTTAATTCGGAAGGTAAACATGAATATACTTGGAATACCATATGCTAGTAGGTAGGTATGGTGGACACTTTGGAATAACTTGGTTTTAGGAGTTGGATGCATGAGTGGAACTGATACTTGGTTGCGGAGGCTAGCAAAAAACTGGGAGCGACAAACTAAGAGAGCAATAATGGCCATAATCATGCAGAGCGACAAAACATCATTGATCAAAGAATAAAGTGATACTACAAAGTTGAAAACTAAAGGATCATAAAGGCTATCGTGACTTGGGATAGTCATAACATGGTGTTAGCATGCGCCAAGTCAACCCAAATAAAGCATCAAAGGAGAATACCACAATATATGCTTTAATATGCTAAAACAACGCATGATTCTTCAAAGGCACATTAAGCAATCTCAATTGTTTATAACAAGCCATGCTACATCAAAGAATACTAAGACTAAAGCCAAAACAATATCGAGCATGGCACGACAAAGCATATGCCACAGTCAAAAACAAGCTCTCTTTACCACTTAAGCATGAACTTTTCCTACTCTTTTCCAATCCAAACCAAACTATTTGAAAACCAATGTATGAAAGAGGGGGTCCAACCAATTTATTCAGCAAACTAAGAAAACCAAGCAAACAAAAAACTAAAACGAAAACAAAAAAGAAGACGCTCCAAGAACAACACAACTGTGCATGAAACAATAAAAATGAAGTGTTTGGAAGAAACCTGAGATTTTTATTGATGAAGAAGGGGATGCCTTGGGCATCCCCAAGCTTTGATGCTTGTACTTCTTGGATATTTCTTGGGGTGACACGTGTCGCATCCCCAAGCTTGAGCTTTAGTCCATCCTTCATCTCATTACTCATTCCTTCCATACACCCAAAAATTTTCCTTCATACAAAACTTCACACAATCTTTATTAACAACATTAGTGCACTCAAGATAATAAGTCTTTAGGTTCAGTTCCAATATCAATAAAACTTCCATTAAAACACAAGCTACTGTAACACTTCCCTCAAAAAGCTCAATTCGCCAAAAGAACTCAAAAAGGCACAAACAAGAAGCCAATGCAAATAATGGCAGAAATCTGTCAAAATAGACCAGCAGGTAAAGAATTTTTTTTTCAAAGACTTTCTATTGCTCAAATCAAAAAGTGTTGAACTAACGGAAGTTAGATAACAACCTGGGGCAGAAGAAAAAAATGCACGCCTCAAAAGGACATACAGAGATTTTACACGAATTTTTATGGTGAAGCACAGAAATCTGTTTCGGGACAACAACTTTCCCAATCATTACTTCTCTCCCATTAGAGGTTACTCTTGGCACAAAAAGCAAATAAAAAGGATAAGGAGCGGTTATTACAGAAGTAATAACTTCCAAGACTCAACTAAAACTTTTGGGTTATCTCCCAATAAGTACTTTTCTTTAACGCCTTTAAGTTAGGCATGATAGTTTGAGAAGATGCTCACATAAGAAATATGGATTGAAGTAAAAGAGAGCATCAAGAAGCAAATTCAAAGCACATTTAAGTCTATACCACTTCCTATGCATAGGAATCTTGTAAAGAAACAAGTCATGAAAGCACAAAGCAACAAGCATAGTAAAGCAAAACAAGTGCAACTTCAAGACTTTCAACATAAAGAGGGGAAACTTAATATTATTGAGATACATAAAACCATGTTTCCCTCTCTCATAATAACTTTCAGTAGCATCATGAATAAAATTAACAATATAACTATCACATCAAAAAATCTTATCATGAGCCACATGCATAAAAGAATTAATACTCTCCACATAAACATAGTCATTCTTTTTAATTGTAGTAGGAGAAAATTCAACAAAATAGCTATCATTATTATTCTCATCACCATAATCATCAAACATAGGAGGCATGTTGTAATCATAATTAATTTTCTCCTCAATAGTAGGTGGACTAAAAATATCATATTCATCATTGTAATCATCATATATTGGAGGTTTGGTATCATCAAAGTAAATTTTCTCCTCTAAAGATGGGGGACTAAAAAGATCATTTTCATCAAAACTAGCTTCCCCAAGCTTAGACTTTTCCATAGCATTAGCAATAATGGTGTCCAAAGAATTCATACTAACAACATTGCTATTAGAATGCAAATAAAGTTCCATAGGTTTTTTAATTTTCTCTTCAAACACTTCATGTCCTAACTCAAGATAAATACTATAAAGCTCTCTAATTTTGTTGTTGTTTTCCATTAAGCCTAACTAGTGAAAAAAAGAAACAAAAGACAAAATTGCAGAATCTAAAAGAAATAACTTCGAGCACTCACACCGGAGGATGTGAGTACCTTTTACCTTACCTCCCTGGCAACAACGCCAGAAAATAGCTTGATGTCTACGCACTTCTATTCTTGTAGACAGTTGTTGGGCCTCCAAGTGCAGAGGTTTATAGAACAGCAGCAAGTTTTCCCTTAAGTGGATCACCCAAGGTTTATCGAACTCAGGAAGGAAGTGATCAAATGTATTCCCTCTCAAGCAACCCTGCAATCAAGATACAAGAAGTCTCTTGTGTCCCCAACACACCCAATACACTTGTCAGGTGTATAGGTGTACTAGTTCGGCGCAGAGATAGTGAAATACAAGTGGTATGGATAATTGTAAGTGGTAACGGTTCTAGAAAATAGCTTGCTGGCGTGTGGTTGACGTGGGAAAAGACTAAAGGCAAACTAAAATAAAGAAGGAAGCAAGCAAGCATGTAACAGATCTAATTGCAAACGGTGTTTCAATGCTAAGAAACAAGGCCTAGGGATCATACTTTCACTAGTGAACACTCTCATATAAATATCTTCTCTTTATGATACTACTCTGAACTACTCTCCGGTTGGACACTCTAATCCATGGTAGGGCTATAACAGCACACCTCAAAGTTCGCTTTCCGCATCTAGATAACCCCACACTGTCACCTTGAGCACTAGATGGTTCGAACAAACACCACAATTTCAAAAAGACATCCAACTCCAAATATAACTCATAACAAGTATTTGTAATCTCTAGCCTAAGTTCCACCATGGTGTGCACACTGTTAACTTCACACACATGGGGAGAGCAAAGATCTATTAAAGCACTTGAGTAGCAAGGTAGATCTATAGATTACAACCTCATGATCTCAATAAGATCATGCATAGAGAGAGAAGAACACATAGATACTGGGAGAACCCTTAGCCTCGAGAGAGAACTACTCCCTCCTCATCATGTAAATCAGCAATGGTGATGGAGATTGTGGTGGAGATCGATGGAGATGGATCCGGGGGCACTTCCCCGTCCCGGCAGGGTGCCGGAACAGAGACTTTCTATCCCCCGAATCTCTCCTTCGGTGGCGGCGGCGCTGTGGAACTTTTTGTGGATTTCTGATTGACGATCTAGGGTTTTTGCATCGGGAGGAATATATAGGCGAAGGGGCAAGGTCGGTGGCCGGCCAGGGGGCCCACACCATGCCCTGGCGCGGCCTAGGGTTGCCCGCGCCAAGGGGGGTGTGGCCACCCTGTGGCCCCTCTCCAACTCTCCTTCTGGCTCCGTGAGTCTTCCGGGAAAATAACAACTTTGGGTTTTGTCCGGTCCAATTCCAAGAATATTCATTTTCTGACTTTCCTGGAACCAAAAACAGCAGAAAACAGGCAACTGGCACTGTGGCATCTTGTTAATAGGTTAGTCCAAGAAATCATATGAAAAGTACTCCAAAGTGTGGACAAAACATAAGAAAGTAGATAAAACCAAGCATGGAACATCAAAAATTATAGATACATTTGCAATGTATCAAACCTCCACCGCCGCCTCGGCACCTTCAGCCTCTGATCCCGTCATCAGAACCGTGCCTTCTGGGATCTTGCGTGAGGTCTCAGCCATGTCGTCCTCGGACTCGTTATCCGACTCGAACACCACCGCCGACCTGGATGGCCACGCCGCCTTCTTCGCTAGCGACTTCGTCTTGCGCGAGGGTTTCGCCGGCGTGGCTGTTCACCGAGAAGTGTGCTCTTGCAAGATTTCATCGCCTTCTTCGCATTATTCGAGACTACGGATCGCCTCGAGCTCGCGTTGCTTCTGCATGCGAGTCTTGCGAGCCGCAGGTGCTGGGGGAGGAGCCTCTACCTCCTCCTCTTCCTCCTCAGAAGATTCTCCTAAGGCACCCTCCTCGAACTCGTGGGGAACCTCTTTGTCGAGTGGGGGGAGCCAGCCCTCCAAAACCTGAAACAACTGAGAGAGGACATGTATAAATTTCAGACGATGCGGTTGCAAATCGCACCACGAGAATCACGACTAAAGTTAAATTCAGAGAGAAGAACTTACTATGGGGGATTCATTCTCCACAGGCACATACGGAGCGAGCCCGGCTGACGTGGTTGTGATTTCCGTGTTAGTGATCTTCTTCATGGCGGCCTTGTAATCTTCGGCGTCCCATGATTCCTTGCTGGTCCGGGAAGGATCATTCTTCCTGCTGTACTCGTACATCCAGTGCGGCCGAGCCGCCAATGGGACCAATCGCCGCCCGAGCCAGCAATTGTATAGGTTGATCAAGGACAAACCTTGGTCCTTCAACTTCTGGATCTGGTCCATCATCTCTGCGAGATCCATCCTCTGATTATCGGGGAGCCTGTCCATCACTAGTCAGCGGGGTTCGCTTCTCTCCGTGACAAACTCTGGCAATGCTACCTCGCCGGAGGGAGTAGACTCCTTCACGTAGAACTAGCTCCTCTTCCACTCGCTCGCGGCCTTCTTTTGCAGCATAAGCTTGACGAAGTTGGCCTTCGGCTTTAGCTGAAAGGTGACGCCTCCGGCCGCCAAGATCGGGCCGCCGGACCCTTCGCGTCTGATGCGGCCGTGGAAAAGCTCCAGCCACAACGGGAAGTATGGCCTGCAGCCAAGATAACACTCGCAGAAGGCGACAAAGATCGCCAACTGCTCGATGTTGTGCGGGCCGAGATCTGACGGCTTGATCTCATAGTATGCGCAGAATCGCCGGAAGAATAGCGAGGTAGGAAATCCCAAGCCCCTCTCCAGATGGCTTGGGAAGCAGATGAATTCGCTGGCGCGTGGCTTCGGCTCAATCTCGGAAGACGCGGGGATCCGCTAATTCCCCTTGCGGAGGACCCCGCCATCCTCGAAGGACCTGAGTTGCATCGTGGTGCACTTTGACTTCCCCCACGAGCCTTTCGGAGGTGCCATCGAGAAGGAAGACAGAGTCGCTTGGTCTGGAAAGGTGTGGATCTAGGGAAGACAGGAGAAATGGATGCGCGAGAATGAAAACTGCGGAGAAGGATCTGCAGGACTAATCTGTCAATCCCCTTATAAGGGGATGCTACCCGCCAATATCGGGTAGCTGTTACCCGCGGTAATTGTGACGAAGTTACCGTTGGAATATCCAACGTATAGTTTGACCAAGTTGACGGTCCAACTCCTCCATTCGACTCGCTTGCAACTAAGCCCCATCCACTCGCTGAAACAGCGACTTGACGACAGTTGCATTCGCCAAAGCAGCAACTGAGAACCCGGGGAAAATTTCCTTGGTCTCGGTGGAGTCCACCGCCGATTCGACTGGGCGTCCAAATTGGACTCGCCTACTCCGACTGCCAAATGAACACCTGCGTCTGAATCAACGATGGCCTCGGGGACTACTGATGGGGATATGCCGAATGGGGTATGCCCAGCAGGACGTTCTGATTGGGCCAAAGGTCTCATGAGTGGGCCTGCAGGACGGCAACTTGAATGCGACTAAGGAGAAGGCCTATCGACTGTAGACTGGAGGCCCAGAAGCATACTCGAAGCCCAGTCAGATTAGGTCAAAGCCTCCGAATCCATATCCTGTTCAGTTGTAAACTATAAACCCTAGCGAGGTACCTCATATATAAACCTCCCTAGGGTATCCTGAGGACTTACGTTCCATCATACACCCCTTCAAGCGACTCGCTGCTTAGACGCCGAGCTCGCCGCCATTGTAACTCGCTCTCTGTCAATCCAATCTAGCAGGAGTAGGTCTTTACCCTCCGGGGGGCTGAACCTGGATAAATCCATGTGCATCCGCCCCCATCTCGCACCGCAAATGGCCTCCAGCTCTCGCCTCCGATTCAATCAATCGCTGCCTACTACAGCGACTGTCGTGGCCACTTCTATGACATGTGGCCTTTCCTACCAACGGTTCTAATGTGATCAGGGCCGAAAGGTGTGATTCCTGTGTGCTGTCTCCTTGGAAGTGGAGGCTTCCGATGATTCGATCGGATCCGCCGTTGAAATCGGTGGGTACTGATACAAGGGTGGGTGGGTGTGTAATTGTTGTCGCGAGTTGACGCTTGGTGGAGAGCGTTCCGCCGAATCCGTGGTTCCAGCGTCCAAGTTTCCCACAGACGGTGCCAATTGACGAGGGGTAACCTCGGCAATGCCCATGGTGATGGACTTGGGGTTTCGTAGAAAAGAGAACGCTGGGGATTTCGTCGGATGTTAGGAAAACAAAGTCGCCTGAATATTGGGGAAAACACTCTATTACAAGTTACCCTCTAGATTTCGGTACCCTTGCTTGGGCTTCTCCCGCCCTATATATAATAGGCCGGGTCTCAAAGCTATATGCGGATAGATTTCATACACGCGTGATTACAATACCAACATAATGTCAGTTTGTGGTTTCTTTCCTAATACAACAAAGAGTCTATGTCGGTTGCTTCCTTGGGCTTTTATCCAGAATCTCTACGGGCCGTAGGTCTTTTACCCAATGTAGGGTAGCGAATAATGAGTATCCGAGTAATCATACCCATGTCAGTTTACGTCATCCCAAACAATATACCGACGACACCATTAGATATGACATGTTCTCTTCCACAGGTGAACCATACACGCTCACAGAAGCACTTGGTGATTCAAACTGGCGTCAAGCAATGAAAGAGGAGTACAATGCGTTAATTCAAAACAAGACCTGGCACCTTGTTTCTCCAAACAGCAGCAAGAATTTGATTGGCTGCAAATGGGTATATCGCATCAAAAAGAAAGTAGATGGTTCCATTAATAGATATAAAGCAAGGCTGGTTGCAAAAGGCTTCAAACAAAGGTATGGCATTGATTATGAGGACACCTTTAGTCTTGTGGTTAAGATTGTCACCATTAGAACTGTCTTGTCTCTTTCTGTCTCTCGAGGATGGAACTTACGACAGCTAGATGTCAAGAATGCGTTCTTACATGGTGTTCTGGAAGAGGAGGTATATATGAAACAACCTCCAGGTTTTGAAAATCCTCACGCTCTGCATCATATCTATAACTTGACAAGGCTCTTTATGGACTAAAACAAGCCCCTAGAGCATGGTATTCCAGACTCAGTTCCAAGTTGAGTGATCTTGGATTTACACCATCAAAGGCTGATACTTCACTATTCCTCTATAACAGATCAAGTATCATCATTTATGTGCTGATTTATGTTGATGACATTATAGTAACAAGCTCCTCTGATCATGCTATCATGGTTCTACTTCGAGATCTCAATGAGATTTTTGCCATCAAAGATCTAGGTAATCTACATTATTTTCTTGGTATTGAGGTAAATAAGGTTCAAAATGGGTTGATTCTAATACATGAAAAATATGCTACTGATTTACTTGCAAAGGTGGGTATGCATGGTTGCAAATCCCCACCTACACCTTTATCTTCTATAGGTCAGTTGTCTCTCACTAATGATACACATTTGGGTCTTGATGACAGTACTTAGTATCGCAACATTGTTGGAGGATTGTAGTACTTGACTTTGACACGTCTAGATTTGTCTTATTCGGTAAATAATGTTAGTCAATTTCGTCATGCTCCAACTACAAAACATTGGTCAGCTGTGAAACGTATTCTTTGATATATATACAAGATACATTGAAGGTTAGGATTACATTTGTTAAATCGTCCTCCACATTTCTCAGTGCTTTTTCTGATGCAGATTAGGCAGGCTCTTTTGATGATAGGCGATCAACACGTGGTTTTGCTGTATTTGTTGGATCAAACTTGGTCTCTTGGAGTGTCAGAAAACAAGCTACAGTATCCAGGTCCAGTACTGAGGTTGAATATAAATTCTTAGCAAATGCTACAGTAGAGTTGATTTGGGTTAAAGCTCTCATGACTGAATTTGGCGTTAAGTTAAAGGAAAAGCCATGTCTTTGGTGTGACAACTTAGGTGCTATCTATTTGTCTGCAAATCCAGTTTTTCACGCTCGCACTAAACATATTGAGATTGATTTTCACTTCGTGAGAGAGGGAGTTGCTGACAACCTACTGGACATCAAATTTGTTTCAAACAAAGATCAAGTTGCAGATGATTTTACAAAGGCACTTTCAGTAAAGTAATTAGATGAGTTCAAGCGTAATCTAAACCTATCAAAAGTTTAGATTAAGAGGAAGTGTTTAACATAATAGATGATTTTCTTGTATATCATAGTATCTTTGTATTCAGATACGTATTGTACAAACTCGGCCTTTGAGCCACATATATCAACACGTATCATTTATTTTGCAACTACTACTTCTATTTTATAATATAAGGCTTTTGAAAAGCTACAGAGGTAGTACTTTTCAGTGTCTTCTTTGAAGTTCGCGAGCGTCGAGACTCTTCTTTTCGCCGATACCCAACTCTGCACAAGGATGAGAACGCGAAACACGGAAGAACCCAAACCACACATTCGCTCGCATGCACGGCACGTTCACCCTATCCATCCACCCTATTTCGTCTTGTCTTTTCGAATAGAAGAAAAGAATAAGACTACTTCAAGAAAAAAAGGTGGCGAATCACACCCGCGGGCATGCATGATGCATTGCACCTGCACTGTTGCACGCTCTTGCTATTGTGATGAAATCTTTTCAGTTCTTCGCTGCGATAATAACAGGAATCACAGAGTTAACCATCACTCTGGACGTCTCTCTCTGCAAATAACGAGCTCTAAATAACTCTATCCCTCCCCGTGCAAATAATCCTCGAATTATGCTTTCGCGAACGTGCAAGAAAATGACCCTAACGCCTGCTATATTAATATAGCAAACCGCCGATACAAACGAATCCACTGCTGGGGCAAACAGCACAAAGCAAGCCCAAAGGAAAGAAAAGAGAAAGAAAAAGAAAAAACAATGCCGACAACGATGGCCCGACGAAAACGACAATAACGCGCAATCGCTACACCCACCGGATGATGACCACCACGCTCCTCGCACTCCGACGCGCCTCGTACCAAGCAACACCTCCAAGAAGGACCGCGACGATTACGACGCTGTTGCCCGGAATAGTCCTAGGGTTTCCCCGGTACGCTGCAGAGATAAGGAAAGGGAACACCTGACGCCCTTCAGGAAGGACGGTGACACCCGTAGGCGTCACCGCGTCGGGGCCGGCAAGGCCGACAGGGATTTGGCCCGACCCCAAAACCCCAACCCCGGGCAATCCGGAGCACACCACCAACCACACCGCCCACCAACATGTGCCACCACGGTCTTGCCATCATCATCGCCGTTGCACCACGACACCCGTTGCGAGGTCGGTCGGACCGAAAGGGAGCAGCCGAGGGAAAGGGTCAGCAGTGCCACCACCACGCGGGAGGGAGCAACCTCCACCGCCAGAAACGGTAACCGACCGGACGCCGCGGCCATAGCACACCAGGCCAAAAGCAACCGGAGGGCGGCAGATGCCGAGCCACCTGGAGGACTTCCTCCACCGCCAATGGCGGGTGCCAACCGGACGCAGCCGCGAGGACACACCAGGCTGAGGAGGCCCGGCATAGCCCTGGATGAGCTCGTAAAGTCCTTGCCGCCATGTTGCTGCACGTAGGGCTCCGTCGCCGCTACCCTCAAAGAAGCCATAGATCCGGCCGGGCCAGAAGGGCCCGTGAAGCTCCACTGCCGCGCTGCAGAAGGCATGGTATCAACACCGCCAGCCCTATCCCAAAGCGCTCCTCAGTCCGCCGGAGATACCATTGCTCGAACCAGCCCACTCAGACTCAGATTGGGCCCAAAGGGCCCAGATCTAGGTCGGAATCGCCGGCCATTGCAGGTGCCCGCTGCCAAGGGCAGCACCCTGCTGCCATGACGCCCAGGTCCACTAGACCGCTGCTGGCCGAGCAACACTGCCGTTAGCCACCACCCCCGGCAGCGGCGCTCGCGCGCGGGGAGAAGAGCCACCGCTGCCGCCGGCCCACCATGAGCGCCGCCCGGACGTCGCCCACCGGCGACAGTGGGAAAGGAGTACAAGGCTGGGGCGGAGGGCAGAGCGTCTGCGGGGGATCCCGGCCGCCGCGCTCGGGGCAGGGGCCGGGAGCAGCAGGACTGTAACATCCCAAAACTTTAATCCAAGATATCAAGATCCAAATCACCCAATTTAGGGTTAACAAAAACTTTTTCTCATTTAAAAAATTAAGCATGCATATGTGTGTTGCATTAAATAGGAATTGTTTTGAATTGCCATGATTGTTTGTTCTAATGGTTGTAAAATAATTCTAAGATGAATTCCACATCATCTAGATCATTCCCAAGCAAATCCAAAGAAAAAGAAATCAAATAGAATTAATAAATGGAAATGGTTACTTTTGACATTTTAAGCAACTAGGTCACTTTGGGTGTTCCTAGCACTCAAATTCAAACAGAAACAATTATGGATCTTTGCACCCCCTTACTAGTACAAGTAAAGATCTACCAAGGCCCACCTTGTGATCTTGCAAAGACATTTAAACCCTAATTTAAAATGACATTTGAAAATGGAATCTACTTCATATGTCTAGATCCCACTTTTTCAAAAACCATTCAAATGAGTTCAACTTGACAAATCCCAGCAACCAGAGATGATCAAGCATAAGAACAACAACTCCACCAAAAAACATTTCAAAATTCAAAACTTTGGTTCATGTGGCCATTGTGTCGAACAGGTGGCATGCACAATTTTTTTTGCCTAATTAACACTATTTGTTGATCAATGCATTGTCGAGTATTTGGGCTCCATTTGGTCCCCTTGTCTCCTCTAGCTCTAACCAGCCTCTAAATAAGATACTAACTGGCCTAGAGCAGCAGTGTCGCGCCACCCCGACGCCATGATCGCCGGCCGACCATGCCTACGTCGCAGGAGCACGCCCAGCTCTCTTCCGCCGCACCAGGGAGGTAGGCGTGGTAGCACCGCCGCCCACGGTCCCTTCCCCAAGCGCTGCCAGCCCCTGGACCACCACAGATCACCCCCACACTGAGCCTCTGCGCCGTGCCGGCTCACGCCAGAGCGCCATCCCCGACAGGCCCGCACACGCCGCCCCTCGACCATAGCCCACGCGCGCCGCTCCGCCTTGACCCCAGCACACTCCCAGACAATCCCTTCTCCTGCCACGCGACCAGTAGCCACCGCCCTCCGCGTCGAGCACCGCCTCTGCCGCTCAGAGCGCGAGACGCACCCGACCGTTAGCCAACGCCCCTAGCATCGCCATCAAGCCATAGCTTACCGCCAGGAAACCGCCCACCGTCCGCCTACCCAGCCCACGCCTCTAGCACCCTGTGCCGTCATCACCGACGAGCTCGCCGTCGCCCTCTCGGTCCCCTCGACGAGCCTATATAAGGAGGCCACCCCCAACCTCATTTGCCACACTCCCACACTCCCCTCTCAACACTGATCATTCCCCACCTCTTGCCGGAGCAGCTCGAGCAGCCAGTCGCCGGAATTGCGCCGGAGTTAGCTGCAGCAGAGGAGGAGAAGCCCTTGTCGATTCCGTCCACCACAGGAGCTGCCGTGACCTCGCCTGAGTCCGCCGTCGTCGCCTCATTCGATCGCCCCCATCGCCACACTCGCTGGAGCCCTGGTATGCCCCCACTGCACCCCCACCGAGCCGCTAGGGTTCCACCTCGCCGGCGTAATGTCCGTCATCGACGACGAGCCCCAGCCGTAGATCTTAGTTCTAATCATGCGGTCCATGTTGCCCCGTACCGCTTCGTGTTATAAGAGTCACTGACAGGCGGGACCCCCTGTCAACTGTTCTCTGCACCGCGGAGCGAAACTTGGCTGGCCCATTAGTGTTCCCGCGCTGGCCCTATAATTCAAATTTAGATTTTCCTATTTTAACTAAATCTAATTTCTGTCCACTAGTTTGAAAATCAATTCAGAAAGATCTATTGAACCAAATTGAGTGATTCCAATTTTGTTGGAAATATAATTAAAATCTCTATCCAAGCCTGTTGGATTTAAATCAATTAGAGTTATAGATCTCTCCTACCAAAAATAACAAGAAAGAGGCTTTTTCACATTCAAACATTTTTCTAAAATCAACCATAATAGCTTTTGAGTTGATTCCACCTCTCAAAAATCAAATTTGAATATACCTATCTAAATATGTAATAATATTAAGGTTTGCATGCAGTGACTTTGGACTAGTACCCAAATAATGCTATATAGGCATTTCTATTCACTTTAAATCATTAAATATTAAACTTAAACTTATTAAAATATGATCCAACATTTAGATCACATTCCCATGTATTAGAATATGTGGTGATGACATGTTTCTACATGATCCCATATTTTAATTAGAGAATATTAAATCTTAGTTAATTTCAATGAGTAGGAATTACTTTTCTCAAATAAAATAAATAAAACTAGTTCATTAAATCTTGTGATGTATGTGATGATACTAGATCATCAAGTGTGTGCCTTAGTGTGCTAAATAGATTAGTTAAGTATTGTTTGGTGATTGTGTATTCCGTATATATTTCTAGACGATAGTACCGACCAAGTCTACGAGGAGGAGGAGTTCTTACCCCGAAGAAGACGAGGAGAATTTCAGCCACTACACCAACCAAGGCAAGCTAGCATTATACAAGTTAACCATGCAAGTGATTACTTGCAAGCCATCATGAACAATGCAAGCTATTAATGGCAAGCTATTGATTAGCAAGCTATAATTAAGAAAGATAACCTAAGCAAGATGCATTAGGAATGCTTTGGTTATACCTTTTGACTTATACCTACTCCAAGTTTTATTTACAAGCTCTACTTTCTTTACTTTACCAAAGTTCCTTACTTTCTTTATAGATAGCATAAAGAGTATAAAACTTGGCCTATCTAGTTAGAATTAGATGTCATTCTATGGCATGAGATTGATATTAGCATCCCACATTAGTGAACACTCTTAACTTAGTAGTTTAGAGCTAAACCAAAAACTTGATCACTTTAGATGGGAATACTTGGTGAAAATGACTTGTGAAAACCTTGGAATGATGAGTCATTCTATTGAGATGTTTTGACATGTGTTGAGAAACACAAATGGTTTTTGATGATGAAAATGTTGAGACATGAGACTTAGCCCTTTTGTAAAAAAATTGATGGTTGGGTTCGGATGCGATACCATTCCAATTTTACCGTACAACCACAATACCTGAATTAGGTAAGGCTTAGCCGGAAGTTTATATGCATTAGTATTAGTTCCCTTGCGGGAGAGGTTTGAGCTGAGGCTACCTCTCAATGTTGTCCACCTATGCAGTGCCTAGGATGGTAGATGGCCATGGCAGGACGGCTACGACAACTAGGATCATCTCCCATCGTCAGCATTGCCTGTGACACTGAACATGGAGCCCATCGCTACGCTATTTATTCTGCTACTTGTTTGTACTAAGACTGGATCATGAGATCCTTTATTTGTGTAAGACCTTATTATGGTTTGTAATGGATGATGTACTGTGATATCCAATCTGTTATGTCTCGCAAAAATGGTAATCCTGGGATTGCGATGTATGGCATAACAGGCATCTGGGATTAAAAATCCGGGTGTTGACAAGTTGGTATCAGAGCCATCCTGACCATAGGAGACCCTAGTTAGAATGGACGTCCGAACAAAAACTTAGTTTCAAAACCAAAGTGAGTATTTGTGAAAATCTATTTCCTCTCTTACCCTTGGGATTCTTTCTCTCAGAAAAAGTACATGTTCCTCAAAAATTCTTACATTACTACATAAAATTTTGACACACTTGATCACTTCACTAACTTTCTCATCTTTAATCCTTATAGATGGAAGTTTAGTACTGCAAGTTCTACTAGTTGGGAAACGGAGGCCAACTGATCTTCGAGAGGGATCTAGATGCACTATCTGAGTACTTGGAGCGCCCACATCCAGAATTCTTTGGAGCTCAACTCAATGGTCCACCAGGAGGATATTTACAATGGCTAGTAGTTGCTCATCTTCGAGGAAAGTTAGAGGCACCAATGTCCGAGAAGGTTCAATTCACCGTGAGAGAGAACAACTGGCTAGATGGACTAGCCAGGGCAATGTATGAAGCTCTCTCTCGTCTTTGCGCACAGAATGTCAACCTGATCCAAGGAACCCGCTTTGCTCACTATGCAAGGCGTGATTCTATGGGAATGCCGCTAGAGATGCCAAGTCACCCGGAGTTGAAGCGTCAAGTGGAGAACCTCGACTTCCTACTGTACAGAAGGAATTGGACAATGCTAGAGAGTTCGCCAACCACAACCTTGCCATTGCCGCCCAGAAGGTCCAGACTTTCTCACTGCTAGTCAAGGATCGTTAGTCACTTCGCCGTCAACACGCAAAGAAGGATCGTACCATCGACCGTCTTCGCAAGAAGGTGGCCGACCTCGAGAAGACCATCAAGGAGCAAGAAGCTCAGCTTGCAGCCAAAGAAGAAGAGGAGGAAGGTGAAGACATCCAAGGGGATATTCACTCGTACCTCAGCAATGATGATGACTATCTGGAGGATGATGTCATAGACTCCTACACCGACGATGATGACTCCGACTTTATCGATGGTGAGTAGATGCACTAGAGCACCACCGTAGGAGTGAGAAGTATCGGCCCCATTGTATCTTAGCTTGCAGAATGGTTCTTAAAACCATCTGTTTTCCTTTTGTTGTGGTGTGTGTGTGTTTGTATTGTGTGCTTTTCTTGAATGAATGGAAAGAAGTTAGTTGCAAAACCTGAGTCAAACTCAAAGTTTTAGATTTGAAACCAAAACCATGAACCTTAGAACTTTCCCTCTTACCCCATTATCTATCTCAATCTTCAGATGACTCATGGAAACAAAGGAGGGAGCAGCTCATCTCAGGACCCAATGCTGCAGATTCTGTAGACGCTCATTGCAGACCGTGAAGCTAGTAGGGCAGAGCGCCAAGCAAATCTAGCCACCCTACAGCAGATCGCCCAGATGGCTCACAACAATCAGAACCACGAAAATCAGGATCATCATGGATCCAAACTCAAAAACTTCCAGAATACCAATCCCCTAATCTTTAGCAAGTCTGAAGACCCGCTGGATGTTGATGATTGGTTATAGACCATGGAGAACAACTTAGAAGTCGCCGGAGTGGATGCAAACGAGAAAGTTCTATTTGCCACCCACTATCTGGAAGGAGATGCAAGAGCATGGTGGAACAGCACCCGCATGATGAACCGCGGTCAAGTGATGACGTGGGAAACCTTCAAAGTCAAGTTTAGCCGCACCCATGTGCCGCAGGGTCTAGTCACCAGAATGAGAGATGAATTCAGAGAGCTAAAGCAAGGCAGAATGACTGTAGTGGAGTACCGTGACAGATTCTTGTCCCTCGCTAGGTATGCACCTGATGAGATCAACACGGAGGCCAAGAAAAAGGAGAGATTCTTGAACGGACTGCATGATGAGATGCAGACAGTACTAGTCAACATCCGTTTCGAGGATCTCGAAGAGCTAGTCGACTCTGCCATTCAGATGGAACGGAAGATTAATCAAGCAAACGACAACCGCAAACGTCGGATGATGCACCAAGCTAGATCCAACAGTCACCAGAAGTACCGTCCCAACCCGTCTGCCGGATATGCCCCAGGGAACAATCGACCCCCAATGTCTCGTCCAAGCTACCCCAACCGCAGCGGAGGAAATGTGAAGTCCGGAGGAAACAACAACCACCCCGGCAACTCTAGCAATTTCAACCGTGCACCTCCCAAGCACAACAACAACACTGCACCCAGAACTGGAAGCAATGATGTGCCCGTGGCAGCAAAAGACAAGTCTTAGATTACTTGTTTCGAGTGTGGAGTGAAGGGTCACTACTCCAATGAGTGCTCCAAGAAGATTGCTGCCACTGCCAATGTGAATGCCCCAGCTCAACAACAGCGTCGTGTTCAGCCCGGAAGAATATTCGCCCCAGGGAACCCTCACAACCGCAATGGTCGTCTCTTCCACATGAACGCCGAAGAAGCCCAAGAAGCACCAGATGTAGTGCTGGGTATGTTTTCTGTCAACTCAGTTTTAGCAAGAGTGTTGTTTGATTCTGGAGCATCGCACTCATTTGTTACCGAAGAATTTGCATGCACTAGTAAGATTCACCCAACCAACTTGAAGCATGTCATGATAGTTCAAATACCTGGTTCAACTACAAAAGCTAGAAAAATTTGCAAAGCTATGCCTATCAGAATACATGGGATAGATGTTTATGCCAATCTAATAGTACTTGGAACCAAAGGTTTGGAAGTAGTACTAGGAATGGATTGGATGTCAAAGCATAAAGGATTGATTGACTGTGCCAAGAAAGCCATCACCATGACCAGTAGCTCTAGAGTCTCAGTAGAGCATATATCTGAAACCTTGCCCCGTCAATTCAAGTGCAACAAGAGTCTAGCCCTACACACCATAGACCAAGTCAGAGTAGTCTGTGAATACCCCAACGTATTCCCAGATGAATTGCCATGTATGCCCCCAGATCGGGATATTGAGTTCATTATTGAACTAATTCCTGGAACCGGTCCCATAGCTCAAAGACCCTATAGCATGAACCCATCAGAGTTAGTGGAACTGAAGAAGCAACTGGATGCTATGCTGGATAAAGGCTTGATTCAACCAAGCGCATCGCCATGGAGATCGCCCGTGCCATTCGTCGACAAGAAAGATGGAGGCAACCGGTTGTGCACAGATTACAGGAAGCTGATGATGTCACAATCAAGAACAAGTACCCATTGCCAAAGATAGAGGATCTATTTGATCAGTTGACTGGTGCCAGTGTGTTCTCTAAGATTGATCTTAGGACTGCTTATCACCAACTTAAGATTCGTGCAACAGATATTCCAAAGACCACCTTTATCACCAGATATGGATTATACGAGTATACGGTCATGTCTTTTGGATTAACCAATGCCCCCGCTTATTTCATGAATCTCATGAATAAGATATTTATGAATTTTCTAGATAAGTTTGTTGTTGTGTTTATCGACGATATTCTTATCTATTCCAAGTCAGAAGAAGACCATGAGCAACATTTGAGAATCATCCTTGAAACCCTTAGAGAGCATCAGTTATATGCCAAGTTCAGCAAATGTGAGTTTTGGCTGAAAGAAGTAGGATTCCTAGGACATATTGTGTCTGCCGGAGGAGTCACTGTTGATCCTGCCAGGATCAAAGATGTCGAAGAATGGGAAGCCCCAACCACTCAAACCCAAGTCCGTGCATTTCTCGGATTAGCGGGATATTACCGCAAGTTTGTCGAAGGATTTTCGAGCATCGCAAGACCCAATTGTTGAAGAAAGACATGAAGTTTGAATGGACCAACAAATGTGAAGCAAGTTTCCAAGAGCTCAAGAAGAGATTGATTTCATCCCCAATATTGATCATGCCAGATATCAAGAAGCCGTTTGATGTGTATTGTGATGCATCCAAGATTGGTCTCGGATGTGTATTGATGCAAGAAGGCAAAGTCATAGCATATCTGTCCAGACAACTGAAGCAGCATGAGCAGAACTATCGTACCCATGATCTTGAGTTAGCAGCCGTAATTTTAGCCTTGAAGACCTGGTGTCATTATCTTATGGGTAATCGTTGCGAGATTTACTCAGATCACAAGAGCTTGAAGTATATTTTCACTCAGAAGGAGCTGAATATGAGGCAAAGGAGATGGATAGAGTTAATCAAGGATTATGACCTTGACATTCACTATCACCCCGACAAAGCAAATGTGATAGCGGATGCTCTTAGCAGATTGCCGCGTAGGTTAAACACCATGATCAAGGAGAAGGAACCAAGTTTGCATGAGGAGTTGGAGCAGTTTAGAACTGAGGTAGTTAGCAAAGGGTTTTTAGTTAGCATTGAACTTCAACCCACTTTGATTAGCCAAATCAAGGAAGCCCAGAAAGAAAATGCAAGTATCGACGGAATCAAACGTCGTATTGGTACATGAAAGGTACCTGGATTCACCAAAGACGAAGAATGAGTGTTGTGGTACAAAGGACGTATCTGTGTGCCAGCAAATTCGGAATTGAAGCAAGTTATCATGCAAGAAGCTCATGATACTCTTTATTCTATCCACCGCGGAGGAACGAAGATGTATCAGGATTTGAAGGAGCAATTTTGGTGGCACAAGATGAAGAGAGAAATCGGAAGCTACATCGCCAAGTGTGATATCTGACAAAGAGTCAAAGCGGAACATCAGAGACCTATAGGACTATTGCAACCATTGCAGATTCCGGAATGGAAATAGGATTCCGTCTAAATGGACTTTATCACCGGTTTGCCTACTTCTAGTAGGGGAAATGACTCTATCTGGGTCATTGTTGATAGACTGTCCAAAGTAGCTCATTTTATACCTGTCAAGACAACCTACCAGAGTTCGTAGCTAGCAGAGTTATACATTGCTAGAATCGTCAGTTTGCATGGAACCCCCAAGACCATAGTATCGGATCGAGGAACCCAATTTACCTCAAGATTTTGGCAGAAAGTCCAAGAAGGAATAGGAACCAAGTTGAATTTCAACACAGCTTATCACCCGCAAACTAATGGCCCGACTGGAAGAGTCAACCAAATCCTAGAGGATATGTTGAGAGCTTGTGTGTTAGAGTATGGATCAAAATGGGAAGATTGTCTGCCTTTCGCAGAATTCTCATACAACAACAGTTATCAAGCCAGATTGCAAATGGCCCCATTTGAGTTCTTATATGGAAGAAAGTGTCATACCCCTTTGAATTGGTCGCAAGTAGGAGATAGTCAGATTTTTGGACCCGACATCCTACGAGAAGCCGAAGAGAAGGTTCACAAAGTCCGTGAGCACCTCAAGAGCACCCAATCCAGACAGAAGAGTTATGCTGACAAGAGAAGGAGAGATCTGACTTTCAATGTCGGAGATTTTGTGTATCTCAAGGTTTCGCCATTGAAGGGAACGCAACATTTTAGTCTGAAAGGAAAGTTAGCCCCCAGATATATCGGACCCTTCAAGATTCTGAATAGTCGAGGAGAAGTATCATATCAACTGGAACTGCCTAAAGAGATGTCTGCCATCCACAATGTGTTCCATATCTCGTTACTTCGCAAATGCTTAGAAGTGCCGGAGAAGACCGAAGTTGTCAAGAACATCGATCACCGAGCTGTTGATATCAACAAGGATCTGACATATCGTGAAGTGCCCATCCGTATATTGGAGGAAGCTTATAGAACCACCAGGACCCGGAGTATCAAGTTTCTCAAGGTCCAATGGAGCAACCATACAAAAGAAGAAGCCACGTGGGAGCGAGAAGATTACATTAGGATTGAGTTCCCAGATCTCTTTAGTTCCTAGTTTTCTTTCTTAAATCTCGGGACGAGATTTTGTTTAAGGGGGGAAGGTTTTTAACATCCCAAAACTTTAATCCAAGATATCAAGATCCAAATCACCCAATTTAGGGTTAACAAAAACTTTTTCTCATTTAAATAATTAAGCATGCATATGTGTGTTGCATTAAATAGGAATTGTTTTGAATTGCCATGATTGTTTGTTCTAATGGTTGTAAAATGATTATAAGATGAATTACACATCATCTAGATCATTCCCAAGAAAATCCAAAGAAAAATAAATCAAATAGAATTAATAAATGGAAATGGTCACTTTTGCCATTTTAAGCAACTAGGTCACTTTGGGTGTTCCTAGCACTCAAATTCAAACAGAAACAATTATGGATCTTTGCACCCCCTTACTAGTACAAGTAAAGATCTACCAAGGCCCACCTTGTGATCTTGCAAAGACATTTAAACCCTAATTTAAAATGGCATTTGAAAATGGAATCTACTTCATATGTCTAGATCCCACTTTTTCAAAAACCATTCAAATGAGTTCAACTTGAAAAATACCAGCAACCAGAGATGATCAAGCATAAGACCAACAACTCCACCAAAAATCATTTCAAAATTCAAAACTTTGGTTCATGCGGCCATTGTGTCGAACAGGTGGCATGCACAATTTTTCTGCCTAACTAACACTATTTGTTGATCAATGCATTGTCGAGTATTTGGGCTCCATTTGGTCCCCTTGTCTCCCCTAGCTCTAACCAGCCCCTAACTAAGATACTAACTAGCCTAGAGTAGCAGTGTCGCGCCACCCCGATGCCATGATCGCCGGCCGACCATGCCCACGTCGCAGGAGCACGCCCATCCCTCTTCCGCCGCACCAGGGAGGTAGGCGTGGTAGCACCGTCGCCCACGGCCCCTTTCCCAAGCGCCGCCAGCCCCTGGACCACCACATATCACCCCCGCACTGAGCCTCTGTGCCGTGCCAACTCACGCCAGAGCGCCATCCCCGGCAGGCCCGCACACGCCGCCCTGATGTCTACACACTTCTATTCTTGTAGACAGTTGTTGGGCCTCCAAGTGCAGAGGTTTGTAGAACAGCAGCAAGTTTTCCCTTAAATGGATCACCCAAGGTTTATCGAACTCAGGGAGGAAGTGGTCAAAGGTATCCCCTCTCAAGCAACCCTGCAATCAAGATACAAGAAGTCTCTTGTGTCCCCAACACACTCAATACACTTGTCAGGTGTATAGGTGCACTAGTTCGGCGAAGAGATAGTGAAATACAAGTGGTATAGATAATTATAAGTGGTAACGGTGATAGAAGATAGCTTGCTGGCATGTGGTTGATGTGGGAAAAGACTAAAGGCAAACTGAAATAAAGAAGCAAGCAAGCAAACATGTAATAGATCTAATAGCAAACGGTGTTTCAGTGCTTAGAAACAAGGCCTAGGGATCATACTTTCACTAGTGAACACTCTCATATAAATATCTTCTTCTTTACGATACTACGCTGAACTACTCTCCGATTGGACACTCTAATCCATGGTAGGGCTATAACAGCACACCTCAAAGTAAGCCTTTCCCATCTAGAAAACCACACACTGTCACCTTGAGTACTAGATGAGTCCAACAAACACCACAATTTCATAAAGACATCCAACTCCAAATATAACTCATAACAAGTATTTGTAATCTCTAGCCTAAGTGCCACCATGGTGTGCACACTGTCAACTTCACACACATGGGGAGAGCAGAGATCTATTAAAGCACTTGAGTAGCAAGGTAGATCTATAGATTACAAGCTCATGATCTCAATAAGATCATGCATAGAGAGATAGATGAACACATAGCTACTGGTAGAACCCTTAGCCTCGAGCGAGAACTACTCCCTCCTCATCATGGGAATCAGCAATGGTGATGGAGATGGCGGTGGAGATCGATGGAGATGGCTCCGGGGGCACTTCCCCGTCCCGGCAGGGTGCCGGAACAGAGACTTTCTGTCCCCTGAATCTCCCCTTCGGTGGTGGTGGCGCTGTGGAACTTTTCGTGGATTTCTGATTGACTATCTAGGGTTTTGGTATCGGGAGGCTCTTATAGGCGAAAGAGGCAAGGTCGGTGGCCGGCCAGGGGGCCCACACCATGCCCTAGCGCGGCCTAGGGTTGCCCGTGCCAAGGGGGGTGTGGCCACCCTGTGGCCCCTCTCCGACTCTCCTTCTGGCTCCGTGAGTCTTCTGGGAAAATAGTAACTTTGGCTTTTGTCCCGTCCAATTCCGAGAATATTCATTTTCTGACTTCCTGGAAACAAAAACAACAGAAAACAGGCTACTGGCACTATGGCATCTTGTTAATAGGTTAGTCCAAGAAATCATATGAAAAGTACTCCAAAGTTGGAACAAAACACAAGAAAGTAGATAAAACCAAGCATGGAACATCAAAAATTATAGATACGTTTGCAATGTATCAACATCCCCAAGCTTAACTCCTGCTCGTCCTCGAGTAGGTAAGTGATAAAAAGAAAGAATAATTTTTGAGGTGACATGCACCATCATAAACTTGATCCAAGTACTTGTAAAACATTCAAAGCTGGGATCATAGTACTTCAATCATAACATGTAAGACAAAGTTCTAGCAATAAGACAAAGAAACTATGTTGCAACATGAAAAGGCACAAACAAAAGATTCATGAATAACAATGCTTTGCAAGACGTTTGTTTGTTTCACATAAAGAAAACATAGCATAGTTGCATTCAGCTTGTCCCTCATAGAATAACAAATATAAATGCATAGGACACCTTCAAAGTTCATAAGAGTGACTAGATACAAATAGTTTAAAACAAGCAATATCAAGTTATGCATCAATCAACTAGTCTTGGGACAATGCACATAGAACTAAGAATGGCAACTATGCTCTCAAAGTAGGTTCATAAAGATAGAAGGTGGAGACTCAATATAATGGTGGAAGAAAGGCCTTCATAGAAGGAAGCAAAGATTCAAGTTTCATAAAGAGCTTCCAAAAATTATGGTACTTAGCTTTCAGCCCTCATTGCCCCTATCATAAGCATCTGAAAGTGATTAAGGTTAAAGTGAACAAACTATGGTGTACATGCTTGACGAAGTATAAGTTGGAAATCTCATGTCCCTTGAATACGAGGGCCGCACCTCATGCTACTCAAGTTTAGTCACCGGTAAGTTCTTCTCATCGTAAGTACATGTGTATCATAGAGAACTGCCAACGGGGTACCCCTTGCCCGATGATACGGAAGAATCCCCATATCAAAATGACAAGGTAAGCAGACAACGAGCATCTCAGCAATCTTCTTATTTACCATGGGAATATGGTTCTTTTTTTCTCTCTTTCCTCTTTTTATAATCTTTTTTTTCTCAATAGGACTTTTTTATAAGAAGAATGCTTCATAGACAGCTCATTATGGTTACGATGCAGGTTTCCACCATGTCAGCATGGATTAGACCAGCGGCCCAGGCGTTTCTCTAACACATATACATAACTCCATGGACTTACAAGCTCCCCTTTCATTTCACACCGACGACATCCATATACAAAAGAGCATGATATCAACTAGGTACAAGTACCAAGTGCAATGTTGAAAGCGTTCCCCATGAAAGCATGGTTCTGCTAATTCCCAACAAATAAGTGCAAGCATATACAACATAGACGACACAATGGTTCAAGTTTATTAAGGGCAAGTAAAGTAAAGTGTGCCATCAAGTTCGTGAGAGCTTTAATCACTAGTTTTCTCATGACAAGTTTAATTTGGAAGGTAAACAAAAGCATGAATATACTTGGAATACCATAAGCTAGTAGGTAGGTATGGTGGACTCTTTGGAATAACTTGGTTTAGGGATTTGGATGCATGAGTGGAACTCATACTTGGTTGTGGAGGCTAGCAAAAGACTGGGAGCGACAAACTAAGAGAGCAATAATGGCCATAATCATGTAGAGCGATAAAACATCATTGATCAAAGCATAAAGTGATACTACAAGTTGAAAACTAAAGGATCATAAATACTATGGTGACTTGAGATAGTCATAACATGGTGTGAGCATGCGCCAAGTCAACCCAAATAAAGCATCAAAGTATAATACCACTATACTATGCTTTAATATGCTAAAACAACGCATGATTCATCCAAGGCACATTAAGCAATCTCAATTGTTTATAACAAGTCATGCTACAGTAAATAATACTAAGAATAAAGCCAAAACAATATCAAGCATGTCATGACAAAGCATAGGCCACAGTCAAAAACAAGCTCTCTTTAACACTTAAGCATGAACTCTCCTACTCTTTTCCAATCCAAACCAAACTATTTGAAAACCAATGTATGAAAGAGGGGGGTCCAACCAATTTTCTCAGCAAACTAAGAAAACCAAGCAAACGAAAACCAAAAACAAAAAACGAAGATGCTCCAAGAAAAACACAACTGTGCATGAAACAATAAAAATGAAGCGTTTGGAAGAAACCTGGAATTTTTATTGATGAAGAAGGGGATGCCTTGGGCATCCCCTAGCTTTGACGCTTGTACTTATTGGATATTTCTTGGGGTGGCACGCGTGGCATCCCCAAGCTTGAGCTTTAGTCCATCCTTCATCTCATTACTCATTCCTTCCATACACCTGAAATTTTTCCTTCATACAAAACTTCACACAATCTTTATTAGCAACATTAGTGGACTCAAGATAATAGGTCTTAAGGTTCAGTTCTAACATCAATAAGCTTCCATTAAAACATTAGCTACTGTAGCACTTCCCTCAAAAAGCTCAATTCCCCAAAAGAACTCAAAAAGGAACCAACAAGAAGCAAATGCAGAAAATGGCAAAAATCTGTCAAAAAAGACCAGCAGGTAAAGACGAATTTTTTCGAAGACCTTCTATTGCTCAAATCAAAAAGTATTGAACTAACGAAAGTTAGATAACAACCTGGAGCAGAAGCACAAAAATTCACGCCTCAAAAGGACGTCTAGAGATTTTACCCGAATTTTTACGGTAAAACACAGAAATCTGTTTCGGGACAACAACTTTTCCCAATCATTACTTCCCTCTCATTAGAGGTTACTCTTGGCACAAAAAGCAAATAAAAAGGATAAGGATTGGTTATTACTGAAGTAATAACTTTCAAGACTCATCAAAAACTTTTGGGTTGTCTCCCAATAAGTACTTTTCTTTAATGCCTTTAAGTTAGGCATGATAGTTTGATAAGATGCTCACATAAGAAATATGAATTGAAGTAAAAGAGAGCATCAAGAAGCAAATTCAAAACACATTTAAGTCTAACCCACTTCCTATGCATAGGAATCTTGTAAAGAAACAAGTCATGAAAGCACAAAGTATCAATCATAGTAAAGCAAAACAAGTGCACCTTCAAGACTTTCAACATAAAGAGGGGAAACTTAATATTATTGAGATGCATAAAACCATGTTTCCCTCTCTTATAATAACTTTTAGTAGCATCATGAATAAAATTAACAATATAACTATCACATGAAAAATTCTTATCATGAGTCACATGCATATAATCATTATTACTCTCCACATAAACATAGTCATTCTTATTAATTATAGTGGGAGCAAATTCAACAAAATAGCTATCATTATTATTCTCATCACCATAATCATCAAATATAAGAGGCATATTGTAATCATAATTAATTTTCTCCTCAATAGTAGGTGGACTGAAAATATCATATTCATCATTGTATTCATCATATATTGGAGGTTTGATATCATCATAAGCAATAGAATAGCTATCTTCCAAAGCTGGGGAACTAAAAAGATCATTTTCATAAAAACTAGCTTCCCCAAGCTTAGACTTTTCCATAGCATTAGCAATAATGGTGTCCAAAGAATTCATACTAACAACATTGCTATTAGCATGCAAATAAAGTTCCATAGGTTTTTAAATTTTCTCTTCAAACACTTCATGTCCTAACTCAAGATAAATACTATAAATCTCTCTATTTTTGTTGTTGTTTTCCATTAATCCTAACTAGTGAAAACAAGAAACAAAAAGGCAAAATTGTAGAATCTAAAGGAAATAACTTCGAGCACTCACACCGGAGGATGTGAGTACCTTTTACCTTACCTCCCCGGCAACGGCGCCAGAAAAGAGCTTGATGTCTACGCACTTCTATTCTTGTAGACAGTTGTTGGGCCTCCAAGTGCAGAGGTTTATAGAACAGCAGCAAGTTTTCCCTTAAATGGATCACCCAAGGTTTATCGAACTCGGGGAGGAAGTGGTCAAAGGTATCCCCTCTCAAGCAACCCTGCAATCAAGATACAAGAAGTCTCTTGTGTCCCCACCACACCCAATACACTTGTCAGGTTGTATAGGTGCACTAGTTCGGCGAAGAGATAGTGAAATACAAGTGGTATAGATAATTATAAGTGGTAACGGTGATAGAAGATAGCTTGCTGGCGTGTGGTTGACGTGGGAAAAGACTAAAGGCAAACTGAAATAAAGAAGCAAGCAAGCAAACATGTAATAGATCTAATATCAAACGGTGTTTTAGTGCTTAGAAACAAGGCCTAGGGATCATACTTTCACTAGTGAACACTCTCATATAAATATCTTCTTCTTTATGATACTACGCTGAACTACTCTCCGGTTGGACACTCTAATCCATGGTAGGGCTATAACAGCACACCTCAAAGTAAGCCTTTCCCATCTAGAAAACCCCACACTGTCACCTTGAGTACTAGATGAGTCCAACAAACACCACAATTTCATAAAGACATCCAACTCCAAATATAACTCATAACAAGTATTTGTAATCTCTAGCCTAAGTGCCACCATGGTGTGCACACTGTCAACTTCACACACATGGGGAGAGCAGAGATCTATTAAAGCACCTGAGTAGCAAGGTAGATATATAGATTACAAGCTCATGATCTCAATAAGATCATGCATAGAGAGAGAAATGAACACATAGCTACCGGTAGAACCCTTAGCCTCGAGCTAGAACTACTCCCTCCTCATCATGGGAATCAGCAATGGTGATGGAGATGGCGGTGGAGATGGCTCCGGGGGCACTTCCCTGTCCCGGCAGGGTGCCGGAACAGAGACTTTCTGTCCCCTAAATCTCCCCTTCGGTGGCGGCGGCGCTGTGGAACTTTTCATGGATTTCTGATTGACTATCTAGGGTTTTGGTATCGGGAGGCTATTATAGGCGAAAGAGGCAAGGTCGGTGGCCGGCCAGGGGGCCCACACCATGCCCTGGTGCGGCCTAGGGTTGCCCGCGCCAAGGGGGGGGGTGGCCACCCTGTGGCCCCTCTTCGACTCTCCTTTTGGCTCCGTGAGTCTTCCGGGAAAATAGTAACTTTGGCTTTTGTCCCGTCCAATTCCGAGAATATTCATTTTCTGACTTCCTGGAACGAAAAACAGTAGAAAACAGGCTACTGGCACTGTGGCATCTTGTTAATAGGTTAGTGCCAGAAATCATATGAAAAGTACTCCAAAGTTGGAACAAAACACAAGAAAGTAGATAAAACCAAGCATGGAACATTAAAAATTATAGATACATTTGCAATGTATCACGCCCCTCGACCATAGCCCGCGCGCGTCGCTCCGCCTTGACCCCAACACACTCCCAGACAACCCCTTCTCCCACCGCGCGACCAGTAGCCACCGCCCGCCGCATCGAGCATCGCCTCTGCCGCTCAGAGCGCGAGACGCGCCCGACCGTTAGCCACCGCTCCTAGCATCGCCATCAAGTCGTAGCTGACCGCCAGGGAACCGCCCACCGTCTGCCTACCCAACCCACGCCTCTAGCACCCTGTGCAGTCGTCACCGACGAGCTCGTCGTCGCCCTCTCGGTCCCCTCGACGAGCCTATATAAGGAGGCCACCCCCAACCTCATTTGCCACACTCCCACACTCCCCTCTCACCACTGATCATTACCCACCTTTCGCCGAAGTAGCTCGAGCAGCCAGTCGCCGGAATTGCGCCGAAGTTAGCCGCATCATAGGAGGAGAAGCCCCCGTCAATTCCGTCTACCCCAGGAGCTGTCGTGACCTCGTCTAAGTCCGCCGTCGTCGCCTCGTTCGATCGCCCCCATCTCCGCACTTGCTGGAGCCCTAGTATGCCCCCACTGCACCCCCACCGAGCCGCTAGGGTTCCACCTCGCCGGCGACCTGTCCGTCGTCAATGACGAGCCCTAGTCGTAGATCTTAGTTCTAATCGTGTGGTCCATGTTGCCCCGTACCGCTTCGTGTTATAAGAGCCACTGACAGGCGGGACCCCCTGTCAGCTGTTCTTTGCGCCACGGAGCAAAACTGGGCCGGCCCATCAGTATTCCCGCGCTGGCCCTATAATTCAAATTTAGATTTTCCTATTTTAACTAAATCTAGTTTCTGTCCACTAATTTGAAAATCAATTCAGAAAGATCTACTAAACCAAATTGAGTGATTCTAATTTTGTTGGAAAGATAATTAAAATATCTATCCAAGCCCGTTGGATTTAATTCAATTAGAGTTATAGATATCACCTAGCAACAATAACAAAACAAAGGCTTTTTCACATTCAAACATTTTTCTAAAATCAACCATAATAGCTTTTGAGTTGATTCCACCTCTCAAAAATCACATTTGAATATACCTATCTAAATATGTAATAATATTAAGGTTTGCATGCAGTGACTTTGGACTAGTACCCAAATAATGCTATATAGGCATTTCTAGTCACTTTAAATCATTAAATATTAAACTTAAACTTATTAAAATATGATCCAACATTTAGATCACATTCCCATGTATTAGAATATGTGGTGATGACATGTTTCCACATGATCCCATATTTTAATTAGAGAATATTAAATCTTAGTTAATTTCAATGAGTAGAAATTACTTTTCTCAAATAAAATAAATAAAACTAGTTCATTAAATCTTGTGATGTATGTGACGATACTAGATCATCAAGTGTGTGCCTTAGTGTGCTAAATAGATTAGTTAAGTATTGTTTGGTGATTGTGTATTCCGTATATATTTCTAGACGATAGTACCGACCAAGTCTACGAGGAGGAGGAGTTCTTACCCCGAAGAAGACGAGGAGAATTTCAACCACTGCACCAACCAAGGCAAGCTAGCATTATACAAGTTAACCATGCAAGTGATTACTTGCAAGCCATCATTAACAATGCAAGCTATTACTGGCAAGCTATTGATTAGCAAGCTAGAATTAAGAAAGATAACCTAAGCAAGATGCATTAGGCATGCTTTGGTTATACCTTTTGACTTATACCTACTCCAAGTTTTATTTACAAGCTCTACTTTCTTTACTTTACCAAAGTTCCTTACTTTGTTTATAGATAGCATAAAGAGTATAAAACTTGGCCTATCTAGTTAGAATTAGATGTCATTCTATGGCATGAGATTGATATTAGCATCCTACATTAGTGAACACTCTTAACTTAGTAGTTTAGAGCTAAACCAAAAACTTGATCACTTTAGATGGGAATACTTGGTGAAAATGACTTGTGAAAACCTTGGAACGATGAGTCGTTCTATTGAGATGTTTTGACATGTGTTGAGAAACACAAATGGTTTATGATGATGATGAAAATGTTGAGGCATGAGACTTAGCTCATTTGTAAAAAAACTGATGGTTGGATTCGGATGCGATACCATTCCAATTTTACTGTACAACCACAATACCTGAATTAGGCAAGGCTTAGCCGGAAGTTTATATGCATTAGTATTAGTTCCCTCGTGGGAGAGGTTTGAGCTGAGGCTACCTCTCAATGTTGTCCACCTATGCAGTGCCCAGGATGGCAGATGACCATGGCTGGAAGGCCAAGCTCATAGGAGAGGTGCTTATACTAGAGTGTGTAAAGGAAAGGTTGTGTTTGATTATCTGTATACTAAGTATGATGATTTAGGGTTATCCATGACAGATGTATCGAATTTTGTGGTGAAAGTGTACCACCTCTGCAGAGTGTCAAACTATTCGAATAGCCGCGTCCGCGGTTATGGACAATTGGAGTGGCCATACTGTTCCGTTGTCAGATGTTTTCAAAATGACTTATGAAATGAATTGTGACATGACTTGACCACAACATGGTTGTGACTATGATAACTAAGTTCCCACTTAGGTAATTTAGAACTTTATTTTATCTTTTTTTGTTTCTGAACTCAGCTTAGATTTCAAACTTAACTTTACAAATAAACCTAGAACTTAGCATTCCTACTAGAACTACCTTACTTGTTAGTGGTAGTTTGCGAGTACTTAAAGAGTACTCATGGCTTTTGTCCCTGGCTATTCCCGTGGCCAGACTATGAGGAGGACTATCCTGAAGGAGGACAGCAGGACGGCTACGACAACTAGGATCATCTCCCATCGTCAGCATTGCCTGTGACTCTGAAGATGGAACCCACCGCTACGCTATTTATTCTGCTACTTGTTTGTACTAAGACTGGATCATGAGATCCTTTATTTGTGTAAGACCTTATTATGATTTGTAATGGATGATATATTGTGATATTCAATCTGTTATGTCTCGCAAAAATGGTAATCCTGGGATTGCGATGTATGGTATAACAGGCATCTGGGATTAAAAATCTGGGTGTTGACAGAGACTCGCGAGTCGTGCAAGTAATCCTAACTTGCTGCACAAGTTGATGCTTGTTACTCCCTCCGTTTTAAAATATAAGATGTTTTAGGTTTGTGAAGAAAATGTATCTAGACTTTTTTTATTGTGTAGATTCACTCTAAATCTGAATGAACTTACATATTAAAAAAATCTAAATACATTTGCTTCATAAAGCTAAAACATCTTATATTTTAAAACGGAGGGAGTATTCAGAGCTTGCAGGTGTGGTGAACGGTGGCAACCGGATGCCTTTTGTTTAGGGAAAACGATGGGACTTCTCTATCTTAGTGTTTATTCTAGTACTTTGAACAATGTATACGTATAATATTTAAAGGGGGGAAAACTAAAAAAAAAAGAATTTAAATAACAATAAAAAAGCTTCTAGGTGTGTCTACTCGGCAAATCTTTGTATCGCTGTTCAGGTTTTCTTGTCATCCTGATGATTTCCACTGCAAAAAGGAAGGTTTGTCTTTAGCTTTGTATGTTTTCAATAGCTTCCAAGACAGAAAGGTTTTTTGCTCTTTGGGGACAGACGAAATCCCAGCAGTTTGAGGCAAAAGGGCAACCCGGAACAGATAGTACAGTGTTTCCTCCTCATGGCAGCCCATAGTGGCAGAGTCGTAGGAATGCACCGCAAAAAAAAAAATCTGAAGGAAAGGAGGCGCCGAAATAGAAGATGTCACGTCGTGGTTTCTCTCATCCTGTAATTGTCATATAACCTTTTTTTTCTACTAGAAAAAGTTACACTTGCAACATTGGAGAGCTAGAATTGCAGTCTGGTTTGGAAAAACACTAGAAAATTTGGCGCGGCAACATGCCGCGCCCGTGGTGTTAATTTTTGACTGGTATTCTCCATTAGTTTTTACTCACAGGCGGTTATCGATTTGAATGCTTGGTAATTTTTAATCGAAAATAAATAAGTATGAGGGAAACAAAATATAAGTTGCAGCTGTAGAATAACTATTTACATCAGATTACAAAGTGGAAGCCAGCTTTTTGCATTGTTTTTATACTATCTGATCATGTGCATATTGTTTTTCCAACACAAATCCAAAAAAACCTATGTTCTTACTTCCATCATCTACTTCCTTCATTTGTTGTCTATTCCATCCTTGGCCGCTCCACACCATCTTTTCTTCTAGGTTCAACAACAACTGATCCATCACCTATGTAGCAGAACTTGCAGCAGCCGCCATCCCTTGAGAGTTAAATACATATCCCTGTCCACGCGTCAGCTCTAAATGCAGATATTTCTAAATTTCCGCTAGGACAACATTACAACAGCGGAGCCCTAGTATTAATATTCTAGGAATTTTTGTTATTCCTAACTGGCAGAAATGCTCCTATTCAAAAATACCGATAACATGTGCGACATGATTTTTTGCAACACAGCAGTCAAATAGCTCAACTGTAAAGATAGCAACATGCCTAGAGTTAAAGTTCGGTTGTACCTATATATATATATCAACTTTAGGTGAATATGTGCCACACACACGTCCTGGAATACCATGCTTAAGCAGTGGAGAACTGAAAATATGCATGATGTGTATAAAATATAAGTGATTATACCCTGTTGTGGTTCATGGAACATAGTAAAAGAATCTAGCTTGGTTCCTTGCTAGTTGGACTACCTCATGTAGAAGAACCATGTCTTTAATGGTAGATATATAATATATTTAAATTATCACCATTCGTAGGTATAAATATTTATCCGTCAGTTCCAATGAAAAATATATACAACAGAATACACGGAAGGGTTATCATGATCTCTTGAAGAAGGATTACCTACATATGAAGACGTAGTGGTGCCCAAGCAAAAATAGAATGATTCGCTCTTTCCTCTTTCCTCTGCTTGATGACATACTGCATGTTCTGATAATATTGTGACCATTTAAGTTTGCAGCGATATTTGAAAAAAGACGCAAAAGTAAGCTAGCCTATCTAAACTCAATATAGAGGAAATAATCAGGACCCCAATGTATTGAATCCAAGACATGTGTGCATATTATGGGCACTCATACATCACCCAAATATGAAATATATTTTCTATGAAAAGCTGAGCAAATTAAATGGAACATTCAAGGCTAAGAGGCGTACTCACATATATGCCAAGTTCTCACTTTCTGAGGTCCTTCTGCTCCTTGTCCGTCAGGGGGATCCATAGCGCTGGATGCTGTGTTGCCCCAAAGAGGACTCGACATGCTCTAGCTTGTCCTGTCAGACATGGAAGGACATCCTGGCTCCAGGGCAAGCCCAGCTCTGGTGTCGTAGATATGTCCTCGTCGTTGTCCATCATTGCAGTTCACCACACTCATTTCATCCCAAGAAGAAAATAATCAAGCTCCCATGGAAACGTTTCTTGTGAGCAAGTGGTCTTTCCTCAAAACCCTTAATGGAGAAAATATGCAAACATCACACCTGTTTTGCACTGTCTTAACTCATATTGTCTTAATTCATATAGTGGATACACATCTCCTCTCTCAAAACATTGAGTGCATAGTGACAGCCTCGAGCACAATGGGAAAGCAACTCTAAACTCACCACAAATGTGGACTCTATTGAAAACCTTAATATAAGAAAAGAATTAGCTATCATTGTCTGCATGTGTCCTACTTGACATAAATGACCTGTAGTACAGGGTGTTCAGTTATGCATGACTTAGCGTCAGTAAAACGATTCAGTAAAACATAAAGATTAGAATTTAGTACCCAATCACCAGATTTAGTAAAACAATTCATGCTGCTATTTTAAACAATGTTAATAGAGAATCTGCTGCATCTTGCCTAGTGGTAAATGTACGTTTATTTTTTCTTTCAAATGTTAGAAAAAACAATGTCTTAACTTACTTGGTGGCAGCAAACACTGACTCCTAACACAACTTGTACACCATCCTATTCAATGAAGAAACTATGTAATTTAAAAGACTTAGCGTCAGTAAAACGATTCAGTGAAACATACATATTAGAATTTAGTACCCAATCACCAGATTTAGTAAAACAATTCATGCTGCTATTTTAAACAATGTTAATAGAGAATTGCTGCATCTTGCCTAGTGGTAAATGTACGTTTATTTTTGCTTTCAAATGTTAGAAAAAACAATGTCTTAACTTACTTGGTGGCAGCAAACACGACTCCTAACACAACTTGTACACCATCCTATTCAATGAAGAAACTATGTAATTTAAAAGACTTATTAAATTAAGCACCATGATCTTCTAAAGATCTTTCTTTGTGTCGGTTTTTCACACTCGTACTGCCTATTCTTTATATTAGGATCAAGTAGTAGAATACTATGTAAAGATAGCATGGCCTAGACTGTCATGCCTGTCCAATCGGAAAGGCCATACAACAGCCTCAAGGTGTCCAAGGATCAATTCGTCAAACAGCTGACCTGCGATGAAAATAACAGTTCATCAAGCTAGAAATTATGACAGCCATGGAGTGAGGATACACGGTGCCAGGAAAGAGTGCTTGATATGCATGCTGAAATTAAGTCGAATATAGAGTGAATAGAGGGAAGAGATAGAAAGGGAGCAATAACCTGCGGCACGATTTGGTCGTGCTTGGTGCCGTCCGCCGCTCCAACCGCTCTTAAATCATCCATCTTCGTGGCGCTAAACCTGAATGATCTAGTTAACCAACCAGCCGTTGTCTCCCCCACTGCATCCCGATCTGGATGGTGGCGAAGAACAGCGGCGGAGAAGCAGATCATGGTGGCGATCTGGATGAGGACCCGATCTGCTCGATGCCATCGTCGTCCACCGCCGGTGACCCGTCGCTTGAATCCCTAGATACACAGGGGTGGGGCTAGGCCAGAGGGAGGGCGACGGCGGCTGGGCAGGAGGAGGAGCTTGGCCAGAGGGAGGGCGACGGCGGCTGGGCAGGAGGAGGAGCTTGGCCAGAAGGAGAGTGACGCGAGCGAAGGCATTGGTGGAGAGAGGGGATCGGGAGAGAAAAAAATCAGGAGCCCCTTGTCCACCGCCGAAGCCGAACCATCGAGAGGATATGCCTAACAAAAAGAACGCAATGTAGGAGTCTGGTTACTGTAGATGTGCTATCTACAGTATCATGGGCTGATTTGGCTCCCCCGATCGATTGCTGAAGTGCTTCAATTTCATATATGTAGTAATGTCGAAAAAAGTGTGATTAAAGTTTTGTGCAGTAAAAGGAGGCCATGCTAAGATGAGTCGATCAACTCCTTCAGCGCAGGACCCCGCTCCCAGAATATCTCATAACGCAGCTGGTATTTCTCCGATTAAGGTGTGTAGGGGTGCTCCAGGTAGCATATCTCCTTTTCACGGATGATACTTCGTTGTTCTTCCGTGCTTGTGCGGATGAGGCGATGAAGGTGAAACATATTATTGATGTATATGCTCATGGGACCAGGCAATTAATCAATTCTGCTAAGTGTTCATTGATGTTTAGTAATCAATGCCCCCAGATTCTCCAGGAGAAAGTCTAGTCTATCCAGCATGTGGAGAAACATGATTTTGAGGAAAAATGTCTCGGGTTGCCAACCCCAGATGGAATGATGCACGAAGGTAAATTTGTCAACCTATATGAGAGACTGTGTAAACATTTACTGGCATGGGATGACAGCTTGCTAGCTCAAAGTGCTAAGGAAATCTTAATTAAAGCAATAGGCCATCCCTACTTATGTTATGGAGGTGTTCAAACTTCCATTCTCCCTCTGTGAAGCTAATTCGCGACTATTGGTGAGGAGTAGAACGGGGCAAGAGGAAAACACGTAGCTCGCCAAGCATAGAGACTGATCACCTGTCCGGATAGTCTTTGTGCCCGAGTATTGAGAGCCCAGTATTATCCAATGGAAATTTAATTGACACTGTTTTTACTGGAAATCCATCCCCTACTTGGACAACAATTTCTTACGCTCTTGATCTGCTAAAGAAAGGACTTGTATGGAGGGTTGGCAATGGTCGCAATATTCGTATTTGGCGTGATGTATGGGTGCCGAGAGCGGCAAATAATAAAATACTGACTCCAAGAAGGAGTAATCGACTACGATGGGTGTCTGAGCTAATTGAGAATAATGGTAGGTGGAATGTTCAGCTGATCCGGAGTACTTTCTACCCAATTGACGCTGAAGCTATTCTCCGTATTAAGTTATCACCACATGGTTTTGATGATGTGTTGGCCTGGTTTCTGAAAAGTCTGGCTCCTTTACTGTCTGATCGGCTTACCAACTAGCATTCAATGATCTTCTAGGCCAATTCTCCTTCGGATGCTCAAGTGTTAGGCCGTCGGGTGATGATCCATGCTCGAATAAAATTTGGGGTGCCTCTGTACCTCCGAAAGTTAAAACATTTGCTTGGAGAGCTGCTTCCAATGCCCTAGCTACAGAAGAAAACAAGGCGAGATGGAAGATACCTGTTACATGCCTTTGCAAGATCTGTGAATCGAAAGTGGAAGATGTTGCACATGCGCTAGTATTCTGTCTACATGCAAAACGACTTTGGAGTGCGATGAGGGACTGCTGGACCCTTCCTTCTACAACAAAATTCCATATTTCATCCCCTACATGTTTCAAGTCGGTTATCCACTCCATCCCTGGCCACCTAGTGGACAAAACACTGCTCGTTGCCTAGAGGGCCTGGTATGAGAGGAATGAGATTATCCACGACAAACCCCTTCCGTCTACTGAAGGTTCACGAAGATTTCTATACAGCTATGCAAACACCCTTAGCTTCATCTCGATTGTCTCAATTGACCAGGTGCTAAAAGGGAAGATGTTGCATGTACCTCTTGTGGATGCTTCGGCTGTTGTTGTGAAGGAAGCACCACAGAGTAAATGCTGGGTCAAGCACCCAGTTGGGTGGGTAAAACTAATGATTGACGGCTCGTTTAAAGAAGATAATGGATCTGCGGGCACCGGTATGGTCCTTCGTGACAACACTGGTGTGGTAATTTTTTCAGCGTGTTGTTCTCTATTGGACTGTGAGGATGCGTATGAAGCAAAACTAATGGCCTGCAGGGAAGGTCTCGATTATGCTCTTCATCAGTCCAACTTACCCATTATTGTGGAATCTGATTGTGCACAGCTGGTCTCGGCTATTCTATCAAAAGATCGTGATCGATCTGCCTATCTGCATACTGTTTCGGAGATTCGAAGTTTGGTTTGATGTAATAGAAAATATTGTTTTGTAAAAGTAGACCGTAGTCAAGTAAGAATTAGCCACTGCCTTGCTAATTGGACAAGGACAGAGAGTCGTGATGTTATCCTTCAGGAGCTCATAGCTGAACTCCCTGTAATTCTTGCTGATTAATAAAAGGTCTGGTTTTACAAGGAGGCCATACTGAAAAGTGACATGTGAACTCTGAAGCACCAGCAACCAATGATTCAGAAATGTTTCGTATAATTATGTACAGTATCAGGAAACGGAGTCTGGGGTATACGAGGGATTGAGGGGATCGGTGTTTCGTGCTGTGGGGAATTTACAGAAATCATGGTCGTTTTCTATTCTAAGTAATGGCTGGTTTTTCTAAAGTCAATGTTAATCAGGCTGCTAAAGCCAAGAAAACGAATGGATGAAAGGGGTTTAGCATTCGTTTCGCTTAAGGACCCTAGTAGTAGAAGGTACACATGTGACCAAGAACATTCTTTTTTATGGAAAGGCCGTAGAATAGCAGTTTTGTTACAATACATCTTGGAAGGCCGTAGAATAGCATGTACACAACGCCGCAAAACGGCAGGTCTGGTACCAACAAGAGGTGGTAGCCCTTCGATATAAGGGTCTAATCTCTATCCATTCACGCCTGAGGCAGAGGTGGCGGGAAGCTAAATCTATCGTTTTTAAAGAGACCCACTAAACGCCAGACATCGAAATCCTGAGCAATCTTGGTCTTGATCGTCGCAGCCGCCGGAGCAAGCTTCGTAGAATAGCAGTTTAGTGAGTAGACTCTAGTTTCCAAATTGAACTGATTTTATCTGGTTGAAATTTTCTCATCTGGAGAGTGTTGCGTATTGTGATCCTTGTTCAAGTTCGCTCGATAATAATACCCGCAAAAAAAAATAACGTTCGCTCGATAATATGTTTGCAGCATTTCGGAAAAAAGGACAGTATGTTTGCAGCCTTCCTTTCACCTATACTTCAGAATAAAGTGATTCTTGTTCACGTGAAGAGCATCTGGTGTAGTGGTATCATAGTACCCTCCCACGGTACTGACCAGGGTTCGGTTCCCTGGATGCGCAGTTTTGTTTATTTTTGTTTTTTATTTTTATTTTTGTTTTTTGTTTTTATTTTTGTTTCTGAATATGCAATTAAACTCTGCATTGTAACTCTCCCTTCTTGTAATAATTCTGTTATTCATTTTCTTTTGGTGGTAGCGGACCCAAGAGCCAAGAATTTGGTATTGGTAGCTCTCTAAACTTAAAAAAAAACTAGGTGCCGGCAATATATGAGATGCACTCTGGAAACCAAAAAAAAAGATGATTAATCTCCTCGCCTATCCGCAAAAATCCTCATTTGCTGCTCCTTCCATCATATACTGTACAGTCTGTACTGGTCCGCACACGATTGTTTTCCACCAAAGTTGTTTCTCGCGTGATCCAATGCTCGATGATTAAAACAGTGACGGGTCGGAAAAATCCACGGAAGTTCTTAGAAAGTGAGAGGATATCGACAAAGCCATGATGCTACTTTTCAGTCTTCTTTGTTGTTGGCGAGTGTTCAGAGTCTTCTTTTTCGCAGATTCCAAACTTTGCACAAGGATCAGAAAGCGAAAGACCAAGAAACCCAAATCACGTTCGATATCCATCTAGAGGCTTAGGGCGTTCATCTATCTATTGTTAGGACATGTAGAATGCAAGGTGATAAGGGTGGTGCTTATCAAAATTAACCAAGTATTCGACGTAAGCACTAGTGTTTATTTGTACAGGAGAGGTGTCTAGTTAGGCATTTATCTAGAATAAATAAGCACAGGTGCTTAATAAAAACCGGTTAATTTTTCTAGGCCACTGGTGGAAAAAGGGCCTCTAGTCCTGGTCGGGAACTAGCTCTAGTCCAGTTTTCGATCCGGGACTGCCAAATCGGGACTAGAGGCCCCTATTTCTAGTCCTGGTTTGCTACGGCCCGGGACTAGAGTCCACCACGTGGCAGTTTCTGCGTCGCTGGGGCGAAACCCCTCTAGCCCTAGGTTGTAACACTACCCGGGATTATACTGGTTCCTGCCGCGGCAAAGATTCGTGTTCTAATTTTTCATTTTGTTTTTTTATTTATTCGTTCCTTTTTCGATTTGTGTTTCACTATAATTTCAAAAATATTTCGTACACTTATTCTATGCTACTACATACACAGTACATCTTGATGCATATATAAGTAATATTCGATCTCTTGCGTGTATACATGCATATACAATATTCGATCATATCAAAAGAAAGGAAATGTTTGAAATTACATGGTCATTGATGATATATCATATCAATTACATGGAGATCACTAAGGCATATTGAAAACAAGAGAGACCACCCTCTCCACCCTCCCCCTCCCCTCCTCCCGTTTCTGACCTCCTCTCCCCAGATCCCGAGCCCCTCCCATGGCCTCTCCGTTGGAATAGCTGGTCGGAGTTGGCGAGGAGGTGGCGCCGGTGTAGATAGCGTTAGGATTAGTGGCTGGCTGCCGGTAGTAGGATTTTTTCCTGGTGATGTGGAGCTAGGGACGACGATGGAGACCAACACATCTAATAAAGCCGTTGTCTACTGTTTCCTTCGCCTCGTCGTCGAGGTGCTCTGCTACCCTCATCTGGCCGGCCGGGGAGGCGGGGGGATTGAGGTGCAGAGCACGTTGAGATGGGGTTCGGGGAACGGCGGGAGTTTCTCCTTGCTGGCGTATGCGTGCGGTGCCGGCAAGCAGTGGTTCGCGCCTGATGCTTCTCTTCCTCTTCTGGCCGGCCATGGTGGCGAGGAGATCTTGAAGAGAAGATGGCGGACGACCAACTCCCACCGCATCACGCGTGGCCGCCGTGCTGCTATTGGCGGTTCTACTTTTGCTCGAGGAAACCCGGCCTGCCGTGGCGGCGAGGAGGTGGATGCGAGCGTGTGGTGGACTACTCCTGCGATGCGGGGCATTGGGGAGCTTCCAGAGTTTCTCCTCCCCGCGACATTCTCCAAGCGACGACGAAGGGTCGCCGCCGCTATCCTTGGCCAGAAGGGTGGCCGCGTCGTGCTCGGCACAGAGTGCGCGAGCTTATCTATCCTCTTCAGGAGGATCTTCTCCAGTGGCGGAGCAACACTGATGCCCCTCGTCCAGCCAAGTGGTTTTGTCCCCGGCTGGTCTAGAGGAGGCGCTGCCTCGCCGCTGTTTGTCGTCGGGGGATGCTTTGGACCTGATTGCGTTTTTGCAATCTCTGTTAGGGTGGTTCGTGTTAAGTGTTCGGGTTGATACGTCCATTTTGCATCACTATTCTATATCATAATTCACTGTTATTCATTGGTATATTTCATATTAAGAGATGATACTTATGTTATTTTATCTGTTTTTGCATGGTTGATGACTTTTGAAGCATGGACCGCTGTAGTCAGGATTCTGATGGAAAAGGTGCTGTTTGGAGGCAAAATTCGTGAGGATCAGAAAATCCGGGAAAATACATGAAAAATCCTATTTTACCAGAAGACGAAGGAAGCCAGAAGGGGAGGCTGAGATGGGCCACAGGGGGCCCACACCACCCCCTGGCGCGGCCAGCCTAGGCCGTGCCACCAGGTGGTGTGGCCGCC
The DNA here is from genome assembly GCA_916181665.1 of Avena sativa. Lineage (NCBI taxonomy): Eukaryota > Viridiplantae > Streptophyta > Magnoliopsida > Poales > Poaceae > Avena > Avena sativa. The sequence continues at coordinate 231,112,684 of OV702291.1, forward strand.
CTGGTCCACCCCTGGCTCTCCCCTCTAGCGTATATTATCCTCCCGAAACCCTAAGACTAGGGGAGCGACCACATAAAGATTCCGCTGCCTCTACGTTGCGGAAAACACCGAGAGAGAAAGATCTCTCCGGCAGACAGAATTCTGTCAGAGGAATTCCTTCCCGGAGAGGTGAGATCGTCGCCATCAACACCACCATCAAGCTGGACTTCATCGGGATCATCATCACCACCACCATCATCTCCACCAGCACCCTCATCACCATCTCCATATCGCTGTAACAATTGGGTTGAATCTTGCATTAGTTCTTAGGGGAAACTTTCCCGGTGTTGATTACTCTTTGTAGTTGACGCTATTGAGTGAACCATTGAATTATTGTTTATGTTCAGATTGTTATACATCATTATTCCATCTCTGATCATGATGCATATGATGTCTTGTGAGTAGTTCGTTTTGTTCTTGAGGACATGGGAGAAGTCATGTTGTTAGTAGTGGAATTGTGTTGAGAAAGATTCAATAGTTTGATATTTAAGTTGTGGTGTACTTCTTCTAGTGGTGTCATGTGAACGTTGACTACATGACACTTCACCTATATGGGCCTAGGGGAATGCATTGTGTATTTGGATACTAATCGTAGGGGTTGCCGGGGTGACAGAAACCTGAACCCCCGTTAGGAAACCATTGCACAAGGGATGTCAGGGTCTTAGAGTTTAAAGCTGTGGATAGGTTTCTACCTTAATTACTTTCTTGTACTTGCGGATGCTTGCAAGGGGTATAATCACAAGTATGTATTAGTCCTAGGATGGTCGGTACATTAGCACAGGTTCACCCACACAACACTTAGCAAACTAAAGAAGATTAATCAACTATATGAAGCGAAAGCACTTGACGATATTACCATGTGTCCTCGAGAACGTTTAGTCATCTTAAGTAATACAACCGGCTTGTCCTTTGCTGAATAAAGGATTGGGCCACTTGCTGTATTTATTCTTATTGTATTTTATTTACTCGTACTTTATTTTACTTGCATTATCAAAAACCCCTAAAAATCCGTTTGATAAGTATTTGCAGAAAATTCTTGATCCATACCACTAGCCAGCACCTTCTGCTCCTCGTTGGGTTCGACACTCTTACTTATCGAAAATACTGCGATACACCCCCTATACTTGTGGGTCATCAAGACTATTTTCTAGCGCCGTTGCCGGGGAGTGAAGCGCTATTGGAGAGTGGAACTGGTAAAGGAAACTTCTACTGTGACTATTGTTTATTTATGTTAGTTGCTTTATTTTCATTATGGATAATTTGCTGAGTTTCTTATTTCGTAATGCTACTACCACTGCTAAGGTAGTAGATGAACCACCACCTGCTGAGAATGATACTTCTAAAATACCTACAAGAATTATTGATTGTGTTATGGATAATTACTATGTTGGGGATGGAACTGTCCATCCCGGTGATCATTTGCTCTTTATACACCAATTATGCGGGTTGTTCAAGTGTGCGGGTATTACTACAGATCAAGTTAAGAAGAAGTTATTCTCATTATCACTAAAAGGAAGAGCCGAGGAATGGTATAAGCTGCTGAAGAATGGTCAAGCTCTTGAATGGGAGGAAATAGTTAAGGGTTTTCGCGGCATAGTAAATCAAAATTTTCTACGGAAGCGAACAGAGGGAAAGCCAAGATCTAATCTAGGAGATGCAAACAACGAGAGAGATTGGATTAGATCTTCATACCCTTGAAGATTCGCACAGCGGAACGTTCATCGGAACGTGGGTGATGTAGTCGTACTCGCTTCTCCTCCTCGCGATCCGATCCGATCTAGCACCACAAGTGGCGGTGCCTCCGTGAGATGCACACGTGCAGCACCTCGACGTCTCCTCCTTCCTTGGACCAGCAAGTATGGTGGAGAGATGGATTGGATCTACAACACGACGGCGTGGTGTATTTGGTGGAGAATTTCTGCAGCAGGGCTTCGCCTGCAAACAGTCGGGAGGGAGAGAGGAGGGCAGCAGGGCTACTAGGGCTTGGAGGGAGATGTGTAGGGGGAAGGGGGCGCACCAGCCCTCTATATATAGAGGGGAGGGGGCGGCCAGCCCTAGCCCCTCCTCCAAGCCTATCTCTAGTTTAAACGATTTAAACTCTCCCCTTATCTAGAAATTCTATCCCGAGATTTAAACGAGTTAAATCTCTCTAGAATCGGCTGGGCCCTATGGGGCCTTGTGCCCCTGGCCCAATGCGGCCAGGACACTCCCTCATAGGCCCATGCCCCCTCCCGGAAGGTGGGACCACGTTGGCCCCCTTCCGGAAGGTTCTAGAAGCTTCCGGTACAATACCGATTAATCCGGAACAATTCCGAACTCCAAAAACTGCACTGCCTTATATGAATCTTATTCTCTGGACCATTCCGGAACCTCTCGTGATGTCCCGGATCCCATACGAGACTCCGAACAAAAATTCATAAACCAATTATCCAATCTATCCTAGCGTCAAGACACGTTAAGTGTGTGACCCTGCGGGTTCGAGAATATGCAGACATGATCTTCTATCAATAATCAACAGCGGGGTCTGGGCACCCATATTGACTCCCACACATTCATCGATGATCATATCGGATGAACCACTCAATCAATCCCATATATATATTCCCTTCGTCTCGCGATATTTTACTTGCCCGAGATTCGATCGTCGGTATCGTCATACCTAGTTCAATCTCATTCATAGCAAGTACTTTACTCGTTCCGTAATCCGATATCACTTTGTGATTAACTCTTTAACCACATGCTTGCAAGTGGTGTTGATATCGATTACCGAGTGGGCCCGAAGTATATCTCTCCGACTTGGGAGGGACAAATCCCATCTCGATACATACAACCCAACAGATACTTTCCGATTACCTGAGAGACACCTTTATGATCACCCTCTCATAGGATGACGTTTGATGACCTCAAAGCTTTCTTCCGATACCAGGGAGTTGTATTATCTCATGGTCTAAGGAATACAATATTTGACATAATAAAAACTTCGCAAAGACGAACACGATGACACGATCTAATTGCTTCGCTTAGTTTGGGTCTATCCACCATATCATTCTCCAATGATATGATCTCATTATCAATTGACAACTCATGTCTATGGTTAGGAAACCTTAACCATCATTGATCAATGAGCTAGTCCATAGAGGCGTACTAGGGACACGGTGTTGTTCACAAACCACACAAGTATTAAAGTTTCCGCTTAATACAATTCTAGCATGGAATATAAACTTTATCATGAACAAGAATTATAATAATAACATCTTTATTATTGCCTCTAGGGCATAATTCCAACAGTCTCCCACTTGCGCTAGAGTCAATAATCTAGTTTACATCTGGCAACAATCTCACACCCATGGCACTGAGGTGCTGATCATGTTTTACACGTGGAAGAGGTTTAGTCAATGGATCTGCGACATTCAGATCTGTATGTACTTTGCTGATCTTCAGATCTCCATCTGCTATATAATCTCGGATTATATGAAACTTGCGGTTGATATGCTTGGTCTTTGGATGATATCTTGGTTCCTTAGCGAGTGATATGGTGCCAGTGTTGTCACACAATATCTCCAGTGGGTCCAATGCACTTGGAACCACGCCAAGCTCAGTGATGAAGTTTCTGATCCAAACTCCTTCACTTGACGCTTCTGCAGCAGCCATGTATTCCGCTTCTACTGTAGATCCCGCGATCACGCTTTGCTTGCAGCTTCTCCAGCTCACAACTCCTCCATTCAAAATATACACGTATCCTGTCTGATATTTACAATCATCCTTGTCGGTGTCGAAACTAGCATCGACGTAACCTTTTACGACGAGCTGTTCATCACCCCCATAGACTAAGAACATTTCTTTAGTCCTATTTAGGTACCTTAGGATGTTCTTCACGGCTGTCCAGTGTTCCACTCCTGGATCACTTTGATATCTGCTCGTCAAACTAAGAGCATTGGACACATCCGGTCTAGTACACAGCATGGCATACATGATGGAACCTATGGCCGAGGCATAAGGCACTTTGCTCATAGCTTCCCTATCATTTACCGTAGCTGGACACTGAGCCTTGCTCAATATCTTACCTGACAACATAGGCACTGAACCTTTCAATGCCTTATCCATTCTGAACCTTTTCAGAACTTTGTCTAGGTATGTACTTTGGCTTAAAGCTATCAGGCGTCTTTGTCTATCTCTATAGATTTTGATGCCCAATATATAAGCAGCTTCACCTAGGTCTTTCATTGAAAAACACTTGTTCAAATAACTCTTCACATCGTTAAGCATGTTGATGTCATTTCCAATAATCAATATGTCATCCACATATAGTACCAGAAACGTCACCGAGCTCCCACTCACTTTCTTGTAGATGCAAGCTTCGTAGCAATTTGGAACAAATCCAAAGCTCTTGATCACTTGATCAAAACGAAGGTTCCAACTCCGAGATGCTTGCTTCAGTCCATAAATGGAACGCTGAAGTTTGCATACTTTATCAGCATCCTTAGGATCGACAGAACCTTCGGGTTGCATCATATACAACTCTTCATCAATGTTGCCATTGAGGAAAGCAGTCTTGACATCCATTTGCCATATTTCATAATCATGAAACGCAGCAATCGCTAATAAAATCCGAATGGACTTAAACATCGCTACGGGAGAGAAAGTCTCATCGTAGTCAACACCTTGAACTTGTCGAAAACCTTTCGCAACAAGCCGTGCTTTATAGACGGTAACATTACCATCCGCGTCCCTTTTCTTCTTGAAGATCCATTTGCACTCAACGACCTTTCGGTCGCTAGGAGGGTCCACCAAAGTCCATACTTGGTTTTCGCTCATGGATCCCAATTCGGATTTCATGGCTTCTAGCCATTTCTCAGAGTCTGGGCTCATCATTGCTTCCTCATAGTTCGTAGGTTCACTGTCTTCTACTAACAAGACTGTCAAGACAGGGTTGCCGTACCACTCAGGAGGGGCACGCGACCTTGTCGACCTGCGACGTTCAGTAGCAGCATCGTCCGAAGCTTCATGATCCTTGTCATTAGCTTCCTCTATTGTTGGTGCAGGCGGCACTGGAACAATTTCAGGTGCTGCGCTACTCTCCAATTCAAGAGAAGGTTCAATAACCTCGTCTAGCTCTACTTTCCTCCCACTCACCTCTTTCGAGAGAAACTCCTTCTCAAGAAAGGAACCGTTCTTTGCGACAAACACTTTGCCTTCGGTTTTGTGATAGAAGGTATACCCAATAGTTTCCTTAGGGTATCCTATGAAGACGCATTTCTCCGCTTTGGGTTCGAGCTTGTCCGGCATCAACTTCTTGACGTAAGCTTCGCATCCCCAAACTTTAAGAAACGACAACTTAGGTTTAGCACCAAACCACAGTTCATACGGTGTCGTCTCAACGGATTTAGATGGAGCCCTATTTAAAGTGAATGCAGCGGTTTCTAATGCATAACCCCAAAATGATAACGGCAAATCAGTAAGAGACATCATCGATCGGATCATATCTAACAGGGTTCGATTCCGGCGTTTAGACACACCATTGCGCTGTGGTGTTCTGGGTGGCGTGAGTTGTGAAACGATTCCACTTGCTTTGAGATGCGTGAGAAAATCATAACTCAAATATTCGCCCCCACGATCGGATCGTAGAAACTTAATCTTTCTGTTACGATGGTTCTCCACTTCATTCTGAAATTCTTTGAACTTTTCAAACATTTCAGATTTATGTTTCATTAAATAGATATACCCATATCTACTTAAGTCATCGGTAAAAGTGAGAAAATAGCGATATCCACCGCGCGTCGAAACACTCATCGGTCCGCATACATCGGTATGTATGATTTCCAACAAGTCCGTTGCTCGCTCCATCATACCGGAGAACGGGGTTTTGATCATCTTGCCCATGAGGCATGGTTCGCATGTGTCAAATGATTCAAAATCAAGAGACTCCAAAAGTCCATCAGAATGGAGTTTCTTCATGCGCTTTACACCAATATGACCTAGACGACAGTGCCACAAATAAGTAGTATTATCACTATCTACTTTGCATCTCTTAGCCTCAATGTTATGGATGTGTGTTTCATCCCTTTCGAGATTTAGAAGAAATAAACCATTCACAAGAGGTGCATGACCATAAAAGATGTTACTCATATAAATAGAACAACCATTATTCTCCTATTTAAATGAATAACCGTCTTGCAATAAACACGATCCAGAAATAATGTTCATGCTCAACGCAGGCACATAATAACACTTATTAAGGTTTAAAACTAATCCCGAAGGTAAAACTAAGGAGAGCGTGCCGACGGCCATCACATCAACTCTTGATCCGTTGCCAACGCGCATCGTCACCTCATCCCTCGCAAGCCGCCGTCTATTCCGTAGCTCCTGTTTCGAGTTACAAATATTAGCAACTGAGCCGGTATCAAATACCCAGGCACTACAATGAGGGCTAGTAAGGAAAACATCAATAACATGTATATCAAATATACCTTTGATGGTGCCAGCCTTCTTGTCCGCTAAGTACTTCGGATAGTTGCGCTTCCAGTGACCCTTGTCCTTGCAATAGAAGCACTCAGTTTCTGGCTTGGGACCAGACCTGAGCTTCTTCTCAGCAGGGGCATTTGGCTTGCCGCCGCCCTTCTTGAAGGGCTTCTTTGCACCTTTACCTTTCTTAAAGGAGGGCTTGTTGACCATCAACACATGATTATCCTTCTTGATGTCCACCTCCGCAGCCTTCAGCTTTGTGAAGAGCTCGGTGATCGTATCAGTGGAACCAATCTGATTATGAGTCACTACAAAACTTTTGTAGCTGGGAGGGAGTGATTGCAGAACCCTGTCAATCTTGAGCTCCTCTGGAATCTTGCAGTCCAGTTGCTCAAGGCGTTGAGTGTAGCCCGACATCTTAATGGCGTGCTCACTAACGGAACTCCCTTCCTCCATCTTGCAGTTAAAGAACTTCTCGGAGATCTCATATCTCTCAGAACGGGCCTGAGTCTGAAACATGGTTTTCAACTCTTCGAGAATCTCAAAGGGCCCGGGATAGTTTTCAAAACGATTTTGAAGTTCCGGTTCCATAGCAAACAACATGGTGCTCTTAATCACACCATAATCATCTTTGCGCGACTGATAGACAGCTTTCTCATCAGCCGGCGCAGTTGCAGCAGGGGCGTCACCTAACGCTTTCTCAAGGACATAGTCCTTTTGACCGCCAGAGAGAATGATTCTCAAATTGCGAAACCAATTGGTGAAGTTAGACCCATTGTTCTTAAGCTTTTCTTTCTCAGCAAAAACGTTGAAGTTGAAGTTGGACTTAGCCATGTGATCTACAATATTTGCAAGTACAAATTAGACTATGTTCATGATAACTAGTTCAACTTTTAATCAAATTACTAGATGAACTCCCACTAAATTCAACATCCCTCAAGTTGTTTAGTGAACATGATCCAAATTCACCACACCTAATCCGATCTTCACGAGAAGAGATGTGGTTTCAATGGTGGACAACGAAGTGTCGATCATATCATTCATATGACTCATGCTTAACCTTTCGGTTCTTGTGTTCCGAGGCCATGTCTGTACATGCTAGGCTCGTCAAGCTAGACCCAAGTATTTCCGCGTGTGCAAAACTGGCTTGCACCCGTTGTATGTGAGCGTAGAGTCTATAGCACCCGATCATCACGTGATGCTTGGACACGACGAACTTTCGCAACGGTGCATACTTGGGGAGAACACAGTTTTTATCTTGATCTTTAAGTGAGGAATCATCTTATAATGCTACCGTCGCGATCTAAGCATAATAAGATACATAAAAGGATAAACATCACATGCATATAACTTTATGTGACATGGTATAGCCAATCTTCGCGCAATGATCTCCATCTTGTGCGTGCCAGCATGATCTCCATCACTCCACCATGATTGCCTCCACCATGAATAGCAACTACAACTATTGCTAACTACTTAGCGATAAAGTGAAACTATTACATGGCATATAAGAAGTTGACTCGCAGGTCATACATAATTATAAAGACAACCATATGGCTCCTGCCGGTTGTGTACTCATCGACATGCAAGTCGTGAAACATTACAAAACATGATCATCGCATACAATATACACATCACATCTTGGGCCATACCATATCACAGAAAACACTCCCTGCAAAAACAAGTTAGACGCCTCTACTTTGTTGTTGCATGTTTTACGTGGCTTATGGGAGTAGATGCTAAGAACGATTCTTACCTGTGGAAAGCCACAACGGTGATATTATGGTTGCCAAACTCCGGTGTTAATCCCATGACAACTATAGTGAGAGAAACTGACATCCACCAGCCGCATGTGTGGAACAAGCCACACGTCAAGTGCGGAGCCGGTCTCGCGAACGACGTCGCGTAAGGTTGGCCTGGACCGCTTCAATCCCACTATCCCGCGCCATAATAAGAACACAAACAAGAGGCTTGCAACAGAAAACATCAACGCCCGCAACAACCATGTTGCGTTCTACTCGTGAATCACATCTACGCATAGATCTAGCTCTGATACCACTCAAGGGTTTTCGCGGCATAGTAAATCAAAATTTTCTACGGAAGCGAACAGAGGGAAAGCCAAGATCTAATCTAGGAGATGCAAACAACGAGAGAGATTGGATTAGATCTCCATACCCTTGAAGATTCGCACAGCGGAACGTTCGTCGGAACGTGGGTGATGTAGTCGTACTCGCTTCTCCTCCTCGCGATCCGATCCGATCTAGCACCACAAGTGGCGGTGCCTCCATGAGATGCACACGTGCAGCACCTCGACGTCTCCTCCTTCCTTGGACCAGCAAGTATGGTGGAGAGATGGATTGGATCTACAACACGACGGCGTGGTGTATTTGGTGGAGAATTTCTGCAGCAGGGCTTCGCCTGCAAACAGTCGGGAGGGAGAGAGGAGGGCAGCAGGGCTACTAGGGCTTGGAGGGAGATGTGTAGGGGGAAGGGGGCGCACCAGCCCTCTATATATAAAGGGGAGGGGGCGGCCAGCCCTAGCCCCTCCTCCAAGCCTATCTCTAGTTTAAACGATTTAAACTCTCCCCTTATCTAGAAATTCTATCCCGAGATTTAAACGAGTTAAATCTCTCTAGAATCGGCTGGGCCCTATGGGGCCTTGTGCCCCTGGCCCAATGCGGCCAGGACACTCCCTCATAGTCCCATGCCCCCTCCCGGAAGGTGGGACCACGTTGGCCCCCTTCCGGAAGGTTCTAGAAGCTTCCGGTACAATACCGATTAATCCGGAACAATTCCGAACTCCAAAAACTGCACTGCCTTATATGAATCTTATTCTCTGGACCATTCCGGAACCTCTCGTGATGTCCCGGATCCCATCCGAGACTCCGAACAAAAATTCATAAACCAATTATCCAATCTATCCTAGCGTCAAGACACGTTAAGTGTGTGACCCTGCGGGTTCGAGAATATGCAGACATGATCTTCTATCAATAATCAACAGCGGGGTCTGGGCACCCATATTGACTCCCACACATTCATCAATGATCATATCGGATGAACCACGATGTCAGGATTCAATCAATCCCATATATATATTCCCTTCGTCTCGCGATATTTTACTTGCCCGAGATTCGATCGTCGGTATCGTCATACCTAGTTCAATCTCGTTCACAGCTAATCATGTTTTTTCTGAACCTTACATTGAGAAAATGCCTTTCCCAGTTAAGATAAAGGAACATTCTATGATAACTAGTATTGTTAATGAAAGTACAAATAAAGCTATTGAACCTGATAAACAAATGGATGATGAACCTATAATAGCAAATGTGAAAGACTATGTCACTAAATATGTACAAGAGGGACACACTATCCTTTGTATGGATACCTCTAATATTGTTTCACAAAGTAGTATTATAAGAACTAGTATTCCTGTGTTTTCTGTTAGAATAAGTGATCGTTGTTACGATGGCCCTTGTGATAGTTATATTGTTAAGTTTATGCATGATACTGAAAGTTACTATGAGAGAGGGAAAATTGTTCTTATGTATCTCAATAATATCAAGTTTCCTCGTTTTATGCTGAAAGTTTTTATGTTGCACTTCTTTTGCCTTCCTATGCTAGTAGCCTCTGGTTTCAACAACTTGTTTGTTTACAAAATTCCCTTGCATAGGAAGTGGGTTAGACTTAAACGTGTGTATTTTTGCTTCTTAATGCTCTCTTTCACTTCAATTCATATTCCTAAGTTAGCATCATCAAAATTATCATGCCCATCTTAATGGCTATAAAGAAAGAGCTTTTTGGGAGACAACCCAATTTATTTGTGTTTTTGGTTTATTTTTGTTTTTCTTTGAGTCTTGGAAATTATTACTCCAGTAATAACCTCTCCTTTTCCTTTTTTTGTTTTTGTGTCAAGATCAACCTCTAATGAGAGAGAAGTAATATTTGGGGAAGTTGCTTTCCCGAAACTGATTTTTGTGCTTCACCATAAAATTTCGTGAGAGATATCTATCTGTCAGATTAAGCTATAATTGTTTGTGCTTCTGCCCCAGGTTGTTATTTAATTTTTGTTAGTTTTGCACTTTTTGATTTGAGCAACAGAAGATTTTCAAAAAAATTGATCTTTACCTTCTGGTCTGTTTTGACAGATTTTGCCACTCTTGCATTTGCTTCTTAATTCGATTTCCTTTTTGAATTCTTTTTGGGTTTTCAGAAGGAGTTGCTACAGTAGCTTATGTTTTGATGGTTTTCAGTTGAAATTGGGCTCAAAAGGTTTTATCACTTCACTTATACTAATGTTGCTAATGAGAACTGTGTGAAGTTTTATGTGAAAGAAATTTCCAGGTTAGTGGAGAAAATGGTGTAATGAGAAAGTGAAAGGTTTCATGACTCAAGCAATATGAGTATGAATATGAAGATATTGATATCATTCAAGTGGTGGCTCTGGAAGAATCTACTAAATACCAAATTCAGAGATCTACAGAGTCCGTTTTCGAATAGGTAATAGTTCTGGATGCTGGAGACCATGATGTCCTTTGTTGATGGGGAGCCCTTACCCTGGAAGTCGGATGATGACGAGAGGATACCACCACCACCGAAGGAGTAATTCGTCATTAGGTTATGGCATCCCCTTGGTTTGTTCCAAGCTTGGGGGAGTACCGCGGTATCACATCACTATCTTCTACCTTTTTAATTTTTTAGTAGAGTCATATCATGAATAGAGAAGTTATCATGTAGGATGGTTTGCATTATGGAAGTGCCCCCTCTCTCGTTAGATATGTATCCCTTGGTGTGAGTTGCCGTTATGGAATATTAATGAGAAGTTCTATCATTTACTCTTTTGCATATCTTATATTAGTTTTCAATTCATGGTTATATGATTGATCTTGTTGTTAGTATTGGTATCACTTTGGGATCATTGAGTTAATTTAGTTTGTTTTGGCAAACCTGGCTTGGTCAGTAGCAACACTATTTTTTAGAATTGAATGAAAAAGATAGAATTACTCTTAAAGAAATATAATTTCATCATCTTTCTTTCTTGATTTGCTCATAAGTTTAGTATTCTCTAGTTAAGATCTTTTGTGCTTCCAAGGAAGATTGCATGTTTGTTTTTATCACTTGTATGTTTGTTTGTTTCCTTTAACTCTTATACTTGCTACCCAGCCTTGCTAGCCAAAAACCTGTACTGAGAGGGAATTCTTCTCGTGCATCCAATCCTTAAACCAAACCTATGCCATTTGTGTCCACCATACCTACCTGTTAGCACTATTGCTATTCCAAGTAAATTCTTGTTTTTATCTACCTTCCAAATTAAACTTGTTATGTGAAAATTAGTGATTAAAGCTCTCACGAACTTGATGGCACACTTTACTTTCTTGCACTTAATAAACTTGAACCATTGTGCCCATCTATGTTGCGTATATGCTTGCGCTTTGTGAGTTGTGAATTAGCAGAACCATGCTGTCATGGGGAACACTTTCAACATTGCACTGGTACTTTGTACCTAGTTGATATCATGTTCTTTTGTCTATGGATGTAGTCGGTGTGAAATGAAAGGGGAGCTTGTAAGTCCATGGAGTTATGCATGTGTGTTAGAGAAACGCCTGGGCTGCCGGTCTAATCCATGTTGTCATGGTGGAAACCTGCAGCGTAACCATAATGAGCATTTATGAAGCATTCTTCTTATAAAAAAAGAGATAGAGATTGAGAAAAATAGGAAAAGAAAAAAAGAGATGAGAAAAGAGGAAAGAGAGAAAAAAGCACCGTATTCCCATGGTAAATAATAAGATTGCTGAGATGCTTGTTGTCTATTTGCCTTGTCATTTTGATATGGGGATTCTTCCGTACCATCGGGCAAGGGGTACCCCGTTGGCGGTTCTCTGTGATACACATGTGCTTACTATGACAAGAACTTACTGGTAACTAAACTTGAGTAGCACGAGGAGCGGCCCTCGTATTCAAGGGATATGAGATTTTCAACTTACAACCTGTCAAACATATCCTCGTATTTGATCACTTTAACCTTAATCACCTAAAGATGCCTATGATAGGGGCTGATGACCCACAAGTATAGGGGGTGTATCGCAGTATTTTCGAGGGAAGTGAAACCCAATTTATTGATTCGACACAAGGGGAGCCAAAGAATATTTATAAGCCTTAACAACTGAGTTGTCAATTCAGCTGCACCTGGAAACAATCTTGCTCACAGTAGTTTATCAGTAGCAATAGTTTTGTAGTAGCAATAGTAAAGTAATAGCAGTAGTAAAGTAAAGACAGTAGTAACAATTGCAGCAAATAGTAGGATTGGAGCGAGGTAGGCATAGGGATGGATGGACGGGCGTTGCATGGACAAGATAATTCATATAGCAATAAGAACATAGGGCAATTGCAGATAAATAAGATAAAGCATCCAAGTACTAAATAATCATAGGCATGTGTTCCATATATAGTCATACGTGCTCGCAATGAGAACTTGCACAACATCTTTTGTCCTGCCAACCCGTTTGCAACGGGGCCTCTAGGGAACTACTGGCAATTAAGGTGCTCCTTTTAATAGAGCACCGGAGATATGGAATTAACACTCCGTGAACACATGTAATCCTCACATCAAAGCCATTCCCTCTGGTTATCCCGATTTCTGTCACTTCGAGGCCTTTGGTTCCGGACAACAATATGTGTATACAACTTGCAGGTAAGACCATAAACAATACTATCATAATGAATCAATAACATGTTCAGATCTGAAATCATGCCACTCAGGCCCTAGTGACAAGCATTAAGCATAACAAGTCGCAACCAAGTCAAAAAGCACTAATAGAAGATACTAGGCACCATGCCCTAACAATCTGATGCCATTACATGAACGATCTCATCCAATCCCTACCATCCCCATAGCCTACAGCGGGGGATTACTCACTCATAGATGGGGGGAACATGGATGGTTGATGGAGAAGCGATGGTGATGATGATGGCGATGATCTCTTCCAATTCCCCATCCCAGCAGGGTGCCAGAACGGAGTTTCTGGTTCTGAATCGTGGAATCTGGTGGTGGTGGCGGAGCGGAACTCTTTTTAAAAAAACGTCGAATCCCCCTGAGTTTTTAGGTCAGAAGGCAACTTATAGGCGAAGAGGGAGATCGAGGGGGTGTCTGGGGCGACCAGACCACCCCCTGGCGCGGCCAGGTGGTGTGGCCTGGGCCCAGCCCCTCTCCGTCTCGTATTCTGGCTCCAGGAGTCTTCTGGTGAAATAGGATTTTTGGCATATTTTCCAGGATTTTTCCTGATAGTTGATTTTCTGCACAAAAACTAGACACCAAGGCAATTCTGCTGAAAATAGCGTCAGTCCATGTTAGTTGCATCCAAATCACACAAGTTTAGAGGAGAAACAATAGCAAAAGTGTTCGGGAAAGTAGATACGTTTTGGACGTATCAACTCCCCCCAAGCTTAGCTTATTGCTTGTCCTCAAGTAATTCATTGAAAACTGAATGCGATAAAAGAAACTTTCACGAACACATTTGCTTCATATGATGTATATATTCTCAGCATGTGATCAATTACTTAGACAATTCATAATAAGGAGTATGCAACTAAGTTTACTTAATAGGCATTGCAAGCTATGAAGAGATTCCAACTCAAAAATAATAAGTAGCATGAAGCATAAACATAAGCAACATTACAATGCTCATAACAAGGTATGATAGAGTGGTATCTCGCTTGCCTTTGATTATGAATGCCAAGGCACCTCTGAAGTTCAGGTGAAGACTAGAAGTAAAGATATCAAAGATACAAGCATCAAAGTCATAACACAAATAATCAAGTTTTGAGACAAGCACATTACACTAAGAATGATAACTATGCTCTCAAGAAGGTGCTCATAGAATATGTGGAGACTCAACAAGGAAATGAAAAGGTTTTGAATAGTTTGAAAGGCTTCCAAATGCTAAAAGTATGGTACTCATTAGCTTTGAGCTCTCATTTCCCCTATCATAAGCATCTTTAATATGGTTAAGGTGAAAGTGAGGTCCAATCTGAGTTATATGCTTGACAAACTATAAACTGGAAATCCCATGTCCCTTGAGTACGAGGGTCGCTCCTCATGCTACTCAACTTTAGTTACCGGTAAGTTCTTGGTCATCGTAAATACGTGTGTATCATAGAGAACCACCAATGGGGTACCCCTTGCCCAATGATACGGAAGAATCCCCATATCAAAATGACAAGGCAAGCAGACAATGAGTATCTCAGCAATCTTCTTATTTACCATGGGAAAATGATGCTTTTTTCTCTCTTTCCTCTTTTCTCAAATCTCTTTTTTTCTTATTTCTCTCAATAGCTATCTCTCTCTTTTTATAAGAAGAATGCTTCATAGATACTTATTATGGTTACGCTGCAGGTTTCCACCATGACAGCATGGATTAGATCGGCAGCCCAGGTGTTTCTCTAACACACATATATAACTCCATGGACTTACAAGATCCCCTTTTATTTCACACCGACGATATCCGCAAACAAAAGGGAATGGTATCAACTAGGTATATATTTACAGGTGTTGAAAGCATTCCCCATGACAGCACGGTTCTGCTAATCCCCAGCCTATAATTTACAAGCATATAACTTTCATGGACAGTCACAATGGTTCAGGTTTATTAAGTGTAGGAAATAAAGTGTGCCATCAAGTTCGTGAGAGCTTTACTAACTAACTTTCTCATAACAAAGCAAACATTTTATTCGGAAGAAAACAAGGCATATTGAATATGCACGGAAATAGCAAATGATGCTAATAGGTAGGTATGGTGGACACTTTTGGCAATATTTGGTTTTAGGGAGTTGGAAACACGAGTAAAACATACTCAGTGTAAGTGAAGGCTAGCAATAGCAAGGGAGCGACACACGAGAGAGCAACAACTGTCATAATCATGCTTGCAACAAAGCAGGACTAATCATGGCATGAAAGTGATTCAAGACCCTCAAGGTGAAATAATTCATCGAGGCTTAACTGATTATTTCAGTCATATGCATGTGTGAGCATGTGCCAAGTCAATTCAAATGAAACATTCAGAGGAGGATACCATGGTGTCATACCAAGTTATGAATAGAGTAATGCAAGCAAACATTCATATGACATGCTAGAAACTATTAGCAAGATGGAACTAATCATATGAAAGCTAGAACTACTAAGCATCCATGAATAATTGATACGTCCATTTTGCATCACTATTCTATATCATAATTCACTGTTATTCATTGATATATTTAATATTAAGAGGTGATACTTATGTTATTTCATCTGTTTTTGCATGGTTGATGACTTTTGGAGCATGGACCGCTGCAGTCAGGATTCTGATGGAAAAGGTGCTGTTTGGAGGCAAAATTCGTAAAGATCAGAAAATCCGGGAAAATATATGGAAAATCCTATTTTTCCAGAAGACGAAGGCTGCCAGAAGAGGGAGTGGAGATGGGCCAAATGGGGCCCACACCACCCCCTGGCGCGGGCTACCCTAAGCTGCACCACCAGGTGGTGTGGCCGCCCTGGCCTACCTTTGGCTCTCCCCTATGGCATATATATTCCTCCCAAAACCCTAAGACTCGGGGAGCGACCACAGAAAGATTCCGCCGCCTCTGCGGGGCGGAAAACACCGAGAGAGAAAGATCTCTCTGGCAGACATAATTTTGCCGAGGGAATTCCTTCCCGGAGAGGGGAGATCGTCGCCATCAACACCACCATCAAGATGGACTTCATCGGGATCATCATCATCATCACAACCATCATCACCCTCAGCACCATCATCACCATCTCCATATTGCTGTAACAATTGAGTTGAATCTTGCATTAGTTCTTAGGGGAAACTTTCCCGGTGTTGATTACTCTTTGTAGTTGATGCTATTGAGTGAACCATTGAATTATTGTTTATGTTCAGATTGTTATACATCATTATTCCATCTCTGATCATGATCCATATGATGTCTTGTGAGTAGTTCGTTTTGTTCTTGAGGACATGGGAGAAGTCATGTTGTTAGTAGTGGAGTTGTGTTGAGAAAGATTCAATAGTTTGATATTTAAGTTGTGGTGTACTTCTTCTAGTGGTGTCATGTGAATGTCGACTACATGACACTTCACCTATATGGGCCTAGGGGAATGCATTGTGTATTTGGCTACTAATCGTAGGGGTTGCCGGAGTGACAGAAACCTGAACCCCCATTAGGAAACCATTGCACAAGGGACGTAAGGGTCTTAGAGTTTAAAGGTGTGGTTAGGTTTCTACCTTAATTACTTTCTTGTACTTACGGATGTTTGCAAGGGGTATAATCACAAGTATGTATTAGTCCTAGGAAGGTCGGTACATTAGCACAGGTTCACCCACACAACACTTAGCAAGCTAAAGAAGATTAATCAACTATATGAAGCGAAAGGACTTGACAGTCTTCCCATGTGTCCTCGAGAACGTTTGGTCATCTTAAGTAATACAACTAGCTTGTCCTTTGCTGCATAATGGATTGGGCCACTTGCTGCATTTATTCCTACTGTCTTTTGTTTACTCGTACTTTATTTACTTGCTTTATCAAGAATCCCTAAAAATCCGTTTGCTAAGTAATTGCAGAGAATTCCTGATCCATACCACTAGCTAGCACCTTCTGGTCCTCGTTGGGTTCGACACTCTTACTTATCGAAAATACTGCGATACACCCCTTATACTTGTGGGTCATCAAGACTATTTTCTAGCGCCGTTTCGGGGGAGTGAAGCGCTATTGGAGAGTGGAACTGGTAAAGGAAACTTCTACTGTGAGTATTGTTTACTTCTGTTAGTTGCTTTATTTTTGTTATGGATAATTCGCTGAGTTTCTTATTTGGTAATGCTACTACCACTGCTAAGGTAGTAGATGAACCACCACCTGCTGAGAATGATGCTTTTAAAATACCTACAAGAATTATTGATCGTGTTATGGATAACTACTATGTTGGGGATGGACTCACCATCTTGGTGATCATTTACTCTTTATACACGAATTATGCGGGTTGTTCAAGTGTGCAGGTATTACTACAAATCAAGTTAAGAAGAAGTTATTCTCATTATCACTGAAAGGAAGAGCTGAGGAATGGTATAAGCTGCTGAAGAATGGTCAAGCTCTAGAATGGGAGGAAATAGTACCTCTCTTTTATTAAAAGTTTTATCCTCCTAGTGAGATTCATAAAGATCGGAATCAAATATACAACTTTTGGCCTCTTGATGGAGAGAGTACAACTCAAGCTTGGGGGAGACTGAAGTTACTAATGCTCAAATGTCCCATTCATGAGCTCCCCAACAATATTATTATCAGTAACTTTTATGCAAGGCTTTCTTTTCATGATAAAGATTTATTGGATGCTTCTTGTGCTGGATCATTCACTCGCATGTAAGAAGAAGCTAAATGGGATCTTCTGGACCGTATTCAAGACAATGTTGAAGCATGGGAGAATGACAAAGGTATAAATTCAGGTATAAATTATGATTATGAATGCATTGAATCTTTTATGGGAACTGATGACTTTCAAAATATTAAAAACGCTTATGGTCTAGACTCTCAAGCTATTGCTTCTTATTTTAAGGCTTTTGCTTCCTACATTGAAGTGCCTAAAAAGAAGTGGAATAAGTATCATGAACCTTATAAAGATATTGCTAAGAGTGTTCCTGCAAGAAATACTAAAGTTTATACTGCTAATCATGTTTTACCTGAACCTTATATTGAGAAAATGCCTTTCCTAGTTAAGATAAAGGAACATTCTATGATATCTAGTATTTTTAATGAAAGTACAAATAAAGCTATTGAACCTGATAAACAAATGGTTGATGAACCTATTATAGCAAATGTAAAAGACTTTGTTACTAAATATGAGGAAGAGGGACACACTATCCTTTGTAAGGATACCTCTAATATTGTTTCACAAAGTAGTGTTATGAGAGCTAGTATTCCTGTGTTTTCTGTTAGAATAAGTGATCATTTCTACGATGGTCCTTGTGATAGTTATATTGTTAATTTTATGGATGATACTGAAAGTTACTATTAGAGAGGGAAAAGTGTTCTTATGCATCTCAATAATATCAAGTTTCCTCGTTTTATGCTGAAAGTTTTTATGTTACAGTTCTTTTGCCTTCCTATGCTAGTAGCCTCTGGTTTCAACAACTTGTTTGTTTACAAAATTCCCTTGCATAGGAAGTGGGTTAGACTTAAACGTGTGTATTTTTGCTTCTTAATGCTCCCTTTCACTTCAATTCATATTCCTATGTGAGCATCTTCAAAATTATCATGCCCATCTTAATGGCTATAAAGAAAGAGCTTTTTGGGAGACAACCCAGTTTATTTTTGCTTTCAGTTTGTTTTTGTTTCTTTGAGTCTTGGAAGTTATTACTCCGGTAATAACCTCTCCTTATCCTTTTTGTTTTTTTTGTGCCAAGATCAACCTCTAATGAGAGAGAAGTAAGATTTGGGGAAGTTGCTGTCCCGAAACAGATTTTTGTGCTTCACCGTAAAAATTCGTGAGAGATCTCTGTCCTTCTGATTGAGCTGTAATTTTTTGTGCTTATGCCCCAGGTTGTTATTTAACTTTAGTTAGTTTTGCACTTTTTGATTTGAGCAACATAATATTTTCGAAAAAATTGATCTTTACCTGCTAGTTTGTTTTGATAGATTTTGCCACTCTTGCATTTTCCTCTTTAATCGATTTCCTTTTTGGATTCTTTTTGGGTTTTCAGAAGGAGTTGCTACAGTAACTTATGTTTTGATGGTTTTCAGTTGAAGGTGAACTCAAAAGGTTTTATCACTTCACTTATACTAATGTTGCTAATGAGAGCTGTGTGAAGTTTTGTGTGAAAGAAATTTCTAGGTAGTGGAGATAATGGTGTAGTAAGGAAGAGAAAGGTTTCATGACTCACAATATGTGCATGAAGATGAAGATATTGATGTTATTCAAGTGGCAACTCCAGAAGAACCCACTGAATACCAAATTCAGAGACCTGCAGAGTCCATTTTCAAATAGGTAACAGTTCTGGTAAGAAAAGTTCCACGAAAATACTATCCAACTATATTTTTGCAGTTTTCAATCAATAAGGAAAGCTATGAAGTGAAAGAGGGAAGGAAATGGAGCCATGGTGGCTCCCACCACTCTGTGGCACGGTCCCACCCCTGGCCACGCCACCAGGTGGTGAGGCCACCCCGGACTCCGTCTCCGACCCGTTTTCTCCCAGTACCTTCCTTATGTTGTGAAACTTCGTAATATATAATCCCCCAGATCTCCTGAGGTTCATATATCGTGTTTTTGTCGTGTTTTTGTTTCGATCTGTTTCTGCCAGGAACTATTTGTCCGCCGAGGATAAGGGAAAGGAGCCTATGGAGGAGGATCTCAAAGACCCCAAGTAGGGGCTGGTACCTTTAGTCACTTGCCCTGCATCAACGGAAGCCCTACGAGTCACTAAGGAGTTCTGCGATAAGTACCGAGACTTGAGGAGGAAGGTGGACATGCTTCAATGGGAGAATAATAGGCTTCGCAAGATGCTAGAAGATTTCCTCACGTCAACTAAGAAAATATTACCACCACCGAAGGAGTAATTCGTCATCAGGTTTGGCATCCCCTTGGTTTTTTCCAAGCTTGGGGGACTGCCGCAGTATCACATCACTATCTTCTATCTTTTTACCTTTTTAGTAGAGTCATGTCATGAATAGAGAAGTTATCATGTAGGATGGTTTGCATTATGGAAGTGTCCCCTCTCTCGTTAGATATGTATCCCTTGGTGTGAGTTGCCATTATGGAGCATTAATGAGAAGTTCTATCATTTACTCTTTTGCATATCTTATATTAGTTTTCAATTCATGGTTATATGATTGATCTTGTTGTTAGTATTGGTAGCACTTTGGGATTATTGAGTTAATTTAGTTGGTTTTGGCAAACCTGGCTTGGTCAGTAGCAACACTATTTTTGAGAGTTGAATGAAAAAGATAAAAGTACTCTAAAGAAATATAATTTCATCATCTTTCTTTCTTAATTTTCTCATAAGTTTAGTATTCTCTAGTTAAGATCTTTTGTGCTTCCAAGGAATATTGCATTTTTGTCTTTATCACTTGTATGTTTGTTTGTTTCCTTCAACTCTTATACTTGCTACCCAGCCTTGCTAGCCAAAACATTGTACTGAGAGGGAATTCTTCTCGTGTATCCATCCCTTAAACCAAAACCCATGCCATTAGTGTCCACCATACCTACCTAGTAGCATTATTGCTATTCCAAGTAAATTCATGTTTTTATCTACCTTCCAAATTAAACTTGTTATGTGAAAATTAGTGATTAAAGCTCTCACGAACTTGATGGCACACTTTACTTTCTTGCATTTAATAAACTTGAACCATTGTGCTCATCTATGTTGCGTATATGCTTGCGCTTTGTGAGTTGTGAATTAGTAGAACCATGCTGTCATGGGGAACGCTTTCAACATTGCACTGGTACTTTGTACCTAGTTGATATCATTTTCTTTTGTCTATGGATGTCATCGGTGTGAAATGAAAGGGGAGCTTGTAAGTCCATGGAGTTATGCATGTGTGTTAGAGAAATGCCTGGGCCGCTGGTCTAATCCATGCTGACATGGTGGAAACCTGCAGCATAACCATAACGAGCATCTATGAAGCATTCTTCTTATAAAAAAGAGTCTGATATTGAGAAAAAAAGAGAAAAAGAAAAAAAGAGATGAGAAAAGAGGAAAGAGAGAAAAAATCACCATATTCCCATGGTAAATAAGAAGATTGCTGAGATGCTTGTTGTCTGCTTGCCTTGTCATTTTGATATGGGGATTCTTCCGTATCATCGGGCAAGGGGTACCCCGTTGGCGGTTCTCTATGATACACGTGTGATTACGATGACAAGAACTTACTGGTGACTAAACTTGAGTAGCATGAGGAGCGGCCCTCGTATTCAAGGGACATGAGATTCTCAATTTACAACTTGTCAAGCATATCCTCATATTTGATCACTTGAACCTTAATCACCTAAAGATGCCTATGATAGGGGCAATGAGAGCTGAAAGCTAATAAGTATCATAATTTTTGGGAGCTCTTTATGAAACTTGAAATCCCTGCTTCCCTCTGCGAAGGGCCTTTCTTTTACCTTTTAGTTGAGTCAGTAAACCTATTCCCTTCTATCTCAGCAAGTATTTTGAGTTGTTGTGTTTCATTCATTCATATGATGATTTATTCAATCATGTTTGTTATGTTCCTTGTTTTTGCACATTGCTCTTATCTTTGTGATTACTACTTTGAAAGCTATCATTGAGAATCAGTTATTTGTGAACTCCGGCAAATTATCTACTATTCTTCGACTAAGAGCTAAGTTTGCCATTACCAATTATGATTTACTTTATGTATCTTTATTGTGTTTCCTTTACTCATTGCAAGTTGAGTTATATAATAGTGAGTTGTCTTCTATTATGATCTATGCATTGATGAATGTGATGCTTCTTGTTTGTATTCATTTTTATCGACTCTTCACTCCATAAACCTGAGGTCATGTTTATTGAGCTCTGTTTCGCTTGGGGACAAGCGAAGTCTAAGCTTGGGGGGAGTTGATATGTCCATTTTGCATCACTATTCTATATCATAATTCATTGTTATTCATTGATATATTTCATATTAAGAGGTGATACTTATGTTATTTCATCTGTTTTTGCATGGTTGATGACTTTTGGAGCATGGACCGCTGCAGTCCGGATTCTGATGGAAAAGGTGATGTTTGGAGGCAAAATTCGCGAACATCAGAAAATCCGGGAAAATATATGGAAAATCCTATTTTTCCAGAAGACGAAGGCTGCCAGAAGAGGGAGCGAGTGGAGATGGGCCACAAGGGGCTCACACCACCCCCTGGCGCGGGCTACACTAGGCCGTGCCACCAGGTGGTGTGGCCGCCCTGGCCCACCTCTAGCTCTCCCCTCTGGCGTATATATTCCTCCTGAAACCCTAAGACTCGGGGAGCGACCACAGAAAGATTCCGCCGCCTCTGCGGGGTAGAAAACACCGAGAGAGAAAGATCACTCCGGCAGACAGAATTCTGCCGGGGGAATTCCTTCCCGGAGAGGGGAGATCGTCGCCATCAACACCACCATCAAGCTGGACTTCATCGGGATCATCATCATCACCATCATCACCATCATCACCATCATCACCATCTCTATATTGCTGTAACAATTGGGTTGAATCTTGCATAGTTCATACGGGAAACTTTCCCGGTGTTGATTACTCTTTGTAGTTGATGCTATTGAGTGAACCATTGGATTATTGTTTATGTTCAGACTGTTATACATCATTATTCCATCTCTGATCATGATCCATATGATGTCTTGTGAGTAGTTCGTTTTGTTCTTGAGGACATGGGAGAAGTCATGTTGTTAGTAGTGGAGTTGTGTTGAGAAAGATTCAATAGTTTGATATTTAAGTTGTGGTGTACTTCTTCTAGTGGTATCATGTGAACATCGACTACATGACACTTCACCTATATGGGCCTAGGGGAATGCATTGTGTATTTGGCTACTAATCGTAGGGGTTGCCGGAGTGACAGAAAGCTGAACCCCGGTTAGGAAACCATTGCACAAGGGATGTAAGGGTCTTAGAGTTTAAAACTGTGGTTAGGTTTCTACCTTAATTACTTTCTTGTACTTACGGATGTTTGCAAGGGGTATAATCACAAGTATGTATTAGTCCTAGGAAGGTTGGTACATTAGCACAGGTTCACCCACAGAACACTTAGCAAGCTAAAGAAGATTAATCAACTATATGAAGCGAAAGGACTTTACAGTCTTCCCATGTGTCCTCGAGAACGTTTGGTCATCTTAAGTAATACAACCGGCTTGTCCTTTGCTGCATAAAGGATTGGGCCACTTGCTGCATTTATTCCTACTATCTTTTGTTTACTCGTACTTTATTTACTTGCTTTATCAAAACCCCCTAAAAATCCGTTTGCTAAGTATTTGCAGAGAATTCCTGATCCATAACACTAGCCAACACCTTCTGCTCCTCGTTGGGTTCGACACTCTTACTTATCGAAAATACTGCGATACACCACCTATACTTGTGGGTCATCAATAACATACACCCTACATGAACAGACTAAGCATGCCCACTATGATGAGTATTTGTACAAAAATGAAAACAAATAGAGTTCGTTACCAGCCTCTTACCACACCTCAAGTTGTCATTAATCCTCATTATTGCCCTTCACTTGTTTGGCTTGAATAATAATAATATGAAACCAAATTCCACTAAGAACTGCTGAACCCTACAACAAACTCACAAAACCAAAGAAGAACAACAAATATTTTTGGTGTTTTCGTTTTTTAAAACAAGAACCAAAAAGGAAGAACAAGCAAAGCAAAATCCTTTTGGGTTTTTCGAATAGTTCAAACAAAGCAAAAAGGGAAAAGCAAACCAAGGCAAAAAGAAGAAGAAGCAAACAAAGAGAAACAACAGAAATATTTTTGGTCTTTTTGTGTTTTAAGAAAGCAAAAACAAAGAAAGAACGAAAACTAAAAAGAGAACGAAACATGAATATACAAAGTACCAAAGCAAAATGATATGGATATGAGTGCGATGTCAGCGTACCTCCCCCAAGCTTAGGCTTTTGGCCTAAGGGGTGTCAATCCAGATATGAGTAAGGGTTCCAAGCAGGCGGGTCATTGTAAGCATGATCGTAGTTGGGACCTTGGGAAGAAGAAGAAGCTCCCCAATCATAGGTAGGGTGCTGATATGAAGACTCCCCCTCATTCGAGGGATGGACCGAATCATCCGTGACCTCCCTTCTAGTATCCTGCTCCTGTTGAGAGAGCTCTCCCAAGTACGTATCAAACTCCTCCTCCGTGAGGGACCATCCTACCCTGTTATCAAGGTTAAACAAAACAGGTGCAGGCAAAAGAACAACACGCTCGGACTTGCTCCTTCTCCAACCAGCTTTGATAAAGGTTATTTCATAAGACAACTCACTCAAACTAGCCCACGAAGAAACAAACTTATGCTGTATCATGGAATTAAGATCAAGCCTTTTTATGGGAAACTGTAGGTCTAGATGATGAGGCACTAAACCATGAAATGCTAGTAAACGAGAAGCAATTAGGCCCCCACAAATTCCACCTTTCTCGCGGTTAGCAGCAAGACGGAAAGCTATCAAAGCACCCAAGTTGTAAGACCTATCTCGTTTAAGAGCAGCAGAGATGAATGCTAGATCATATGAAGATAACTTATTGGCAGTTTTCCTAGCAAGAATACACTTGGCAATAAAGTAAGCAAAGTAGCGAATAAAGGGGAGATGAATGTTACGGATTTTCCTGCTCTCCTTCAAGAAGCTGCTCCCTTGGCAAATCTCTGCGTACAAGTCCATGAGTGGTGCAGATCGCTCTTTAATCCTTCCACATGATCCCCACTGAGGTACCTTAATAGCTGCACAAAAGTCATCGAGAGAGAGGTCGACAGCTATATTGTAAATTTTGTAGTGGACCATGGGGTTAGGCAAAAAGTAACTAAATTGAAAGTCCTGCACTATAGACATCGTTAGTTTCACAAATTGTCAAGGTTCATCCTCCACAAAGTGCTCCAATCCTGCATTAGCAACCAAAGTATGGAAGTCCTAGGAAATTCCTGCAACCCTCATGAATTCGGAGCATGGATACATGGAAGGAAAAACTTCCTCTTCTCGATGAATCTTCATAACCTCAGGCACCCTCAGTTCATGTTGGTTTAGTTGATGCTCATTCATCTTCTATTCTGAAATTTAAACATCTATTAAACAAGTGATTGAAAAGTGAATATAATGAAGGTCACTACTCATAGGGACTTGTATGAGGCCTAAACATGCATCAAAACTATATCTCTAAGCATCAAACAATCTTACAAGCTCTCATAACCTGTCACCTACAGTAGCAAAATACTCAAGATATAAACCACTAAACGCAAATCTACTTGGAAAAGCGGAGGAGTCACATACCAGAGAACAAAAGCTCGAAATTTCAGTAACAAAGATGGGTTGAGCAAGGAGATCGAAAAATCGAGGGCAAGCACAGCAAGAACGCGATTTTGAGCAATGAACTGGAGTTTACTCGGGAGAGAGAAGAAAGTGGCAAGTTAGAGAGTAAGTGGAGGGCCAGGGGTGGCCCACAGCATGGCATGGCGCCACCCTGGGCAGGCCGCGCCACCAGGTGGTGTGCCTGCCTGGTGGGCCCCCTGGTACCTTCCAGGCACTCCTCTGCCCCTTTTTTCACGTAAAAATTTAATATGAATTTTCTGGAATTTACACGTTAGGTGTGTTGTAAGGGTATCTATCATACATCTACTTACAACATTACCATATCATGACACTAGCCCAGCAACAATCTAAACTAGATGCCTCTAATTTATCCATTGCAAGTTTTACGTGGCTTAGGGCTTTCGGAGATAGAACCGTTCTTACCTACGAACATGGAACCACAACGAAGATAACCAAGTTATTAGCAACTCGTTGTAAATCAGATATTGACTATAGTAGGAGAGACATACACCCACCAGCCACTTATGCAAAATTAGTTGCATGTCAGTCGTGGAACCAGTCTCATGTACGATGACATGTAAGGTTGGTCCGGGCCGCTTCATCCCACTATGCAACCAATATCCAAAATACATAGAAGATGCAACAACATAATCATCATCGCCCATATATAAACATATGTGTACTACCCGTGCAAAGCACCTATGCATAGATCATGCTCTGATACCACTATTGGGTTCGCATCATAGAAAACAAAAAATTTCCTATGATGGAAACTATACGCCAAGATCTATCAACTAGATACAAGCAACGGGTGGATATACATCCATAGAGAACTTACCCTCGAAGACAACAAAGCTTTGTTAACGAGTTGGAACTCGTGGATGATGTAGTCGTACACTTGCCGATCTCAAGATCGTGATGAAGTCCAGCAGGTCCAGCTCCAGCACGTCCATCAGATCCAGCTCCAGCAAGTCCAGCACCACCAAGTCCAGCACCGCAAAGCAGCGGTGCATCCGTGATCGCACACACATCCGGTACCCCGACATCCTCCGTCCCTCGCTCCAGCAAAGTAGCGGAAGCAGCAACTCCTTTCCAGATAAAGCCACCGGGAACATGTATCTCGCTAATCCGAGACCATGGGGAATAACTAGAGGGGGAGAGAGATCCTTCACGAGGAGGTGTGAGGAAGAAGGAGTGAGAGGGGGGCCTTTTATAGGAGGAGGGGAGGGTGTCCCTTCACCTCCCACATTCATGTGGTGGTAACCCCCTCCACATTAAAATGCCCCTTCACATTCTCTTTTAAAGTCTCCACTTTAAATGCATTAAATTTTCTCCAAATTTAATGGTCTCTCATTTAATAAAACTCTTTTATTAATTTTATTCAGAATTTTGTTAATTACTTTAATTAACAAACATTCACGTAAAACCCCCTGCAACATTTCAATACTACATGCAGAACCAATTTCAGCAATTTCACCCGAAACAGTTTCGGTGTCTATTGAAATCATTCCAGCGCTTTCTTAAATCTTTATCTGAAACATATTTTCTCCAAATGGTGTCGGTATCCCTTAAGTGTGTCACCCTACGGTTCACGAAAATTGCAGACATGATCGAGACCCCTCTCCGATCAATAATCAGCAGCAGGACCTGGAGATCCGTACTGACTCCCACATATTCAACGATGACTCTTGTGATCGTGTGAACCTTTAACGTTGTAACTAAATCCCTTTGTCTCGCGATATATTACATGTCCGAGATTCGATCATTGGCATCCAAATACCTAGTTTGATCTCGTTACCGACATGCACTCTTTTCTCGTTCCCGTGATATAACATTCTAGTGATCACATCACTTGCTTGCAAGCTATTTCAATGTGATATCACCGAGAGGGCCCAGAGTATATCTATCCGTCATCGGGATGGACAAATCCCACTCTTGATCCATAAGCCTCAACATAACACCTTCGTAGCACCGAACCCATCTTTATAGTCACCCTGTTATGGTGTGACGTTTGATGTTATCAAGATACTCTTCCGGTGTTAGCAATTAACATGATCTCATGGTCTAAGGACTAAGATTACTTCATATGATGTTATAGCAATATAAACATAATGACTCTGATCATAATGCTATACTTCGGATGAATGTTCATCACATCATTCCACCAATGTTGTGACCTTGTTATTAACAACATCCAATGTCCATGATCAGGAAACCTTGATCATCTTGTTAATCAACAAGCTAGTTTATATGAGAGGCAGTACTAGGAACTTTGTATTTTGTTTATTAAACACACATGTATTAATGTTTCCAATTAATACAATTATAGCATGCAAAATAAACATTTATCATAAACATGGAATAAGATAATAACCACTTTATTATTGCCTCTCGGGCATATTCCCTTCAGTCTCCCACTTGCACTAGAGTCAATAATCTAGTTTAAAAAACTTTGCCTATTGAACACCTATGGCTTTATGGTGTTGCATATACGTGATTGCTAGTGGTTAACATAATCTCCGGATCTGACAGTTTCAGGTCCGTGTGTATTTGCATGTCTTTGCGTCTCTACGCATCACTCATTCTCAAATGAGATGGCGTTGTATAAATTTGGTCCTTTGGTGAGACCTTTAGTTCGTTCGGATTAAAATATGTTGATATTATTGTCATACAATATATCTTCATAGTATTAGCCCACTTTGAACCACACCTAGTTTGATAACAAACTTCTTAACACAAATGCCCTCCTTTACTGCTACTATATCAGTCATATACTTAGCCTTTTGTTGTAGTATCCGTCACAATGTTTCAACTTTGGAACTTGTCCCAATCCATCATGGAACATCCTTTCCATTACATTGTGCCACCCATAGTATAAATTGAGATAAATTTAATTTGTATCTTGTGACAAAACTAGTATCAATGTAACACTTTACAATGAACTACCTTTAACTATTTGTCACTTATACATGATATATTCTTAGTTCTTCCAAAGCTCATAAGAATATCTTTACTACTGTCCAATGATCATCTTATGAATCATTCTGGTATGTGCTCATAACATTTAGAGCATAGGACATTCTGGATATATACATATCATGGTATAATCGATCAAAATCTTCATGTGATTTTACTAACCAAGTGTTGAAACACTTGAATCTTGATTCAATCCTTTCCATGTAGCAAGAATCTTTCTTGTTGTTTCCATATTGAACCCTTTCAATATCTCATATATGTATGTCTAGCACAACCATATTAGCGCCTCAATCTATCCATATAGATATTGATGCCAAATATTCCGGTTTTGCCCAAGTCTTTCGTCGAATCTTATTTTAATGAAATTCTTAACTTGTGTCAATACAAGACACATCATTTCTAATCAACAATATGTCCTCTACATAATGTATTAGAAATATGTCTCAGTGCTCCCACTTAATTTCTTGCAAATGCAAGCATCTTCATCATCTCCGATGAATTTAAACTCTTTTAACAGTTTCATCATGGTGAAGATTCCAACTCTACTATGCTTACTTCAAGTATTGAAGTTTGCATGCCCTTTTAGCACCCTTTGAATTAACAAAACCCTTCGGACCGTGTCTTGTACATGTCCTAGGTAACCATTCTATTAGAAGAACATTTTTTTGTTTGTTCAACTACCATACATCAAATTATATGTAGTAGTTTCTACATTAATCTGTCAAGACTAAATATCGCTATGAAAGATCAAATCTTGTCATAGTCAACTCCTTGAACATTGCCGTAAACTTCTTTCCGACATGTCGACTATTTCATAGATGTTAAACATCCATGTCTATTTCTTTATAGATCCAAACACGATCGATAGGCTTCACGCCTTTCCGGAGGGTCTTCCAAGTTCAGAAACTTGATTTCTCGTGTATGGATACTATCACGGATTTTGAGACTTCTAGTCATTTTATGGAGTCAGGGCCCATCATCACTTCTTTGCATGTAGTCGGTTCATCATTGTCAAAACAATAACGACTTGCTTATCAAATCACACTATTTGATTCTTATCGACCCACACGGTTCAATAGGAACTCTAATCTCCGAGATCACACCCTTTGTAATCACGGGAGCCATGAGCAATGTGGCCACCACCGGGACACTTTCCGGTGCTGCGCTACTTAGCACATATAGCTAAGGTTCAACAACCTTATCAAAGTTCTATTGTCCTCCCACTTAACTTTTCGCGAAAAATTCCTTCTTAAGAAACTTGACGTTCCAAGTAACAAACTCTTTTGTCCTCGGTGTTATGGAGAAATTCCTAACAAATTCTTTGGGATAACCTACAAAGACGTTCTTATCCGACTTTGGTTGTAAACATTTTACTTATGCATAGCATACCAAAATTTAAGAAAAGACAATTCGGGTTTTATCCCAAACCATAACTTATATGGTGTCATTCCAACGGATCACGATGGTGCTCTTTTCAGTGTAAAAGCGGTAGTCTCTAAAGCTTCAATCCTTAAAACATAATGGCAGTTTTATAAATGACACCTTTGATCTTACCATGTCAAACATGGTTTGATTTCATCTCTCGAATATGCCATACTCCTATGGTTTATCGGGAAACACAAATCATGGAACAATTCCTCAAATCTTAGGTGTTTTTGCTAAACATGTAACTCAAATATCTTCCTTTATGATCGAATCATAAACTCGTTATTTTCTTGTTACAATGATTTTCCACTTCATCTTGAAAGTCTTTGAACAATTTTCAAATGTTTCATACTTCTTCCTTATAAAGTAAATATATAGATATATTCACTCAAATTTCTGGAGAAAGCATATGAAGCAAAAAGATACATCGCATATGGCTACACATAATGGACTATATACAACAATATGTATAATATCCAATAAGTTAGTCATCAGTTCCTCTTTGGCCTATGGACGGAGTTTCAATTATCTCGAGGAAAGTTTCACAAGCGTCAATTGATCAAAATCAAAGACTCCAACAATCCATCAACATGGAGTTTCTTCATGTTTTCTTTCCAATATAATTTAAACAGCGATGTCACTTCATAAGTGATCTTTCAATCATTTTTCTTGCGACATTTTAGCAATAGTGTTTATGGATGTGATTTCTCCCACTATACTTGTAAAAGTTCATCCATCCTTTATGGAATACGATAATTATTTGAACAACCACTGTTCTCATAATACCGGGACAAAATAACAATTATTAAAACAAATCTTGAAGGCTAGGTTTAACGACAACGAAAAACACAATAACACTTTATATGTTTTCGATGAACATCATCACTTATTCTCTTGCTAGTTACTTAGGCCATTGCAGTTCATGAATTGCGTTGTCCTATATGACACTTCATACCAACCAATTTGGTATCCAATACCGGTATCCAATACCTAAGAACCACATTGTTTAACAAGCAAGGAATACAACCATAACATGTATATCTTCTATATACCTAAGCTGGGCATTTCCAACTTTTTCTTTTCTGCCAAATATTTTATAGATTCTCTTTCAGCAATTCCTTTTCCTTTTAAAAGAATCTATCAACATCAATAGTGGCGTCATTCACATCACACATAGTACAAAGCGTATATAGTCAAATACTAGTACCTTTGGACTTGCACTTTGAAGTGGATCACCATTATCAAATGTTTGGCATTCTTTCAAAAATCCATTCTTTAGTAATCTTTTAGTGTAGTAAACATTTTACTTACATCTTGTATTCATCCTTATCATGACAACTTTCATGATCAAGCTACTATAGCCTATAAGGAAGAATGACAAGTATAATTTTATCTCCCAAAACCTTTTGGGAGATTCGGATGCCTAGCATCTCCATCCTTTACAAATTCTCATACAATATGAGAACATGTATTTTGCTAAATTATACTCTATCATAATGCAACCAAAAATATTGTTCAGATATCACAATATCTTCCACACATGATGGTTTCTGAAACAATTTTTTAGCTCCTAGATAATCTTGATATTAAAACAACTTTTGAATATCAATAATCATGGAGGCAAACATGATACTTTAGATACTAACATTGGAATTCTTACTCTTGATTTAATACTACTTATTAAACTTTATGGAGTAAATAGAGTTTGCTGAAAGTTTGCAATAGGACTTATAAACTTTAAATTGACATTCAAAACAATACGATACCAGTTCGCAAAGTAAATATCCAGAATTCTATAGTTCTGTTATCTCAATTAAAACTAAGCATAAGGTAGTGAATAGACACCAATGACTATAAAAAATTATGTAAATTCACTTCGATTTAGTTTATGACAAATTGAGTTCGACTAATCCAAATTAGAAATGAATCCCACTCAAAAACGACATCCCTCGTGCCTTTTTGGTGATTACATGAACCAAATCCACTACACCAAGTCCGATCATCACGTGAGTCGGTGTAGCTTCAAAAGCGGGCATCAATATGGCCATCATATCAACTATATGACTCATGCTTAACCTTTCGGTCCGTGTTCCGAGGCCATGTCTGTACATGCTAGGCTCGCCAAGTAAGAACCTTAGTATTCGCGTGTGTAAAACTGTCTTACACCCGTTATATGAAAGTGTAGAGTCGAGTAAACCCGATCATCACGTGATGTCTCGAAACACGATCCATAGAACGGTGCATACTTAAGGAAGAACACATTTTATCTTGATATTTAAATGAGGGATCATCTTAAAATGCTACTAAAATGCCAAACTAGCAGTATAAGATGCAAACATCTAATGTGTAAAGTGGGATGATATGGTCCAAGCATTTTATCACCATCATATGCATCGTGGTATGATCTCTATCATTCCTTTGTGTGTAAGGCCAAGGTCTATGGAACTTACACGTTAGGTGTGTTGTAAGGGTATCTATCATACATCTACTTACAACATTACCATATCATGACACTAGCCCAGCAACAATCTAAACTAGATGCCTCTAATTTATCCATTGCAAGTTTTACGTGGCTTAGGGCTTTCGGAGATAGAACCGTTCTTACCTACGAACATGGAACCACAACGAAGATAACCAAGTTATTAGCAACTCGTTGTAAATTAGATATTGACTATAGTAGGAGAGACATACACCCACCAGCCACTTATGCAAAACTAGTTGCATGTCAGTCGTGGAACCAGTCTCATGTACGATGACATGTAAGGTTGGTTCGGGCCGCTTCATCCCACTATGCAACCAATATCCAAAATACATAGAAGATGCAATAACATAATCATCATCGCCCACATATAAACATATGTGTACTACCCGTGCAAAGCACCTATGCATAGATCAGGCTCTGATACCACTATTGGGTTCGCATCATAGAAAACAAAAAATTTCCTATGATGGGAACTATACGCCAAGATCTATCAACTAGATACAAGCAACGGGTGGATATACATCCATAGAGAACTTACCCTCGAAGACAACAAAGCTTTGTTAACAAGTTGGAACTCGTGGATGATGTAGTCGTACACTTGCCGATCTCAAGATCGTGATGAAGTCCAGCAGGTTCGGCTCCAGCACGTCCATCCGATCCAGCTCCAGCAAGTCTAGCACCACCAAGTCCAGCACCGCAAAGCAGCGGTGCATCCGTGATCGCACACACATCCGGTACCCCGACATCCTCCGTCCCTCGCTCCAGCAAAGTAGCGGAAGCAGCAACTCCTTTCCAGATAAAGCCACCGGGAACATGTATCTCGCTAATCCGAGACCATGGGGAATAACTAGAGGGGGAGAGAGATCCTTCACGAGGAGGTGTGAGGAAGAAGGAGTGAGAAGGGGGCCTTTTATAGGAGGAGGGGAGGGTGTCCCTTCACCTCCCCCATTCATGTGGTGGTAACCCCCTCCACATTAAAATGCCCCTTCACATTCTCTTTTAAAGTCTCCACTTTAAATGCATTAAATTTCTCCAATTTAATGCTCTCTCATTTAATAAAACTCTTTTATTAATTTTATTCAGAATTTTGTTAATTACTTTAATTAACAAACATTCACATAAAACCCCCTGCAACATTTCAATATTACATGCAGAACCAATTTCAGCAATTTCACCCAAAACAGTTTCGGTGTCTATTGAAATAATTCCAGCGCTTTCTTAAATCTTTATCTGAAACATATTTGCTCCAAATGGTGTCGATATCCCTTAAGTGTGTCACCCTACGGTTTGCGAATAATGCAGACATGATCGAGACCCCTCTCCAATCAATAATCAGCAGCGGGACCTGGAGATCCGTACTGACTCCCACATGTTCAACGATGACTCTTGTGATCGTGTGAACCTTTAACGTCGTAACTAAATCCCTTTGTCTCGCGATATATTACATGTCCGAGATTCGATCATTGGCATCCAAATATCTAGTTTGATCTCGTTACCGACATGCACTCTTTTCTCGTTCCCGTGATATAACATTCTAGTGATCACATCACTTGCTTGCAAGCTATTTCAATGTGATATCACCGAGAGGGCCTAGAGTATATCTATCCGTCATCGGGATGGACAAATCCCACTCTTGATCCATGAGCCTCAACATAACACCTTCGTAGCACTGAACCCACCTTTATAGTCACCCTGTTATGGTGTGACGTTTGATGTTACCAAGATACTCTTCCGGTGTTAGCAATTAACATGATCTCATGGTCTAAGGACTAAGATTACTTCGTATGATGTTATAGCAATATAAACATAATGACTCTGATCGTAATGCTATACTTCAGATGAATGTTCATGACATCATTCCACCAATGTTGTGACCTCGTTATTAACAACATCCAATGTCCATGATCAGGAAACCTTGATCATCTTGTTAATCAACAAGCTAGTTTATATGAGAGGCAGTACTAGGAAATTTGTATTTTGTTTATTAAACACATATGTATTAATGTTTCCAATTAATACAATTATAGCATGCAAAATAAACATTTATCATAAACATGGAATAAGATAATAACCACTTTATTATTGCCTCTCGGGCATATTCCCTTCAAGGCTGAGCAAGGAGATTGAAAAATCGAGGGCAAGCACAGCAAGAACGCGATTTCGAGCAATGAACTGGTGTTTACTCGGGAGAGAGAAGAAAGTGGCAAGTGAGAGAGTGAGTGGAGGGCCAGGGGTGGCCCACACCATAGGCAGGCGCGCCCCAGGGCTGGCCGCGCCACCAGGTGGTGTGCCTGCCTGGTGGCCCCCCGGTACCTTCCAGGCACACCTCTGCCCCTTTTTTCACGTAAAAAATTAATATGAATTTTCTGGAATTTTTCGAGACACTTTATTTTTGGGCAATTTTCAGGTATAGATGAATGATTTTCTGACATAAATATTTTTTTGGAATGATGCAATGACAAAACAAGGCTAGAACTACAGAAGTTCTAAGACACCCTAACATGCAAGCAACTAGCAACAAAAAAGAAAACTAAACGAAAGCAAAAACTAAAATGGATAGAATAGAAGTAAGCGGAGATAATCATGGTGAAAACATTGTTTTGTTCAATGAAATCCTTTTGTTAACAAGGTTGATCAGGTCTTGTTACCAAAACAATTTTATATGAAACAAAACTTTGTATTTCACTAATGATTATGTTACCTCAACCTTGATAGCAATGGTCCCAACCATAATAGTTTCAAAATTTTCTCTTGGTATGGGACAATATATTTCTCCAACTTGAATGCCCTCAACATGTTCAATTGAATTCGAACCATAAGTCCTATCAATCTTCTTGGGGAAATAGACAATATGCTCCTTGTCATTAACATTGAAAGTCACCTTTCCTTGATTACAATTAATAACAGTTCCTGCAGTATTAAGAAAAGGTCTCCCAAGAATAATAGACATATTATCATCTTCAGGCATACAGTTAGTATCAAGCAATTATGAGCCACTTGAACAGGTACATCCTCACATATACCAACAGGAATAGTGGTAGATTTATCAGCCATTTGCAAAGATATATCAGTTGGTATCAGTTTTTCAAGATGAAGTCTCTTGTAGAGAGAAAAAGGCATGACAGTAACTCTTTCTCCCAAATCACACAAAGCAGTTCTAACATAACTATTCTTGATAGAGCAAGGGATAGTTGGAATCCCTGGGTCTCCAAGTTTCTCTGGAACCTTACCATTAAAGGAATAATTAGCAAGCAAAGTAGAAATTTCTTCATTAGGGATCTTCCTTTTATTCGAGACAATATCCTTCATATACTTTGAATAAGGAGGAAATTTAATAGCATCAGTCAAAGGAATTTGCAAGAATAAAGGTTTCATCCACTCACAAAACTTATTATAGTGTTCATCTTCCTTTGACTTGTGTTTCGTATCGGGGAAAGGCATAGGTTTTTGGACCCAAGGCTATCTTTCACTACCATGTTTCTTAGCAATAAAATCTTCTTTAGTGCATTTAGTATTCTTAGTGTGCATTTCACGTTCTTCTTCAACTTTTTCTTTATTAGGAACATCATTTTCTTCATTACCACTTTCAGTTTTAGCATCAGAGATAGAAATACTATTAGGATCTTTAGCAGGTTCAGAGGGTTCTACAATAGTTTTATGTTTCTTTTTTCTTTTCTTACGAGTAGTACCACTATTTTCAGCTTGTTGAGAATCCTGCTCAATTCTTTTGGGATGCCCCTCAGGATATAGAGGATCCTGGGTAGCGGCACCACTTCTTGTTCTAATTTCATAAGCATGTTTTTCTTTGGCGGCATTAACTAGCAAGTCTTTTTGCACTTTAATAAGTTGATTTATTTGAGTTTGAACCATTTGAAAATGTTTAAGAAGCATTTTAACATCATTAGTGGTTCTTTCCACAATATCCTTCAACTCAACAATAGCTCTAGAGTTTTCCATTAGATGATTTTGCACCCTTTTATTAAAATTATCTTGCTTAACAATAAAAATATCAAATTCTTCTAAGCATTGATCAGGAGGTTTAGAGTAAGGGATATCACCTTCATCAAAGTGTTGGAGAG
Organism: Avena sativa; assembly: GCA_916181665.1. Classification (NCBI taxonomy): domain Eukaryota; kingdom Viridiplantae; phylum Streptophyta; class Magnoliopsida; order Poales; family Poaceae; genus Avena; species Avena sativa. Next base: position 231,149,165 of record OV702291.1, read on the forward strand.
AGTGTACCTCAATAGTGGATGAGTGGGGAATTGGCTTACATAATTCTTCTATAGGAGGTAAATTTTTGACATCTGCAGCTTTAATTCCCTTCTCCTTAAGAATTTCTTAGCTTCCTTCATCACTTCATCATTTAATTCAATAACTCCCCTCTTCTTAGATGATGGTATAGGCGCCGGTATAGCTGGTTCAGGTATAATTGTTTCAGGTATAGCTGGTTTAGGAGGAGTCCAATCTTCATAGTTCTTGCTTATTTTAGCCATTAATTCCTCAGCTTCCTTGGGAGTCCTATTCCTGAAAACACAATCAGCACAACTATCCAGGTATGTCCTAGATTCTTTAGTTAGTCCATTATAAAATATATCAACAAGCTCATTCTTAGGTAAAGGACATCTAGCTTGTGCATTAATCAAAGCACAAAACCTTGCCCATGATTCAGGCAATATCTCTTTTTATCCCTGTTTAAAATCAAAAAGTTGATGCAAAATAGCATGTCTAGCACTAGGAGGAAAATATTTCTACAGGAAAGTACTAATCAAGCAATCAGGAATATTAATAGATCCAGGTGGTAAATTACTAAACCAAGCTTTAGCTTCTCCTTTCAGTGAAAAAGGGAAGATCTTAGCAACAAAGTAGGTGCGCATCTTAATATCATCAGAAAACAAGCCACTCATGGTAGAAAGCTCAGTCATATGTGCTACCACACTTTCATTTTTAGTCCCACAGAAAGGTTCTTTCTCAACAATAGCTATGTAAGATAGATCAAGAGAGAAATCATAATATTAATCTTTAATGTTTATGGGAGAAGCAGCAAACTTAGCATTAGGAGACAATTTGGGTATAATAGTACGCCTCTCAAGGAGACTCTTAGCAGCGCTCCTACCATGGGTGTTCTGACATTCTTTAATAAATTCATCGGTCATCTCAACATAACCGTCTTCAATATCATAACTCTCACTAGACTCAGGTGAACTAACAGGTGTAGTAGTGTCTTCATTAGGAGTTTCAGTCTTTCCAGCTATAGTTCTAGCAATCATAGCATCTAGGAAAGGACCTAATGAACCACTCTTATCAAGCACAGTAGAAGCAGCATCATAAGTATCAAAAGTTTCAGATTCAGCAGTAGTAGAAGTGTGTGTAGCATGTGTATGTGATGGTGTAACAAGCTTACTCATAACAGATGGTGAATCAAGAGCAACAGCGGTGTTCACAACCGTACCTCTTCTTGTAGTGGATGGTAAAATAGGAACCTTGCCATCACGAGACTTACCCATGATGGATGGATGGCAGCGAACAATAATGAATCCAAGTGAACTTGATAAATAAAGCTATGCTCCCCGGCAACGGCGCTAGAAAATAGTCTTGATGACCCACAAGTATAGGGGGGTGTATCGCAATATTTTCGAGGGAAGTGAAACCCAATTTATTGATTCGACACAAGGGGATCCAAAGAATATTTATAAGCCTTAACAACTGATTTGTCAATTCAGCTGCACCTGGAAACAATCTTGCTCACAGCAGTTTATCAGTAGCAACAGTTTTGTAGTAGCAATAGTAAAGTAATAGCAGTAGTAAAGTAAAGACAGTAGTAACAATTGCAGCAAACAATAGGATTGGAGCGCGGTAGGCATAGGGATGGATGGACGAGCGTTGCATGGACAAGACAATTCATATAGCAATCAGAACATAGGGCAATTGCAGATAAATAAGATAAAGCATCCAAGTACTAAATAATCATAGGCATGTGTTCCATATATAGTCATAAATGCTCGTAATGAGAACTTGCACAACATCTTTTGTCCTGCCATCCTGTTTGCAGTGGGGCCTCAAGGGAACTACTGGCAATTAAGGTGCTCCTTTTAATAGAGCACCGGAGCAAAGCATTAACACTCCGTGAACACATGTGATCCTCACATCAAAGCCATTCCCTCCGGTTATCCCGATTTCTGCAACTTCGGGGCCTTTGGTTCAGATCTGAAATACTATCATAATGAATAACATGTTCAGATCTGAAATACTATCATATGCGTATACAACTTGCAGGTAAGACCATAAACAATACTATCATAATGAATCAATAACATGTTTAGATCTGAAATCATTGGACTTAGGCCCTAGTGACAAGCATTAAGCATAACAATTCGCAACAAAGTCAAAAATCACTAATAGAAGATACTAGGCACCATGCCCTAACAATCTGATGCCATTACATGAACGATCTCATCCAATCCCTACCATCCCCATAGCCTACATTGGGGGGTTACTCACTCATAGATGGGGGAAACATGGATGGTTGATGGAGAAGCGATGGTGATGATGATGGCGATGATCTCCTCCAATTCCCCGTCCCGGCAGGGTGCCAGAACGGAGTTTATGGTTCCAAATCGTGGAATCTGGTGGTGGCGGTGGAGCGGAACTCTTTCTGGAAAAACGTCGAACTCCCTGAGTTTTTAGGTCAGAAGGCAACTTATAGGCGAAGAGGGAGACCGAGGGGGTGTCTGGGGCGGCCAGACCACCCCCTGGCGCGGCCAGGTGGTGTGGCCTAGGCCCAGCCCCTCTCCGTCTTGTATTCTGGCTCTGGGAGTCTTCTGGTGAAATAGGATTTTTGGCATATTTTCCGGGATTTTTCCTGATAGTTGGTTTTCTGCACAAAAACTAAACACCAAGGCAATTCTGCTGAAAACAGCGTCAGTCCATGTTAGTTGCATCCAAATCACACAAGTTTAGAGGAGAAACAATAGCAAAAGTGTTCGGGAAAGTAGATACGTTTTGGACGTATCAGGGGCAATGAGAGCTGAAAGCTAATAAGTATCATAATTTTTGGGAGCTCTTTATGAAACTTGAAATCCCTGCTTCCCTCTGCGAAGGGCCTTTCTTCTACTTTTTAGTTGAGTCAGTAAACCTATTCCTTTCTATCTAAGCAAGTATATTGAGTTATTGTGTTTCATTCATTCATATAATGACTTATTCAATCATGTCCCTTATGTTCCTTGTTTTGCACTTTGCTCGTATCTTGGTGTTTACTACTTTGAAAGCTATCATTGAAAATAAGTTATTTGTGAACTCCAGCAAATTATCAACTATTCTTCGACCAAGTGCTAAGTTTGCCATTACCAATTATGATTCACTTTATGTATCTTTATTGTGTTTCCTTTACTTATTGCAAGTTAAGTTATATAATAGTGAGTTGTCTTCTATTATGATTTATGTATTGATGAATGTGATGCTTCTTGTCCGTATTCTTTTATCGACTCTTCACTCCATAAACCTGAGGTCATGTTTATTGAGTTCAGTTTTTCCTTGGGGACAAGCGAAGTCTAAGCTTGGGGGAAGTTGATACGTCCATTTTGCATCACTATTCTATATCATAATTCACTGTTATTCGTTGGTATATTTCATATTAAGAGATGATACTTATGTTATTTCATCTGTTTTTGTATGGTTGACGACTTTTGGAGCATGGACCGCTGCAGTCAGGATTCTGATGGAAAAGGTGCTGTTTGGAGGCAAAATTCGCGAAGATCAGAAAATTCAGGAAAATAAATGGAAAATCCTATTTTTCTAGAAGACGAAGAAAGCCAGAAGGGGAGGCTGAGATGGGCCACAGGGGGCCCACACCACCCCCTGGCACGGGCCAGCCTAGGCCGCGCCACCAGGTGGTGTGGCCGCCCTGGTCCACCCCTAGCTCTCCCCTCTTGCGTATATTATCCTCCCGAAACCCTAAGACTGGGGGAGCAACCACAGAAAGATTCCGCCACCTCTGCGGGGTGGAAAACACCGAGAGAGAAAGATCTCTCCAGCAGACAGAATTCTGTCGGGGGAATTCCTTCCCGGAGAGGGGAGATCGTCGCCACCAACACCACCATCAAGCTGGACTTCATCGGGATCATCATCATCACCACCACCACCCTCATCACCATCTCCATATCGCTGTAACAATTGGGTTGAATCTTGCATAGTTCTTAGAGGAAACTTTCCCGGTGTTGATTACTCTTTGTAGTTGATGCTATTGAGTGAACGATTGAATTATTGTTTATGTTCAGATTGTTATAAATCATTATTCCATCTCTGATCATGATCCATATGATGTCTTGTGAGTAGTTTGTTTTGTTCTTGAGGACATGGGAGAAGTCATGTTGTTAGTAGTGGAATTGTGTTGAGAAAGATTCAATAGTTTGATATTTAAGTTGTGGTGTACTTCTTCTAGTGGTGTCATGTGAACGTCGACTACATGACACTTCACCTATATGGGCCTAGGGGAATGCATTGTGTATTTGGCTACTAATCGTAGGGGTTGCCGGAGTGACAGAAACCTGAACCCCTGTGAGGAAACCATTGCACAAGGGACGTCAGGGTCTTAGAGTTTAAAGGTGTGGTTAGGTTTCTACCTTAATTACTTTCTTGTACTTGCGGATGCTTGCAAGGGGTATAATCACAAGTATGTATTAGTCCTAGGAAGGTCGGTACATTAGCACAGGTTCACCCACACAACACTTAGCAAACTAAAGAAGATTAATCAACTATATGAAGCGAAAGCACTTGACGATATTCCCATGTGTCCTCGAGAACGTTTGGTCATCTTAAGTAATACAATCGGCTTATCCTTTGCTGAATAAAGGATTGGGCCACTTGCTGTATTTATTCTTATTGTCTTTTATTTACTCGCACTTTATTTTACTTGCATTGTCAAAAAACCCTAAAAATCTGTTTGCTAAGTATTTGCAGAGAATTTATGATCCATACCACTAGCCAGCACCTTCTTCTCCTCGTTGGGTTCGACACTCTTACTTATCAAGATGTAATTTCTTTTTTCTTGTTGGACCTCCTTGTATTTGACCACCCACCGCTGGAATGAAACTCCTGGGCCCTTCGAGGCCTTTCCGTTCAAAATAAAACTAAGACATATTGAGTTCCTTGTCCTCCGTATAATGTTCTCCATTTATATCAATGACCTCCTTCATCAGAAATCTCGCCAGTTCCTCTTGAATTGCTCGTACACGCTGTTCTAGCTCTAGATCCTCCCGCAAACCGTGAATATAATGTGAATCAACTTTCTGCTCACTAGTCAACTCGCGAATGTCTTTGCTGACATAGAATCCACATAAATGAGTCCTCGATGGCTGTTGCAAGCACTTCACCATTTTATAAGTTAGCTCATCTTTGAATGGACCATCTATTTTCTGTTTGAACTGTGTCAAACACCTGCTCGGCAAAGAAATGAATAGAGGAGTTATTAGTTACTTGATATGAGGAAATGAACGAAAGAGGTTGATATAATGCAATAATGATTGAAATTACTTATGGAGCATTGATTTCAAGTCGCGCCACTGCTCTTGGTACCAACTTAATGAGTCGTGGACTTCAACAAGGGACTTGTCAACTTGAATGTTTAGCAAGATCTAGTGGAACCTAAAGATGTTTACATAAACATACATGCATAACTCATCAGTTACACTTAAAAAAGAATGTGTACAAGACAGAAACACTCACTTGAAGTTGTAAGGAAATAGTATGTGCTTGACGAAATTATGCTCGATTAAAAAATTGCACAAGTCATCCTCCACATCATCAGGGTGATTGTGTAACGTATATTTATTAACGATATATGGGTCAATAAACCCAGCGTCATATATTCTTGCCCTTTTACATTCAAGCATCTTCATTCTGCAGAATATAATACCATACAAAAGGATATATAGTTAGGATGATATATTACATGAAATGAACTAGCTGATCTGAAAAGAATTAATTATAGAAATAAATCAGTTACAGACAATAGCAACCGAGGATAGATTTGTCGAGAGCATGCTGATTGTATAACTAAAATAGTTCGGTCATTTGAACCTATATCGAGTACTCTTTGAAGTGATGCTCCTTTCTAACGGCCACTAAAAACCATTCTTTCTGGTGCCTTTTCTCTGTTTGCGCAGTGTACCAATCATGCAGATTTTGCATATGTCTTGATAGACGAGTGAGCTCCTCATGATTGACTAGAGGCTCTCCTTTGACATATTGTCGTACTACCTGACCCACTGACGTATCTTCACGATCTAAGAATTGACCAAGAGACATACATGCCGCCATAGCAAGTTCTTTGGCCGTCGATACAGTGATGCCTAGTAGTGCAGCGGTAGACCTGGCTGTGGGTCCATTATTTGCATGTCCTTATCCATTTTAGCTCTGAAGGCCTTGTCGGTATCTGAAATCACTTTGAGCGGGGGAACGACTGAATCTTTTGTTGTCCGAGTTGGGCAACTTGTTTCCCACTTTTTGTACTTGTTATTTTTTTCTGGTTTGCTTGCTTAATAAGTTCACCATCATATTCTGATTTCAGATTCCACGATACTTGGAATGGTTGCTCAAGAAAGGACTTAGCCCACTTTTTGTTTTTTCAGTAAATACCGGCTTTGGCTCGGGTTTTTTTGGTGCAAAAAAAGCCTTACTCTGGACAGCCGATATCACGGTGTTTTTCTCATCAGTCATGTCATAAGCTCTCTTTGGAAGAGCCGGTGGGATGTCGACTATCTTTGACATACTACAACCTTTCTTCTGAGTGGGCGCGGGTGAGGGACAACCATCCGTTTTTTAGTCAGGGGCGGAGGCGGAGGTGGAGATCGAGATGTAGTCATGCTGCGGCGATCAACATCCCTCTCATCAAGGGATGGAGGACTTGAAGGTTGACGATCGACATCCCTCTCATCGAGGGATGGTGGACTTGGATTCCTCGGAGTCGGTGGCCTTGGCGCCGAGCCTGGAAACTTGATGTACTTCTTCTTCCATAGAATGATGTGGCGCTTAACATATCCTAGTTTCCTCAGTCCTTCAGGTCCGCAAAATCATCAACTAGGTCATCCACCGAGACACGAGCATTGCCAGGTGGAATCGGAAGTGAATTGTGGAGTGCTCCAGGTAGACAAGGTAAAGCAGTGTCGATCGCCACCTTGAAGGACATGTTGTTCATTCGCTGATGTAGCTCACATTGTGTCATCTCTCTAACATCGTCGACGGGGTAGCGAGGCGCCGGTGCATCATCCATCAGTGTTTGATCATCAGCTTGGACCTCCGTGGAAGCCACACCGCTTCTCTACTGGCTATGATCCATTGTAGGATCATCATCATGCGGCTGAGATGACTTTTGGCTAATTGCTTCCAGCAGCTTCTTCATCCCAGCTAGGTCCTCTTCTATCTTCCCGATCCGGTCTGCCTCCCGGTCCTTCTTTCTCTTATGACTTCTGTAACTATCATCGTACTTGAGAAACCATTTCTTCCACGTAACACCGACGCCTTTTCCTCGTGTGCGTCCACCTTTTTTAGGATTCCCAAGGGCGTGGGTCAGCTCGTCGTTCTCTCTGTCAGGCCGAAACAATCCCGCTTGAGCATTGGCCATTGCTTGAACAAGTGCTTTGGAGGGTGTTAGAATTTTTTCTTGAAAAATTGTCGCCCCTATTTCTGGGTTCAACTTTCCCCGTGCCCGTACCACCAGTGCTTTGACCTCTCGGGCCATCCATCTATACCAGGAATGATACCTCTAGTCCTCATGTCGGCCTCCATATTTTCCCACTTAGGCACGGCACTCTTGTAGCCACCTGTCCCCATTCTATGGTGGTATTTATTTTTGGCAGCATTTATCGCATTCTTTTTCGACTTTGCCTTGTCTACAGAAGATAGCTTGTACTTTACAAAATCGGGCCACTGTTCTCTCAACTTCTAGTATTCTCCTTTGAAGTCTGGAGTTTTCTTTTTTGCGACAAACTTCGTGTATAAAACTTTCTTGTGGTTCCTATATAGTTCGCCCATCTTCGATAGAGCCCACTCCTTGACTTTCGCTTTTCTTTCAAGCCCACCCGGCCTTTGGGTAGTACCATCTGCCTCGAATTCTTCATACTCTGGAGGTAGTATGAAATGTGCTATGAGCTTTTTCCAAAGGTCATCTTTGGCATCATCAGTGACATAACTAGTGAATTCTTCACCCTTTTTCTTTGACTTATTCCAGTTTGAATGATGATCGGGAGGTTATCCCTAACAATCACCCCGCATTGATTTACAAACATCTTGGCGTGATCTTTTACATCAAACGGTTCTCCAGTATCATCTATTACGTCAACGGTAAACCTTCGATTACCATCCAACTTTTTGGTATGGCCTCATTTCATTTTAACTGTCGATTTGCTCAATTTGGAGGGCTAAAAGAAGAAGAGAGAGTGATTAATATATATATATATATATATCCAGACCAACAAATGCATCTAGTCACAAGAGGCTTAATATATATATATATATCTCGCCGCTTGTTGTCGTGGGTCCATCATTGTTGTTTGTTTGCCCTTCATCCATCAGTTCTAGCTGATGTCCATCACCAGATTGATTTAGAAATGACGATATCTTGTCCTCGTTTATATAATCTTCTCCAGCACGAGGTATTCTATCAATATTAATGGCTATTCACCATTTATAATGTCCATAATAAGCTAGTTGCCTTCAGCGTCTATGGTGCGCTCCATCACTTAACTACTGCAGAAAGAAAGGTAAAACAAGTTAGATATGAGCAAATAGATGGTAAAAATAGTACAGATACTACTACAAATAATACTACTCATCATTCTCGTGTTGCAGCGAGGGTCTGAAATCGAAGGCTTGTTTCTCGCTCGGCCAGCGGCGCCGACAATGAACAGCCACAGCGACGAGATCGCCAGCGAGGAAACTGTTACCGAGGATATGTGGGCGGAAAGCCTGCGCTTCCCCCTTTTCCCGCCCACGCCACTACACCCCTCCCGCGAACCGGCGAACCAAACTGGGGAGTACTACCTAATATACTACTAATAACACTATAATACTACTACTAATTATACTAAACCCTAAAATAGACATAAACCATAAAACCATAAAATTTCTACACTAAACCCTAAAATAGACATATTACTCTACCAAATATATTTCTACAATAAATATTCTAGCAAATAAAATAGACATATTACTACTAATAAATTTCTACACTTAATAAAATAGACATATTTCTACTACTAATAGGCATCATATAATTTCTACACTAAATGAAACAGACATGTACCGCGGCGGCACGGTGCGGTCGGTCGGAGGAGGGCGTGGTTAGGGGCGGCTGCGAGGCCGGCGGCGAGCACGCGCGACGAGGCGGCTGTGTGGCGACGGCGAGCGCGCGGTGCAGGGCCGCGATGCGGCGTAACACGGCAAGCGGTGCGGTGCACAACAGCACGGCGAGGCGTCCAGATATCTGGGCAGCGGCGCGGGAATCGGGCAGTACCTCCCTGTTCTCTGCACCATCGTTTGGCCTTCGTCTTCCTCGATTCGCCAGGTGCTGGGTGAGTGTTGTGGGGGGAGGGCGCACACTTATATAGGCCATCCCTCTAGTCCCGGGTTAAGCCACGACCCAAGACTCTAGTCCTGGGCGATGAAACGTCCCAAGACTAAAGACCCCCCTCTAGTCCCGGGTGCATCCCCGATCCGGGACTGGAGGTGTTTTTTGGCCCTTCAGTTTTCGCGTGCGGAGCCACCCTCTAGTCCTGGGTGCAGTAAAGACCCGGGACTAGAGGTATTTTTGTAAAAAAAAATATTTTAATCCAAATCAATTAGATAAATTTGGAAAAATCATACCTCCTATTATATAACTCAAATCAATTAGAAACCTTTGTAATTTACTTAATTTTTTGTAATTTTTAAATTCAAAAACATTTATAACTTTTAAAATTCATAGCACCTATTTAATAAATCCAAATAATATGTCCATTATTATTAGAAAAATATAAGGACTTTTTAAATTCATAGCACCTATTTAATAGATCCAAAAAATACAAATAATATGTATATTATTATCAGAAAAATATAAGGAATCTTAATATAGCATCCATACATCTCTTTATATCATGCATTCACTATTTTTATAACTTTTAACATTCAAAAACATTTATAACTTTAGAAATTCATAGCTCCTATTTAATAAATCCAAACAAATAATATGTCTATTATTATCAGAAAAATACAAGAAATTTTAATATATCATCCATACATTTCATGCGCCTTTAGTCCCAGTTGGAGGCAATAACCAGGACTAAAGATATTTTCCCGCCATTCTGAGAGCCGTCAAGACACGAGCCATGCTTTCCCGCCATTTATCTCCGCTTCCCGCCATGTTTTCCCGCCCTTTCTCTCTATATCTAGGCTGACCGCCATGGCCATTCACACACATCCACACCTTCCCCTCTCACAACAATGGACACCACATACTAGGAAATTCTGACCCTCGAGGAGACCGAGACGTTGTATGCCTCCAGCTACCCATGCCCGCTGGGCTACCGGCTGCCCGCCGACTGGATGCTGAGCACTGGAGGGGTTCCTATCCCCCCTATGCCTCAAGGTTCCGCACGCCAGGCGACCATCACGAACACTTCTACCTCGAGCTCACAACAGAGCAATGGATGGATCCCCATTGGGATTCCGACAACTACGACACCTGGAATGCCTTCTTCGCTAACCGACAGGAAAGGGAACTTGCCAAGTATGAGTGTGACGGCCTGCCCCCGGTGAACCACAACAAAGCCGGTTGCCGCCTATGGTGGGTGAACCAGACTATTGTCGGCGTGATGCGCTACATCCCCCATGGAGATCATCCTCGCCTGTGGTGCCTGCACTTTCACCCGCCGCAGAGCCACAAGAAGGGTGGCGGTGTGCTGGCTCGTGGTTGATATCGAGCTCGTTGGGGATCCCCAAGAGGAAGGTATGATGAGCACAGCAGTAAGTTTTCCCTCAGTTATGAAACCAAGGTTATCGAACCAGTAGGAGCAAGAAAACACCTCCAAGGTGTTGTTTCCAACTTGGAATCCTGCACAACACAACCACAGAACTTTGCCCCAACTTACAGTGAGGTTGTCAATCTCACCGGTTTTGCTGAAAACAAAGGATTAAACGTATTGTGTGGAAGAAAGTAAAAGCTTGCAGAAAGTAAACAGAAAATAGTAAACAGTTTGTAGATTGATGGTAAAAGAAAGGACCGGGGTCCATAGTTCACTAGTGGTGGTTCTCCTTAAGATAGATGACATGTTGGGTCAACAAATTACAGCGGGGCATTTGACAAACATCGAGAAAGCATACATGCATATACTAATCATCTTGACTCCTATGAGATTTGGTTAGGCATTACAACATTATACATAGACCGTAATCCAACTGCATCTATGACTAATAATCCACCTTCAAGTTATCATCCGAACCCCCTCCAGTATTAAGTTGCAAGCAACACATAATTGCATTAAGCATTGCGTGTAAAGTAAACAATACGATTGTTCTATAAACAAAGGATTGCTATTTTCTCCCTAGTAGCAACATCACATCTAGTACCTTAGAGATTTCTGTCACTTCCCCAGATTACTAGAGGCATGAACCCACTATCGAGCATAAATACTCCCACTTGGAATTGCTAGCATCTACTCGGCCAAGATATCTACTAACAACGGAGAGCATGCAAGATCACAAATAACAAAGACATGATAGAATCATAATCAATCTGAAATAGCATCTCAATATCCATCGGATCCCCGCAAACACAACATGTATGATTACGAATAGGTGATCTTGATCATGAACGAAGCTCACAAGATCTAAGCATGGTAGCACAAAGGAGAAGAACCAACCATATAGCTACTACATGGACCCGTAGTCCAAGGATTAACTACTCACGCATCACACCGGAGGCTTGCATGGTGACGAAGAAGGCCTCCAGGGTGAATTCTCCCCTCCGGCAGGGTGCCGAGAAGAGCTTTAGATCCCTCCTGATCTAGGGATGGAGATGGCGGCGGCTACAGACTCTTTCATGGAATTTTGATCGGGTACTTAGGGTTTTTGTATCGGAGGCAATATATAGCCAAAAGGGGAGGCCAAGGGGGTGCCTGATGGCTTAAAATATATCGAGATCGTTGGGGAACCCCAAGAGGAAGGTATGAAGAGCACAACAGCAAGTTTTCCCTCAGTTATGAAACCAAGGTTATCGAACCAGTAGGAGCAAGGAAACACCTCCAAGGTGTTGTTTCCAACTTGGAATCCTGCACAACACAACCACAGAACTTTGCCCCAACTTACAGTGAGGTTGTCAATCTCACCGGTTTTGCTGAAAACAAAGGATTAAACGTATTGTGTGGAAGAAAGTAAAAGCTTGCAGAAAGTAAACAGAAAATAGTAAACAGTTTGTAGATTGATGGTAAAAGAAAGGACCGGGGTCCATAGTTCACTAGTGGTTGTTCTCCTTAAGATAGATGACATGTTGGGTCAACAAATTACAGCAGGGCATTTGACAAACATCGAGAAAGCATACATGCATATACTAATCATCTTGACTCCTATGAGATTTGATTAGGCATTACAACATTATACATATACCATAATCCAACTGCATCTATGCCTAATAATCCACCTTCAGGTTATCAATCCAAACCCCCTCCAGTATTAAGTTGCAAGAAATAGATAATTGCATTACGCATTGCGTGTAAAGTAAACAATACGATTGTTCTATGAACAAAGGATTGTTGTTGATTGTTCTATGAACAAAGGATTGTTGTTTTCTCCCTAGTAGCAACAACACATCTAGTACCTTAGAGATTTCTGTCACTTCCCCAGATTACTAGAGGCATCAACCCACTATTGAGCATAAATACTCCCTCTTGGAGTTGCTAGCATCTACTCGGCCAAGATATCTACTAACAACGGAGAGCATGCAAGATCACAAATAACAAAGACATGATAGAATCAATAATCAATCTAAAATAGCATCTCAATATCTATCGGATCCCCGCAAACACAACATGTATGATTACAAATAGATGATCTTGATCATGAACGGAGCTCACAAGATCTAAACATGGTAGCACAAAGGAGAAGAACCAACCATCTAGCTACTACATGGACCCGTAGTCCAAGGATGAACTATTCACGCATCACACCAAAGGCTTGCATGGTGATGAAGAAGGCCTCTAGGGTGAATTCTCCCCTCCGGCAGGGTGCCGGGAAGAGCTTCAGATCCCTCCTAATCTAGGGATGGAGATGACGGCGGCTATAGACTCTTACGTGGGTACTTAGGGTTTCTGTATCGGAGGCAATATATAGGCGAAAGGGGAGGCCGAGGGGGTGCCCTAGGCGGCCACACCACCCGCTAGCGCGGGCCAGGCCTGTCCGCGCGGCCAGGTGGTGTGGGCGGCCCTTGGGCCCTCTCTGTCTCATATTCTGGCTCCGTGTCCCTCTCGGTGAAATATTGACTTTGGCTTTTGTCCCTTCCAATTCTGAGAATATTCATTTTCTGACTTTCCTGGAACCAAAAACAGCAGAAAACAGGCAGCTAGCACTGTGGCATCTTGTTAATAGGTTAGTCCAAGAAAGTGTATAAAAATACTCCAAAGTGTGGACAAAACAAAAGAAAGTAGATATAAAACAAGCATGGAACATCAAAAATTATAGATACGTTAGCAACGTATCAGTGCCCTAGGCGGCCACACCACCCCTGGCGCGGGCTAGGCCTGGCCGCGCGGCCAGGTGGTGTGGGTGGCCCCTGGCCCCTCTCCGTCTCGTATTCTGGCTCCATGTCCCACTCGGTGAAATATTGACTTTGGCTTTTGTCCTGTCCAATTCCGAGAATATTCATTTTTTGACTTTCCTGGAACCAAAAACAGTAGAAAATAGGTAGCTGGCACTGTGGCATCTTGTTAATAGGTTAGTCCAAGAAAGTGTATAAAAATACTCCGAAGTGTGGGCAAAACATAAGAAAGTAGATATAAACCAAGCATGGAACATCAAAAATTATAGATACGTTTGCAACGTATCAACATACCCAAGCTTAACTCCTGCTCGTCCTCGAGTAGGTAAGTGATAAAAAAGAAAGAATAATTTTTGAGGTGACATGCACCATCATAAACTTGATCAAAGTATTTGTAAAACATTGATAGCTAGGATCATAGTACTTCAACATATCATGAAAGATAAAGTTCTAACAATAAGACATATCAACTATGTTGTAACATGAAAAGGCACAAACAAAAGATTTATGAATAACAATGCTTTGCAAGACGTTTGTTTGTTTCACATAAAGAAAGCATAATGAGAATGGTATTCAGCTTGTCCCTCATAGAGTAGCAAACATAAATGCATAGGACACCTTCAAAGTTCATAAGGGTGACTAGATACAAATAGTTTAAGAACAAGCAATATCAAAGTTATGCATCAATAAACAAGTCTTGGGACAAAGCACATTAAACTAAGAATGGACACTATACTCTCTCAATAGGTGCATAAAGATAGAAGGTGGAGACTCAATATAAAAGTGGAAGAAAGGCCCTTCAAAGGGAAGCAGGGATTCAAGTTTCATAAAGAGCTTCCAAAAATTATGGTACTTATTAGCTTTCAGCTCTCATTGCCCCTATCATGAGAATCTTGAAGTGATTAAGGTTAAAGTGAACAAACTATGGAGTATATGCTTGACAAAGTATAAGTTGGAAATCTCATGTCCCTTGAATACGAGGGTCGCTCCTCATGCTAATCAAGTTTAGTTACCGGTAAGTTCTTGTCATAGTAAGTACATGTGTATCATAGAGAACCGCCAATAGGGTACCCCTTGCCCGATGATAAGAAAGAATCCCCATATCAAAATGACAAGGCAAGCAGACAACGAGCATCTCAGCAATCTTCTTATTTACCATGGGAAAATGGTGTTTTTTTCTCTCTTTCCTCTTTGCTCATCTTTTTTTCTTTTTCTCAATCTCTATCTCTTTTTTATAAGAAGAATGCTTCATAGATTGCTCATTATGGTTACGCTGCAGGTTTCCACCAAGATTAGGCATGGATTAGACCGGCGGCCCAGGCGTTTCTCTAACACATACATAACTCCATGGACTTACAAGCTCCCCTTTCATTTCACACCGACGACATCCATAGACAAAAGAGCATGATATCAACTAGGTACAATGTACAAGTGAAATGTTGAAAGCGTTCCCCATGACAGCATGGTTCTGCTAATCCCCAACATATAAGTGCAAGCATATACAACATAGACGACACAATGGTTCAAGTTTATTAGGGGCAAGAAAAGTAAAGTGTGCCATCAAGTTCGTGAGAGCTTTAATCACTAGTTTTCTCATAACAAGTTTAATTCGGAAGGTAGATAAAAACATGAATATACTTGGTATATCAAATGCTAATGGGTAGGTATGGTGGAATCTTTGGAATAACTTGGTTTTATTTGGAGTTGGATGCATGAGTGGAACTCATACTTGGTTATGGAGGCTAGCAAAAGACTGGGAGCGACCAACTAAGAGAGCAATAATGGCCATAATCATGCAAAGTGACAAAACATCATTAATTAAAGCATAAAGTGATATTACAAGTCGAAAACTAAAGGATCATAAAGGCTATGGTGACTTCGGATATTCATAAGATGGTGTGAGCATGCGCCAAGTCAACCCAAATAAAGCATCAAAGGAGAATACCACAATACTATGCTTTAATATGCTAAAACAACGCATGATTCTTTCAAGGCACATTAAGCAATCTCAATTGTTTATAACATGTCATGCTACAGCAAAAATCACTAAGAATAAAGCCAAAACAATATCAAGCATGACATGGCAAAGCATAGGCCATAGTCAAAAACAAGCTCTCTTTACCACTTAAGCATGAACTTTTCCTACTCTTTTCCACTCCAAACTAAACTTATTTGAAAAATAATGTATGAATGAGGGGGTCCAACCAATTTATTCAAGCAAACTAAGCAAACCAAGAAAATGAAAAAAAAACAAAGACGCTCCAAGAACAACACAATTTGTGCATGAAACAATAAAAATGAAGTGTTTGGAAGAAACCTGAGATTTTTATTGATGAAGAAGGGGATGCCTTGGGCATCCCCAAGCTTTGACGCTTGTACTTCTTGTATATTTCTTGGGGTGACACGCATGGCATCCCCAAGCTTGAGATTTAGTACATTCTTCATCTCATTACATCATTCTCTCCATACACCTGAAATTTTTCCTTCATACAAAACTTCACACAATCTTTATTACCAACATTAGTGCACTCAAGATAATAAGTCTTTGGGTTCAGTTTAAACACCAATAAAACTTCCATTAAAATACAAGCTATTGTAGCACTTCCCTCAAAAAGCTCAATCCCCCAAAACGAACCCAAAAAGGAATCAACAAGAAGCAAATGCAGATAATGGCAAAAATCTGTCAAAACAGACTAGCAAGTAAAAACAAAATTTTTCGAAGACCTTCTGTTGCTCAAATCGAAAAGTTTTGAACTAACGAAAGTTAGATAACAACATGGGGCATAAGCACAAAAAATCACAGATCCAACCGACATACAGATATTTTACACGAATTTTTACAGCGAAGCACAAAAATCTGTTTCGGGACAGCAATTTTCCCAAGCATTACTTCTCTCTCATTAGAGGTTAATCTTGGCACAAATAGCAAATAAAAAGGATAAGGAGCGGTTATTATAGAGGTAATAATGTCCAAGCCTCATCTAAAACTTTTGGGTTATCTCCCAATAAGTACTTTTCTTTAACGCCTTTAAGTTAGGCATAAGAAGCAAGAAAAGCATCAAGTATTCTCAAATGAAGAAGCATTAAGATTGATACCAGAAATATCTTCAACAAGGCAAGGTATCTCATCCAAGTAAGTTCTAGAGGATCCTCTCTCAATGCTCTTGGGTTCACTACTTTCATCAAACGGGTTTTCAGGAACAATACAATCAAGATTTTTTTCTATGGCTTCATGCATTGCTACAAGTTTGAAAGGTATTGGTATCTTAATTTCCTCCCCATTAGGTTTGGTTTTGTTTATCTTTTCTCGTGTACCAATAACATCTACACATGAGCCTAGCATATTAAAACGATCAAAGAATTTTCTAGCTTCCTTACCAACATCATAGAATTCTTTAAGCAAGGTTTCCTGAATAAAATCTCTCTTTTCAGGGTCCTCAATTTCCTTAAGTTTAAGAAACATTACTTGTATTAAGGGGTTAAGGTTAACAAACCTAGCTTCCAACATGTGAACTAAAGAAGCTGCAGCAATTTAATAATTTGGAGCAACTTCTGCAAAGGATTTATCCTCAATATCCTCATGCTTACTAACACGATTAAAGAATTCTTCAATATTATCTTTTCCAATTATAGATCCACTACCTATTGAAAGGTCTTTCAAGGTGAATTTAGGGATCAACATGGTGAGCTAAGGAAGAGGTAACAACTATAGAAAGACTTATTTTTTTGTGTTTTTTAATAAAGAAAGCAAAGTTAGTACAACTAATTTTTTTGTGTTTTTGATAAAGAAACAAGCAAACAAAGCAAAAATAAACTAAGCAAAACAAAAACAAAAAAGTAAAGAGATTGGTTATGAGGGACTCCCCTTGTGAAGATGTCTTTGACTCCCCGGCAACGGCGCCAGAAAAATACTTGCTGGCTCATGGTTGATATCGAGCTCGTTGGGGAACCCCAAGAGGAAGGTATGAAGAGCACAACAACAAGTTTTACCTCAGTTATGAAACCAAGGTTATCGAACCAGTAGGAGCAAGGAAACACCTCCAAGGTGTTGTTTCCAACTTGGAATCCTGCACAACACAACCACAGAACTTTGCCCCAACTTATAGTGAGGTTGTCAATCTCACCGGTTTTGCTGAAAACAAAGGATTAAACGTATTGTGTGGAAGAAAGTAAAAGCTTGCAGAAAGTAAACAGAAAATAGTAAACAGTTTGTAGATTGATGGTAAAAGAAAGGACCGGGGTCCATAGTTCACTAGTGGTGGTTCTCCTTAAGATAGATGACATGTTGGGTCAACAAATTACAGCGGGGCATTTGACAAACATCGAGAAAGCATACATGCATATTCTAATCATCTTGACTCCTATGAGATTTGATTGGGCATTACAACATTATACATAGACCGTAATCCAACTGCATCTATGCCTAATAATCCACCTTCAGGTTATCAATCCAAACCCCCTCCAGTATTAAGTTGCAAGAAATAGATAATTGCATTACGCATTGCGTGTAAAGTAAACAATACGATTGTTCTATGAACAAAAGATTGTTGTTTTCTCCCTAGTAGCAACAACACATCTAGTACCTTAGAGATTTCTGTCACTTCCCTAGATTACTAGAGGCATGAACCCACTATCGAGCATAAATACTCTCTCTTGGAGTTGCTAGCATCTACTCGGCCAAGATATCTACTAACAACGGAAAGCATGCAAGATCACAAATAACAAAGACATGATAGAATCAATAATCAATCTGAAATAGCATCTCAATATCCATCGGATCCCCACAAACACAACATGTATGATTACAAATAGATGATCTTGATCATGAACGGAGCTCACAAGATCTAAACATGGTAGCACAAAGGAGAAGAACCAACCATCTAGCTACTACATGGACCCGTAGTCCAAGGATGAACTACTCACGCATCACACCGGAGGCTTGCATGGTGATGAAGAAGGCCTCCAGGGTGAATTCTCCGCTCCGGCAGGGTGTCGGGAAGAGCTTCAGATCCCTCCCGATCTAGGGATAGAGATGATGGCGGCTACAGACTCTTTCGTGGAATTTTGATCAGGTACTTAGGGTTTCTGTATCGGAGGCATATTATAGGCAAAAGGGGAGGCCAAGAGGGTGCCCGAGGCGGCCAGACCACCCCCTAGCGTGGGCCAGGCCTGGCCGCGCGGCCAGGTGGTGTGGCGCCCCCTGGCCCCTCTCTGTCTCGTGTTCTGGCTCCGTGTGTCCCTCGGTGAAATACTGACTTTGGCTTTTGTCCCGTCCAATTCCGAGAATATTCATTTTCTGACTTTCCTGGAACCAAAAACAGCAGAAAACAGGCAGATGGCACTATGGCATCTCGTTAATAGGTTAGTCCAAGAAAGTGTATAAAAAGTACTACAAAGTGTGGGCAAAACATAAAAAAGTAGATAAAACCAAGCATGGAACATCAAAAATCATGGATACGTTAGCAACATATCACGCGCCACCAGGGGGTGTGACCACCCCGGAGCCCGTCTCTGACCCGTTTTCTCCCAGTACCTTCCTTTTGTTGTAAAAATTCATAATATATAATCCCACGGATCCCTAAGGTTCGTATATCGTGTTCTCGTCGTGTTTTCGTTTTGATCTATTTCTGCCAGGAACTATTCTTAAAGTTTAGAAGCACAATGGTGTCCGCCAACGATAAGGGCAAGGAGCCTGCGAAGGAGGATCTCCAAGATTCTGAGCTGGAGGAGGGGATCAAGAGTGAAGTTGAAGAGGAGGCAAAGGAAGACCAGCATCCGCACACCAGCACCACCATTGCAAGCATTTGAGTGGTGGCAAATCCTGCCGGGTTCAAAAGGATTGCACGGATGTCCACTGGAGGAAGGTTCCGCGTCATTGCTTGGCTTCACGGTCACCTCCTCCACGCACCAAGAATCCCTTCCATACCCTTATCCATGATGAGAAATTCCAAAATATGCCCAAGGAGAAACTACCCTCCAATTGGGATATGCCTCGTTCTAACCGTGCAGGAAAAGAAGACTTCAAGGAGGAAGAGTGGGGAAAGAATCCCAAGAGCTGGGATTCACAGCCCGACATGATCATGAACCGCATTGAGCACAACTCGGAGTTGATTCGTACTCTCACCTTCGAGATTGAGGACTTAAGGGAATTGATTGAAAAGCTCATCGAGAGAACACCACCACCACCGAAGGAGTAATTCGTCATCAGGTTTTGGCATCCCCTTGGTTTGTTCCAAGCTTGGGGGAGTGTTGCGGTATCATATCATTATCTTTTATCTTTTACTTTTTAAGTAGAGTCATATCATGAATAAAGAAGTTATCATGTAGGATGGTTTGTATTGTGGAAGTATTCCCCCTCTCGTGAGTTATCTATGTATCCCTTGGTGTGAGTTGCCGTTATGGAATATTAATGAGAAGTTCTATCATTTAATTTTTGCATATCTTATTTTAGTTTTCAATTTCTGTTATATGATTGATCTTGTTGTTATTATTGGTATCACTTTGGGATTATTAAGTAAATTTAGTTGGTTTTGGCAAACCTGGCTCGGTCAGTAGCAACACTATTATGAAAATTGAATGAAAAAGATAAAAATACTCTTAAGAAATATAATTTCATTATCTTTCTTTCTTGATTGGCTCATAAGCTTAGTATTCTCTAGTTAAGATCTTTTGTGCTTCCAAGGAAGATTGCATGTTTGTTTTTATCACTTGTATATTTGTTTGTTTCCTTCAACTCTTATGCTTGCTACCCATCCTTGCTAGCCAAAAACCTGTACTGAGAGGGAATGCTTCTCGTGCATCCAATCCTTAAACCAAAACCTATGACATTTGTGTCCACCATACCTACCTATTAGCATTAATGCTATTCCAAGTAAATTCATATTTTTATCTACCTTCTGAATTAAACTTGTTATGTGAAAAATATTGATTAAAGCTCTCACAAACTTGATGGCACACTTTACTTTCTTGCATTTAATAAACTTGAACCATTGTGCCCATCTATGTTGTGTATATGCTTGCGCTTTATAAGTTGTGAATTAGCCGAACCATGTTACCATGGGGAACACTTTCAACATTGCACTTATTTAGTTGATATCATGATTCTTTTGCTTATGGATCCCGTCGGTGTGAAATAAAAGGGGAGCTTGTAAGCTCATGGAGTTTGTATGTGTGTTAGAGAAACGCCTGGGTGGCTAGCCTAAGCCATGCCAAATCATGGTGGAAACTTGCAGCATAACCATAGTGAGCAATCTGTGAAGCATCCTTAATAAAAACCTATGCAAATAGCAAATAAAAAGATCGCTGAGATGCTCATTGTCTGCTTGCCTTGTCATTTTGATATGGGAAAGCTAATAAGTATCATAATTTTTGGGAGCTCTTTATGAAACTTGAAATCCCTGCTTCCCTCTGCGAAGGGCCTATCTTTTACTTTTTAGTTGAGTCAGTAAACCTATTCCTTTCTATCTCAGCAAGTATTTTGAGTTGTTGTGTTTCATTCATTCATATGATGATTTATTCAATCATGTTTCTTATGTTCCTTGTTTTGCACACTGCTTTTATCTTAGTGAATATTACTTTGAAAGCTATCATTGAAAACCCCATTATGTTTGAACTCCTACAAATTGTTAACTATTCTTTGACCAAGAGCAAAGTTTGCCATTACCAATTATGATTTACTTTGTGTATCTTTATTGTGTTTCCTTTACTTATTACAAGTTAAGTTATATAATAGTGAGTTGTCTTCTATTATGATTTATGTATTGATGAATGTGATGCTTCTTGTCCGTATTCCTTTATCGACACTTCACTCCATAAACCCGAGGTCATGTTTATTGAACTCAGTTTTCACTTGGGGACAAGCGAAGTCTAAGCTTGGGGGAGTTGATATGTCCATTTTGCATCACTATTATATACCATAATTTACTATTATTCATTGATATATTTCATATTAAGATATGATACTTATGTTATTTCATCTGTTTTTGCATGGTTGATGACTTTTGGAGGATGGACCGCTGAAGTCAGGATTCTGATGGAAAAGGCACTATTTGGAGGCAAAATTCGCGAAGATTAGAAAATCCCAGAAAATATATGGAAAATCCTATTTTTCCAGAAGATGAAGGATGCCAGAAGGGGGAGCATAGATGGGTCACAGGGGGCCCACACCACCCCCTGGCGCGGGCCAGCCCTGGTCGCGCCTCCAGGTGGTGTGGCCACCCTGGCACACCTCTGGCTCTGCTCTTTGGTGTATATATTCCCCACGAAACCCTAAGACTCGGGGAGAGACCACAGAAAGATTCCGCCGCCTCTCCGGGGCGGAAAACTATAGAGAGAGAAAGATCTCTCTGGCAGATAGAATTCTGCCAGGGGAATTCCTTCCCGGGGAGGGGAGATCGTCGCCATCAACACCACCATCAAGCTAGGCTTCATCGGTATCATCATCATGATCATCTCCACCAGCACCATCATCACCACTCCATACCGCTGTAACAATTGGGTTGAATCTTGCATAGTTCTTAGGGGAAACTTTCCCGGTGTTGATTACTTGTTGTAATTGATGCTATTGAGTGGAACCATTGAATTATTGTTATGATCAGATTGTTACTTATCATTATTTCATCTCTGATCTTGATCCATATGATGTCTCATGAGTAGTTCTTTTAGTTCTTGAGCACATGGGAGAAGTCATGTTGTTAGTAGTGGAATTGTGTAGAGAAAGATTCAATGGTTTGTTATTTAAGTTGTGGTGTTATTCTTATAGTGGTGTCATGTGAATGTCAACTACATGACACTTCACCTTTATGGGCCTAGAGGAATGCATTGTGTATTTGGCTACTAATCGTAGGGGTTGCCGGAGTGACAGAAACCTGAACCCCCGTTAGGAAACCTTTGCACAAGGGAGTGTAGGATCTCAGAGTTTAAAGTTGTGGTTAGGTTTCTATCTTAATTACTTTCTCGTACTTGCGGATTCTTGCAAGGGGTATAATCACAAGTATCTATTAGTCCTAGGAAGGTTAGTACATTAGCACAGGTTCACCCACACAACACTTATCAAACTAAAGAAGATTAATCAACTGTATGACGCGAAAGCACTTGACTATATTCCCGTGTGTCCTCGAGAACGTTTGGTCATCTTAAGTAATACAACCGGCTTGTCCTTTGCTAAAGAAAGGATTGGGCCACTTGCTGCATCTATTATTATTGTCTTTTATTTACTCGCACTTTATTTATCTGCATTATCAAAAACCCCTAAAAATCTGTTTGCTAAGTATTTACAGAGAATTCCTGCTCCAAGCCACTCGTCAACACCTTCTTCTCCTCATTGGGTTCGACACTTACTTATCGAAAATACTGCGATACACCCCCTATACTTGTGGGGCATTAGGTCCCTTCATGAAAGTTGTTCTATTTGACCTAACGGTGGCGGCACCAACTATACGACCGGAGCTATATGGCCAATTTTTTTGCTCCGGTTCTATAGTTGGTCGTTAAAGTGTTTGCCTCCGTCTTACGGCTCCTGGTTTCTTTTGGTTGTTGGAAATCTCATATCTTTGACTTTAATGTAGTGATTTCCTCCTTTAAACGACATTATCTGCGCAGGAAAAATATAAAAGAAAGGATTGCATACCCCTCTTAATATTAGCATTAGTGGCAGGGTTTAGAGAGATATTGCATCAAAATTATGAATAATATCCAGTTTAAATGTGGACGTAGATGGCTATATTTTAGAGCCATTAACCTCCCCAAGCTTAAACTTGATCGTCCGCAAGCAAGAAAACCAAAACAAAAAAGGAACTTAGCATTTAAACTGAAATAACGAGATGGTGATGTTACTCATGATTAGTAGTCTCATGTTTCCTCCACTTCATAAATCTTAAAAACTTCAGCATAGATAGAGTAATAGCAAGCATATCATACGGGTTTATGCATCCTTATAGTGCAGTAAATTTTTTGTTGGCATGGATGATTCAAAAGGAGTAAACTTTATTCCATATCAAGTAATCAACTCATAGGCTTGCCTTTGAATAATAAAGTATAATCATGTAAATTAAGAGTGTGAGAGTTGTCATGAAAGCATATACACTAGAGTATCTCAATTCTCCGACATCAATAAATCAAGACTTTTCAAGCACTACTTTTCTATTCATTGTCCTTCAAAAAATTCAATTTTTAAGTAATCGAGAGCATGCCAAAGATTTTTATTAGTTTATCAGGCTGTGATGGACACTCGTGGTATCACTAAGGTTTTTGTTCCTTTTGCATAATGATTTCTCATAATATCCAGATAAGTGATTCCATCATGATTACAGCTACCCGGGAGTGCCAAGAATCTTACCAACTATAGCATTGCTGCTACAAGTGTTTAATAACTCATAGCCAAAATTTAGGAGTTTCCTCCATGAAGATTGTTCGTAGGACAGCGGAGTTGTTGGCATCCCATGAAGTTTGACACGCGTAAAACTATATCATTCTTATGATTAACAAGTCAAACTTTGGCATGATCACAAAAACCACTAAACATAAATTCAATCGAACAAATCCTTTTAAAGAGAGCTATCAAGTCAATCAGCATTTTCAGTGGTGTTGAGTGTCTCTAGAAATAAACCTTCAAGACTAAGCACTACAACACCCAAGCCTTCAATTGTGATACTTTTTCTTATTACGATTGTTTAGCAATTTTTAGTCGAGACTTGGTTAATTACGAGAGCTGGAATAAAATGAACCCAATTAAATACCCATGCACACGAAAAATCTTACTATGATACAAAGACTCACTCCACCAATATAATATATTAACATTTACCACTAACTAGCATGGGTTTCTCAAACTTCAAAAGTGGGGAGTCATAAGGCATACCTCTCATGTTTGGTTCCACTTCTCTCTTCCTTTTTATTTGCTTCTTGGAAACTCGAAGTCGATCACTCTCCTGCAAACATATGAATACCTCGAGGCAGAAAGAAAAGAAAGAGGGAAATAAAGAAAAGGGGAAGTATTTTTGTGATTTTTAAGAGAGGGAATTTAAAGAATAGAAAATCAGCGGCAAAGCTCGGCTAGAAAATCTCGAAAGCAAATAAAGAACTTAGAAAATAAAGTGTTGGGGAAACCAACACGGGTGCTTACAAACTCAAATAAAAACCCAACCTCAAAATAAATAAAAGCAAATGAACGCCAAATAAAGATACATGAGGAAACTTCCCCAAGCTTAGGCTTTTGCAAGCCCTTCAAAACATTGTGGTGGCGGGAAAAATTCATTACTCCAGTTTGCAAATTGAGTTGAGAGGTTACTAGTTGATTCTCGGAGGTTCAAAGAGAGTCTATGCATCCTCTCCACAGTCCCTCCAAGTCCTTGGAAATCTTGGTATGTAGCGAACCAGGTCTCTGGCTGCTCCTCTTGGTAAGGAACTCCTTGCTCCTCTTCTTGGTCCTCATCCTCTTCCGGAATCTCTTCCTCGGGTTGGTGTTGCTCAACCTGCAAGTCATATAGCAAACGTCCATCCTCAATAGAGAAAAGACCATTAGTCAAAGGAGCAGGGTAGAGACGCCTAGCTCCAGCAATATGCAGATAATAAACACCACCTCTCCTAGTGAGCATTCCACATGCTCTCAAGGTGGAGAAACCATCACGTGTCTCGCCTAGCACGGGTTGCAACTCACCTAGATTGATGTCTAGGGCATGGGCAAGCATGGTGATGATGCCTCCTCTTGTGATTGGCCCTTGGCTTTGGGAGGCTTAGTGCTCCAGGTAGCGCACAAGGATGGCGCCCAAGTTGAGTGACAAGTTGCAGGTGATGTAAGCAGCCTTTGCAAGGACTAGGATGTCCTCCTCATTGAGTATCGTGACTCATTACGTGCCTGCAAGGTGTTAGCAATAACATAGAACAAATAGAGAATTGCGGGATGTTGAATATTCTCCCCCTTGATCACACTAGTAGTGAAACTCATTCCATTATAGTATTGTTCAGGGGAAGGTTCTAAGCCAGTAAAGGATCCGCGTAAAGCATGAACATCATTGTGTATAAAATTAAAGCATGCGCACCATTCATCTAATGTTAAAGTATAGTTGTTGTTCATCAGACGGAAAGAAATAGTGTCCTCTCCTTGCCATTGTTTAACGGTGCTTTGCAACGAACTTAGAAATTCAATGGTTAAGTGGCGATAAGTAGGTACATCATTGTACACAAAGTTTTGCAGGCCAGCTCTATTGCAAAGTAAACTGGAGTCATTAGAAATACCGAGTTGGTTCAATATAATGGGGCAAGCCCACTTGGTGGCCTTCACTTTGCGGTTTTTGATCCTGTTGAAGCGATCACGATGGGCCTCATCCCTGAACCGTATCCCCATGTGTTCTTCAGCGGCAGCCCGAGAAGCGCTAGCGGTGGCACGAGCACGAGTTTGGCTCCTTGTGTTCATCATCTAAAACATTGAAGGCAAAAATAAAACTTTTTGATCCAACAATAGTAAGTATAATATATTCCTCATCAAAACAAACTAAAGAATCTCCTCAAAATAATAATCTAGGCAAGAAAATCATGGCAATTGGTTCATAGTAGGTCTCACCCTAGATTGATAATGACAATAGATCGAAGATGAATTTGTGAAAAGTAATTGGGGGATTGGAGGAGAAACATACCGTAGATCACTCGTGTGTGAGGAAATCAAACAAAATTGAGTAGAGGTAAAGATCTCTTGAGGTTTTGAGAGAGTTTGGAGGTAGAAGAGAGAAAAAAGATTGAAGTTTTGTAGTTGGAGGTACCTTCGTGTGCGATTTTGTGGTCAGACACAACTATACGGGTGGAACATGTGTTCCCGCCGTATAGTTGGCTTTCTGTCAAAATATTAGCGTTTCCTCATGGCGACGCAGCTATACGGATGCAACTATACGGCCGGAACAAAATGTTCCCGCCGTATAGTTGGTCGTTAAACTGTCTGTCCCTGCGAAATAAAATATGCAAAGGCATCGATATCTATATGGCCAGAACTATACGGCCGAAATTTTTATTCCCGCCGTATAGTTGGTCGTTAAACTCTTAGTACATTAGAAAAGAAATTGTACGGAGGCACTGATATCTATACGGAACTATACGACCGGTATTTTTATTCCTGTTGTATAGTTGGTCGTTCAACTCTTAGTACATATGAAAAGAAAATTATCGATGGCAAAGATATCTATACGACCGGAACTATACGGCCAGAATTTTTATTCCTGCCGTATATGTGGTCGTTAAACTCTCTATGTGCATAAAAAAATCTGTTTCTTTGAAAACTATTTCTTTTCCTGTAACTTAGTGATATACCTTGTTTATGGCAGAAAATTGAAAGTAAATATTGTCGACCAACAATAGCATGAATAAAGCAGAATTTCAAGTACTACCGAACTTCTTCTCCTCAAATAGAGTTTTCTAGCACTCTTTATTAAACATTAACTTAAAATAAAACTAAAAACTTAAATCAAACCTTTATTTAACATGGGTTGCCTCCCATGGAGCGCTCTTTTATGGTCAATAGCTTGACCTTAATGATACTCACTTGGGCCAGATGAGTGGAACACCCACTCCAAAGTAATTGGCCTTCAAAGTGATGGCCTCCTTCTCGTCATGTTTGGCTTTCTTTTTCCTGGAGAAATGGATAACAAAAGGATCCCATGAAGGCAATTGCAACTTCACGTTCCCTTCATGAAGGTTAATTAAAGCCTTTATAGTTCTCAAGAAAGGACGACATAGTATTATAGGAGCAATAGTATCTTCAAGCATGTCAACAATAACAAAGTCAATTAGAGCAGGACAGCATTTGATGTAAACTAAAGTGTTCTCCTTAATTCCTACAACTTGTTTGTAGGTAGAATCTGTTAGATGCAATTTTAATTCAGTGATTTCAAAGAAGCCAAGGTTTAACTTGTTAAAAAGACTCTTTGGGATTGTTGAGACAATTGCACCTAGATCACAAAGTGCATCTATCTCATTAGTACCAGTCTTTATCTTAATAGTAGACTCAAATATGTCATCTAGTTTAACAGGTAGCTTTTCAGCGATTTTCTTGTATTCCTCTTCAAGCTCACATACCTTAATTGCTACTTGATCAACAAAGTGTTGATACATGGCTTCATTGTTACCTTCACTTGCCGGAATTTTGACGTTGATCCTCTTTACGAGATCTTTGATGGTGTAGCTTGGTGAAGGGGCATTACTATAATCAAGTTCTTCAGGCTCTTCCCTTTGGATCCTCATCATTTTGAGTTCTTCAATAGGATTGTGCTCAGCTTTATGTGCAAATTTAGCTAGAATGAGAGTTTAACTCACGGTTATCTTATCTAGCTGTGCCTCAACGATCCTTGTTCTTTCTTGGAGGGCCTACAAATCATTTCTCAAACTAACAGCTTGGTTAGATAATTTACCAAACATGGTATCATGGTTCTCCGTTATTTTAACAAGAATATTTTTTGTTCATTTTGCGAGTCTATGAAAGACTTAAGTGTTTCTTGGAGACTACCATTACTAGTTCCCATATTATTATTAGAGTTACCTGCAGGACTAGAATAATGTTTCTGAAAGTTAGGATTGTAACTCTTCTTCCATGCAGGATTATAATCATTACAAGCTAGAAGTCTATTTCTTCAATATTTGTTTGAGGGGTGGCTCTTACCTGGGTTTCCTTCCCTTTTACGGCTAGTATGAGCTCATCCAACTTAGCATTGAGTTCTTTGTTTTCTTGTGGTGAAATAGCGTTCACCTTCTTCGTGTTTGATCTTTCCACATGCCATTGGGCATGGTTGTCTTGCATATTGTCCAATAACTGCTTTGCTTCGGTAATATGTTTACCCATGAATGTTCCTCTAGCTGCAGTATCAAGCATAGACTTAGATACAGGATTAACAGCATTATAAAATAAATAGAGGATTAACCAATCTTCCATCCCATGACTAGGGGACGGTTTCTTAGGAATTCTTTCATCCTCTCCCATGCAAGCGCTAGTGGCTCACGCTCTTCCTGTCTAAAACTAGTGCATAGCCTTTGCAGGTGGGAAAAATTTAATTATAAATAAAGAAGTATATCACACCCATGATGTAATAGTATTTCTAGGCAAAGATAGCAACCATTCTTTTGCTCTCCCTCTTAGAGAGAAAGGAAATAGACGTAATTTGACCGCATTAGAGTCAACGTCTTTTATACGCATCATATCACATATTTCAGTGAAAGTATTTAAGTACATACATGCGTCTTCAATAACAGAGCCTCCAAATTGATTCTGTTGAACCAAACTTAAATAATGGGGCTTAATTTCATAGTCATCAGCAGCAATTGTTGACTGAGTAATAGGATTAAGCAAATAATTATTGTTGGGAGTAGCAAACTCCCCAAGCTTCTTTTCAGCCATATTTCCTATGTTTTTGGGTTTTCTTAAACAAACAATTATAATAGTAAAAAACAAGAATTTAAAGGCTAACTATTTTTTTTGGTTTATCAAATAAAGACTGAAAGGAAACTAACAAAATTAAAAACAAGAATTAAAACTAGCAAGGTTCCTAATGACCTCACCAGGGTAGCTATTGCTTCCCCGACAACGGCGCCAGAAAAAGGGTTGATACCTTCGATCCGGATTATGGATGTAGTGTAGCTTCTTTTTCCCTAGTTGACCTAGGTTATCGAATCCTCGGGAAGCGAATGCATAGTGAAGTTACTTTAATGGACCTTCAAGAGTTTTAGAATTCCTTTTGTGTTTTTACCGGACCAATAGCTTGCGTCTTTTTGTTGTTGTCGATGATGGATAGAGAGGGCCTAGGGAGTTTGATTTCACCTGTAGCTGTGCAAAACATCTGATGGAAATAAAAGATAGAAATAAAGTATGCATGTACTTGTTAGAGAAAGATAAATTATATGTGGGCAGTGCATCCATAATTGCTATTGCCTCCGCAACTTCTTATAGCAATAACCTACTAGTCTCATCCATAGAATAAAGAGAACTAATGATATGGATAGTGATGTCACCATTAGTCCCAAGTAAATCCCTCACATACAGCCGTACTACCCCTTCTGTCACTGGGGTTCCCAACCTGCAGATTAGTCATTACTCATACTCCCTATACTTGGATCAACCCTCGGGGTCTTGGGTACCTGACAAGTCCTTGGATTGAGGCAATAAAGGATACAATAATCATCATGTCATACAAACTAATACATGATCCCATCTATGATAAATAACATGAACAATTGCTACATGGCTAGGCCAAAGCCCATAGCCCAAGGAGAATTACTCACACATAGAGATGAGATCAACAATGACAAACATTGTAATGAAAATCATAATATTGATAGAAATAGTCTTACAATGTTGCCAATCGAAGAAGAGATCTACTATTACAAGTGGTGGAATATGGCTATGGAGATGGAGAAGGGTTTGGAGATCTGGAGGCGGCTGGAGATCTGTGGCAGAGACTTTTTGGCGAGGTCTGGCTTGTTTTCTCGTCACCCGAGACTTCTTTATATAGGGGTCCCTTCACAAAAGTTGTTTTGTTTGACCTAACGGTGGCGGTGCCAACTATATGACCGGAGCTATACGGCCGAAATTTTTGCTCCGGTCGTATAGTTGGTTGTTAAAGTGCCTGCCTCCATCTTACGGCTCCTGGTTTCTTCTGGTTGTTGGAAATCTCGTATCTGTGACTTTAATGTAGTGATTCCCTCTTTAAATGACATTATTTGTGCAGGAAAAATATAAAAGAAAGGATTGCATACCCTCTAAATATTAGCATTAGTGGCAGGGTTTAGAGAGATATTTCATCAAAATTATGAATAATATCCAGTTTAAATGTGGACGTAGATGGCTATATTTCAGAGCCATTAGCTGACATGACCTAGAAACCTTTCTGGATGCAAGCCTTTTGGGTCTTTCATATGTTGCTGGTACTTCTGGTCTATCTTTTGTCTTCCCATACACGCCTAAGAAGCCTAGCAGGTTCATACAAAGATTCTTCGTCAGTGCATCACGTCGATTGCAGAGCGGACCTCTAGGAATTCCCAATAGGGTAGCTCCCAAAATATAGATTTTTTCTTCCACATGGGTGCATGTCCGTCAGCGTCCTTCAGAACAGATTGTCCGCCCTGACCCTTTCTAAAGATTACTATTTGATCCAAATCCTTGACCATATCAAATACATCAGCACCAGTACGTTCCTTAGGCTTCGTCTGGTCACATGCCTGACCATTGAAATGCTTGCCTCTCTTTCTTAAGGGATGATTGGGCAAAAGAAATCGACGATGCCCCATGTAAACATTATTCTTACAATGTTGCAAATATATACATTTAGTCTCATCTAAACAGTGCGTGCATGCATTGTATCCCTTGTTTGTCTGACTTGAAAGGTTACTAAGAGCAGGCCAATCATTGATTGTTACAAAAAGCAACGCCCAGAGGTCAAATTCTTCCTGCTTGTGCTCATCCCACACACGTATGCCAGATTAGTGCCACAACTGTAAAAGTTCTTCAACTAATGGCCTTAGGTACACATCAATGTCGTTGCCGGGTTGCTTCGGGCCTTGGATCAGCACTGGCATCATAATAAACTTCCACTTCATGCACAACCAAGGAGGAAGGTTATAGATACATAGAGTCACGGTCCAGGTACTGTGACTAGATATCTGCTCCCCAAAAGGATTCATGCCATCTGTACTTAGACCAAACCTTAAGTTTCATGCGTCATCTGCAAATTCCGGATAGTCTCTATCGATTTTTCTCCACTGCGACCCATCAGCGGGGTGTCTCAACATCCTGTCTGACTTACTTCCTCTGTATGCCATCACAACAACTTGGCGTTCTCTTTGTTTCTGAACAAACGTTTCAACCGTGGTATTATAGCAGCATACCACATCAACTTGGAAGGAACCCTCTTCCGAGGGGCTCGCCCTCAACATCACCAGGGTCATCTCATCTGATCTTATACCACAATGCGGTGCATACCGGGCATGCATCCAAATTCTCGTACTCCTCACCGTGGTAGAGGATGCAGTCATTAGGGCATGCATGTATCTTATGAACCTCTAAACCTAGAGGGCAGACAACCTTCTTTGCTTTGTACGTATTGGCGGGCAATACGTTATCCTTTGGAAGCATAGTCTTCATCATTTTCAGCAACTTTTCAAATGAGGAGTCAGGTATACCACACTCTGCCTTCCATCGTAGCAATTCCAGTGTGCTACCCAGCTTTTTCAGACCATTTTCGCAATTTGGGTATAACAACTTTTTGTGATCCTCTAACATGTGATTGAACTTATCCTTCTATTTTTCAGTTCCGCAGTCTCTCCGTGCATCGGCAATGGTCCGACCAAGATCATCAGTGGCCTCATCATGTGCCTCTTCTTTAGCCTCGCATTCAACTTCCCCCTGGAAGTATCACCGTACTCAGGGAAACCACGATAGTTGTCATCATCCTAATCTTCTTCATTGTCTTCCATTATAACCCCTCTCTCTCCGTCCTTGGTCCAACAATTATAACTGGGCATGAAACCGGACTTTAACAGGTGGCTGTGAAGGGTTTTTGAGTCAGAGTAATCCCTTTGATTCCTACATCCACTACATGGACAGAATACAAAACCGTTCCGCTTGTTCGCATCAGCCACACAGATGAATTCATGCACGCCATTAATGAACTCACCAGAGCGTCGGTCAGTACCATACATCCATTCTTGGACCATCTGCGTTATTGTAAAAGTATATCAAAAACCATTACACAACATCATGAATAGAGATAAATGATCAATTGAATACAAGTTATAATGTGAGCTTCTAGAGCATTAAATTTGAATTTTGAAAAATTTACATGCACCAAGTTTTGAATTAGAGAAAACAATCAGCATGAAAAATGTGGAGTTTATAATTATTGTTCTAGCAGTGAAATCCTCATTCCATTTTGAGCTCTGAAACTCTAAAATTACACATTTCAATTTTCAGTAACTTTGTGCCTAATCAAAATTAGCCTAAAATTACACACCTAAAAAATCCTCTACTTCTAGAGCATGCAAATCCATCTCTACTTCTATCGCATTGAGCTAAAGTAATAATAAGAGATGAAAGGATGAAGTTTCTAACCTTTTAAAACCTTGGGTTTAGGGGTTGCAACCAAATCTTGACAAATCTTGAAAAAAAAGGGCATGAACTTGGCTTGCTTAGGAGGGAAAATGGCCATGGCTAGGGCATGGACGAAGCTGCATTATATAGGGGAAACTTTTAATCCCATGCCATGAAACGGGCCGGGACTAATTGCCCTTTTAGTCCCCGTTCATGATACTAGCCGGGACTAATTGTCCCCGTAAAGTGCAGCGGCCTGGCTCGAGGTCTCTTGTCCTGGTCCGTATTACGGACTGGGACTAGAGACCCAGAATGGCCCGGGACTAGTGATTCCCCACGCTCCTAGCCATTAGACATGTTACGAACCGAGACTAGTGTTGGCACTAGTCCCGGTGTCAACACCCGGATGTTTAATCCCAGATGCCTGTTATGCCATACATCGCAATCCCAAGATTACCATTTTTGCGAGACATAATAGATTGGATATCACAGTACATCATCCATTACAAACCATAATAGGGTCTTACACAAATAAGGGATCTCATGATCCAGTCTTAATACAAACAAGCAGCAGAATAATAAGCGTAGTAGTGGGCTCCATCTTCAGTGTCACAGGCAATGCTAACGATGGGAGATGATCCTAGTTGTCGTAGCCCTCCTGTTGTCCATCTTCTTGATAGTCCTCCTCATAGTCTGGCCACGGGAATAGCCAGGGACAAAGCCATGAGTACTCTTTAAGTACTCGCAAACTATAACTAACAAGTAAGGTAGTTCTAGTAGGAATACTAAGTTCTAAGTTTATTTGTAAAGTTAAGTTTGAAAAAGCTGAGTTCAGAAACAAAGAAAGATAAAATAAAGTTCTAAATCACCTAAGTGGGAACTTAGTTGTCATCACAACTCTGTTGTGGTCAAGTCATGTCACAATTCATTTCATAATTCATTTTGAAAACATCTGACGATGGAACAGTATGGCCACTCCAAATGTCCATAACCGCGGACGCGGCTATTCGAATAGTTTGACACTCTCCAGAGGTGGTACACTTTCACCACAAAATTCGATACATTTGTCAGGGATAACCCTGAATCATCATACTTAGTATGCAGATAATCAAACATAACCTTTCCTTTACACACTCTGGTATAAGCACCTCTCCTATGAGCTTGTCCTCCCAGCCATGGCCATCTGCCATCCTGGGCACTACATAGGTGGACAACAATTAGAGGTAGCCTCAGCTCAAACCTCTCCTGCGAGGGAACTAATACTAATGCATATAAACTTCCGGCTAAGCCTTACCCAATTTAGGTATTGTGGTTGTACAGTAAAATTGGAATGGTATCGCATTCGAACCCAACCATCAGTTTTGATAAAGGGTTAAGGCTCATTCCTCAAATTTTTCATCATCATAAACCATTTGTGTTTCTCAACACATGTCAAAACATCTCAATAGAATGACTCATCATTCCAAGGTTTTCATAAGCATTTTCACCAAGTATTCCCATCTAAAGTGATCAAGTTTTTAGTTTAGCTCTAATCACTAAGTTAAGAGTGTTCACTAAGGTGGGATGCTAATCTCAATCTCATGCCATAGAATGACATCTAATTCTAACTATATAGGCCAAGTTTTATACTCTTTATGATATCTATAAACAAAGTAAGGAACTTTGGTAAAGTAAAAGAAAGTAAAGCTTGTAAGAAAACTTGGGATGGGTATAAATCAAAAAGGTATAACCAAAGCATGCCTAAGGCATCTTGCTTGGGTTATAATTGCATCTAGTGATGGCTTGCAAGTTTTAGCTTGCTAATAATAGCGTGCCTTGATTGGTGCAGTGGTTGAAATTCTCCTCGTCTTCTTCGGGGTAGAACTCCTCCTCCTCGTAGACTTGGTCGGTACTATCGTCTATAAATGCATACGGGATACACAATCACCAAACAATACTTAACTAGTCTATTTAGCACACTAAGGCACATACTTGATGATCTAGTATCATCACATTCATCATAAGATTTAATGAACTAGTTTCATTTATTTTATTTGAGAAAATTAATTTCTACTCATTGAAATTAATTAAGATTTAATATTCTCCAATTAAAATATGGGATCATGTGGACACATGTCATCACCACATATTCTAATACATGGGAATGTGATTTAAAGTTTGGATCATATTTCAATAAATTTATGTTTAATATTGAAATGATTTAAAGTGACTAGAAATGCCCATATAGCATTACTTTGGTACTAGTCCAAAGTCACTGCATGTAAACCAAAATATTATTACATATTCAGATAGGTATTATCAAATGTGATTTTTTGAGAGTTGGAATCAACTCAAAAGCTATTATGGTTGATTTTTGAAAAATGTTTGAATGTGAAAAAGTCTCTGTCTTGTTATTTTTGCTATATGTGATATCTAACTCTAATTGATTTGAATCCAACGGGCTTGGATAGAGATTTAAATTATCTTTCCAACCAAATTGGAATCATTCAATTTGGTAAAATAAATATTTCTGAATTTATTTTCAAACTAGTGGACAGAAACTAGATTAATTATAAATAGAAAAATCTAAATTTGAATCCGCGGGCTAAGGCGGGAACACTAATGGGCCGGCCCAGTCACACTCCGCGGCGCAGAGAACAGCTGACAGGAGGGTCCCGCATGTCAGCGGCTCTTCAAACGCGAAGCGGTACGGGGCGATGTGGGTCGCACAATTAGAACTACGATCGACGGCTATGGCTCGTCGTCGACGACGGACAGGTCGCCGGTGAGAACCCTAGCGGCTCGGTAGGGGTGCAGTGGGGGCATACCAGGGGTCCAGCTAGTGTGGCGATGGGGGCGATCGAACGAGGAGACGACGGCGGACTCAGGCGAGGTCACGACAGCTCCTGGAGTGGACGAAATCGTCGGGACCCTTCCTCCTCTGCTGCGGTGAACTCCGGCGCAATTCCGGCGAGCGGCTGCTCGAGCAGCTCCGGCTAACGGTGGGGAAGGATCAGTGGTGAGAGGGGAGCTGAGTGGTGTGAGGAAATGGTGCAGGGGAGGGCTCCTTATATAGGCTCGACAAGGGGACCGGGAGGGTGACGGTGAGCTTGTTGGTGAGAACGATACAGGGCGCTAGAGGCATAGGAAGGGTAGGCGGATGGTGGCTTGCCTCCTGGCGGTCAGCTACGGCGTGATGGCGATTCTAGGGCGGTGGCATGCGGTCGGGAAAGGCTGGCGCTCTGCGCGGCAGAGGCGGTGCTCGACGCGTTTCATGGCTGCTGCTGGTCGTGCGGCGGGAAGAGGGCGTGTCTGTGGAGGTGCTGGGGTTATGGCGGAGCGGCGCACGCGAGCTGAAGGCAAGGCGCGGCTTGTGCGGGCTTGTCGGGGATGGTGCTCTGGCGTGAGATGGGCACGGTGCAGAGGCAGTGGGTGCGAGCTATCCTCGGTGGTCCAGGGGCTGGCAACACTCAGGGAAGCGACCGTGGGCGGCGGTAGGGTTTGGCAGAGCTAGGGCATGCTTGATTGGCGTTGTGCGGTTGCTGGAGCGTTGCCCACGTTTGGCTGGCGACGACCATATTTGGGCGGCGCGCCACTTTTGCTAGCGGTGAAGGGGGAGCTGGTCTGGGCTGGGGTAGATGCTAGGGGGATAGGGGATTAAGTGGGAGACCAAATTGGTCGATGATCACTGTGGAAACAGTGAAGCTAATCAAGTTTTGGTTCAGTGCCTACCATGTGTTCGACAGAATGGTCGCAAGGAGAAAAATTTTGAATTTTGGATTCAAAATTTTTGAGTGTTCTCCACTTAAGCTTGAGATTCTATGCCTGTTTGGAAAGGTCAAGCGGAATTCATTTGAGTGGTTTTTGAAAAGGTGTGATCTATGTATATGACTTGAATTCCATTTTCAAATGCCATTTAAAATTAGTGTTTAACTGTTTTTGTGAGATTTCAAAGTGGGCCTTGGTAGATCATTACTTGTACAAGCAAGGGGTGCAAAGAGTTAGAATTGTTTCTGTTAAGAATTGACTTCTAGGAACACCTAAAGTGACCTAGTGGATTAAAATGGCAAAAGTGACCATTTGCCTTTATTACTTCCAATTGATTTCTTTTTCTTTGGATTTTGCTTGGGAATGATCTAGATGATGTGGAAATCACCTTAGAATCATTTTACAACCATTAGAACAAACAAACATGGCAATTCAAAACAATTCCATATTAATGCAACACACATATGCATGCTTAATTGTTTTAATAATAAAAAGTTTTTGTTAACCCTAAATTGGGTGTTTTGGATCTTGATATCTTGGATTAAAGTTTTGGGATGTTACACCCGGCCCGTAACAAACCGAGACTGGTGCCTGGTTCGGCGCCGAACCGAAGGCCTTTTTTCCACTAGTGGGCACCTCCATAAGCACCTAGTATTGTACATCCTCTTAGTAGTACTAGGAGAGCTACTCCCTCCGTTTCAAAATAAGTGTCATAGTTTTTGTTGCCTTCGTTTGCATTAGAGTATCTCCACTCACATTTCCAGGAGTACCTCCTTAGGGCCGATTGTTTCATCTAGATGGCGAAAAATTGTCTAATCGCGTTCTTAGGAGTCTAGTCTTTGTCGGATTCGGCCTAAATTACATCCGGAGTTCTCAGGCCGAACCCGGGGAGCTGGGTGTGACCTAGGAACGCCGGATGAAGCTAAATCGGCGGGAGGGGGAATCCGAGCTGGTGGCCCTGACCTGTCAGCGTCTGAAATAGTTCATCCTCATCCCATTGCCTCCACTCCTGCGAAGGACCGACGGGCAAACGGCCGCCTGACCAATCGCCCACACGTCACCGTAATGGCACACCACCGACTGCCCACCTTCCTACCGCTTTCCATTTTCCTGCCCTCGTCGCTACACCCCTCCCTCCTTTGCCACCCTTTCCCCATTTGGCTACGAATAATGCCTTCCACTCTCTAATGGGGTTCATTGCATAGAAAACAAAAAATCCTACGGTTGCAACTGCTAAGATCAAATCTAGGCGATACTTGTAATGGTTTCATATGGACTCACCCTCGAAGACTGTAAAGAGGGACAACATTCCCGCAAACAAACATGGTTATTGTAGAGTGTACATGGCCGTCCTCAAGGACGTGATGACAATGCCTCAAGTGGAGCGCCTCCGTAATCGGTCACGTGTATGGTGTGTTGACGACTTCCGTCCCTCGCTCCAACGCAGTAGCGGAAGTAGTGGATCCTTAGGAACTCCGCCAAGACTACGACATGGTGGTGATGGTGGTGGAGAAGATCTTGAGCAAGGCTTTTCCTACTATGCTCGTGGTAATGGACAAGGCTAGAAGAGGGAGGAAGATGCCAACCAAAGGGCATATGAGAGGAGGAGGATAAGTGTGTGACGAGAGGAGAACGAGATGACCTTTTATAGGGGGACGAGAGGATGCCCTAAGGGGTGAGCACGCCCCAAGAGGTGCCCCCACCTCTCCCCTCATCATGTGGGTGGATTCTCCACTCACATAAATCCATCTCCACTCAAACCTCCACTCACTTGAATTAATTTTTCACCAAAATTAATGACATCTCTCATAATTCTCCACTCACTTGGTTTAATGCCACTCAATTTAATGAACACTTCATTTAGTGAGTAGATTATTTAATGAACACTTCATTTAATGAACACATTAACATTTTATCCCCTCTCAATATTCTGATACACCGGAACTATTCCGGTAGTTTTTATCAGAACAATTTCTATGTTGTTCAGTATTTTCTGTGGTGTTCCCTATCCACTAAAATGCGTCGAATACCCTTAAGTGTGTCTCCCTACGATCTCGCAAGATGAGTGGACATGATCGAGACACTCTCTCAATAATCATTAGCAGGACCTAGAGATCCATAATGACTCCCACCAGTTCAAACGATAAACTAATGATCGCGTGAACCTTTATCCCCTCTCAATATTTGTCTTGTGATATTTTACTTGTTCGAGATCTAATCATTTGGTATCATCTATACATAGTTCGATCCCGTTACTGACAAGTACTCTTTTCTCATTCCTGTGATATAACATTCTTAGTGATCGTTATCACTTGCTTGCAAGCTATATTAATGTGATATCACCGAGAGGGCCCTGAGTATATATCTCCATCATCAGGATGTACAAATCCCACTCTTGATCCACGAGCCTCAACTAAGACTTTCTAAGTACCCGACGACATCTTTATAATCATCATGTTATGGTGTGACGTTTGATGGAATCAAAGTACTCTTCTGGAGTTAGTGATTGACGTGATCTCATGGTCTAAGGATTAGAGTTACTTCGAATGACGTTATAGCAATGTAACCATAATGACATAATCGTGTTACTATACTTTGAGAGATTGTTCATCACATCATTTCACCAATGTTGTGACCTTGTTATTAACAACATCCAATGTCATGATCAAGAAACCTTGATCATCTGTTAATCAACAAGCTAGTGTAATGAGAGGCATTACTAGGAACCTTTTATTTGTTTATTAAACACACATGTATTAATGTTTACGGTTAACACAATTATAGCATGAGAAATAAACATTTATCATAAGCATGGAATATAATATAATAACCACTTTATTATTGCCTCTCGGGCATATTCCTTCCAGTCTCCCACTTGCACTAGAGTCAATAATCTATTTTAAAAACTTGCGCATTCAACACGTATGGCTTTTTGGTGTTGTATATACGTGTTTGCTAGTGGTAAACATAATCTCCAGATCTGACGCTTTTAGGTCCATGTGTATTTGCATGTCTTTGCGTCTCTACACATCACTCATTCTCAAATGAGATGGCATTGTATAAATTTGGTCCTTTGGTGAGATCTTAGTTCCTCTGGGTTTAAAACATGTTGATACTATTGTCGTACAATAGATCTTCATCGTATTATTACGGTTGGAACTACGCCTAGTTTGATTAACAAAATTCTTGACACAAATGTCTTCCTATGCTGCTACTAGAGTAGTCTTATACTTAGCCTTTTGTTGTAGTATTCGTC
Organism: Avena sativa; assembly: GCA_916181665.1. Classification (NCBI taxonomy): domain Eukaryota; kingdom Viridiplantae; phylum Streptophyta; class Magnoliopsida; order Poales; family Poaceae; genus Avena; species Avena sativa. The sequence continues at coordinate 231,188,772 of OV702291.1, forward strand.
ACAATACTTAACCTTTTGGAACTCATGCAAATCTATCATGGAACTTTCTTTTATTAAATTGTGCCACCTTAACCCATAGCCTAAATTGAGATAAATTTAACTTGTATCTTGTGACAAAACTAGTACCAATGTAACATCATACATTCAACTATTAGTTTATTAACAATGTAATACTTTACAATGAACTATTTTTCACTTCTACATACAGAATATATTCTTAGTTCTTCCAAAGATCATAAAAATATCCTTACTATCGTCCAATGATCATCTTACGAGTCACCCTGATATATGCTTATAACATTTAGAGCATAGGACATATCTGGATATGTACATATCACTGTATGGTTGATTAAGATATTCATGTGATTTTACTCACTAAGTGTCAAAACACTTGAATCTCATTTATCAAGATATTCATGTGATTTTACTCACCAAGTGTCAAAACACTTGAATCTTGATTCAACCTTTTCCATGTGTCAAGAACCTTTCTTGTTGTTTTCATATTGAACTCATTCAATATTTTATCTATGTACATTTGGCATAACCATATTAGCGTCTTAATCTATCCAAATAGACTTTGATGCCAAATATTTTGGTTTTACCCAAATCTTTCATTTAAATCTAATTTTAATGAAATCCTTAACTTGTGTCAATAAAAGATACATCATTTCCAATCAAAAATATGTCTTGTACACAATGTATTCGAAATATGTCTCAATGCTCCCACTTAATTTCTTGCAAATGCGAGCATCTTCATCGTCCCCTGATGAAATTAAAGATTTTAACATTTTCATCACAGTGAAGATTCCAACTCTGCTATGCTTACTTCAACTATTGAAGTTTGCATGCCTTTTTAACATCATTTGATTTAATAAAACCATTTGGACAGTGTCATGTACACGTCCTTGGTAACCATTCTTTTAGAAAAAGATTGTTTTGTTGTTCAACTAGCATATACAACAATTGACTTATGTAGTAGTTGCTACACTAATCCGTCCAGACTAAATATCGATACAACAAGATCGAATCTTGTCGCATTCAACTAGTTGAACATTGTCGTAAAATCTTTACCGACATGTCAACTATTTCATAGATGTGAAACATCCATGTCTATTTCTTTATAGATCCAAATACGGCTGACAGGCTTTATGCCTTTCAGAGGGTCTACCGAGTTCAGTAACTTGGTTTTTCGTGTATGGAACTATCACAGATTCTATGGATTCAGGCAATTTGACGGAGTTATGGCCTATCATTGCTTTTTTACATGTAGTAGGTTCATCATTGTCAAACAATAATGATTTAATCTTAAATATTAGTATTTGATTGTTTAACCGACCTACACGGCTCAATAAGAATTTAGATCTCCGTGACCACAACCTTTGAGGCAGAGGAGCCATGAGCATTATTGCTGCCTCGGGGATACTTTTCGGCGCTACGCAAGTCAGCACATATAGCTAAGGTTCAATAACCTTATCAAAGTTCTATTGTCCTCCCACTTAACTTTTCGTGAAAATTTCGTTCTCAAGAAAATTTACGTTCTCAAGAAAATTGACGTTCTAAGTGACAAACACTTTTGTCTTTGATGTTATGGAGGAACACCCAATGGCTATTTGGGATAACCTACAAAGACGTTCTCATCCAATTTTTCTTGTAAATATTTTACTTATGCCTAGCATACCAAATTTAAGAAAAGACAACTTTGGGTTTTATCCCAATCCATAATACATATGGTGTCATTTCAACGGATCATGATGAAGCTCTTTTTAGTGTTAAAGCGGTAGTCACTAAAGCTTAATCTTCAAAATATAATGGTAATTTTATAAATAACACCGTTGATCCTACCATATCAAACAAGGTTTGATTACATCTCTCGAATACTCCATACTTCTATGGTTTATCGGGAAACATAAATCCATGGAATGATTCCTTGAATCTTAGTTTTTTTTGCTAAACTTGTAACTCAAATATTTTCCTTTATGATCCAAGCATAAATTCTTTATTTTCTTGTTACAATGATTTTCCACTTCATCTTGAAATTATTTGAACATTTTAAAACATTTCATACTTCTCCCTGATTAAGTAAAAGTACATATATTCACTCAAATCTTTGGTTAAAGTATACGAAGTTTGAATGATCCACCACATACGGCTACACATAAGGGACTATATACATCAATGTGCACAATGTCCAATAAGTTAGCCGTTCCTTCCTCTTTGGCCTATGAACCAAATTTAAATCATTTTCAGGAAATTCTCACAGACGTCAATTGATTCAAAAATCAAAAAGACTTCAAAATTCCATCAACATGGAGTTTCTTCATGTTTTCTTTCTGATATGATTTACACTGTAGTGTTACTGATAAGTGATCTTCTAATTAGTCGTCTTACAACACTTTCGCATCATTGTTTATGGACATGATTTATCCAACTAGATTTGTAAGAGTTCATTCATCTTTAATGGAATACGGTAATTATTTGAACAACCACCATTCTCATATACCGGAACAAATTAAAAATTATTAAAAACAAATCTTAAAGGGAATCTTTGATGTCAATGAGAAACACAATAACACTTTATTTGTTTTTGATAAACATCATCACATATTATCTTGCTAGTTACTTAGGCCATTGCAGTTCATCAATTGTGTTATCATGTGTGACATTTCATACCAACCAATTCAGTATCCAATACTACTATCCAATACCTAAGAACCATCTTGTTTAACAAGCAAAGAATACACCTGATATGTCCAAAACGTATCTACTTTCCCGAATACTTTTGCTATTGTTTCTCTAAACTTGTGTGATTTAGATACAACTAACACGGACTGACGTTGTTTTCAGTAGAATTACCTTGGTGTTTAGTTTTTGTGCAGAAAATCAACTATCAGGAAAAATTCTGGAAAATATGCCAAAAATCCTATTTCACCAGAAGATTCACGGAGCCAGAAGACGACACGGAGGAGGGCCACGAGGGCCCCACACCACCTGGCCACGCGGGCCAGCCCAGGTCGCGCCTAGGGGTGGTGTGGCCGCCTCGGTCACCCCCTCGGCCTCCCTCTTCGCCTATAAGATGCCTCTTGACCTAAAAACCAAGGGAGGGTCGACATTTTTCCAGATAGAGTTCCGCTACGCTGCCACTACCAGATTCCACGAATTAGAACTAGAAACTCTGTTCTGGCACCCTGTCGGGACGGGGAATTGGAGGAGATCATTGTCGTCATCATCACCATCGCTTCTCCATCGACCATCCATGATTCCCCCATCCATGAGTGAGTAATCCCCCGTTGTAGGCTATGTGGATGGTAGGGATTGGATGAGATCGTTCATATAACGGCATCAGATTGTTAGGGCATGGTGCCTAGTATCTATTATTAGTGCTTTTTGACTTTGTTGCAACTTGTTATGCTTAATACTTGTCACTAGGGCCCGAGTGCCATGATTTTAGATCTGGACATGTTATTGATTCATGATGATAGTATTGTTTGTGATCTTACCTGCAAGTTGTATACACATATTGTTGTCCGGAACCAAAGGCCCCGAAGTGACAATAATCGGGATAACTGGAGGGGATGGCTTTGATGTGAGGATCACATGTATTCACGGAGTGTTAATGTTTTGCTCCGGTGCTCTATTAAAAGGAGCACCTTAATTGCCAGTAGTTCCCTTGAGGCCCCGCTGCAAACGGGCTGGGAGGACAAAATATGTTGTGCAAGTTCTCATTGCGAGCACGTACGACTATATATGGAACACATGCCTATGATTATTTAGTACTTGGATGCTTTACCTTATTTATTTGCAAATGCCCTATATCTTGATTCCTACGTGAATTGTCTTGTCCATGCAACGCCCGTCTATCCATCCCTATGCCTACCGCACTTTAATCCTACTGTTTACTGCAATTGTTACTACTGTCTTTACTTTTACTACTGCTATTACTTTGCTATTGCTACTACAAAACTGTTGCTACTGATAAACTGATGTGAGCAAGATTGTTTCCAGGTGCAGCTGAATTGATAACTTAGTTGTTAAGGCTTATAAATATTCTTTGGCTCCCCTTATGTCGAATCAATAAATTGGGTTTCACTTCCCTCAAAAATACTACGATACACCCCCTATACTTCTGGGTCATCAAGACTATTTTTTGGCACCGTTGCCGGAGAGCATAGCTTTATTTATCAAGTTCACTTAGAATCACTATTGTTCGCTGCCCTCCATTCATCATGGGTAAGTCTCGTGATGGAAAGGTTCTATAATACCACCCACTACAAGGAGAGGTACAGTTCTGAACACCTCTGTTGCTCTTGGTTCACCATCTGTAATGAGTAAGCTCCTTACACCACCACAAACACATACTACTACTACTACTACTGAATCTGAAACTTCTGATACTTATGATGCTGCTTCTACTGTGCTTGATATAAGTGGTTCATTAGGTCATTTCCTAGATGCTACGATTGCTAGAACTATAGCTGGAAATACTGAAACACCTAATGAAGATACTACTACACCTGTCAGTTCACCTGAGTCTATAGAGAGCTATGATATTGAAGAGGGATATATAGAAATGAATGATGAATTTATTAAAGAATGTCAAAATACACATGGTAAAAGTGCTATTAAGAGTCTCCTTGAGAGGCGTACTATAAAACCTGTAGCACCCCAGAAAAATCACTACTAGAAAATCGCTTGGTATTTTTGTTTTGTACGTCATCATGACCGCATGCTCATGTCATCATGCCATATTGCATTTGAGCATCGGCATGTCATCATGCATATGTTTGCTAAAACTTTTTTGCAAAAGCCTATTTTATTTCCAGATATTCCCTCTCTATTTCAAATCAAAACCCAGTCTTCTAGATATTTTGTTTTGTCTAAAAACTATTTATAAAGATCTTTTAAAATAAAACAATGTTTTCGGGGAGGCAGTCCAGCCGATTGGGCTAGAGACCCAACCAGCCGGACCACCTACCACCCGGTCCAACCCATCTAGATCCAAACCCTAATTCTACCTAACCCAACCACATCCCACCCTACCGCCGCTACACTCACACACGCGTGCACGCGTAGCAGTGCAGCAAGATGACCCAGCGCGTCGGACCGCAAGCGTGCACACACGCGTACGCGGCCCCACCGCCTCGCCCTGATCCCTCTCGTGATCATGGCCCCATCCTCGTGCGACGCACGCGAACCAGCTGAGCAAAACCGTTGCACGCGACCCTGTCCCGCTCGCTCGACCGTGTCCACGCATGGACCCCACCCCGCACTATCCCCGCTTACCAACCACGCGCCAGCCCGACCCCCACCTACCCCGCTCCCTCGCGATCCCCACCCCGCTCGCTCCCCTGCAACCACCGCCCGCCGCCAGGAGGTCGCCCCGTCGATCCTCGTCAACCTCGCCTTCCACTGCCGCGAGTGCCACAACCGTGTTCGCTGGCCAGCTCACCCGGCTCACCCCGACCTCGTCGTGGTTCCCCCTTGCCGTCCCCTGCCTTGCGGCACCGCCGCTGATCTCTGTCGCCTCCGCCCCAGGGTCACCCGCCTACGCCCTGCGCGTCCTTCGGCCCGCCCTCTCCTCTCCTCCGGCTGTCCGAGCCCCTCGCCGGATCCCAGGCTCCGCCGCCTGGAACAAGCTCGCCGCACGCTGCCGCTCTCTGTCCATGAGCTCGCGGGCTCCCTTCTCTCTGTCGCCCTCCTCTGTAGGCTCGCCTGGCCCCACCACCACGTCTGCCTTCCGCCGCCTCGGGTTGTTCGACACCGCCTTCCCCTACCTGCGGAGCCGCGACCTCGCCCTCCACGACCTGTGCGCGCCCCTTCACCATCCCCGTAGTGCCTCGCCGCACTGGAGCAGTTCGGGCCTTCCTCGGTGTGGGCCACCTCTAGCGGCCGGCCGGCTGGACCTCAACCTCACTGGCTGCCTCCCTCAGCAGCGCACGCCCAGTACCTCTACACGCCCACTCGCGTTCGTCGAGAACATGCAGGTTGTCGTGCCCCGTTTCATTTTGCCTTGTTGCGCTAGCAACCGTGTGTGACCCCGATGGTAGTGATGTTGTTGTTCGGCTGAACAAGTGTGTTGATATGAGGAAGTGGTGATGATGTGGTGCTACATGTGTGGCGTTTGATGACCGATGGACAAGTTCTCCAACATGGATTTGACACTCTCGAAGATCGACCACACGGCGCACCAAGAACTCCATCCCGGATTCGAAGACCACACCGGCGTTCTTCCCCTCTCGGATCTGAAGACAGATCCTGAACCCGACACCGCGGCAAGTTCTCCTTCCCGGATCTGACGACCGAGACCGATCTCATCAAACCCGAAGACCCCGATCTCGCCGAACCCACACCCTCGGAAACCAAGATCGTCGAACCCTAATGTGTGACACCTATCCGAGCCCCTATTTAATTAAATGTTATATACTTGTTGCATATAAATTATTCATACTCGCATCGCATCATGTGGTTTGGGGGCATTATGCTGATTCACCTAATAAATAAATATGGGGACTATATGCGGACTATTATAGTCTGATATTGGCCCCATTTAAATTTGTGTAGCGAACCGATGCCATGTTTTGCCTTGTTAATGTAATATTTAAAATTGCGGGGTATCTAAATAACTTGAACCTTCTAATAAAATGTCGGGACCCTGGTTCTGCTTAATATTGCTTAATTGTATCGCATCCTTGCCATGTCATGTATCATACACGCATCATGCCCGTTCTTCTGCCGTAGTATTAAATAGTGCATCCGGTGTTATTTTTAGTGCTTTTGCTTCTTCGCGGATTAGGCCGTTGAGTTGATGCGAGTATCGACAAGTTCTTTGGATAATGTACCTTCGGCAGTGTTTCCCAGGCGAGCAATCTCCCCCTTTCTACCTATTTTTTCTTTTATAGTCTTTATTTCCCCCTATTGATCTATTGTTATCCGTGTTGCGATGCTATAGTTACTTGCACCATTTATATTCCCTGCAGCCTTTATATTGCCTTGGACACATCCTATTGCCTGTTGTTTGATAGATAGTCGGCCTTGTGAGTCGTAGTTGCTAGCTCAGGTGCTGCTTTGCGTCGTTGTTGTTCCACCGTTGTTGGAAGGTTGGCACATGCTTAATGGTGGAGATGATCGTGACTTTAATTTCAACTGATAATTAAAATGCTGGGAATAGATATAACTAATGCAGAGGCACCGATGGGCAATAGCTAATATTTGGTTGTTCCACGCTCACTTGTGTCCCGTAGGCCCTAAGTACTTGATACATGTTCCTTGACTATTCGCACTATCCACATATGGGAGACTCTATGAATCCCCCTTTGTCTGAGCTTGATTCACACTTTATTTCTTGGGGCCACAAACTAGTTTGGGGCTTTATTGCTATCCTGTACTTATGCCATGCTTTATTGCTTTACTTACGATTATGCGTGGAGCACCTGTACTGTTTAGGAGTTGCGGAGTGTTTTCACGGTATCAACAAGCCCAGTCACACTTCCGGGTTCCCAGTTGTTTACAGCCATTGGCGCAAACCTTGGGTGCGGCTCGAAGCCGGCCAACTTCGTTGCGGGTACCTTAATGGGGTGGCCCCCTGAAATTTTTGATGAATCCTGTGATTGCTTTGTCGTGAAAGCCTCGTTGGGTTTTTGATTTGGTTTTTCCGAGGTTGATCGTGTGTGTGTTGCTATTTGTGCACCCCTGCAGGGTAAATCTTTCTGAAAGCCGTTTCCGCGGTTATGGACGACTTGGAGCACAGTATCTCGATCATAGACAACTATAACTAAAGTAGTGCTATAAATTTGACTTTGGAATGACTAGTAATCAACTACACTATGATGGAATGAGTAAATAGAAGTGCCAACAACTGCTGGATTTGGGATATCTCTGGCTAATTGTATCTGACTAGTAAGTGCTGCAACTATAATGGAATGGATAAAACTACCAACTGTGTGAGTTCCTTGGTTTGACTTCCTCGTTTGGTCTCGAGGGGGAAATACCAGGATGGGTATGTTTTGGTGTTACTATCAGGTTGGATCCGAATAGGTCTTTCTTATTCCTCTCTAATAGCCGACAGTTTATCGAGTCTCTATAGGCTGTTTAGTGCATGCTTCGCTGCTGCTTCAGTCCACCATACCTATGTAGGCGAGAGCCGCCGAATTCTAGCCTCGCCGTGTACTGGCCTCAGTACTGACCGCTCTCTTTTTCCTTTGCCCTTTGTCGGCACCCCTTTTGTTTTAGTAGGTTTAAGTTCGACATCGTTAGCAGGGTTACCCTTTTAGCTTGGCCTGGGCAGGGTTATGGATGCCATTGGTGGGCGTCCTTGAATCGTTTCTATGCGGGTTTGGCGGGAAGCACTAAAATCTACATAGGGCCGATTCGAGGGTGTTACAAAGTGGTATCAGAGCCCAGCAGTTGCGATACCCAACTGGTCCAGCCTGTAGGATAACCTAGCTAACGGGCGATGTAGGGTGTCAAAACTATTTTTGCAAAATCCGTTGGATAGATCTGATTAGGTCTACTTTTACTCCTTACCCCTATGCTATTCTCCTCTTACCTTTGCGTGTTTTGAATCTGCTCTCTTATCTCTTTTTTGAGTCCAAGTTTTCTCGTGGATGGGTTTTTGTCATACCTTCAGGATTCCTCTTCCTCCCTTTTTTAACGGTGGTGCTATAATCATCAAACCCGCATCTAGTCTATTGTACCCTTCATCCAATCTTGTTGGTCCTTTAACTTTTTATCTGTATGTGCCCTTGACGGATATCCATATCGTTGAAAAGCATTATGAGTAGGATGAGCATTGGTGAAGTTGGAATATACCTTGAGCATGTGTTGTTTATGTCAATGGAACCATCGTGAAACCTAATCATTGTGTCTTTTGATACAATTTTTCTTTGTATGTTCCGGCATTCTCCAACACGATGACATCATCTATGAAGAGCCTGCATCACTCCTTTATTCTCCGGATACCGCCTGTGAGGATCTTCAGTCTGAATTCCGAGAGTTGGTTGCATGATTCTTTTGTTCATGTACAGAGTAATGCTTTGAGTGTGGGATGGAGTCATGACCATACCATTACTCTTATCATTCACTTTTGTACATTGAATGGGGATCAAGCAATTTTATTCTTTTCCTGGAAGTTGGAGGTGGCCTTACCTTTTAAGACCTCTACCTTCGTCTTTGTTTCTCCGGAGTGCTCTCTCGACGAACATGAACAACGATCCCTTGTTGGTGGTGTCGCTGAATTCAAGATGGAGCAGAGTCTTTGTTAGTGATGTCGCGAGGATCTACACGAAGCGAGAAGACCCAGATCATCGGCCTTCTTCTTTGTACCATGAGGCGGATCTCAATGGCGAGATCCATTGTTAGTGGTGTCGAATTGTATCACCCCGGTAAAATCACTACTAGAAAATCGCTTGGTGTTTCTGTTTTGTGCGTCATCATGACCGCATGCTCATGTCATCATGCCACATTGCATTTGAGCATCGGCATGTCATCATGCATATGTTTGCTAAAACTATTTTGCAAAAGCCTATTTTATTTCCAGATATTCCCTCTCTATTTCAAATCAAAACCCAGTCTTCTGGATATTTTGTTTTGTCTAAAAACTATTTATAAAGATCTTTTAAAATAAAACAATGTTTTCGGGGAGGCAGTCTCGCCGATTGGGCCAGAGGCCCAACCAGCCGGACCACCTACCACCCGGTCCAACCCATCTAGATCCAAACCCTAATTCTACCTGACCCAACCACATCCCACCCTACCGCTGCAACACTCACACACACGCGCGCGCGTAGCAGTGCAGCAACATGACCCAGCGCGTTGGACCGCAAGCGCGCACACACGCGTATGTGGCCGCAACGCCTCGCCCCGATCCATGTCGTGATCCTGGCCCCATCCTCGTGCGACGCACGCGAACCAGCTGAGAAAAATCGTCACGCGCAACCCCGTCCCGCTCGCCCAACCGTGTCCACGCATGGACCCCACCCCGCATGATCCCCGCTTACCAACCACGCGCCATCCCGACCTCCACCTACCCCGCTCCCTCGCGATCCCCACCCCGCTCGCTCCCCTGCAACCACCGCCCGCCACCAGGAGGTCGCCCCGTCGATCCTCGTCAACCTCGCCTTCCACTGCCGCGAGTGCCACAGCCGCGTTCGCTGGCCGCCTCACCGGCTCACCCCAACCTCGTCGCGGTTCCCCCTTGCTGTCCCCTGCCTTGCGGCACCGCCGCTGATCTCTGTCGCCTCCGTCCCAGGGTCGCCCACCTGCGCCCTTCCCGTCCTTCGTCCCGCCCTCTCCTCTCCACCGGCTGTCCGAGCCCCTCGCCGGATCCCAAGCTCCGCCGCCTGGAACGAGCTCGCCGCACGCTGCCGCTCTCTATCCATGAGCTCGCGAGCTCCCTTCTCTCTGTCGCCCTCCTCTACAGGCTCGCCTGGCCCCGCCACCGCGTCTGCCGTCCGCCGCCTCGGGTCGTTCGACACCGCCTTCCCCTACCTGCGGAGCCGCGACCTCGCCCTCCACGACCTGCGCGCACCCCTTCACCATCCCCGTGGTGCCTCACCGCACTGCAGCAGTTCGGGCCTTCCTCGGTGTGGGCCACCTCTAGCGGCCGGCCGGCTGGACCTCAACCTCACTGGTCTCCTCCCTCAGCAGCGCACGCCCAGTACCTCTACACACCCGCTCGCGTTCGTCGAGAAGAAGCAGGTTGTCGTGCCCCGTTTCGTTTTGCCTCGTTGCGCTAGCAACCGTGTGTGACCCTGATGGTAGTGTTGTTGCTGTTCGGCTGAACAAGTGTGTTGATCTGGGGAAGTGGTGATGATGTGGTGCTACATGTGTGGCGTTTGATGACCGACGGACAAGTTCTCCAACACGGATTTGACACTCTCGAACCACACGGAGCACCAAGAACTCCTTCCCGGATTCGAAGACTGCACCCGGTGTTCTTCCCCTCTCGGATCTGAAGACCGATCCTGAACCCGACACCGCGGCAAGTTCTCCTTCCCGGATCTGACGACCGAGACCGATCTCATCGAACCTGAAGACCCCGATCTTGCCGAACCCGCACCCTCGGAAACCAAGATCGTCGAACCCTAATGTGTGACCCCTATCTGAGCCCCTATTTAATTAAATGCTATATACTTATTGCATATAAATTATTCATACTTGCATCGCAACATGTGGTTTGGGGGCATTATGCCGATTCACCTAATAAATAAATATGGGGACTATATGCGGACTATTATAGTCTTATATTGGCCCCATTTAAATTTGTGTAGCGAACCGATGTCATGTTTTGCCTTGTTAATGTAACATTTAAAATTGTGTGGTATCTAAATAACTTAAACCTTCTAATAAAATGTCGAGACCCTGGTTCTACTTAATATTGCCTAATTGCATCGCATCCTTGCCATGTCATGCATCATACACGCATCATGCCCGTTCTTTTGCTGTAGTATTAAATAGTGCATCCGGTGTTTCTTTTAGTGCTTTTGCTTCTTCGCGGATTAGGCCGTTGAGTTGATGCGAATATCGACAAGTTCTTCGGATAATGTACCTTCGGTAGTGTTTCCCAGGCGATCAATCTACCCCTTTCTACCTATTTTTGCTTTTATAGTCTTTATTTCCTCCTATTGATCTATTGCTATCCGTGTTGCGATGCTTTAGTTACTTGCACCATTTACATTCCCTGCAGCATTTATATTGCCTTGGACACATCCTATTGCCTGTTGTTTGATAGATAGTCGGTCTTGCGAGTCGTAGTTGCTTGCTCAGGTGCTGCTTCGCGTCATTGTTGTTCCATCGTTGTTGGAAGGTTGGCACATGCTTAATGGTGGAGATGATCGTGACTTTAATTTCAACTGATAATTAAAATGCTGGGAATAGATATAACTAATGTAGAGGCACCGGTGGGCAATAGCTAATATTTGGTTCTTCCACGCTCACTTGTGTCCCATAGGTCCCTAGTACTTGATACATGTTCCTTGAATATTCGCACTATCCACATATGGGAGACTCTATGAATCCCCCTTTGCCTGAGCTTGATTCACACTTTATTTCTTGGGACCACAAACTAGTTTGAGGCTTTATTCCTATCCTGTACTTATGCCATGCTTTACTGCTTTATTTACGATTGTGCATGGAGCACCTGTACTGTTAAAAGTTGCGAAGTGTTTTTGCGGTATCGACAAGCCCAGTCACACTTTCGGGTTCCCAGTCGTTTACATCCATTGGCACAAACCTTGGGTCCGTCTCGGAGCCGGCCAACTTCATTGCAGGTAGCTTAATGGGGTGGCCCCCTGAAATATTTTATGAATCCTGTGATTGCTTTGTCGTGAAAACCTCGTTGGGTTTTTGATTTGGTTATTCCGAGGTTGATCGTGTGTGTGTTGCTATTTGTGCACCCCTGCAGGGTAAATCTTTCTGAAAGCCGTATCTGCGGTTATGGACGACTTGGAGCACAGTATCTCGATCATAGACAACTATAACTAAAGTAGTGCTATAAATTTGACTCTGGAATGACTAGTAATCAGCTACACTATGATGGAATGAGTAAATAAAAGTGCCAACAACTGCTGGATTTGGGATATCTCTGGCTAATTGTATCTGACTAGTAAGTGCTGCAACTATAATGGAATGGATAAAACCGCCAACTATGTGAGTTCCTTGGTTTGACTTCCTCGTTTGGTCTCGAGGGGGAAATACCAGGATGGGTATGTTTTGGTGTTACTATCAGGTTGGATCTGAATTGGTCTTTCTTATCCCTCTCTAATAGCCAACATTTTATCGAGTCTCTATAGGCTGTTTAGTGCATGCTTCGCTGCCGCTTCAGTCCACCATACCTATGTAGGCGAGAGCCGCCGAATTCTAGCATCGGCGTGTACTGGCCTCAGTATTGACCGCTCTATTTTTCCTTTGCCTTTTGTCGGCACCCCTTTTGTTTTAGCAGGTTTAAGTTCGACGTCGTTAGCGGGGTTACCCTTCCGGCTTGGCCTGGGTAGGGTTATGGATGCCATTGGTTATTCTTCAGGGCTCTTAGCCCCATTTGCATCTTATCCGTACTCGGATGTTGTACCGTTTTCAAGGTGATTTGGATCTTTGTACTGTATATTTGTATCCTTGACTCTTTGAGTCGTTGTTGTATATAAAAGTTTCTGTGGGTTCCTTCGTGAACTATTGTGTAATGGTATTACTTTGTTTTCCACCCACACGCAAGTGTCCGGTGGGCGTCCTTGAATCGTTTCTATGCGGGTCTGGTGGGAAGCGCTAAAATCTACATAGGGCCGATTCGAGGAAGATCCCCAATGAGGAAATTTCTACTTTTCTTGCTAATTATTCCTTTAATGGTAAGGTTCCAAAGAAACTTGGAGACCCAGGGATTCCAACTATTCTATGTTCTATTAAAAATAATTATGTTAGAACTGCTTTGTGTGATTTAGGAGCAGGAGTTAGTGTTATGCCTTTTTCTCTCTACAAGAAACTTCAATTGGAAAAATTAATACCAACTGATATATCTTTGCAAATGGCTGATAATTCTACTACTGTTCCTGTTGGTATATGTGAGGATGTACCTGTTCAAGTGGCTCATAATTGTTTGATATTAAATGACTTTGTTGTGCTTGAAATGCCTGAAGATGATAATATGTCTATTATTCTTGGCAGACCTTTTCTTAATACTGCAGGAGCTATTATCAATTGTAATCAAGGATAGGTAACTTTTAATGTTAATGAAAAGGAGCATACTGTCTACTTCCCCAAGAAGATTGATAGGAATTATGGCTTAAATTCAATTGAAAATATTGAGGGCATTCAAGTTGGAGAAATATATTGTCCCATACCAAGAGAAAAATATGAAACTATTATGATTGGGACCATTGCTATCAAGGTTGAGGTAACATAATCATTTAGTGGAATACAAAGTTTTGTTTCATATAAAATTGTTTTGGTAACAAGACCTGATCAACCTTGTTGACAAAGGGATTTTAATGAACAAAACAATGTTTTCACCATGATTATTTTTGCTTACTTTTAGTTTATCCATTTCAATTTTTGTTTTCACTTAGTCTACATTTCTTTTGCTAGTTGCTTGCATATTAGAGTGTCTTAGAACTTCTAAAGTTTTAGTTTCGTTTTGTTATTTGCATCATTCCAAAAACATCTTTCTGCCAGAAATTATTCATCAATACCTAAAAATTGCTAAAAAAATAAAGTGTCTCGAAAAATTCCAGAAAATTCATATTAAATTTTTACGTGAAAAAAGGGGCAGAGAAGTACCTGGAGTGACCCGGGGGGGCCACCAGGCAGGCACACCACCTGGTGGCGCGGCCACACCAGGGGCGCGCCTGGCCATGGTGTGGGCCACCCCTAGTCCTCCACTTACTCTCTCACTTGCCACTTCTTTCTCTCTCTCCCGAGAAAACATCAGTGCATTGCTCAAAATCATGTTCTTACTATTCTTGTCCACGATTTTTCGATCTCCTTGCTCAGCCCATCTTTGCTGCTGAAATTTGGAGCATTTGTTCTCCGGTATGTGCCTCCTCCGCTTGTCCAAGTAGATTTGTGTTTAGTGGATTATATCTTCAGTATTTTGCTACTGTAGGTGATAGGTTATGTGAGCTTGTGAGCTTGTTCAATGCTTGGAGAAATTGTTTTGATGCATATTTAGGCCTCTTACAAGTCCCTATGAGTAGTCCTTTCATTATGTATTCACTTTGCAATCACTTGTATGATGGATGCTTAAATTTCAGAATAGAAGAGATGAACAACCACAGTTTTGGAGAAGTATTTGAGAGGGACACACCCAGGAGGGCAAGGCCTTCGAGATCAGCTTCTCAATTTAGGCCATCATATAATGAAGATCTTATTGCACCACGCTTTGGCAATGAAGGAGATGAGGGAGATGATCACCCATTGACCTTCCCTTGTTTTACCTTTTTGCAAGCTGTAGGGATCCTCGATGATTTCTTACTACTTGTTCAGAGGGTTGGTCTGACCACTTACCTGGAAGATGAGAGTGAGCAATATGCCGTGCTCACCAAAACATTCATTGAAAGTTTTGTTTTCACCAACACCCCTTATCGGTCAACTATTTCATTCAAAATTTATAATATGCCTATTACCATGCCATTGGAAAGATTTTGCAGCATTATAGGCATAGGCATGACTGGGACAGTGAAGAAGATCCAAGGACGTCCCGCTGATTTGCTGGAGCTATACTGAAGTGTGACAAATGACGATGACCGCACAGCTCAGCGTGGGAAGATAAGGAACATTCAACTCCCAGCTATTAGATATTTTGCTTATTATCTTGCCACTAGCATTCTTGGTAGGGAGAACACTAGTAATATTTCTAACTATCATTTAGCTTTTCTTGTTGCTGCACTTAATAATGATACCAAGTATAATCTGGGTTCTCTCATTGCCCGTCGCTTAGCTACTAGAGGACCCATTTATGGGGGAATCAGTGCCTCACGCATGGTTACTGCCTTAGAACTTTCTGTTGATCCTAATGGCACTGTGTTGACACCACAAAGGCTTGATATTGCTGCTATGAAAACACATCATTTTGTTACTACTGACTCTAGTACCGAGAATTTAGTTTACAGGATGTTGTTTACTGATGGAGACGAGAGGGAAATTCCTTTGCCACAATCCACTTTGTTCAGTATTTGCATGATGCCATGGTCACGTTCCAAGGGGGAGGTGGACGAGCAGCTCGGCTTGCTTGGTTTCCACGGGCAGCACCAGGGGATGTGCCCTCTTACGACTACTCTGCGCACTACGCTGGGGCGTCCTCGAGTTCGTATCAGGACGAAGGCACTTCTTTGCCATATTACAGAGGCGCTCCATCTTGGCCAGCTTGGGATTGATACCCACTTAGGCCAAAAGCCTAAGCTTGGGGGGATGTACACCGACATCACACTCATCTACATATCATGTTCAGTCGGTACTTTGTATATCCATGTTTCGTTTTTCTTTTTAGTCTTCGTTCTTGCTTTATTTCTACTTTCCAAAACACAAAAAGACCAAAAATATTTTCGTTATTTCTCTTTGATTGCTTCTTTATCTTTTTGCCTTGGTTTGCCTCTTTCTTTTAGCTTTGTCTTAATTATTCGAAAAACCCAAAAATATTTCGCTTTGCTTGATCTTCATTTTTGTTCTTGCCTTTAAAATAAAAACACCAAAAATATTTTCTGTTCTTTTTTGGTTCTGTGAAGTTCGTTGCAGGGTTCAGTAGTCCTCAGTGGAGTTTGGTTTCATGTTATTATTCAAGACACACAAGTGAAGGGCAATAATGAAGATTAATGACAACTTGAGGTGTGGTAAGAGGCTAGTAATGAACTCTATTTGTTTTCATTTTTGTACATATACTCATCATTGTGGGCATGCTTAGTCTATTCATGTAAGGTGTATGTTATTTATGGATGCTTAGTAGTTCTTGCTTTCTTATGATTAGCTCTAGCTTGCTAATGGTTTGTAGCATGTCATATGAATGTTTGCTTGCATTGTTCTATTCATAACTTGGTATGACACTACGGTATCCTCCTCTGAATGTTTCACTTGAATTGACTTGGCACATGCTCACGCATGCATATGACTGAAACAATCAGTTAAGCCTCGATGAATTGTTTTGCCTCAGGATTCTTGAATCACTTTCATGCCATAATTAGTCCTATTTTGTTGCAAGCATGATTATGACAGTTATTGCTCTCTCATTTGTCGCTCCCTTACTATAGCTAGCCTTCACTTGCACTGAGTATGAGCTCTACTCGTGTTTCCAACTTCCCAAAAACAATATTGCCAAAAGTGTCCACCATACCTACCTATTAGTATCATTTGCTATTCCGTGCATATTCAGTATGCCCTGTTTTCTTCCGAATAAAATGTTTGCTTGTTATGAGAAAGTTAGTTAGTAGAGATCTCACGAACTTGATGGCACACTTTATTTCTTGCACTTAATAAACCTGAACTATTATGACTGTCTATGAAAGTTATATGCTTGCAAACTATAGGCTGAGGATTAACATAACCGTGTTGTCATGGGGAACGCTTTCAACACCTGTAAATATATACCCCGTTGATATCATGCTCTTTTGTTTATGGATGTCGTCGATGTGAAATAAAAGGGGAGCTTGTAAGTCCATGGAGTTATGTATGTGTGTTAGAGAAACGCCTGGGTGGCTGGTCTAATCCATGCCTAATCATGGTGGAAACCTGCAGTGTAACCATAATGAGCAATCTATGAAGCATTCTTCTTATAAAAAAGAGAGAGATAGTTATTGAGAAAAAGAAAAAAAGATGAGAAAAGAGGAAAGAGAGAAAAAGGCACCATTTTCCCATGGTAAATAAGAAGACTCCTGAGATGCTCATTCTCTACTTGCCTTATCATTTTGATATGGGGATTCTTCTGTATCATCGGGCAAGGGGTACCCTGTTGGCGATTCTCTATGATACGCATGTATTTACTATGACAAGAACTTACCAGTAACTAAAATTGAGTAGCATGAGGAGCAGCCCTCGTACTCAAGGGACATGAGATTTCCAGTTTATGGTCTGTCAAGCATATAACTCGTATTGGACCTCACTTTCACCTTAATCATTTAAAGATGCTTATGATAGGGGCAATGAGAGCTCAAAGCTAATAAGTACCATACTTTCAGCATTTGGAAGCCTTTCAAACTTTTCAAAAACCTTTTCACTTCCTTGTTGAGTCACCACTTATTCTATGAGCACTTTCTTGAGAGCATAGTTGTCATTCTTAGTGTAATATGCTTGTCTCAAAATTTGGATTAATTGTGTCATGACTGTGATGCTTGTATCTTTGATATCTTTACTTCTAGTCTTCCCTTGAACTTTAGAGGTGCCTCAACATTTATGTTTGCTCTACAATCAAAGGCAAGCGAGATACCACTTTATCATACCTTTTTATGAGCATTGCAATGTTGCTTATGTTTATGTTTCATGCTACTTATTATTTTAGAGTTGGAATCTCTTCATAGTTTGCAATGACTATTAAGTAAACGTATTTGCATACTCTTTATTATGAATTGCCTAAGTAGTTGATCATATGTTGAGAATATATACATCTTATGAAGCAAATGTGTTCGTGAAAGCACTTTTATCGCACTCGGTTTTCAACTGAATTTCTTGAGGACAAGCAATAAGCTAAGCTCGGGAGTTGATACGTCCAAAACGTATCTACTTTCCCGAACACTTTTGCTATTGTTTCTCCTCTAAACTTGTGTGACTTGGATACAACTAACACGGACTAACGTTGTTTTCAGCAGAATTACCTTGGTGTTTAGTTTTTGTGCAGAAAATCAACTATCAGGAAAAATCTTGGAAAATATGCCAAAAATCCTATTTCACCAGAAGATTCACGGACCCAGAAGACGAGACAGAGGAAGGCCACGAGGGGCCCACACCACCTGGTCGCGCGGGCCAGCCCAGGCCGCGTCTGGGGTGGTGTGGCCGCCTCGGTCACCCTATCGACCTCCCTCTTCGCCTATAAGATGCCTCTTGACCTAAAAACCAAGGGGGGTTCGACGTTTTTCCAGATAGAGTTCCGCAACGCCACCACCACCAGATTCCACGAACCAGAACCAGAAACTCCATTCTGGCACCCTGCCAGGACGGGGAATTGGAGGAGATCATCGCCGTCATCATCACCATCGATTCTCCATCGACCATCCATGATTCCCCCATCCATGAGTGAGTAATCCCCCGCTGTAGGCTATGGGGATGGTAGGGATTGGATGAGATCGTTTATGTAATGGCATCAGATTGTTAGGGCATGGTGCCTACTATCTGTTATTAGTGCTTTTTGACTTTGTTGCAACTTGTTATGCTTAATTCTTGTCACTAGGGCCCGAGTGCCATGATTTTAGATCTGAACATGTTATTGATTCATGATGATAGTATTGTTTGTGATCTTACCTGCAATTTGTATACACATATTGTTGTCCGGAACCAAAGGCCCCGAAGTGACAATAATCGGGATAACCGGAGGGGATGACTTTGATGTGAGGATCACATGTTTTCACGGAGTGTTAATGCTTTGCTCTAGTGCTCTATTAAAAGAAGCACCTTAATTGCCAGTAGTTCCCTTGAGGCCCCGCTGCAAACGGGCTGGCAGGACAAAAGATGTTATGCAAGTTTTCATTGCGAGCACGTATGACTATATATAGAACACATACTTATGATTATTTAGTACTTGGATGTTTTACCTTATTTATCTGCAAATGCCCTATATCTTGATTGCTACCTGAATTGTCTTGTCCATGCAACGCCCGTCTATCCATCCATATGCCTACCGCGCTTTAATCCTACTGTTTACTGCAATTGTTACTCATGTCTTTACTTTTACTACTGATATTACTTTGCTATTGCTACTACAAAACTATTGCTACTGATAAACTGTTGTGAGCAAGATTGTTTCCAGGTGCAGCTGAATTGACAACTCAATTGTTAAGGCTTATAAATATTCTTTGACTCCCCCTATGTCGAATCAATAAATTGGATTTCACTTCCCTCAAAAATACTGCGATGCACCCTCTATACTTGTGGGTCATCAACACCCATAACGTGTATATCATTTATATAACTAAACTGGACATTTCCAGTCCTTTCTGCCAAATATTTCTAAGATTCTCTTTCAACATTTTCTTTACCTTTTTGAAAGAATCTATCAACATTAATGGTGGTGCCATACATATGACACATAGTTCAAAGCGTGTATAGTCGAATACTAATACGTTTGGACTTGCACTTTGAAGTGGATCGTCATCATCAAATATTTGGCGTTTTTTCAAAATTCATTTCTTTTAGTAATCCTTTTAATGTAATAAACATTTTACCAACATCTTATATCCATCCTTATCATGACAACTTTTATGATCAAGTTACTATAGCTCATAAGGATGATTCACGAGTATAATGTTAATTCTTAAAACCTTTTGGATGATTAGGACACCTAGCGTCTCCAACCATTGCAAATTCTCATACAATATGAGAATATGTATTTTATTATATTTTATCATATTGCAACCAAGCATTGTTTCATATATCACAATATCTTCTACACATGATGGTTTCTGAAGCAATTTTCATCGCCTATATAATGTTGATATTAAAAAAATTGTTCAATATCAAGCATGGAGGCAAGCATGATACTTAGATACTAATGCTGGAATTTGTTACTCTTGATTCAATACTATTTATTGAATTCCATGGAGTAAGTTAGGTTGCTGAAAGTTTGCAATAGTACTTTAAACTTTAGATTGACACTCATAAAACAATATGATACCAGTTCGTAAAGTAAAATTTCAGAATTCAGTAATTCTGTTATCTCAATTATAGATAAAAATAAGGTAGTAAACGAATGCTAGTGAATACAACAAACTATGCAAATTCACTTTGATTAAGTTTATAATAAATTGAGCTAATCCAAATTACCAAATGAACTCCTACTCAAAACAACATCCATCGAGTCGTTTTGGTGATTACACGAACCAAATTCACTACTCCATGTCTGATCATCATGTGAGGTGGTGCAGCTCCAATGACGAGCATCATATGGACATCATATCATTTATATGACTCGTGCTTTACCTTTTGGTTCATGTTCCGAGGCCATGTATGTACATGCTAGGCTCGCCAAGTTAGAACATTAGCACTCCCGTGTGTAAAATTGTCTTACATCCGTTGTATGCAAACGTAGAGTCTATCACACCCGATCATCACGTGGTGATCCGAAATGACAAACTTTCTTAACGGTGCATACTAAGAAAGAACATATTATTATCTTAATATTTAGTTAGAGTAATCATCTTATAATGCTATCGCCAAGTTCTAAGCTAGACGTAAGCAAAACAAGATGCAAACAAACATCATATGCATAAAGTGACATGATATGGTTATTGCACTTGATCACTATCTTGTGCATCATGGTATGATCTCTATCATTCCATTTGTGTAACACCAAGATATATGGTTCCCACTTACTTTGTTATAATTCCTGAGAGTATCCTATCATACTAAAAATATAACTTTTACCATATCATGACACATGCCCAGCAAAAATAAAACTAGGCGCTTCTCATTTATCTTTTGCATATTTTACGTGGCTTTGGGCTTTCGAAGATAGAATCGACCTTACATACGAACATGGAACCATAACGATGATAATCAAATTATTAGCAACCCGTTGTAAATCAGATATCAACTATAATGGGAGAGATAGATGCCCGCTAGCCACTTATACAAAACTAGTTGTATTTCAAGCATGGAACATGATTCATGTGCGAGGATATGTAAAGTTAGTCCGGTCCGCTTCATCCCACTATGCCGCTAATATCCAAAATATATAAAGGATGCAATAACATGGTCATCAGCGCCCACATATTCATATGTGTTCTAAACGTACAAAACATCTACGCATAGACATAGCTCTGATACCACTGATGGGGTTCGTTGCATAAAAAACAAAAAATTCTACGATTACAACTGCCAAGATCGAATCTAGGCGATACTTGTAACGGTTTCAGATGGACTCACCCTCGAAGATATTAAAGCGGGATAACATTCCCGCAAACAAAAGTGGTTGTTCTAGAGTGTACACGACCGTCCTTAAGGACGCGATGACAATGCCACAAGTGCAGCGCCTCCGTAATCGGTCACACGTATGGTGTGCCGACGACTTCCGTCCCTCGCTCCAGCGCGGCAACAGAAATAGTGGATCCTAGGGAACTCCGCCAACACTATGACATGGTGGTTATGGTGGTGGAGAAGATATTGAGCAGGGTTTCGTCTAAGCTCCGTTATCATGGCAATGGATAAGGCTAGAAGGGGGAGGAAGATGCTAACCAAAGAGCATATGAGAGGAGGAGAAGGATGAGTGTGTGATGGGAGGAGGAGGATATGATCTTTTATAGGGGAGGGGAGGCTGCCCTAAGGGGTGAGCATGCCCCCAAGAGGTGCCCCCACCTCTCCCCTCATCATTTGGGTGGATGCTCCACTCACATAAATCTATATTCACTCAAACCTCCACTCACTTGCATTAATTTTTCACCAAAATTAATGCCATCTCTCATAAGGCCTTTCACAATGGAGGGTCGCTTAGCACGTTTTCATAGGAGCAGTTAAAACTTAAGAAACAACTATGACAATGGAGTGTTTCTTAGTTGGTGTTTCTTAGAAGGGTTGCATTTAATGATTTTAGTCTTATGCATGTGTGTGATTGGACTATCCAATTTTTTGCCTATGATAGCGTGCAAAGGTTATATCTTAGCTAAGATACAACAACCATCTCTTTCTTCATTAAATAGTATGTCACATAAGCAAACTACCTAGGATACGGCGCTAAGAAACCCCATTGTGAAAGGCCTAATTCTTCACTCACTTGGTTTAATGCCACTCAATTTAATGAACACTTCATTTAATGAGTAGTTTATTTAATGAATACTTCATTTAATGAACATATTAACATTTTATCCTCTCGCAGTATTCCAATACACCAAAACTATTCCGGTAGTTTTTATCAGAACAATTCCTGCATTGTCCAGTATTTTCTCTGGTGTTCCCTGTCCACTCAAATGCATCGACTAACCTTATGTATGTCTCCCTACGGGCTCGCGAGCTGAGTGGACATGATCGAGACACTCTCTGATCAATAATCATTAACGGGACCTAGAGATCCATAATGACTCCTACCAGGTCAAGCGATAAACTAGTGATCGTGTGAACCTTTATTCACAGTAACCAATTCCTTTTGTCTCGCGATATTTTACTTGTCCGAGATTTGATCATTTGGTATCATCCATACCTAGTTCAATCTCGTTACTGACAAGTACTCTTTTCTTGTTCCCGTGATATAACATTCTTAGTGATCATTATCACTTGCTTGCAAGCTATGTTAATGTGATATCACCGAGAGGGTCCTAAGTATATCCTCCGTCATCAGGATGAAAAAATCCCACTATTGATCCACGAGGCTCAACTTTGATGGAATTAAAGTACTCTTACAGAGTTAGTGATTACGTGATCTCATGGTCTAAGGATTAGAGTTACTTCGAATGACGTCATAACAATGTAAACATAATGGCATGACGTGTTACTATACTTTGGAAGATTATTCATCACATCATTCCACCAATGTTGTGACCTCGTTATTAATAACATCCAATGTCATGATCAGGAAACCTTAATCATATATTAATCAACAAGCTAGTATAATGAGAGGCATTACTAGGAACCTTTTATTTGTTTATTAAACACACATGTATTAACATTTCTGGTTAACACAATTATAGTATGATAAATAAACATTTATCATGGAATATAATATAATAACCACTTTATTATTGCCTCTCGGGTATATTCCTTTCACTCCCGCCGCCTACTCCATGATACCGGCTACCCGGCGACGCCAGACTTCCGCTGTCCGTCGACGTGGAAGCTCAGCGTGGGCGGCGTGCCCGTGACGTTGGTACCAAAGGGGCAGGACATGTTCGACGACATCCTTGCCATCATCGCTGACATGGACCCTGACGAGGCAGAAGACTCGAGGAACGACGAGCTCTAGGACGCCTTCTTCGTCGAACGGCGCGCGAGGGAGCTGGCCCACCACGAGGGTGGAGGGCCGTCGCCGTCGCGTAACAACGCTGAAGGCCGTCACTGGTGGTGGAGCGTGCCCGGATAGACCCGCGCCACCGTCCTCGACTACATCGCCGATGACAACGTCCCTCGTCTGGGCTATCTACCGCGCTCACCACCTTCGTTCTCTCGACATCGCGGGGCCGCTTCCTAGATGCCCAGGAGGATGGCCAGCGTATCGTATTCTTCCTCAGCGTCAGCCTCGCGCTCCTCCGGCTCGACGCCAGCGATCTCGCCGGACCTTCGGCTGGTTAAGCGGGAGGCGGAGTCATCGGTGTGCTCGCCGCCGCGGACGCATTCACGTGGCATCATCATCAATGAATGTCGTGCGTCTTCGCCTCCGAGTAGCCACCTGCGGTTGGCTAGACCAAAGTTGCGCAAGCTGAAGACAGAGCCGACGGAGTGGGCGGTTCCGGTCGACAAGGATGTGTTCCTCCTGAAGATGGCGATGGAGGCCTCTCTGAATGACGTCCCGTTGATGCCGGCCCCCGACGCGTGCGCCTGGTCCAGGACGGACTGGGAGCGAGAGGAGGCCGAGCGCATCCGGCATCTGTAGGAGCAGGCCGAGCGCCAGGCAGCGCACAGAGCGCGCCTACAATGCGATGCTGGCCAGGGTAGCTCCAGGCTGCTGAACCCGCTGAGCGACGACGATGGTACCAAGGACGCCGACTACACCGTATTCTACCGCAACTTAGGCATGTGATCGACGTGCCGTCGTCATTGTCAAATTCTAATGTTTTCGTTGTTTTCTTTAAGTTTTCCTTAGCCTACTCCGGTCAAAATTCGGGTATATGTCCGAATTAGATATAATATGTAAGAAAATCGCCTATATTTTAATGTAATCGCCTAAATTAGTCTAAATTTCACCATCTTTTTCCAATTTCGATGGAACTTTCAAATTTCCGTGAACTCGCCCTGAGAACACGACTGGAAATTTGGGTGTTCCCAGGCTGAAAGTTGCATCCATCCGACGTTAAATAATACCGGATTTCAGCCTGCGAACACCGAATGAGTAGAGATGCTCTTACCTTTCTTGCTTCATTGCAGTCTTATCATTCTCACCCGCAGACATGTATTGGACATGTGGATTGTTGCGGGTTCTTGCCAACTTTCCAGTTCGTCGATGTGATAAGAAAAGGCATCAGAGTTAACCATCACTCTGGACGTCGATCTCTTGCTGCAAACTGAAGGTAATAAATAATCAAGTTTTTATGCTGATGCAAGTTATCCTTAACTTGGGGCACATCAACGTGAGGTTGATGCTTGTTATTAAGAGCATCTGCACTCGGGTTCCTAGTACGGTGTTCCCAGGACTTTTTTTTTGTCCGGACGGCGATTTTTCGCGCCAGTCGTGTTTTTAGGACGGCGGTTTCGTCTAGATTTGGCCCAACTTTCATCCAGCGTTTCCAGGGCGATCCCGCGGCGTCGGGAACGGCCTGGGAACGCCGGACGTAGCGGAAAAATGGGTGGGCCAACCATGTCAGCAAGAGGATGCCGAGTTTCCGCCCTTTTCTTCTTCCCCCTCCCGCTTTCCCTCCCCATTTCCCCACATCTTCCGCCAGTTCGTCGAGCTCCCGACCCCCATGTCGCCAAAGGCTTTCGCCAAACCCCGATCCGTCGCCGGCGAACCAAAGGAGAACAAGGTAAGGAAGCAGAGAATGCCCATGCCGAGACCTGAAGGCACCACCGACGCCACGTGGCTGGCCCTATGCCGGAAGAGAAAGTTTGAATCGGACAACCGTAGAGATAGGGAGACAAGGGCCAAACAGGCGAAGGGGCTCGCCAAGGCTCCCGTGGCTGCCGAGGCTCACACGAAGAGGGAAGCGACGGCGAACGAGGCCCAGGCGAAGAGGGAAGCGGCAGCGTCGGATCAAGTGGACGACGCTTGAGGACCTTTGCCTCACCGACGCCTAGATAGCAGTGAGCATGGATCCCATCACTGGCACCAACCAAAACTCGGACAATTACTGGAAGCGCGTGAAGCTAGCGTTCGACGAACACAACCTTTGTGACCCGACATACAACAAAGTTCACATGGAGCGCGGCGAGAAAGCCATGATCAACCACCGGGGGCTCATCCAACATGCGTGCAGCAAGTGGCACAACATTCTCAAAGAGGTCGACCGCACACCCATCAGCGGTGAAACCATGGATGGCAAGGTACTTCGCTAAACACTAGCCGAAGGTACTTGTCCATGTCTATCCTGACACACTTTGTCTTGCCTTTGCAGCTCTTCCGTGCACTCGTCATGTACCGGGATGACACCAAGACAGAGTTCAAGTTTCATCATGTGTTTTCCGTGATAGAGAAATGCGAGAAATGGGTGGACACTCGCGTGAGCCTCGGCAAGACCAAGGACGGCATGTACAACCTGGCGGCTCCTCCCCCTGCTGCCGGCGTAGGAAGGCCGAAGCTTGACCAGAAGAAGGCAAAGATGCTCAAAGCCGCAGGACCAAGCGCCGAGCGCCTCCAGGATTCCATCGAGAAGTGCATCGCCGACACCAAGGCCCATACCAACAAGAGGGAGGAGAAGGCCGACGAGAGATAGGCGCAGCTGCTTCAGAATCTAGACCGCAAGCTCGACCTCCTCAAAGCGAACTACGCCGCTAAGAAGAGGAACACGGATCTTCAGTTTCTCATGGGCGGTGAAGACACCTCGGCGATGAGCACGCCGGTCAAGGCCTGGTATATGGCGCGATGCAACGCCATCCTCCAGGAGGACATCGCCGCCAGCACGCCAAGCTCTGTGTCAACCGCCTCCGTCGCCGCTTCATGGAGCTCTGCTTCGAGCTCCTTCAACCAGTCGGCCGGCCACGACGCCGACACACCTATCCCCGTCGCACCGGACACGCCGGAGGAGACCATCCCCATCGACGACTGATCGCCGAACTATTTTATCTTGTTCTGTAATAATTTGACCGCCGAACATTTTGGACGTATTTCTGTCGATCACGTTTGACCGAGTTTTCGCCCACGGGAACGAAAAATTCGATTATGATGTCGTTTTTTGCTTTGCTGGGAACTCAGCCTGGGAACGCGAGTAGGAAGCTGCGCATTCCCAGACCGTAAACAAGCTCCATCCGACACTAAATAGCGTTGGATTTCGGTCTGAAAACGCATGACGAGTAGAGATGCTCTAAGAGCTTGCAGGCGCGGCGAGCAGATGCCTTGACTGGTATCATATCACGGTGCAAGAACGTGGTTTTCATTCCATTGCTTACCATGGAAGGAAAGAAGGTGGCGAAATAGAAGATGGCGCATCATAAGTGAGTAATCACAGGCTCTTGTAATCTGCCTACAGTTACTTTTCATCATCAGGCGCATCTGGTGTAGTGGTATCATAGTACCCTCCCACGGTACTGACCAGGGTTCGATTCCCTGGATGCGCATTTTTGATTTTTTTTCCATTTTGCCTCCAGTATACAATGAAGTCCCTTCTTGCAACAATTCTGTTATTCATTGTCTTTTCCCAACTTAGGTGCCATCATACTGGAAGCGCACCCTAAATCTAAGCTCAAAAGAACCAGCTGCCGCCAATGAATGTCTAAATCTCCTCACCACTTCCAACATACTTCCTCCGTTTAAATTACTTCGAAATCGTTAGGAATAGTAAAAGTCAAACTTCATAACATTACCAAGTTTATATGATTAAAATATTAACATTTACAATATTAAACATATATAGTATGATACTTCCTCTGTTTAAAAATATAAGACGTTTTAGCTTTGTGAAATGAATGTATTTAGACAACCTTTGTGTATAGATTCGGAGTAAACCTATACATTAAAAGACATCTAGATATGTTGGTTTCACAAAACTAAAATGTTTTATATTTCTAAACGGAGGGAGTAGTATACTTCATCTTGTCTCTGTTGATATTGATTTGGTTTAGAATTATTAATATATTTATCTATGTAGCTTAAACTTCGTAAAATTTGACCTTTACCGAAGCTAATCGTGCATAGTAATATGAAAGAAGAGTATCTTCGTGTTCTTCCTACGATGGTTTTCCACCCATCCCTCGATTGATTAAACACGTGCCAAGTCTGAAAAAACCAGGAAAGTTCTTAGAAAGTGAGAGAATCGACAAAGCCATGATGTTACTTTTCAGTGTCTTGTTTGTTGTTCGCGCTAGTGTTCAGAGTCTTCTTTTTAGCAGATTCCAAACTTTGCATAAGGATCAGAAGGGGAAAGACCAAGAAACCCAAATCACATTCGATCAACACATGCACGAAGGATTCACCCTATCCATCTAGAGCGCTCGTCTATCTATGTTAGTAGTAATGGGTCTACTGCTCCCTCCATTTCAAAAGAAAATCGACAATAGGCATATATTAATATTATGAATATAACAAT
The DNA here is from genome assembly GCA_916181665.1 of Avena sativa. Lineage (NCBI taxonomy): Eukaryota > Viridiplantae > Streptophyta > Magnoliopsida > Poales > Poaceae > Avena > Avena sativa. The sequence goes on from OV702291.1 coordinate 231,216,767, forward strand.
TACATCGAACTTCTGCTGCAACTTTTTGTCCTAGCAGTCTTAGAGCGCAGAGGCCCGCAAAAAAGAAATACAATAAAGGAAAAAACTCGTTACAGTGATGGCAGACGCAGGAAAAAACTATAGCGTGGATACGCTTAAAAAAATCTACACTAGCACTTGTGTGATAAAAAGTTGCCAAGTGGATTCACAACATTGTATTTCAATACAAATGTTTTAAATGTTCATCATTCCAATATAAATAGTCTAAAATATCAAGAGAGTCTTACGTACCGAAATATAACATAATAGTTTTACATGACATCAAGATAGCTATTTGGTAATTCTACGTTCTCGCATTGTCATGAAAGTATCAACTATGCATTTTTCACTGACCTTCAAGAGCACATCTCGCTCAATAAATGTGACTAAGAAATGGTTCAAGAGATCATCACCCATGCTATTTCTCAACTTGTTCTTCACAAGACTCATCACAGAAAATACCCTTTCAACACTAGCGGTCACCACAGGTAAGATCAATATCAATTTGAGAACAAGTAAACTAAATCATAAACAAGATGTATTTTTGTTTCAACAAGCTTAATAGAGATCTCACTAAGATGATTTAGACATTTGAACCTATCATCTTGTAAAACCCTCAAATCGGTCATATGCAGATTTTAGCGCTTCCCGCCAAACCTGCATAAAAATGATTCAAAGATGTCCACCAGGCACTTGCATGCGGGTGGAAAACAAAGTAATACCATTACACAATAGTTCACGATGGAATCCACAGAACATATATATATATATATATATATATATATATACAACAATGACTCAAAGAGTCAAGAATACAGATATACAATACAAAGATCCAAATCATCTTGAAAACGATATAACATCCGAGTACGGATAAGATGTAAATGGAGCTAAGAGCCCTGAAGAATAACCAATGGCGTCCATAACCCTGCCCAGGCCAAGCCGGAAGGATAACCCTGCTAACGACGTCGACCTCAAACCTGCTAAAACAAAAGGGGTGTCGACAAAGGGCAAAAGAAAAAGGGAGCGGTCACTACTGAGTCCAGTACACGATGAGTCTAGAATTCGGCGGCTCTCTCCTACATAGGTATGGTGGGCTGAAGCGGCAGCAAAGCAGCACTATACAACCTATAGAGACTCGGTACGTCTATCGGCTATTAGAGAGGGGTAAGAAAGACCTATTCGAAACCAACCTGATAGTAACACCAAATCATACCCATCCTGGTATTCCCCCCTCGAGACCAAACGAGGAAGTAAAACCGAGAAACTCACACAGTTGGCAGTTTTATTCATTCCATTATAGTTGCAGCACTTACTAGTCAGATGCAAATAGCATGAGTCATTCTGATATCATAAGCAGTGGCAGTTTTGGTTAACCATTCCGTTGTAGTTGCAATTCTTACTAGTGAGATACAGTTAGCATAAGTCATCCCAAATCCAGCAGTTGTTGGCATTTTTATTTACTCATTCCGTGGTAGTGAAACTGATTACTAGATATGTCAAAGTCAAATTTATAGCACTACTTTAGTTATGGTTGTCTATGATCGAGATATTATGCTCCAAGTCGTCCATAACCGCGAAGATGGTTTTCAGAAAGATTTACCCTGCAGGGGTGCACAAATAGCAACACACGCACGATCAACCTTGGAAAAACCAAATAAAACCCAACGAGACATCACGACAAAGCATTCACAGGATTCAAAAATTATTTCGGAGGGCCACCCCACTAAGCTACCCACTACGAAGTCAGCCGGCTCCGCGACGGACTCAGGGTGTGTGGCGACGGTTGTAAACAACTAGGAACCTAGAAGTGTGGCTGGGCTTGTCGATACAGCGGAAACATGGCACGGGGTTCCTAAACAGTACAAGCGCTCCACGCGCAATAGTAAATAAAGCAGTAAAGCATGGCATAAGTATATAATAGTAATAAAGCCCCAAACTAGTTTGTGGCCCCAAGAAATAAGAAATAAATCAAGCTCTACCTAAGGGATTCATGGTCCCATATGCGGATAGTGCGATAGTCAAGGAACATGTATCAAGTACTCGGGGCCTACGGGACACAATTGAGCGGTTAAAAACCAAATATTAGCTATTGCCCACCGTTGCTTCTGTATTAGTTATGTCTATTCCCAACATTTTAATTATCAAGTTGTAATTAAAGCCATGATCATCTTCATCATTAAGCATGTGCCAACCTCCCAACAACAGTGGATCAACAACGACGTGAAGCAGCACCTAAGCAAGCAACTACGACTCGCAAGGCCAACTATCTATCAAACAACATGCAATAGGATTTGTCCAAGGCAATATAGAGGCTACAAGGAATATAAATGGTGCACGAAAACTAAAGCATCACAACACGGATAATGATAGATCAACAGGAGAAAGTAAAGACTATAAATGCAAAATAGGTAGAAAGGGAGAGATTGCTCGCCTGATAAAACATAGTTGAAGATTCATCTCCGAAGGACTTGTCGATACTCGCATCAACTCAATGGTCTAGTCCCGGAAGAAGCAAAGCACTAAACGAAACACCGGATGCACTATTTAATACTACGCTAGAAGGTCGGGCATAATGCATGTATGATGTATGGCATGGCAAGATGCAATGCAACTAGGTAATATTAAGCGGAACTGGGGTCCCGATAATTAATTGAAGGGTTCATGTTGTTTAGATACCCCGCAATTTAAATGTTGTATTAACAAGGCAAAACATGGCATCGGTTCGCTATACAAATTTAAATGGAGTCGAGATAAGACAAATATAGCTCGCATATATGCTCCATTTTAATTTAGGTGAATCGTCTAAATACCCCCAAACAACCATAATATGTATCAAACCATGAACAATTTAATATGCAACAAAATAGATGTCATATATTATAAAAATAGGGGTCTCGGATAGGGTCACACATAGGGGGAAGGTCTTGAGGCTCGGAAGGTTCGGGTTCGACAGGATCGGTCTTCGGGGTCTCGATCATCGGATCCGTGATGGAGCACTTGGTGGTTCCGGGAAGGAGACCTTTGGTATCACGGTTCCGTTGTCGGTGTTGGTCTTGGTAGCACGATAACGGATCTTGTCGTGCCAGGATCCTTCGGTTCAGCTCGAGCTTGCGGATCTGCTTATCCTGAGAGTATCATAGCCGTGTCGGGAAGATCTCTGCGCCACTTGCTGCCTTACGAGTACAACCGCCATGCCACACCACGACCTTGAAGGAGATCTTGGTGATTGCACAACGGCTACAACTAAGTGATCTTAGTGTTCCACACCATTCACTGACACACTTGACAGCTACTGCAGATCTTGTCGTCAGATGCACGGTTGCGCTATGAGGGTACTCGAGATGTCGCTGTAGGGAGCTTACATGGGCATACTCGAACATCTCAAGCGGCGGCCTGGCGAGTTTGCAGAGGAATAGAGAGATGAAGGACAAGGAGGCTTCACGTGGCCTGGGGGAAAAGCATAGGAGGGCCGGCAGCGTTGCTCACGAGGAGGCGGGCCTACATGGTGCAGAAGGCCAGGCAGCGGTGCAGGGACTCGCTAGGGAGCGGGACCGAAGCGAGCAGGGATTGCTGGCCGGGCGGAGGAGGAGATCTCGAGGAGGAGCGGTGTGCATGGTGGGAGGATCTCGGGCAGCACGACGCTATCAAAGAGGCGCTAGAGGAGGGTGAAGGAAATATGCCCTAAGAGGCAATAATAAAGTTATTATTATGTATTCCTTGTATATGATAGTTGTTTATTTTGCATGCTATAATTGTATTGATAGGAAACGCCAATATATGTGTGTTTAATAAACAAAAAGGTTCCTAGTTGTGCCTCTCTTATAGACTAGCTCGTTGATTAACAAGATGATCAAAGTTTCCTGATCATGGACATTGGATGTTGTTAATAACGAGGTCACAACATTTGAGAAATGATGTGATGAACATTCATCCGAAGTATAACATTACGATCAAAGTCATTATGTTTATATTGCTATAACATCATACGAAGTAATCTTAGTCCTTAGACCATGATATCATGTTAATTGCTAACACCGAAAGAGTGTCTTGATAACATCAAACGTCACATCGTAATAGGGTGACTATAAAGGTGGGTTCAGTGCTAGGAAGGTGTTATGTCTAGGCTCATGGATCAAGAGTGGAATTTGTCAATCCTGATGACGGATAGATATACTCTGGGCCCTCTCGGTGGTATCACATTAAGATAGCTTGCAATCAAGTGATGTGATCACTAGAATGTTATATCACGGGAACGAGAAAAGAGTGCATATCGGTAACGAGATCAAACTAGGTATTTGGATACCGATGATCGAATCTCGGACATGTATTATATCATGATACAAAAGGATTAAGTTACTAGCATTAAAGGTTCTCACGATCACAGAAGTCATCGTTGAATGTGCAGGAGTCAGTATGGATCTCCAGATCCCGCTTCTGATTATTGATTTGAGAGGGGTCTCAATCATGTATGCATTATTCGCGAACCATAGGGTGACACACTTAAGAGTTATCGGATACCATTTTGGAGCACATATGTTTCAGACGAAAGGATTGCAAAGCACAGAAATTGTTTTGATGGAAACCGGAATTGTTTCAGGTGAAATTGCAGAAACTGGTTCTGCATGTGATATTGAAATGTTACAAGGGGTTTTATGTGAATGTTTGTTAATTAAAGTAATTAACAAAATTCTTAATAAAATAAATAAAAGAGTTTTATTAATTGAGAGTTGCATTAAATTTGGTGGTAATTTAATGCATGTGAGTGGAACTTTGGGTGGAGGCTAAATTGATGTGAGTGGAGCTTCCACCACATGAATGAGAAAGAGGTGGGGGCACCCCCCTTGGCCGCCGGCCATGGGAGGGGAGGAGCCCCCCTCTCCTATAAAAGGCCCCCCTCTCCTCCCTCACAAAGCACACCTCCTCATGATGGATCTCTCTCCCTCTCTAGATATATTCCCCCATGGTCTCGGATTAGCGAGATACATGTTCCCAGTGGCCTTGTGTCTGGAAGGAGTTGCAGCTTCCACTGATTCACTGGAGCGAGGAGGTGGAGGTTGTCCGGTGGCTTGAACGTGTGTGCGAGGACGGACGCGCTGCTGATTTGCGGCGCTAGGACTTCCACACGATCTTGAGATCAGCAAGCGTACGACTACATCATCCACGAGTTCCAACTCGTTAACAAAACTCTGTTGTCTTCGAGGGTAAGTTCTCTATGGATGTATATCCACCTGTTACTTGTATCTAGTAGATAGATCTTGGCGTATAGTTCTCATCGTAGGAAATTTTTTGTTTTCTATGCTGTGAACCCAACAGTGGTATTAGAGCCTGATCTATGCGTAGGTGCTTTGCACGGGTAGTACACATATGTTTATATGTGGGCGATGATGATCATGTTATTGCTCCTTTCATGTATTTTGGATATTGGTGGCATAGTGGGATAAAGCGGCCCGGACCAACCTTACATGTCATCGTACATGAGACCGGTTCCACGACTGACATGCAACTAGTTTTGCATAAGTGGCTGGCGGGTGTCTGTCTCTCCTACTATAGTCAATATCTGATTTACAATGAGTTGCTAATAACTTGGTTATCCTTGTTGTGGTTCCATGTTCGTAGGTGAGAACGGTTCTATCTCCAAAATCCCTAAGCCAAGTAAAACTTGCAATGGATAAATTAGAGGCGTCTAGTTTAGATCGTTGCTGGGCTAGTGTCTTGATATGGTATTGTTGTAAGTAGATGTATGATAGATACTCTTACAACACACTTAATGTGTAAGTTCCATAGACCTTGGCCTTACACACAAAGGAATGATAGAGATCATACCACGATGCATATGATAGAGATCAAATGCATGGACCATATCATCTCACTTTACACATTAGATGTTTGCATCTTATATTGCTAGTTTGGCGCTTTTAGTAGCATTGTAAGAGTGATCCCTCATTTAAATATCAAGATAAAATATGTTCTTCCTTAAGTATGCACTGTTCTATCGATCGTGTTTCGAGACATCACGTGATGATCGGGTGTACTCGACTCTACGCTTTCATACAACGGGTGTAAGACAGTTTTACACACGCGAATACTAAGGTTCCTACTTGGCGATCCTAGCATGTACAGACATGGCCTCGGAACACGGACCGAAAGGTTAAGAATGAGTCATATAGTTGATATGATGCCCATATAGATGCTCGCCTTTGAAGATACACCGACTTACGTCATGATCGGACTTGGTGTAGTGGATTTGGTTCATGTAATCACCAAAAGGACACGAGGGATGTCGTTTTTGAGTGGGAGTTCATTAGTAATTTGGATTAGTTGAACTCAATCTATCATAAACTTAGTCTAAATAAACTTTACAAATTCTATTATAGATGGCACCGCCTGCTTTTAATTTCAATGTGTTCATGGAGAAAGAGAAACTTGCTGCGAATGGTAGCAACTTCACCAACTGGGCTATGAATTTGAGGATTCTGCTCACTGCTGCACAAAAGCAATATGTGCTAGAGGCGCCGCTAGGCCCCCACCAGCTCCTGATGCCCCTAACGAGGAAAAGAATGTCTATATAACTCGTCAGGAGGACCACAACTTAGTTCATTACGGCATACTATATGGGCTAGAGCCAGAACTTCAAAAGTGTTTTGAAAATGGCAATGCCTTTGATACCATGGGATAATTGAAAATGATTTTCGATACCCATGCTGCCGTAGAGAGTTATAATGCTTCTGAAAAGTTCTTTAGCTGCATGATGGAGGATAATAGCTTCGTTAGTGAGCATGTACTCAAAATGTTTGGGTACACCGATAAGCTTGTGTCCTTGGGAATAACGATTCCCATTGACTTAGGCATACATCGTGTTCTCCAATCTCTGCCACCTAGCTACAAGAGCTTCGTGATGAACTATAACATGCAGGGCATGAAGAAGTCTCTTCCCGAGCTTCTATCAATGCTTAAGACTGCAGAAGTGGAGATTAGGAAAGAACATCAAGTGTTGATGATCAATAAGACCACCGGTTTCAAGAAGGACAAGAAAGGCAAGCAGAAGGGAAAGAAGTGCGGCAAATCTGTTGCCGCACCTGAAAAGAAATCCCGAGCTAGCCCTAAGTCTGATATCGAGTGCTACTATTGCAAGGGACTGGCCATTGGAAGTGCAACTGCCCCAAGTATTTGGCGGACAAGAAGGCCGGCAAGGCAAACAAAGGTATATGTGATATACATGTTATCGATGTGTACTTGACTAGTACTCGCAGTAGCACCTGGGTATTTGATATGGGGTCGGTTGCTAATATATGTAACTCGATTCAGGGGCTGCGGAACAAGCGAAAGCTAGCAAGGGATGAGATCATGATGCGGGTCAGCAATGGATCAAGAGTTGATGTGATCGCCTCAGAATGCTGCCTCTCCATATGCCGTCGGGATTAGTTATAAATCTGAATAATTGTTATTTGGTGCCTGCACTGAGCATGAACATTGTATCCGTATTGTGTTTGATGCGAAGTGGTTATTCCTTTAAATCTGAAAACAATGGTTGTTCGATTTATATGAATGATATCTTTTATGGTCATGCACCTGTGATGAATGGTTTATTTCTATTGGATCTCGATAGTATTATTACGCATATTCATAATATTGATGATAAAAGGATTAAACTTGATAATGATATATCTGCATATATGTGGCACTGCCATCTAGGTCATATTGGCGTTAAACGCATGAAGAAACTCCATTCTGATGGACTTTTGGAATCACTTGATTTTGAATCATTTGATACATGTGAGCCATGCCTTATGGGCAAGATGACTAGAACGTCGTTTTCCGGTTCAATGGAACGGGCGACAGATTTATTGAAAATCATACATACTGATGTGTGTGGACCAATGAGTGTGTCGGCGCGAGGTGGATATCGTTATTTTGTTACTTTCACGGATGATTTGAGTAGATACGGGTATATCTATTTGATGAAACATAAGTATGAAACCTTTGAAAAGTTCAAGGAATTTCAGAATGAAGTGGAAAATCATCATAACAGAAAGATCAAATTTTTGCGGTCCGACCGTGGAGGAGAGTATCTTAGTTACGAGTTTAGCACACATATGAAGGACTGTGGAATAGTTTCACAACTCACGCCTGCCGGAACACCACAACGTAATGGTGTGTCGGAACGTCGTAATCATACTTTATTGGATATGGTTCGATCTATGATGTCTCTGACTTACTTACCACTACCATTTTGGGGTTATGCACTGGAAACTGTTGCATTCACTTTAAATCGGGCACCATCTAAATCCGTTGAAACGACACCGTATGAATTATGGTTTGGAAATAAACCTAAGCTGTGGTTTCTTAAAGTTTGGGGATGCGATGTTTATGTGAAGAAACTTCAGCCGGATAAACTCGAACCCAAAGCAGAAAAATGCGTCTTCATAGGATACCCTAAGGAAACGATTGGGTATACCTTCTATCATAGATCCGAGGGCAAGGTTTTTGTTGCCAAGAATGGATCCTTTCTTGAGAAGGAGTTTCTCGCGAAAGGTGTCAGTAGTCAGAAGGTAGAACTCGAAGAGGTTATTGAACCTTCTCTTCATGAAATGGCGAGTGGTGCAGCCCCGAAAGTTGTTTCGGAGTTGACTTCACCTGATGAAGAGAGAGCTAATGAAAATGATCATGAAACTCCGAAAGAGGATAACACCGAACCTCGTAGGTCAAGCAGGACATGTGTAGCTCCTGAACTGTACGACAATCCTGTTATGAATTTCATGATTGATGAAATGGATGACCCTGCGACGTATGAAGAAGCGATGATGAGCCTGGATTCTAACAAATGGCTAGAAGCCATGAAATCCGAGATGAAATCCATGTACGAAAACCAGGTTTGGACCTTGGTGGACTTACCTCACGATCGAAAGGCCGTTGAGAATAAATGGATTTTCAAAAGAAAAACTGATGCTGATGGTAATGTGACCATCTATAAAGCTCGACTTGTCGTAAAGGGGTTTCGACAAATTCAAGGAGTTGACTACGATGAGACATTCTCTCCCATAGCAATGCTAAAGTCAGTTAGGATTATGTTAGCAATTGCTGCATATTTCGATTATGAAATATGGCAGATTGATGTCAAAACTGCGTTCCTCAATGGTAATATTGAAGAAGAGTTGTATATGATACAACCTAAGGGTTTTGTCGATCCTAAGGATGCCGATAAGGTATGCAAGCTTCAACGATCCATCTATGGAGTGAAGCAAGCATCCCGGAGTTGGAATCTATGCTTTGATGAGGTGATCAAAGAGTTTGGATTTGTCCAAACTTATGGAGAGGCTTGTATTTACAAGAAAGTGAGTGGGAGCAATGTGACATTTCTGATATTATATGTGGATGACATATTATTGATTGGAAATGATATAGATCTTTTAAACAGTGTTAAAAGTTATCTAAACAACAAATTTTCGATGAAGGACCTTGGTGAAGCTTCATATATATTAGGCATTAAAATCTATAGAGATAGATCAAGGCGCCTAATTGGGCTATCACAGAGTACATACCTTGATAAGATATTAAAGAACTTTAATATGGACGGAAGTAAGAAGGGGTTCTTACCTATGTTGCAAGGCAAGACATTGAGTAAGACTCAAAGTCCGGCTACGGCGGAAGAAAGAGAAATAATGGATAAGATCCCCTATGCCTCAGCCATAGGCTCTATAATGTACGCCATGCTATGTACAAGACCGGATGTGGCACATGCTATTAGTTTGACTAGTAGGTACCAATCTGATCCAGGTTTGGAACACTGGATAGCGGTCAAGAATATCCTTAAGTACTTAAGAAGAACTAAGGATATGTTTCTTATATACGGAGGAGAAGAAGAGCTAGTCGCTAAGTGTTATGTCGATGCTAGCTTTGACACCGATCCGGATGACTCTAAGTCTCAATCCAGATATGTATTTCCCTTGAACGGAGCAGCAATTAGTTGGAGGAGTTCCAAACAACCCGTGGTGGCTGGATCAACGACGGAGGCGGAATATGTTGCTGCTTCAGAAGCGGCGCAGGAAGTGGTTTGGATGAAGGAGTTCATAACGGAACTAGGTGTGGTTCCTAGTGCATTGGACCCAATGGTGATCTATTGTGACAACAATGGAGCCATAGCCAACGCCAAGGAACCAAGGTCTCACAATAATTCCAAGCATATTAAGCGCCGGTTTCACTCCATCCGCGAGCATGTCAAGGATGGAGATATAACGATTTGTAAAGTATACACGGACCTAAATGTAGCAGATCCGTTGACTAAAGTCCTCCCTAGGGCAAAACATGATCAACACCAGAACTCCATGGGTGTTAGATTTATCACTATGTGAACTAGATTATTGTCTCTAGTGCAAGTGGGAGACTGAAGGAAATATGCCCCGAGAGGCAATAATAAAGTTGTTATTATGTATTCCTTGTATATGATAGATGTTTATTTTGCATGCTATAATTGTATTGATAGGAAACGTCAATACATGTGTGTTTAATAAACAAAAAGGTTCCTAGTTGTGCCTCTCTTATAGACTAGCTCGTTGATTAACAAGATGATCAAAGTTTCCTGATCATGGACATTGGATATTGTTAATAACCAGGTCACAGCATTTGAGAAATGATGTGATGAACATTCATCCGAAGTATAGCATTACAATCAAAGTCATTATGTTTATATTGCTATAACATCATATGAAGTAATCTTAGTCCTTAGACCATGAGATCATGTTAATTGCTAACACCGGGAGAGTATCTTGATAACATCAAACGTCACACTGTAACAGGGTGACTATAAAGGTGGGTTCAGTGCTGCGAAGGTGTTATGTTGAGGCTCATGGATCAAGAGTGGAATTTGTCAATCCCGATGATGGATAGATATACTCTGGGCCCTCTCGGTGATATCACATTAAGATAGCTTCCAAGCAAGTGATGTGATCATTAGAATGTTATATCACGGGAAAGAGAAAAGAGTGCATGTTGGTAATGAGATCAAACTAGGTATTTGGATACCGATGATCGAATCTCGGACATGTATTATATCATGAGACAAAGGGATTAAGTTACTAGCGTTAAAGGTTCTCACGATCATAGAAGTCATTGTTGAATGTGCAGGAGTCGGTATGGATCTCCAGGTCCCGCTTCTAATTATTGATTTGAGAGGGGTCTCAATCATGTCTGCATTATTCGCGAACCGTAGGGTGACACAATTAAGGGTTGTCGGACACCATTTTGGAGCACATATGTTTCAGACGAAAGGATTGCAAAGCGCAGGAATTGTTTCGATGGAAACCGGAATTGTTTCGGGTGAAATTACAGAAACTGGTTCTGCATGTGATATTGAAATGTTACAAGGGGTTTTATATGAATGTTTGTTAATTAAAGTAATTAACAAAATTCTGAATAAAATAAATAAAAGTTTTATTAATTGAGAGTTGCATTAAATTTGGTGGAAATTTAATGCATGTGAGTGGAACTTTGGGTGGAGGCTAAATTGATGTGAGTGGAGCTTCCACCACATGAATGAGAAAGAGGTGGGGGCACCCCCCTTGGCCGCTAGCCATGGGAGGGGAGGAGCCCCCCCTCTCCTATAAAAGGCCCCCCTCTCCTCCCTCACAAAGCACACCTCCTCGTGAAGTATCTCTCTCCCCCTCTAGATATATTCCCCCATGGTCTCGGATTAGCGAGATACATGTTCCCGGTGGCCTTGCGTCTGGAAGGAGTTGTTGCTTCCGCTGATTCGCTAGAGCGGGGAGGTGGAGGTTGTCTGGTGGCTTGAACGTGTGTGCAAGGACGGATGCGCTACTGATTTGCGGCGCTAGGACTTCCACACGTTCTTGAGATCGGCAAGCATACGACTACATCATCCACCAGTTCCAACTTGTTAACAAAACTCTATTGTCTTTGAGGGTAAGTTCTCTATGGATGTATATCCACCCGTTGCTTGTATCTAGTAGATAGATCTTGGCGTATAGTTCTCATCGTAGGAATTTTTTGTTTTCTATGCTGCGAACCCAACAGACAGGCCCAAGGGTGACGGCCAGACAGAGAGACAGAGGTGGTGCGACTCCCGACGACCACGGCGGTGACCGAGGAGGACTTGTGGTGGCAAGGGCAAGGCGCGTGGGGCGGTGCTGCGGGCCGGGGATGAAGGAGCGGGGGCGGCAGAAGCAGAGAGGTGACGACACTAGTGCTAGGCGAGGCAGACAGCGGCGGGTTCGAGTTCGTCGAGGCGACAGATGACGGGAAAGCGGGGCGCTCTGCGGCGGGGTGCTGTAGGCGAGCGGGCTCAAGATAGGAAGTCGGTGGTGGCTGGGCGAGACGCTCGGCGATGGTGGTAGATGGGGAGACGAGGATAGAGGTGGGGTCGGGAACGCGAGAGCGGGGCGCGGTGATGTGGCCAGGGGCGAGCGGGAGGAGTGGTGTCGGTGGCGGTTGACCGCGTGGGAGTACGGGGTGGGGCCGTGGATTGTCGATCGCGCGGGCGTGTTCGCTAGCACGTGCGGCGTGTTCATTGCAGGGTGATGAGCGGGCCGGTGAGTGTGTAGGTGCTACCGCTGCGCAGCGTGTCGAGTGGGGTAGGTCGGGTGCCTGTGCCACAGGGGTGGCGTCTGGCGGTGTGGGGTGCAGGGTTTGGTTAAGGGTAAGTGGGATGTTAGGTTTTAGGGTAGGGTTAGCTAGGGTTTTGTCTAGTTGGGCCAGCCTTCCTGGGTGGTAGGTGGCCTGGCCTACGGACTCGGCTGCCTCCCCCGGTACAAGAAAAATAGTTTTTATTTATTTGTTTTGTTTTAAATAGATTTTTGTAAATAATTTTAGACAAATAGAGATATCCTGAAATACCCATGTTTTTAATTTGAAATTAAAGAGGGGACATTTAGAAAACAAAGATAGGCTTTTAGCAAAATACTTTTAGGCAAAATGATGCATGGTGATGATGCTCAAATGTAATATGGCATGATGACATGAGCATGCAATCATGATGATGCACAAAACAAAAACACCAGTGATTTTACCGGGGTGCTACACATCTCTTCTCATATCTTCGATAAAAGTATCAAGTTGAAATTCAAGTCTCGTCAAATCAACACTTGTAAAGTCATCGGCGTAAAATTTGGAAAGTTTCATTACCTTTTGTGCATCATAAGAAGCAAATGAATTCACGGGATTCAAATTTGACATGCAAATAAGCAACTCCATGTTAACCTCATCAAACCGATTGTCAAGCTCTTGAATAATTTGATCAACAACACCAAGATACACTTCTCTTCTATAACGATCATAATTTGTCTGTACTTTATAATACCAACGTGATCTTCCATGAGCCATATAATTATCTTCCGGTGAATGAATTTCAATGTCATGTTTGTTGCAAAACAATGTCACATTTGCAAGAAATCCCTCCCATCCTTGAGACCTCATACGTTGCATTTGATTCTTTGCCAATCTAACAAGTGACATTGCATTAATAATATCTTGGTCCCTCTTTTGAAAGTATTGCGACAAGTCATTTGTATAGCCAAGAATAACAATCATCAAGTGAAGATTGAAAACAAAGTCAAATGATTCAAAGGCTGCTTCAACTCCATGTATTCTTGTCCACTCACTCTTTTGTGAAGGATCTTTCCCAATCCTTACAAGCACTTCAAGAATTGTGGGATACATATCAACAATGTATAGAATGGTTTTCAAATGCGAACCCCACTTAGTATCACTGGGTCTAGACAAACCCATTTCTTGATTCAATCCACTTCCACTTTCAGTTTCACCCATTTTAAGTGCTTTCAAAACTTTTTGAGCTCTAACATCTCGAAGCATGTCATGACGCTTGCAAGAAACTCCAATAATATTGAGCACGTAAGAAACATGGTCAAAAAACCACACACATGTTTCATTTTCTTTTGCCACCGCAATAAGAACCAATTGGAGTTGATGTGCAAAGCAATGGATATAATAAGAACATGGTGACTCTTTCATGATCAATGCTTTCAACTCCTTAATCTCACCCTTCATGTTGCTAGCCCCATCATATCTTTGTCCACGAATTTGAGTGGGACTTAAATGATGATCTTTGAGCAAGGATAAAATTACAACCTTAAATGACAATGAAGTAGTATCGGAAACATGAACTACTCCAAGGAACCTCTCACATATTCTTCCCAATTTATCAACATAACCCAAGCAAAGAGCAAGTTGTTCTTTGTGATACACATCACTAGACTCATCGGCTAGAATTGCATAGTGGTCACAATCAAGATCTTCAATAATTAGTCTTGTAGGTTCTGCTGCACAACATTCAATAATGTCATGTTGTATCCTAGGACTATTCAAGATACAATTTCCCAGAGCATTCTTCAAAACAACCTTATCAACTTCTTCATTATTTTTAGCAAGCCATTTGAGAAGTTCAAAAAAAATCCCCCGGTTGCTTGATTCTTCACTCTCATCATGTCCACGGAATGACAATCCTTGATTCAAAAGAAACCTCAAGCATCTAAGATAATGAGTTAGCTTTGTCTTGTAAAGAAGTATATCCTTGTTAGACATCCTCACAATAACATTATCAATTTTGGTGTGGGTGCAACAAATAAGTTATACTTATCATAAGCTTCGTTGTGAATGCTACTAACACCACCCATATGTTTCCTAAATGCCTCGGGCCTTTTCCAATCTCTAAAACCATCTCTAACAAAGGGATCACCCTAGGCCCTCCATTGGATCTTGCTTTGAACAAGTTACATACAAAGCAAAATGTGGCATCCTTTCCAATACTATATTCGAGCCAATTGTACTTTAGAAACCAAACAGGGTTGAAGTGTCAATTTTTACCTTGTATTTTCTGGTTGGGAAAGAATATTCATATGGTTGGCATGCACCTTTTAAGATATATCCTCTCCGAACATCATCTTGATCATTAGCATTATATCTTGAAATAGGAATCATTTCTCCAAGATCATATGGAAGGAAATGAACATCATATGACCTACCAGATGGTTGTTGGGGTGATGGTGGATGTGGTATTGCATCTTCCTCAATCTCGGTATTGTATTTGGATTGGACCGGAGGTACGGAATCAAGACATGTTAACCAAAGCCCAACACCTTTGATTTGTTCATCATCTACCACCAACGATGATGAAGTAGGTGCAACCTTATTTGCTTCATGTTTCTCAAAAAGTGCCGCAATGTGGTTCTTCCTATTTATATTCAATCCTACAATTACCATATAAAACATATAAACAACATGGTAAAAGAGCATAAACAGAAATTTGGTTTAGGCATCAGATTGAACAAATTTGGAGATAATTCAGACTCTAGAGCATACAAATTTAGTGCATCACTCATCAGACCAATTCTTCCCCATTGGGAATTTTCCAATTAGGGTTAGGAATTTAATCAAAATATGAAGGGATTTGGGGTTGGGAGCAGCAGTTTATACCTGAAATTGGAGGCGGCCGGAGTTAGCAGCGGGAGGCAGCCGAAGGGTGGGCAGGGCAGCAGCAGTAACGGCCGGAGGTGCTACGACCTACGAGAGGAGGCGGTCGGTGGGGGAGTTGGGGAGGCTAGGAGGGGGTGAGTCAAGGAGGTCCATGACACCACCCGCCAGAGCCAGATGGACACCATGTCAGACGGCTAGAGCTAGATAGCCAGTGGCCATCGCTCGCTACCTAGTCGCAGTGCTCGCGACTCGCGATTCGCGCCCTAGACAGAGACGGAGTAACGTGATGGGTATCGCTCAGTCGGGTCGTAGTGCAACGAAATTGAGGGGTCGATTTTTCCCCCAAAACTCTGGGTGGGCCGCGGCCCGTCCGTCCCACCCTCTGCGTCCGCCCATGTAGTGATATATTCCTTACAGTAGCAGTACTAACACGACAACACCAGAAGTCTAGATCCTACAAAAGCGATGCCTCCAAGAAGGGAACGTTGCCCAAGCATCGTCGTCACCCGATCATAGATCTTAGGTTTCACCCTAGAGGAACTCCTCGCTCATAAAATAATGCCTTCAACAAGGTCATTGCCAGACACAACCAATTAAGGACAGATCTTGGATTTTCACCCTGAAAGGTAAGATTTTGAACTTCTCCTATGTTGTCGCCCCACTTACGGTGCCACTACTCTGAGTCACGAATCACCAAGCCAATTCCTCATCGCCACAAATAATCGAATCACCGTTGCTACTTCTTAGATCTCGGCTTCCATGACATTCTCTACCAGCTGACTTCACCATGGAACGGGAACGTGCGCACCATGATGATAAAAGCTAGCCAGCTTCGCATCGCTCCCTCTGAAAAAACATGGGTGCGCATGACCGGATCCCACCCAATCCAGCAATCTCCAACCATTAATCGCCTAGTGGAGTTCGCTGGTGGAGCCTTCCGTAACACGAAACGCCAACCAGATCGATTGGGACAGGCATCCGAAAAATCATCATCTTGGAACAAGTTTGAACCCTAGGACCGCCACCTTTATTCAAGCCGAGCTAGTAGCCCCCATGCCACCCGCCGGCACCCTGTTGGATATGACACTCTGAACCTCACCGACCAGGAAGCATCGAGGACGAAGACGACATAACAGGGGTGATCTTCTGCTAGATAAGGTCGAATCACGTAGCGAGGAGGAGCCCCTGCCACAAGTCAATACACCGTCATGGAAGACCTCCACCACCACCCGCATTCCACATGCGCCGCCCCGGTGACGGCCTACCTCACGCGAGGAGACCGTCGGAGCTCGCCCGCCCTCACCCCCATCTTTGAGAGGCTGGGTATGGAGGCCACGACCGATGAAGACGACGGTAGCGGGTGAGGGGAGTAGATCAAGTTATGGCTCGCTAGAGTGGGAGAGGAGGCCTCCAGAGTCACCCCGCGTGAGGTGACCTGGGATGGAGGGGTAGGTAGGAGAGGAGGGAGACGAACATCGATGGGCTGGTGGCGGTGGTGGTGGTCTCGTGTGAGTCGCTAGGGTAGGGAGTCGATAATCTATAGAGCGTTAACCTCAACTCTGACGCTTTAGTTGCCTCTCTTTGCATTAGCTTTCTTGCTTCATGGCAGTCTTATCATGTGAAAAAAGAACGGCGGTGAGTCACTTGCTCACCCGGACATTCGGACTGTTGTAGGTTGTTGTCACCTTTTCGGCTCATCGTTGTGATTATAAAAAGCATCAGAGTTAACCAGCACTCTAGACGTCTCTTGCTGCAAACTGCAGGTAACAAAAAAATTAGACCGAAGGCTCAAAGAGCCCTACTTTGAATTAACAAAGCCCTCAACCTTACAAATGGAAGTCACTTCTGGGTTACCAGCTTACAATAAGAGCTCACCACAGGGAAGAACAACACCCACAAATTACAGAGAGAAAACCTACATCAAGCAAAATAGCTAGAAGATGATATCCAAGGCTTGGAGTCTTCTTCCTCGTCCATGATACCAAAAGAGCATAGGGCGTCACGGAGTCTGGCTCCAACCATCACCGAAATGCATGCAACATCAACTTCAGGGGAATTCTTTAGAGAATGTGATGGACACGAGCAGCACCGTACTATAGAGCATCAACACTGGCCAAAGGCTCCAAAAGCAACACCTTCAAGAAGGGGATGGCGTGGAAGCGTCGCCGTTGGCCGATCCAGATGAATCTAGGTTTTCACCCAGAGACCAAAGATCAAGAAGAGTTAAAGAGGTGAGGCTTCACTACGATGCCTGAAAGGAGGGAAATGCCACCCTCAGGTGTCAGCATCGTCAGCACCGCCGAACCGAGCAAGGCTTTCGCCAGCAACCTTCCTTCTCGCTCAATGCAGCTACCCAACCACATGCAAACCAGCGTGTTCCTCGCCGAACACTCCGAGCGACAAACCACCGTTGGGAAGTAATAATGGGGAAAACCTGCAATGCCATACAAAAATATGGCAGACTGAACGACATCACACTACCAGAAAAGCAACAAGGAGAACCAAACCTCGGCAAGGATCTTCTTCTCCGTCTAGCGGTTTCTGGTTGGCAGAGGGGTTCATGGCCGGCCTCTACCATGCATGAAGACAGACGAGCACCACCACTAGGTCACAGAAGTGGGTATGGGGGGTTGCCGCGGGGCCCTGCTCTGGCCCCAATGGCTTGGTGAGTCACACTGACCACCGAAGCACTTTCCCCGACAACAACCCTTTGACACCACGGCACATACGACACCGACAACACAAAAGAAACTGGATTTCGAAGCACATGGTCCTCTCCAAGTAGCAGACCACCGAACTCCACACAACGAACACCAACCTCACTAGCCTCACCTGAACCCAGGACTGGATCGATGGGATTTGGGTCAAGACATGCAGACCACCGCTGGGCCTCCCGCCGGATGCACTATCAAGCATGAGGCGAGCTCTAGGTGAGGCACCACTGCGTGAGGCGGCCCAGACGCATTAGGTCGAGATCCGGGCTGAGCTCTTCCTGCAAGAAGCCACAGGGAGAGAAGCTCGCCAAACCTGCGCCTTGGAGATCAGCATCGCGGTGGGCAGGGCCGGAGCTCACCGGAGCTCTCCCGCAGGGGATCTGGGAGAGCCCACTTGGCCAGCGTCTTGCGGGGAGCGGGGGGTCAATTCAAACTGAAAGGAAAGAAAAGAAACTGGAAAAAAACGAGAAGAGCGGAGCCGCGCTACCGCCACCGATGACGGCGAGGAGGGGAGGGGCTGCGGGGGGCTCGGGCGGTTAGGATTTGAGAGCGACACGGGAGGCGAGAATCAACTGAAAGTAATAAATAATCAGGTTTTTATGCTTATGCAAGTTATCCTTAACTTGGGGCACATCAGCGTCAGGTTGATGATTGTTATTAAGAGCTTGCAGGCGCCTCGACCAGATGCCTCGACAGGTATCAAATCGCAGTGCGAGAAGGTGGTTTTCGTTCCATTACTTACCATGGAAGGAAAGAAGGCGGCGAAATAGAAGATGGTGCGTCGTAATTGCGAGATCACTTTTTTTCTGAAAAAAAGTTACGGTTGTAAAATTATACTATAGAATTGCGGTCTGATCTCCAAAGAGAGGTCGAGAAAGGGTGTGCTTAAAGTTTTGTGCAGTAAAAGGGGGCCATGCATGGTAGCTGAAAAGTGAGATCTGAAACTCTGAAGCACGAGCAACCAATGATTCAGAAATGTTCCGTATAATTATGTACAGTATCAGGAACAGGAGACCGGTGTACGTACGTACATGAGAGATTGAGAGCTGTGGGGAATTTACAGAAACCATGGTCGTCCGTTTTCTCTTCTAAAGTGAGTGAGTAATCATCACAGGCTCTGCTAATCTGCCTGAGTTCAATGTCAATCATCATCAGGCTGCTAAAGCCAAGAAAACGAATGTGCTGCTACATGACCACAGGAGCGCGGCCGCTGCCGAGAAGATCCATCCCTTGGCGGCGGCTCGACGATCTGTGTGCAGCGAGGAGGAGGAGGAGGTGAGGCCCTTGAATCCGAGGTCGAGGGAGACGCTGCCGTCGGGCTTGAACAGCCCGAAGTGGCGCTCGCTGCCGGGCCCTGTCTTCTGGTCCTCGTTGAAGAGCGCGAAGATGAATGCCTTGACCACCCGCTTGGGCCTGTAGGGCGTCCCCTTCCTGAGGAAGAGCCGCTTCCTGAGGTTGAAGTTGTACGTCCGTGCGTTCTCCAGCGTGGCCGCTGTCTCCGATGCGTCCCCCTCGGAGGCCCAGCCGGTCTCCGACACGCGCACCTCCATGTCGGGGTACCCGGCCAGCTCGAGCGCGGAGTAGGTGGCGTCCAGCTGCGCCTCGAACATGTTGTCGTAGTGGAGGTTGGTCTTGGGGTCCAGGATGCCGGCGTTGGGCTCCATGAGCGCGTATTTGACGTCGATGTGCTCCGGGTCGCTCATGTATGCCAGGAACGGGTACGCGTTGACGTAGAATGGCGCGCCGGTCTTGGAGAAGAAGTCGAGGAGCGGCTTGAGGTACACCATGAGGTCCGGGCGGAAGGTGCCGTTGGAAGGCGGGTAGGAGGAGCCGAAGACGGCCTCCGAGTGCGGCGTGTTCACCTCGATGGTGCGCGAGAGGCGGAGCGCGCGGAGCGCGTCGTGCACGTTGACGACGGCGCCGATGAGCGCCTCGGCGAGGCCCGAGTCGGCCCCGCCCAGGATCTCGTTGCCCACGATGATGGCCGAGATGCGGGTGGACGGGTAGTAGGGCTGCACGTTCTCGTTCACCCAGTCCATGGCCTTGGCCGGGTTCGCGGAGATGTCCTTGACGAGGCCGTTGGGGATGGCTATGGCCAGGTTGAGGCCGGAGTTGCGGAACGCGTCCAGGATGTTGTGGTTGGAGTCGAAGATCCGGACGTTCTTGATCTTCGCCATCTGGAGCAGACGCACCACCTCCGGAGGCGTCCGAAGGTTGTCCGCGATCTGACCGTAGTTCACCCCGTAAGTCCCCACGAACGAGTGGAACGCCGACGCTGATAGAGAAAACCAAGAATCAGCCGTGCCTGCTGTACCTTTGCTGCTCTGCTCTCATCATGGCATGGCAGTAAATTAAAGGACGATTAGATTGATTGGACAGGTATACAACAACATACCGCGACAGGGGAAGAAGGCGAGGAGGAGGCAACAGAAGAGGAGGAGCGGGAGCGTCGGCCGGCGGTGGCCGAGGCTCGTACCGGGCCGGCCACGCGGAATCACCGCCATGATCTTCTTCCTGCGCGCTGCCGAGGAGGAGGAGGAGGTGGAGGCAAGCTGCGCACGCGGTCGGAGGAAGAAGGGGAGGAGGAGGCTGTGGCCGTGCAGGGGGCGGGCATTAGAGGAGGTCCGCGGCGCCACTTTGCTTGAGGTGCAGGGCATGGCGGCACGGCGGCAAGTGCCATGGGAGGAAGGAGCAGGGAGGCGGCAAGTATCCGCGGTTACTTACACCATCGGGCCGCGCGTTCCGTTGCTTGCTTCCTTCTCCTTCCTCGGCCGGAGCAAGCCAAGGATCAAAGCTGCCGAGAGGGGCAAGGGAGGCGAGGTTAATCGGGGGTGGACTCAAGGATGGAATCCGGTCTCTTGCGTTGCTCCCGCGCGCGACGTACCATAATGCTCTGCTCTGCTCCGTGTCTGTCAGTGCAGGCGTCTTCCACGCTCTGCCACTGTAACCTTCAGGCTTCGGCTGCAAGCCTGCAGCAAGATTGTTTGCTTGGTCCTCCCGCTCTATCCAGCCACAGTGATTCGGGTATGAAATGGATAGCATAATACGGTTCTGACGAGAAGGCCATCCGTAACAGCACTTTCGATTTTGGTCTACCGATAACTCCATTGAGATTTTGGTCTATGACAATGATGCTAGCCGCCGGCATGGTCGGCTCAACGCGACGATTATAAGACATAAAGAAAAGGTCAGGCTTGGTTGGATGAAACATCCTCTCAATGACGCATCAATAATTAGCATGCTTTGGCTTCAAAATAAAAATATAAATAGCATGCTTTCACACTTTTAAGACCGTGCAATTCTAAAAAAAAAAAGTATTCGACAACAAATTCGAAGATATTTTGCTTGCGGCTGCTCTTGTTATCTAGTATCTCCGTTTCAAGGAATAAGCCGCACGCGCATTCCAAAGCAAAGTTTGACCTTATCCTAACCCTCCCGTGGCGACCCCTAGGCGCCGCCAGAGGGCCCCCAGATTCTGCCACCGCCGACCTCCCTCCTCTAGATCCCATCCCTCCGCCGCTGTCACCGACGTCGGCCGTAGTGGCGACGGACCCCTAGTACCTAAGGTGCTAGGGGTGGCGGCTGCGGCAGTCTTCTTCGGATGGGCGGCTGGGGCGGCGCCGACGGAGCGGATCGGGGGCGGCGACCTCGGCCAGGCGGCGGCAAGTGCTCCTGCAGCTGCTTCAGGCGGCGACATCACACCGTGGGCCTAGGGCGTCCGCCTAGGCCCATCGTCTTCCGGGCGGCGCGGATGGAGGGCTTGGGGAGGGGGAGGTGTCATGGTGGCAGCGTTGGAGGCGATCTTGCGAGGACTTCCTCGGCGGCACTGACGTGCGATCGCCATGGCGGGCGGCGGTTGCATCGGGCCTGCCTGGATCTGATCTGGACCTCTGGCTGCGGAGGCAGCTGCACGCTGGGTTTTGGCGAGCCGCTTCGGTGGCATGATGGACTGTCTTCTCCTCTACCTCTGTCTGGTGGCGAGGGGGCTGCTGGCTCGGATTGAATAAAGGGAGTGGTCCTATGGTTCATCTCACACTAAGACGAAGACCCGCTTGATATTTGTCTCCATTGATCTAGTTGTAGTGTCGTGTTCCGGAAGGCTCCGCCAGCGAACTCCGCAGTGCGCATATGCCGAGAGATCGCTGGATCGGGTGGGATTCGGTCGTGCGTACTCATGTTTTTAATCTGGCCATTTGGGTTCAGAGGGAGCGCTTCGAAGCTATGTTGGCTGTTAATATCATGGGGCATGTTCTCGTTCCATGATGCCGATGGAGAATGTCATGAAGACCAAGATCTAAGGACTGACAATGGTGGTTCGAGTCCGGGTGGTGATCAGGAATTGGCTTGGTGACTCGTGACTTGGTGCATTGGTATGCAAGCGGGGGCGACAGTACAGGTGAAGATCATGGTCCTATCTTTCAGGATGAAAACATAGGGTCTGGTCTTAATTGGTTGTGCCTGACAATAGCCTTGTTGAAGCTATTGTTTTGAGAGTGTGGACTTCTTTCAGGGTGAAAACCTAGATCTTTGATCGGGCGATGACGGTGTTTGTGGACTGTTCCCTTCTTGGAGGCGTCGTTTTTGGAGAAGATGGACTTCTAGTGCTGTCTTGGTGGTGGTAGTACTGTTGTTTAAATGATTGCGGAACTGTAGCGGGACTTTTCTTTTTGTAATTCTTCTTTCTTTTTTGGTTGTGTGCATCCGTAGGCCGCTAGGGTAATGCGTTGTTGCAGTTGTTGGGTGTAACTGGTATCCTCTGATATTAATATATGCTCCTTTCCAAAAAAAAAAAGTAAAATTTGATTATATTTTATAAAATTGGTATCATTGGATTCTATTAAAATGCATCTTCCAATGATGCTAATTTTATATTAACATTCTTTATAAATTTAAAGTAAATCTTGATCAAGAAAACCACGCAAAAAGAGAATTATTCCTTGAGACGAAGGTAGTATGATAACCAGCAGAATGCCATTCCCAGTTTCTGGGGGTGGAAATCCCAAAAAAAAAAATTCAGGAGTCGATCTAAGGGATATGAGATGCTCGATCCCAACAAATTTTTTGATTAAGTTAAGCTCTACAATGATTACTTCAAGCCGATCAAGCCAACTTATATGATAGGTTCAGTTTTGGCAAAGCTTCCGGGTGCATATGCGTGTGTTCATGCGTCTGCTAGTAGGAGCGAGGGCCCATGATGACCACTTCAGATTGAAGAAAGATGCCACTAGTGAGACTGACTTTTCTTTCCTATCAGATGCACCGCTGAAATTCAGATGCTTACATATAGAGTTGTTGGTGATGTGGCTGTGAGCATCTTCGCATGGATAAGTCCACATGTCTTGAAGTAAAATGTACATGTTTTACAAAGCAGTGGTGACCGTGTTTGGCCCGAAGTTATTGAGAGGACCAAATGTTGGAGACAGAACTCGGCCAGCAATTCAAGTTTTTTTCTAGGTTACTGGGAAGCACCGATTGCATGTTCATTCGCTTGGCATGGGTAGTACAAAGGGCATGTTGGAGAGTGCCCAATCATTCTTGAAGCAATGGCATCACATGATTTGTGGCTTTGACACTCTTTCTACCGACGTGACATGATCATGCAACAATATGAATGTGCTTCAACATTCCTTGTGTTCTCAAGAATGTGGAAGGTCAGACTCCTGAATGCAACTATGATTTCAATAGCCACCAACACATGAAGGGATACTACCTACCGGATGATGTTTAAGTGGTCTGTGAAAACAATCTATAGTAAGAAAATAGTTACTTTTGCAAGAGAGTAATAGGGTTGTAAGAAAGATGTGGAACGGGCATTTGTGTACCCATGCTCGTTAGCCTATTGTTAAGTATCGTGCAAGAATATGGAATGTATAATATAATATGGAATGTGATGACTGCTTGTGTGATTATGCACGGCATGATTGTAGAGGATGAAGTGATGAAGCTAATGAACTATGATGGTTGGATTTTCAGTGGCCTTTGATTAAAAAAGTTTCCAGAACTCCTGAGGTAGCCTGGTAGCGGAAGACCTTTCTAGTTCAAGCAGTATCCTACATCCTGCAACTATCAACTATCTGTGGATGATCGCAATTACAAGAGTTCCTTTCCTGAGAAGACTGTAGCTAGAGAATCCTTTGTTTTCCTCTCGACCTATGCCTCCATTTATAAGAGCAAGGGGACACCACAAGGATCGGTCACCACACGACGTGGCGCAAAGTGCATGCCCATTCTTCTAAAAGAAAGAAAACAAAAAATATGAAGCAATGAAAACTCTATCAAGCACTTCTCTATTGAGCCCAAGCATGCACCCAATAGTTTGAAGATTTTCTCTAGATGCATCGTGAAATCCATGAACAAGGTACTCATGTTAAACTTGAAAATAATTTGGCTGTGCACATGTGGATCCACACAAAAAAGTAGTCCTTGTTTGATGTCTTGTGTTGAACAAGTTATCATACTTTAGATTTAGAACTTAAATTATCGTGTGAACTATGTGATTTGAATATTTATTTATTTATTATGTGATTTTTTGTGTATTAAAATTTAGCAAGTACATTTCATGTATATAAATGGCCGATATGAGAGGTCCAAGATAGATATGGTCTGTCCGTTTGGGGGTCACGGTTTGTTGTAGTTGGCGGACACAACCCGAACACATATCAAAGCCCTCCAAACGGACAAAATTGAATACAGGAGGAACATAGTTTGGGGAGACAGGTTAGAGATGCTATTAGATGTTGATGTATAGGTCTATGAGAGTAACTGACATTGCCACATGGGACATGTGGTGAATAATCTATTAAAAAAGAGTAAATAGACATTTGAGAAAAAAACAAGGCAATTAATAAATAGCGTGTGTGCATTCTAGAGAATGAAAATAAAAATCACCCCCGTGAAGCATTCTAGTTTGTTCATCGCAGATAAAAGCCATATCTAATATGTATGCGGTTGATGTCTCGTATACACCTTAGATATGGAGTATCGAAATTGAGCTTAAAAGCTAATATAATGCACATATAGAAAGTCTTTTGCGGCGAGGAGGAGCTTAAATGGTACACATGTTTCAAAGCCCAATTGGTTTTAGAAGGAGATTGAATACAAGATACTTTCATAGTATCGCCAATAGTAAACACGGAAGAAACTTATTCATTCTTTAATCCAAGATGAGGGAATCATTGAAGGACATGAGCATCTAAAATCATACATTACTAATTATTATAAAGGTCTGTTTGAAGCTCCAGAAAAATGTAACTTCTCTTTGGATGAGTCCTGAACAGACATAACTCAAGTCTCTGATGAGAAAAACAATCTACTTACTACTCTGTTCTAAGGAGGAAGTGAAAAATATTGTTTTCCAAATGAAACACAATAAGGCCCCTGGTCCTGATGACTTTCTAGCAGAATTCTATCAAAACTTCTAGGATGTCACTAAGCCAGATCATCGAGAGTTGTTCAGCTTTCTGCACACTAGACAACTAGAATTGTTTCGTCTGAATTTTAGTTAGATAATGTTATTACCTAAGGTTAACGAGACAGAAAGGATCCAACAATACAGGTTAATCTGACTTCTTAATGTTAGTTTTATTTTTTACTAAAGTTGCAACCAATCAGGCTGATCTCTATGGCTGGTCATGTGGTTCATCTCTCTTAGACTGCTTTCATGCAAGGCCGCATCCTAGATGGATGGTTATCTTACATGTAAAAATTCATGAACTACATAGAAAAAAGTTAAATGTGATTATTTCAAAATCAATTTCGAGAAAGCCTATGACGGAGTTAGGTGATGTTTTCTTCAACGGACTCTCATAATGAAATGTTTTTTGCAGAGTGGCGGGCTGTAATCCAGAGCTTTGTATCAGAAGATAGTGTTGTCATCAAAATCAATGATAATATTGGCAAATACTTTCAGACAAAAATGGCTAACACAAGTCGACCCATTATCATCAGTGTTATTCAATATAGTGGTTGATATGCTAGTTATCATGATTGAGTGTGCAAAGTCCGACGACTAAATTGAAGGTGTGATTCCTTATCTGGTTGACGGAGTCTTATCGATCTATCAATACATCGACGATACGATTCTTTTTATGGAACATGATATAAAAAAGAGAAATTTTAAATTAATTCTTTCAGCTTTTGAGCAACTTTCGTGTTTGAAAATAAACTTTCATATGAGTGAGTTGTTTTTGCTTCTGTGAGGCTCAAGACGAGGCCAAACTATATGCTGACTTATTTGGCTACGGTCAAGACTAGTTTCCTATTAGGTATTTTGGCATCTCGATACACTATCATAGGCTTACAAATTGTGAATAAAAACTTGTTGAGGAAAGATTACAACTAAGATTAAGCAGTTGGAAAGGTAAAATGTTATCCCTAGGGGTAAGATTGAAACTTAGTACTCAGTAACATGGTATTGTACATGATATCCTTCTTCCAAGTACCAAAATGAGTCTTAAAACGATTGTATTACTTCCGATCAAGATTCTCTTGACAGGGTGATAGTAAGAAAAGTAAATATCGACTGGCTAAGTGGAGTGTGGTTTGCCGCGCCAAAGATTAGGGTAGGTTTGGTATTCATGATCTTGATATCAGGAATACAACCCTCCTTGGTAAATGGCTCTTCAAGTTACTTACTGAAGATAGGTATGGCAAAATCTCCTTAGACGAAAATATGTTGGATCGAAATCATTGTCCCACAAAGTTTGGAAACCTAGTGACTCGCATTTCTGGGATGGTCTGATGGCCATGAAGAAGCATTTCTTCTACTTTGGATCTTTTCAGTTAAAGACGGATCTGAAATACTAGGAGGATAAGTGGCTAGCCAATTCTACACCCCGGGTACAGTATCCTACTTTGTATGCTATTTTTCATCAAAATGGTGATACAATCGCCAAAGTGATGTAGTCTTCTCCTCCGAATGTGACGTTCAAAGAGATTTAATTGAACACAGACTTGCCGCTTAGAATGTCTTGCTTCAACGCTTGGTATTAGTCCAATTATCACTTGCATTTGATGAATTTCGCTCGAAGTTAAATGAGAATGGTCAATTCTCAGTCAGTTCTATATGCAATGCACTAGTCTAGTCATGCTTACCAGTTAATAATAATAGAATTTTTTGGAAACATTTTTTTGCTTGGTATCTTCACTGGGGATTATTCTTACTAAATAGGGGGTTATTCTTATAATATTGTGAAGCAGAATTGGCATAGAAATACGAAATGTATTTTTTTATCACGATGAGACAATTGTGCATTTGTTTTTCCAATGCAAACTTTCCCATTCTATATGGTTAGTGATACAAGCATAGGCTTGTATCCTCCAGCTTGTATCCTTTGTGTAGTGTTGCCAATATTTTTAGAAAATATTGTATAGATTAAAAGTACATAATTCCTTTTAGGGTGAGAGAAATTGTCATTATTTGATCGATGTGGCTATGTAGAAATGGTAAAATGTTTAATGATACAAATTCTTCTCTCTTCCAGGTTATCTACTATTGTACCGCTACGTTTCACGTATGGTCGTCTCTAAATCGTGTGGAGTTTCACGATCTCTTTACGAAGGTGTGTACATATCTGGAGGATACATCGAGGAAATTCTTTACCCGTCATGGACGCCATCATAATATTCGGACCGGCCCTCCGCAACCTTGGACGTTTTGCAATTTCTCATTATGATATGTAATTCGCCTATTTGTTTTTGTTATGAGACTGTGTAGTTGTATCGATTGTGTGCATCTTAGTTATGTAGATGACGAGTGTAATACTTAAAATTCTTTAAATAATAAAAACATCATTTATCAAAAAAATAAGGTATTGAAATTTACTTAGGGTAACTCTAGTGTCTCTCGTAAACGCATCGGGGCTGTCCGGATCTGTCTGACCGGACACGTGGCAAGGCTCAATGGCACGTCGCAAACAGACCGAGAGGTCACGATTCAAATCCGGCTCGTCCCTATTTTCAGCCCAAATTTTGGTTGTGTTTGCGGGGATGCGGTCCGCCTGCGCATGTCCTCCCCTGGTTGTCGCGGGGGCCATGTGTCAGCGAGTGGGGAGAGGAAGAGACGATGACCGGTACTTCTTAAATGGATTTGCGTCGTCCCCTTCGCTTCCCTCCTCCACCTAGTCCCAATGCAAACCCTCATTGGAAGCCTCCAATCCCCGTCGCAAACCCTAGGAAAACCTTGCCATGGCGAAGTGCAATGACAAGGGCTCGTCGGCCGCCCCAGCCACAATGACCATAAGGTTGGGTCCTCCTCCAGTGGTGTCCACCGCCGTGTCTACGCGTCCCCGCCTCCGCGCTTGGTGCCAAGACCATAGTGCATGCCTCCAGCACTGCACCTATGTCGAGGTGGCACGGTAGTTCTACGAGGTAGGCATTCCGCTGCCTTGGTAAGATATCCAGATGCCCCACGGGAGGCAATCCAGACCGCCATCGAGCTATCTCGGTAGGAGGAAGAGGCCAAGTGGAGTAGCCTCCACAACCATGGAGGAGTCTGCGATCATGGCGGTTGCACTACCGGTTGTCCCTCCTGCTGAGCCACTGCCACCTCCACCGTCGGCCAAAGTAGCTTGGCAACCGTTGCAGGTCTTCATCGCCATCGACGAGGACTTGGATGCCGGTCGTCACCACCACTAGCACACCCTACTAGAGTGGGTGAATTATTTTAATGTTTTATTAGCTGGATAAATGTATTTTATTTAATATATGTAAACATATATTTTGTGCTCACCTTTCTAGGGGTGCCGTTGGGTGCAATGGCCACTCCAAACGAACAGAGCGAGGACAAGTTGCCCGTGGGCCACCAAAAATAGACCGACTCGGGTGGAATTGTTGTCGGAAATACGGGCTACCGTTGGAGTTGCACTTAGCTACGAGGATACTTTAGGTGTGATCTTGCTTCCGTTTGTATGCGACTTTTCAAAATTTACTTTTGTAAAACCAAAACAATGGCAGAGGTAGCTTTAGGGACGAAGGTGAGGAGGAAAATGAAGTTGTGTTGCACGAGGACGGAAGTGAGATGGAAGCTGCCTGTACTTTTTAGTTACTCAACGTGCACCCAAACACGATAATATTTTTAAGAGTCAAATGCCCCATGCACGTTTTTTCTCTTCCTACTTTCGTGTTCATTCCATTTTAGGCGACTGGGAGCTTTAGTTTTTTTAGTAGTCTGAACTACAAGAAGTAAGGCTCAAAGTCTCTACTTTGTGTAGTGCTTACATAGCTTTAGCCTTTTATGCAATTTAAAACGTTGATCTAAAGCTACCTTTGCGTTTTGTTTGTTCCCCTTCATGCGTGGTCCTCCACGCCGTGTCCTAAGGATTGCCTTTGTTTGTTCCTCTTTTGGACACAGTTAACACTGACATAGTGGCCCTCCAGTACTTTGGCATGCATGTCAAGCCGACATCTAAGTTTAGTTTAGAGCATCTCCACGGCCACCTCGTAGCCCCCTAAATAGGCTATGGCGATGCCGGACAGGAAACGATCCATAGCGGCAGTCCCATCGGGTGCCGGCAACACAGGCGACCCAATAAACTGTCGAGCACTCCCACGCCGTCCTCGACCCACAGTGATGGCTTGCGAGCACCAGCAGCGCGTGCCACGTTGGATTTACCGTGTGAGCCCACTTGAGCAGGCACACAAGACCGGTTAACCTAAATTTAACACCCCGGTGCCAGTTCCCAAACGAGCTATCGCCGTATAGCGCGTCGACGACGGTACCCAGCCCGTCACGGCTCGCCTCCCAGTGTTAATGGCGGCACCGACCCGTCCACCTATCTCACTGACCGTCCATAAAAGTGCTCGCGGTGCACACGCCTGTTCTCCCCTTCGCCACCAAGCACAACCCTTTCCCCTCCATCCCTTTTCGTCTAAACCACACCGAGAACACAAGAATCCAATGGTGTGCAACGACCTCGAGGCCGACATCAGCGGGGCTCCCCTAGCGCAACCTCAACATCAGGGTGTCGACAATCCTGTACGAGAACCGCCATACCGGTGGCTCCCTAGTGTCTGGAACATCAGCGCGGGCGGCTACACCGTTCCGCTGATCCCAGGGGGTCCCAAACTAGAGGACTACACCAAGCGTCAATGGGGGAGCTAACACAGGAGGCGCATGCGGACCCCGACAAGGTTCTCGACACTGCCCTCTGGTTGCCGCTGTTTCAGTCGGAGTGCGAGGCGACGCTGACGAACCGGTACAGACACTACCGTGGGCGGTACAACCGTGTCGACCCCCACCGCACGTGGGATAGCCCCAACTTGACATTGCGGCAGGGGTAATGTCCCTCGACAACCACAATAACATCCGAATTTGATTGACATGTCAAGAGTAGAAAGGGAAAATCGTTCGCTAACAATGCTAATAAAACTACTTACGGTAGGAGTAACTTAAGTGGAAACACATATGCAACTACGCAGAATAGATGATGTGATAAGTAATTACTCAAGAGAAACCTTAGAGTAACATGACCTAACATCACACTTCTCAATAAAAACAAGTCTAGAAATAGATAAATGATTTTTTCTATATTAAAACCTGACATTACACAATATAAAGAATAGACTATAATATATGCTAGTTATTCTTACTATGACTAGTCTACTAAGACTAGTCTGGCACGAGAGGGTTCTACCGCGGGTTGTCGTCGAAAGCGAGAGGGCATGGACATCTGATCAACGAGATGTTGCTGCTATGCCGATAAGCACGCATAAGGGCATCTCGAGTGGACCAACACAAAATAGCAATCCAAACTGTCCGTTTTGGTTCGGATGGGTCGGGCCACGAGGGGAATTTGGGTTGCGCTCCGGCATGTCTGGCTAGGGTGTCTAGCGGCGCGACCCATCCCATCCGAGCTGACCTTTCCCGCCATCGGTTCCCTCCGGTTATGGCGACTTCCCGCGTTTTCTGGCGATCACTCGCCGCTTCTGGCGAGTTTTCACTGCTAACTATAAAGGCCGACACGGTGGACTGGTTGTGCAGCACACAACACCCACCATGCCTGACCGCTGCATTACCACCACCCGCGCATGCAACCCCGACGTAGTAGTTTCGGTGAATACTCGACACACCTGCGCCGCTGCCTAGGTGGAGGAGTTGGATGACTTGTCCTACTTCGACCAGCCGAGGGAGGCACCAATCGAGCAGCGCGGGAGCTCCTAGAGTCCCGAGGCCAATCCCTCCTAGCGGACGGCGGTCAACCGCATGACCGACCAACCCTTGAGTTGGTATGTCCTCAATGACATCATGTTGCCGCATCACCTTCAACGACAATAACTCAAGTTGGTGTACACGGACATGCTCGAGGTTGTGCGTGCCCCGGCGTCGAGGCGTTGCGTGTCCGCCTCGACATAACAAAGGAGGATCAGGACACACAGAGGGCGATCTACCGCTCTTTCGAAGAGGAGTGGGGTGTCGTTGACCCTCCGCGTCCGGGCCACGTCGAAGCTTTCATGCGGCGTCATGGCCTATGAGGAATGTTGCCATCGTCGCTGCACCGCGCATGTAATTTAGCTAGTTGTTTCCGTTCAAACTTTTATAAAATACCTAAATTTTTATCTAGTTGTTTCATGGTGAACCGCATATTTGTGTATGTGTTGGATGGCCACTAATCGGGCACTGGTGGGATGGGGATTCCACCGGAGCAGCCACCTGATGCCGCTGGTGTACATGTAGGTGTGAGCTTTGGCTAGAGGAGGAAGATGCCAGGGCCAATGCTGGAACAACCAATATATAGCCAACACGATGGAGGGAAAGATCCAGAAGTGACGGGGAAATGGCGGGAAAGGCACAAGAACTGTCTCGAGCGGCAGCAACACAGGCGACAAAGCGGTGTTGTAGTTGATTGAGCTTTCTATGTTGCTTACATACTGGTCCCACTGCCCGGTGTTCGCACATGCACTCGGTCAGACCACGTCCGCGCATACGCATCAGCCACCCAAATTTGGTGCGCCGATGGGTCGAGCCGGACGGATTGGTCCGGATCCTACCGCTCAGATTCGATCGGACCGGTTCGAACGAGACAAAAATAACGCTAAAGATGAGCTAAGACCATGTACTATGTACACTTAAAGCGGTTTATAGAGGCTTTTGAATCAACTCCGTACATAGCAGGGCATCTGACAAGTAAAGCGACTCAATATGTTGGTTCAACTCGTAAGCATAGAAAATGATTTTCTACCGATCGCATGGTGATATGGTCTAGCTACCTCCGAATAGTCTGTTCACCCAAGGATAGAAAAGACTTTTATTCGAGTCAGGCTCCATCGAACTTTTGTGCGGTTCTATACGTAGTAGGCAAATGGCCATGGATTCAAGTCTGACAACTTTTTCGAATTGAATCCTCGCGACATATTACATCGTCTAAGAGCAACTCCAACAGAAGGCGTGAAATCGCGCTCGCGCGGTAAAAGCGACTTATATTGGACGTGGGCATCAGAAATTCGCGCTCTAGAGGATGCGTTACACGGTAATTTTTTTTGGGCGCGCTGGATATCTGGGGCACGCGGGACAAGGCACTGTAAAAACTCCTGGCCGCGCGCGAATGCCAACGACCGGTCTGAAACCTCCACGCGCCATTCCAACGCCGCTGATTCTTCCGCCCCTCTTGTCCTCCGGCGCCGTCGCCGCGCCTATTCCCCGAAATCGACGCCACAACTCGATGTGGCGCCACTTCCCGCCTGGTGCTATGCGTTGAACCGGCTAAATCAGTTGCCCGACGGCGCTAATCGGTCGCACCGTCGCCGGTCTGCCACAACGTCCACAGGCCATGCCGTCGACGCCGGAGTTGGCGCCTCTTCTTCGTCGTTTCTTCTTCACCCGCGCCCACTTCGACGAGTCATCATATGCTCTCGCAAAGTGCTTGATGGTATGCCGCGCCCCGGCCTAGCAAATTTTATCGTTTTAAAGTTCGTTTGTCCAACGTAGTACCGCAATTGTGTAGATGAGTTCGTAGGATGAGGCATGGGATATTCAAGAAGAAGAAGATATAGCCATTCTATGGGCAATGCGCGCCAAAAAAAGGCCGAAGCATGGTGGTTCTATTGTCGGTCGACAAAAAATGTGGCGGGAGAGGATAGAAGCCCACGAGAAGCTGATGCATAGCTATTTTGCGGAGAATCCAACCTACCTAGAGAGCTATTTTTGCCGCCATTTTCGAATGAGCATCCGATTGTTCAAGTGTATCTCTGAGGAGACAAAGAAATATGACAATTTTTTTGAGCGACGGAGAAATGCCGCTAGAGAACTTGGGCATAACACTGAGCAAAAGGTCACCGCTTCTTTGCGTATGTTGGCATATGTGATTCCAGTGGATCTTGTTGATGATCATTTGGCGAAGGCTGAGATCCAAGCTATCAAGTGTGTGAAGCGTTTTGCAGTGGCCATTGTCAATGTGTTTGACGAGGTGTATTTGAGAGCCCCCAATGAGCAAGATACAACTAGGCTTCTGGAGTTCAACGCAAATCGTAGATTTTCAGGTATGCTTGGTTCTATTGATTGCATGCATTGCAGTTGAAAGAACTGTCGTGCGACATGGCATAGACAGTTCAAAGGCCACAAAAATGATTTCACTATAATACTCGAAGTTGTGGCTGATTATGAGACTTGGATTAGACATGCTTTCTTCGGATTGCCCGGTACATTGAATGACATCAACGTTCTCCAACGGTCACGACTAATGAACAGAATTGCATTGGATGACACTCCACCAGTTGAGTTTGTAGCCATGGACAGTGGCGGACCCAGGATATCAAAGTTGTGTAGTCAGCGTGAAATTGTGTAGTCAAATAAATGTATTTGTATCAATATTCAATTATTATTTTGCATACTTCTAGCTTGAATTGTCAAAAAAACTGTGTAGTCAAATGACTACACAGCATAGGCGTGGCTCTGCCACTGGCCATGGGTGCACCTACAACTACGGGTCCTTCCTAGCCCATGGCATCTACCCAAAGTGGTAAACATTTGTGAAGCTAGTTGTGAAACCATCTGTTTAAGAAATAGTTTCAATTCCATAATGCACAAGTAGCGACTAGGAAAGATGTGGAGAGAGCATTTGAGATTTTGCAAGCCCAATTTGCTATTGTGTGGGGGACCGGCGAGGTTTTGGGATGAAGACATCCTTTGATATATCATGACAGTTTGTGTGATCATGCATAACATGATCATCGATGATGAGCGTGGTCAAGAGAATGACTACTCACACTATGAGTTGATGAGACGCTCTGTGCGGATCCCTAGGAGAGAAGAGAGAGTAGGCCAGTTTATTGCCTCGTACAAAGCTACTCTAAGGGAAGATGCGCATCTTCAGCTTTAAGATCTCATCGAGTAGTGGTGGACATGGAATGGGCAAACATAGTTTTATCTCATCATTTGTATGTTTGTTGTATTTTTGAAAAACTATTTGTTCTATGTTGGTGCTTTGTTTGTTGTATTGTTGATGATGAATTATATGTTGTATTCTTGATGCACAATTTGTTGTTTGCGTTGTAATAATATTAAAACTATTTATGTCTTTTTTTTGGTTTGTTTATGATCTTCATTGTTCTATATTTGTTGTTGTTTGCTGTTTTTGAAAGCACCAGCGCGCTGCGTTTTACAGCGCCTCGTGAAGCGATATCTATGCGTGTTGTATTCTTTTGGACGACTGAAAAAGCAAATCAGCCTCACGCGCGCAAAACTGTGAATTCCAGCGCTATATACGTGTTTTAGCACGCCGCGATATTCAACGCCTGTTAGAGTTGTTTTAACACCACCGCCGGTGGTCTGTGTCCTCATTCACAGGAAGGTGACACGACACGACAGGCCATCCGACCGAAGAGAAACAAGATTCCGTAGCAGAGAGTGAATTTGTCAAAGATGTTTAAACCTCAAAATACTGTCATATGAAATCCGTAGGAAAGTCAGCTATATGTTGCATCGACTGCACCAATCAGCTCAAGCACGAGCACGTGGTCGTGGAACATTGTGCAGCATACTCTCGAATCTCGATAAGAGATTCATTAATACAATGTATACGATCGAGGGATAAGGCCAACAATTTGATAAAAACAAATGTCAGTCTTGCAACAGCTCAAATCTCAGATCTGGCCAAGCTGCTTCACTCCATTTCTATCCCACTCCCATCTCGCTCATCACGCGGGCAGCTTCATCTGCGTAACCCCTGCTCATCTCCTTCTCCTGTTATTCTCCCGGTAAGTCCCTTTGCCTTTGCAGTGCAACTGCTCTATTTTCAGGTCTGAGGTAGAACTGAAAATCAACCCCTTGCAGTTTTGTTTTAATTAGCACAAAAATTTAGTACTACTAGCGACTCAGATTTATGCCAGTATATGTAGCTCCTGATTATTGTCGCATGTTGTTTCTTCACAAAGTACTACTACTAGCCCTTTATCTTTTGATTGCCTCTGGATGACACGGACGGAAAACCCCGCCTGATCCGAAAATTTCGGATCGGCGATTCAGCGCCCCCCGTCCCCCCCCCCCCCCCCCCCCCCCGACGGCAATGGCATCGGCCATGTTCCCTCCGTCGCCTCGCCGGCCGGCGCGCCCGTTCGCGTGGCCGTCATCTCCGATGAGGCCGGCAGCGTGGCCTCGTGTCATACAGCAGTACGGCTCCTAGCCTTGGGCGCGGGCGGCCTTCATTTCTCGGCGGCGCCGGGCACAGCTGATCTCGTCCGTGGAAGCTGAAACGCGACAAGCAAATAACAAAGAGCGAAAAGTGAAATCACAGCAGGGGATACAAGATTTAACGTGGAAAACCTCTCCGACAAAAAAAGAAAAACCTCGGACGCAAGCCGGCAAAACTTCACTATAGAAGGAGTGTTTACAATCGCCGGAATTATCTCAGATGCGACTTATCCCAGCCTCCTTAATGAATATGATGAATATGGATCATACTTCAATAGGCGAGGCGACTGGTGCTGCTGCCGGTGGCGACGGGTGCCCGTCCCTATCCTTACGGTCCACGGACGGCAACTGCGGCTTGCGTCTGCGGTGGCCATCACATGGTGCACAGACCGGGGAGAGGGGACCTCGTAGGAACGATAGCCATGGTGGTGGCAGAGGCATGCGGCTGGGACGCCCGTTGCAGTTGGCGATCGGCGGCACCAGTACGGCCATCGATGCATCCTGCGTCGCCGGAAACGTCTGCACATCATGGGCACCTCGATCACGTAGGTGGCATTCATGTCTTTCTGTAGCTGCGGGAGTGCGACAGCGCACCCGTTCAGATCGTTCTCCTGTGGTGGCTCGAACACGAGGGCATGACTAGGAAAGGCGCCAGAGTTACTGGGGTGTTGGCGTTTGCAGAGGTGATGGCGCACACAACATCATCAGCGACGGATGTAGAGTGGTCATGGCGGAGGCAATGACACAAACAAGACATTGCGGCAGGGTGATATCCCTCGACAATCGCAACAAGGAGATCAAGTGGCGCGGCAACGCATCTGTAGGTGTGTTGTCGGCGTATTTGCAGGCCCCACAGTGGGACACTCGTCCCACTCGCTGTCGTCTCAAAAAAGATTTTTGTCCGATGCGAGGGCACACCTTAGAGCCATTCGAGCATTGATTTGGAATATTTGGGGGTTCGGGTAGGAGGGCCGCCGACGCCAGGTCAAGGAATATTTACGCCAAGAGGATACCGACATCGTCGGCCTTCAGGAGACCATCCATCAGGACTTCTCCATAGCAGAGTTAGAGGGCCTAAGCCGCAATAAATTCATCTGGACGTAGCTGCCCAAAATGTTCACTCGGGAGTCATCCTCCTCGCTGTGAAGGAGGATACCTTTGAGGTAGGTGATATGGACAGCGTGGAATTCTTTGTGAATATGGCACTCACCCATAGATGATCGAACCTCAAGTGAGAGGTGATTATTGTCTATGGCCCCGCGGTTCATAGGAGGTCCCCTGAGTTCTTACTAGAGCCGAAGTCAAAGGTGGAGTGAACTGATATCCCAGTCATTGTGGCAGGAGACTTCAACCTCATTCGCTTCGCCGATGACAAGAGTTCGACAAATGTGGACCTCCATAGGATGCGTATGTCTAACGATTGCACCACGGATCTCGCCCTTAGAGAGACCGTGAGGGTGGGCGCGAGATATACGTGGACCAACAAGCAGCTTGACCCGGTCCGTAGTGTGCTTGATCATGTCTTCGTCTCGGTGGAATGGGAGGTGGCCTTCTGCTGTGCTCCCAGCAGGCAGTCACCATGATTGGCTCTGACCATACCCCCTCTCTTCGGGAGGAGGCGATCCGCCTAGACTGAACCGCTTTCACTTTGAATCCTTTTGGCTTCAACAACCAGGGTTTGCAGAGGCAGTTCGGTCTAAGTGGCTGGAGACTGCAGCCTCACCTCCTCGCATGTTTAGTGTGGTAGATGTCTGGCACCAATGTGCCAAGCTCTCACCCCAATTCATGCGAGGCTGGGGGCGAACCTTGGGGCGACGTTGAGAGGCCAAAAAGAGTCACTTCTGCAGGAGATCCAGTCTCTGGATCAGGAAGCAAACCTGGTGGGCCTATCGGCGTAGGCTTGGTCCCATAGATACTCCCTAGAGACCTCCATCATGGAGATTTATAAGGGAGAGGAGGCATTCTAGTGGCAGCGAAGTCGACAAAACTAGACTCTCCAGGGGGAGGTGGACACGGCCTATTTCCATGCCATTGCTAATGGTAGGCGTAGGAAGTGTTTGATCCCCTGCCTTTGGGAGCAGGATACCCTTCTAGAAGACTCAAAGAAGATCTCCCATATCTACGCCTTCTATAAGGATCTATTCTCAGCTGTGCCGTGATCTAGGATCGCACTGGCCCCCAACTTTTGGCTCCCGAGGGCCACAGTTACCATCGTCGAGAATGTAGAGCTCACACTCCCGTTCCTCTTGAGGAGGTAGCCGCGACGATTAAGTCCATGAAGGCGGTCTTCCGGTCGTTTTTTCTAGAACTTCTGGGATCAGCTGCAGTCGGTCATCATGTCGATGTTCCAGAAGTTCTACACTGGGACTTTGGTGATGTCCAGACTAAACTTTGGTGTGATTACCTTGATCCCCAAAGTTGTTGGGGCCACGGATATTTGCCAATTTAGACTGATCACGGTAATCAATGCCATCCAACGCATCTTCGCAAAAGTTTGTGCCACTAGAATTGCCCCAATCATGGAACGCCTTACCCACCCACTCCAGTTTGCCTTCTTTAAGGGATGCTTAATTCATGATGGTGTCCTTGCCCTCCATGAAATTAGTCATGAGGTCAAGGTTCGACATCATAAGGGAGTATTCCTCAAGTTGGACTTCCAGTAGGCATATGACCGGTTGGACTGGGCATTCCTCCGTCAGGTCCTCGAGAGGAGGGGGTTTGATGATAGGGTGATTTGCTAGATTATGCAGTTCATCATGAGTGATAGCACCATGATTAATTCAATGGGGAGGTTGGTCCTTATTTTAGACCATTATACGGAGTGAGACAGGGGGATCCGGTCTTGCCCCTCTTGTTTAACTCTGCGGTGGATTCCCTAGCAGAATTATTGGATAGAGCCAAAATCGCTGGCCGCATCACTGGTGTGTTGGGGAATCTTATCCCCGGAGGAGGGATCTCCCACCTCCAATATGAAGATGACACCATGATCATGGTTCAGGGCTCGGAGCTCGATATCATTAATCTCAAATTCTTGCTCCTATGCTTTGAATCCATGCCAGGACTTAAGATCAACTTCGATAAGTGTAAGGTCATGATCTTGGGGTACTCAGACGAGAACATGCACCGTATCGTTGACACCCTCAACTTTAGGTTGGCATACTTCCCCATCACATATGAAGGGATGCTTATACGGGATACACGAGTTCTAATCAAGGACCTGCCCCCCCCCCTCCGCTGGTCATGAGGGTTTGGTCAAAAGCTGAACCCTCGCGAGTTAGACTCACGACCAAGGGGAGCAAGACGATATTGATCAACTCGTGCCTGTCCAGCCTCCCCGTGTATCAGATGGGGCTGTACCTGCTACCTGAGGGGATTCATGCAAAATTTGCTAGAGTTGTCCCGGTTCTTTTGGGTAGCTAGGGATGGGCACCAGAAATACCATATGGTAAAATGGAATGACATTTGCGCCCCCAAGATCCTTGGGGGCATAGGGATTCTCATCTCGTGCCGCTTCAACGTAGCTCTGATGCTGAAATGGGTTTGGCATATACTCAAGGACAACGGAGGGTTGTGGCTCCAACTCATTGAAGCCAAATACCTCCGGGGCCACCCCTGCTGGCCTGTGAGTGTCGGGAAGGCTCTTAGTTCTAGAGAGCCATCCAGGATATCAAACATGACATTCGGCTAGGGGCCTCGTGCACCATAGGCAATGGGAAGAGGTACTATTTTGGCTGGACCCGTGGCTATCAGATTCTCCCCTGTGCTATGAGTTTCCAGCCCTCTTCACCATTTGCGCGACTCCCCCGATGTTGGTGGCCGAGGCGATACAAGAGGGTCACTGGAACATCCCGTTCCGAAGGACTTCTAGCTTAGACAAGGCCACGGACTTCCAAAGACTGCAGAGTTACCTGCCCGAGTTCCTCTCGGAGGAGAGGGACTCGGTAACCTGGTGGCGCTCTCCTTCGGGAGGATTTTTAGTTAGTTCGGCCTACAGGACCCTGTTCCACGGTCCAGAGCTGGAGTGGACGACCCCTCTCTGGAAGGCACCCTTACCCCTTAGCCTGAGGATTTTTGTGTGGCAGCTCCTCCGGGATCGTCTACCCTTAGGGGTTGAGGTGTATAAACATAATGGTCTTGGTAATGGACTGTGCCCATTATGTGGGATGCCGGAAACATGCACTCACATTATGTTCACGTGTCCTGCCATTCAGTTTCTCTGGAGATTTGTTCGGGAAGCTCTAGCAGGCCCAAGACCTCAGTGAGTTCCTAGAGACGGAGGCAAACCGTACCGAAAGGAGGCGCCGCCTCTTCTGGTTAGTGTTTATGGCCTTAACTTGGACTTTGTGGAATGTGCGTAATAAGATGGTGATTGAGCGGATTTTTCCAAGATGTGCTTCTGACTCCATTTTTTCCTTTCTTGCCTATCTTCAGCAATGGTACCCGCTATCTAGGCAGCGGGACCGGGAGCACTTGGACAGCACCCTTCAAGCTCTAAGAGTGACGGCACATCACCTCTCGGCCCCTGATCCCCCTTGATTCGCGCCCCAGGGGACTGTCTCGCGTCCGTTCTTTTCCCTTTTTGTTACTTTTGGGCTATGTTGTGCTGAGGCCCCAGCAGACGTTGTTTTCCTTTTTCTTTGGCGCTCGCAGCGTCTGATGTGTTTGTGGAACTCGGTTGTACTTGGATGTTGCTTTATTTATAAAGTGGGGCGAAAGTCTGTTTCGAGGAGGGCACAGGCCATCACACGAGGAGATTCAAGGCGTCAGCTGCAGAGTCTGGTGGATGTTGTGGTATGACCCGTGCCGATGTGGAGTGGCAGCAGCCAGTTCTGCGCCATGACATGGGCGGCCCCGTGGTGGTGGTCTAAGGTGGGAAGCTGTCCCATCTTTTTGCTAGTGCCTTTTTGACCCAGCACGGAGTACTCACATATGCAACTATCGATGGATCCGTGATCAAGATGGTGATTGGAACACCACTTCATATCCAGGGTGAAAACCCTTGTCCTGTCCTTATAGGACGGGCTCAGCGACGGCGAACTCGTGTTGTTACCTTGTTGGAGGCGTTGTCTACTTGCTGTTGTACTAGTCATCAGTGGCTGGTCATGGCATATAGATGAAAATCTTTGTCTAGGCCATCTACGGCCAGACGTGGTGACGGCGGCGGAGGACATTTATCTTCATGAAGACGTTGCTGCGGAAGATGTCAACTTAGTTGTAGGTGTTTGTTTCATATCTTATAATGTTGCGTTCGTTGTTACATTTGTTGTGTACTCTGCTCAATAATTAATAAGAACACCCGTGTGCATCAACTTTTTGCAGAGGCCGGGGGTTTTTAACCTCCATTTCGAAAAAATATACTCTGTTCTTACACACAAGTTTGAACCAGAAACAGTAACATGGAGAACAAGCTACAACACACAAGTGACGAGCCAAGTAGGCTACCATACCGATTGATAAAGCATATCACAAATGATTTTGACAAGAAGCGAATACTCGGGAGGGGTGGATTCGGAACAGTTTACAAGGTATGCATAAAATCATGTTTACCTCTCTCGACTTTACATGGCTGAGCATGTACTCTATATCCCCCTTTAATGAATTATGATCGTACCAGAGTCATACCATACTATGGACATTCTGTTACTACACAATAAGAAACATGCTGATTTTCTTTTCCAAATATCCAAGAGGTGAGCTCTGACTAAGTCTTAGAATGGATTTTTTTGGATAAAGGTCTTAGAAAGGACGGTACTTTTCATCTGGCATTCGTTACATTCATTTCAGACGTGCGGTACATCGATCATTCTAGAAATCCCTGATGTTAACTTCTCAGAACTATCAGATTTAGGGTTCACGGAACTGATAATAATGGAACGGAGGGAGTATATCACAAATCGTATGATTGCATTTTCAATAGGATTTGCTACTTCCATATTGTACTAGTTAGAGATGTATGCTTGACCTAACTCGCAAGTAAATCAGTTGCGTTTGTATTTATAGTTTTGTGCAATACCACTGCTACCACAAGAAAAACACTGCATATTAACAAAAGATTCTGGACAGGGTGTGTATAAAAATGGTGAAGAGATTGCCGTGAAGTTACTACACAACATTTCAGGATTATTCGATGATAGTGAATTTTAGAAAGAGTTCAACAATCTTAGAGGGCTCAAGCATCCCAACATTGTAGAGTTAGTGGGATTCTGCAATGAATTCGAGGAAGAACTTGCAGAGTTTGAAGGAAGACAAGTTACTGCTGTACGAGTGCGTACAGCACTGTGCTTTGAGTATGTACACAATGGTAGCCTAAACATGCATATCTCTGGTAATTAAGTTACTGCCCTCTGGTGCACGCGTATCTTGCTTAGCACGTGAAAAGTTATTCTGTAGATTACATTTTGAGCATTCCTTTTCTTTGCTTTATGGCAGATGAATATACAGGATTTAACTGGCACACACGTTACAGAATAATCAAAGGAATTTCAGATGGCTTAAAATATCTTCGTGAGGGACTGGAGTCTCCTATAATGCACTTCGACTTAAAACCCGATAATATACTGCTAGATAAGCATATGACACCGAAAATTGCAGATTTCGGTTTATCAAAGCTCTTTGGTGAAGAAAACACAAAAAGGACAATGAGTTCTGTAGGTACATGGTAAGCATCTATCTGGATCATTGTAGAAGTTTGGCATGTGCCTTGGTATGCTTGGATTCATAAGTTCTGATTTTTTTAACAGTTGTTAAAGAAAAATTTGATCTTTCAAACAACTGAGGACGAATCTGACTTTCGTCATGACTCTCCATCTATCCATATTATTCATTTTCAACCCATGTTTCTTAGTTGAGCATAATTTCACCCATTTGTCTGTTGTAAACGTTCACCCATGTGTAAACATGGATGCCAGCGTGGACTAATAGCACGTAAAACCAGCTAAGGTGTGGTTGGGATCGTGTGAACAGCGGAGATTTATAATTAAGTGGTTTCCAAGACTCAGGTTGAAAATGAAATCCTGAGTAAAGTTCTGTTTTGTCATGATTTGTCCTACAGTAACTTAATAACAATTTTATTCCCGCATAATATCCAATTATATATGATCCTCAGATTGATTTATTTTATATGTTAGCTCTAGAATTTATATTTTTCTTCCAAAATAGGGTATTGAGAAGCAAAATCTGCAAAACCCTCATTTTGTCTCGCTTCATTAAGTGTTTCCCAACAGCTCATGAAATCTCAGCTTCTAGTTTATTTTATGCCTTCAGGCCACTAAATAATATGTGTACCATACATGTCATTCAGCGGATATTGGCCACCGGAATACATAAAGCATCAAGAGAGTTTGACATATTTAGTTTGGGCGTTATCATTGTAAAGATAATGACCGGACATGAAGGCTACAATTCTATTGTTGAGATGCCGACCCGGAAGTCTGTCAAGCTGGTAAGAACAATTTTTTAGTATATGTCAATTCTAACATTGATAGAATGATATTTTCACCTTCGTGTGCTTTACCATTCTAACTTTAGTTCAAATGTTGGAGGTACACGAAAGTTGGAGGAGAAGGCTACGTGGGACATTGAGTCACATGCAACTCGAAGTATACTGCAACCAGGTGAAAAGATGCATTGAGATAGCATTAGATTGCTTGAAGTCAAATCGACAAGAAAGACCGACTATACATGCTATTGTTTCAAGTTTGAATGAGACGGAAAGAATAATAGGTGACCTTGGGATGCAGAAAGAACAGGTGACATCTCTCATGACATATATGTCAGTTCCATTTATCGGAAATTACATTATGCCCACTCAGTAAAAAAAGAAAGTGCACATGTATTTCAAGATTTAACTTTAACCAATGTTAAGTTTTTATGATATGTGGTCCCTCCTGCCCGGGCAGCCATCTGGGATCGATGGTGGCGCAATGCTATGGATTGTGAATTCTTTGGCTATATATACATGAAAAAATGGGCATTTCA
Source organism: Avena sativa (assembly GCA_916181665.1). Taxonomy (NCBI): domain Eukaryota; kingdom Viridiplantae; phylum Streptophyta; class Magnoliopsida; order Poales; family Poaceae; genus Avena; species Avena sativa. The sequence goes on from OV702291.1 coordinate 231,260,543, forward strand.
GGCTTGTGATTTGCTGGGTTTTGGAAAATTGTGTGGATCATCTAGTACAAATCTATATTATTAAAAAGTGATTTTAATATGAACACTACTGGAGTTTGATGATCCATACAATTTTAAATGATCTACAGGACACTGGATCATGTAGCACAAATATATATTATTTCACTTGAACATTAAAAAATGATTTTTAAAACTTCTGAACAAGAAACTAATCTATTACAGCCCAGACATTTTCATTTGGACAGGGAACAATACTGGAGTTTGAGAGCACATATGGCTTGGACTGGGATAAATTACTTGATAGCGAGGCGCTGAGAGCAGAAGATGATCTTGTGCTGCAAGCAAGGAGGAAGCAAGTAATTCTCTTAGACCATGGACACCAAGGACCCCAAAATTCTCTTTGTTAGCATACCATCTTCCAACTAGTCATATGGTATCTATGCTTGTCATCCCAACAGAAATCCCAATAGAAATCATATTGGGCTATCTATAGAAAAAATAGCATAGGACAAACTCAAAGCGATAAATTATTATATGAGAGATTAGTGTAAGTAACTATACACGGGAGTAAGAGGCTCCCGTGCGGCCACGGTGGCATGCTGCTGCTCCTGCCGGTTGTGCCTTCTCCAGTGCGTGCAGTGACGGCTCGCTAGTGTGCGGCTTTGCCTACATCACATGGGCGACGGTGCGGTGGCCCCGGGCATGGCAGCGGCGGCCTCCTCGCTGGAGGTGGCCGGCCAGGTGGCAGCTAGTTGTGGCGGATCTCGGGATCCCACATTTAGCCTCGACCGCGAGTGGAGGAGGCACTGCCTATGAAAGTCGTTCTACGACTCCGATCATGGCGGGGGATGACAGTGTTTGTGCGTCGTTACCTTGTTGAAGGCATCGTCGTCACAACCATCATCTACTCGCTTGGGCTGCTCCGGTGGAAACCCTAGATCTGGGTCTTTCGGATCGAACAATGACGGCGCTGTCTGTGCCACTCTCCCTCCTAGGGACATTGTTTTTGGAGCAGGTGCTACAAGGAGGAGGCAACATGTGGAGTGGTGTTGCATCAACCGCGTCAACGACTGCGAGTCTCAGTGGCGTGGCGCAGTCGGGTCTCGGTGACGGCCGTGACATGATGGACTCGCATAGGGAGGACGCGCTGTCTGGCGGTATCGACGGTAGGACTGGCGTGGACTATGCGGATCTTTGCCTTGAAGATTGCTCGGCGGTTTGACGGCGGTGACAACTTCTGTAGTGTGTGCATGAGGTGCTCTCTAAGGGTCTTCTAGACCGGATGAGTGCTCCCGTTTCACCATGAGGGTGTCTCGGTGATGTCCGCGGTTCCTAGTTGGTGGGGAGATTTCGTGTTTTTAGGGCATAAGGCCTTGCTGGCATGATCTTCACCCATTGTCGGGTTTGTAGGTGTTCGCTTGGTGGTTTCGAGTATGAATGATGTATGTTGTTCGTCAGTCTTTTGTTGAATAAAATAATAAAAAAGCCTCGTATGCATATTTTTGATGCAGAGGCCGGGGGTCCTGTCCTCCATTTTGAAAAAATAACACAGGAGTAAGATGATTTTGCCTGTGTGCGCACGCACCAGCGTGTGTATGCGTGCTTGTTGGGTTTTTATCCTTAAATAGTTTTCTTGATTCTATAGTTCTATCAAGAGAATGGAGAGTCCACCGTTCCATCTGAGATTAACAACATCAACGTCGACTGCGGACCTTCTTCAGGTTAGTGCATACTAGCTAGCGTATTTATAATTATCTAGCTAAAATACTCATTCGGTTGCACTAGTTTCACATGAGTACGTACATTTTCTACTTATAATTACTGAAATTACAAAGGTACACTCAAGCTAGCATGTCTACTTACACAGAGAACTTTCCACCTGTCGAGCCAAGGGCTATGCCGTTTCAGTTACTAAAGAACATCACAAATGATTTCTCTCGCAAGCGATTACTCGGTAAAAAGAGTTGGTTTGGACGTGCTTTCAAGGTATGGTCAGCATCTACGTTTTAGTGACTATCTAAAATAATGTCATCACGCCTCTGGTCAAATTAAGGATCAATCATCCTAATAAAAAGGACATGTCAAATTAATTATTAGGGAGTCTATGAGGATGGACAAGTCATTGTTGTGAGGAAGCTCCGTGCCTTGGGAGTACTTGAGGAGAATGAGATGCATGAGATTGTAAACCACGTGAAGGTCCATCATCAAAACATCATACAATTAGTTGGCTATTGCTGGGAGAAAGAAGAAACCGTTGTACCGTGCAACGAAAGATATATATATATGCTTCAAAAATACATACAGCAATGTGCTTCGAGTATTTTCCAAATGGATCCCTCGATCAGTACATTTCAGGTACCACAACATGATATATTATTTTTCTGTCACTTTTTTAGGAAATAAATAATACTCTTGGTTTATTTTACAGGCATAAGTTCTGGACTTGATTGGGGCACACGCTACGGAATAATTAAGGGCATATGCGAGGGTCTAAAATGCCTCCATGAGGGATCAAAAAATTCTAGGATCCACATGAATCTAAAACTTAGCAATATACTGCTGGATGAGAACATGACAGCGAAAATAGATGACTTTGATATCGGAAGATTCCTTGGTAAAGGAAAAAGAAGAAGCATAGACGATGGGTTCCCATGTTCTTCTGAGTTAAGTGGTTGCGTTAGTCATGTATTGGAAAGTAATAATAATATAAAGAGCATATTGTTTCTTTTTGTTTTTCACAAATAGTAAAAGAGGCTAGCTATTAGAGCGTTTGGAAGCACCCAGAATTGTATTGTGGTCGTCTTATTCACTCCATCTTGATTTTTCCCCTCAAAACGTAATGTTTCGTACTTTTTTTGGTTTATTTACATGTTTGCAACTTTAAACACCCATCCCAAACTCTTGAGGCCGCCACTACCACAATAGTATTTTATGGTTTATTTTGTTGAACATGTTTTTGCAACTTCGAACCCATCCCAAAAATCTTGAGCTGCCACTACCACTATTAGTTTCTGGTTTATTTTGTTGAACATGTTTTTGCAACTTCGAACCCCATCCCAAAAATCTTGAACCGCCACTGGCAATGAGAACACCATGAACTAATGTATAAATGGCCCTAACCTAAGCTATTCACTCCTTTTGTTTATTGTAATGGTCAATACATTTGCTTTAAACTGATAATAGCTGTCCATCTGGCTAAGCAGTCGACACATGCCTCCGGAATTCATTCAAAGACAAATAATCTCGAAGGCATTTGACATATACAGCTTGGGTATTATAGTCATAGAGCTGGTGACTGGGACGAGAGTGGGAGTTCTTGATACAAACTTCCTTGAGATTTCTTCTGCAGTGATTGCTGAGCAGGTAAGTGTAGTAGGTCAATTCTTATACTGACATTATCTGCGTCAATGTTGTACGTGAACTTGCGTGGTATGTATTCCTTCCAATCCAATTAATTTCGTAGGCACATGAAGAATGGATGCAGAGGCTACAGAAACCAGCGCACGCCACATCAGTTGAAGGGCATTGTCAACAAGTTAAGAAATGCTTGGAGATAGGGTTGCAGTGTGTGGAGCGTGACAGACACAGAAGACCCGCCATCACAAATATCGTAAATATGCTGAACAAAACAGAGATTAACTGCGGGTTGCTTGTCGTCCACCCGCAGGAGCTCCGGTTCCTCCCATCCGGAACAAACAAGAAAGCCATGATCTCCTGCACACTGGAGCTAAACAACAGGGGGAACGACCGGGTCGCATTTATGCTTGTGGCCAACAGGCCGAAGATGTACTTAACAAAGAAGCCACTCTGCGGCATTGTGCCACCAAGGTGCGCCTACAGTCTCACTCTCACAATGTTGCCCAATAAGATTATGGAGCTATCATCTCAAAAAAAGATCATGGGCCCGCCGTCGTCGTCATCGGACTGCAGCGACTTCTTCACACTGTACAGCGTCGTTCTGGGCCAGTACGACCTCCAGGATGTTGAGAAAGATTCTGTCTTAGTCCAGTATGACAACTTCTTTAAGAAAGCCAAAGATAAGGTGACCGGCGATGAGGTGCAAGAGGTGAAATTGAAGGTTCTTTGTTATCAGCAAGAAGATCTTGTTCCTCCTCAAAAGAAACAAAAAAAACAAGCTGATCATGGGACATCTTTTGAGGTAATTAGAAGTCTGCAGGGTTGACTGAGATGAAAGCTTAAATAAACTTTATTTTGTATCTTATATATATACCACCTTCAGTTTTATTTCCCGGCTTTGGGTTATCTGGAACGCAGCAGCCACCATGATCAATCGCCTTCGGTCTTTCCTTTGATTTTGCTCATCGGTCTATCTTTTTATTCTCCAATCTAGCTCTTTTTGAGAGAGCATTCTCCAATCTAGCTTCTGTTGGCTTTGAATTTTTCAGATTATAGCAACGCCAGATGCTCAGCAAGTTTCATTCATAGACGTGCATCCAACTGAGCCATGGTGAGCTTATGTGTGCGTTCTACCTTGTTAATACAAATAAAATGGTTGTGTAGCAAACTAGTTATGTACTCCTGATAAAAGGCCATAAGCATCAATCAATGCAAAGGCTGGGGCTTTCCCATTTTGAAAAAAAGTTATGCACTCCCGATACAATGTCTTATAAACTTTTGTATGTACGTATTATAATTTATCAATTTAGATATCTCTATTATTATTTAAAAAATAGTCTAAAGTGGTGTCCATAAAAAATCCACTGCCATATACCATTTTTCGCAATTTTCCTTTTTATATTGGTAAAATGGAATAAAATAGCCTATATAAATAAGATTATATTACAATTACTTTTGTGTGCTATTCACTGTGAAGTACTATCTTTCAATAATCAATGGGTTATATTCAATGGAGTTGAAGTATTATATATGTTATTAAGTTGACTTTATACATAATATTATATGTTTATATATGTTAATTCATCGTTATTTCATAATGCATGAAGGTTTATGACGACTAACCACATGGGGAGCCTCCGTCTTTGGAATTACTACGAGACTATGGTGGGTCTTAACTTGGTGTCAATAATACTAGCATCATGTGTATATGTCAAATGTCCATCCACAGCTGGAAACGTTCTTTTTTCCTTCGCAGGATCGCATGCAGCTGGAAGCGTTGAACTACTTTCAGCTAGTCGCATATGAACCAGGCAAGCATGCTTAGTTTTAGTGGACTTAATTAATCATTTACATTTGGTTTCTCACATGTCACAGTTAGTACGCTAAATCATATAAGCAGGATTATCTTAAAGTTCATCATATATTTATTCTGGTCGGCCAAATGCAGTTCATGTAGCTAGATTTATCGCACGAGAGAAATGGCTCGTCGCTGGTGATCGTAATGGGGACATCCATGTGTACAATTACGACCAAAATCAACATGTCAAGAGCTTTGATGCTTATAATAGTTGCATCACAACCTTGGTTGTGCATCCAACGGATCCATTTTTGCTGTCGTCATCCGAAGACGATGATCACTTGATTAAGCTTTGGAATTGGAATAAGGACTGGAAATGCACACGGACATTTAAAGGGCACACCGATAGAGTGACGGAAGTAACATTTAACCCAATGGAAACAGACAGTTTTGCTAGTACTTCTTGGGATGGCACGGTCAAGGTTAGCTAATTTTTTTGTTACTATTTATATTTTTTTGCGTCTGTCAAATCTGTAGATTATTTTATTTTTATGTGCATTTACAATTAGCATTAATAACTGTAGATCTGGAGTATTTGTTCTGATGACCCCAGCAACATCATTACATTGAAATTAGATGGGAGTGTGGAAAGGCTGCTTTGTATTGATTACTTCACGCGCTATAATCAGCAGCATCTGATCGTGGGCTGCAAGGACATGACTGCACAGGTACCATGTCCTTTTCCTAGACAAGTACTTACACTCTTAACTGAAGTGTAAACTAAATTAATCCTATCTAGCTAGCAACGAATTAAGTTGCCATACACGACATATGATTTCTAATTGCTTTTTTCTCTCTTTTTTGTTATTGTTGAATCAGATATGGAAATTGGGGATGAAAGAATGTGTTGACAAACTAGAAGGGCATGCAGACCATATCGGTGCCGTCAAATTGCACAGTGACCTTCCAATATTGGTTACTGGTTCAATAGATGGGACTGTACGCATATGGAACTCCACTACCTACAAGTGCGTACTGTTTCAATTCTTCTTACTTTATGGTCACATACTGACATACATACGTAGCTCGATGATATAGTGCTAGTATTGTTGAGTTTATTACTAGTTAATAGTGCATTGCATCCCTGACATTACAGGCTTGAGAACATAATTGGTTTCAACCTCGGTGCGGTTTATGCTTTGGGATGTATAAAGGGATCACGAAGGTACTAACCAATGAATTTCTTGTGCTTTCTCTAGTTCACTAATGACTGTTGTGATATGTATTATATATGTTACTGAAAGTACTCTGTGAAAAGTGAAACAAATTGAACTGCGTAGTATTTTGTAGCTCAATCTACAAAACATACCATGTTTTTCGTCGAAAAGGAGGTTGGAACCTCCGGCCTCTGCATCAAAGCGATGCACAAAACTATTTTTTTATCGAAGTTGATGCAAGGCAACGAAGCCAAAGTCATCAACAAGAAGATCACATAACATAGACAACTACGGCAAAACCATTACAAAACTTAACATGTAGCTAGGTACATGCAGCATTACCTCCTCACTAGCTATATATGTCTGCTACATATTTCCAAATATCATGACGCGTCTCAGCTTCAAACATTTGTCTTGCTAGTTCCGTGTCATACAACTACCCATATGGTACATGTTCATTTAATCATGTTTGGTGATCTTAACAACTTTGCTCATTCTGTAATAAATTGTTAGATACTCCTTCGCATGCGTGTGTCATGCTCCATATATCGTAATGTCTTACTTTTACAGCAGCATGTTGAACTAATTGATAATAACTGAAGGACACTGATATTTGTGTAGGATTGTGGCCGGATGTCATCAAGGAATAGCAATGATGAAACTTTCTTTGCCTTGAAGATAGTGTTGGTAGCAAAGGAAGGCAACATAAAATATTAGAAGGCATTACTGATCATTGATTGCTAAAAACCATCTGATTTTTTAAATTTAATTTTTGAAGGAAAGCGATAAATAATTTACCTACTACAAATATATCAAAGAAAATTTGTGCAATTGTTGCCCTTCGCGGTCTAAACTAAGCTAGCAATGCAGCTATGAAATTCATAATAAGAAATTCGTTTGCTCTATAAAAGACTAGAATAAGTTCATTTTTGTTAAAAAGAATTCTGCCTCTGTAGTGGCTAGGTGAACTTTGGATCATATGATAATTCCTAGTGATACATATACTCCAGAAGCCTGGAGGCAGAGTGATGACTTCCATTAAAAAGACTTGGTGGTTGCTTGCTTTAGAGCTTACAGACTAGTTGGTTGCTTGCTTTAGAGCTTGGATATTATCCATGGTGTTACTTTCCAGATGGTCTTTTATTTTGCGGAATTTTATATATTTCACTCAACCTGTCAATACCGCAAAATTTGAGGAAATGGAACTATACTATCTTCTTGATTTGATGGAACCATGTACCGAGTGAGAAGCTATTTGATGTATATATGTTGTTTAGGGTTGTGAACGGACCAAGTCAGTTTGAACATCATCTTTAATTTGTGGGTTTGGTAGCCGGTGATGTCACACTTCAAACAATTTACAGAAAAATTGTGGGTGCACTTATCCTCACCCTGAATCACTCATTCTGCTAGTGCTTCTGTAAGCATGGTTTTTGGTCACGTGGGGTATCAACTTTAGGACCGTGCGCATGAGCGGCTATCTGCAGGTGTATGCAATGTCTGGGGAGAAGATGATGTTTCACAACACATTTTGAGAATATGCTTTTTATGTGTGTGACAATGTCCACGTCAAAGCGGTGAACATGGTGGCTGTGAGCCTAGTGGTCGGTACATTGCAGGAGTGTTCTCTGTAAGTGGGGTGGCACTAGATGGTGGCTTCGTAATTGACCGTGCTCTTCGAGTACAAAGTCTCAATCTCTGGGTAAAAACACTAGATATGCACTTCATCGGTCATACCTGCCAATGGCAGACTTATAATTGTTTCCTTGTTAAATGCATCGTTTGGAGATTGCTTGGTTTTTCTCTGGGTGAAAACCCATGACGTGAGTTTGAAGTCTATATCATGTGACCACGGTGCTTGTGGACTCTTCCCTTTCTCGAGTCATTGCTATTGGACAACTTTTCTCGAGAACCTGGTGTTGCCAATGGTGGTGGTTGTTTCTTGCTCATGTGAGTTGCTGATCGTTTTGGTGGGGCCTTTTTTCAATTTTCTCTTTTTTATTTTGGTTGTGTGCATCATTGATGTTTCAACAAGTTCTTGATATTATGTTGTTGCAAAGACCGGGTGTAATTGATATCTCATTGATATTAATATATTTTTTTTATTGAAAAAAATGGTCGAATGAATATTACTTTGTTATTATGTATGCAACGTTTTGAAATTTACGATTATAAAACAACCACAATGGCAAAAGTAGCTTTGGTGAGCAAGGCAGGGAGGAAAAGGAAGAGGTGTTGAATGAAGGATGGAAATGAGATGGAATGCTGACGAGGCACAAAGGTGAGATGAGCATGAAGCTGCCTGTATTTTTCAGTTTTTAGTTATTCATTGTGCAACATGCACCCAAATAACGATAACCTTTTTAAGAGTCAAATGTCATATATGGGTTTCTCTCCTTTCGAATTCTTTCCATTCTAGGTGATTGGAGCATTCTCTAGGAGTATGAACTACTAGAACTAGAGCATCTCCAGCCACCCCATATCCACCCCCCCCCTCCCTCTCCCACACCCCAAACGGCCTATATATGGGACACAGGAGATGAAAATCTCACCCAGTCGGCCCTCCATAGCCTAGTTCCATCCGGCGTGGCCTATATTTTCGTCTGGCGCAATCACGGTGCACCTAACCCACGCGGCGGGAGGGGGAGCTAGCTCTGTCGGCGAGACAAATGAAATTCTCTCCATTTTTGTCCCTTTCCTTGCCCACCTCGCCTGTGTTCTCCCCACTCTTGCCAGATCATCGTCGATGGCGCCACCCCCCCCCCCTTCGTCCCCACTCCGATAGAAAGACTTTGCCAGCACATCACCCTCCCCACTTCCACCAGCCGCTTCTCACCATGGTTTGACGTCCATCGGCACTTTCGAGATGCAAATACTCATCACCAACTACAAGACGATCTGTTAGAGCATTTGATGGTGCTCAAAGGAAACACCTAGTTTTACATGTTTCAAATTATGGTTCAAAACTTGTAGAATTATTATATCATTGAGCTTGCTTTGTTGAACTTGTTAATTAATTATATTAAATGCTTTTCTGTTATAATATGATTTATTTATTATTTGTGAAAAAATTGCTATGGGGCGCGGCTGGGTGACATACTCAGCCATGCTTCCTGACATAGCGCGGGCACCCCAATACAGCGCAAAAACAGCACCCGCCGAACGCCATACGAGGAACGACTGGAGATGCTCTTAGGGCTCAAAATCTACTTTGTGAAGTGCTTACATAGCGGAGGCAACAATTTAGCTCATAGGTGAAAATGCACCCATGGTGAGAAAACATATTTTAAAATGTCAAAAATTTCAAAAAAAAATTACATATACATTCGAATATTTTATGTTGGTTCATAAGTTTTTGGGATAAAATAATATTTTATGTGTTGTGTATAAAAAGACAGATTATCATGTGAATAGTCGTATTCCTGTGACACATTTTATCTTTTTTGTACACGGCACATAAAATGTTTTTTCATCCCGAAAACTTGTGAACCAGCATAAAATATTCTAATATATATGCGAATTTTTTTTCAAATTTTTTGACATTTCAAAATATGTCTCACGATGGGTACATTTGCACCTGTGAGCCTTGTGAGCCGAAGTGAATATCTCTTACATATCTTTTGTCCGTACTTTTTAGTTGCTCATTTCGCAACGTGCAACCAAACACGATAATCTTTTCAAGGGAGTCAAATGGCACATGCGTTTTTCTTTCTCTCTCTCCTTCCGAGTCCTTTCTGTTCTAGGCGATCGGATATTTCGGTTTTTTAGTGTGGGAACTACTTCTTCTGTTTTAAAATATATGTTTTAGTTTTGTGATAAGTGTATCTAGATCTCTCCAAATCTAAATAAACATATACACTAAAAGGGTCTAGACCTTTCACAAAGCTAAAACATCTTATATTTTAAAACGGAGAGAGTAGAATTAATGCTCAAAGTTTCTGCTTTGTGTAGTGATTAATATCTCAGTCTTTTAGAGCAAGTTTAATAGTATAGCCGGTTGTGGCTATAAGCAAGTGACACGTCATCTATAGCCAACTCTATAGTCGATATGTACAATAGTTGGCTACAAAAGTGTACTAATTAATCAATATGTGCCCACATATCACTCTCATAAAGTGCCTAGGAGCACGTGGTAGAGCTGGCTCTTAACTTATAGCTAGCTTATCTTCTTTTTCCTCTTCTCTCTCCTCCACCTCACCCAAATTATACTATTTTATCTCTTATAGCCAGCTAACTGTATCCTATTGTACTTGCTCTTAGGCTTCAAACGTTGATCTAAGGACTTAAAGGCGTGGTCCTCCACGAGTGTCCTAAGAGCAAGGTTAATAATACAGCCCGCTGCCGGCTGTATACCTATGCCATGTCATCTATAACTAACATAAAAGCCCATCCATACAATAGACTAGCTATTAGGTTGGCTATTAGTGAACTTTAATTAAGATTTATTTCTTTAAAGCACACATGCTATTGGACCTAGGTTGCATGCAAGACTTTTTCTCTCGGCCTCTGTGCTAGAGCCGGCTATACGTGAAGCACCCGCTTTCTTCTCTCTCCTCTTTTCTCTCTCTTCCACCTAGACTTTTAAATGACATGACACCTCCTATAGCCTGCTGACTAGGCTTATTGTACTTGCTCTAAGAACTGCCTTTTTCTTTGTTTCCCTTTTGGACACAATTAGCACTCACACTGTGGTATGCAAAACGATTTGACATCATGCACGTTAGACTAGTTATAGTAGGAGTAACATAAGTAGTAACTTAGAACCACAAGTAATGCCATGTACTCTCTTCGATCCATTTTAATCTAATATTTGAAAAAAATCAGACAAACTAGTACTATTAGTACTATTTAGATGTGAACAACCAATGCGAGCTACATTAAGAATGATGACAACCAACAGATAGAGTAGAATCATTTGTTTTCTGTGTTCTTGTTGAATAAAAGTTAAAATATAGATTATTTCAGAATAAATTTTGCTCTAGAAAGTAGAATGTTTTAAAACGGAATGAGTAAGTATTTAGATGACATGATATGTCATTAATTAAAAAAAAGTCTTACGATAACTAACTATTTTACCATAATATCATATTTTTCTAGACAAAGTAAGTCTATAAAGTAATTAATATAGTCATCTATTACAGTACCTATTGGTTACTATGTACTACTAAGGTGATAACTTAGACTAGTGCCATGCTCCCCGCTATGACCAGTCTTAAGCCGACATCTAAATTTAGCTTAGCGATTTGGCTGATCATTTCTTTTCAGAGTCACCAGCCTCATTTATTGCTAAAAGGAACGGAGAGGCTATTGTGTTTCAATTTTCAAAAGCTACGAACATTCACACGACGTGTATTTGCCATTCAAAAAATAGTCAGATCAGAATTTGATCGACACGTCGGGAGACAGAAAAGGGAAAATCGAATGGCACAAGAGCGCTGCACGTTTTGAGACCGTTCACAACCACGAACCGCTGGTTGCCATCGAAAGCGAGAGGACAAGGACATGCTCTACATCCGATTGATTGGCCAGATGCTGATGCTATGTGGATAAGCACGCATAACACCACCGGTGGCCCGTTTCTTTGTTCATGAGAAAGTGATACGACAGCCCAGCCCATCAGACCGAAAGACAAACAAGATTCCATATTTTATCGGAGTAGCTAGCACGCTCATGGATAACGTTGACACGGTGCATATGATTGTCAATAAAAACCGAAATAAACATTCAACTCATATACTAGGGAATTCTAAGCTCTTAGGTCGTGTTTTGGTAGGATACATGCAACCCTCCGGACAGGTCTCCTGGACCTGGATGCGAGAACTGGTTGACTGGACGGTTGACATCTATTCCCTTCGTTCAGAAATATAAGATATTTTAGTTTTGTAAAATAAATGTATTTTGACGCATTTTAGGGTATAGGTTCATTTCTGAACAGAAAGGAGCCTTGGACCTTATCACCTCTCCCGCTACAGTGTAGAACGGCGATTTGTGAACCTCCCTCCTCGAACCACCTCGTTGCCGCGATCCGGTCCATTCCTTGCCTCCGCCGGCCGCTCCGGCGGCGGGAGGTCGAGGAATCGCCGGATCCCGGCGTGTATATAGTGTAGGTTCTTGTAGGTGGCTGGCCGGAGGCGTTGAGGAGACGGCGGCGCGTCCGGTGTGGCCTTTTGTGGAGATGGGCGTCTCCTTCGGCGGTGGTGCTCTGTGGAGTGCAGCGGCGGGCCTATCTCCTTCCCGCACCCGCAGTTCAGTGGAGCTGAGGTGTGTGTCTTCCCTGCACCGGAGCTTGTGGAGCGGCGACTTCGGCTTGAAGCTTCTGAAGGTGAAGGTGATGGCGATCAGATCGAGGGTGACGGCGTCGATGCAAGGTGGAGGCTCTATTGAGCCGAGTTCTGTCGACTTCCCATCTGCCAGGGGACTCCTAGCGGTCCAAGGCAGCAGATGTGGAGTGGCGGCGGCGCGCCGCGGTACGTCTTCCTCGACGACGGCATCCTTGTGTTCCTGCAGGACTCTGTACTTTTGTTTGATCTTTGGGCTGTTATGTAAGTTGAACTCTGGTTAATATCACCGGATCTTTCTCGCGGAAAAAATAGGTTCATTTTTGAACGGAGGGAGTATCTGCGTTATGGTCTGTATGGTGTTTAAAAAGCACCCTTGGGCCAGCCAGAAGAATGCTTGAATCGGAAGTTTTTTCACGAGCAACTCATGTAGGTGTGAAAAACAGGACCTAAAGATATATATCTTAGAGGCAAATAATAAAGATGTTTATTATCATATATTATTATTTTATAATAATTTTATATTATGCTATAACTGTATCAGTCGGAAATACATATGTGGTATATAAACAATCCAAACATTTCCTAATAGCCTCTATACAGCTAGTTCATTGGACAACTGATGATCAAAATTTCCTGACAATAAGATCATATCATTGGTGAAATGATATGATGGACATTACCCAATAAGTATTATCACATGATCAAGGTCTATCGTTGCAATAGTTAGAAACAAAGTATTATAATCCTTAGACCGTAAGATCATGTTTAATCCATAGTTTAGAAAACTGGACCGGTGAGTGAACCGGCGAGGTCATTGATTGAACGGTTCACTGGTTGGATCGCTGGTTCGCTCGGTTCAATAGCTACCAAACAATATTTTTTATATGCTAATATGGTTGGTTAGATATGTCAAATAGATATATTTCTGTTGAATGCACAGCAAACTCAACTTGCCGTGGTGGTTACTATACTAGCAGTGGTGTCACCGGCCATTCAACCCAACATCGTGTGTTCGAGTTATACGCTCCATGTTTAGTTTTTCTTACATAGTGCAAGCGCTGAAGTCAACTGGTTCAACCGCCCGGTTCAATTTCCGATTTATTACGCGGTTCACTGAAAAACCGCCTGGTTTAGATGGTTTATCCTGGTCTAGCGGAGGGGTCGGTCCAGTGGCATTGGTTTCGGTTCAACTGGCGGTCTGGTCTGGTTTTTTTAATTATGGTTTAATCACGGTCACCTAGGTTGCTTTGAATGCATCAACCGTCAACCGTGATAGGTTGATCATAAAGGTGTATGTTGGGTATTTCAAATGGACATGTTGAGAGGTATGCATAGAGATCGAGATTTGTTCTTCCGAGTGACGGGAACATACACCAGACCCTCTCGTTGAGATTACATCTTTAAGCTGCGCAACGTGTGACTATGTCACGGGGATGGAATATCACGGGAATGAGTAAAGCAAAACTTGTTGGTAACGAGATTGAACAATATATCATGATACCGACGATCAGGTCTCAGACAAGTTAGGTATCGAAATAACAAAGGGAAGTGGACTCGACGTTTGTGGTTCAAACGACGTTCAAATCTTGGAATGCACAAGGGTCATTATGGGTATCCCGATCCCGCCATTGACCATTGATCCGAGAGTCATCTCGATCATGTCTGTGATGTTTCTGAACCACAGGGTAACACACTTAAGGATTTTACGACACTTGAAGATCGTTCTAGAATAGATGGAATCACAGAAAGAAAGAGAAAGAAACATCGGAAGTGTTCCTTGAGAAAACTGGAATCATTTCGGGAGAATCCGAAAGAGATTAGAGTGAACCGAAAGATGTTTCAGATCAAAAATATTTAATGAATATGTACTTTATATTAATTATTGTAATTAATGATGAAATAAATATTTAAATTAAATTTAATGGGACAACTTTCCTATTGGGCCAAATTCCTGGAGGGAAAAAGACCCAAGAGGTGCCGCCGCTGCCTTGGAGGGCGCGCAGGTGGGGCCTACCCAGCCACCAGCCCACCTCGGGCCGCGTGCGGGGGGGCCACCCGGCCTCGGCCGGTCGACCCTCCTCCTCTCGTGCAAACGCCTCCTCCCTACCTCCTCCTTCCTTTAGTCCCAATAATTTCTAAGGCAGTTTTCTTAGAAATTTTCACTCTCTCTTCTCTTGTGACTGTGGCCCCATGTAAGGGCTACACGAGCAGGAGACTGCTTTGCTACGGCTCGCTGTTGTGCTGAAGTGATTCCGGCCAGAAGATCTACTTATGCACTCTCAATAGGTATCAGAGAACCGGGAGTCGTCGTCGAGCACCACACATGTGCGAGACCTCGGGGGTGCTACCATTAGTGGCACCGAGATCGTCGTGCAAGTACCAAGGGTGACTTGCGAGAAGTTTTGTGACCTTGATGTCGGACGAGTATGACTACATCATCCACGTTTCGCATGAACATTAAGCGCTTTCGGTCTACAAGGTTATGTTACCACATCCTCTCTCTGTTACAGTATTACTCATAGATAGATCTTGGGAAGTTTGGTGTTATGCTAGTCAGGATTTTTTTGTTTTCTGATATGAGCCCCTTCAGTGGTATTAGAGTCGATCTATGTGTAGTATTGCTTGTACGGTTAGAACACATGCAGAATGTGGGCACTGATCCTCTAGTTGTTACCCTCCCACGTGTACTTGTTCATATCATGGCACTATTTGATGAAGCGGCCTCGACCGACCTTACACGCAAACTTACACGAGACTGGTTTCACGGTCAACATAGGGCTTGTACCGTATAACTGGCTAGCGAGTGTTGGTCTCTCATTCAGTAGTTGATATGGCATTTGCAATGGAGGGCTCCGAAAGGGGTGTAGTAAAGAAAACTGTTGGATCCATTTTGTGGTTGGAAGTTTATAGATAGAAACGGTTCTGTCCTAAAAGCCTAATAGCTACATAAAACTTGTAATAGATAAAGTAGAGGCGTCTAACTTTATTTTGCATGGGGCATGTGATTTGATATAGTCATAGTCATGGAAAAGATAAAGTAATTTACTTTTCAGTTACTAAGTTGTATAGTAATAGTCATTGTTTCGATGAACGACCAACTGGTGGCGGCATCATGGACTTGGAATCAAACCGGTGGCAAGATGGTGATCATGCCGGAGCGCTCGATGGAGATCAAGGAACGTAAAGAAGGCCATATCTTGTCACATATAAATTGCATATAATGTTGATTCTTTGTGAGCATCTTATTGGTTGTTAGTATTAGATACACAACGATAGAATTAAATAAGGTGATCTCTAATTAATATCAACCGTAGTCTTTGCAAATGTCTTGTAGATCATGGCCATTTCTAAAGTTTAGGACATCTTTAGTCCATTCCTAAACAGTGAAAAAGTTAAGCTAGATGGGTCAAACTTCATCGACTGGTACCAATGCCTCAAGGACGTCCTCGTAGAAAACCATCTTCTCTATGTCTTGTGTGAACCATTATAAGACTTCCATGACTACTCTGATGGTGAAGAAAATACGATTCTTTATGGTCACCATGACACCTTCATGGTCATAAAGTACAACATAATCTATTACATGGAGTCTGGACTGCTGATACATTGCAAATGTATCTATAATTTTTGATGTTCCATGCTTGGTTTTATCTACTTTCTTATGTTTTGTCCACACTTTGGAGTACTTTTCATATGATTTCTTGGACTAACCTATTAAACAAGAGCCATAGTGCCAGCTGCTTGTTTTCTGTTGTTTTTGGTTCTAGGAAAATCAGAAAATAAATATTCTCGGAATTGGACGGGACAAAAGCCAAAGTTCCTATTTTACCGGAAGACTCACGGAGCCAAAATACGAGACGGAGGAGGGCCAGGGCCTGGCCACACCCCCCCCAGGCGCGGGTACCCCCAGGCCGCGCCAGGGCATGGTGTGGGCCCCCCAGGCACCCCCTCGGTCTCCCTCTTCGCCTATAAGAAGCCTTCTGACCTAAAAACTCTGGGGGTTCGACGTTTTTCCAGAAGGAGTTCCGCTCTGCCGCCACCACCAGATTCCATGAAACAGAACCAGAAACTCCGTTCTAGCACCCTGCCGGGACGGGGAATTGGAGGAGATCATCGCCATCGCTTCTCCATCGACCATCTATGTTTCCCCCATCTATGAGTGAGTAATTCCCCGCTGTAGGCTATGGGGATGGTAGGGATTGGATGAGATCGTTCATGTAATGGCAGCAGATTGTTAGGGCATGATGCCTAGTATCTTTTATTAGTGCTTTATGACTTTGTTGCGACTTGTTATGCTTAATGCTTGTCACTAGGGGCTGAGTGCCATGATTTTAGATCTGAACATGTTATTGATTCATTATGATAGTATTGTTTATGGTCTTATCTGCAAGTTGTATACACACGTTGTTGTCCAGAACCAATGGCCCGAAGTGATAGAAATCGGGATAACCGGAGGGAATGGCTTTTATGATGTGGAATAAATTGAGGAATTTATTGCTTGGAAGGGTGCATTTGAACTTGCTAGTTTGCTTGAAAATATTGATGATTCACCTTATAAACATGAGGTTTATGATATACTTAGATTTTGCTGTGATAATTACAAGGAAGAAAATGGCTATATTCTTAAATATATTAATAGATGCTTTCCACAAATGGAAGAGACTAATGCCTTGCAGGATCCTATGGAAGAAGAAATTGATGAACCTGAAATCTCATTAGATGAAAAAGAGGAGGAGAGTGATGAACAAAAGGAGGAAGAATGGATTAGCTACCCATACCTACCTTCTAATGAGAGTAACTCTTTATCCCTTACATTATTTGATTGTCCCCCATGCTTTCTAAAGAAGGATGAATGTTATGTTCCTGAGGATTCTTTTGAAGATGTTTATAATAAAGCTCTAGTGCTTGTAGATCATGAAAAGCATGCTTTATGTGATAGTTATATTGTTGAGTTTATTCATGAGGCTACTGAAAATTATTATGAGAGAGGTAAATATGATTGTAGAAGCTTTCATGGTATTGAAACACCTCTCTATGTGTTGAAAGTTTTGAAGTCACTCTTGTTTTATCTTCCTATGCCTTTCACTTTGTTCTTTGTGAATTTATTTGCGTACACGATTCCTATGCATAGGAAGTGGGTTAGACTTAAATGTGTTTTGAATTTTCTTCTTGATGCTCTCTTTTACTTCAACTCATATTTCTTATGTGAGCATCCTCTCAAACTATCATGCCTGAAGATGATAATATGTCTATTATTCTTGGGAGACCTTTTCTTAAATACTGCAGGAGCTGTTATTAATTGTAATCAAGGGAAGGTGACCTTCAATGTTAATGACAAGGAACATACTGTCTATTTCCTCAAGAAGATTGATAGGACTTATGGTTTTGAATTCAATTGAACATGATGAGGACATTCAAGCTGGAGAAATATATTGTCCCATACCAAGAGAAAAATTTGAAACTATTATGATTGGGACCATTGCTATCAAGGTTGAGGTAACATAATCATTAGTGGAATACAAAGTTTTGTCTCATATGAAATTGTTTTGGTAACAAGACCTGATCAACCTTGTTAACAAAAGGATTTCATTGAACAAAACAATGTTTTCACCATGATTATCTCCGCTTACTTCTATTCTATCCATTTTAGTTTTTGCTTATGCCTAACTTAAAGGCGTTAAAAAAAGTACTTATTAGGAGATAACCCAAAAGTTTTAGATGAGTCTTGGAAGTTATTACTTCAGTAATAACTGCTCCTTATCCTTTTTATTTTCTTTTTGTGCCAAGAGTAACCTCTAATGAGAGAGAAGTAATGATTGGGAAAGTTGTTGTCCTGAAACAGATTTTTGTTCTTCACCGTAAATATTCGTGTAAAATCTCTGAACGTCTTTTTAAGGCGTGAATTTTTGTGCTTCTGACCTAGGTTGTTATCTAACTTTAGTTAGTTTGACACTTTTTGATTTGAGCAACAGAAGGTCTTCGAAAAAATTCGTCTTTACCTGCTGGTCTATTTTGACAGATTTCTGCCATTTTCTGCATTTGCTTCTTGTTGGTTCCTTTTTTAGTTATTTTGGGGAATTGAGATTTTTGAGGGAAGTGCTACAGTAGCTAGTGGTTTAATGGAAGTTTATTTGGTGTTAGAACTGAACCTTAAGACTTATTTATCTTGAGTGCACTAATGTTGCTAATAAAGATTGTGTGAAGTTTTGTATGAAGAAAAAATTTCAGATGTATGGAAGGAATGAGTAATGAGATGAAGGATGGACTAAAGCTCAAGCTTGGGGATGCCACGCGTGTCACCCCAAGAAATATCCAAGAAGTACAAGCGTCAAAGCTTGGGGATGCCCAAGGCATCCCCCTCTTCATCAATAAAAATCACAGGTTTCTTCTAAATGCTTCATTTTTATTGTTTCATGCATAATTGTGTTGTTCTTGGAGCGCCTTCTTTTTCATTTTTGTTTTGCTTTTTGTTTTATTAGTTTGCTGAATAAATTTATTGGACCCCCTCTTTCATACATTGGTGTTCAAATAGTTTGGTTTGGTTTGGAAAAGAGTAGGAAAGTTCATGCTTAAGTGGTAAAGAGAGCTTGTTTTTAACTGTGGCTTATGCTTTGTCATGCCATGTTTGATATTGTTTTGGCTTTATGCTTAGTATTCTTTGTTGTAGCATGACTTGTTATAAACAATTGAGATTGCTTAATTGCCTTGGATGAATCATGCGTTGTTTTAGCATATTAAAGCATAGTATAGGGGTATTCTCCGTTGATGTTTTATTTGGGTTGACTTGGCACATGCTCACACCATGTTATGACTATCTCAAGTCACCATAGCCTTTATGATCCTTTAGTTTTCAACTTGTAGTATCACTTTATACTTTGATCAATAATGTTTTGTCGCTCTGCATGATTATGGCCATTATTGCTCTCTTAGTTTGTCGCTCTCAGTCTTTTGCTAGCCTCCACAACCAAGTATGAGTTCCACTCATGCATCCAAGTCCCTAAAACCAAGTTATTCCAAAGAGTCCACCATACCTAACTATTAGCCTATGCTATTCCAAGTATATTCATGCTTTTGTTTACCTTCCAAATTAAACTTGTTATGAGAAAACTAGTGATTAAAGCTCTCACGAACTTGATGGCACACTTTACTTCTTCTTGCCCTTAATAAACTTGAACCATTGTGTCGTATATGTTGTATATTCTTGCACTTATTTGTTGGGAATTAGCAGAATCATGCTTTCATGGGGAACGCTTTCAACATTTGCACTTGGTACTTGTACCTAGTTGATATCATGATCTTTTGTATATGGATGTCGTTGGTGTGAAATGAAATGGGAGCTTGTAAGTCCATGGAGTTATGTATATGTGTTAGAGAAACGCCTGGGCCGCTGGTCTAATCCATGCTGACATGGTGGAAACCTACAGCGTAACCATAATGAGCTGTCTATGAAGAATTCTTCTTATATAAAAAAGGGTCCTATATTGAGAAAAAGAGAAAAAGAGAAAAAATGAGATTATGAAAAGAGGAAAGAGAGAAAAAAGCACCATATTCCCATGGTAAATAACAAGATTGCTGAGATGCTCGTTGGCTGCTTGCCTTGTCATTTTGATATGGGGATTCTTCCGTATCATCGGGCAAGGGGTACCTCGTTGGCAGTTCTCTATGATACACATGTACTTACAATGACAAGAACTTACCGGTGACTAAACTTGAGTAGCATGAGGAGCGGCCCTCGTATACAAGGGACATGAGATTTCTAACTTATACTTCGTCAAGCATGTACACCATAGTTTGTTCACTTTAACCTTAATCACTTCAACATGCTTATGATAGGGGCAATGAGAGCTGAAAGCTATAAGTACCATAATTTTTGGAAGCTCTTTATGAGACTTGAATCCCTACTTCCTTTTATAAAGGCCTTTCCTCCACCATTATATTGAGTCTCCACCTTCTACCTTTATGCACCTACTTTGATAGCATAGTGGCCATTCTTAGTTCTATGTGTATTGTCCCAAAACTAGTTGATTGATGCATAACTTGATATTGCTTGTTTTAAAACTATTTGTATCTAGTCACTCTTATGAACTTTGAAGGTGTCCTATGCATTTATATTTGCTACTCTATGAGGGACAAGCTGAATACTACTATGCTATGTTTTCTTTATGTGAAACAAACAAACGTCTTGCAAAGCATTTTTATTCATAAATCTTTTGTTTGTGCCTTTTCATGTTGTATCATAGTTTCTTTGTCTTATTGCTAGAACTTTATCTTTCATGTTATGATTGAAGTACTATGATCCCAACTTTGAATGTTTTATAAATACTTTTATCAAGTTTATGATGGTGCATGTCACCGCAAAAATTATTCTTTCTTTTTATCACTTACCTACTCGAGGACGAGCAGGAGTTAAGCTTGGGGATGTTGATACATTGCAAATGTATCTATAATTTTTGGTGTTCCATGCTTGGTTTTATCTACTTTCTTATGTTTTGTCCACACTTTGGAGTACTTTTCATATGATTTCTTGGACTAACCTATTAACAAGAGCCATAGTGCCAGCTGCCTGTTTTCTGCTGTTTTTGGTTCCAGGAAAGTCAGAAAATGAATATTCTCGGAATTGGACGGGACAAAAGCCAAAGTTCCTATTTTACCGGAAGACTCACGGTGCCAAAATATGAGACGGAGGAGGGCCAGGGCCTGGCCACACCCCCCTAGGCGCGAGTACCCCCAGGCCACGCCAGGGCATGGTGTGGGCCCCCCAGGCACCCCCTCGGTCTCCCTCTTCACCTATAAGAAGCCTTCTGACCTAAAAACTCTAGGGGGTCGATGTTTTTCCAAAAGGAGTTCCGCTCCGCCGCCACCACCAGATTCCACGAAACAGTACCAGAAACTCCGTTCTGGCACCCTGCCGGGACAGGGAATTTGAGGAGATCATCGCCATCATCATCACCATTGCTTCTCCATCGACCATCCATGTTTCCCCCATATATGAGTGAGTAATCCTCCGTTGTAGGCTATAGGGATGGTAGGAATTGGATGAGATCGTTCATGTAATGGCATCAGATTGTTAGGGCATGTAGCCTAGTATCTTTTATTAGTGTTTTATGACTTTGTTGCGACTTGTTATGCTTAATGCTTGTCACTAGGGCCCGAGTGCCATAATTTCAGATCTGAACATGTTCTTGATTCATTATGATAGTATTGTTTATGGTCTTATCTGCAAGTTGTATACACACGTTGTTGTCCAGAACCAATGGCCCCGAAGTGACAGAAATCAAGATAACCGGAGGGAATGGCTTTGATGTGAGGATCACATGTGTTCACGGTGTGTTAATGCTTTGCTCCGGTGCTCTATTAAAAGGAGCACCTTAATTGCCAGTAGTTCCCTTGAGGCCCCGCTGCAAACGGGCTGGCAGGACAAAAGATGTTGTGCAAGTTCTCATTGCGAGCACGTATGACTATATATGGAACACATGCCTAGGATTATCTAGTAGTTGGACGCTTTATCTTATTTATCTGCAATTGCCCTATGTTCTGATTGCTATGTGAATCGTCTTGTCCATGCAACGCCCGTCCATCAATCCCTATGCCTACCGCACTCGAATCCCACTATTTACTGCTATTGTTACTGCTGTCTTTACTTTTACCTACTGATATTACTTCACTATTCCTACTACAAAACTGTTGCTACTGATAAACTGCTGTGAGCAAGATTGTTTCCAGGTGCATCTGAATTGACAACTCAGTTGTTAAGGCTGATAAATATTCTTTGGCTCCCCTTATGTCGAATCAATAAATTGGGTTTCACTTCCCTCGAAAATACTGCAATACACCCCCTATACTTGTGGGTCATCAACTGCGGGTACACTTTCATGAACTCAAAGCCTATGATTTGCTCGATGGATTGAAGAGTCTGTTCCTAGCTCAGATCAGACTAACGAGATATGACTACATGGATGAGTTTCTTTCAACCAAGAGGGAAGAAAACACCTACTTCGAGAGCCACTTGGACATCATGGAAGAGATTCGTGAACGCCTTGCGAATGCTATGGGAAACTGGTTGACTGATGCATTTGCGATAGATAGGGTGTTGCGCTCATGTCCTTCCATCTACAAGGACGTCGTCAATGGCTATGTCATAATAGGGATATCGTATACCTTTCATGAATTCATGGTTAAGTTGAGGATTGCTAAGCCTATTGCAGGGATGTTGTCAATGGAGAAGGTATATATTTGATATACAAGTTATAAATATTCCCATGATACACTTATGCAGTTTTTCTATGTATGTAATGCTTACTCTGTTTTGTGAAAACCAGAGCTTCTGCTTAGAGTTGCTGGATGAGACGATGCGATGATGGCGTCACTAAAAAGGATATGATATATTGTGACTACCCCAGAACGTCATGCAATAGCAAATAAACTCACGAATGACCCCTCTATGATGTTTTTCGAGCGTCACAAGCATTGTCACGGAATCCCCGTCACATATTCCTCCTAGTGACGCGCCAGGCGAAAAAACGTCATTGAATATGGATGATGTCATATGCGATGTCAACACCTAGAAGTCCATCCCATGGTTAAAAAACATCATGGATAGCGTCACGGATATAGATGACGTCATATGTTATGACATTTGGTTAATTTAGCAAAATGCTATATTTATTATTTTTGCAAAAAATAAATATTTATTATGTATAATTTTCCCCAATTTTTTGCATGTATTGTTTTTAACTTAATTATGCACGTAATATTAATTAGATTTTTAAATTATCATGAGTAATACTTTATGAATATAATATACATTTAAATGCAAATTTAATTACATTTAAATACATAAGACAAGATATACTCAATTGTTATCCAAATCACAGTATACACATGACAACATACATAACTAAATAGGTTCATGTGTTTGCTTCGCCTCATCTTTGTACAGTTTGCATTCAGTTCTTTAATCAAATGATAAACTAAACCTCCTATTTGCTCTATTGCAGACCCTCCCTTCCCTAGGGTTTAGTCTTCTCAAAGATGAAAGTCTTCTCAAAGAGTTCATCTGAACCTTGGTCACAGCATGGATGACAAAGCGAGATGGCTGGAGATTATGTACATCTAGAAGGTCTGGCCCAGCCCTGGGCGTGGGCAGCCTGGCCCAGTCCAAAAAAAGCCCGACAGGTCAGGCTTTTAAAACCCGTGGGTTAAGCCTGGGCTTCACATTTGCAGCTCAAAGGCTGCACGGGCCGGGCTCAGGCCAGAGAAAATCGAAAAATAGGGAGAGGCCTGGCCCGCGACCCGACGGCCCAAAGACGGGCTGGGTCGGGCTTGAGCCTTGGATTTGCACTGGCGGGCTTTGTCAGGCCCAACCCGGCCCGGAACATGCCCAGGTATAGTCTGGCCCTACCATTCTCCAATTATTTTCACCCCATTCATTTGTCTGTCGTGCTTGCATGCATTCCATATTTACAGCTAATTAGATTACTAATCTATCTGCTTCTCAGTCCAGATGTAAGCTTGCACGTCAGTCAGTTAAACTTCGCCATGTCGAGCATCATGGCGGCGTGCCATGCTCCTGCAGTCAGGACGAGCAGCAGCAGTCGGCCCTGGCGAGAATGGAGGACAGCCTCTATGTTTTCATCTCAGCCTCTGTCGGCAACGACGCATATGAGGGCGCACCCGAGGAGCTCGACCTCCGCTAGCGCCTCCTTGGAAAGTATAATATGCAAGGTAAAATATGTCGTTTCTCTTTGTGATTTGTGAATCTACATGTAGATCTGCAGATGAGGAGGCAACTGAAGATCGTTAGCTGTTAGGAGGCATTGAGCAACTAGAGGATACGTGCTTGAGCAGTTCATCTGCCTCAAGGCTCAAGCCCACCTTCTCCCTGTCTGCTTTTGATGAGAAGATCGGTGGCTGCTAGCGAAAGACATGAATCAGATCGATTGGATTGGTTAGCCTTTCTCTGTAATCTGCATGTATGCACGTCTTGAATAGAAGCTATCAGGTTCATGCATTTGATTTTCCTCTACACCATGTGCTTACAGTTCTGTTAGTGGAGCTATTAACTGATGCTTTTTTATCTATTGTAGGCTCTCTCTTGACTTCTTGAGTAAGTGGCAGCTGGCGTGTCCCGTACTCCACGGCGAGCGGCAGTAGAGGATGACGCATCCTGACACCGACCACCTCATCTTATTTATTGGGAGGCACTGCTCTTGCCTAAGTGGCGGCTGGCGTGTCTCGTGCTCCACGGCGAGCGGCAGTGGAGGACGACACATCCCTGACTCCGACCAACTCATCTTATTTCTTAGCAGCAGCACATTTTCCCTCGAGCCCCAAACCTGGAATGAGGTGATTCCCCATCTCATCTCATCTCCTATCTCTTTTGATTCAGCAAACTTGAAGATGATGCAAAATGGATCTGTGAAGAGTCATCTGGCATCTCTACAACACCATCTAATGCCTATTTTCTCTGCCAGGTGATGAATGATCGCACGGTTTTTGACGCATTTGAGGTGTACTCATGGGATTGTCGGAGTAGAACAGCCATCCTTGAGCGTCTACATCGCCTACGATGGCACCCTCAAAAGACATGTAGACCATGATGATGATGCGCGTGATGACTGTAACTAAGTGATTAAGGTAGTATTAGATCCATTGTTGTGTAATGATTTATTTTATGCTACTCATTGCATTCTCAATAGAAACCTTAACTTTTTGGTGTACATATAATGCTTTATGGATGAAAATATTTGGACTGTTAAGATTGTAGTTTAGGGCCTTTCTTCTTTAGACTTCAATTTGCATGCGATTTCTTGTATCCGTGGTTTGTTCTGAAATCTGCCACTAATTTCATTGTACTCTACATTTATTTCATGAAGCTAAAACGTCTTATATTTTTGAACGAAGGGAGTATCTACTGGTCAATTCTTTGTAGACAAATATCAGTCTGATATGGTTTAATGCGTATAAGCACCGAAACCACTAACAAGGGTGCTCCTCAACTCTGGTGGCTACTACTTCCAATACGACGCCGAGCTGCATCTAGTGATACCACCACATGATCTGCATCTAGTGATACCACCACATATATGATACCATGATACCATTCTTTATAATTCAAATTTACATATTCAAAAAAATTCAAAATAAATTTGTAAATGTTCACAAGAAGTATGTTTATAATACCTAGCATTTGCAGAACCAATTCGAAATAGACGCAGAGAACCAAAAAAGACAAATCAAACATGAATAGGTCGCAAAAAGACAAAAGCACAAAATGACACTATTCACATAGTAATTTGTCTTTTTTATTTCTCTATGCATATTGTGAATTTGGTTCTGAAAATTTTAGGAAATGTAAACATACTTCTTGTGAACACCTAGAATTATTTTTCAATTTTTTTAACACATGTAAATTTGATTTAAAAAAAATACTATCGTGGTATCATGTGAGGTGACTAGAGGCAGCCGTTGTACTTTGTATGCAAATAAACGTCATTGCAGAAGAACATTTATCTTTGAAGAGCAAGCTGAGAGGACAACATCGCTGGACGCGTGGAATCCATGCCACGACTCACTTTGGAGCTTAATCTCCTTTTTTCTTGGCGAAGAGTGGAGTATAAGAGAAAAATTTAAATGTAAGTGACTGTTTGTCTGAGTAATCCAAATAACAATGTACAACTCTATGGATGAAATTTTCACACAATTGGTAGATTCACTGCCAACAAGTTTTATCGGTTTCAGCAATTAAGCTGTGTTTCTCAAGAACATAATACAAACTAGGTGGACATGCGCGCTTCGTCGCGTCGCCTATACTCCATTTGATAGAGTGTGGTAGGTGTATTGTACTCACTGCTGGTAATACATTTTGTTTTGTTTGTGTTACTATAAATTAAATATATGAGCATGTGCGGGGTTGAGTATTTTAATCGGTAGACATGTCTGAAACTGAGAGATCTTAACCTTAGACGCAAGAAGCGGGTCCTTATTTCGTATCAAGCTCATAAGCAACATAGGGGTACCGGTGTTTCTTCAGTTAAACAAAAAGATATATTGAGCAAACTTCAGACAAAAATACATCGAGCAATAGATCAAGTTCAGTACCACAAGAAACTAACATGTTACATGATCAAGATGAAAAATAATGATGCCAAAACAAGCTAACTTATGAAGATCACACGGTAACTTTGTTTCACTGCCTCAAAATCGCTCCAAGGGAAGGCAAAACTTTGTATTTCACACTTATAAGTGGCTGGATTATTAAATAATTAGTTTAGTCAATATAGACAACCAGATTACATATATACTAATTCTATGCAAAGTTATGCTTGATATATTCCAAATTATTCACTGGTTCAATAAAATTTAAAAGAGAAGGTATTGCTGGAAGTTGCCACGAATCTTTACATAAAAGCAAGATCTAATATGTAATCAAGTTTGATAATTTCTGTACAGCAAAATGAAAATAAAAGTTATGATAGTTCTTTTGGAGCCACTTAGTCAATGGAACCCTCGTGTTCATTAATCATAGAGCATGCTCCAACTCAAGGACACTAATTTTTTGTTAACTCGTATAGAAATTATAGAACAACGTAGAACATATATCAATTTACACAAGCATCTTATGTATTCTCGAGATGTGCTAATATATTTAAAAGAAAATTCAGTTGCAGAGTCTAAGATGGACCAAAATCAGCTTATTCTGCTTTGTTTCAGGAATACATACATGTTAATTGTTGAAGTGACATGAAACGCAACCTTTTCTCGCAAGGCGCGACCATTTCTCATCCTGTTTGCGCTCCACGCTTTCCGTTCAGCGATTCTTCCATTCGATCACTATAGATTTCGGGTTCTGGCCAATCACTCTGCGCTGCGTTATCGCATGCCTCGCGAGCCTTCTCCTTTTCAATTCTTTTTTCCGTCATACGTCCCTGATTTTTCCAGTCAAAGCAGTGAGGATGATGCGACATCTTCGTGTAGCCCCGCATAGTTCCATGCCGCCCCCTCTCTCTCACCCCCACCATTCCACGTTCTCACCTCCTTCTTATCTTCCTCACCACCGGCAAAGCGTGGCGGTGGAAGGGTGCGCGAGGTCGGGGAAGATGTTGAATCGGTACGAGATAGGTTCGAGACGGGGAAGCAGAGGCGGCCGACGCTAGATGCTGGAGCTGGACGGAAGGCGGTGGCCTCGTGAGTGGAGGGACACAGGGAGCGGAGGGGTCTTCTACTTTTCAATTCCTTTTGTTTCGCCATCCATCCCTGATTTTTCCACTCAAAGTGGTGAGGATGATGCGACATGTTCGCTCAGTCCCACATAGGAGCGTCTCTACCGGTGTCAACCCTCTCTGTCACCCCCAACATCCCATGCGCTCACCTCCTCATCTTCCTCACCACCGGCAAAGCGTGGTGGAGGGCGGGTGCATGAGGTTGGGAACGATGTTGAATCGGTACTGGGCAGGTTTGACGCGGGAAGCAGAGGAGGTTGACGCTGGATGCGGGAGCTGGATGGGAGGCGATGGCCTCGTGAGTGGAGGGGGTGGAGGGAGTAGAGGGGGAAGCGCAGGTTGCTGGGAAAGACGGAGGAGGGGCTGAGA
This sequence comes from Avena sativa, assembly GCA_916181665.1. Lineage (NCBI taxonomy): Eukaryota > Viridiplantae > Streptophyta > Magnoliopsida > Poales > Poaceae > Avena > Avena sativa. The sequence goes on from OV702291.1 coordinate 231,288,786, forward strand.
TGGGCAGGAGCTCGGCTAGAGGGGAACAAGATCGAGATGGAGGTGGGGCAGGGACATGCGGGACCAGCTCGTAAGACTTCGGTCAACACCTGAAATTGCACGGTTGAAATGACTCAGAGTGAAGATCACACGGTCAGGAACGCACGCGCGGGCAGATGGCCTCAGATGGCTTGCTTTTGCTCAAACTTAAGCTATAGTATAATTTGTCCTGCCAAAAACCCAACGCTTTGCTTAATGCTCTTAATGGTGGCCACTTCTCGCTCGAGCCCATGACATTCTCCACCAGCATGTGTTTGCCACATCATCGAATTACTTGCATAACTACCACGCCCCAGCTCACTACATTGTCTATCAGATTTACCGCCCATTTACACGAGTCTTTCGTAACAAGTATGCGCCATCAACAGTTGTTCTCGATAGAATTCTTAGAATTAAGAATGAAGCCCGTTTGTGGGTTAGTGCGGGTGCTAAGCGCTTGGGCAAAATAATGCCGGGAGAGTAGACCTTTGTATCCCCGCGCATTTTTAAATTTCTTGAAAACTTCTCCTTAATTAATAGAATAGGGCAAAACTTTTGCCCTCGTTTCAAAAAAATATAGCGCCCAGACCGTACCATCCTTCTCTTGCGCGAATTCGATGGCTCGGATTTTTGTCTCTACATCTTGCCTACAGATGCCTCTTGCCTCATCCTTTTTGTGTATCGACCATTGACCTATAGTGCGATCCCATCATCAAATGATATTTCTAACGGTTGCATCTAGGGACGCAGCCAATCGACATGTAAATACAACGACAATATCTATAAAATAATATTTTTTAAAATATGTTGGGAACGTATCATCAAACATTTTGGCTAATTATTGCGCCCCGGGGCGTAAAGAATGAGTGTTGTGGACTTTCATGTTCGTTTGTAATTAGTCTATCATCTTTTTTGTTGGTTATAAGATGTCCGCCGAAATAAAAATGTCTCAGCAACTGTTTCTATTATCAAGCCATGCTTTGGAGGGGCAAAGAGAAGTTTAGTATATGAGATAATGTTATAATAAAATACAAATTTCATAGATACATCTGCCATATCATCCGCACATATAGGTTGGGTAGATATATACCTTGAAGGGACATGGATGTCACCTAAAAGAGTGAATATGCGCTTTAAAATGATTATAGTTTAATCTTTAATAAATGTGGAATAAAACTAACATTTAGTTTATCAAGCACAAAACCTAAAACCATTAGGTGCAACTAAGTGCAACAACAACCTATGATAAGTAAGGCAAGCAACATGGTAATAGCAAGATATATAACTTCAAGTACGATGGTTATCATAATATAAAGTGCATAAATAAAGAGCTTGAGTATAGAAATAACCGAGACATGCAAAGATGATGATTCTATCCCAAAATTTACTTTCATAAAAGCTATGTCTCTATTGGAGAGGTGTGACGGTGTAATGTTTCCCGCCACACGTGGATCACCTTAAGGTGTGGTGGATCGATGCACACCCAACTCAACACAATGCCTCGCCCCAAGATGCAAAGGCACACCACTCACCGATGCTACAAAAGGCTCACCTTATTCTCATGTATGCTTACCATGAAGGCGATTACAAGATCCACTATGAGACACTTGAGGGCAGTCACCGAACCCGCACAAGCTTAGGACAATCTCCACAACTCAATTGGAGGCTCCCAAGATAATGCCACAAAAGGCCAACAAGCTTGAGAAAATCTCCACAACTTAATTGAAGCCCCCAAGAAACACCACCAAGGCCACAATCGTCTAGGGTTATAAGAATCCAAGAGTAATAAGCACACAATATTTCACCAACCGATTGTCCATAGAGAACTCAAACCGATGCACCTAATGCAATGGCAAGTTCTTCACTTCCAAATTCCACCAAAGCTTCAAAATTTATTGGGAAAACAAGAGAGGAAGAACATAAGAAGAAAACACCAAATTCTCTAAAAACTAGATCCTAAAATTTCCTTCACAAAGAAGGGATTTGGTTTGGTAGGATTGTAGATTTAGATCTTCTCTCCCAAATCCCTCTAAAAGATGCGAGAATCATAGGAGGGATATAGGGAGAGGAAAAACTCTTGATGATCAACAATGGAGGAGAGAGAGAATGGAAGAGCTAAACCCACAAAGGGGAAGAAGAGCTCCTTTTAAAGGACTCTTCAAATCCGACCATTTTTAGGCATTCTGTGCTTGGACGGTACTTCTGGTTGCTAGCCCGTACTACTGCCTGCACTGCCCCAATGACTCTCCGGCCGTATAAGTGTGTTGATAGTATGGGTTGGAAGTATCGCCCGACCTGGGCTAGAACTTCTGGCTGGTACTAGTGGTCCACTTCCAACCAAAAACCAATAAATATGCGAGGAATCCATATAGATTACTACACGGTTACTCGGGGCCATCAGTCTGACCCGGTACTTCCACCAGTACCACCAGTGACAAAAATTATCCTAGTGGTACTATCGGTGGCTGGGCGGTACTACTGGTCCTTGCAATTCTCCATAACCAAAATATAATAACTTGATCATCCAAACTTTGAATGGGATGAGACCAATTTTATTGGTAAGATAATAACAAGTAGAATCATTTTTTATACCACCAAGTAGAAATATGTGAGAAACCTCCCGAGATGAGGAGCTGGTAAAACCTCCAAGATCAAAAACGCAATAAGATATATAACGGGAATTCGTTTTTGATGAACTAGAGCTTGTTATGGAGATAACCACAAGCTCTAGAACCTCACATGGATAAGATTAAAAAAATCAAGAAATATGATGCAAAGTATGTAAAGGTTTGATCTCTCTCTCTCTCTCTGAAAGATGTGATCGAGTTACTCACTCGAGAGTGTAACACACTCGAATCAGCTCTATGCAGATTTTAGCGATTCTCGCCAAACTCGCATACAAATGATTTGATGTGCCCACCAAGCACTTGCGTGCGGGTGGAAAACGAAGTAATATCATTACATAATAGTCCAAGATGGAACCCACAAGAACATATATATACAATGACTCAGCGACTCAAAAATACCGATACATTACAAAGATCCAAATCGCATTGAAAACGATACAACATATGAGTACAGATAAGATGCAAATTGGACTAAGAGTCCTAAAGAATAACCAATGGCGTCCATAACCCTGCTCAGTCCAAGTCAGAAGGGTAACCTTGCTAACGCTGTCGGACTCATACCTGTCAAAGAAAAAGGAGTGTCGACAAAGGGAAAAGGAAATTTTCTCGGCTGATTCTGGGTATAAAGTCAGACCCAAAGGGTTCAACTGCCCCTTCCTCTGCTAGTGCTCCTTCTTCGGCTGCTGCTCCTATCATAGCTAGTGCCCCTTCTGCTAGCACGACTTTATCTTTGGAGAAAACAACTCTGTAGCTTAGTTATGTACATTTTCATGTTTCTTCTGCTGCTACTGTAATGACTATTGAATTATCTTGTCCATGTTGTGCTTCCTTTTGATGAAAAGAGCATATATGTATATGAGTGGCTCTTTTCTTTTGCTGAAAACTTTCCCTCTTTCGTGTGCTTTGCCAGATTTTGAATGATTCTACAGTTTCCCATGTGCTTGCACAGACGTCGGATGCCACCCCATCCATATCTGGGATAGGTGCAAACGAGACTGTCATTGTGCATACAATGGACCCACGGTTATATGCTGAGAAAATTGAACAGGTGAAGAAGCTTGAGGGGAAACTCCGGGTTATTCAATCAATGGTGGATGTTGCCCAATCAAAAATGCGTCAGGCTCTTAATCATGAAGCGTACTTTTTGGACGAGATTTCTGGTGCTAGTGAGAAGATGTTGTGTAAGTCCTTAAGTTTTTTGCTTCCTATCGCTCCTCTTTTTGCAGGATGCCAATTTATCTCTCCTTTTATTTTTTCCTTTGTAGGCATTCGATTGTGCGAGAAGGAAGAAACTCAACGTCTACGCAACCGAATGCAAGCTCTTGTGAATGGTTCGCAAAATTCTTGGATGGATTTCTGGTTTGATCATTGTCGTGGCTTTGCTTCAGGACCGTGTATCCGAAGTGGAACAATTTGGTAAGTGCTGCCGTAGATCACTGGCCATGGTTTACAACACCATGTTTTCTCGGGATCCCCAATCTCAGACTTTGGCTGATTTGATGGCAAAGTTTCGGCAAGGTGAGGGGATTCATCATTTTGTAAAGCTTCAACTTGTGGCAGATGCTAAGCTTACGCTGTCTTGGGTGCATGTACATCATCCGACACTAAATTTGGACAACATGTCGTCGGGGATGCCCTCACCTGCTGATGGTGGTTTTATTAATATGGCACCTCATTATGCCGCTGCTCGAAGACCTACAATTAGAATTGTTCGAAGGTGCCTAGAGGTAGACGAAGAGTTTTTATCAACTTTGCCATCTGACTATTTTTGCCTCTATTGTGTAACTTTTGTACTAATATTATATAGATCTTCTTTATACTTTATTAAAAAGGTCGTATGCTTACACGAGATTTTGATTGTATATTGTATTCCTTGGTTGATGACCCGAAGAACTAATGTCTCCTTGCTTAACTACCTATATGTGTCTGTAAGAAAAAATTTATGTCGGGAGGTACTTCATTTATTCATTGATGATCGTAAATGGATACATTGCATAGGCGTGATCGCCTGGCTATTGGCCTTATTGTATATAATAATGACTAGTTTTCTAAAAACTGCGGCTTCTGTCTTGAGGTGCTCCATCATGCTTCTTTGTGATAAGTGTAATTTTTTGACTAGAGGCGATGTGTCTGTATGGCGGATCAGAGAGAAAAGTAGTTGATTTTCCAGGTTGCTCGTTATTTGAAAAAACTAACGGGTGCTTCCTTCTATGCGAGACCGGAGGTGGAGGCCGAATAGGTAGCTTTTGCGGGTGCGTGGTGCTCCTAATTTTCTGAATTTCGCTCACTGCGTGTTTCGTGTAGTAGTTCTTCATCCGCTATTTTCAGTTTACCAAATTGTGTCTCCATCCCAAAAGATTCTAATATTTTATTGAACTTACGATCACAACTGTCCGAGCGGCTGAAGCTTCCTTTTACTGTTATGATCCCATTGGGTGCTGGCATTTTTAGTACCATGTGTGCATAGTGGGGTACTGTCATGAACCGAGCGAGAGTTGGTCATCCCAGGATCGCGTGGTACTGTGATAACCAATCCATGACTTTGAACTCTAGTTTTTCGCGCCTGAAGTTGCTTCTTGTCCTGAAGACTACGTCGAGGTATACTTTGGCCAAAGGAGTTCGGCTTTGCCTGGGACTATTTCGTGGAAAGTTGTATCTGTTGGTACTAGATTCGTCAAAGATCAATTCATTGCTCATAGAGTTTTGGCGTAGATGAGGTTGATGCTGCTTCCTGCATCCAAGAAAACTTTGCTCATGTTAAAACCGCCGATTTGTGCCTCCACTATTAGCGTTGATTGACTAGGCCACAGGACCCGTAGAGGGTGGTCAGTTCTATTGAAGGTTATTCCTTGTTCTCACCAATGAAGATACTCCGGTGTAGGGGGTGGCGTTATTTCCACCATGTTTACTTGTCTAGTGATTAGCTTATGTGTTCTATTAGATGGTCGCCCCTTCTGGATCATCGACATAGCTCCTTTTGACCTAGGGTACTCATCTTATTGGTTTGCTATGTTTTGCGGTTGTCCCACTAGCGGATGCCCCGGTGGTGGTGGTGGTGCGCCGGTAGCAAAAGCGCCATGTGTAGTGGCGTAGCCTCGTTTGCTGCTTCGGTTGCCCTTGCATTGCATAGCTCTTGCATTTTTAAGAATGTTCGGCAGTCCTTTAGGAGGTGATTGGATCGCTGATAGCTGTGAGATTCAACATATTTTTGATGGTTTTTATTGATGGTTTTCCTCTGGATTTGAACGTTTTCTAGCTTTACCTAACGCTAATACTTCGGTAGCAAAGAAAACTTGGATTTTAATGTGTGTTTCAGGTTCTGAACATCCACGAAAGGTTTTAACAAGGGAAACACAATATTCAGGCGAAAACAAGCAAGTCTCTTTTTGGAAGCAATCAAGGGAGGCAAACAGACGCTTTAATAAGCAACTATACGGCATGAACATTTTTTTCGGCCATATAGTTCCCGCCGTATAGCTGCCGCCGTCTCCATCTTGTCAAAAGGGACAACTTATGAAGAGGCCATACACAAAAACAGAACACAGCAGCCGCCATCCCATCCAGAAAGGAGAAACAAGAGATCCGGAGAAGGAGGAGAAGGTATTCTTCATCTCGCTCCACGATCTTCGACCTCCTAGCCAACACACCCCCATAGCCATTACTTGTACTTTAGAGAGAGAGAGAGATCTTCACCTTGCAAGACTAGGGTTTGAGATTGTTTCTTCCTATCTTGAATTGTGTTGAATTACTTGTCTGTTCTTATTGTGGATCTCCACGGTAATATCTAGAAGAACTCCCTTTATTTAATTATATCGATGATGCTTTATTATCTCATGTGTGAGTAAGTTCCTTGGGCGTGGGAGATGTAAGGGATTGGTGAGATGTGATGTGCCTTCATATAATTTCCATTAGTTTGTGATTGATTTTAATTACTATGTTATGTGTGCTTGAATATCTGTGGGATGCCTAATGCTTGTTGTCTAATTAAAGGCCCAGACAACATGATGCTTTGTTCTACATGGATAGGATCTTTCTCGCTAGTAGACCAGTGACCCTCGAGTGACACAGGGATATCAATGGGAAACTATTAGACTCGAGGATAACGAGGAACCACTGTGCTTATTGCATTAGTCTGGTCCAAGGAGCTTAATTGCTAAGCAACCTGAGGGATCTTAATCGTCTAGTGTCTGACCATGGTTTTGGTAACAGACTAGTAGGATTATTGAAGTTGGGATGAAATCTACCGAAAGGAGTTCTGGTTAATTATGGGTTGCTCGCCTACACACATACTTATAAGATTACAATTGTTACACGTATCATTCATCCACCTGGCATAGTCACTATCACCATGAACTGTATCTCCCCGCGCCTTCTTTATCGTCTGCAGAAAACAACAAACAATCAAATCGTTCTTTACTTTTATGCTTTTCATTCCTGAAGTTTATATTTTAGTTTTATTTAAATGCATCCGGTTTAATCCAAATTCCATTCTTATTTCCACACTTGCAGTCAATTCACTTGAAGACTTGTGACAACTTTGGGTGTGATAGAGACTTCATTCATAAACACTTACCTTTGGGCTCCCTGCGGGATCAACATCTATACTTTGAAACTAGCTACAAATGATATGTGCTTTTGTAGACATCAAGCTATTTTCTGGCACTGTTGTCGGGGAGCTAAGCGCTAAGTGTTTGTCTCTTGACATTTTAGGTGTTACTACTACAAAATGTTCTCCCTAGAAGACAAAGGGTCTACACACTCTGGTAGGACCTATTTACAAGATTATATTGAGCGCGTGCCTGGTCAAAGGCATGAGGAAATTATTGAAAAACTTTTAAGATCAAGTAAGGTTGAAGTTGAAAACCTGAGTGATATTATGGAACTCATGTCTATTTACAAGATAACTCCCAAGAAACCTGAGAAAACTCTTAGAGAGTACAGTGCTCCAAGCTCTGAATTTCTTAAACAACCAATAGAATTCCCTAATCCTGGAGTTAGAGAATATCGATTTGATGGTGGAATTATTAAAATTTTGCAGGAAAAATCTTTCAGTGGAAGGGAAGATTAGACCCAGGAAGACATCTTAGAGAGTTCGACGATGTGATAACATCACTTGGACCAAAAGGTTTACATAGAGACTTCTCTCGTCTAAAATTATTTCGTTGGTCTCTCAAAGGTAAGGCTCTAGACTGGTTGTATTCTCTCCCTCGTCATTACATTAAATATTGGGAAAACTGCATTATTAAATTCATAAACAGGTATAACCCTTTTAAGAAGGTAACTGAAATTAGAAAGAATATAGGCAACTTTAGTCAGAACATGGGAGAAAACTACCCACAAGCCTGGGATAGATTCTTTGGAATGATCAATAGTATCTCTAATCATGGCTATTCTGAATTAACTATTTGCCATTTATTTTACCACGGTCTTAATACTCAATGTAGAGAGTTTCTTGACTTCTCAGCAGGAGGATCGATAAATACTTTAACTTTTAAAGAATGTTTGGAATTAATGTCTACTAGGGCTAAGAATGATTCTTTATATAATCCTGATTTCGGCACTAAGCTAGAAAAAGGGATACTTCGAATAACTCCTGATCTTATGCCTAAAGTATGCAAAACAATGAAAGAAAAAGGTATACCTTCTGAACTTGTTAAGGAAAACAAAGTAGACTTGTTACAAGTTTTCACTGAAGAAGATGAGACAAGAAAAGTTTTTCAAGAATTAAAACATCGACAAGGAAAATCTCATAATAACCTACATAAGCACTTTCAAAAACATAAAAAGATTTTGGTGGAACTCACAGAAAAATTATGATGAGATTGGCCAAGAAATAAAATTATTTCACAAGTACCTTAGTATGATTGAAACCCAATGTGAACAAATAGTATTTGGTTATCAATTTTTTCTTCAAGATGATATAGATATTCCTGTTTCTACTAATGTTGTTACAAGGGGACGTGCAGTTGTTACAGGACCATTAGGACCACCAGAATATGAAGTTGAAAAAGATCGAAAGGAAAAAGCCTTGATCAAAGCAAGCCAAGAAGATGATACGCTGATTGATCCTCGAGATGAAACTACTCAAGAAACACAATATCAAACCTTAGAGGAGCAAAATGATGCGCAGGATGACCATTATGACTCTGATGCAGAGACAGTTGATCCAAGAGAAGAAAAAGAAATTAACAATGAAGATGAAGTTGTTGTAGTAGAGAAGAAGAAGAGCGCTAAGCAGCAACAAAAGAAAGCAACAAAAGAGCCTGACCCCCCACAAAAGGTAAAAGACAAGAATAAGAAAGGTGAGCAAAAGCTTCCTTATCCACATTCGTCTGGAAATTCCATTTGCGGATGCAATTAAAGTTCCTACCTATTCTAAATTCCTCCATGATATTCTTAGTAGAAAAAAAGAAATAATTGAAACCGTTGTCATGGTAACTAGTTATCCTGCTAATGGAAAGCTATTGTCTAAATCCGGAGATCCCGGAATACTAACTATTTCATGCTCAATAGGCAAAACAGATATTCATAATGCCTTGTGTGATTTAGGTGCAAGAGTTAGTGTAATGACATATTACCTCTATAAAAGGTTAGGACTAGGGGAGTATTCCCCTACTACTATCACTTTACAAATGGCTGACAAGTCCACTAAACAACCCATTGGTATGATTGAGGATATTCTACTTAGAATAGATGAGCATGTTATTCCCACTGATTTTATTATTCTTGAAATGCCAGAGGATGAAAAATTATCCATAATATTTGGAAGACCTTTCCTTAGTACTGCAGGAGCGTCAGTTGATTGTGCTGAGGGAAAAATAATCTTCAATGTTTATGATGCTGAAATCATCTGGTATTTTCCAAAGAAGCTAGAAGCGGGAGAAAGATATATTCCATCGGCAAAACAAGTTAATATGGTAAGTGCCTTTGATAAAGGGCAACCCAAGGTAATAATTCATGAACAAAGAAGGGGGTGAATTATTCAACCATTTTTCTTATAATAAAATGCTTAATGAGAGTCAACCAATCAATTTAATAAATTAAAGAATAAAATGTCCATCGCATTCCTACAACTTTTTCATAGACATTCTTGTGGAAGCGCGCCCGTGAAGATACATCTATCAAAAAGTAGTAGAAACATCGATTGAACAAGCATAGAATAAGTATAAAAATAAAAGTTTGAGTTTTATCTACAAAAACTATGTTAATAATTTTGTCCAGATTAAAAGTGAATCTCCAGTTAAGGAGAAGAAGTTAGGTTGAACTAAAAATCTTGTTCTTTACATGCTGATGTTGGTCGACAATTTCTACTAGCATTTTTCTGTCAAAAACAAGGTATTTCGCTAAGTTTCAGGATAAGAAAGAATTCATGAAGAAATGGAATTTTTTTGATGACTACAGAAGGTTTAATGACTAACTATACGACAGGAATAAAAATCCCGACCATATAGTTTGGCCATATAGATATCTTGGTCATCGACAAATTTTCTCTCTTAGGTACATAAGGTTTAACAACCAACTATACAGCGGGAATAAAATTTTCGGCCGTATAGCTCCGGTCGTATAGATATCAATGCCTTCGTACGATTTCTTTTCCAAGGTACTGATGGCTTAATGACCAACTATACGGCGAGAATAAAAATTATGGCCGTATAGTTCCAGTCGTATAGATATCGATGCCTTCGTATGATTTCTTTCCCAGGGTATTGATGGTTTAACGACCAACTATACGACGGGAATAAATATTCCGGTCATATAGATATCGATGTCTTCGTACGATTTCTTTCCTAGGGTACTGATGGTTTAACGACCAACGATATAGCGGGAATAAAAATTCCATTCGTATAGTTCCGGTCGTATAGATATCGATGCCTGTTTTAGAAAATTTATCTCGAGGATACAGAAGGTTTGACAACCAACTATATGGCGGGATCATTTTGATCCGGCCATATAGTTGCGCTCGTATAGCTGGGATCTATGTAAAGAAACCCCAATTGTCGATGCTGCGCAACTATACAGTGGGAACTACTTCACCCGCACGTATAGTTGCGGTCGTATAGGTCGATGCGACCTCTTAATCGCGCCGGGGCGGCTAGGTTTCTTCTGCTTCCTCACTTTTTCTCTCATATTCTCTCTCCAAACCTCTCAAAACCCACCTAGAACTCTTGATTCTTCGTGGATTTTGTTCGTTTGAGTGGGGGAATCAACAGATTGGTATGTTTCTCTCCATATCCATGCTTTATTTTCAGAATTCCATGGTTAAAACTCTCACATTGATCTAGTGGATGAACTCAAGCTTATTTTGTTTTTCCTATATATTTCTCACGTTAGGATTGAATTTTTCCACATAGAATCATTCATATATCATGTAGAAACTATATGCTTAAGGTTTTATGGTGAAATTTTTCAGTGCATCAAGATGAACAAAATTGGCAACATCTTTCGCATGAGCAAGCGCCAGCATGGCGAGAGCTTAGGGGTTCGGGCCGGGCTCAATAGCAAGATGGCTATTGTTTCATCAAGGAGGGTGCTACCCACACGTTGGGCTGATCATAGCTTTATCATCGCGGCAGGGTTGAAGGCGGACTTCGACCTCATGTGTAATAAGGCCGGGCTAATAGTACTCGGCTACGCAAGCCACAATAACTACATCGAGCTCACCCATGAGTTCATCGCCTCCTTCTACGATGACCACAAGGAGAAAGATAATGCGTGCATGGTAAGCTTCGCCATAAACCATCAGCCGTATGAAATAAATTTAGAGCAATTTTGTGATTCTTTTGGCCTCCCTCATGGTGGGGAGGCAAATGTTACAAACTTATATAGCGTCTCAAGTGGAGAAACTTGGATGGTTATTTCTGTTAATGGTGGCAGGAACTTCTACCAGAAGAAGATGTCCACCATTCAGAACCCAACCATTCACTACTATGCTTTGTTCCTCGCCAACACACTGCTAGGAAGAGGAGAAACTAGTTCCATGGCCAATGCAGACATGGCCATGATTACCAAGGCACTCTTCCCTAATGCACCGCAAATCCCTAATCCCGTGGCTCTACTCATCCAGCACCTTCGCCACCAGAGCAACAAAACGAAAGGTGAAATTTTCATTGGTGTATTGATAACCCACCTTGCCTACGCATTAAATATTACATTACCTGTTATGCAACCTGTTGACGGCTCCAAACTCATGGACGTCAAGTATTTAACTGCTTGTGGCTTCCTTGGTGTTTTACCAAGCTAACAGGAGGTTCCGAGCATATCAGTTTAGTTATCTTGGTGATGCACAGGGTGAGCAGGTACCGTTGCCCTATCCACAAGCCTTCTTGATTGTGGAGAAGGACACCTAGATCCTCACCAAGGAGCAAGTGGCAAAGATCATGGTTGAACTCCAGCCTGATCAAGAGGAAGATGAAGAAGGAGGGCAGCAGGATGAGGATGAGCAGGAGCAAGAGCAGGAGCAGGAATATAACCCTTCTTGGGAGGGACAATAGCAAAAGCAGCAAGGGGGATCCTGGGACCCATGGCTCAATCAGCCGCAACAGGGGTTCAACTACGTCCCCTATCAAGAATTTTAGTAGCTCAACCAACGCACTGGGGAGATTTACCACACTCTTCAAGGAGTGAATGAACATGTGAGTGCCTTAACTCACAACTTCAGTCACTTCATGACCCACTTCCCCGACTACTACCAGCAGTATCCGCACCAACCGCCGAACGACAGCAACAGTTGAGCCTGGCAACAGCCTAAGCTTGGGGGAGATTTGAAAACCTCCAAACTTTGCATTCATATTTTATTTTCTTATTTTGATGTATTTCATTTCTTCAAAATTGCATGTTTACTTTCAGTTTGCATTCCTAAACCAAAAACACACAAAAAATTGGCATAGCCTTTATTGCAAATGTATTTCTTTGTTTCTCTCGAAGATTGCTCAATTTCAGGTGACTTGGCAATAGGGAAATGCAGAGGGGATGCGACTCAAGTACGGGAACGAAGCAAGCAAGAGGAGGTATCACATTCCTTTCATCACCTTTTCTGCAACTTTAAATTGACCCTACAATTATTCACTCGCTTGCACTTGAGTCACTCCCCACTTAGCTTGTTATTCTATAAATTCTATTCCTTTGCCAAGTGTCTCCTTTTTAGCTTTGAAATAATGAGCAATGAACTTGGTTAAAACTACTCAACCCCATTGGAGCTTAATGTAAATAGACTCGATAGCACTCTTGAATGAAATTGTCTGATAAAACGAAAGCTTCGAAATAGTAGAGATTATGCTACTGCTTTTTCTAATAATTATTGTAAGATATTGCTTTACGCGTGTCACTACAACACTATCGTACTCCATGGGGAACTATTAACTCCGCTAGCCAACGAACGATCTAAATGTGGGAAACCACTTTATTTCGGATATTGAGTTATGTAAGCGTCGGTAGCAGCAATGCTATGACGGGTAAAATTTTAGTCTCCTCGTGGTTTCACGTTATAAGTGAAGTTATAGTACTCCTCTGACCCACTTTTGCTCAACAGTTATCTATTGGCATGGTCACGAGTATGCAACACAATCCCAATTAAACATGTTAAAAACAGTGGCATGATTTCTCTATGAAAAGGGCTGAAATTTTTTAAAAACAAGGAAAGGAAAAAAGGTGCTTTGAGAGTCTTGAAATTTTGACATGGGTATAGATGAGTTATTCTTAGATTGAATGTTTTTGGTGCCAACTTGAGTACTCTTAATTGATTAAAGAAACAAGAGCAAAAGTTTTCATCTCTCAACAAATAGAGACACCAAAAGAATTTGTTTCACTTTCCTAGCTAAACTTTTGACACTTGCTCGGGCATATGATTTATTTGCTAGAAAGATATACGTGGTTGAGAAGTGGACTCGGTGCAATCTTGTGAATACTTGTATAATCATGTTTAAGATTGTAGGAATTGTGAAGAAAAGAATTTGACACCAATTCGAGCTTGCAACTTCTTTTATTTTAGTCTCGAATCTCCGCTATTCTTCCTTATTTTCTTATCACTCGAGGGCGAGCAACATCTAAGCTTGGGGGAGTTGATATCTGTGAGATTCGACATATTTTTGATGGTTTTTATTGATGGTTTTCCTCTGGATTTGAATGTTTTCTAGCTTTACCTAACGCTAATACTTCGGTAGCAAAGAAAACTTGGTTTTTAATGTGTGTTTCAGGTTTTGAGCGTCAATAGAAGGTTTTAACAAGGGAAACACAATATTCAGGAGAAAACAAGCAAGTCTCTTTTTGGAAGTAATCAAGGGAGGCAAACAGACACTTTAACGAGTAACTATACGGTGGGAACATTTTTCTGACCATATAGTTCCCCACCGTATAGCTGTCGCTGCCTCCGTCTTGTCAAAAGGGACAACTTTCGTGAAGAGGCCATACACGAAAACAGAACACAGCAGTCGCGATCACATCCAAAAAGGAGAAAGAAGAGATCCAGAGAAGGAGGAGAAGACGTTCTTCATCTCGCTCCACGATCTTCGACCTCCTAGACAACACACCCCCATATCCATTACTTGATATCTTTACCTTGCAAGACTAGGGTTTGAGATTGTTTCTTCCTATCTTGAATTGTGTTGAATTACTTGTCTATTCTTATTGTGGATCTCCACGGTAATATCGACAAGAACTCCCTTTATTTAATTATATCAAGGATGCTTTCTTCTCTCATGTGTCAGTAAGTTCCTTGGGCGTGGAAGATGTAAGGAATTGGTGAGATGTGATGTGCCTTCATATAATTTCCATTAGTTTGTGATTGATTTTAATTACTATGTTATGTGTGCTTGACTATCTGTGGGATGCCTAATGCTTATTGTCCAATTAAGGGCCCAAGCAACATGATGCTTTGTTCTACATGGATAGGATCTTGCTCGCTAGTAGACCGGCGACCCTCGAGTGACACGGGGATATCAATGGGAAACCAGTAGACTCGAGGATAATGAGGAACCACTGTGCTTATTGCATTAGTCCGATCTAGGGAGCCTAATTGCTAAGCAAACCGAAGGATATTAATCGTCTAGTGTCTGTCCATGGTTTTGGTAACATACTAGTAGGATTATTGAAGTTGGGATTGTCGTGGTGGTGGCATGGTAGATGCCATGGAGAGGCTAAATATGGGGACAATGAGTGCTAGGGGAATCCAGGGAGGGAGAACGTGGTGATTCCATGCACAGATATCCTTGTATTCTCTCTATCAATGGTGTTTACAAATGCTCTTCAAGCTCTCAGTAAGAAGGAGACTATGTATCTTACTCCCTACCAACTAGCTCTATAGTTCTACCTTAGACAGAGAAAATGATCGATCCCCTTCTATGGAGGCCCCGGTGCTCCTTATATAGGGGAGCCCGGGTTACAATTCTAGGGCACACGTGGAAGCATATTCTGCGAATATGCTCCTTGATGACCCACAAGTATAGGGGTGTATCGCAGTATTTTCGAGGGAAGTGAAACCCAATTTATTGATTCGACACAAGGGGAGCCAAAGAATATTTATAAGCCTTAACAACTGAGTTGTCAATTCAGCTACACCTGGAAACAATCTTGCTCACAGCAGTTTATCAGTAGCAATAGTTTTGTAGTAGCAATAGTAAAGTAACAACAGTAGTAAAGCAAAGACAGTAGTAACAAAAGCAGTAAACAGTGGGATTCGAGTGCGGTAGGCATAGGGATGGATGGACGGGCGTTGCATGGACAAGACAATTCACATAGCAATCAGAACATAGGGCAATTGCAGATAAATAAGAGAAAGCATCCAAGTACTAGACAATCCTAGGCATGTGTTTCATATATAGTCATACGTGCTCGCAATGAGAACTTGCACAACATCTTTTGTCCTGCTAGCCCGTTTGCAGCGGGGCCTCTAGAGAACTACTGGCAATTAAGGTGCTCCTTTTAATAGAGCACCGGAGCAAAGCATTAACACTCTGTGAACACATGTGATCCTCACATCAAAGCCATTCCCTTCCGGTTATCCCGATTTCTGTCACTTCGGGGCCATAGGTTCCGGACAACAATGTGTGTATACAACTTGTAGATAAGACCAGAAACAATACTATCATAATGAATCAATAACATGTTTAGATCTAAAATCATGGCACTCCGGCCCTAGTGACGAGCATTAAGCACAACAAGTCGCAACAAAGTCATAAAGCATTAATAAAAGATACTAGGCACCATGCCCTAACAATCTGATGCCATTACATGAACGATCTCATCCAATTCCTACCATCCCCATAGCCTACAGCGAGGGATTACTCACTCATAGATGGGGGAAACATGGATGGTCGATGGAGAAGCGATGGTGATGATGATGGCGATTATCTCCTCCAATTCCCCGTCCCGGCAGGGTGCCAGAACAGAGTTTCTGGTGCTGTTTCGTGGAATCTAGTGGTAGCGGCGGAGCGGAACTCCTTCTAGAAAAACGTCGACCCCCCCGAAGTTTTTAGGTCAGAAGGCTCCTTATAGGCGAAGAGAGAGGCCGAGGGGGTGCCTAGGGGGCCCACACCACCCCCTGGCGCGGCCTGGCCTGGCCCGCACCAGTAGGTGGTGTGGCCACCCCCTGGCTCTTCTCCGTCTCGTATTCTGGCTCCTGGAATCTTCGGGTGAAATAGGATTTTTGGCATATTTTCCGGGATTTTTCCTGATAGTTGATTTTCTGCACAAAAAGTAGACACCAAGGCAATTCTGCTAAAAACAGCGTCAGTCCGCATTAGTTGTATCCAAATCACACAAGTTTAGAGGAGAAACAATAGCAAAAGTGTTCAGGAAAGTAGATACGTTTTGGATGTATGAACTCCCCCCAAGCTTAGCTTATTGCTTGTCCTCAAGCAATTCAGTTGAAAACTGAGTGCGATAAAAGAACTTTCACAAACACATTTGCTTCATATGATGTAAATATTCTCAGCAATGTGATCAACTACCTGGACAATTCATAATAAAGAGTATGCAACCAAGTCTACTTAATAGTCTTTGCAAGCTATGAAGAGATTCCAACTCAAGAATAATAAGTAGCATGAAGCACGAACATAAGCAACATTACAATGCTCATAAAAAGGTATGATAGAGTGGTATCTCGCTTGCCTTTAATTATGAATGCCAAGGCACCTCCGAAGTTCAAGTGGTGACTAGAAGTAAAGATATCAAGAATACAAGCATCAAAGTCATAACACAAATAATCAAGTAATGGAACAAACATAAAGAATGACAACTATGCTCTCAAGAAGGTGCTCAAAGAATATGTGGAGACTCAACAAGTAGAAGAAAAGGTTTTGAATAATTTGAAAGGCTTCCAAATGCTGAAAGTATGGTACTCATTAGCTTTGAGCTCTTGTCGTCGGATTGATGACAAGTACGCCATGAGGGGGTCCTCGAGGCGTGCGGAAGAGAGGAGTGTGAGACGTATGATGTTCCGGGACGGTGAGCACACAAGTTTACCCAGGTTCGAATCCGCCGGCTTTGGACGGATCCTACTCCTGCTAGCAATCCAGTAATATGGCAGAGCCGGAATATGGGTTACAAGGGTTTCGCCTGTGCGAGTTGAGGGTCTAAAGTATTGGTGGTAGGTGCCCTAAAGGCTCTCCCTAGGACGGCTTATATATATATTCGGCCTAGGGTTTACAGGAGAGATCTATCCGGCTATGACTAAGAGTCGGTTACAGAGTACATCTTGAACTACAAGTAACACTATGGGCCTAAGTCGGTAAGTCTTCTGGGCCTTCCCGTAGCCGGATTGGACTCCGTCTTTCTCCCTGACTGGGCCGCCCGTGAAGCAATGCTCTAACCCAAAGTGGGCCACCCTGGTCAGTGAGGAACTATGAGGATACCCGGAAAGTATATCCCCAACAGCAGCCCCCAGAGGCCTCCAAGATCCAAAGTCGGATTTATCATCATCTAGCTTAATCATCGGCTTGCAGAATCTTGAAGGGTTCCTGAAACTTCAAAACAAGAACTATGATCCGGGTCTTAAAAATAAGTTGGACCTATCAACAGGTTACTCGGATTTTCCAGCTTGATTTCAAACTAATCCGGAACTTGATCTCTAATGCCACCTGACACAAGTCATGGTCAAGTCACATCATCTGACAGACATTCCGTTAGCATGACCATTGGTGGGTCCGCGGTTCGCGGAACCGAGGCACCGTTTCAATGCGTGCACGGAGATCGAGGCGACGTAATCAACGTGTGGGACCTTCCCAGTTCCTTCCATGATGCGTGGCGGTTATACTGTAGCATTTGCACAAATCTTGGCGCAGTTAGGTGAATATAAGGGGTTAGGATTTTCTCCTTTTCCTTTCACCAGTCCTTTGCCTTTTCCTATCCTTCCAATCTCTCTGCGCACACAGAGCTCCCCCGTTCCTCCCCCAAAAACTCCCAGTGCCGCCCCTTTTAGGTCAGCTGCTCACCGGAGAAATGGCTTCATCTTCCTCTTCCGGCTTAGCGGTAGCGGCGAAAACGGTGGCGGAGAAAGAGAGCTTCTGTGGGCTCTGGATCCCCTGCGTGCTCAACGACGAGGGACTCAAGAACGTGGAGAAAGAAAGGCTCCTCCGCACCGACGACTGGTGGAGCGGCTTAGGGGAAACCGTCCCCAACCCGCGCGACGGCGAGCGGGTCCATTTCGGAACCCACCTCGACAGAGGTTTGTTGTTTCCTCCCTTAGAGTTCTTCTCCGAGGTGATTGATCATTACGGAGTTCAACTCCATCATCTTCCTCCCAACTCTCTTTTAGAGATGAGCGCGTACGCTTCGTTGTGTGAGGGCTTTCTCAGCATTAGGCCGAGTTTGACTCTATTCCGGTACTACTTTCATGTCTGGAGAAACTCCATTACCGCCGGTATTCCTTACATCACCGGCACTATTAGTTTTTCTCTTAGACGCGAGCGCGCGTATCCCAAAATTTTAGCTAGTGACTCAATGAAACAATGGCCAGCCACATCCTTCTATCATAGGGATATTCCGGCTCCCGGCAAAGCCACTGCTTTGTCGGCTTTCATCGACGGAGCTGCCACGGCCCAACCATCCTGGGACGAGGCAGCTCTGGCTCTCACCGATGATCTGATCCTTGCTAAGAGGCGGATCGAATACTTGATCAAATACAAGGGTCTGAAGGGATCCGACTTGGTCCAGTGCTGGGTCTCACGTGGGATCCAGCCCCTTCAGTACCACGGAACCCGATTGATGCATTCCATCACATCATCCCAGAAAGACTCCCTCCGCATCAGCCCCAAATCCTACACCACACAGGGCTACATAAGCCAGGTCAAGTGGTTGATCAGGGAGCGGATCAAGAGGATAATCCCGGAGGTTTCTCTGGACATGCACACGGCGGATAACCCCATAGTGCCGGTAAGCTTCTATCAGTACACCTTTTTATGTGTTTCAATCTTTTAGTTACACTGCAATGCTGTTATGTTTTCTTATTTTTAGCTTGCTGACCTCCCCGAGTCGGAACTTGCTCCGCTCGAAGGATATCCTCCGGAGTTCTCTCAGGAGGTAGAAGTGGTCCCATTGCCGGATCTTGCGCTCAAGAAGCGCAAAGCTCCGACAGTGGCTGTTGGCACAAAGGAGGCGCCTGTTGTGAAGAGGTAACTTTCAATCACAACTCTCCGCCTTTGTATTTTACTCGAATCTCTTTCCGAGATGTAATGTTTCCGACTTTACTACATTCTCAGAGCAAAACTGCTCCTCAAGGGCAAAGGGAAAGGGATTCCTTCGAAGCCGCTGCGGCAGACGGAGCTTACGATAGCTTCTCCTGCCGTGGCTCCTCCGACTCCTGCCCCTCAACCTTCTGCAACACCGGTGATCTCTCCAGATGCCGCAGAAGATCCGGCTCCTTCAACGGAGCCTGTGAACCTTGAGTCGCAAACTGATGTCACCATGGGTGAGTCAGAGTTAGATAAGGGTGAACCCTCTTTGGGTAATGATCCCTCGGTAGAAACCTTCACCGAAAATCTTATCAGCAATCCGGGACTTGCCAAGTTTGGCATGTCCCGGAAATCTACTGAAGAAATCCAGCGGCTCGCCAAGCAATGCTTGGAGAAAAGAACCTTATCTGCCGAAGAAGAAGCGCAAGAAGTAGAGGACGTCAAGTTCTCCGACCTTCTCGCCCAGGTGCGCCTTCGTGACGAGAGGATTAGGACTGGTGAGCTTCCAACAGCCCCAGTGATTCCTCTGACTCTTGCTGAGAAGGTCGCCGTTGATGTGAACGCGAGTTTGGATAAACTCACTCACGAACAATATGTAAGTCGGAATTCCAACTCCTGTTTTTCCTTTATTGTATTTTATATCATATCCTCTAGCCCCCAAGCATGAAGTAGGATAAGCAATCCAGGTTTATGCTTCATTAGGATGCCAAAGAATGAACTAGTGTAGCCCCCAAGGCTCATGCTGATATTTAGCAAAAATATTAGCCCGAGTCTTAAGTAGCTTTCTGACTTTGGGTATTCTGACTTACAGAAAGTATGTTCCTATAATCAGGATTTATTGAAGAATGTCTGTGATAAGCAGAGAGAGATCAAGGCTCTCCGGCTTAAGAATGCTGAACTTAAAGTTGCCAAGGATGAGGCCGAAGGTAAACTTTCCGAGACTCAAACCTTGTCTTTGTATTTTTCAATGTCGAATTTTTTCTGAACTGTTGTTCTTTTTGACGTACAGCGCTGGTAAAACAATCCTTCGCCATGATTGAAGAGGCCGAGAACCTCAAGACCTTAGTGGTGGAGAACAAGGAGCTTCGCCAAGAGGTGGATAAGCTCAAGGCGGATCATGAAAAGAGCATTTCTCAAATCCTTGAGTCCTCCTCCATGGCTACTGATGAGCGTGATCGCAAGATCGCTGCTCAAGATAAAACAATCTCGGACCTCAAAAATGAGCTTAGCAGAGAGAAGGATCTTTCCGACGCGCTCCGGGCTAAACTCCAGAGTCTCCGGGAGGAGAAGACCAAAATTGACGACGTCATTTTCGGTATGTTCCATCTGTCTGACTTGTCTTTTTCTTCGACTTCTACCAATGTCGGATTTTTCTTAACTTGTTTTGTGTATAGGTCCTCTAAACTTGACGGACTCTTCCTCCACCGAGCCCCGCACCCATCGGCTTACCCAAGCCGGTGACCTGCTTCATGACTTCCGTCAGTCCCTTGAGGACATCGGCGAAGCTCTCAAGATTCCGGACATGCCAAGCATGTCAGATTTTTAGGTGCAGGACAAGGCAAGGGAGATGCCGTAACTTGTTCAGGATTGGAACATGTCCTACGCGCAGACTGTTGCGCAGAACGCTCTCACCATGGTCATGAGCCACCATGGAAATATGGAAATATGGCAAGTGAGCAGAGGGTACTGCAAGGTAGATGAAGACGGCCAGGAGCAGGACCTTCAAGCCATCATGCACTCCTGCGCCGGATATGGGTGTCACGTGGCTGACCTAACTAGCTACGAGATCCCCTTCTTCACCCGCGTAGATACTCCGCCTCCTCCTCCGGAAGAACCAGCAGAAGTTTCCGACGATGAACGCACCACCTCGGATGCGGACATCTCGGAACGATATCAAGGCGGCATTTCCAGCGAGCCGGCAGCTCCTTCGTCTCCTCCTGCATCATAGATTGCCAAAAATATTTGTATTATCCTGAAAAAACATGATGCGTCTATAAATGTAAAGTACTATGACTTTGCTAGTGCTAAGCTTTTGATCTATTCAGCACTTTTGGCTTTAATTTTTTTGTGTGCCTGAAATGTTTTCATAAGCACTTGTACTTTTTCGTCTATACTTATCGTTTATCTGTCTTTCTGCCTCGTCCCTTTCATGAGCCGGCTAAACCTTCTGCCGGAAACTTTGCCGAGCAACGGAGGTCAATTGTTAAACCAGTTTAAACTCGGAAACAAAGCCGGCTTCCTGTACCAACAATTCACTACTCGGAAAATGCCCGCATCATGCAATCAGACAAATAACCAAAGTAAAGACTAGAAACTTTAGAGTTATACCCGAGGGTAGCAGTTTTAGAATCGGAAATCTAAACCAGAACGAACATGAGCATAAAGTACTTTCAAGCATTCTGGGATTTTCGACTATGACATGATCATTCGGAAATAAGATGGTAAAAACTTCTCAGAAAAATTTGAGGCAACCAAAACTTTTATTTCTCACAGAACATGTACATATATATTTTTACAAAGAAGGATAAACTAAGAATAAAAGGGACGTAGCTGAGCAATATTCCACGGTCTGTCTAACTCATCCGGATTTGTACTGCCTCCAGCTCTCTTTATCTTCTTAGTAGCAGGTCTTTCTTTGACTGGCCTCATGTTAGTTAAGTAGTACGATCCATTGTGCAATACTCGACTAACTAAAAAGGGCCCTTCCCATACTAGGGAAAGTTTGTGCTTTCTTTGTTGCACAAGCCGGAGAACCAAATCACCTTTATTGAAAGATCTATTTCGGACTCTCTGGCTATGATACTTGCGTAACTTCTGCTGATAGGCTGTAGATCTCATTTTAGCAACGACACGAACTTCTTCGACTAAGTCGAGATCATTTTGTCGAGAAATTTCGGCATCTTCTTCAATATACGCGGCCACTCTAGGAGAGGTGTGAATCAAATCACTAGGAAGAACTGCTTCTGCACCATAGACCAAGAAGAAAGGTGTGTATCCGGTTGACCTATTTGGAGTCGTTCGTAAACTCCATATTACATAGGGTAATTCCTCTGCCGAAGCCCCCGCAGCACGTCGTAGTGGTGCTTCGAGTCTCGGTTTCAGGCCTTGTAGGATTAAACCATTTGCTCTTTCAACTTGTCCGTTAGCTTGTGAATGTGCGACTGACGCAATGTCAAGCCGGATATTTTGCTCATTGCAGAATTTAGCCAATTCTCTCATAGAGAAGTTACTCCTGTTGTCCGTGATAATGCTATGTGGATAACCATACCGGATTATAACATCCTCGAAAAATCTTTTGGTTGTTGCTCCATCACAACTAGTGACAGGTTTAGCCTCAATCCATTTGGTGAATTTATCCACCATCACTAAGAGGTGAGTAAATCCGCTTGGAGCTCGTTTAAAAGGTCCTACCATATCAAGCCCCCAGACCGCAAAGGGCCATGTTATAGGTATTGTTCGCAACTGATCAGCCGGAACATGAGCTTGTTTGGCGTACTTTTGGCAGCCTTTGCACGTCTTGACTAATCGTTCGGCATCTGCCTGAGCTGTAAGCCGGAAAAATCCGTGTCTGAAAGCTTTTGCCACTAAAGATTTAGCTACAGCGTGGTGACCACACTCGCCTTCATGGATTTCCCTTAAGATTTCCACTCCTCCTTCCAGAGATACACAGTGCTGAACAACCCCAGAAACACTCCGCTTATAGAGCTCACCTTTAACAATAGTATAGGCTTTTGCTCGTCGGATAATCTGCCGGCTCAGCACCTCGTCTTCGGATAATTTGCCATCTACCAAATAATCGAGGTAGGGTTGAGTCCACCTAGGAATTACAACCAGAACTGCTATCAAAGGTGAGTCGGATTTGGTCGGATATTCCTCATCTACTCCCTTTATTGAGGGAACTTTGAGGTGCTCTAGAAAAGTGCCATCCGGGACCTCTTTCCGCGCAGAACCTATCCGAGATAGTGCGTCTGCTTCCTCATTTTCTGCTCGAGGAATATGTTGAACTTCAAATCCTTCGAATGATTTAGATAGATCATCCACAACAGCTTTATATGCTGCCATGTGCTTATTTGCATTACAAATATCCGACACTTGTTGAGCAACAAGATCCGAATCTCCGTAACACATTAAACGCCGGATGCCAATATCCTTTAGCAATCTGGATTCCATGCAGGAGTGCTTCATACTCAGCAATATTGTTTGTTGCTGTGCAGTGGATCTGCAACACGTATAAAAGTTTATCTCCTTGGGGTGACTTGAGCACCACGCCAGCCCCCGAGCCCCCACGAGCCTTAGACCCATCGAAGAAGAGGGTCCAATATTATGACTTAGGGAGGATCATGTTCTCCTTCGTCTCTATCCAATCAGCGACAAAGTCAGCAAGGATCTGGGATTTGATTGTTGTCCGAGGTTTATACTCAATGTCAAAAGCTGAAAGCTCTATGCCCCATTTGGCGACGCGTCCTGTGGCGTCACTGTTGTTGATTATATCTCTCATGGGAGCTGTGCTCACCACGGTAATTGGATGCTCCTAAAAGTAATGTCGCAACTTTCGAGATGCTAGAAAAAAAACCGTAAGCCAACTTTTGATAATGCGGATACCGCTGTTTTGACTCTGATAGGACTTCGCTGACAAAGTAAGTCGGACGCTGCACCAGGTGCTCCTGATTTTCCTCCGGTCTCTCCACCACCATGACGATACTAACGACCTTATTTGTCGCAGCAAGATAAAGCAACATCGGTTCTTGAGGTTCCGGCGCTGCAAGGATAGGAGCAGATGAGAGTACTTTCTTCACGTCTTGTAGTGCAGCTTTAGCTTCATCAGTCCAAACAAAATCTTTGGTCTTTTTCAGGAGTTTGTATAATGGTGTGACTCTTTCACCAAGCCGGCTTACAAACCGAATAACTGCAGCAATGCAACCAGTTAGTCTTTGTACATCCTTCAGGCGAGTTGGCTTGGAAATATTGAGTATAGCCTTGATTTTTTCCCGGTTCACCTCTATGCCTCTCTGAGACACGATGAAACCTAACAATTTTCCAGCTTGTATTCCAAAGAAGCACTTCTTCGGGTTAAGCATGATGTTGTATCCTCGTAGGTTGGCAAATGTTTCCTCGAAGTCGGAAATCAGCGTTTCCTTCTTTTTGGACATTACTGCAATATCATCCACGTATGCATGTACATTGCGTCCGAGTTGGTCATGGAGGCAACGCTGCATCATGCGCTGGTATGTAGCTCCTGCGTTCTTCAGCCCAAAGGGCATCGTAACAAAATAGAAGGTTCCGAAGGGGGTTATGAATGAAGTTTTGACTTTGTCAGATTCCTTCATCCGGATTTGGTGATAACCGGAATATGCATCGAGAAAACAGAGGAGCTCCGAGCCTGCCGTAGAATCGATAACTTGATCAATTCTAGGCAGAGCGAACGAATCTTTTGGACAAGCCTTGTTCAAGGCAGTATAATCAACACACATCCTTAAATCAATGGTGTCCTTTTTAGGGACCATTACAGGATTGGCCGACCACTCAGTGTGGATGACCTCTTCTATAAATCCGGCTAACTCGAGCCATGCTAGTTCCTTAGCTATTGCCTTACGCTTTTCATTGCCAAATCATCATAGGGACTATTTGACGGGTTTAGCGTTCGGGTTTACATTTAGAGAGTGCTCGGCAAGTTCCCTAGGTACTCGGTCATGTCAGATGGCTGCCATGTGAAGATATCTTGATTTGCTTGGAGGAACTTGACGAGCGCGCTTTCCTATGCGCTACCTAGGCCTACGCCTATCTGGGTCACCTTGGAGGGGTCATCATCCTTCAACGACGTCTTCTTCGTATCTTCTGATGCCTTGAACTCCGTATTTGGCTTTGTCATCTCCTTCTTCGTTGCGGGCATCTCGGACGGATCTATGCTCTTCTTGATCTCCTGGTACTCCTGGGCGTGCAGCACGGCTTCAACAAAGGCGGTATTTCCATCCTCGCACTCTCGCGCTTTCTTCGGGTCTCCCCTGATGGTGATCACGCCGTTGGGACCTAGATTTTTCATCATATTGTAAATGTAACACGGACGAGCCATAAAAGCCCAGTAAGCCGGACGTCCGAATATAGCGTGGTACGCGCTCTTGAACGAAACCACTTCGAAAGAAAGTGCCTCCGTCCGATAGTTCTTTGGAGTTCCAAAGGTAACATCCAAAGTGATCTCTCCCAGGGAATTAGCTTGTCTTCCTGGGAAAACTCCGTGAAAGATCACAAAGCTATGGTTCAGCTGTGTTTCCGAGATCTTCATCCGGCGTAGCATTTCGACATAGAGAATATTGATACCGCTACCACCGTCCATGAGGGTCTTGGAGAAACCATCACCGTCAATCAGTGGATTGACGATTAAAGCGTATTTTCCTTGCCTGTGTAATTTAGGCGGATGATCATCGCGGTCAAATGTGATTGCCACTTCTGACCAGTCCAGATACTGGGGGACAGCCGGAACTGTTGCATTGAGCTCGTGTAGAACTGCTTTCTTGACCTTTGCTGGTTGAGATCCGAGGAAAGTGACATAAGTGTCCTTCTTGGTGGGAAAAGTTTTCTTCCCTTCCGACTTGGGATTTGAAGCGTCAGCTTCCTCCATGTCAAAATCTTCCTTGGTCTCTTTTTCTTTTTCGGGATTCTTCTTTCCCTTCTTCCGCTTAGCTTTGTAGCCCGCAGTGTCATCTCTTTTGATGTCGTTATTGAAACGACATTCGGCGTTGGTGTGGGACGAGCCCCCATTGGCGTCTAGGTGATGCACACATGGGTTATTGGCAATGTCGGCCCAAGAGTAGGTTTTGCCTAGTTGCTGGTCTCCTCTACCCTGGACTCTTGAAGTTCCACGACCATGCCCGCAGCCTCCGTCGTGTCCTTCTCGTCCTCCAGACCCGAAAGTAGCAGTGACCACTGTCGTTTCCGCGTTGGGTTTTTCCTCCGAGGTATTTTTGTGCTTCTGAGATTGTTGCTTTGGTTGTTTTGCCGACTGAGGCACAGCTAGGGCATTGAGCAATCCCTCTGCATCGTCGTCAGCATCTGCATACTTGCTTGCTGTTTCTATCATCTCTCCCAAATCAGTGACCTTGTCACACTTCAAGCGATGACGTAGTAGACCAATTGGGAGACATGCAATGAAAGCTTCAATCGCAGTTTGATCATTTACTCCTTCGTAGGAGTTCTTGGTGTCGATCCATCATCTGAGGTAGTCCCGGCAAGTTTCTCCGGCTTTCTGGGTGCAACGCTGTAGGTATCCGACCGTACAGGGCCTCCGATATGTGCCTTCGAAATTCCGAAAGAACGCACTTTGCATGTCATACCAGTTATGGATGGTGTTCTCCGGAAGTTCATTGAGCCATGATCGTTCCCTCTTCCGTAACATAAGTGGGAGATATCGGGTTGCGACCAGGCTGTTTCCGCCTTTGGCGATGTAGCAAGCTTGGAAGAAATCCTGTAGCCAGGTATCTGGCCGAGCAATGCTGTCGTAGGCTTGGATATGTCTTGAAATAGCGAACCCTTCTGGGAATCTTGTAGCTCTGATGCGTGGTCCAAAGCACTTTGGGCCCACGTAGATATCATTGTTTTCGTAGCGCTGAGCCTCTATGTTGGAATTGATCCTGTGCCTTGCGTCGTTCGGGGATAAAGATCATCCTGAATGTCGGCTATGGCTGCGGTGCCTTGGAGCCAGACTTCAGCTTCTGCCACCACCTCCTCCGCCATGTCGTCCTCCTTGCCCTCCTTGGGAGCCGTTGTGATGACTGTGTGGTGGAGAGGGTGGAGCAGCTGGATAGTTTCTGGCTGATCGCCGGCCTCCGTCCAGAACATCATTATTCCGATTCCGGGGAGGGTCTTGACTATGACGATCCCCCTGCCGGCTTGTCCCGGCATGGTTTCCATCGTTCCTTCGTCCGTCGTTCCCACCATGGTGGGGCTCAGCCAGACGGCTTGCATGTCTAGGAGGTGGCATTTTTTGACGATCCTCCTCTCGACGTTTCTCTTTATCTTCTCCCCTTTGATCGTTAGATTCTCGTCGAGGAGGATTCCTTGGGTTCAAAGCAGCGATGGCCTCTTTCTTGGCCGCTGGTGCGACGTTGCTCCAGTCGCGTATAGTCCTGCGATGCTATCCTGACGATCCGGTTCTCGAATAATTGTCCTCCCGTCGTTCGGGGCGGTAATGCTGCTCCGGAACGCGGTGGGGTCTTACATCAGCCCATGCCGGATCTGTTCGACATTGGTCGGAATCCGAGACCACTTTTTGACTTCCGGACAAGGCGACCTTTTGCTGCTCCAGTCCCTTGTTGAGTAGTTTGATACCCAAACGGATCTCCTCTGGTC
This sequence comes from Avena sativa, assembly GCA_916181665.1. Lineage (NCBI taxonomy): Eukaryota > Viridiplantae > Streptophyta > Magnoliopsida > Poales > Poaceae > Avena > Avena sativa. The sequence goes on from OV702291.1 coordinate 231,316,438, forward strand.
CTGGATTAGCCGATAGAATTTCTCAGGCCGCCACGGTATTCTGTACTAGGGTTGGATATAACCTATGTCCTTTGCTATATTTTCGTGGCTTCCCCATCTCATCTCCGAAAAGGACGGCACAGATATGTGGGAATTGGTCGTCATTGGTGTGACACTTCCGTGTCTTCTGATGCAACCGAGACATGTAATCCTTAGTTGCCATGTGTTTCTTCTCCTCCTCGATGTTTTTGGCTTCATCCAGGAGTTGTTGACGACGCGCTTCTAGGGCTTGGGCCCTTTCGTCCAGCTCTTCAGCAGTAAGTTCTGCAGCTGTAGGGATAGGTGTGGTTAATGCAGCATCGATGAGTTTATGCGCACCTTTAGTGATCACGTGTCCATCCATCGATTCTTCTTTTTTCGGCTCTTCTGGGATAAGTGCTCCATCTGAGTCTTCTTTGTATTCCTCGGCAATCACCTCCTCTACCAGAGCGTCTTTTGCCGGGGTTTTGTTTTTCTTGTTCTTCTTCTTCGCCTTCTTGGCAGCGCCAGTAGCAAAGACGGATTTGGGTCCGTTTCCCGGAGTCAAGCTCTGATCGGTACTTTCGGACATTTGGACCTCGGGATTATCTCCGATGTCCATGTCATCCTGCGCTTTGGGAGAGTGTTCCCTGGATCCTTCATCCATGGCTTCTTCTTCTACAGCCTTGGAGTTGTACTCCTCTTCGTATTCCGCGGAGAACTTTCGGAAATCTGCTGACATCATCGATTCATCCGAGGATGCGGGTACGTCGGCGTTTTTTCCAATTGCCTCCAGCACCGAGTCGATGTTTTCTCCAGCATCGGCCGAGCCGGATCCAGATCCCACGTAACCGACGAACTGTGATGCGTGCTTCCTGAGGTACCTGTGGCTTTCGCGATCAGCCATGTCGAAACTTTTGATGGTCTCGAGAATTGCATTAGCGCTTGCATCTTGCATTATCATACGTCGTAGTGTGTACCTTAGGAAAGGTCTGTCTGTCCCGGCATCATCAGAGCCGGAATCAGTGTCATTGATATGCTCCTCCTGGATTTTGACTTTCGTGGGTGGGTCGATCTGGGATACGATCTCTCCGAGGAGGACCACTCCAGATTCGGTTTTAACCGCTAGGTCTTCCTCAGGCTCGAATTTCTCCACTATCTCCGCAGCTGGTGCAGGCTGGGTGTGATTAAGGTTTTCTGAGATCCGGAACTCTGCTGCCTCCACGGACAGAGGGGACCCAGAAGATTCTTCTGCCTCTATCATCACCGCTAGGGTGGGTGGGGAAGGTTCAGCGAAACCGATGTAAACATCGATCTCGTCAAAAGACATGATCGTGTAGGCAGTCACAACCTCCCTAGCCGGAATCCAAGTCTCGTCGAGAACGATGAGAGGGACGTCGCTGGCGTAGAGGATGCGACCGACGGTGATAGTCTCGCCGATTCCGATTCTTGCAGATTTCGCTCGGAACGCAGATCCGAAGCTCACTTGCCCCACGGTGGGCGCCAACTGTTGTCGGATTGATGACAAGTACGCCATGAGGGGGTCCTCGAGGTGTGCGGAAGAGAGGGGTGTGAGACGTACGGTGTTCCGGGACGATGAGCAAACAAGTTTACCCAGGTTCGAATCCGCCAGCTTTGGATGGATCCTACTCCTGCTAGCAATCCAGTAATACGGCAGAGCCGGAATATGGGTTACAAGGGTTTCGCCTGTGCGAGTTGAGGGTCTAAAGTATTGGTGGTAGGTGCCCTAAAGGCTCTCCCTAGGACGGCTTATATAGATATCCGGCCTAGGGTTTACAGGAGAGATCTATCCGGCTACGACTAAGAGTCGGTTACAGAGTACATCTTGAACTACAAGTAACACTATGGGCCTAAGTCGGTAAGTCTTCTGGGCCTTCCGGTAGCCATATTGGACTCCGTCTTTCTCCCTGACTGGGCCGCCCGTGAAGCAATGCTCTAACCCGAAGTGGTCCACCCTGGTTAGTGAGGAACTGTGAGGATACCCGGAAAGTATATCCCCAACAGCTCTCATTGCCCCTATCATAAGCATCTTTAATGTGGTTAAGGTGAAAGTGACACAACTAAGAGGATATGCTTGACAAGTTATAAATTGAAGTCTCATGCCCCTTACTTACGAAGACCGATCCTCATGCTACTCAACTTCAGTCACAAGTAAGCTCTTGTCATTGTAAGTATATACGTATCATAGAGAACCGCCAAGGGGGTACCCCTTGCACATGACACGGGAGCTATCCCATAATCAAAATACAAGGCAAGCAGACAATGAGCATCTCGGTGATCTTTTTATTTACTATGTGCATAGATTTTTATTGAGGATGCTTCATAGAATGCTCATTATGGTTATGCTGCAAGTTTCCACCATGATTAGGCATGGCTTAGGCTAGCGGCCTAGGCGTTTCTCTAACATACATACAAACTCCATGATCTTACAAGTTTCACTTTTATTTCACACCGCCAGGATCCATAAGCAAAAGAACATGATATCAACTAGGTACAAAATACCTATGAAGCGTTGAAAGCGGTCCCCATGGTACATGGTTCTGCTAACTTCAACTCATAAAGCGCAAGCATATGCACAACAAAGAAGGACGCAATGGTTCAGGTTTATTAAGTGCAAGAAAATAAAGTGTGCCATCAAGTTCGTGAGAGCTTTACTAACTAACTTTCTCATAACAAGCAAACATTTTATTCGGAAGAAAACAAGGCATATTGAATATGCACGGAGGTAGCAAATGATGCTAATGGGTAGGTATGGTGGACACCTTGGAAATATTTGGTTTAGGGAGTTGGAAACTTGAGTAAAATATACTCAGAAAAAGTGAAGGCTAGCAATAGTAAGGGAGCGACAAACGAGAGAGCAATAGCTGTCATTATCATGCTTGCAACAAAACAGGACTACTCATGGCATGAAAGTGATTCAAGATCCTCAAGGCAAAATAATGCATCAAGGCTTAATTGATTATCACAGGCATGTGAATGCATGAGCGTGTGCCAAGTCAATTCAAATGAAACATTCAGAGGAGGATACCACGGTGTCATACCAATTTATGAATAGAGCAATGCAAGCAAACATTCATAAGACATGCTACAAACTATTAGCGAGCTGGAGCTAGTCATAAGAAAGCAAGAACTATTAAGCATCCAAAGAAAACATACACTCTTCATGAACGGACTAAGCATGCCGACAATGATGAGTATATGTACAACAATGAAAACAAATAGAGTTCGTTACCAGCCTCTTACCACGCCTCAAGTTGTCATTGATCCTCATTATTGCTCTTCACTTGTGTGGCTTGAATAATAATATGAAACCAATATCCACTGAGGACTGCCGAACCCTGTAGCAAACTCGCAAAAACCAAAGAAGAATGACAAATATTTTTGGTGTTTTCGATTTTTAAATAAGAACCAAAAGAGAGAAACAAGCAAAGCAAAATCTTTTTGGGTTTTTCGAATAGTTCAAACAAAGCAAAAAGGGAAAAACAAACCAAGGCAAAAAGAAGAAGCAAACCAAAGAGAAACAACAGAAATATTTTTGGTCTTTTTGTGTTTTTAGAAAGCAAAAGCAAAGAAGAACGAAAACTAAAAAGAGAACGAAAACATGAATATACAAAGTACCGACGCAACATGATATGGAGATGAGTGCGATGTCGGCGTACCCCCTCCCCCAAGCTTAGGCTTTTGGCCTAAGTGGGTATCAATCCAAGTATGGATAGGGGTTCCAAGCGGGCGGATCTTGGTAAGAATGGTCGTAGCTGGGCCCATGAGAAGAAGAAGAAGCTCCCCAATCATAAGTGGGCTGCTGATATGAAGATTCTCCCTCATTCGAGGGCTGGACCGAATCATCCGTGACCTCCCTTCCAGTGTCCTGCTCCTGTTGGGAGAGCTCTCCCAAATACGTGTCAAGCTCCTGCTCAGTGAGGGACCATCCTTCCTTGTTATCAAGGTTAAACAAAACAGGTGCAGGCAAAAGAACAACACGCTCGGACTTGCTTTTTCTCCAACCAGCTTTGAGAAAGGTTATTTCATAAGATAACTCACTCATACTAGCCCACGAGGAAACAAATTTATGTTGTATCATGGAATTAAGATCAAGCCTTTCTATGGGAAACTGTAGGTCTAGATGATGAGGCACTAAACCATGCAATGCTAGTAAACGAGAAGCAATGAGGCCTCCACAAATTCCACCTTTCTCACGGTTAGCAGCAAGACGGAAAGCTATCAAAGCACCCAAGTTGTAAGACCTATCTCGTCTAAGAGCAACAGAGATAAATGCTAGATCAAATGAAGATAACTTATTAGCAGTTTTCCTAGCAAGAACACACTTGGCAATAAAGTAGGCAAAGTAGAGAATGGAGGGAAGATAAATGTTACAGATTTTTCCAATCTCCTTTGAGAAGCTACTCCCTTGGCAAATTTCTGCGTATAAGTCCATGAGTGGTTGAGGTCTCTCCTTAATCTTTCTACATGATCCCCATTGAGGTACCTTAATAGCTGCACAAAAATCATCAATAGAAAGGTCGACATCTATATTGTAAATTTTATAATGTACCAACGGGTTAGGCAAAGAGTGACTAAATTGGAAGTCCTGCACCACAGACATGGTTAGCTTCACAAATTGACAGGGTTCATCTTCCAAAAAGTGCTCTAACCCTGCATTAGAAACCAAAGTGTGGAAATCTTGTAGAATTCCTGCAGCTCTCATGAACTTGGAGCATGGATAAATGGAGGGAAAAACTTCCTCCTCCTGGTGGACCTTCATGACCTCAGGCACCCAAATCTCATGTTGGTTTAGGTGGTGTTCACTCATCTTCTATTTTGAAATTTAAACACCTATTAAACAAGTGATTGCAAAGTAAATATAATGAAGGATTCTACTCATAGGGACTTGCAAGAGGCCTAAACATGCATCAAAACTATATCTCTAAGCATCAAACAAGCTTACAAGCCCTCATAACCAGTCACCTACAGCAGCAAAATACTCAACATATAATCCACTAAACACAAATCTACTTGGACAAGGGGAGGAGTCACATACCTGGGAACAAATGCTCCAAATTTCAGCAAGAAAGATGGGCTGAGCAAGGAGATCGAAAAAATCGAGAGCAAGCACAGCAAGAACGCGATTTTGAGCTATGAACTGGAGCTTACTCGGGAGAGAGAAAAAAGTGGCAGGTGAGAGAGGTAGTGGGGGGCCAGGGGTGGCCCACACCAGGGCATGGCGCCACCCAAGGCTGGCCGCGCCACCATGTGGTGTGCCTACCTGGTGGTCCCCCTGGTACCTCCCAGGTACTCCTCTGCCCCTTTTTTCACGTAAAAATTTAATATGAATTTTCTGAAATTTTTCGAGACACTTTATTTTTGGACATTTTTCAGAAATAGAAGAATGATTTTTCTAACAGACAGATTTTTTTTTGAAACATGATGCAAGGACAAAACAAGGCTAGAACTACAGAAGTTCTAACATGCAAGCAACTAACAACAAAAAGAAAACTAAATGAAAGCAAAAACTAAAATGCAAAGGATATAAATAAACGGAGATAATCATAATGAAAACATTGTTTTGTTCAATGGATTCCTTTTGTTAACAAGGTTGATCAAGTCTTGCTACCAAAACAATTGCATGTGAGACAAAACTTTGTACTCCACTAATGATTATGTTACCTCAACCTTGATAGCAATGGTCCCAATCATAATAGTTTCAAATTTTTCTCTTGGTATGGGACAATATATTTCTCCAACTTGAATGCCTTCAACATGTTCAATTGAATTCAAACCATAAGTCCTTTCAATCTTCTTGGGGAAATAGACAGTATGTTCCTTGTCATTAACATTGAGGTCACCTTTCCTTGATTACAATTAATAACAGCTCCTGCAGTATTAAGAAAAGGTCTCCCAAGAATAATAGACATATTATCATCTTCGGGCATTTCAAGCACAATAAAATCAGTTAATATCAAGCAATTGTGAGCCACCTGAACAGGTACATCCTCACATATACCCACAGGAATAGTGGTAGATTTATCAGCCATTTGCAAAGATATATCAGTTGGTATTAATTTTTCAAGTTGAAGCCTCTTATAGAGAGAGAAAGGCATAACACTAACTCCAGCTCCCAAATCACACAAAGTAGTTCTAACATAACTTTTCTTAATAGAGCAAGGGATAGTTGGAATCCCTGGGTCTCCAAGTTTCTTAGGAACCTTACCATTGAAGGAATAATTAGCAAGCAAAGTAGAAATTTCTTCATTAGGGATCTTCCATTTATTCGAGACAATGTCCTTCATATACTTTGAGTAAGGAGACAATTTAATAGCATCAGTCAAAGGAATTTGCAAGAATAAAGGCTTCATCCACTCACAAAACTTATTATAGTGTTCATCTTCCTTTGACTTGTGTTTCTTATCAGGGAAAGGCATAGGTTTTTGGACCCAAGGTTCTCTTTCACTACCATGTTTCTTAGCAATAAAATCTTCTTTGGTGTATTTAGTGTTCTTAGTGTGGTTTTCAGGTTCTTCTTCAACTTTTTCTTCATTAGGAACAACATTTTCTTCATTACCACTTTTAGTTTCAGCATCAGAGATAGATATACTATTAGGATCTATAGCAGGTTCAGAGGGTTCTACAACAGTTTTATGTTTCTTTTTTCCTTTTCTTACGAGTAGAACCACTATTTTCGGCTTGTTGAGAATCCTGCTCGATTCTTTTGGGATGCCCCTCAGGATATATAGGATCCTGGGTAGCAGCTCCACTTCTAGTTCTAATTTCATAAGCATGTTTTTCTTTAGCAGCATTAACTAGCAAGTCGTTTTGCACTTTAACGAGTTGATCTATTTGAGTTTGGACCATTTGAAAGTGTTTAACAATCATTTTAACATCATTAGAGGTTCTTTCCACAATATCTTTCAACTCAACAATAGCTCTAGTGTTTTCCATTAGATGATTTTGCACCCTTTTATTAAAGTTATCTTGCTTAACAATAAAGATATCAAATTCTTCTAAGCATTGATCAGGAGGTTTAGAGTAAGGGATATCACCTTCATCAAAGTGTTGGAGAGAGTGTACCTCAATAGTGGATGAGTAGGGAATATGCTTACATAATTCTTCTATAGGAGGTAAATTCTTGACATCTACAGCTTTAATTCCCTTCTCCTTAAGACATTTCTTAGCTTCCTTCATCACTTCATCATTTAATTCAATAACTCCCCTCTTCTTTGATGTTGGAATATGCATAGGAATAGATGGTTCAGGTACAATTACTTCAGGTATAGCTTGTTTAGGAGGAGTTCAATCTTCATAATTCTTGCTTATTTTAGCCATTAATTCCCCAGCTTCCTTAGGAGTCCTATTCCTGAAAACACAATCAGCACAACTATCTAGGTATGTCCTAGATTCTTCGGTTAGTCCATTATAAAATATATCAAGCTCATTCTTAGGCAATGGACTTCCAGCCTGTGCATGAATCAAAGCACAAAACCTTGCCCAAGATTCGGGCAATACCTCTTTTTCTCCCTGTTTAAAATCAAAAAATTCTTGCAAAATAGCATGTCTAGCACTGGGAGGAAAATATTTCTGTAGGAAAGTACTAATCAAGCACTCAGGGCTATCAATAGATCCAAGAGGTAAATTACTAAACCAAGTTTTAGCTTCTCCTTTCAGTGAAAAGGAAAAAATCTTAGCAACAAAGTAAGTACGCATCTTAATATCATCAGAAAACAAGCCACTCATGGTAGAAAGTTCATTCATATGTGCTACCGCACTTTCATTCTTAGTCCACAAAAAGGTTCTTTCTCAACAATAGCTATGTAAGATAGATCGAGAGAGAAATCATAATCTTCATCTATAATGTTTATGGGAGAAGCAGCAAACTTAGCATCAGGAGAAAATTTGGGTCTAATAGTACGCCTCTCAAGGAGACTCTTACCAGCGCTCCTATCATGGGAGTTTTTACACTTTAATAAACTCATCGGTCATCTCAACATAACCATCTTCAATATCATAACTCTCACTAGACTTAGGTGAGCTAACAGGTGTGGTAGTGTCTTCATTAGGAGTTTTGGTATTTCCAGCTATAGTTCTAGCAATCGTAGCATCTAGGAAAGGACCTAATGAACCACTCTTATCAAGCACAGTAGAAGCAGCATCATAAGCATCAGAAGTTTCAGATTCAGCAGTAGTAGCAGTGTGTGTAGCATGTGTATGTGGTTGTGTAAAGAACTTACTTAGAACAGACGGTGAATCAAGAGCAACAGAGGTGTTCAGAACCGTACCTCTTCTTGTAGTGTATGGTAAAATAGGAACCTTCCCATCACGAGACTTACCCATGATGGATGGATAGCAGCGAACAATAGAGAATCCAAGTGGACTTGATAAATAAAGCTATGCTCCCCGGCAACGACGCCAGAAAATAGTCTTGATGACCCACAAGTATAGGGGTGTATCGTTGTATTTTTGAGGAAGTGAAACCCAATTTATTGATTCGACACAAGGGGAGCCAAAGAATATTTATAAGCCTTAACAACTGAGTTGTCAATTCAGCTGCACTTAGAAACAATCTTGCTCACAGTAGTTTATCAGTAGCAAAAGTTTTGTAGTAGGAATAGTAAAGTAACAGCAGTAGTAAAGCAAAGACAGTAGTAACAAAAGCAGTAAATAGTGGGATTCGAGTGCGGTAGGCATAGGGATGGATGGACGGGCATTGTATGGTCAAGACAATTCACATAGAAATTAGAACATAGGGCAATTGCAGATAAATAAGATAAAGCATCCAAGTACTAGACAATCCTAGGCATGTGTTCCATATATAGTCATACGTGCTCGCAATGAGAACTTGCACAACATCTTTTGTCCTGCTAGCCCGTTTACAGCGGGGCCTCTAGGGAACTACTTGCAATTAAGGTGCTCCTTTTAATAGAGCACCGGAGTAAAGCATTAACACTCTGTGAACACATGTGATCCTCACATCAAAGCCATTCCCTTTCGGTTATCCCGATTTCTGTCACTTCGGGGCCATAGGTTCTGGACAACAATGTGTGTATACAACTTGTAGATAAGACCAGAAACAATACTATCATAATGGATCAATAACATGTTCAGATCTGAAATCATGGCACTCGGGCCCTAGTGACAAGCATTAAGCACAACAAGTCGCAACAAAGTCATAAAGCACTAATAAAAGACACTAGGCACCATGCCCTAACAATTTGATGCCATTACATGAACGATCTCATCCAATCCCTACCATCCCCATAGCCTACAGCGGGGGATTACTCACTCATAGATGGGGGAAACATGGATGGTCGATGGAGAAGCGATGGTGATGATGATGGCGATGATCTCCTCCAATTCTCTGTCCCGGCAGGGTGCCAGAACAGAGTTTCTGGTGCTGTTTCGTGGAATCTGGTGGCGGCGGAGCGGAACTCCTTCTAGAAAAACGTCGACCCCCCTGAAGTTTTTAGGTCAGAAGGCTCCTTATAGGTGAAGAGAGAGGCCAAGGGGTTGCCTGGGGGGCCCACACCACCCCCTGGCGCGGCCTGGCCTGACCCGCGCCAGCAGGTGGTGTGGCCACCCCCTGGCTCTTCTCCGTCTCGTATTCTGGCTCCTGGAGTCTTTGGGTGAAATAGGATTTTTGGCATATTTTCCGGGATTTTTCCTGATAGTTGATTTTCTGCACAAAAAGTAGACACCAAGGCAATTCTGCTGAAAACAGCGTCAGTCCACACTAGTTGTATCCAAATCACACAAGTTTAGAGGAGAAACAATAGCAAAAGTGTTCGGGAAAGTAGATACGTTTTGGACGTATCACTCCTCGCCTAAAGCTAGATGCTTCTTTATTCTCTTTAATGGCTCGTCTGGTCTTTGGACGTAACCCACTGCGTAATCGTTGTCTTTAAGCATCACCAGACATGGGCCACGTCATCCGGCATTGCCCGCGTTACCTTGGTCGCCCCTGACCCGCTGGTCCTCTTTTTTACTATGCTTTGCTCATGCTACAGCTAATAAAGCCACCTTTTGACCTGCGGGGGATTCCTTCTCTTGGAAGCCACGAGATAGTCCGGCCAGCATATAGCTAATCTGGCTTATCAAGTTACCTGCAAAACAGTTAGATAAACATGGCCGGCATATATCTTATGCCGGCCGGACCATAGTCAAGGAGATGCTCCATGGGCCGGGTCACTCTGTGGTTCGGCCTGCCTTGAGGTGACTCGGTCAGCACTTGCTTTGACCGTGTCGTACCCCGGCTAACTCGGCCCTTATACCCTGGCGTTACCCTACCCGGGGGTATCCCCCCAACATTAGTCCCCGAAGCTGGTGCGGTCTTAGCAACTTTTGGTTTTTAAGGCCACAATAGGTTCCCATATCCGGATCTTTGCCTCTTTGGCCGAGTTACCCCGTAACCCTCTTGCGACCCCTTGGCTCATTCCGAGTTATTCCTCGTTGGCCGGGTCTTTTGCTTGCTTATCTGGGTTACCTTTCCTTCCCTTGTACGCTTCCCCACATCCTACGGGGAGGGTAATCATCATTTTGCCTCATTTTAAGGGCCACACGCATTTAATGCGCCGGTTACTGTCGCAATGTCAGGAATAACTGTTGTGCACGTCCCTTCACTGCGGTGCCTCGTTAACTGTAACATTACATCACGTCATGGGATCCCTTGCCCCTGTGGCCCTTGCTGTGGCCACGCTCTGATTGGCTGATTCGGCTGCATACACGCCCGTTGCACGCTATGTGGCAACCGCAAAGAATCCCACTACACGCCCGTTGCGCGGTTAAGTAGAGGGCCTGGGGCGATTTCAGGGGACGTTCCCTATTTTCTCTGTACTTCCTAGTCTCCTTTTTCTCTCGCCGTAGCCTTGCCGCCGCCGCTAGTTTCTTGCTGCTCCGGCGCCGTCACGACTGTGCACAGGTAGCATCTTGCGCCTGCGCCGCCGTTTCCACTCAAGATATCCATCACGGGGCCTTGCGCTTCCAGTTTCCCCTCCTCCGGTTACCTCTACACTGATTTCTCTCTCGAGGATCTCGAATCCACCATGACTGAGGAGGGAACAGCTGTGGTGGTGCAGCAGGAGGAAGGAGCAGAGGGCCGCGAGTGCGGCTGCTGGGATGGCTCTATCATCCATGAGGAGGACCTGGACTGGCTCCATGCCACACACCGCATCCCTGTCGGTGTCGCCTGCCGCCTCGCCTCCGGTGAAATCTCTCCTTCCCCCAATCCTGGGGAATATGTTGTTTTCCTTTCGCATTTTCAGCGCGGCTTCGGCCTCCACACCTCCGATTTCTTTTTTGATTTCATTTCCACCTACAAACTGCAACCGCATCATCTCCCCGCTAATGCTATCACTTCTTTGTCCTCCTTTGCTTCTGGCATTGAGGGGTACATCGGCCTCTGGCCAACCAAGGAACTTTGGATCAAGTTCTTTGGTCTCTAGAGGAACGTGGTTCCGGATAAGGAGCTTGCTCCGGAGGACAAGCATCTGACCCAGTGTGGCGCTGCCTCCATATCTCCTCGCAAGACCTCTGCGTTCCCCCGGGTCACTAGACTCAAGTCCTGCAAGGGCTAGGCCCGGACTTTCTTCTATGTTCGGAACACCACCAACGAGGACTTGATCCGGCTCCTCCCCTTCAAGCTTGGCCCTCCTGATACCTCGCTTTGGAGAGCACTCCCAAGCGGCCCATGGCCCTGGCGAATCAAGTGGAGCGTCGGATCAAGGAGCTGCTCAAGGAGAAGCTCTAGGGGAAGGACATCATGATTACTTTTCTCCGCAGCCGGGTCTCCCCCTTCAGAAGCGAGCCCACAAGATTTGCTACTTGAGAGGCCCTCTCGACCCCCACCGGACTTCATCTATTGAACTGGATAACTTGGCGGTTTACCGCCGGATTAAATCCATATTCAATGTGGAGAAAGAGTTCTCCAAGGATTGGGAGTGGGGACTTCAGCCCTTCACCTGGGACAACCCTCCTCCAAAGGTAAACTTACTTTTTCCTGTTTTCCGGATCTTCTCTCTACGTCGATTCACTTTTGTAACTTGTCAATTGTTGTCTTGTTCTCAGCAATTCCTCCAGCAACCACTGGAGGATGGCGAGGTGCTGGGGAGCAAGTGGTTGCCGGACCACACCGAGGAGGATGAGGAGGAGCTTGATCCGGAGACCTTCCTGCCTACCTCGAACATCGTCAAATGCAGCGCTGGTAAGGCCTCTTCTCTAAGGGATTGGCCAGACGACGATGACTTGGATGTTGAGGTCCTAGAGGTACTTGATCCGGTTCCCATCTCTTACGCGCATCTGGTTATGTATGAATGTTCAACTAACCCGGATGGTCAGGTCCACGAGGTTCCTCCCCTCGCCACTGGTGTTCCGGTACCTGCTTCTTCCCAGAAGCGCGTGGCTACCTCGACCACAGCTTCGGAGGTGCCATCGCCCAAGAAGAGGCAGAAGAAGTCTGGGGTGAAAGCCTCGTCTAAGCCGGCCGCCAAGAGCACGGTCCGGAGGGCGCCTAAACCTCGGGCTCCCCCAACCGGGGATGAGTAAAAGTCCTTTTGCGCTGGTACTTGGGGATTTTTCCTTTGCTTGCCTTTGTCTCTTATTGGTTCTCTCTCTTTTTGACTTGGTGCTTTACTTCTTTTCAGAGCTCCTAGGGTCATCCCTCAGAGCGGCTCCGGCGTAGCCTCCCCAATCCAAAGCAGCCCTTCTCCCCCGCGCAATGACGATACTCGCCTGCTCAGCCCCATTCAAGAGTGCTCCGCGGCTACGCCTGACCAGAGCCCACCTCGTCAAGAGGAGGGCAATGTCGGCGCGGGAGGGGGGGTAGTGGGGCGGCTCTAGATACGGTGATGCCAGATCTCCCCAGTTCTCCTTTGGCCTTAGGGCCAAGTCATGAGGTGCCGGTTTCATCGGCACCGCCCCCAACAAGTTCTTCTGTCCCATTGTTTCCTGCATCAGTAGCATCAGCAACAGCAGCACCAGCACAAACACCAGCACCACCAGCAACAGCAGCACCAGCACCAGCACCAACAGCAACAGCAACACCAGCACCAGCAGCACCAGCACCAGCACCAGTAGCAACAACAGCACCAGCACCAACAGCAGCAGCCAAAGCGTCCACCAAGCCTCCCAAGAGGAAAGCCCCGCCAGCTCCCTCCGGGTCAACTCCCTCAGTTGCAGATATTTTCCAGCCAGCTCGTCAAGCTTCATCCGGCAATCTTAAGAAGGCTACCGGGTCAGCTAAAGGGATTTCATCTGGGTCTACCGCCTCCGGGTCAGAGGGCAGCAGGCATCTGGTTCTGCATACCAGCCCCGCCGCAGCTCAATCCGCTAGGTGAGAGGCCCACGTGAAAGGTCTTGTGGCGAACTACTCTCCCAGTGGTGAAAGTTATAGTCCACTGCTCCTTGAGTATGTGAAAAACTGGAACAATGCAGAATTCATAGACCCGCAAGATGATCTGCCAGAGAAGGTCGGCCCGGCCGAGTTTAGCGCCTAGATGAACTCCGCTACCAAGGCTATTTCCTTAGCTGTCCGGATGATGGAGGTAACTCTTTTCCTCTGTTGTTGGTATCTTGTATAACTGAGCACTTGTAGATATAGCCCCTAGTCCCCGAGCCTCCGAGGGAATAACTTGTTATTTGGTTGGATGCTCCTTATAGAATCTAGCTTTTGTCCGTAACAACGTCAAATTTTAGCATAGTTAGAGCGGGGTTAAGTTCCCTTGGCCCGGATCTTGTACAATTCTAATATCCACACACCTAGAGCCAGGTTAAGTTCCACTTGGCCCGGATCTTGTAGACTTTGAATATCCACACACCTAGAGCCGGGTTAAGTCCCACTTGTCCCAGATCTTGTAGACTTCGAATATCCACACACCTAGAGCCGGGTTAAGTTCCACTTGGCCCGGATCTTGTAGACTTCGAATATCCACACACCTAGAGCCGGGTTAAGTCCCACTTGGCCTGGATCTTGTAGACTTCGAATGTCCACACACCTAGAGCCGGGTTAAGTTCCACTTGGCCCGGATCTTGTAGACTTCGAATATCCACACACCTAGAGCCGGGTTAAGTTCCACTTGGCTCGGATCTTGTAGACTTCGAATATCCACACACCTAGAGTTGGGTTAAGTCCCACTTGGCCCGGATCTTGTAGACTTCGAGTATCCACACACCTAGAGCCGGGTTAAGTCCCACTTGGCTCGGATCTTGTAGACTTCGAATATCCACACACCTAGAGACGGGTTAAGTTCCACTTGGCACGGATCTTGTAGACTTTGAATATCCACACACCTAGAGCCAGGTTAAGTTCCACTTGGCCCGGATCTTGTAGACTTTGAATATCCACACACCTAGAGCCGGGTTAAGTCCCACTTGGCCCGGATCTTATAGACTTCAAATATCCACACACCTAGAGCTGGGTTAAGTCCCACTTGGCCCGGATCTTGTAGACTTTGAATATCCACACACCTAGAGCCAGGTTAAGTTCCACTTGGCCCGGATCTTGTAGACTTCGAATATCCACACACATAGAGCCGGGTTAAGTCCCACTTGGCCTAGATCTTATAGACTTCAGACTATTTTTACTTTGCCTTTGAACTTTGACATTGCCTTGCTTATTTCAGATTACCACTAACCGCTGAACCGCTGAGTTCCAGCATTTGCTGGACTCTTATAAAGATATGCGCGCGTTATGGTAAACTCCTAGAGGCTCACCAGAAGAAGTGTAATGTTCCTTATTTAGACTTTTCCCTCTTCCATGTTCGTTCTTTGGAGTTGTCTGTGATTTGTACTGATTTGCTATACGAATCATGCAGCTGAGGTTGAAGCTGAGAATATCATTATGCGGAAGAATCTGGCTGAGATCAAAGGTAATTTTATCCCCTTCACACAACCACTATACTTTCCTTCTTTTATCCGGTGGACACGTATACTTTGGGTCCTCCGGGTCATTATGCTGTTGCAGTTGCTCTCGAGGACAGCGTCAGTATGCCTGAAATGATGACCCATTTCCTCGTACAAACAGGGAAGCATGAGGCCGAGATGAAGAAGAAGGATGAAGAGATAGCCCGGCTCCAGCTCCAGGACTCGGAGATCACTCGGCTAAATGCCGAAATTCAGAGGCTCAAGGGCCTCCATGAGTCCGAGTTGCAGAAGGCTGACCAGGAGTTTGTGATACATTGCAAATGTATCTATAATTTTTGATGTTCCATGCTTGGTTTTATCCACTTTCTTGTGTTTTGTTCCAACTTTGGAGTACTTTTCATATGATTTCTTGGACTAACCTATTAACAAGATCCATAGTGCCAGCTGCCTGTTTTCTGTTGTTTTTGGTTCCAGGAAAGTCAGAAAATGAATATTCTCGGAATTGGACGGGACAAAAGCCAAAGTGCCTATTTTTCCAGAAGGGATCAAGTGCCAGAATACGAGACGGAGAAGGGCCAGGGAGCCACCACACTACATGGCCGCGCGGCCAGGCCTGGCCCACGCCAGGGGGTGGTGTGGCCGCTCCCGGCACCCCCTCGGCCTCTCCTTCCGCCTATATATTTCCCTTGGGACGAAAACCCTAAGGACCTAATCAAAAATCCATGAAAGAGTCTGTAGCCGCCATCATCTCCATCCCTAGATCGGGAGGGATCTGAAGCTCTTCTCGGCACCCTGCCGGAGAGGGGAATTCACCTTGGAGGCCTTCTTCATCACCATGCAAGCCTCCGGTGTGATGCGTGAGTAGTTCATCCTTGGACTACGGATCCATGTAGTAGCTAGATGGCTGGTTCTCCTCCTTTGTGCTTTCATGTTTAGATCTTGTGAGCTCCGTTCATGATCAAGATCATCTATTTGTAATCCATACATGTTGTGTTTGCTGGGATCCGATGGATATTGAGATGCTATTTCAGATTGATTATTGATTCTATCATGTCTTTGTTATTTGTGATCTTGCATGCTTTCCGTTGTTAGTAGCTATCTTGGCCAAGTAGATGCTAGCAACTCCAAGTGTTAGTATTTATGCTCGATAGTGGGTTCATGCCTCTGGTAATCTGGGGAAGTGACAGAAACCTCTAAGGTACTAGATGTGCTGTTTATACTAGGGAGAAAACAACAATCCTTTGTTCATAGAACAATCGTATTGTTTTCTTTACACACAGTTTGTAAAGCAATAATCTGTTGCTTGCAACTTAATACTGGAGGGGGTTCGGACGATAACCTGAAGGTGGATTATTAGTCATAGATGCAGTTGGATGGCGGTCTATGTATTATGTTGTATTGCCCAATCAAGTCTCAAAGGAGTCAAGATGATTAGTATATGCATGTATTGCTTTCTCGGTGTTTGCCAATTGCCCCGCTGTAATTTGTTCACCCAGCATGTTATCTATCTAAGGAGAGCCACCTCTAGTGAACTATGGATCCCGGTCCTTTTTCTTTACATACAATCTACAACTGTTTACTTCTCTGTGTTTACTTTCTGCAAACTTTTACTTCTTTCCATTCGATACGTTTAATCCTTTGTTTTCCGCAAAACACGGTGAGATTGACAACCTCATCGCAAGTTGGGGACAAAGTTCTGTGGTTGTGTTGTGCAGGTCTCCACATTGCTACTAGCACCGGTAGTGCACCCTGCCAAAGCTCAGCTAGTAACACCTTTGGGGTGTTTCCTTGCTCCTACTGGTTCGATTAAACCTTGGTTTCATAACTGAGGGAAACTTGCTATTGTGCTCATCATACCTTCCTCTTGGGGTTCCCAACGAGCTCTACGTCGAACGACGAGCACATCAGTTTGCCGAGGAGAAAGAGCGTTTAACCACGCAAATCTCCAAGGACAAGAGCTTATTGCACGAAGCCGACGTCAAGCTTACATCGGTGACCACCGAATATGAGAAACTCCAGGCCCATAGCACCGACATTCATTCCGAGCTTCAGCGACTCCTCTTCCAGATTGCACGTGAGTTCTCTACCCTTGCTTAACTTTCATTCCTCCGAATCTGGTACTCATAGTTACTGTTTCCTCTGCTCTGTTAGGCAAATTTCTAGAAAGTGATACACTCGGTGCTACTGCCGTAACCCGGTCCCGCGAACAGCGTGGTATTCTTGTTGCCCCTGGTGCCGAGCCAATCCCGTATAATATGGAGGATCTACTTGCGAGCCTCACCGCTCGTCTTGAGATAGTGAAGAACCATGGCGCGGATATTATACCGGCGGCAACACGAATGTTTGGCTCCCTCTGGCCCAGTGAAACCATTCCAAAAAGAGGCTCGTCTTTTATAGCCAAATTAATGGAGTGCGATACGCAGCTGCATCTGTGGCGCGAATCTGCCGCATGGGCTGGGGCCGACATTGCCTTGCAATTTGTTCTTTCGTGGTATGAAGGGATTAATCTGGGGTTGCTCACTTGCATGCCCACCGGGTCTAAGTGGTGCGAAGATCCGGATTGGATCGCGCACCGCAAATCCTGTGCCAACAAGCTCATCCAGTACTCCTTCTGCCACGCTTAGAATGAAGGGCCGAGTTATCTCGATGTTGTTGATGAAGAAGCTGTTTCTGGAGATGAAGAAGAAGGGAGTGAAGGTGAGGCCTCCGAGCTCGGCGACAAGGCCGAAGACCCGGAGGGTGATGAGGTTAACCCTGAGGATGAAGCTGAGGCTAGCGCTCCTGCTCCTTAACAAACACTCATCATATTTATCAGATCCCCGGAATGCTGGGCAGAAATGTATCTAAATACCTTAGTTCGGTTGTGCTACAATTTAATGTTCTGAACTAAGTTTTTAATGCTGGATTATCGTGGGGGAAGTCCTCGAGTTTTGTTTTCTTCTTCCCCCAATTTTTGACTCGGCTCGCGTCTACCTTGATTCGATTTTTTGACTTACGAGTCCGAGGTTCAAAAAATTGATTTAACAATACTTGAAACTTTGATATTAGCTCAAAATGATCCGGCGTTAGATAAATGCAATAAACCAAGGGTTAGTCAGAAAACCAATGTCATCCCGCTTAAGTTCTTTTCCTTAGTCATTTTTCATGTGCTTTGCCATTCCAAACTTGTTCTCTTGCTTGCCATGAAGCCAATTCTTGTTGAACAACAGCAAAGTCGAAGAGTTAGGTTTTTGATGCTCACACATTACTAATCCGACTAAGATATAAGCAACTTAACCCAGCCGACATAAAAATACAAAAACGAGAGACAATTATTATGGCAGTCTCCGAGTCTCTTCTTGGGGTGGAAAAGTTTTCATTGATAAGCTCATTGCCGACATACATACCGACATATGAGTAGCTCAGATACATTCACCTCTTAGTTGGGTGTAGAAAGGACGAAGTAGTGCTACATTCCATGGTCGCTTGGATTCCTCTCCGGACCTGTCCGCCTTGTTCTTTTCATGGGGTTGTGCATCAATAAGATAGTAGGAATCATTGTGCAAGGCTTTGCTTACAATGAAAGGTCATTCCCATGGAGGGGATAGCTTATGCATGCCAGCTATGCGCTATATTAGCCGGAGTACCAGGTCACCTTCTCGGAAGACTCGGGGGTTTACTTCCCGGTTATGGTAGCGTCGGAGATTTTGCTGATATATGGTGGATCTGGACAAGGCCAATTCTCTCGCTTCTTCCAGCAGATCAACATCATTTTGTCGGGCTTCTCGCACTTCGGCTTCTGTATTGGGTGACCCTTGGCAAATCGTGCTCTATGTCGGCTGGTAATACAACTTCCGCCCCATATACCAGAAAGAATGGCGTATAACATGTGGATCTATTTGGAGTTATTCTTAAACTCCATAGTACTGCTGGTAGTTCTATCCAGCACCCCGCTAATCTTTGCAGCGGCTCTAGGAGCCAGGGTTTTATCCCGGACAATACCAGTCCATTGGATCTTTCCACTTGCTTGTTTGACACGGGGTGGGCTACTGAGGCGACATCTAGCCGAATCTTCTTTTCTCGGTAGAACCTCGCAACTGCTCCTTCAGTGAAATTTGTTCCATTATCAGTTATGATGCTATGGGATAGACATATCTCAGGATTATATCCTTGAGGAATCTTACTGCTGTTGCCCCATCACATTTCTGAATTGGTTTCACTTCAATCCATTTGGTGAACTTGTTAACCATGACTAGGATATGAGTCATCCCTCCTTTTGCCGGCTTAAATGGCCCTACCATATCTAGGCACCATACAACAAATGGCCAGGTAATGGGGATAGTTTTCAGCTCCGACATTGGTAGATGAGTTTTCGTGGCGTATCTTTGATAGCCTTTGCATTTTCTCACCAAGTCTTCTGCTTGCTCCAAAGCACTGGGCCAATAAAATCCATGCCGGAAAGCTTTTGCCACTAATGCCCTTAAGGAGTGATACAATGCAAATGTATCTATAATTTTTGATGTTCCATGCTTGGTTTTATCTACTTTCTTGTGTTTTGTCCACACTTTGGAGTACTTTTCATATGATTTCTTGGACTAACCCATTAAAAAGAGCCACAGTGCCAGCTGCCTGTTTTCTGTTGTTTTTGGTTCCAGGAAAGTCAGAAAATGAATATTCTCGGAATTGGACGGGACAAAAGCCAAAGTGCCTATTTTTCCGGAAGACATCTGATGCCAGAATACGAGACAGAGAAGGGCTGGGGGCCGGCCACACCACCTGGCCGCGCGGCCAGGCCTGGCTCGCGCCAGGGGGTGGTCTGGCCGACCCCAGAACCCCCTTAGCCTCTCCTTCCGCCTATATATTGCCCTCAGGACCAATACTCTAAGTACCCGACCAAAAATCCACGAAAGAGTCTGTAGCCACCGTCGTCTCTGTCCCTAGATCGGGAGGGATCTAAAGCTCTTCCCGGTACCCTATCAGAGAGGGGAATTCACCCTGGAGGCCTTCTTCATCATCATGCAAGCCTCCGGTGTGATGCGTGAGTAGTTCATCTCTGGACTACGGGTCCATGTAATAGCTAGATGGCTGGTTCTCCTCCTTTGTGCTTTCATGTCTAGATCTTGTGAGCTCCGTTCATGATCAAGATCATCTATTTGTAATTCTGCATGTTGTGTTTGCGGGGATCCGATGGATATTGAGATGCTATTTCAGATTGATTATTGATTCTATGATGTCTTTTTTATTTGTGATCTTGCATGCTTTCCGTTGTTAGTAGCTATCTTTGCCAAGTAGATGCTAGCAACTCCAAGAGTTAGTATTTATGCTCGATAGTGGGTTCATGCCTCTGGTAATCTGGGGAAGTGACAAACATCTCTAAGGTACTAGATGTGCTGTTGCTACTAGGGAAAAACAACAATCCTTTGTTCATAGAATAATCGTATTGTTTACTTTACACGCAATTCGTAAAGCAATAATCTGTTGCTTACAACTTAATACTGGAGGGGGTTCGTATGATAACCTGAAGGTGGATTATTAGTCATAGATGCAGTTGGATGGCGGTCTATGTATAATGTTGTAATGCCCAATCAAGTTCCAAAGGAGTCAAGATGATTAGTATATGCATGTATTGCTTTCTCGATGTTTGTCAATTGCCCCGCTGTAATTTGTTCACCCAACATGTTATCTATCTTAAGGAGAGCCACCTCTAGTGAACTATGGATCCCGGTCCTTTCTTTTACATACAATCTACAAACTGTTTACTGCTTTGTGTTTACTTTCTGCAAACTATTACTTCCTTCCATTCGATACGTTTAATCCTTTGTTTTTAGCAAACCGGTGAGATTGACAACCTCATCGCAAGTTGGGGACAAAGTTCGGTGGTTGTGTTGTGCAGGTATCCATGTTGCTACTAGCACCGGTAGTGCGCCCTGCCAAGGCTCAGCTAGCAACATCTTTTGGGTGTTTCCTTGCTCCTACTGGTTCGATTAAACCTTGGTTTCATAACTGAGGGAAACTTGCTGCTGTGCTCATCATACCTTCCTCTTGGGGTTCCCCAATGAGCTCTACATCAACACTGAGCCATCAAGGATGCATGGTGGCCACATTCCCCTTGGTGAATATCCCGAAGTATTTCAAGTCCTTCCTCCAGATCAACACACTACTGCTGTACTATAGTCACACTCCTTTTGTATAGTTCGGCGTTGATAATTGTATAGGCCTTTGCCCTTCTCTGGATTTGCCTTGAGACTATTTCGTCATCTGGCAAGATTCCCTCTTTCAGAAAATCAAAAATTGGCTTGGCCTAAGTTGGTACAGTCCGGACGGGAAATGGTTCCTCATCAATTTCTATCGCATCCAGCGACATAACTCCTGCCGGATCAGGCTGATCAATCCCCAGGTTCGCTGAAGCAGTCCCTGGGTTTGCCGAGGTGCTTCCCCACTCTATCTCCATAGGTGCAGCTCCTGACCCGGATAGTGCCGGGATATAAATTGAATCTGATTCGGTTGAGGGCGTGATAGATGGTTTTCTCAGGTGCTCCAAAGCAAAATTTGGCGGGATTGGCTGCCGAGATGAGCCTAACTTGGACAGTGTGTCTGCTGCCTCGTTTTCAATCCGAGGTATGTGGTGGAACTCACACCCCTCGAAGAACCCACTTATCTTTTGAACATGGAACCTGTATAGGGCCATGTTAGCATCCAAGGCATCCCAATTTCCAGACACTTGTTGCACCACCAAGTCAGAATCTCCAAAGCATTGTATCCGACGTATCCCTACTTCTTTCGCTACTTTGAGACCATGTACCAATGCTTCGTACTCCTCCATGTTATTCGAGGCACTGAAGTGGATTTGAAGGACATATTTCAGTTGGTCCTTCTTGGGTGAGGTAAGCACTACTCCAGCACCCAACCCATCTTTCAGTTTTGATCCATCGAAGTGCATTTGCCAATAATTGAAGTCCGGCAGGGGTGGCTCGTATTGCATTTCACCCCAGTCCACAAAGAAATCCGCCACGGCCTGCAACTTGATAGCATCTCTTCTGTCAAATTGTGGTGCATATGGAGCTAACTCGTTGCCCATTTTGCTATCCGGCCACTTGCATCTTTGTTACTCATAATCTCCAAAATGGGTGCCTCACATATCACCTTGATGGGGTGTTCCTCAAAATAGTGTTTGAGTTTCTTGGCCGACATATATACGCCGTATGCCATCTTCTGATAGTGAGGGTAGTTCTATTTTGAAACTGACAATACCTCGCTCAGATAATACACCGGCCTTTGCACCGACTTTCCATCTTCCTCACGCTCCACTATGATTACTACACTTACGACTCAGTTGGTCATGGCTACGTAGAGCAACATTGGCTCCTTGGGTAGTGGTGCTGCTAGGATCGGTGCTGTAGATAACATCTTTTTCAACTCTCGAAACGCAAGGTCCACATGTGGCGTCCATGTGAATTTATCTGCCTTTTTCATTAATTGGTGGAGGGGCAAGGCCTTCTCTCCCAACCAACATACGAACCGACTTAACGATGCCAGGCAACCAGTGAACTTATGCACATTGTTAAGGCATTTTGGCAGTTCCATTCTCTCTATGGCCCGGATTTTCGTCGGGTTAGCTTCAATGCCACGGCTAGATACCAAAAAACCGAGTAACTTTCCAGCGGGCACGCCAAAGGTGCACTTCTTTGGGTTTACCTTCATTCGGAACCTTTTTAAGTTCGTGAATGTCTGCCGGATATCATCGAGGAGCGTATTGCTTTCCTTGGTTTTTATCACCACATCATCCACATAAACTTGCACGTTTCGACCTATTTGGTCATGTAAGCATTTTTGCATGCATCATTGGTATGTTGCTCCTGCATTACGTAGTCCAAACGGCATAGTGCGGTAGCAATAAGCCTCGTACGGGGTAATAAACACAGTCTTTATTTGATCATCTGGATTCTGGGGTATCTGGTCGAAACCAGAATACGCATCAATGAATGATAGTAGCTCACATCCGGCTGTTGAGTCTATGACCTGATATATCCTAGGGAGTGGAAATGGATCTTTGGGACACGCCTTATTCAGGTTCGTGTAATCAATGCACATGCGCCATACCACAACCACGTTCGGATCATCTTTCTTCTTCTCCACAAGCACCGGATTAGAGAGACAATCCGGATAGAGTACTTCCATGATTAATCCGGCCGCTAGGAGCCTAGCTATTTCATCCCCAATGACTTTCCTTCTGTCTTCGGCGAAACGCCGGAGAGGTTGCTTTACTGGCTTAGCCCCAGGTCTTATGTTTAAGGAGTGCTCAGCCAACTCCCTTGGTACACCTTGCAGATCCTGAGTAGACCAAGCAAAGATATCCCGATTCTCACGGAGTAAGTTGACAAGCTCGCTTTCCTATTTGCTGCTTAACCCGACACCAATGGTTACGATGCGCTCTGGGAATTGATCATCGATTGGCACTTTATTTGTGTCCTTGGTTGCTTGGAATGATACGCTCTCGTGCGGGTTGGTCAGAGTCGGCATATGCTGTTGCGCGGATTGAGCCAATGCCGCCACCTCCAGTATCTTCCTTTTTTCTTGAGCTATCACGAGTGACTCGGCTAAGTTAGATCCGGCTGAGGCGCACTCGATCGAACGTCGGAAGTCCCCTGATACAGTTATTACGCCCCTTGGCCGGGCAGCTTCATTTTAAGGTAACTGATGTGGGTAGTTGCCATGAACTTGTTCAGCGCTGGTCTGTCGAGTAACGCGTGATAGACGCTCTCCAGATTCACTACTCCGAACTCCAAATTTCTAGTCCGGCAATTATCTCTTATGCCAAATAACACATCGACCCGGACCTTACCAATTGGCTCACAGGAAATACCCGGTACAATGCCATGAAAGGTGGTCCTCGTTGCTTGCAACATGTTCTCTGTTATTCCCAACTTGTGCATGGTATCCTTGTACATAATGTTGATACTGCTTCCATTGTCGATCAGTACCTTGGAAAACTTCACATTGAGATTCGGCCCGATGAATGTTGGATCCAGGACCAGAGCGTAGGTCCCAGGTCTAGGCATGATCTTTGGGTGATCCTTGATACTCCATGTGATTTCTTGATCCGCCCAGGGCATGTATCTCACTACCGTCGGCATTACCGTGTTCACCTCCATATGCCGGTGCTGCAAGCTTTTCCGGTCATTTTCTTCCGTGGTAAACACACAGTAGCTCTGATGATGCTCCCTGTACTCGTTTCGTCCCTCATTCTCATGGTAACTCTGACCTTGTTGCTAGTTATTGCCTACCTGATGTACCGCATCTCTTCTTTCCTGATTCTCATACCTCGGCGGAGGCGGTGGCAACATCAGTTGCTGTCCATTTCCCCCTGTTAGTAACGGTGGCCGTGGTGCCAAATTCCTAGGTGCTTCGTTCCGAGGTGCCTAAGCATTCCCCAAACCGCCCTGCTCTAACTTCCTCATCCATTAACATTGCCAGGCTGTATGATTCGCCGGACTATTCGGGCTTGGTGTATGGAACTTGCAAGGTTGATCCAACATGGACTCAAATGTATACCTCGGTCTATCCTTTCGCTCTTGCCACTGCTTTTTCTGCTCCGGGGTCCAAGGTTTTTTCCCTTCATTTTTCTGCTTTTTCTGCATACGAATCTGCAATCCGGATCGTCTCAGCCAAAGTAGTTGGCATGTCTTGTTGTAGCCTTTGCCACAACATACTTCCATATCTGCATCCCTGAGCGAACCACGCAATAGCTTGTGATTCAATTACTCCCTTGCACGAGTTATGCACGTTGCACCATCGAGTCAGGAAGTCTCGGTCTGGCTCATTCGGTGTTTGCCGGCATAGCGCCAGGGTCTGTGGCCTGTTGGGCCTCTTGTAAGTGCTTGAGAAATTGCTAATGAACAACTCCTCGAAATCCAGCGAACAGTTGACACTTCCTGGCGGCAAATTGTTCATTCAAACTCTCGCTGGTCCCTCTAGCATCAGTGGCATATATCTTACTGCCCATCTCAAATTTCCTGCTGCAATCTTGACCACTGTCACGTAATCAATTAGCCAATCTTCTGGCCTAGTACTACCATCATAGGTCCGGGTTCCTCTGGCCAGCTGAAAGTTTGGCACTGGTGGTTCCTTCATGATCCGGGGTCCAAAGCATGCTAGACCCGGTGGACCTTGTACCTCAATTAGCTCCGACCTATAAATTCTATCCAATTTCAGCCTTGCATCATTCGGCTGCAAGTTCCTGCTTCCTAGCCTTGACCCAATTATGTGGTGATCCGGTCTGTGGTATCCGTCATTGATCATATCCGAATAATCATCATTGTATCTCTCCTGATTCGGGCAAGCATTTTGTTGTTGTGCTGCTTGTCCCGCACTCCCCTCTTGCCGAGGTGCGCGCTGTTGCTGCTGTCAAGGTACATTTTGCCCTGTTTCCACGGGATCATGCTGTCCGGCATTACCGTTGGCAACATTTCTCTGACCGGCATTGCCTTGGTCACGGTTACCTCGACCGGCCACACCACGGCTGGTACTGTACCGATCTTCATCAACTTGCACGGCTTTGCCTTTTCCAGCCCTTACTGGATCATAGGGAACCATCTGTTTGTCTCTTCTCCCGGAGTTTACTACTTCTTCTCTCCTGGGATCGTGACCTGGAGACGATGCGGCTCCTCCGGATCTTGCTGGGTTATTCCTGGCCGAATGTACCACCTGTGACGCTCTTGGTGGCGCCGGGTTTGCCTTGTTCATTTCTTCATTTTGCTGGCAAGCAACTCTCAGCAAGTGATTTACTCTCTCTCGTTGCCTTTTTCGTGCCTCTCCAGTTAAACCTTGTAACTCAGATGCGGACGCATTTGCTGCCCTGAGGTTCTTTGCCGGGGTACTGTACCGATCCAGCCCTCCTGTTACTATTGTGGTTGTTTGACCCGGTCTAGGCTCGTATTCCTTGTCAATCTCAGCGATCAGGTTCCTACCCTGGATTTTCACTCCATCTATGCGGTTTGCCTTAGCATATTCTCTCAAAGTGATGTTGAAAGACTGATGCAGCTCTGCTACCTTGTTTGCCCCATCTAACATCTTCCGCCTAGTTTCCTCTAACTCAGCTTGTGCCTGAGCCGGATCTACCACGGGTGCTATTGGTGTTGCTAGGCTATCTATTGCTTGCTAGAGCATATTCTCTGGCCTTTCTAGTGGAGTAAACCTAGATCTGGTCTGCTTTGGCGTTACCTCCGGCTCTAGCGCCGGGCCCTTGTTTGGTTCCGCATCAGGAGCGGTCATCGGGACCTCAACGCTGCTGGTGGGGCGAGTGATACGCACTCCACGAGCTGCGCTGAGAGGTGGTTCGCCTCCCTCGACGATGTGCCACGGATGAACGCAGGACTCGTCCATGCCAATGTAGATCTTATGCGCGCCAAGCTTGATGAAGACGCCGTTGCACGGAAGAGGGTGCCTGCCGAAGCTTCCTGCATTGTCACTGACGTAGTCCAGCGCTCCAAAGCGCTGAACCAAGTCGGAGACGACGCGCTCGCCGGTGCTGGAGAAGCTTCTCGTCTGGATTTTCACCCCTACTAGCACCGCTAGCCCCACGGTGGGCGCCAACTGTCGTGGTGGTGGCACGCCAGATGCCATGGATAAGCTAAAGATGGGGCCAATGAGTGCTAGGGGAATCCAGGGAGGGAGAACATGGTGATTCCACGCACAGATATCCTTGTATTCTCTCTATCAATGGTGTTTACAAATGCTCTTCAAGCTCTCAGTAAGAAGGAGACTATGTCTCTTACTCCCTACCAACTAGCTCTAGAGTTCTACCTTAGACAGAGAAAATGATCGATCCCGTTCTATGGAGGCCCCAGTGCTCCTTATATAGGGGAGCCCAGGTTATAATTCTAGGGCACACGTGGCAGCATATTCTGTGAATATGCTCCTCGCCTAAAGCTAGATGCTTCTTTATTCTCTTTAATGGCTCGTCCGAGCTTTGGACGTAACCCACTGCGTAATCTTTGTATTTAAGCATCACCAGACATGGGCCACGTCATCCGGCATTGCCCGCGTCACCTTGGTCACCCCTGACCCGCTAGTCCTCTTCTTTACTTTGCTTCGCTCATGCTACAGCTAATAAATACACCTTTTGACCAGAGGGGATTCCTTCTCTTGGAAGCCACGAGATAGTCCGGCTAGCATATAGCTAATCTGGCTTATCAAGTTACCTGCAAAACAGTTAGATAAACATGGCCGGCATATATCTTATGCCGGCCGGACCATAGTCAAGGAGATGCTACATGGGCCGGGTCACTCTCTGGTTCGGCCTGCCTTGAGGTGACCCGGTCAGCACTTGCTTTGACTGTGCCGTACCCCGACTAACTCGACCCTTATACCCCGGCGTTACCCTACCCGGGGTATCCCCCCAACAGGGATGAAATCTACCAAGAGGAGTTATGGCTAATTATGGGTTGCTCACCTACATACATACTTATAAGATTACAATTGTTACACCTATCATTTGTCCACCTGACACAGTCACTATCACCATGAACTGTATCTCCCCGCGCCTTCTTTATCATCTGCAGAAAACAACAAACAATCAAATTGTTCTTTACTTTTATGCTGTTCATTCCTGAAGTTTACATTTTAGTTTTATTTAAATAAATCCGGTTTAATCCAAATTCCATTCTTATTTCCACACTTGAAGTCAATTCACTCGAAGACTTGTGTCAACTTTGAGTGTGATCGAGACTTCATTCATAAACACTTACCTTTGGGCTCCCTGTGGGGTCGACATCTATACTTCGAAACTAGCTACAAATGATACGTGCACTTGTAGACATCAACCGCCTCTTCCCTGCTGAGTCTACGTAGAAGTGCATATTGCATGGACCTTCCAACATCTGTCCTGCTGACATAGGTGAGTCTCGATTTGTCGGCTGATACTGTTGCTATGGCTGGCTTCCTCCAATGTTATCCCTGTTACTGCGGTTCCAGTTGTTGTAGTCATTGTTTCGTTACTTGTCCCCTCCAGAAAAACTGGCTGCGGCATAACTTAGTGTGGTATAACCATCGTTGTTTCGTTGCCTTCTGTCGTTGTTGCGCGGCTCCCTATCTTCTTCAGGTGAGCGGGCCCTTTTGTTGTGCAATGCATCTTCTCCACTGGCCCAACGATAGGCTACTTCCATCAGCTGCGAAATTGTCTTTGGTTTGATTCATCCTAGCTCTTCAATGAATTCTTGCCGACGAAGTCTATCGTTGAAAGCGTCAATTGCTCTTTCATCGGATATAGTCTCAGCCGAGTTTTTGATAATGCACCACCGCTAAACAAAAACTCGTATTGACTCCCCTAGTTTTTGTTTGCAGGCACACAATTGTTCTAGAGATGCAGGGAGCTTGAAGGTGGAATCAAAATTTCTAATAAACTTGTCCTCCAGGTCATTCCAGCTACTGATAGAATCTTCAGGTAATTATCTTAACCAAGAGCGAGCCGTGCCGGTTAAATGCAATTGCAAGCTTTGCATCACGGTGGCCTTGGAGCCACCTTTTAGTTTAACTATGGCCAGATAATCTATCAACCAAGCTTCGGTCTCTTGGAGGCCGTCGTATTTCTGACGATCGTGAGGTAGTTTAAAACCTTTTGGTGCTGGAGTCTTGTGAACCCATCGGGTAAAGCAACTGGCTCCACACAGTTCTTGTTCTTCCTCGCTTTCACCGTCATAGTATCTTCTGCTGCTACGCTCTTCCCTGGATCGATCGATCCTTCGATGTACAATATTGCTTCTTGCATCATTCAATGGCTCTGATCCCACGAAGTGGACTCAATATGGCGATCGTGATCATCGGGTGTGACTTATTTGCCGAGGGTTGCTGCGACGGCGTGGAGATCTGTTGGGTTGCCGAGTGGTTCCCTGCTCTGCCTGTGCGAGATATGCTCCCACCATGCCGAGGTTCATCAGGGCGGAATGGTGGAAAGTTGCACGAGGTTCATCAGGTGCAGGTTGGGTGGTGATCAGGTATGTTTGTGCGGCCACAATTGCTGCTTGAGCTGTTTTTGCTTTGATATTTCCTGCTTGATCTATTGACATGAAAGACAGATCTAGATCTCGGATCAGTTCACTTCGTTCTGCCTCAGGGACATTTTGTAGTCTAGATGTTTCCCTTCTTGGCAGTACTCCTCTTGTTACGCTCCCTGATCCTCGGGTAGAACTTAGCGAGGCCCATTATAGGCTGGATTCATCGGCAAGTCTTTTTCTTTCGTCGAGCTGCCTCTGCATCCTTAGCAGGTCTTTTTTTATGGAGCAAATATTGATATGCTAGTAGTTCTTCGTGCGTGGCGTCAGCTGTCATGGGAATTGCGCCCAAAATTGTTGCTCTTGCTTTTTCCCATGCTTCAGCTGGCAGCCGGAGATTTTGCCTCCCGCCTCTGCGTGGCTCTCCCCACATGGGGTTACGTGGTTGTTTGCTGGGTCTTCCCCGTTTCCGCGATTTCCTTTGTTCCCGTGGTTTCCTGCATTATCGCTTGATAGGATATCATCAGAGTTAAAAATAGGATTACCGTTGGAGTCTTGCTGAGTCGATGTGTCTCCTATGATCACGCATACTTGGTGCTGGGTAATATATGGACTTGTGGCATCGTCATCCAAATTGGGGGAGACACGGTCGGGTGGACCAGTGAAGTCCATAGATTTCTGCTCTGGGTAGATTTCTGCCATCCTTATTCCAAAGTCGATGCTTTCGCTGCTTTCCTCGGGTTCAGAGTTTGCTGGGCTTGTTCCATGTGGCGAGGCTAGTGGGGAATCTGATCCGAAGGAGAGATTATCATAAAGACCATCAAGGTCCCCTAGATCTATCTCATCTTGCTTGCTTTCGTCAGGTGCTTCAATTTCTGCTGTGACCTTCATGGAGGATCCGACAGATGATGATGGAAACGCCATAAATGCAGTTTGTACCACTGACGGTTCTGATGTAATCAGGACCGAAGGGTGTGATTCTTGGGGGTTTTCTACTTGGAAGTGGAAACTTCCGACGATCAGATCGAATCCACCGTTGAAATTGGCGAGTACCATCACAGGGGTGGGCGGGCGTGGATCTAGTTCCATTGGGTTAGTGCTTGGCGAAGAAAATTCCACCGAGTCCATGGTTCCAGCGTTCAAGTTTCCCACAGACAACACCAATTGGCGAGGGGAAGTCTCGGCAATGTCCATGAAGAAGGATGTAGGGTTTTGTGGAAAAGAGAACGCTGGGGATTTCGTCGAAAGTCAGGAAACAATGGAATTAAAGTCGCCTGAATAAAGAGAAATCGCTCTGTTACAAATCGCTTGGGGATTGTTCGGCATCGTCCCTAGGTTTCTCCCACCCTATATATAATAGGCCGGGTCTCAAAACTGTATGCGGATAGGTTACATGTTTACAACACCAACTCGATGTCGATCTTTGTTTCTTCCTTCCTAATACAACTATAATCTCTGTCGATTGCTCCTTGGGTCTTTATCTTGATTCTTCGTGGGCCGTAAGCCTTTCCGTAGGTCCTAGGTAGCAAATCATAAGGACCCAAGTAATTATACCCATGTCAGAAGCAGTCAGTACTGATGCCAGTACATGACGAGTTTTAGAATTCATCGTCTCCCACCTACATCGCTATGGTGGACTGAAACGGTAGCAAAACATGCACTAAACAACCTATAGAGACTCGATACAACTGTTGGCTATCAGAGAGGGGGTAAGAGAGACCTATTCGGAACCAACCTGATACTAACATCAAACATAACCCATCCTGGAGTTTCCCCCTCGAGACCAAACAAGAAAGTCCTTTCGAGGAACTAACACAGTTGGCAGTTTTATTAATCATTCCATTATAGTGCCATTATTGCGATATCCAATGGGCAGTTTGTGTATCTGAATCCATATCGCAAATGAGTTCTGATCAATTGACTCCGGGTGTGCAAGACCATCATACAGTTTAATTATTACCGCGTTCTGCCTAAATAGCCAAGGACCTCCATCTTTTACTTTCAGCCAATCGCCAAGGCAAAAGCATTGAATAGTAAAGAGATTCTCCTCTAAAGGCTTAAAAATTACCTCCCTCGCTGGGCTTCAAGCAATTCTCATAAGTTGTTCAAAAATTTGGGGGTTGAACTAATTTGTTGTGTGGACTCTAGCCAGGACCATCCACTTGATCCCCTCCCTTTGGAACCTTATATTCCTCTTCAAACACCAGATCATCAATCTCATCATCCCCTATCCCCAGACGCATCAACATATCCAGGCCCGGCCCAAGGGGGGGCGGGAGGGGCAGCCGCCCCGGGCCCAAATTTTTTAGGCCCCCCCCCCCGCAGATATGTTTCTACATAGCCCAAGTGTCTATCCGAAAAAAATTTGGCAGCTTCAGTTCAGAGTTAGGCCTATCCGGTCCGGACTGGGGACTCCGGAGGGAGATCGATCACTATCGCCCATCGCTCGCCACGCTTGCCAGACGCCAGACGCGGACACGGGAGATCGATCGCGCATCGCTCGCTCGTCAGACGCGGACGCGGATCGCCCATCACTATTCGCTCGCCTCGCTCGCCAGATGCGGACGCGGCCACGCGGGACGGCGGGACCGGGACGGATGCCAAACTGCCCATCGCTAGACGCCATCCATCGCCATCGCCAGACGCCAGTCGCCAGGCCAATCGTGGAATCGCCATCGCCAGACACCATCGCCCATCACGCCATCGCCAGACGCAGAGACGCCAATCGGGAATCGGCAATCGCCCATCGCCCATCGCCATCGTTGTCTGATTGTCTAGACAGTTCCGCACTTCCTCTACATAACAGCAGGTAGCCTTTTTTCTCTAATTCTCCATGTAGTCTATGCCCTAGTTTACTAATGTAATTTTAATTAGTAATTATCTATTTATTTTCAGTGTGGTTATGGCACCTAAGAAGGGTTTTATGCCGCCAAAGAAATGTCCATCCGGTAGTACGAAAAGGAAACGAAGAAGAGAAACAAATGCGTTGATACAATCACAAAGAGAGCTCTCGACAAATTTTTTGAAGAATAACACGAGCACTTCAAACAACCCAGACGAGTTGGTGTTGGTTATTGTGGAGGAGCAAACTAATGATGATCTGAAAGAAGAAAACATTGACATCAACATGAATGATAACAATGTGAGTGATTCTGAGCACGTATTTAATTCATCTCCTACACAATCTGCTAATGCTGATGCGGAACTGATTAGTGTGGATATTTATAACCTGGCAAATTGGGCTAGTCTTGATAACAAAGCAAGAGACACATTAGTGGAGAAGGGTCCTATCAGAGAAGAAAATATTCAGTTTCCGTTAGATCGCAAATTAAGACATTTTTCTTATGCCCATTACTCTAAAAAATGAGCAATGGAGAGGTACGCGATCGCAAATGGTTAGTATATTCGAAACACGTTGACAGAGTGTTTTGTTTTTGCTGTAAGTTGTTCAATCCTCTCAAGTGCAAGAGTGCACTAGGGCATGATGGATTTAGAGATTGGAAACACATCACAGAGAGGTTGCAAGAACATGAAGCTAGTATAGGGCATATTACAAACATGAACTCTTGGAGTGAGTTGAGAACTAGATTGAGCAAACATGAGACAATAGATAAAGATATACAACACCAGATCACAAAGGAGAAGGAGCGCATAAGGCCAGTTTTGTTAAGAATAATTGCTATTGTGAAATATCTTGGTAAACGCAATTTAACATTTAGAGGATCTAGTGAGCAGCTTTACAATGATCTTAATGGTAATTTCTTAGCTTGTGTTGAGATGGTTGCCGAGTTTGACTTGGTAATGCAAGAACACATCAGACGCATTTAGAACAAAGAGATTCATCATCATTATCTTAGCCATAAAATTCAGAATGAGTTGATTTTTCTCATGGGTTCTAGCATTACAAGTTCTGTTATCAAGATTGTTAAAGAGGCCAAATATTTCTCAGTTATTCTTGATTGTACTCCAGATGTCAGTCACCAAGAACAAATGAGTTTATTGGTTCGATGTGTTCATATTATTGATGGCAGCATTAAAATTGAGGAATTCTTTCTTGGTTTCTTGGTGGTGCATGACACATCTGGTGAAGGGCTTTTTGATATATTGGTTGAAGCCATCAAGTCCCATGGTCTTAATATTGATGACGTTAGAGGTCAAGGTTATGATAATGACTCTAATATGAAAGGTAAAAACAAAGGGATGCAAAGTCGATTGCTAAAAATAAACCGAAGAGCTTTATACATGCCATGTGCTTGTCATAGTCTTAATCTCACTTTGTGTGATATGGCTAAATCTTGTGGTAAAGCTGTTTCTTTTTTTGGAATTGTGCAACGGATATATGTTCTATTTGCTGGGTCTACCAAACGATGGAATTGTTTGCTTCGCCATGTGGAAGGTTTTACTGTGAAATTTTTGTCCAATACTCGTTGGGAGAGTAGGATCAAAAGTGTCAAGGCAATTAGAAATCAACCATGTCAACTGAGGTCAGCTTTGTATGAGTTGAGTGAAGATCGTGAAAATGAACCCAAGGATAGAACAGATGTAAAAAAAATTATTTAAAGTACTGGGCAGCTTTGAGTTCATATTTGGTATAGTTATTTGGCATGAAATTTTATTTACTGTAAATGGAGTGAGCAAGAAGTTGCAATCTCCATCCATGTGCATTGACTCTACCTTACAGCAAATTGAAGGTATACGTACTTACTTTCGAAATTTTAGAAATGATGGGTTTGCTTCTTGTTTGATCATTGCGAAGGAAATTGCATCTGAAATGGGCGTAGAGCCATCACTGCCAGTAAAGCGTAAATCTCAGAGGAAGAAGCACTTTGATGAAATTGACTATGATGAAGCAATCTTGCAAGCTGAGGATGCTTTTAAAGTTAATTACTTTCTAGTCATAGTTGATATGGCAATCACATTACTAAAAAGCAGGTTTGAAGAACTTCAATCCGTCCAAAGCATATTTGGGTTTTTAATGAGTTCGATAGCATTGAAGTCATTGGATGGTTCTCATATAAAAGATCGTTGCACTAAACTTGCGCACACTTTATCTTTAGAAAGTGGTGCATGTGATATTGAGTTAAACGATCTAATTTCTGAGTTAGGTGTCTACGGTATGCTTTGCCAAATAAATCAATGACTGGTTTGGAAATTTTTGAGTATGTGAGAGCAGCTGATTGCTATCCTAACATTTATATTGCTTATCGGATCTTATTTACTCTGCCTGTGACTGTGGCATCGGCTGAAAAGAGATTTTCAAAATTGAAATTGTTGAAGAACCATCTGAGGTCTACAATGTCGCAAAAAAGGTTAAATGGTTTGGCTACTATATGCATCGAGAAGAAATTATTAGATGAGATTGATATTGATACCATCATCAATGACTTCGCATCTAGAAGTGTGAGAAGAAATTTCTAAGGTAATATGTAATTGCACTATTAGAGCAGCAAGTTTCAGACGCACTCTTTTCCTTACCAGGGTACCTAAGGGGACTAGAATGTTTTTAATGAGGCGGCTTGCTTGCTCAAAATATTTGATACAAATATTGAAATAAGACTCTCTAATTTTTTTATTTATAGCATGTATGATTTATATTATTTAAAAGTTCTATAACGGGGCTCAAAATTTTAGTTTCGCCCCGGACCCTGAAATCTTAGGACCGGGCCTGAACATATCATCCAAGGCTTCCGTCTTTTTCGTCCCCGAACCTCCCGCCTGACTGGATGAACTAGCAGGAGCCATCGTCATGTTCTCACCAAAACCGATCTCACAACCGCAGAGGGACATCGTCGTGAGAGGAAACTGCAGAGTTATTTAGGTGGAAACGAGACCGTAAAGGACTCCACGAGAGAATTCTACCCGGGATCGGAAGAGGAAACTCCACGCCAGCGAGAAACCGGCAGCGGAGGAGTAAAACACCCTAGTCGCTAGATGCATAGGTCACTGTGAGAGACATCCACCATATAGCAGTAGTGTCTAGTTCCTCCTAGACATTTTTTTTATAAAGCCTATGAAATCTTAAAAAATGAAAAAACTAGGGGACACAAAGAAAGCAGAACAGTAAAAGAGCGAAAAAGAAAAGAAAAGGGGACAGGAAAGACAACCAGATTGAAATTAGAAGCGAGTAACACCCCCCAACCCAGACACAGTCACCACCACCTCCACGTCCCCGCTGCCCCCTCCCTTCCCCTGCCCCTCGGCCCTCGTCTCCTTCCTCCTCCGTGGGAGCCGGCGAGCTGCCGCCGCCGTCTCTTTCCCCGGCCAACGAGCTCCTCCGCCACGCCATTCCCAAATGCTGTCTTCCGGTGAGGTAAATTCTCGCATTTCCCACCCCCTCCCCCAGGCTTGCTGGTGCCACCCGGTTCACTGTCACTCGGCTAGATCTGCGCGCATTTGGCGTTTCCTGGGCCTAGATCTCGAGTGCAGATCCTCCTATTCCCAGATCCGGAGTGAGGTGGATCCGGCGTTTCTGCGGTGCTGGTTGGATTCGGTCCTCCACGCTGTGGGGACGAAAGACCGCATTTTCGGTCTATATGATCATAGAGATTTTGCGTTTGATTGTTTCTTGGTGTTAGTTTCTTCACGTATGCCTGAATTCACAAGTAACCTATGAACATTTGTTCCACCAAGCTTTATGGATCGTCAGAACTGTGAAGTAAATACCTCTGAAGTAGCACCATGATTAGCAATCTTACACTGCCATTGTGCCTTCTTGTGGGGCTGCAGGGGAATAGAGCATGATCCCTGGCAAGGTTGAATGGCAGTGAGTTAGGATACACGAGACTGTGCTCAGCAGAAGGATTTCTAATAAACCGAGGAAGAGGCGGGACGTGGCCGAGATGGATGCCGTTGCTGATGTTGCTGATGCTATGGGTGCGGTGACTATTGAGAATGGGGTCAATGGCAAGCTGGTGTTGCCTGACAGTGTCGAGGAACACGACGAACATCATGATGCACAGGTCAATGGGGACCATTCGGGGGAGAGCGAGGTTATCAACCCGCAGGAAGAGGCAGGTGGGGAGGCTACCTCACATCCAGAAGGGAAGAAGATCCGCCCTTCTAAGGTGATCTTGCGACAGAGGTGTTTTCTATGTTTCTGGTGATAATACTGTGCTGATAGGTGTTTTCTACATGATGTGCTTATAGGGATTTCCAAGTCATGGTCCTAAGGCTGCAAGGACTAGGAGCCCCAAGAGTGGAGATGGAGGTCTAGCAAGGAGAAGCACCCCTAGTTCCTTTCTTCGTAAGGCACCCGTAGTGAGAGTATTGCATGCAGACTCAGGCTCATGTACCAATGGCGATTCAAGTGTCGATAAGAACGTAAGTTCCCAGTTCTGCTTTAATTTTTGTTCATAAATTGTTTGCAATTGGTTCCATATCCAAGCCAGCTAGATCTTAAATAGTTTGTTTGGTAATGGTTAATCAGAAAGCTGGAAAGACTGAGACTCGCTCGTCTGCCAAGGAAACATCATTGCTTGAGGACACAAAGTATGCGTCTTTCTTTCCTGTCCATGCATTCTTTCCTCTGTACTTTTACCATCTTTTTAAGACGGATCAGATTTTGCTCTCTCTTTATGTCTAACGCTTAGTAATAATCAAGATAAGCTTTGGTTGCTAGTTAATGATTAGCTAAAACAAGGACATGTACCATGGTTCTGTTTCTTGGAGTACCTTACTACGCATTATGCTTAAGGGGTTAAAATAGATGTGTGCTTATCTTCAGTTCAATATAACTGGTGCATATTTGAGCTTCTTCTCTTCTATGTCGCTGAACCACCAACTGTTCATCTCGTCATTTATCTATGTACCACAGGTCCTTGACAAGTATTTCAGTGTTCGAAGTTACGTTCTGATTCCACCTTTTGAGTCATATACTTTAGAAAGCCCCGCTCAATCTTAGTTAACTGAAGTATGGTGCTTCTGTTTGTCAGTTTCCAAGTTCAACTTAGGGCCAAAGTGAATCCTTGTATTGCTTTTCGCATAATTCAAGCTCTTTGAGAATTTCTCTTTTACATTTGACTCTGATTCTTCCTTTCCCCTAAATTATCTAGTTTAGTTGGATATGCACAAAGTGACCGATGCTGTTATATTCATCCCCACAGATCCAAGGAGAGAAGTAAAACTAAAAAGCCATCAGACCAGCATTCTTCCATAGAAAGAGATGAAGAAGACTTAAATAGTGAAAGTTCAAAAGCTAGAAGGGCTGGCGGCACTCCTGCCTATGGATTCAGTTTCAAGTGTGACGAGAGAGCTGAAAAAAGAAGAGAGGTAATTTATGGGCCTATTACCATATTTCCTGTTTTTATTTGGAAAACATGCACATTTAATTTAGCTATTTTTTTTTACCCAATGTGTAGTTCTACTCAAAGCTTGAGGAGAAGATTCACGCAAGAGAAATGGAAATAAGCAACATGCAAGCAAAATCGAAGGTAACATTTTGTTCTCTCCTGGAAATGTTATCAAACCATTCCTATATTCCATCTCTAGAATGTGGCGTGCTTACATTTGTTGCCTTATAAATCACAGGAGACTGAAGAAGCTGAACTCAAAATGCTGAGAAAAAGCTTAAAGTTCAAGGCAGCACCAATGCCAAGCTTCTCCCCACCGCCAAAGGTTGAGTTGAAAAAGGTAATCCTGCTTTCTTCCTCATTTAGTTTGAATCCATTGCTTTTCAACAAGTTAATTCATGATTCTTTGATATGACTTATGTAAGAAGTTGAATCTGTGGGGTTATCCCTCACAAGGTATGAACTCCACTTGGCAAGTGGCCATGAAAACCTCCAACATTTGGATTTTTTTGTATACTGAAAACAATACTTCATCCTTTAAAAAATATAACTTCCAAAAATATTAGAGTGTTATGTTCAGAAAGTATAGTGAAAATGGAACTTGTTAAGTAACCATTTATACCATGTGCATGGCCTTTATGCACCGGCAATTCTGTGTTTGTAATTTAGGTTAATGCAAACTTGCAGGCCCTCAGAGACAAGAACAATATACTGATACTCAGATGTGTCTGATCCAAAATTCTGAATTCATCATAGCACAGAAAGTAGTCTATTCAATAGCAACCTACCAAAGTTGAAGCATAAAGAGAAGAGAAACCACACTTATTTGTTTTATTAGACATCATTTAAAGTGACTAACTAACTACTAACCATGGCGCGTCCAGAACCAAAAGGCATATGCTCTGCGTTTCAAACATTGGACAATACTTATCATATGCTTTTATTGTTTTAGATTCCTCCCACTAGAGCTAAGTCACCAAAGCTTGGCCGTTCAAAGAACAAATCCGGGGTGGAGACTGAAGAAAGCACCACTCCTCCAATCCGGCCCATCCGTATGAGCCTTGATGAGAAGCTTCCGCAAAATGGTGCAAAGAAAGCTGCCCCATCAAATGCGGTGGTGAAGAAACCGCAGAGGAAGTCGCTCCCCAAATTACCATCAGAGGAAACTGTTCCACCCGAGGCCAAACAGCTAAAAAGCACCGACCTAAACACAGATAATCATCAGGAGCCAGAGTCGCCAACAAAGCAGCTTCAAGAAACCGGGTTGATCACCGACAATGCCCAGGAGCCAATCCGAGCTAGAGTTACTCCGGATGACCAAGACCTCGACGAACAGTGTGTGTAGCAAAGGCCATGGTGACCAAATCCTTCGATTTTGCGATGGCAGGTGTGCCTCTGGTGTTATCGGGTATTGTGCTTGATAATTTCGATAATATGTCTAGTGGCCTGTGTTTTGTAACCAACACACACTTGTCTCTGGTCTTCTTGGTGTTTAGCATCTGTACTGCTTCTGTTCATAATGGTAAGGGATGCTCCAAACCGCAAATGGTTTTCTCCTATTTTTCGGTGCTTCTACGGTCCAGGTGAACCTTGTCACCCTTTTTGTGGTTATGCAGTAAAGGTGTGTTGGTTGCAACGGGGGTGGAGAAAAGGGACAAAGGGGCGTGTAAACTTTAAGGGCATGTACAATGGTGTTATCTTATCAATTTAGACTGCAATGATTTCTGATTTGGAGTAGAGCCAAGTGAGAGAAAAGTCTGTCTTTGGGTATATTTAATGATATTATAGCAATGTCACATAGAATGGTTGTTAAGCCAAATTATCTCTTAGTAAGAAAGATAAAACCAGCTTCTCATTTGTACTACCCCTTCGTCTCAAAATAGATGCCGTAGATATGTTAAAATTTGGATGAATCTAGCCATTATTTAGTATATAGATACATCCCAATTTTGACAAATTCCTGACATTAATTTTGAGACGAGAGAGTATGTCTTCTTTCATTCACAATTTTGTTTAATTTTAATCCTAAAGTCATGCAAATATTAATTTTTAAAAATAATTATAAAGAGATAACCCATTGTACCATGTTTTTCTTCTCTAAATGGCATGCAATACATAACATAAGATTGCCGAGTATGCACACGGGAAATGAGTTTCTACCATGCACGGTAGATATCATGCATGAAGATTCGTGCAGTTTTTCTAGAACATGATGGTGCTGTGCAGTATGAACCACGTATCGTATGCATCTTGAAGCACCAGCCAACGGTTGAAGGTTGAAGCATGCACAGTAGATTGTGTGCACGGTGAAAAATCAGAGTTCGTAGTCAAATGTACATCGACACATAAGACAATCTTACCAAGTTAACAACATCATATACAAGGGTTGAAAAGACAATATTATCCATGTACTTCCTCCGTTTCAAAATATAAGATGTTTTAGTTTTGTAAAAGAGGTGTATCTAACCTCTTTTAGTACGTAGGTTCACTCCAAACCTATGAACCTACACACTAAAAGAGGTCTAGATGTTACATTTATCTCTCCCCGATCGAGCCCAACGGCTCGACGGACCCTTTGACTCGCGCCTTGATCGTGGACGTCCAATCGTAAACTGGTTGGTGGGGGCCCCGGTGGCACAGGTTACGAGGTTCGACTGCGCCGCAAACCCCACCAACATCCCATAGCCGATCTAGGGTTAGCGCCTAGCGACGAGAAGCTCCGCCGCCGCCACTCTCGCTCATCGCACTTGTCGTCTTGCCCACGCCACCCACGCTCTCGCCGTCGCCCCTCTGCCTGTTGGGTTCGCAACATAGAAAACAAAAAATTTCCTACGATGGGAACTATTATACGCCAGGATATATCTACTAGATACAAGCAACGGGTGGATATACATCCAGAGAGAACATACCCTTGAAGAACAACAAAGTTTTGTTAACAAAACTGATTTCGTGGTTGATGTAGTCGTACACTTGCCAATCTTAAGATCGTGATGAAGTCCATCAAGTTCAACAGGTCCAGCATCAGCAAGTCCAACACCGTAAAGTAGCGGTACATTCGTGATCGCACACACGTCCGGTACCCCAACAACCTCTGCGTCCTCACTCCAGTGATGCAGCGGAAGCAGCATCTCCTTTCCAGATAAAGCCACCGGCAACATGTATCTCGCTAATCCGAGACTATGGAGAATAATTTTTAGAGGGGGAGAGAGATCCTTCACTAGGAGGTGTGAGAGCGGAGGAGGAGGTGCTCCTTATATAGAGGAGGGGTGCAGCCCAAGGGGGCATGGCCATCGGCCATGGTGGGTGCCCCCACCTCTCTCTCATTCATGTGGGTGGAGCTCTCACTCACATAAACACACACCTCCGCTCATGTTCACTCACATGCATTAAATTTTCACCAAATTTAATGCAAGCTCTCGTTAAATAAAACTATTTTATTTATTTTATTCATAATCTTGTTAATTATTTTAATTAACAAATATTCACATAAACCCCCTATAACATTTTAATATCACATGCAGAACCAGTTTTTGCAATTTCACCCGAAACAATTCCGGTTTCTATCGAAATGATTCCAACTCTTTCTTAAATCTTTATCTGAAACATATTTGCTCCAAATGTTGTCAGTATCCCTTAAGTATTTCACTCTACGGT
This sequence comes from Avena sativa, assembly GCA_916181665.1. Taxonomy (NCBI): domain Eukaryota; kingdom Viridiplantae; phylum Streptophyta; class Magnoliopsida; order Poales; family Poaceae; genus Avena; species Avena sativa. The sequence goes on from OV702291.1 coordinate 231,357,209, forward strand.
TCGCGAATAATGCAGACATAATCGAGACCCCTCTCCGATCAATAATCAGGAACGGGACCTGGAGATCCATACTGACTCATACACATTCAACGCTGACTCTTTTGATCGTATGAACCTTTAACGTCATAACTAAATTCCTTTGTCTCGCGATATATTACGTGTCCGAGATTCGATCATCAGTATATCTATACCTAGTTTGATCTTGTTACCGACATACACTCTTTTCTCGTTCCATGATATAATATTCTAGTGATCACATCACTTGCTTGCAAGCTATTTCAATGTGATATTACCGAGAGGGATCTGAGTATATCTATCCGTCATCGAGATGGATAAATTCTACTCTTGATTCATGAGCATCTACATAACACCTTCGTAGTACTGAACCCACATTTATAGTCACCCTTTCACAGTGTAACGTTTGATGTTATCAAGATACTCTTCCAGTGTTAGTGATTGACATGATTTTATGGTCTAAGGATTAAGATTACTTCGTATTATGTTATAGCAATATAAACATAATGACTTTGATCGTAATGCTATACGTCAGATGAATGTACATCACATCATTCCACCAATGATGTGACCTCGTTATTAACAACGTCTAATGTCCATGATCAGGAAACTTTGATCATCTTGTTAATCAACGAGCTAGTTTATATGAGAGGCATTACTAGGAACTTTATATTTTATTTATTAAACACACATGTATTAACGTTTCCAATTAATATAATTATAGCATGCAAAATAAATATTTATCATAAACATGAAATAATATAATAACCACTTTATTATTGCCTCTCGGACATATTCCCTTCACTGCCATGGCCAACGGCTCGAGCTCTTCGAGCCAAAGCGAACGTGTGTCTCCCGATCTCTCTCTCTCTCTCTCTCTCTCTCTCTCTCTGTATCTAGCAGATCTGAACACTAGTTATTCAATAGACATAGACACTACCGTAAGATCCACTCCTAGACGATCTAAAGCATCTTAACATTGGTATCAGAGCGCATGCACTAGGTTGTCGATTTTTTCGGTAGAATGTTTATAAAGAAAAAGCATGGGAACCCGAACCCCAAAAGCAAAGATGCGCCGCCGCAAGGCCGCGCCGTTCCTCTCGATCACTATGCGCATCGGCAAGCCGAGGCATAGGAAAGAAGAACATACCCCTTACGGGGCAAAGAACAACAAAAGAAAAGCCCAGGTTTCCCCTTCCTAAACCCGAATCAAAAAACAGAAAAAGAAAAGGGCACCACCGGCCACTGCCGCCGGCAAAGGGCGCCTCCACTGGGCTGCTTGATGGTGGTGCACCCACCCGCAGGTGGATGCGCTCGTCGTCAAGAAGCCAAGGGGGCACCGCCGCTTCCTCTCCGTCTCATCTCTCTCTGCCTCGCCGTGGTTACGCAGGATGGTGGGGAAGTAGACGGGGTAGGAGAAAGAAAGGAGAGTGGCTGGAGCTCGTCGCCGGCCTAGTGTTGGGCGGCTGCGCCGCCTCTGCGCTACAGACGGGAGGTGGCGAGATTTTTTTCTCTCCATCGCCGCCTGAGTTAGAGAGAGGTGCGTGGGGGGGAGGGAAGGGGTTATGTGAGCTAGGGTTTGAAGGGGCACTCTACCGCTGGTTTTGACCCAGCGAGAGCCGGGCTCGACTGTCGGATGAGAACGGACGGCTGCGATCCGACGGCGCGGGCAGCGTGTACGGGAGTGGGCCGTGGGCCAGTTGTAGGCTGTGCACAGCGGCGTGGTATGCGTTGGGACGGTTGGCTAGCGCGCACGTAGTGCATAGCCATGGGCTGCGACCTGGCCGTGGACCTTTTGCGCACAGAAAGTAATTTTCGTGTTTTTAGTGTCTACAGAAGCAACTTTGGCATATTTTTGTTTCAGTTTTGGACAGTTTTTAGTCTAGTTTGTTCTATTCAAACTAACCCAACGAAAAGTTTGTTTAGAAAATAGAAAAATAATATAAATGTTTCTGAATAGTATAAAGTTTAATGAATTTTATTCATTTCTTCCGCTGCAAACAGTTAAAAGACACTCTTTAAATTTAATAAGGCAGAAGTGAGAGTTAAATTTTGAGAGCATGTCAAAGTATTTATTTTGATTATGTTCATGTTATTTTTCTGACCCACGTTGTTAATAGCATGATCATGAATAGTGTTTTTGTTTAAAGTGGTTACTTTGTGTGCATTTGATTCTATCTTCTGCCCAACAGTGACATAGAATTAATTGCATAAATAGTTGTATGTCTTAATTTTGACCAACGTTGATTAATACATGCAATTCTTGTTATTATCTCACTACTTTGTGATTTTCATGAGGGTACTACTTGATGAGCAGCATCAAGGAGGTCTCAACCCTTAGAGGAGATAACTACTCCGAATGGAGAAAGAAAGTGGACCTAGCATTTATTTGTGCTAAGGTGGATTGGATACTTGAGACTCCCCAGCCCACCAAACCGACAGAGCCAATCCGAGTCGATACAAATGACAATGCTGCATGGGACAAAAATAAAAGGGATTATGCTTCATTAGAGATGGCATACACTCTAGAGAGCAAAACGTGGCAAAACGCTAACAAAAAGTGCATGGTATTTATAAAGAACACAATTGAGCAGGCCATTATGGGCTCAATTGCAGAGTGTGCTTCCGTAGGGGAGTACCTTGAAAACATAAAGAGCCAGTTCATTGGCTCTTCAAATACATATGCTACCCAGCTGCTTAAACAGCTGGTGACAGAAAATTACACATGAGGTGGACATGGAATAAGGGAGCACATCCTCAGGATGAGCAACATGGCTGCTAAGTTGAAGCCCATGGATGTTGATCTGGAGATCAAGCCTGCACTCTTTGTTCACCTGATCATGGCTTCACTGCCAAATGAATTTGACACATTTATTGTCAATTACAACATGTCACCAAAAAAGTGGGACATCGAAAATACTATAGTCATGTGTGTGCAAGAAGAGGAGAGGCTTAAAGCCTCAAATGGTGATTCCTTGAAGTATGTCAATAAGAAGAGGAACTACCATCAAAGCAACCAAGGTTCCCCTTCAAAACCACATGAAAAAGCTCCCATGCACTATCAGCATCAACAGAGGCCTCTCCTAGTGAACAAAGATACTTGTCTCCACTACAAGAAGACATGGCATTACAAGAAAGATTGCCCTGCTTGGCTAAAGGAAGTAATGGCAAAGAGAGGTAACAATATTGTTTCCTTTGTAAATGAACCCTTGTATACATAGTTTTCAAAATCTACTTGGTGGATTGACTCAGGTGCAACTGTTCATGTTACAAATTCTTTAGAGGGATTCCATTTGACGCAAACTACGAAAAGAAGCAAAAGATGCATTGAAGTTGCAAATGGAGTCCAAGTAGACGTTGAAGCTGTTGCCGATATCTCCTTGGAGCTAGTTGATGGATTCACGATCCTGCTTACAACTTAATAAGTGTATCACGTTTGGACAAAGTTAATTATGAGTGTCATTTTGGACATGGCAAGTGTGCCATTTGGTGTAATAAAGATTGTGTGGGTGTTGCTTTCCTTCATAATGAGCTTTATTTGTTTTTCCTTCGTGAAAAATTATATTCTGTGTGCAATGTGAATGAGCATGTTTCCGCGTCGGACAAAGATCAAAAGAAAAGAAAGAGAACTCATGACTCGTTGAAATTATGACATTGTTGCTTAGACCATATTTCGAGGGGGAGAATAGAAAGACTAGTTAAAAATGATATTCTTCCTCCATTAGAGTTCTCCGACATAAAGAAACACATAGATTGTGTTAAAGGAAAGTTTGTAAAGCAAATCAAAAAGGGTGCAAAACGAAGCACCGAAACACTAGAAATCATTCACACTGACATTTATGGACTATTTCTTGTGAAAAGTGTGGATGCTTATGACTCGTTCATAACATTCACAGACGATTACTACCGTTATGGTTATATTTATCCAATTAAAGAAAGATCGGAAGTGTTGGATAAATTTAAGATATTCAAAGCTGAAGTTGAGAATCAGCATAGTAAAACAATAAAGATAGTAAGATCTGATCGTGGAGTGGAGTACTGATACGTCCAAAACGTATCTACTTTCCCGAACACTTTTGCTATTGTTTCTCCTCTAAACTTGTGTTATTTGGATGCAACTAACACAGACTGACGCTGTTTTAGCAGAATTGCCCTGGTGTCTACTTTTTGTGCAGAAAATCAACTATGACGAAAGATCCTGGAAAATATGCCGAAAATCCTATTTCACCAGAAGACTCCAGGAGCCAGAATACGAGACGGAGGGGGGGTGGGCTCAGGCCACACCACCTGGCCGCGCGGGCTAGCCCAGGCCGCATCAGGGGGTGGTCTGGCCACCCCAGACACCCCCTCGGTCTCCCTCTTCGCCTATAAGTTGCCTTCTGACCTAAAAACTCAGGGAGGTTCGACGTTTTTCCAAAAGGAGTTCACTCTGCCGCTACCACCAGATTCCACGAAACAGTCCCAGAAACTCCGTTCTGACACCCTGACGGTACGGGGAATTGGAGGAGATCATCGCCATCATCACCACCATCACTTCTCCATCGACCATCCATGTTTCCCCCATCTATGAGTGAGTAATCCCCCTCTGTAGGCTATGGGGATGGTAGGGATTGGATGAGATCGTTCATGTAATGGCATCAGATTGTTAGGGCATGGTGCCTAGTATCTTCTATTAGTGCTTTATGACTTTGTTGCGACTTGTTATGCTTAATGCTTGTCACTAGGGCCCGAGTTCCATGATTTCAGATCTGAACATGTTATTGATTCATTATGATAGTATTCTTTTTGGTCTTACCTGCAAGTTGTATACACACGTTGTTGTCCGGAAACAATGGCCCCGAAGTGACAGAAATCGGGATAAGCGGAGGGAATGGCTTTGATGTGAGGATCACTTGTGTTCACGAAGTGTTAATGCTTTGCTCCGGTGCTCTATTAAAAGGAGCACCTTAATTGCCAGTAGTTCCCTTGAGGCCCCGCTGCAAACGGGCTGGCAGGACAAAAGATGTTGTGCAAGTTTTCATTGCGAGCACGTATGACTATATATGGAACACATGCCTAGGATTATCTAGTACTTGGATGCTTTATCTTATTTATGTGCAATTGCCCTATGTTCTGATTGCTATGTGAATTGTCTTGTCCATGCAACGCCCATCCATCCATCCCTATGCCTACCGCACTCGAATCCTACTGTTTACTGCTATTGTTACTACTGTCTTTACTTTATTACTGCTGCTACTTTACTATTCCTACTACGAAACTGTTGCTACTGATAAACTGCTGTGAGCAAGATTGTTTCCAGGTGCAGCTGAATTGACAACTCAGTTGTTAAGGCTTATAAATATTCTTTGGCTCCCCTTGTGCCGAATCAATAAATTGGGTTTCACTTCCCTCGAAAATACTGTGATACACCCCCTATACTTGTGGGTCATCAAGACTATTTTCTGGCACCGTTGCCGGGGAGCATAGCTTTATTTATCAAGTTCACTTGGATTCTCTATTGTTCGCTGCCATCCATCCATCATGGGTAAGTCTCGTGATGGCAAGGTTCCTATTTTACCATCGACTACAAGAAGAGGTACGGTTCTAAACACCTCTGTTGCTCTTGATTCACCATCTGTTATGAGTAAGCTCGTTACACCACCACATACACATGCTACACACACTACTACTACTGCCGAATCTGAAACTTCTGATACTTATGAAGCTGCTTCTACTATGCTTAATAAGAGTGGTTCATTAGGTCCTTTCCTAGATGCTACGATTTCTATAACTATAGCTAGAAATACTGAAACTCCTAATGAAGACACTACTACACCTGTTAGTTCACCTGAGTCTAGTGAAAGTTATGATATTGAAGATGGTTATGTTGAAATGGCCGATGAATTTATTAAAGAATGTAAAAACACCCGTGATAGGAGCGCTGCTAAGAGTCTCCTTGAGAGGCGTACTATTAGACCCAAATTGTCTCCTATTGCTAAGTTTGCTGCTTCTCCCATAAACATTAAAGATAAAGATTATGATTTCTCTCTTGATCTATCTTACATAGCTATTGTTGAGAAAGAACCTTTTTGTGAGACTAAGAATGAAAGTGCGGTAGCACATATGAATGAGCTTTCTACCATGAGTGGCTTGTTTTCTGATGATGTTAAGATGCGTACTTACTTTGTTGCTAAGATTTTCCCCTTTTCATTGAAAGGAGAAGCTAAAACTTGGTTTAGTAATTTACCTCCTGGATCTATTGATAGCCATGATTGCTTGATTAGTACTTTCCTGCAGAAATATTTTCCTCCTAGTGCTAGACATGCTATTTTGCAGGAACTTTTTGATTTTAAACAGGGAGAAAAAGAGATATTGCCCGAATCTTGGGCAAGGTTTTGTGCTTTGATTCATGCACAGGCTGGAAGTCCATTACCTAAGAATGAGCTTCTTGATATATTTTATAATGGACTAACTGAAGAATCTAGGACATACCTAGATAGTTGTGCTGACTGTGTTTTCAGGAATAGGACTCCCAAGGAAGCTGAGGAATTAATGGCTAAAATAAGCAAGAATTATGAAGATTGGACTCCTCCTGAACCAGCTATACCTGAAGTAATTATACCTGCTCCAACTATTCCCGTGCCTATTCCATCACCTAAGAAGAGGGGAATTATTGAATTGAATGATGAAGTAATGAAGGAAGCTAAGAAATGTCTTAAGGAGAAGGGAATTAAAGCTGTAGATATCAAGAATTTACCTCCGATAGAAGAATTATGTAAGCCTATTCCCTACTCATCCACTATTGAGGTACACTCTCTCCAACACTTTGATGAAGGTGATCCCTTACTCTAAACCTCCTGATCAATGCTTAGAAGAATTTGATATTTTTATTGTTAAGCAAGATAATTTTAATAAAAGGGTGCAAAATCATCTAATGGAAAACACTAGAGCTATTATTGAATTGAAAGATATTGTGGAAAGAACCTCTAATGATGTTAAAATGATTGTTAAACACTTTCAAATGGTTCAAACTCAAATAGATCAACTCATTAAAGTGCAAAAAGACTTGCTAGTTAATGCTGCTAAAGAAAAACAGGCTTATGAAATTAGAACTAGAAGTGGTGCTGCTACCCAGGATCCTCTATATCCTGAGGGGCATCCCAAAAGAATTGAGCAGGATTCTCAACAAGCTGAAAATAGTGGTTCTACTCATAAGAAAAGGAAAAAGAAACATAAAACTATTGTAGAACCCTCTGAACCTGCTATAGATGCTAATAGTATATCTCACTCTGATGCTGAAACTGAAAGTGGTAATGAACAAAATGAAGCTCCAAATGAAGAAAAAGTTGATGAAGAACCTGAAAAACACACTAAGAATACTAAATACACTAAAGAAGATTTTATTGCTAAGAAACATGGTAGTGAAAGAGAACCTTGGTCCAAAAACCTATGCCTTTCCCTGATAAGAAACACAAGTCAAAGGAAGATGAACACTATAATAAGTTTTGTGAGTGGATGAAACCCTTATTTCTGCAAATTCCTTTGGCTGATGCTATTCAATTGCCTCCTTACTTAAAGTATATGAAGGATATTGTCTCGAATAAAAGGAAGATCCCTAATGAAGAAATTTCTACTTTGCTTGCTAATCATTCCTTTAATGGTAAGGTTCCTAAGAAACTTGGAGACCCAGGGATTCCAACTATCCCTTTCTCTATTAAAAATAGTTATGTTAGAACTGCTTTGTGTGATTTGGGAGCTGGAGTTAGTGTTATGCCTTTCTCTCTCTCTATAAGAGGCTTCAACTAGGAAAATTAATACCGACTGATATATCTTTGCAAATGGCTGATAAATCTACCACTATTCCTATTGGTATATGTGAGGATGTACCTGTTCAAGTGGCTCATAATTGCTTGATATTAACTAATTTTGTTGTGCTTGAAATGCCTAAAGATGATAATATGTCTATTATTCTTGGGAGACCTTTTCTTAATACTGCAGGAGTTGTTATTAATTGTAATCAAGGAAAGGTGACTTTCAATGTTAATGACAAGGAACATACTTTCTATTTCCCCAAGAAGATTGAAAGGACTTATGGTTTGAATTCAATTGAACATGTTGAGGGCATTCAAGTTGGAGAAATATATTGTCCCATACAAAGAGAAAAATTTGAAACTATCATGATTGGGACCATTGCTATCAAGGTTGAGGTAACATAATCATTAGTGGAATACAAAGTTTTGTCTCATATGAAATTGTTTTGGTAACAAGACCTGATCAACCTTGTTAACAAAAGGATTTCATTGAACAAAACAATGTTTTCACTATGATTATCTCCGCTTACTTCTATTCTATCCATTTTAGTTTTTGTTTTCGTTTAGTTTTCCTTTTTGTTGTTAGTTGCTTGCATGTTAGAGTTTCTTAGAACTCCTGTAGTTCTATCCTTGTTTTGTCATTGCATCATTTTCTGAAAAATATCTGTCTGTCAGAAAATCATTCTTCTATGCCTGAAAATTTCCCAAAAATAAAGTGTCTCGAAAAATTCAAGAAAATTCATATTAAACTTTTACGTGAAAAAGGGGCAGAGGAGTGCCTGGGAGGTACCAGGGGGACCCACCAGGTAGGCTCACCACCTGGTGGCGTGGCCTGCCCTGGGTGGCGCCATGCCATGGTGTGGGCCACCCCTGGCCCTCCACTCACTCTCTCACCTGCCACTTTCTTCTCTCTCTCGAGTAAGCTCTAGTTCATTACTCAAAATCGCATTCTTGCTGTGCTTGCTCTCAATTTTTTCGATCTCCTTGCTCAGCCCATCTTTGTTGCTGAAATTTGGAGCACTTGTTCGCTGGTATGTGACTCCTTCCCTTGTCCAAGTAGATTTGTGTTTAGTGGATTATATCTTGAGTATTTTGCTGCTACAGGTGACAGGTTATGAGAGCTTGTAATCTTGTTTGATGCTTAGAGATATAGTTTTGATGCATGTTTAGGCCTCTTACAAGTCCCTATGAGTAGTACCCTTCATTATATTCACTTTGCAATCACGTGTCTAATAGGTGTTTAATTTTCAGAATAGAAGATGAATGAGCATCAACTAAACCAACATGAACTATGGGTGCCTGAGGTCATGAAGGTTCACCGGGAGGATGAAGTTTTTCCTTCCATTTACCCATGCTCTGAGTTCATGAGAGCTGCAGGAATTCTCCAAGATTTCCACACTTTGGTTTCTAATGCAGGGTTGGAGCACTTTTTCGAAGATGAACCTTGTCAATTTGTGAAGCTAACCATGTCTGTGGTGTAGGACTTTCAATTTAGCTACTCATTGCCTAACCCCATGGTCCACTACAAAATTTACAATATTGCTGTCGATCTTTCTCTCGATGACTTTTGTGCAGCTATTAAGGTACCTCAGTGGGGATCATGTGGAAGGATTAAAGAGCGACCTGCACCACTCATGGATTTATACGCAGAAATTTGCCAAGGAGAAGTTTCTCAAAGGAGAGTGGAAAAATCCGTAACATTCATCTCCCCTCCATTCGCTACTTTGCCTACTTTATTGCCAAGTGTGTTCTTGGTAGGAAAACTGCCAATAAATTATCTTCGTATGATCTAGCATTTATCTCTGCTACTCTTAAACGAGATAGGTCTTACAACTTGGGTGCATTGATAGCTTTTCGTCTTGCCGCTAACCGCGAGAAAGGTGGAATTTGTGGGGGCCTCATTGCTTCTCGTTTACTAGCGTTGCATGGTTTAGTGCCTCATCATCTAGACCTACAGTTTCCCATAGAAAGGCTTGATCTTAATTCCATGATACAACATAAATTTGTTTCCTCGTGGGCTAGTTTGAGTGAGTTGTCTTATGAAATAACCTTTCTCAAAGCTGGTTGGAGAAGGAGCAAGTCCGAGCGTGTTGTTCTTTTGCCTGCACCTGTTTTGTTTAACCTTGATAACAGGGTAGGATGGTCTCTCACGGAGGAGGAGTTTGATACGTATTTGGGGGAGCTCTCCCAGCAGGAGTAGGATACTAGAAGAGAGGTCACAGATGATTTGGTCCAGCCCTCGAATGAGGAAGAGTCTTCATATTAGCAGCCTATGTATGATTGGGGAGCTTCTTCTTCCTCCCAAGGGCCCAACTACGATCATTCTTATCATGATCCTCCTGCTTGGAACCCTTACCCGTATCTGGATTGACACCCACTTAGGCCAAAAGCCTAAGCTTGGGGGGAGGTACACCGACATCTCACTCATCTCCATATCATTTTGCGTTGGTACTTTGTATATTCATGTTTCGTTCTCCTTTTAGTTTTCGTTCTTTCTTTGCCTTTGCTTTCTAAAAACACAAAAGACCAAAAATATTTCTGTTGTTTCTCTTTGGTTTGTTTCTTCTTCCTTTTGCCTTGGTTTGCTTTTCCCTTTTGCTTTGTTTCAACTATTCGAAAATCCCAAAAAGATTTTGCTTTGCTTGCTTTTCCTTTTTGGTTCTTGCTTTAAAAAATCGAAAACACCAAAAATATTTGTTGTTCTTCTTTGGCTTTGCGAGTTTGTTGCAGGGTTCAGCAGTCCTCAGTGGATATTGGTTTCATATTATTATTCAAGCCACACAAGTGAAGAGCAATAATGAGGATTAATGACAACTTGAGGTGTGGTAAGAGGCTGGTAACAAACTCTATTTGTTTTCATTTTTGTACATATACTCATCATTGTGGGCATGCTTAGTCTGTTCGTGTAGGGTGTATGTTATCTTTGGATGCTTAGTAGTTCTTGCTTTCGTATGATTAGTTCCATCTTGCTAATAGTTTGTAGCATGTCATATGAATGTTTGCTTGCATTACGCTATTCATAACTTGGTATGACACTGTTGTTGGGTCCGCAGCATAGAAAACAAAAAATTTCCTACGACGAGAACTATACGCCAAGATCTATCTACAAGATAGAGAGCAACGGGTGGACATACATCCATGGAGAACTTACCCTCGAAGACAACGAGTTTTGTTAACGAGTAGGAACTCGTGGTTGATGTAGTCGTACGCTTGCCGATCTCAAGATCGTGTGGAAGTCCGAGCGCCGCAAATCAGCAGCGCATCCGTCCTCGCACACACGTTCAAGCCACCGGACAACCTCCACCTCCTCACTCCAGCGAATCAGCGGAAGCAGCAACTCCTTCCAGACGCAAGGCCACCGGGAACATGTATCTCGCTAATCCGAGACCATGGGGGAATATCTAGAGGGGGAGAGAGATCCTTCATGAGGAGGTGTGGTTTGTGAGAGGGGATAGGGGGGCTTTATATAGGAGGGAGGGAGACCCCTCCCCTCCCATAGACGGCGCATGAGGGGGGGGGGACTCGTCCCCTCCTTCATTCATGTGGTGAACCTCCACTCACATAAACATGGCCTCCACCCAAAATCCCACTCACATGTATTTAATTTCCACCAAATTAAATGCAACTCTCAATTAATAAAACTCTTTTATTTATTTTATTCAGAATTTTGTTAATTACTTTAATTAACAAACATTCACATAAAACCCCTTGCAACATTTCAATATCACATGCAGAACCACTTTCTGCAATTTCACCCGAAACAATTCCGGTTTCTATCGAAACAATTCCTGTTTCTATCGAAACATTTCCCACGCTTTGCAAACCTTTTGTCTGGAACATATGTGCTCCTAAATGGTGTTCGGCAACCCTTAAGTGTGTCACCCTACGGTTCGCGAATAATGCAGACATGATTGAGACTCCTCTCAGATCAATAATCAGAAGCGGGACCTGGAGATCCATACTGACTCCTGCATATTCAACAATGACTTCTATGATCGTGAGAACCTTTAACGTCAGCAATTTAATCCCTTTGTCTCATGATATAATACATGTCCGAGATTCGATCATCGGTATCCAAATACCTAGTTTGATCTCGTTACCGACATGCACTCTTTTCTCATTCCCGTGATATAACATTCTAGTGATCACATCACTTGCTTGCAAGCTATCTTAATGTGATATTACCGAGAGGACCCAGAGTATATCTATTCGTCATCGGGATTGACAAATTCCACTCTTGATCCATGAGCCTCAATATAACACCTTCATAGCACTGAACCCACCTTTATGGTCACCCTGTTACGGTGTGACGTTTGATGTTATCAAGATACTCTTCCGGTGTTAGCAATTAACATGATCTCATGGTCTAAGGACTAAGACTACTTTGTATGATGTTATAGCAATATAAACATAATGACTTGATCGTAATGCTATACTTCAGATGAATGTTCATCACATCATTTCACAAATGCTGTGACCTTGTTATTAACAACATCCAATGTCCATGATCAGGAAACCTTGATCATCTTGTTAATCAACAAGGTAGTCTATAAGAGAGGCATAACTAGGAACCCTTTTGTTTATTAAACACACATGTATTGATGTTTCCTATCAATACAATTATAGCATGCAAAATAAACATCTATCATATACAAGGAATACATAATAACAACTTTATTATTGCCTCTCAGGGCATATTTCCTTCAGTCTCCCACTTGCACTAGAGACAATAATCTAGTTTATATAGTGATAAATCTAACACCCATGGAGTTCTGGTGTTGATCATGTTTTCCCTAGGGAGTACTTTAGTCAACGGATCTGCTACATTCAGGTCCGTGTGCACTTTACAAATCTTTATATCTCCATCCTTGACATGCTCGCGGATGGAGTGAAACCGGCGCTTAATATGCTTGGAATTCTTGTGAGACCTTGGTTCCTTGGCATTGGCTATGGCTCCATTATTGTCACAATAGATCACCATTGGGTCCAACGCACTAGGAACCACACCTAGTTCTGTTATGAACTCCTTCATCCAAACCGCTTCCTGCGCCGCTTCTGAAGCAGCAACATATTCCGCCTCCGTCGTTGATCCAGCCACCACAGGTTGTTTGGAGCTCCTCCAACTAACTGCTGCTCCGTTCAAGAGAAATACATATCCGTATTGAGACTTAGAGTCATCCGGATCAGTGTCAAAGCTAGCATCGACATAACACTTAGCGACTAGCTCTTCTTCACCTCCGTATACAAGAAACATATCCTTAGTTCTTCTCAAGTACTTAAGGATATTCTTGACCGCTATCTAGTGTTCCGAACCTGGATCAGATTGGTACCTACTAGTCAAACTAATAGCATGTGCCATATCCGGTCTTGTACATAGCATGTCATACATTATAGAGCCTATGGCTGAGGCATAGGGGATCTTATCCATTATCTCTCTTTCTTCCGCCGTAGCCGGACTTTGAGTCTTACTCAATGTCTTGCCTTGCAACATAGGTAAGTACCCCTTCTTACTTCCGTCCATATTAAACTTCTTTAATATCTTATCAAGGTATGTACTCTGCGATAGCCCAATTAGGCATCTTGATCTATCTCTATAGATTTCAATGCCTAATATATATGAAGCTTCACCAAGGTCCTTCATCGAAAATTTGCTGTTTAGATAACGTTTAACACTGTTTAAAAGATCTATACCATTTCCAATCAATAATATGCCATCCACATATAATATCAGAAATGCCACATTGCTCCCACTCACTTTCTTGTAAATACAAGCCTCTCCATAAGTTTGGACAAATCCAAACTCTTTGATCACCTCATCAAAGCGGAGATTCCAACTCTGGGATGCTTGCTTCAGTCCATAGATGGATCGCTGAAGTTTGCACACCTTATCAGCATCCTTAGGATCGACAAAACCCTTAGGTTGTATCATATACAACTCTTCTTCAATATTGCCATTGAGGAATGCAGTTTTGACATCCATCTGCCATATTTCATAATCGAAATATGCAGCAATTGCTAACATAATCCTAACCGACTTAAGCATCGCTACGGGAGAGAATGTCTCATCGTAGTCAACTCCTTGAATTTGTCGAAACCCCTTTGCGACAAGTCGAGCCTTATAGATGGTTACATTACCATCAGCATCAGTTTTTCTTTTGAAAATCCATTTATTCTCAACGGCCTTTCGATCGTGAGGTAAGTCCACCAAGGTCCAAACCTGGTTTTCGTACATGGATTCCATCTCGGATTTCATGGCTTCTAGCCATTTGTTGGAATTAGGCTCATCATCGTTTCTTCATACGTCGCAGGGTCATCTATTTCATGAATCATGAAATTCATAACATGATTGCCGTACAGTTCAGGAGCTGTACGTGTCCTGCTTGACCTGCGAGGTTCGGTAGTGTCCTCTTTCGGAGTTTCATGATTAATATCATTAGCTCTCTCTTCATTAGGTGAAGTCAACTCCGAAACAACTTCCGGTGCTGCGCTACTCTCCATTTCATGAAGAGAAGGTTCAATAACCTCTTCGAGTTCTACCTTCCGACTACTCACACCTTTCGCGAGAAACTCCTTCTCAAGAAAGGATCCATTCTTGGCAACAAAGACCTTTCCCTCGGATCTGTGATAGAAGGTATACCCAATCGTTTCCTTAGGGTATCCTATGAAGATGCATTTTTCCGCTTTGGGTTCGAGTTTATCCGGTTGAAGTTTCTTCACATAAACATCGCATCCCCAAACTTTAAGAAATGACAGCTTAGGTTTGTTTCCAAACCATAATTCATACGATGTCTTTTCAACGGATTTAGATGGTGCCCTATTTAAAGTGAATGCAACGGTTTCTAGTGCATAACCCCAAAATGACAGTGGCAAGTAAGTCAGAGACATCATAGATCAAACCATATCCAATAAAGTACGATTACGACGTTCTGACACACCATTACGTTGTGGTGTTCCGGCAGGCGTGAGTTGTGAAACTATTCCACAGTCTTTCATATGTGTGCTAAACTCGTAACTAAGATACTCTCCTCCATGGTCGGACCGCAGAAATTTGATCTTTCTGTTACGATGATTTTCCACTTCATTCTGAAATTCTTTGAACTTTTCAAAGGTTTCAGACTTATGTTTCATCAAATAGATATACCCGTATCTACTCAAATCATCCGTGAAAGTAACAAAATAACGATATCCACCTCGCGCCGACACACTCATTGGTCCACACACATCAGTTTGTATGATTTCCAATAAATCTGTCGCCCGTTCCATTGAACCGGAAAACGGCGTTCTAGTCATCTTGCTCATAAGGCATGGTTCACATGTATCAAATGATTCAACATCAAGTGATTCCAAAAGTCCATCAGAATGGAGTTTCTTCATGCGTTTAACGCCGATATGTCCTAGACGGCAGTGCCACATATATGCAGATATATCATTATCAAGTTTAATCCTTTTAGCATCAACATTATGAATATGCGTAATACTACTATCGAGATCCATCAGAAATAAACCATTCAACACAGGTGCATGACCATAAAAGATATTATTCATATAAATCGAACAACCATTGTTTTCAGACTTAAACGAATAACCACTTTGCATCAAACACGATCCGGATACAATGTTCATGCTCAGTGCAGGCACCAAATAACAATTATTCAGGTTTATAACTAACCCCGACGGCATATGGAGAGGCAGCGTTCCAACGGCGATCACATCAACTCTTGATCCATTGCCGACCCGCATCGTGACCTCATCCCTTGCTAGTTGTCGCTTGTTCCACAGCCCCTGAACCGAGTTACATATATTAACAACTGATCCCGTATCAAATACCCAGGTGCTACTGCGAGTACTAGTCAAGTACACATCAATAACATGTATATCACATATACCTTTGTTTGCCTTGTCGGCCTTCTTGTCTGCCAAATACTTGGGGCAGTTGCGCTTCCAATGGCCAGTCCCCTTGCAATAGTAGCACTCAGTGTCAGACTTAGGGCCAGCTCGGGGTTTCTTTTCAGGCGCGGCAACAGATTTGCCGCCCTTCTTTCCCTTCTTCTTGCCTTTCTTGTCCTTCTTGAAACCAGTGGTCTTATTGATCATCAACACTTGATGTTCTTTCCTAATCTCCACTTCTGCAGTCTTAAGCATTGACAGAAGCTCGGGAAGAGACTTCTTCATGCCCTGCATATTATAGTTCATCACGAAGCTCTTGTAGCTAGGTGGCAGAGATTGGAGAACACGATGTATGCCTAAGTCAATGGGAATCGTTATTCCCAAGGACACAAGCTTATCGGCGTACCCAGACATTTTGAGTACGTGCTCACTAACGGAGCTGTTCTCTTCCATCATGCAGCTAAAGAACTTTCCAGAAGCATTATAACTCTCTACGATAGCATGGGTATCGAAAATCATTTTCAATTCTCCCATGGTATCAAAGGCATTGCCATTTTCGAAACGTTTTCGAAGTTCTGGCTCTAGCCCATACAGTATGCCGCAATGAACTAAGTTGTGGTCCTCCTGACGAGTTATATAGACGTTCTTTTCCTTGTCAGGGGCATCAGGAGCTGGTGGGGGGCCTAGCGGCGCCTCTAGCACATATTGCTTTTGTGCAGCAGTGAGGAGAATCCTCAAATTCATAGCCTAGTTGGTGAAGTTGCTACCATTCGCAGCAAGCTTCTCTTTCTCCATGAACACATTGAAATTAAAAGCAGGTGGTGCCATCTACAACAGAATTTGTAAAATATATTTAGACTAAGTTTATGATAGATTGAGTTCAACTAATCCAAATTACTAATGAACTCCCACTAAAAAACGACATCCCTCGTGTCCTTTTGGTGATTACATGAACCAAATCCACTACACCAAGTCCGATCATCACGTGAGTCGGTGTAGCTTCAAAGGCGAGCATCTATATGGGCATCATATCAACTATATGACTCATGCTTAACCTTTCGGTCCGTGTTCTGAGGCCATGTCTGTACATGCTAGGCTCGCCAAGTAGGAACCTTAGTATTCGCGTGTGTAAAACTGTCTTACACCCGTTGTATGAAAGCGTAGAGTCGAGAACACCATATCATCACGTGATGCCTCAAAACACGATCCACAAAACGGTGCATACTTAAGGAAGAACACATTTTATCTTGATATCTAAATGAGGGATCATCTTATAATGCTACCAAAAGCGCCAAACTAGCAATATAAGATGCTAACATCTAATGTGTGAAGTGAGGTGATATGGTCCATGCATTTGATCTCTATCGTTTGCATCGTGGTATGATCTCTATCATTCCTTTGTGTGTAAGGCCAAGGTCTATGGAACTTACACGTTAAGTGAGTTGTAAGAGTATCTAACATACATCTACTTACAACAATACCATATCAAGACACTAGCCCAGCAACGATCTAAACTAGACGCCTCTAATTTATCAATTGCAAGTTTTACGTGGCTTAGGGATTTCGGAGATAGAACCGGTCTTACCTACGAACATGAACCACAACGAGGATAGCCAAGTTATTAGCAACTCTTTGTAAATCAGATATTGACTATAGTAGGAGAGACAGACACCCGCTAGCCACTTATGCAAAACTAGTTGAATGTCAGTCGTGGAACCGGTCTCATGTACGATGACATGTAAGGTTGGTCCGGGCCGCTTCATCCCACTATGCCACCAATATCCAAAGTACATAGAAGATGCAATAACATGATCATCATCGCCCACATATAAACATATGTGTACTACCCGTGCTAAGCACCTACGCATAGATCAGGCTCTGATACCACTGTTGGGTCCGCAGCATAGAAAACAAAAAATTTCCTACGATGAGAACTATACGCCAAGATCTATCTACTAGATATAGAGCAACGGGTGGACATACATCCATGGAGAACTTACCCTCGAAGACAACGCGTTTTGTTAACGAGTAGGAACTCGTGGTTGATGTAGTCGTACGCTTGCCGATCTCAAGATCGTGTGGAAGTCCGAGCGCTGCAAATCAGCAGCGCATCCGTCCTCGCACACACGTTCAAGCCACCGGACAACCTCCACCTCCTCGCTCTAGCGAATCAGCGGAAGCAACAACTCCTTCCAGACGCAAGGCCACCGGGAACATGTATCTCGCTAATCCGAGACCATGGGGGAATATCTAGAGGGGGAGAGAGATCCTTCACGAGGAGGTGTGGTTTGTGAGAGGGGAGAGGGGGGCTTTATATAGGAGGGAGGGAGACCCCTCCCCTCCCATAGCCGGCGCATGAGGGGGGGGGACTCCTCCCCTCCTTAATTCATGTGGTGAACCTCCACTCACATAAACATGGCCTCCACCCAAAATCCCACTCACATGTATTTAATTTCCACCAAATTAAATGCAACTCTCAATTAATAAAACTCTTTTATTTATTTTATTCAGAATTTTGTTAATTAATTTAATTAACAAACATTCACATAAAACCCCTTGCAACATTTCAATATCACATGCAGAACCACTTTCTGCAATTTCACCCGAAACAATTCCGGTTTCTATCGAAACAATTCCTGTTTCTATCGAAACATTTCCTGCGCTTTGCAAACCTTTTGTCTGGAACATATGTGCTCCTAAATGGTGTCCAGAAAACCTTAAGTGTGTCACCCTACGGTTCACGAATAATGCAGACATGATTGAGACTCCTCTCAGATCAATAATCAGAAGCGGGACCTGGAGATCCATACTGACTCCTGCATATTCAACGATGACTTCTGTGATCGTGAGAACCTTTAACGTCAGCAATTTAATCCCTTTGTCTCATGATATAATACATGTCCGAGATTCGATCATCGGTATCCAAATACCTAGTTTGATCTCGTTACCGACATGCACTCTTTTCTCGTTCTCGTGATATAACATTCTAGTGATCACATCACTTGCTTGCAAGCTATCTTAATGTGATATCACCGAGAGGGCCTAGAGTATATCTATCCGTCATCGGGATTGACAAATTCCACTCTTGATCCATGAGCCTCAACATAACACCTTCATAGCACTGAACCCACCTTTATGGTCACCCTGTTACGGTGTGACGTTTGATGTTATCAAGATACTCTTCCGGTGTTAGCAATTAACATGATCTCATGGTCTAAGGACTAAGACTACTTTGTATGATGTTATAGCAATATAAACATAATGACTTGATCGTAATGCTATACTTCAGATGAATGTTCATCACATCATTTCACAAATGCTGTGATCTTGTTATTAACAACATCCAATGTCCATGATCAGGAAACCTTGATCATCTTGTTAATCAACAAGGTAGTCTATAAGAGAGGCATAACTAGGAACCCTTTTGTTTATTAAACACACATGTATTGATGTTTCCTATCAATACAATTATAGCATGCAAAATAAACATCTATCATATACAAGGAATACATAATAACAACTTTATTATTGCCTCTCAGGGCATATTTCCTTCAACCGTGGTATCCTCCTATGAATGTTTCATTTGAATTGACTTGGCACATGCTCATGCATGCATATGACTGAAATAATCAGTTAAGCCTCAATGAATTATTTTGCCTTGAGGATCTTGAATCACTTTCGTGCCATGATTAGTCCTATTTTGTTGCAAGCATGATTATGACAGCTATTGCTCTCTCGTTTGTCGCTCCCTTACTATTGCTAGCCTTCACTTTCACTGAGTATTTTACTCATGTTTCCAACTCCCTAAAACCAAATATTGCCAAAGTGTCTACCATACCTACCTATTAGCATCATTTGTTGTTCCGTGCATATTCAATATGCCTTGTTTTCTTCCGAATAAAATGTCTGTTTGTTTTGGGAAAGTTAGTTAGTAAAGCTCTCACGAACTTGATGGCACACTTTATTTTCTTGCACTTAATAAACCTGAACCATTGCGTCCTTCTTTGTTGCGTATATGCTTGCGCTTTATAAGTTGAAGTTAACAGAACCATGTATCATGGGGAACGCTTTCAACATTCCACGGGTACTTTGTACCCCGTTGGTATCATGATTCTTTTGCTTATGGATCCCGACGGTGTGAAATAAAAGTGGAACTTGTAAGATCATGGAGTTTGTATATGTGTTAGGGAAACGCCTGGGCCGCTAGCCTAAGCCATGCCTAATCATGGTGGAAACTTGCAGCATAACCATAATGAGCATTCTATGAAGCATCCTCAATAAAAATCTATGCACATAGTAAATAAAAAGATCGCTGAGATGCTCATTGTCTGCTCGCCTTGTCATTTTGATTATGGAATAGCTCCTGTATCATGTGCATGGGGTACCCCGTTGGCGGTTCTCTATGATATGTATATACTTACAATGACAAGAGCTTACTTGTGACTGAAGTTGAGTAGCATGAGGATCGGTATTCGTAGGTAAGGGGCATGAGACTTCGATTTATAACTTGTCAAGCATATCCTCTTAGTTGTGTCACTTTAACCTTAATCACCTTAAAGATGCTTATGATAGGGGCAATGAGAGCTCAAAGCTAACGAGTACCATTCTTTCAGCATTTGGAAGCCTTTCAAATTATTCAAAACCTTTTCATTTCCTTGTTGAGTCTCCACATATTCTATGAGCACTTTCTTGAGAGCATAATTGTTAGTCTTTGTGCTTGTCTCATTACTTGATTATTTGTGTTATGACTTTGATGCTTGTATCTTTGATATCTTTACTTCTAGTCTTCACTTGAACTTCAGAGGTGCCTTGGCGTTCATAATCAAAGGCAAGAGAGATACCACTCTATCATACCTTGTTATGAGCATTGTAATGTTGCTTATGTTTATGTTTCTTGTTACTTATTATTTTTAAGTTGGAATCTCTTCATAGCTTGCATTGCCTATTAAGTGAACTTAGTTGCATACTCTTTATTATGAATTGTCTAAGTAGTTGATCACATGCTGAGAATATATACATCATATGAAGCAAATGTGTTCGTGAAAGTTCTTTTATCGCACTCAGTTTTCAACTGAATTGCTTGAGGACAAGCAATAAGCTAAGCTTGGGGGGAGTTCATACGTCCAAAATGTATCTACTTTCCCAAATACTTTTGCTATTGTTTCTCCTCTAAACTTGTGTGATTTGGATGCAACTAACACGGACTGACGATGTTTTCAGCAGAATTGCCCTGGTGTCTACTTTTTGTGCAGAAAATCAACTATCAGGAAAAATCCCGGAAAATATGCCGAAAATCCTATTTCACCAGAAGACTCCAAGAGCCAGAATACGAGACGAAGGGGGGCTGGGCCCAGGCCACACCACCTGGCCGCGCGGGCTAGCCCAGGCCACGCCAGGGGGTGGTTTGGCCACCCCAAACACCCCCTCGGTCTCCCTCTTCGCCTATAAGTTGCCTTCTAACCTAAAAACTCAGGGGGGTTCGATGTTTTTCCAGAAGGAGTTCCGCTCCGCCACCACCACCAGATTCCACGAAATAGTACCAGAAACTCCATTCTAGCACCCTGCCGGGACGGGGAATTGGAGGAGATCATCGCCATCATCACCACCATCGCTTCTCCATCGACCATCCATGTTTCCCCCATCTATGAGTGAGTAATCCCCCGCTGTAGGCTATGGGGATGGTAGGGATTGGATGAGATCGTTCATGTAATGGCATCAGATTGTTAGGGCATGGTGCCTAGTATCTTCTATTAGTGCTTTATGACTTTGTTGCGACTTGTTATGCTTAATGCTTGTCACTAGGGCCCGAGTTCCATGATTTCAGATATGAACATGTTATTGATTCATTATGATATTATTGTTTTTGGTCTTACCTGCAAGTTGTATACACACGTTGTTGTCCGGAACCAATGGCCCCGAAGTGACAGAAATCGGGATAACTGGAGGGAATGGCTTTGATGTGAGGATCACATGTGTTCACGGAGTGTTAATGCTTTGATTCGGTGCTCTATTAAAAGGAGCACCTTAATTGCCAGTAGTTCCCTTGAGGCCCCGCTACAAACGGGCTGGCAGGACAAAAGATGTTGTGCAAGTTCTCATCGCGAGCACGTATGACTATATATGGAACACATGCCTAGGATTATCTAGTACTTGGATGCTTTATCTTATTTATCTGCAATTGCCCTATGTTCTGATTGCTATGTGAATTGTCTTGTCCATGCAACGCCCGTCCATCCATCCCTATGCCTACCGCACTCGAATACTACTATTTACTGCTATTGTTACTACTGTCTTTAGTTTTTACTGCTGCTACTTTACTATTCCTACTACAAAACTGTTGCTACTGATAAACTGTTGTGAGCAAGATTGTTTCCAGGTGCAGCTGAATTGACAACTCAGTTGTTAAGGCTTATAAATGTTCTTTGGCTCCCCTTGTGTCGAATCAATAAATTGGGTTTCACTTCCCTCGAAAATACTGCGATACACCCCCTATACTTGTGGGTCATCAAGTACTACGGTTGGCACACCCCATATGGCCAAGTCCCTGGACCTTTTGCAAGGTTCTTACAGGAGACTGGCATAGTGGCCCAGTATTCAATGCCGGGTGAGTCTTAGCAAAATGGAGTAGCTGAAAGGCATAACCGTACACTTATGGATATGGTGCATAGTATGATGAGCTACTCCACCTTACCATTGGGATTGTGGATGAAGGCGTTAAAAACCGCCAGTCATATCCTCAATAGAGTACCAAGCAAGTCGGTGTCCAAAACACCGTACGAGCTGTGGACAGAAAGAGTACCCTCTCTACAACACATGTGGGTGTGGGGGAGCCTAGTTGAGGCCAACGTGTTTAATCCAAACATTGGGAAACTAGATGCTAAAACAGTTAGTTGCCATTTCATTGGCTATCCTGAAAGATCAAAAGGTTTTTATTTCTACTATCTAGACAGATACACAAAGTTTGTAGAAACAAGACATGCAGTCTTCTTAGAGGAAGAAATGATGAGGGGAAGCATGGTAGCTCAGAAAATTGATCTTGAGGAGAAGAGGGTGCATGCACCTAATCCGATGACTCAGGAGCCATTCTTTTCACTCCTGTTGTTCCTGCATCGACAACCCCTAAGGTTGTGGTGCAAGAACCTGTTGCAACTCCACCCGTGACAATAATGCGTGAAGATCCAAAACATGTCCGTCAGGAGCCGACTGAACCCATTGTTCTACATGAAAGGGAGGAGCAGCAGCCACCTCAACAAGATGTGCCCCATGTTGAGACACACAAAGTGCCAACCAATGAGGCACCTAGAAGGGCTCGAAATGTCCCAATAGATGAGCCCCCTAGAAGGTCTCAATGTGTTAAAAGATTAGTAATTTCCACTGATTATAAAGTTTATAATATAGAGAGAGTTCATATGGAGAATGATCCCACTTCATATGAAGAAGCCATGAGTAGCCCTCACTCATCGAAGTGGCTAGAGGCCATGGAAGATGAGATGAAATCAATGAGTACCAATGAAGTTTGAGACTTAGAGGAAATTCCTAAAGGAGACAAGACAGTAGGCTGCAAATAGGTCTACAAAACAAAATATGACTCTAGAGGGAATGTAGAAAAGTATAAAGCACGACTTGTGGCCAAAGGATTTACACAAAGAGAAGGGGTAGATTACAATGAGACATTTTCTCCAGTCTCATGTAAAGATTCCTTCAGAATCATAATGGCATTAGTTGCACATTTTATTTAGAGCTACATCACATGGATGTAAAGACATCATTTCTAAACGGGGATCTAGAAGAAAATGTCTACATGAAACAACCCAAGGGTTTTATCATGGAGGGAAAGGAAGATATGGGATGCCACCTAAAGAAATCCATTTATGGATTAAAGCAAGCTTCTAGATAGTGGTATCTAAAGTTTCACGGGACCATTAAGAAATTTGGATTTAAAGAGAATGTTGAGGACAACCGCGTTTATGCAAAGTTTAAAAGTGGGAAATACATTTTCCTAATTATGTATGTGGATGATATCTTGCTTACTAGCAGTGATGTCAGTCTACTACTAGAAACAAAGAATATTTTAAAGACCTTGGTGAAGCTTCATATGTTTTGGGCATAGAAATTCATCGAGATAGAATGATTGGGGTTCTAGGACTATCGCAAAAGGCATACCTAGAGAAGATTCTAAAGAAATACAGTATCCATGCGTGTAATGCCACACCTGCTCCTATAGTCAAGACCGACAATTTCAGGAAATTTCAATGTCCCAAAAGTCAATACGAGATCGATCAAATGAAAGCAGTACCATATGCTTCGGCTGTTGGAAGCTTACATTATTGATACCTTCAATCCGGATTACGGATGTAGTGTAGCTTCTTTTTCCCTAGTAGACCTAGGTTATCGAATCCTCGGGAAACAAATGCGTAGTGAAGTTACTTTAACAGACCTTCAAGAGTTTTAGAATTCCTTTTGTGTTTTTACCGGACCAATAGCTTGCGTCTTTTTGTTGTTGTCGATGATGGGGAGAGAGGGCCTAGGGCGTTTGGTTTCACCTGTAGCTGTGCAAAACATCTGATGGGAATAAAAGATAAAAATAAAGTATGCATGTACTTGTTAGAGCAAGATAAATTATATGTGGGCAGTGCATCCATAATTGCTATTGCCTCCACAACCGCTTATAGAAATAACCGACTAGTCTCATCCATAGAAGAAAGAGAACTAATGATATGCATAGTGATGTCACCGTTAATCCCAAGCAAATCCCTCACATACAGTCGTATTATCCCTTCTATCACTGGGGTTCCCAACCTGCAGATCAGTCATTACTCATACTCCCTATACCTAGATCAACCCTCGAGGTCTTGGGTACCTAACAATTCCTTGGATTGAGGCAAGAGAGGATACAATAATCATCATGTCATACAAACTAATACATGATCCCATCTATGATAAATAACATGCACAATTGCTACATGGCTAGGCCAAAGCCCTTAGCCCAAGGAGAATTACTCACACATAGAGATGAGATCAACAATCACAAACATTGTAATAAAAATCATAAGATTGATAGAAATAGTCTTACAATGTCACCAATCGAAGAAGAGATCTACTATTACAAGTGGTGGAATATGGCTATGGAGATGGAGAAGGGTTTTGAGATCTAAAAGCGGCTGGTGATCTGTGGCAGAGACTTTTTGGCAAGGTCTTGCTTGTTTTCTCGTCGCCCGAGGCTTCTTTATATAGGGGTCACTTCATGAAAGTTGTTCTGTTTGACCTAACGGTGGCGGTGCCAACTATACGACCGGAGCTATACAGCCAGAATTTTTGCTCCGGTCGTATAGTTGGTCGTTAAAGCGTCTACCTCCATCTTACGGCTCCTGGTTTCTTCTGGTTGTTGGAAATCTCATATCTTTGACTTTAATGTAGTAATTCCCTCCTTTAAATGACATTATCTATGCAGGAAAAATATAAAAGAAAGGATTGCATACCCCTCTGAATATTAGCATTAGTGGCAGGGTTTAGAGAGACATTTCATCAAAATTATGAATAATATCTAGTTTAAATGTGGACGTAGATGGCTATATTTCAGATCCATAAACCTCCCCAAGCTTAAACTTGATCGTCCCCGAGCAAGAAAACCAAAATAAAAAAGGAACTCGGCATTTAAACTGAAATAACGAGATGGTGATCTTACTCATGATTAGTAGTCTCATGTTTCCTCCACTTCATAAATCTGAAAAACTTCAGCATAGATAGAGTAATGGAAAGCATGTCATACGGGTTTCATGCATCCTTATAGTGCAGCAAAATTATTGTAAACATGGATGATTCAAATGAGTAAACTTTATTCCATGTCAAGTAATCAACTCATAGGCTTGCCTTTGAATAGTAAAGTATATTCATGTAAATTAAGAGTGTGAGAGTTGTCATGATAAGCATATACACTAGAGTATCTCAATCCTCCCACATCAATAAATCAAGACTTTTCAAGCACTACTTTTCTATTCATTATCCTTCAAGAATTTCAGTTTTTAAGTAATTGAGAGCATGCCAAAGATTTTTATTAGTTTATCGGGCTATGATGGACACTCATGGCATCACTAAGGTTTTTGTTCCTTTTGCATAATGATTACTCATAATATCCAGAGGAGTGATTCCATCATGATTACAGCTACCCGGGAGTGCCAATAATCTTACCCACTATAGCATTGCTGCTACAAGTGTTTAATCAACTCATAGCCAAAATCTAGGAGTCTTCTCCATGAAGATCGTTTGTAGGCCAGCGGAGTTGTTGGCATTCAAGAAGTTTGACATGCATAAAGCTATATCATTCTTATGATTAACAAGTCAAACTTTGGCATGCTCACAAAAATTGCTAAACATAATTCAATCGAACAAATCCTTTTAAAGAGAGCTATCAAGTCAATCAAAATTTTAAGTGGTGTTGAGTGTCTCTAGAAATAAGCCTTCAAGACTAAGCACTACAACACCCAAGCCTTCAATTGTGAGACTTTTTCTTATTACATTTGTTTAGCAATTTTAGGCAAGACTTGGTTAATTATGAGAGCTGGAACAAAATGTGCCCAATTAAATACCCATGCAAACGAAAAATCTTACTATGATACAAAGACTCACTCCATATAATATCTCAACATTTACTACTAACTAGCATGAGTTTCTCAAACTTCAAAAGTGGGGAGTCATAAGGCATACCTCTCATGTTTGGTTCCACTTCTCTCTTCCTTTTTATTTGTTTCTTGGAAACTCGAAGTCGATCACTCTCTTGAAAATACATGAAGACTTCGAGGCGGAAAGAAAAGAAAGAGGGAAAATAAGGAAAAATGGAGAAATCTTTTTGTGGTTTTTAAGAGAGGGACTTTAAAGAATAGAAAATTGGCGGCAAAGCTCGGCTAGAAAATTTCGAAAGCAAATAGAAAGAACTAACAAATGTGTTGTGGAAACCAACATGAGTGATTATAAACTCGAATAAAAACGCAACCTTGGAATAAATAAAAGCAAATAAAAACACCAAATAAAGATACACGAGGAAACTTCCCTAAGCTTAGGCTTTTGCAAGCCCTTCAAATCATTGTGGTGGCGGGAAAAAGTCATTACTCCAGTTCGCAAATTGAGTTGAGAGGTTACTAGTTGATTCTCGGAGGTTCAAGGAGAGGATATGCATCCTCTCCATAGTCCCTCCAAGTCCTTGGAAATCTTGGTATGTGGCGAACCAGGTTTGTGGATGCTCCTCTTGATAAGGAATTTCTTGCTCCTCCTCTTGGTCCTCATCCTCCTCTAGAATCTCCTCCTCGGATTGGTGTTGCTCAACCTACAAGTCATATAGCAAACGTCCTTCCTTGATAGAGAAAATACCATTAGGAAAAAGAGCGGGGTAGAGACGCCCAGCTCCAGCAAAATGCATATAATAAACACCACCTCTCCTATTGAGCATTCCATAGGCTCTCAAGGTGGAGAAACCAACACGTGTCTCACCTAGTACGGGTTACAAATCACCTAGGTTGATGTCTAGGGCAGTGGCAAGAATGGTGATGACGCCTCCACCTGTGATTGGCCCTTGGCTTTTGGAGGCTTGGTTCTCCAGGTAGCGCACAAGGATAGCGCCCAAGTTGAGTGACAAGTTGCAGTTCATGTAAGCAGCCTTTGCGAGGACTAGGAATTCCTCCTCATTGAGTCTTGTGAACTCATTACGTGCCTTCAAGGTGTTCACAATAACATAGAACAGTGAATTGCAGGATGTTGAATATTCTTCCCCTTGTTCACTCTAGTAGTGAAACTCATTCTATTATAGTATTGTTCAGGGGAAGGGCCTAAGCCAGTAAAGGATGCACGTAAAGCATGAACATCATTGTTTAGCAAATTAAAACATGCGCACCATTCATATAATGTTAAGATGTAGTTGTTGTTCATCAGACGGAAAGAAATAGTGTCCTCTCCTTGCCATTGTTTAACGGTGCTTTGCAACGAACTTAGAAATTCAATGGTTAAGCGGCGATAAGTAGGTACATCATTGTACACAAAGTTTTGCAGGCCAGCTCTATTGCAAAGTAAATTAAAGTCATCAGAAATACCGAGTTGGTTCAATATAATGGGGCAAGCCCACTTGGTGGCCTTCACTTCGCGGTTCTTGATCCCGTTGAAGCGATCACGATGGGCCTCATCCTTAAACCGTATCCCCATGCGTTCCTGAGCGGCAGCCCGAGAAGCGCTAGCGGTGGCACGAGCACGAGTTTGGCTTCTTGTGTTCATCATCTAAAACATTGAATAAAGGCAAAAATAAAACTTGTTTATCCAACAACAGTAAGTATAATATATTCCTCATCAAAACACACTAAAGAACCTCCTCAAGGTAATAATCTAGGCAAGAAAGTCATGGCAATTGGTTCATAGTAGGTCTCACCCTAGATTGATAATGACAATAGATCGAAGATGAATTTGCAAAAAGTAATTGGGGGATCGGAGGAGAATCATAGCGCAGATCACTCGTGTGCGAGGAAATCGATTGAAATTGAGTGGAGATGAAGATCTCTTGAGGTTTTGAGAGAGTTTGGAGGTAGAAGAGAGAAAAAGGATTGAAGTTTTGGAGTTCGAGGTACCTTCCCGTGTGGTTTTATGGTCGGACACAACTATACAGGCGCAACTATACAGGCAGAACGTGTGTTCCCGCCGTATAGTTGTCTTTCTGTCAAAATATTAGGGTTTCCTCCTAGTGGCGTAGCTATACGGATGCAACTATACGGCCGGAACAAAATGTTCCTGTTGTATAGTTGGTCGTTAAACTGTCTGTCCCTGCAAAAGAAAATATGCAAAGGCATCGATATCTATATGACCGAAACTATACGGCCGGAATTTTTATTCCCGCCGTATAGTTGGTCGTTAAACTCTCAATATATTAGAAAAGAAATTATACGGAGGCACTGATATCTATACGACCGGAGCTATACAGCCGGAATTTTTATTCCTGCCATATAGTTGGTCATTAAGCTCTCAGTACACATTACAGAAAGATTTTCGATGGCAAAGATATCTATACGACCGGAGCTATACGACTGGAATTTTTATTTCTGCCGTATAGTTGGTCGTTAAACTCTCACTACATATGAAAAGAAAATTTTCGATGGCAAAGATATCTATACGGTCGGAACTATATGGCCGGAATTTTTATTCCCGCCATATAGTTGGTCGTTAAACTCTCTGTGTACATCAAAAAAATTCCGTTTCTTCGAAAACTATTTCTTTTCCTGTAACTTATTGATATACCTTATTTATGACAGAAAATTGACAGTAAATATTGTCGACCAACAATAGCATGAATAAGGCAGAATTTCAAGTACTACCGAACTTCTTCTCCTCAAATGGAGTTTTCTAGCACTCTTTATTAAACATGAACTTAAACTAAAACTAAAAACTTAACTTAAACCTTTATTTAACATGGGTTGCCTCCCATGGAGCACTCTTTTATGGTCAATAGCTTGACCTTGACGATACTCACTTGGGTCAGATGAGTGGAACACCCACTCCAAAGTAATTGGCCTTCAAAGTGATGGCCTCCTTCTCGTCATATTTGGCTTTCTTTTTCCTGGGGAAATGGATAACAAAAGGATCCCGCGAAGGCAATTGCAACTTCACGTTCCCTTCATTAAGGTTAATTAAAGCCTTTCTAGTTCTCAAGAAAGGACGACATAGTATTATAGGAGCAATAGTATCTTCAGGCATGTCAACAATAACGAAGTCAATTAGAGCAGGACAACCTTTGATGTAAACTAAAGTGTTCTCCTTAATTCCTATAGCTTGTTTGTAGGTAGAATCTACTAGATGCAATTTTAATTTAGTGATTTCAGAAGGAGCCAATTTAACTTGTTAAAAGACTCTTTGGGATTGTTGAGACGCTTGCACCTAGATCACAAAGTGTAGCTATCTCATTAGTCCCAATCTTTATCTTAATAGTAGGCTCAAATATGTCATCTAGTTTAACAGGTAACTTTTCAGCGATTTTCTTGTATTCCTCTTCAAGCTCGCGTACCTTAATTGCTACTTGATCAACAAAGTGTTGATACATGGCTTCATTGTTACCTTCATTTACCAGAATTTTGACGTTGATCCTTTTTACGCGATCTTCGATGGTGTAGCTTGGTGAAGGGGCATTACTATTATCAAGTTCTTCAGGCTCCTCCCTTTGGATCCTCATCATTTTGAGTTCTTCAACAAGATTAGGCTTAGCTTTACCTGCAAATTTAGCTAGAAAAAGAGTTTGACTCTCGGTTATCTTACCTAGTTGTGCCTCAACGATCCTCGTTCTTTCTTGGAGGGCCTACAAATCATTTCTCAAACTAACAACTTGGTTAGATAATTTACCAAGCATGGTATCATGGTTCTCCGTTATTTTAACAAGAATATTGTTTTGTTTATTCTGTGAGTCTATGAAAGACTTAAGTGTTTCTTGGAGACTACCATTACTAGTTCCCATATTATTATTAGAATTACCTGCAGGACTAGCATAATGTTTTTGAAAGTTATGATTGTAACTCTTCTTCCAAGCAGGGTTATAATCATTATGAGCTACGCAGTCTATTTCTTCAATATTTGTTTCAGGGGTGGCTCTTACCTGGGTTTCCTTACCTTTTACGGCTAGTATGAGATCATTCAACTTAGCATTGAGTTCTTCGTTTTCTTGTGGTGAAATAGCGTTCACCTTCTTCATGTTTGATCTTTCCACATGCCATTGGGCATGGTTGTCTTGCATATTGTCTAACAGCTGCTTTGCTTCGGTTATATGTTTACCCATGAATGTTCCTCCAGCTGTAGTATCAAGCATAGACTTAGATACATGATTAAGAGAATTATAAAATAAATGGAGGATTAACCAATCTTCCATCCCATGACTAGGACAGTTTCTTAGGCATTCTTTCATCCTCTCTCATGCAAGAGCTAGTGGCTCACGCTCTTCCTGTCTAAAGCCAGTAATATTAGGTGAAAGTTGCATAGTCTTTGCAGGTGGGAAAAATTTAGTCATAAATAAATAAGTACATCTCACCGATGATGTAATAGTATTTCTAGGCAAAGATAGCAACCATTGTTTTGCTCTCCCTCATAGAGAGAAAGGAAATAGACGTAATTTGACCGCATCAGGATCAACGTCTTTTATACGCATCATATCACATATTTCAGTGGAAGTATTCAAGTGCATATCTGCGTCTTCAACAACAGAGCCTCCAAATTGATTATGTTGAACCAAACTTAAATAATGGGGCTTAATTTCATAGTCATCAGCAGCAATTGATGGCTGAGTAATAGAAGTACGCAAATAATCATTGTTGGGAGTAGCAAACTCCCCAAGCTTCTTTTCAGCCATATTTCCTATGTTTTTGGGTTTTCTTAAACAAAGAATTATAATAGTAAAAACAAGAATTTAAATGCTAACTAATTTTTTTGGTTTATCAAATAAAGACTGAAAGCAAACTAACAAAATTAAAAAACAAGAATTAAAACTAGCAAGGTTCCTAATAACCTCACCAAGGTAGCTATTGCTTCCCCGGCAACGGCGCTAGAAAAAGGGTTGATACCTTTGATCCCAATTACGGATATAGTGTAGCTTCTTTTTCCCTAGTAGACCTAGGTTATCGAATCCTCGGGAAGCGAATGCGTAGTAAAGTTACTTTAACGGACCTTTGAGAGTTTTAGAATTCCTTTTGTGTTTTTACCGGACCAATAGCTTGCGTCTTTTTGTTGTTGTCGATGATGGAGAGAGGGTCTAGGGCGTTTGGTTTCACCTGTAGCTGTGCAAAACATCTGATGGGAATAAAAGATAGAAATAAAGTATGCATGTACTTGTTAGAGCAAGGTAAACTATATGTGGGCAGTGCATCTATAATTGCTATTGCCTCCGCAACCGCTTATAGCAATAACCTACTAGTCTCATTCATATAAGAAAGAGAACTAATGATATGCATAGTGATGTCACAGTTAATCCCAAGCAAATTCCTCACATACAGCCATACTACCCCTTCTGTCACTAGGTTTCTCAACCTGCAAATCAGTCATTACTCATACTCCATATACCTGGATCAACCCTCGGGGTCTTGGGTACCTGACAAGTCCTTGGATTGAGACAAGAGAGGATACAATAATCATCATATCATACAAACTAATACACGATCCCATCTATGATAAATAACATGTACAATTGCTACATGGCTAGGCCAAAGCCCTTATCCTAAGGAGAATTACTCACACATAGAGATGAGATCAACAATCACAAACATTGTAATAAAAATCATAAGATTGATAGCAATAGTCTTACAATGTCGCCAATCGAAGAAGAGATCTACTATTACAAGTGGTGGAATATGGCTATGGAGATGGAGAAGGGTTTTAAAATATGGAGGCGGCTGGTGATCTGTGGCAGAGACTTTTTGGCGAGGTCTTGCTTATATTCTCGTCGCCCGAGGCTTCTTTATATAGGGGTCCCTTCATGAAAGTTGTTCTGTTTGACCTAACGGTGGTGGCGCCAACTATACGACTAGAGCTATACAGCCGGAATTTTTGCTCCGGTCGTATAGTTGGTCGTTAAAGTGTCTGCCTCCGTCTTACGGCTTCTGGTTTCTTCTGGTTGTTGAAAATCTCGTATCTTTGACTTTAATATAGTGATACCCTCGTTTAAATGACATTATCTGCATAGGAAAAATATAAAAGAAAGGATTGCATACCCCTCTGAATATTAGCATTAGTGACAGGGTTTAGAGAGACATTTAATCAAAATTATGAATAATATCTAGTTTAAATGTGGACGTAGATGGCTATATTTCAGAGCCATCAAATATGCACAAGTGTGCACTCGTCCTGACTTAGATTTTATCACCGGGGTACTCGGTAGATATCAAGAGAATCCAGACATAGAGCACTAGAAGATGGTAAAGAAAGCATTGTGTTAGGCGCAAGGCACAAAAGACCTTATGCTAACATATAGAAGGTCTGATTTCCTAGAGATAAGAGGGTATTCAGATGCAGATTTTGCGGGAGACAGAGATGATAGAAAATCCACGATTGGATACGTCTTCACTCTCGCAGGCGGGGCTATTTCGTGGATAAGCTCCAAATAGTCAATAGTTGTATCATCCACGATGTATGTAGAATTTATAGCATATTATGAGGCCACGGGGTAGGCATATGGTTAAAGAAATTTATACCCGACTTGAAATTGGTAGATTGCATTGACAAACCACTAAAGATGTACTGTGACAACCAGCCCGCAGTATTCTATACTCACAACAACAAGTCGAGTAATGCTTCCAAACCAATAGAGATAAAGTATTATGTTGTGAAAGATAAAATCCAGGATCACACTATAAGTATCGAGCAGATAAGTACAAAGGATATACTTACGGATCCGCTAAGGAAAGGCTTACCACCCAATGTGTTCAAGGAACACTTAGCCGGCATGGGTTTAAGGGAAATCCTATAATTCCTAGATCATAAGAGGCCCCAATGGAACAGAATTTGTTTCAAAATAGAGAGGTGTATTGTAGTTGTCTGATTCTATCGGTAAATAAGCTGTGACAATGAAACATTCTCTATGTATTTATCCGTGATGAAACAATTAAAGTATAAAGTTAAAAGTAAAGTTGAGATCAAGGGGGAGAATGTTAGATTGATCTCTCCCCGATCGAGCCCAACGGCTCAACAAACCCTTTGACTCATGCCCTGATTGGGGCGCCCAACCATACACTGGTTGGTGGGCCCCTATCGCAGCGCTATATAAAGGGCGGGGGCCGGTGGCACAGGTTACGAGGTTCGACTATGCCACAAACTCCACCAACATCCCCTAGCCGATCTAGGGTTAGCGCCTAGCGACGGTAAGTTCCACCGCCGCCACTCTCGCTCGCCACACTCGCCGTCTTTCCCACGCCACCCATGCTCTCGCCGTCGCCCCTCTGCCATGGACAACAACTCGAGCTCGTCGAGCCAAAGCGAAGGTCTCTCTCTCGGATCCGCACACTAGTTGTTCAATAGACACAAACACTATCGTAAGATCCACTCCTAGAGGATCTAAGGCATCTTAACACTAGATACACTTCTTTCACAAATCTAAAACATCTTATATTTTGAAACGGAGGGAGTAGTCTAGAAAAAAAGGTTATACTATGGGTTATCTCTTGGTGTTGTCCCGAATGATAAATAAAATATGTGTACAACTTGTATAAATATGGTGTGATTAAAACTAAACTAGAAAAATATGTACTAGTAACTAAGACAAGGCATCCCACATAATGAAAACTGTCTCATCTTCCGTGGCTAAGAGAAGACAATATTTTTGCAAGGTCCTCTCATCTCCAACCCAACAATCATCATATATGACAATGCTAAGATATCTTATTTCTTAGTCCTACTACATTTTCTGTCCTCTTTCTAGAGGAAAATAGCAATGGTTTTTGATTTCTGACCAGACATATCCAAGTCCAAAGAGTTCAGAATACATCAGCAAGTACAAAAAAAACCAAGTTTTGCACGATTAGGACCCGTGATCATCCTTAGCTAATCTCACTGGTAGAAAGAGGGCCTTTGGTCCAGCGCCCAAAATCTATTGGTCCCGGTTCATTTCCATAATCGGGACCAATGCCAGGCACCGGTCCCGGTTCATGCTGCCTGGGCATTGGTCCCGGTTCATCTCTAAGCATTGGTCCCGGGTCGTGGCATGAACCGGGACCAATGCCCCCGCGACGCACATGTGGCGCTCTGCGGGGCATTGGTCCCGGTTCATGCCACGAACCGGGACCAAAAATCCCGCGACGGTCAGTAGTCCACGACAATTAATGTAAATTAATTCGGGGCAGAAATTAATTCGAGGCAGAAATTAATTCGAGGTAGAAATTGAATTGATCAGAATTTTTGAAAAA
Source organism: Avena sativa (assembly GCA_916181665.1). NCBI lineage: Eukaryota > Viridiplantae > Streptophyta > Magnoliopsida > Poales > Poaceae > Avena > Avena sativa. The sequence continues at coordinate 231,391,803 of OV702291.1, forward strand.
ATCTTTCACAAATTAATCGAGACAAAGATCTAAATTGAGACATTTTATTATTCGACCACAAATTTTTCCATACAAAGATGCGACTTTACAAATTTTCCTAGTTGACAACACTTCCGCTGCCGCTGTCCTCCGAGCCGCTGGCTTCCTCGTCGTCGTCGGACGAAATCTCCACGATTTCGGCGTTGTTCGGGAGACGGAGCTCCTCTGAGCGCCTAGCGGCGTCGATGGCAGTGTAGATGGTCTGTCAAGGGATGGACCAGAACATCTCCCGCCCTTCTTGGTTGTGGCGATCCGGGTGCACCAGGCGCCCGTCCATGATGCGCTTGCCAAGCTTGGCCTTCCTCTCCTTCTTGAACAGCCGGGGCCAGTACTGGTTGGCCGCCGCATATCGGGGCAACGCCCTCATCGACGCGGGCAGCTGGCGGCGACGCTCCGTGATGACGTACTCCATCTCGTATCCGCGGGGGTTGAGGAGCGGAGCCACCGGCACACCCGCCTCGCTGATGCGAAATCCGGCGGGCACAGTCACGCGCGGCAGCGCGAGGATGCCGTAGTACGCGAACATCGCCACCTCGTAGTGGTTGAGCGTGGGCACCTCCATGGCGGCACGATGGAGATCGGAGAGGGAGGGGAGGCGAGACGACGGCACGGTGGAGAGGCGATGGCTAAAGGGGTGGGGTGGAGATGGACTGCAGAGAGGCCGAGGCGATGGCGAAAGCGAGCGTTGTGACCTCATATTTATACACGGAGACGACGAAGTGACGGTGGGCATTGTTTCCAGTTATTGCCACGAACCGGGACCAAAGCCCCTCCCGTGCGACACGTGGTGGCCCAGCAGCGCGCCCCCCACCCAGGTCATTGGTCCCGGGTCGTGCCATTAACCGGGACCAATGACCTAGGTGGGGTGCGAGCTGCTGGGCCGCCACGTGTCGCGAAGGAGGGGCTTTGGTCCCGGTTCGTGGCAATAACCGGGACCAAAAACCCTCCCCTGGCTATATATAAGCCCAGCCCTTTGTCCACCAATTTTTTTTGGATTGTGTGTGAGGTGTGGGTGCTAGATTTTTTTTCTTTGATTGCACACAAGGTGTTCGACGAAATGTCTGAGACACACTTTAGTTCGCACAACACGGTATCCTCAGCTGAGGTTAGCAACCTTATCTTCTTTATCTGTAACTGATACAAAAATATTGCATGTGTCCATGTAGGTGGTCATTTTACTATTCACGATGTTATTGTAATGGTTAATTATCATGATGCAGATCGATGCATGGATGTGATGGATGTATGGCCACCGACGCTATTCCGATTTTATTGTAGGCCTACATAAATTTATCGATTTGGCTAAGGCAAACAAAGTGGATAATTTTATGCCTTGTCCCTGTGTCGACTGTCGGAACGTGGCGGAGCACTCTGCCCCGAGAATCCTTCAAAGCCATCTGCTTCGGAGAGGTTTCATGCCCGGATATTATTGTTGGGCCATGCACGGAGAAAGAGGGGTTAGGCTGGAAGAAAATGAAGAAGAGAAGGATGATGACAGCTATCCTATGTCCCCTGATGAATACGGTGATACTACAATGGAAGACAATGAAGAAGAGGGAGGCGGCAATGAAGAAGAAGAACGGGCATCGGATGAGCCCGCTGATGGTCTTGGTCGGGTCATTTCTGATGCAAAGCAACAATGTGATACAGAAAGGGAGAAGCTTAAGTTGGAGGCCATGCAAAAGGATCACAAAAAGTTGTTGTACCCAAATTGCGAAGATGGCAGCATAAAGCTCGGTACCACACTTGAACTGCTGAAATGGAAGGCAGAGACTGGCTTATCTGACAAGGGATTTGAGAAGTTACTGAAAATAATGAAGCCGAAGCTTCCAAAGGATAATGAGCTACCCGAGACAACGTACGAAGCAAAGAAGACTATCTGCCCTCTAGGATTAGATGTGGAGAAGATACATGCATGCATTAATGACTGCATCCTGTACCGCGGTGAGAAGTACGAGAATATGGATAAATGCCCGGTATGCACTACATGTCGATACAAGATCAGACAAGATGACCCTGGTGATGTTGAGGGCGGTGACGAGCCCTCCAGGAAGAGGGTTCCTGCTAAGGTTATGTGGTATGCTCCTATAATACCACGGTTGAAACGTCTGTTGAGAAATAAAGAGCATGCCAGGTTGTTGCGATGGCACAAAGAAGAGCGTAAGAAAGACGGGAAACTGAGACACCCCGCCGATGGGTCGCAGTGGAGAAACATCGAGAGAAAGTACTCAAACTTTGCAGGTGACGCGAGGAACTTATGGTTTGGTCTAAGTACAGACGGCATGAATCCTTTTGGGGAGAAGAGCTGTAGTCACAGGACCTGTCCAGTGACTCTATGTATCTACAACCTTCCTCCTTGGTTGTGCATGAAGCAGAAGTTCATTATGATGCCAGTGCTCATTCAAGGACCGAAGCAACCCGGCAACGACATTGATGTGTATCTAAGGCCATTAGTCGATGAACTTTTGTAGTTGTGGGCAGAACCAGGTGTAAAGGTGTGGGATGAGCACAAATAGGAGCCATTTAACCTACAAGAGTTGTTGTTCGTAACCATCAATGATTGGCCTGCTCTTAGTAACATTTCAGGACAGTCAAACAAGGGATACAATGCATGCACGCACTGTTTAGATAATACTAAAGGTACATATTTGGATAAATGTAAGAAGGTTGTGTACCTGGGGTGTCGTAAATTTCTTCCGACCAATCATCAAGTAAGAAAGAAAGGAAATAATTTCAACGGTGAGGCAGATTACCGGAGGAAGCCTAAGCTCCCTAAAGGTGCTGATGTATTTGATATGGTGAAGGACCTAGAAGTAATCTTTGGAAAGGGTCCTGGCGGTCAATCTGTTCCGAAAGACCCCATTACCAGACACACGGCCATGTGGAAAAATAAATCTATATCTTAGGAGCTTGAGTATTGGAAAGACCTAGAGGTCCGTTTTTCAATCGACGTGATGCACGTGACGAAGAATCTTTGCATGAACCTGCTAGGCTTCTTGGGCGTGTATGGGAAGACAAAAGATACACCAGAAGCACGGGAGGACCAGCAACGTATCAAAGACCCATACAACAAGCACACTGATAAAGGACGTGAATACTTAAGCAGCTACGCTCTTACCAAAGCAGAGAAGGAAATCTTTTTTGAAGTCCTTTACAGTATCAAGGTCCCGGCTGGCTTCTCGTCAAATATAAAGGGAATAATAAATATGGCAGAGAAAAAATTTCAGAACCTGAAGTCTCATGATTGCCACGTGATTATGACACAGTTGCTTCCGGTTGCATTGAGGGGGCTTCTACCGGAAAATGTTCGATTAGCCATTGTGAAGCTATGTGCATTCCTCAATGCAATATCTCAGAAGGTAATCGATCGAGAAAGTCTAGAAAGGCTACAGAAGGATGTGGTCCAATGTCTTGTCAGTTTTGAGTTGGTGTTCCCCCCGTCCTTCTTCAATATTATGACGCATCTCTTAGTTCACCTAGTCGAAGAGATTTACATTATCGGTCCTGTATTTCTGCACAATATGTTCCCCTTCGAGAGGTTCATGGGAGTATTAAAGAAATATGTTCGTAACCGTGCTAGGCTAGAAGGAAGCATATCCAAGGGCTATGGAACAGAGGAGGTCATTGGGTTCTGTGTAGACTTTCTTCTTGACCTTAAGCCGATTGGTGTTCTTGAATCACGGTATGAGGGGAGACTGAGTGGAAAAGGCACGCTAGGAAATAAAGCAATGATATTTAGGGACGAACATTCTTTGAATCAAGCACACTACATAGTTCTCCAAAGTTCTACCTTCGTGGCTCCGTATATTGAGGAACACATGAATGTTGTACGCTCCAAGTTCCCGGGGAAGGATGACTACTGGATTAAAGAAAATCACATGGAGACTTTCGGCACTTGGTTGCAATTACATCTCATGAATGCCACCACTATTGGAGATCAGCTCTACTTGTTGGCCGCGACACCATCTGCGACTGTATTGACTTTCCAAGGGTACAAGATAAATGGAAATACATTTTACACGATTGCCCAAGATAAAAAGATCACCAACCAAAATAGTGGTGTCCGCTTTGATGCAACATGCGAGAATGGGAAAAAGGACACATACTATGGTTATATAGAGGAGATATGGGAACTTGACTATGGACCTACTTTTAAGGTCCCTTTGTTTTGGTGTAGTTGGGTCAACATGAATGGAGAAGGGGTAAAGGTAGACCAGCTGTACGGAATGACAACAGTGGATCTCAAGAATCTTGGTTACAGAGACGAACTATTCGTCCTAGCCAATGATGTGGCTCAGGTTTTTTATGTGAAGGACATGTCCTCTAGACCGAAAAAAGAAAAAATAAGGAAACGAATACATCAGACGATGAGCCCAGGCGTCACATAGTTATTTCAGGGAAAATAAACATCACGGGAGTCGAGGACAAGACAGACATGTCAGCAGATTATGATAAGTTTGATGAAATTCCGCCCTTCACCGTGAAAACTGACCCAAGCATCCCGTTAAGCAAAGAAGATGCTCCATGGTTACGGCCTAAGAAACGATCATATGCAAGGGATCGACAAACGCGACGAAGGATTCATATCCTAAACCCTAAACTCTATGTAAATCTATGTAATGTATGGAAACTTTATGTGATGTATGGAAACTTTATGTGATGTATCGAAACTTTATGTAATGGAGTCTTTCACGGGCTTGCAGGGAAATTTTTCCGAGGCGGAGCTTCCGAAGATGCCGTAGGGTGTGTGCACCAACGACATCTTCGAGAAGCTCCGCCACGGGAGATTTCCCAACCCTTTCCCCAACACTGTTAGAGGAGATGGAGTCTTTCACGGGCTTGCAGGGAAATTTTTCCGAGGCGGAGCTTCCGAAGATGCTGTAGGGCGTGTGCACCAACGACATCTTCGAGAAGCTCCGCCATGGGAGATTTCTCAACCCTTTCCCCAACACTGTTAGAGGAGATGGAGACTTTCACGGGCTTGCAGGGAAATTTTTCCGAGGTGGAGCTTCCGAAGATGCCGTAGGGCATGTGCACCAACGACATCTTCGAGAAGCTCCGCCACGGGAGATTTCTCAACCCTTTCCCCAACACTATTAGAGGAGATGGAGTCTTTCACGGGCTTGCAGGGAAAATATTTCAAGGCGGAGCTTCCGAAGATGCTGTAGGGCGTGTGCACCCACGACATCTTCGAGAAGCTCCGCCACGGGAGATTTCTCAACCCTTTCCCCAACACTGTTAGAGGAGATGGAGTCTTTCACGGGCTTGCAGGGAATTTTTTTTGAGGCGGAGCTTCCGAAGATGTCGTAGGGCGTGTGCACCCACGACATCTTCGAGAAGCTCCGCCACGGGAGATTTCCCAACCCTCCATCCATGGGGATGAAACTCTCTCTACCTATGTTGGCTTGTTGAGCTGCTTGCCATGGCGTATCGATGGTCCTTTTATAGGCACGGCGCTGCTTCTACTTTGTCTTGTTCCTCCAACATGGCGTCGTGCGCTACATGCTTTATCTCATCGAGCAGTGCGTCCACCCACACGTGCTTATCCCGCCGACAGCTTTAGTCTCGGTTGCACCCACCAGCCGGGACTAAAGGTTACCCACGCGTCCTTATCCCACCGACAACTTTAGTCTCGGTTGCACCCACCAGCCGGGACTAAAGGTTACCCACGCGTCCTTATCCCACCGACAGCTTTAGTCTCGGTTGCACCCACCAGCCGGGACTAAAGGTTACCCACGCGTCCTTATCCCATCGACAACTTTAGTCTCGGTTGGCTTTTTCGTGCGTCGAAAGGGAAAACTTCCTCCTGCAACATTGTAATCCATCCCAATATGCACATGTGTGCATAATATGGGCACATTATCATAAACTATGCCCAGATTCTAGCCATAACATTGATGCTTTCACCTAAATGCCATGAAACCTCGAACATGATAGGTCATTTTGTGAAGGATTTTTTTATGATGTTTGCAATTTTTCAAGTTCAATATTTTTCCTTGCAACTGTGACACATAATATGACACCACGTGAAGGCACATTGTTTGGATTATTTTTGAACTTCTTATGCCCGTTTCAAACTATATTCAAAACGGCGGGCATGAAGCTTCTTAGCCCGGGGCTGAGCCTCGCTGAACTTGAAGTGGATCTCTGATGAAATAGCATGTTGTGAACCTATAAATGATTTTTTTAAAAATTCACAAGCATTATATCATGTACTTGTAGTTCAAATCTTGGCAACCTCCTACCAATTCAGCAGGAATTTGTCTTTTTCATGAGGGATGGACAGAAAGGTTCCAGATACACCGGTTGGGAAATTATCCATATAAGGTGGTCTAGTATTTTTGAAAAATGGGTTGGTACCAATGCCAAACTTTAATTTGGTGGTTGCTTCATAGAACACCCCGATTTTGGCACCTCAAAAATGGAAATTGGCTTTTTCGTGCGTCGAAAGGGAAAACTTCCTCCTGCAACATCGTAAGCCATCCCATGGTGCACATGTGTGCACAATATGGGCATATTATCACAAACTATGCCCAGATTCTAACGATAACATTGGAGGTTTGACCTAAATGCCATGAAACCTCGACCATGATAGGTCATTTTGTGAAGGATTTTTTATGATGTTTGCAATTTTTCAAGTTCAATATTTTCCTTGCAACTGTGACACATAATATGACACCACGCGAAGGTTTCACATTGTTTGGATCATTTTTGAATTTCTTCTGCCCGTTTCAAACTATATTCAAAACGGCGGGCATGAAGCTTCTTAGCCCGGGGCTGAGCCTCGAAGTGGATCTCTGATGAAATAGCATGTTGTGAACCTATAAATGATTTTTTTAAAAATTCACAAGCATTATATCATGTACTTGTAGTTCAAATCTTGGCAACCTCCTCCCGATTCGGCGGGAATTTGTCTTTTTCATGAGGGATGGACAGAAAGGTTCCAGATACACCGGTTGGGAAATTGTCCATATAAGGTGGTCTAGTATTTTTGAAAAATGGGTTGGTACCAATGCCAAACTTTAATTTGGTGGTTGCTTCACAGAACACCCCGATTTCGGCACCTCAAAAATGGAAATTGGCTTTTTCGTGCGTCGAAAGGGAAAACTTCCTCCCGCAACATCGTAAGCCATCCCAAGATGCACATGTATGCACAATATGGGCACATTATCACAAACTATGCCCTGATTCTAGCCATAACATTGGTGGTTTGACCTAAATGCCATGAAACCTCGAACATGATAGGTCATTTTGTGAAGGATTTTTTATGATGTTTGCAATTTTTCAAGTTCAATATTTTTCCTTGCAACTGAGACACATAATATGACACCACGCGAAGGTTTCAATTGTTTGGATCATTTTTGAATTTCTTATGCCCGTTTCAAACTATATTCAAAACGGCGGGCATGAAGCACTTTTCCTGTTCAAAATTGTATAGTTCAAATAAAAATATTTGAAAACACAAAATGGTTTTTGATTAGTTATTTAAATTGAAACACTTTTCCTGTTGAAAGTTTTTTGAAATTCCAAATTATGTAATAAATATTTGTTAATGCAATTTTAATTGAAAATAGTTAAATTGTATAGTTCAAATAAAAATAGTTGAAAACACAAAATGGTTTTTGATTAGTTATTTAAATTGAAGCACTTTTCCTGTTGAAAGTTTTTTGAAATTCCAAATTATGTAATAAATATTTGTTAATGCAATTTTAATTGAAAATAGTAAAATTGTATAGTTCAAATAAAAATATTTGAAAACAGAAAATGGTTTTTGATTAGTTATTTAAATTGAAGCACTTTTCCTGTTGAAAGTTTTTTGAAATTCCAAATTATGTAATAAATATTTGTTAATGCAATTTTAATTGAAAATAGTAAAATTGTATAGTTCAAATAAAAATATTTGAAAACAGAAAATGGTTTTTGATTAGTTATTTAAATTGAAGTACTTTTCCTGTTAAAAGTTTTTTGAAATTCCAAATTATGCAATAAATATTTGTTAATGCAATTTTATTTGAAAATAGTAAAATTGTATAGTAAAAATAAAAATATTTGAAAACAGAAAATGGTTTTTGATTAGTTATTTAAATTGAAGCACTTTTTCTGTTAAAAGTTTTTTGAAATTCCAAATAAATAATCATCTTAAATTGAAACATCTTATTAATTAAAGAAGAAAACAAATTTGAAAATGGCGGGAAGACCAAAAGGTTGGCCAAAATCTGAAAAACGGATCAACTATCCCGGTTCTTCGCACCAACCGGTACTGTTGGTCCTTTGGTCCCGGTTATTGGGACGACCCGGGACCTGGAACGATCCTGGATGCGCGCGCTGATCAACAGGCCTTTGGTCCCGGTTGGTGGGACGAACCAGGACCAAAGGACAGACCATTGGTCCCGGTTCTTCCCACCAACCGGGACCGTTGGTCCTTTGGTCCCGGTTATTGGGATGACCCGGGACCAATGGTCTGTACAGTTAACAGCCCCGGCCCTTCCTCCTCCCCAACTCCCTCAATTCACAGAGCACATCGACGTGCGGCTAAGGAAAATTTGCGGTGGAGCAAAATCACGTCGGCAGGCTGCCCAAATCCAGAGCGGCCGCTTCACGTTGTCAACGCCCGTCGCCGAGCGCCACTGTCCACCGCCGCGAGCAGGCAAGGAAGCTCCGCCTCGCTGCAATCGACCCTACCGTCCCCGACTCCGGCTGCCGCGTTCTCCACTATTTCCGGTAGCGCCCGGCCTCCTCCGGCCTCGTCGCACCCTCCATCGGCCTCCTGGTAGCCACTGGTGCTCCAGCACCACTCCTACGTCTCCATCCCTCACTGTATCGTCCTCTCCACGAGCACCTACCGCCGCCGGCCGCCGGCCACCGTCAAACAGCTTGCTCCGGCGCACCTCTCGTAGCGGCGCCGGCGTCACCCTGCGCGCTTCTCTCCGCCGTCTTCTACCACCGCCTGGTAGTTCGCCGGCGAGCCTACGTGGCGCCACGGTGGTGTCGACGTGGCGTTGCGTGTGCGTGGCGTGGGTGCTGACCAAGCCCCGCCAGCGTGGCCTCTGAGGTGGCTTGGGCCCCCCGCGTCAGTCTCTGTGGCTAGTTTAGCCGTGGAGAAAAAAAAACCACCCGAGCTGACGTCATAATGACGCGGTAAAAGTTTAATAATTGTTTAAATAATTTCAGAAAAGAGTTTAATCTTATAAATTCAATAACTAATTATTTCTAAGTCAGAAAAATTTGTATAATATATCAAAATGTTCATAAAAATGAGATCTATACAATAGACTCATAATAATGCATTGTTCAACAACTTTAATTACAAGTTTAATAAGAGAATGAAATCAACCCCTCGTAGGTGATTTCGGGGTCTCTCCTGTACTAGGGTTTGGACCCTTCGGATCCCACTTAAATTGCCAAGCATACCTTAGGGTTAAATTTCAACTCTATTTAACTTGTCATATCATCATCGATGTCATGTGTTGATTGTTGTTTCCCCTTTCTTGTCATAAACTTAATATGTAATTCCAGAACATCATCTTTGCAGATACTATGGATCCAACACATCAGGAAAACATCCTCCAAGGAATGATCTGCGAAAATGAAGATATCGATATCGATGTCACCAGTGAGTTTCTGAACGATTCCGGTCAGGGAGATGAGTCTCTCAACCGAGGAGACGGCTCCGGTGAGGTATAAGCCGAAGCCTGGGACATGGGAGAAGCCAATGAGGAAAAAGGCGACGGCTCCGGCGGAACCTTAAATCTCGCAAACACCGACGAGGTGTATATATGTATTTTTGTAATTAAAATGCTGTTGTCTATATATATACATGCATACATTAACACTCTTTCTTCTTTTAGCCCTCCAGATCGAGAACTTCTTCCGTAAGAACTAAACGAGGCCCAAAAAAAAGTTGGATGACACTGTGAGGTATAGGATCGAAGTGGCCGGTGTAGATGGCGAACCGCAAGCTCTCGTCGATGTCGCAAGAAAAATTTTCAACCATGCGGAGTTCTTGCGAGGGACTACATCCCGATCACCGTTCAAGAATGGAATCGGCCAAGCGGCGTGGAGTCCCGTATGTCGGCGACGTCGCCAAAGATAAGCTTTTTGACAAGCTCATGACTAATTTATTCCTGCCGATGCCAGATGTGAATCCAGATGAGGAGGAGAGAGCAAGAATGGAGCTTGTGCAAAGATTCAAGAAGTTTTCTCTCAGCAAGATGTCCGATGCATTCAAGAACTGGAAGAAGAAACTGTACCATACATTTGTCAAGGTAGAGAAGACTCCGGATTTCACTCAAGGTGGCTATGCTAAGTTAAGACACCAGTGGGAGGATTTTGTGAAGTACAAGACATCGGAGAAACCTAAGGAAAGGTCTAGAGTAAATACGGAGATCGCTGCTAAGAAACTATACCATCATAACATGGGGCCTGCTGGCTACGCCAGTTGCATGCCTAAGTGGGATGCACTTGAGGTCAATTACATAGCTGCCAGGATCAGACCAGAGCCCGCAACATGGGCACCACGGGCGAGAAAATGGTTTTCGGCCATGGGGGCACGTTGGACAAAGAAGGAAGGGCAATATATAATCAAAAACACAAAGATGATCCCCTACTGCCCATCGACGATATTAGAAATGCAGTAGATGATGTTGCAGCGAGACGGTTCGTTCCTGATAGAGAGAACGACGAGCTCACACGCGCCCTTAAAAATCCTGAACACGACGGACAAGCACGAGGCACACCAGGCTCCAAGCCGTGGAAGGTTGCCTTCCCCTCGGAAATGAAGAGATATCCCGATAAAAGCCATCACAGGAGAAAGGAAAGGGAGGCAGCTGAGAAAGCGGCCGCTGCAGACCGGCTGCGTAATGTAGAAGAAGCATTAAAGCGGCACCAGGATCAAGTCCACAGACTTAGCCAGCAAGGTACTAGCGGCCAATCTCAGCGGCACGTGGTAGAAGCTGCATTCGAGGGTACTGGCGCCCTATCAAATAAGAAAAGCAGCATCGCTTCCATGCAGCTCCATGATGTTGATGATGATGCACCGACGACATCTCCTCCTAAACACTACCCAGTGGATGATATCACGGAGACAACAGCTTGTGAGCTAAAGGTGCAGGTTATGAACTTAAGGGTGACGGCGGCGGTCGGCATGGCGGTACCAACTGCGCCTAACCCAACTTGGCATTGCAGACCGGTTCCAAAAGGGTACGCTGTCGTCACGATGGATGAGGTGAAGGAAGATTTTGAGGAGCTGAAGCTAGACCACCCTGCAGGGGAAGATATGGAGCTGACTCAACTAGGAGAAGCCAAAGGGGGGACTATTCTATGGCCAAAGGAGAACATCATGCTTCCAAATTATGTGCCTCCAAGGCCACCCACTCCTCAGAGCAGCAATCCACCTTCGCCGCCACCTCACCATTCTCCAGCGCAACCATCGCCTTCACCGCCTCACCACTCAGTGCAACCGTCTCCATCGCCGCCTCAGCCGTCTCCGTCCCCTGAGCCTCAGAGACAAAAGCGGAAGTATACTAAGGGGGGCAGCACCACCAGCAGCAGGAAGAGCACGTTCCGATCACCAAAACATAAGCTATCGCCCCTCCCAAAAGTACCTCATCAGAATATGAAGAAGCTACCTTGCGAGAAGACAGATGAGAAAACTGATGCGGCCGCAGCTGCCCATTATGAAAAGTGGTAGATTAACATGGCTAACAAGAAAAAGCCGATAGAGGCATTTTTCCCAGTCACCGCAGAAGATAAAGCCAAAGCAGCCGCGCTTAAGATTCAGCTTCATCAACCCATAGTGCTCACATCAGACTATAATCGCTCTATTACCAAGTCGGCTGAGGCAAAAGAGCGGAGAGTCGGGAAAGAAGTTGTCCAGCTCGGACAACAGAAAAATCAATCGATCGTACCGCTCAAAGTGTACGATACCAATGAGTGGATGATCCAGGAGCGGCATGATCCGAACATTGATCCGGAGTTTGTTCGACTGTACGGAGAAAAGGCCCAATTATATGGACTATCTATTACTGAGTACATGAGCTGTATGCATGAGTTCGAGGGGTACCAAGAAACAGCATACGTGTACTAGTACGGGGCTCCTCTCGTCAAACCCGAGTTAGTCAAAGATCTACCAACAAATATGCGAAGATTGCATAACTGGTACATCAAAGCCTGTGTTGATTCCAAAAACTGGATCTATGCTGCATATAAACACCACCATTACGGTCATGGAGATGGCTTCCTACTGATCGAATTTCCAGAATTATTTCAGTTTTACCAACAAGACGCCATCGACAAAGCTATCGTCAGTTCCTATTGTTTATAAGTACTAATAATTTCTGTAATTAAGTCTTTCTCGCTCAGCTCATTTGTTGCTTGTATAATCTTACTAATCACTATACTAATTATATATGCAGAATGAAGATTCAAGAATGCAACAAAGGACAAATCTATGACCTTGGGTTTGTTGACTGTAATTTCGTTCATGAAGTTACTCTAAAAACAAAACCCAAAGAGACGGAGGATAACTTGTTCCAAGCGTTGAAGCATTTCAGCAACAGAAGGGAAATACTACTTCCTTACAATGCTGGGTGAGTGTTACTGTCTTGTACACATTCTATTTTTGCTTACTCGATGTTTAGCGTATAATTGACCCGTGTTATATTTTTTTAGTGTGTCCAGCTTCCACTATATTATGTTAATCATTGTTGTTGACACCGGAGTAGTAAAAGTCCTAGACTCGAAACGCACACCATTAGAAAAGTGGGCGGACATGCAGGAATGCCTCCAGAAGGCTTGGAAACGGTTCACCGCCAAAACTAGGGGTGTTTGGAAGCCAGAGCTTACATTTCAACCATTGACTGTAAGTACTACTTGCTAGATCCACGCATCTCTTTGATTCTAGTTTCAATACCACCATTATCATGCTTGATTATTATTTTGATTGAACTCTGTTCTCGTAAAGTGCTTGAGGCAGGAAGCCGGAAATAACTTATGTGGATACTATGTCTGCGAGTTCATTCGCCAGACGACCAAAGAGAAGGGCGCAGACCGGAACATCAAAAAAATTGAAGTACGATAAACAATAATCACAACTTTATTTTATTACCACCAATTGTGTTTACTTTCATTCATATATATTGATCACCTTCTTTATATTAGATCGAACGGATGTAGGACGGTCTTCTATCACAAGAACGCGTGCAAGCAATTCAAGAGGAAATTGCCGGATTCTTGTTAGAACAAGTCATAGATTCGAAAGGAGAATACTATTACCCGATTCATTTGGAAGGGTGAAGTGTAAAAAAGAATTTGTAAATTAGATCAAATTCGTGTGAGAGTATCGTTTGTAATTATAATATGTTTCAACCAAGAAGACGGATGAGACGGTGTATATATTTGTGATCATGCATGATGTGTAATATATATATCGTGGTTTCATTATTGTTGTATATATGTAGTACCATTAAATTAATAAAAAAATCCTGTCACGATAAAAAATAGCCCGAAAATCCTGCTGCGGCAGAAAAATAGCCCGAAAATTCTGCCGCCGCACAAAACCCTGTCACGGCACAGAGACCAACGATCCCGGTTCGTGCCAAGAACCGGGACCAATGATCTACCCCGCCCGGCTCTGGCGCTGCCACGTGGAGACCCATTAGTCCCGGTTTATTTCACGAACCGGGACCAATGATCCACCCCCCTCGTTGCGCGGCCGCCCACGTGGAGACCCATTGGTCCCAGCATTAGTCCCGAGTGATTTGTCCCGGTTTGGGAACCGGGACCAATGGTCCTTATGAACCGGGACTAGAGGCTATTTTTCCACTACGTGACTGTGAGAAGCTTCATTCACCGTACAACCGTGCCACTTGACCCAGAGATCGATGCAAGCACTCAATCTCCTCAATCAGCGGTCCATAAGCAGAAATGTGTCCGTTTCCACGACGACCAACACGGGAGTTTCAACCTCTTCAGGATCAGACACGGAAGGGGGTGAGGGAAATGGCAAGCAGCAGCTAGGTAAACCTTCTTGGGTCCTGAATGTTGCGCCATTCTTCAGTTAAGCGCACAGCACGCCCGGTGACCAACACGGGATCCACTATCTTCCTAAGTAGAATCATTGGTACTGCATCATTTTTCGAAAGCCATAGTTTTGATATGTATACCAACCATCCTAAGCCATCGGATGCACCACGAATGAGCAGCTGAAGAAGTTCCCAAGCACCGAAGAATTCCTCATGCGGTGACTTTGGACTTTTCTCTATATCTTCCTTGTACTTATATATTTTTTCATCCGCATACCTTATTATTCGTTTCTGCGATGGTCGAGGGCCCTTGATTCAATAACGAGCCGATAATTTCTGTCTTTTTAGCTAGTAGTTGGCGCAGCATGCAAGCTGTGTTCCGCCAAGATCTGTCATGAACCACAGGCTATTTTTCTGTGATATGTCAGGGAAAGGTGGAATTAGAAAGCGATGGCGCTCCACGTACTGCCCCTCTCCCAATCTCCAGCTCGCCACCTGTCCCGGGCCGAGGTCCTGTTCATGGTGGATCTCCCCATGGCGGGTCTGGACGGTTACGGATGGTGCTCTGCACACCCGCCTCTCAGCCTCTATTCCTTTCGCCTCCGGAGATTCCACGGCGAGATGCTATCTCATCGGCTTTCTCAAGACGAATTAGACTGGAGGCGGTGGCGAGGAGACTCACGCTAGCGGTAGTGACAGAGGGAGGAGAGGATGAGCCGAGCCACGGCTCGGATATCTCTGGATCATCAGCGAGGCCAGGGTTTGGGGACAGAGCAAGATCACGCGTAGTTGACTTCGGCTACAGGGATTTGGGAGAATAGAGCACCGAGACCGATTCGAGGACACCGAGACCGCCAAGCTCCTGCTGACTCTCCTTCGGTTCGCTCGACTTCGCTCTGCGACACCGAGGTAGTACCTCATCAATTTCAGCAAGTCCTTGTGCTACCTGCTCCATCCCGGCGAGCTCAGATGCAAGGCACAAATTTCTGCAGTCTGAGGGAGGTACTGGCACGGGCGTCCAAGGTTCAGTTGGAGTGCTAGGATCCTCCATCAGAGGAGAGCTCAGATCGGGAGAAGGTTTTGGAACCTGCGACAACTCTTTTGTCGAGCTCTTCCATGAATGTTGTGCTTTAGTCCCTTTCGATCAGGGAGATGATAGTCTTAGATGCTCTACTACTACTAAAACAACACCGAACCCTGGGGAAACATGTGGCAGTGTTGTCGAACTGAATGTGAGGTTTAGGAAGGAGGGTGTCACTGAAAAACGAAGGTTCAGTAGGCATGGTGAGCGGGAGTTGGCTTTTCAGAAGAAGTTTGGAGTGGGCAGAAGGTGCTGGCTATGGAGGGGTCCAGGTCCCAGTGGTGCAGGGGGGAGACGATGAGTTGGTCTATGGTGACATGGAGGTTGATGCCTTTTTCAAACAACTTTGGCATATTCCATGGAATCCCCATCCCCCACCACCTATCCCTGCATATAAAAAGCAACCTAAGCACCATCCTGTAGGGGTTCGCGTATGAAAACAATAAAATTTTACCCTACGCTCCTAAACCCCTGATGTCGTCAGGACCTATCTATTAGTAATGCAGTAATGGGAGGGGCTTTTCGTGAACTTACCCTTGAAGACCCAAAAGCGTTGTCAACGCTCAGGAGAGCGTGGTTGATGTAGACGAGCCGAAGCCGACCTCAAGGTCATGATGAAGTCCTTGCGCTCCTATGGCTCCAACGACTTGAGTGCCTCAAGTGTGACACCTCGCGGGGAGTTACATGCATCCGGTGCCTGACGATGACTCCCGCTTCCCCGATCCAGCAGCAGTTGCGGAAGTAGATCTCCTGGATCCGAATCCCGCAGCGTGACGACGCTCCGCGATGAAGATGTCTCTCGTTCACGCACTCCGAACTTGGGACTACGGTCACAGGAGAGAGAGAGAGAATATCAATTAGAGGTCTCCTCAAAAGTGAGGAAGCCTTTATTGAATATTGTGTGTATTTATCTAGCCAAATAACCCCACTATATATAGGGGGAGAGGTACTACCTCCCTCAAAGTCCTGGGGTGGTACTAAAGGAGGGGGAGAGGGGGCGCCGCAGGCCAACCCTAGTGGAGCCCGCATGTTGGGGGGGGGCTTGGCCCAGCCGGCCACCCTCTTGCCTCATTTATCCTGTTGCCTTTCCCTCATGGGCCCTTCTCCCTCCGGAATTGGCCCATTAAGCCTTTTGACCTTTTAATTGATTTCTCTTTCTTAAATAATTATGAATAAATGATTAAATCAATATTTAAAATTCATTCACATATTATTCAATCTCCGTGGTTATGGAAAACCTTCCATCTCCACTCCGGACATCCTCCGGACTTACCAAAACCCTTCTGGTTCTCTCTCTTCTCTTCTTCGGTGATTCTACTGATCCTGTAAACACTCTCTAAGCATCATCAAGCCCTTAAGTGTGATACCCCATGGTTCGGGAATACTCTAGACATGGTCGGGACACTCCCAGACCAATGATCGATAGAGGGACCTAGATGGCCATGTGACCCCTGTGCATTCCACGAAGATCTTTCGTCGTTTGAACCAGGACAGTCGTGTCTTATTCCTTTTGTATCTCGATACTTGCATTGCCTAAGATCTGATCAATGACATCACCATGTCGTGTTCAATCTCGTTACCGAACAATGCTACTGGACTCGTTCCGACAAGTGATATCCATGTGATCAAATCACATGCTGCGCAGCTATTGGATATAACTTCTCAGAGTGGGCCCTTGAGTATCTTTTTGTCATGCGGATGGACAAATCCTGCTCTTGACATATATGGCCTCTACGGTTCCTCCGAGTACCTGAACACACCTTTATAGTCACTGTATTACCAAGTGATGCTTGATGCTATCTAAGCACTCTCAGGAGAAAATGATTGATATAGCCTCACGGTCTAAGGAATAGTCTACGAGGATCCATTCTAATCATCATAACTTGAACTCAGTGACATGATCGGGTCACGATGTTTAGGTTGGGTATGGGTTCATCATCTCGTTCTCAGAATGAGTTGACTCCATTTTCAACTGGCATAAATGCCACATGATCAGGAAACCTTGATCATCTGTTGACCAATGAACCAGTGACTTGAGTTTCACCGGGAACCCCTGGTTGTTTACATATCACACGTGTATTGATGTTTCCTTTCAATACAGTTATAGCATCATATAAAACTCATAAAATTTATGAAATATGATAATAATCCTTATTATTATTTGTCTCTAGGGCATATTTCCAACAGTCTCCCACTTGCACTAGAGTATAAATAAACTAGCTGCATTTGTTCTTAATTATTGGCACCATATTACCCGGTACCCTGAACATGCTTGCTCATGGAAGAGGTTGGGTCTTGGGCCTGTACTTTAGAGTCCCAAATCCTTTGCAATTTAGTAATGTCACCTTGATTAACATTAATACTTTATCATCACATGATAACATCTTTGTGTATGCATCGTCGCTATGGCAGCAGAACAAGGCCTGATTCCAGGAGCCTATAGTGACTTTAGATCAACCTCGAGGGCTTTCTCATGGGCATTGTGCCATGGGACACATCATTCTACGTTAAAAGCGAACTAGCCCCACCATAACATTATACAACACCTTAGATGGTATCCTTATCTATTATTATAAATGTAATTATTGAAACACGAGTGCACCTTGTGCAACTTTCGATGTTTTTGTTCACCTCGCTTCCTACTTGACTTTAGTTGGTATTACAGGAGTTTCCAACATATTCCCTTATAACATAGCCCTTTATGCTTTAAGATATGTCATCCTTCATGGATTTGGAAAAACATGTCTATAGTTCTCTGTTAGACACTGCAGACAAACAAAGCTCAATGTTCCGTGATTCGAACTTAATCACTTTTCAAACGTTTCTTCTTGGATCATATATTATGTTAAGTTATCATCATGGTTTTCTAAGATAGAACCAATGTCTCAACATAGTGGATGATGATCATCCTTTTCTTTCTTTTAACCATTGATGTTAAACTTAATACTATTCCTACCTTGAGTTATTAAGGACTAGTTCCTTAATTAACTTCTATTCTGAAACCCTTTTCAGAATCCTTTAAGGAATACTACATAATATTGTAATATTCTTATTATCAACTTCTACTCCCTATAAATCATTATTTATTGGTACTTGCACTTTTATTCTTAATGTGTCATATACACACTTAACAATCTCTCCTTTAATCTCCTATTCAAAATATGTTCCCAACAAATTTGGGTATGAGTCACTATTGTTACTCAAACTATGTTCCTACATATTTGAATTTCAGACTTATATTGCTCCCAGTCAAAATGTGTTCCCGACACATTTGAGTTCGAGACTAACATTGCTCTCACTCAAAAATATGTCATTCACATATTGTTTTAGGAAGACTTTCATAGCTCCCACTCAATTTCATGCAAATTGCATATCCACTCACTATTTTGAACGACTTCAAAATCCTTTGATCAAATATCCACTCACTAATTTTTTTGGATTTTTGAAGAACAAAACAAGCAAACAAAGCAAAAAGGAAACTAAGCAAAACAAAAACAACAAAGTAAAGAGATTGGTTATGAGGGACTCCCCTTGTGAAGATGTCCTTGACTCCCCGGCAACGGCGCCAGAAAATCTTTAATGGCGTGTAGTTGACGTGGGAGTTTCTTCTTCTTCGTTCCCCGGCAACGGTGCCAGAAAATCGCTTGATGGCTCAATACACGGCGCCCAGAAAAGTGTTGATGGCTCGTGGTTGATGTAGAGCTTGTTGGGAACCCCAAGAGGAAGGTATGATGAGCACAGCAGCAAGTTTCCCTCAGTTATGAAACCAAGGTTTAATCGAACCAGTAGGAGCAAGGAAACACCCCAAAGGTGTTACTAGCTGAGCTTTGGCAGGGTGCACTACCGGTGCTAGTAGCAACATGGAGACCTGCACAACACAACCACAGAACTTTGTCCCCAACTTGCGATGAGGTTGTCAATCTCACCGTGTTTTGCGGAAAACAAAGGATTAAACGTATCGAATGGAAAGAAGTAAAAGTTTGCAGAAAGTAAACACAAAATAGTAAAAGATTGTAGATTGTATGTAAAAGACAAGCACCGGGATCCATAGTTCACTAGAGGTGGCTCTCCTTAGATAGATAACATGTTGGGTGAACAAATTACAGCGGGGCAATTGACAAACACCGAGAAAGCAATACATGCATATACTAATCATCTTGACTCCTTTGAGACTTGATTGGGCATTACAACATAATACATAGACCACCATCCAACTGCATCTATGACTAATAATCCACCTTCAGGTTATCATCCGAACCCCCTCCAGTATTAAGTTGCAAGCAACAGATTATTGCTTTACGAACTGCGTGTAAAGTAAACAATACAATTGTTCTATGAACAAAAGATCGTTGTTTTCTCCCTAGTATCATCAGCACATCTAGTACCTTAGAGATTTCTGTCACTTCCCCAGATTACCAGAGGCATGAACCCACTATTGAGCATAAATACTAACTCTTGGAGTTGCTAGCATCTACTTGGCCAAGATAGCTACTGACAACAGAAAGCATGCAAGATCTCAAATAACAAAGACATGATAGAACCAATAATCAATCTTAAATAGCATCTCAATATCCATCGGATCCCCGCAAACACAACATGTATGGATTACAAATATGAAAGCACAAAGGAGGAGAAACCAGCCATCTAGCTACTACATGGATCCGTAGTCCAAGGATGAACTACTCACGCATCACACCGGAGGCTTGCATGGTGATGAAGAAAGCCTCCAGGGTGAATTCCCCTCTCCGGCAGGGTGCCGGGAAGAGCTTTAGATCCCTCTCGATCTAGGGATCGAGATGACGGTGGCTACAGACTCTTTCGTGGATTTTTGATCGGGTACTTAGGGTTTTCGTCCCGAGGGCAACTTATAGGCGGAAGGAGGGGCCGATGGGGTGCTGGGGTCAGCCAGACCACCCCCTGGCACGGGCCAAGCCTGGCCGCGCGTCCAGGTGGTGTGGCCGACCCCTGGCCCCTCTCCGTCTCGTATTTTGGCACTTGATCCCTTCCGGAAAAATAGGCACTTTGGCTTTTATCCCGTCCAATTCCGAGAATATTCATTTTCTGACTTTTCTGGAACCAAAAACAACAGAAAACAGGCAGCTGGCACTGTGGCTCTTGTTAATAGGTTAGTCCAAGAAATCATAATAAAAGTACTCCAAAGTTGGAACAAAACACAAGAAAGTGGATAAAACCAAGCATGGAACATAAAAAATTATAGATACATTTGCAATGTATCAACATCCCCAAGCTTAACAAGTCATGCATCAATCAACTAGTCTTGGGACAATGCACATAGAACTAAGAATGGCCACTATGCTCTCAAAGTAAGTGCATAAAGTTAGAAGGTGGAGACTCAATATAATGGTGGAAGAAAAGCCTTTGTAAAAGGAAGTAGGGATTCAAGTCTCATAAAGAGCTTCCAAAAATTATGGTACTTATAGATTTCAGCTCTCATTGCCCCTATCATAAGCATCTTGAAGTGATTAAGGTTAAAGTGAACAAACTATGGTGTACATGCTTGACGAAGTATAAGTCAGAAATCTCATGTCCCTTGTATACGAGGGCCGCTCCTCATGCTACTCAAGTTTAGTCACCGGCAAGTTCTTGTCATCGTAAGTACACGTGTGTCATAGAGAACCGCCAACGGGGTACCCCTTGCCCGATGATACGGAAGAATCCCCATATCAAAATGACAAGGCAAGCAGACAACGAGCATCTCAGCATTCTTCTTATTTACCATGGGAATATGGTGCTTTTTTCTCTCTTTCCTCTTTTCATAGTATCTCTCTTTTTTTCCTTTTCTCTTTTTTTCTCAATAGGACTCTTTTTTTATAAGAAGAATGCTTCATAGACAGCTCATTATGGTTACGCTGCAGGTTTCCACCATGTCAGCATGGATTAGACCAGTGGCCCAGGCGTTTCTCTAACACATATACATACTCCATGGACTTACAAGCTCCCCTTTCATTTCACACCGACGACATCCATATACAAAAGAGCATGATATCAACTAGGTACAAGTACCAAGTGCAATGTTGAAAGCGTTCCCCATGAAAGCATGGTTCTGCTAATTCCCAACAAATAAGTGCAAGCATATACAAGATAGAAGACACAATGGTTCAAGTTTATTAGAGGCAATAAAGTAAAGTGTGCCTTCAAGTTCGTGAGAGCTTTAATCACTAGTTTTCTCATAACAAGTGGAAGGTAAACAAAAGCATGAATATACTTGGAATAGCATAAGCTAGTGGGTAGGTATGGTGGACTCTTTGGAAAAACTTGGTTTAGGGAGTTAGATGCATGAGTGGAACTCATACTTTGTTGTGGAGGCTAGCAAAAGACTGGGAGCGACAAACTAAGAGAGCAATAATGGCCATAATCATGCAGAGCGACAAAACAGCATTGATCAAAGCATAAAGTGATACTACAAGTTGAAAACTAAAGGATCATAAAGGCTATGGTGACTTAAGATAGTCATAACATGGTGTGAGCATGTGCCAAGTCAACCCAAATAAAGCATCAAAGGAGAATATCACTATACTATGCTTTAATATGCTAAAACAACGCATGATTCATCCAAGGCACATTAAGCAATCTCAATTGTTTATAACAAGTCATGCTACAGAAAAGAATACTAAGCATAAAGCCAAAACAATATCAAGCATGGCATGACAAAGCATAGTACACAGTCAAAAACGAGCTCTTTTTACCACATAAGTATGAACTTTCCTACTCTTTTCCAAACCAAACCAAACTATTTGCAAATCAAAGTGTGAAAGAGGGGGTCCAACCAACTTATTCAGAAAACTAAACAAACCAAGCAAACTAAAAACCAAAACAAAAACAAAAAAGAAGATGCTCCAAGAAAAACACAATTGTGCATGAAACAATAAAAATGAAGCGTTTGGAAGAAACCTGGGATTTTTATTGATGAAGAAGGGGGATGCCTTGGGCATCCCCAAGCTTTGACGCTTGTACTTCTTGGATATTTCTTGGAGTGACACGCGTGGCATCCCCAAGCTTGAGCTTTAGTCCATCCTTCATCTCTTTACTCATTCCTTCCATACACCTGGAAATTTTTCTTCATTCAAAACTTCACAAAATCTCATTAGCAACATTAGTGCACTTAAGATAAATAAGTCTCAAGGTTCAGTTCTAACACCAAATAAACTTCCATTAGAACACTATATACTGTAGAACTTCCCTCAAAAATCTCAATTCCCCAAAGGAACTCAAGAAGGAACTAACAAGAAGCAAATGCAGAAAATGGCAGAAATCTGTCAAAACAGACCAGCAGGTAAAGACGAATTTTTTCGAAGACCTTATGTTGCTCAAATCAAAAAGTGTTGAACTAACGAAAGTTATATAACAAACTGGGGCATAATCACAAACAATTACAGCTCAATCCGACGTACAGAGCTCTCTCAGGAATTTTTACGGTGAAGCACAGAAATCTGTTTCGGGACAGCAACTTTCCCAATCATTACTTCACTCTCATTAGAGGTTACTCTTGGCACAAAAAGCAAATAAAAAGGATAAGGAGAGGTTATTACAGAGGTAATAACTTCCAAGACTCAACTAAAACTCTTGGGTTATCTCCCAACAAGTACTTTTCTTTAACGCCTTTAAGTTAGGCATAAGAACCAAAGAAAGAATCAAGTGTTCTCAAATGAAGAAGCATTAAGACCAAATTTTGTTTTCATAGGAGAAGCAAAAGAAATCTTTTATCTCTTTTTAGGGAAGTGTTCTATACCTTTCTTGAGTGGTATTTGATATTTAATGGTGCCTTCTTTCATATCAATGATGGCACCAACAGTTCTAAGAAAAAGTCTTCCCAAAGTAATAGGACAAGAAGCATTGTATTCAACATCCAAAACATAGAAATCAACGGGGACATAGGAATCATTAACCATAATAAGAATATCATTAAGACTCCCCATGAGTTTCTTTTTAGCATTAGCATCAAGTGGGATATTCAAATAACAATCTTCAAGAGGAGGCAAATCAAGCATATCATAAATCCTTCTAGGCATAATAGAAACACTACTATCAAGATCACACAAAGCTTTGAAATCAAAGTCATTCACTTTCATATTAATGATGGGTTCTCAACCATCTTCTTGTTTTATAGGAATAGAAGCTTTATGTTTCATCTTTTCTTCTTTAATCTTTATGAGAGCATCAGTAATGTGTTTTGTAAAAGCCATGTTCATAGCACTAGCATTAGGACTTTTAGCAAGCTTTTGTAGGAACTTAATAACTTCAGAGATGTTGCAACCATCAAGATCAAAATCAACTTTATCATCTAAAGTAGTATAACTATTACTAGCCTCAACACTAGTGGTGGTAATAGTAGAGACACTAATGTTTCTAGCAATTTCATCTTCTCTTTCCCACTTAGCATGTAATTCAGCTAATAGTCTAACATTTTCATCAATTCTTACTTGTATAGTATTAGTGGCTGCAAAGGGATTCTCATTAGTTTTGGGTTTAGCAGCCATTTTATTCAAAGTAGATTGAGCTTCAGCCAAAGATGCTATATTTCTTTTAGCATTAGAGAGTTTTTCCTCAATAGTTTTATTGAAAGCAGTTTGTTTACTAATAAACTCTTTAAGCATAACTTCAAGTTCAGAAGGAGCACTTTTATTATTGTTGTAAGAATTTCCATAAGCATTACCATTGTTGGGAGGATAAGGCTTATAATTGTTGTTACCAAAATTGTTCCTATAAGCATTATTACCATAAGCATTGTTGCCAAAGTTGCTATTTCTTATGAAGTTCACATCAACTTGCTCTTCTTGAGCAACCAAAGAGGCTAAAGGAACATTATTTGGATCAATATGGGCTTTCCCACTAACAAGCATAGACATAATAATATCAATCTTATCACTCAAGGAAGAGGTTTCCTCAACAGAATTTACCTTCTTACCTTGTGGAGCTCTCTCAGTATGCCATTCATAATAATTAACCATCATAGTATCCAATAGTTTTGTTGCAATACCCAAAGTGATGGTCATAAATGTACCTCCAGCAGTTGAATCCAATAGGTTCCTTAAAGAATAGTTCAATCCTACATAAAAAGTGTGGATGGTCATCCAAGCAGTCAGTCCATGAGTGGGACAATTCTTTACCAAAGATTTCATTCTTTCCCAAGCTTGAGCAACATGCTCATTATCAAGTTGTTTAAACTTCATTATTTCACTTCTCATGGATATAATCTTAGCAGGAGGATAGTATTTTCCAATAAAAGCATCTTTGCACTTAGTCCAAGAATCAATACTATTCCTAGTTAAGGAATTCAACCATTCTTTAGCTTTTCCTCTCAAAGAGAAAGGAAACAACTTCAGCTTAATAATATCACCATCTATATCCCTATGCTTTTGCATCTCACAAAGTTCAACAAAGTTATTTAGATGGGAAGTAGCATCTTCATTACCAATACCCGAAAATTGCTCTCTCATAACAAGATTGAGCAAAGCAGGTTTTATCTCAAAGAAAGTATTTTCAGCCACAGGTGGAGCAATAGGAGTGCTCATAAAATCATTGTTGTTGGTGCTAGTGAAGTCACACAACTTAGTGTTTTCAAGAGTAGTCATTTTTTTGGGGGTTTTCATATAAGAAAGCAAACAAGTAAAACTAATTTTTTTGGATTTTTGAAGAACAAAACAAGCAAACAAAGAAAAAAGGAAACTAAGCAAAACAAAAACAACAAAGTAAAGAGATTGGTTATGAGGGACTCCCCTTGTGAAGATGTCCTTGACTCCCCAGCAACGGTGCCAGAAAATCTTTAATGGCGTGTAGTTGACGTGGGAGTTTCTTCTTCTTCGTTCCCCGGCAACGGCGCCAGAAAATCGCTTGATGGCTCAATGCACGGTGCCCAGAAAAGTGTTGATGGCTCGTGGTTGATGTATAGCTCGTTGGGAACCCCAAGAGGAAGGTATGATGAGCACAACAACAAGTTTCCCTCAGTTATGAAACCAAGGTTTAATCGAACCAGTAGGAGCAAGGAAACACCCCAAAGGTGTTACTAGCTGAGCTTTGGCAGGGCGCACTACCGGTGCTAGTAGCAACGTGGAGACCTGCACAACACAACCACAGAACTTTGTCCCCAACTTGCGACGAGGTTGTCAATCTCACCGTGTTTTGCGGAAAACAAAGGATTAAACGTATCGAATGGAAAGAAGTAAAAGTTTGCAGAAAGTAAACACAAAGCAGTAAAAGATTGTAGATTGTATGTAAAAGACAAGGACCGGGATCCATAGTTCACTAGAGGTGGCTCTCCTAAGATACATAACATGCTGGGTGAACAAATTACAGCGGGGCAATTGACAAACACCGAGAAAGCAATACATGCATATACTAATCATCTTGACTCCTTTGAGACTTGATTGGGCATTAAAACATAATACATAGACCGCCATCCAACTGCATCTATGACTAATAATCCACCTTCAGGTTATCATCCGAACCCCCTCCAGTATTAAGTTGCAAGCAACAGATTATTGCTTTACGAACTGCGTGTAAAGTAAACAGTACAATTGTTCTATGAACAAAAGATCGTTGTTTTCTCCCTAGTAGCAACAGCACATCTAGTACCTTAGAGATTTCTGTCACTTCCCCAGATTACGGGAGGCATGAACCCACTATCGAGCATAAATACTAACTCTTGGAGCTGCTAGCATCTACTTGGCCAAGATAGCTACTAACAACGGAAGTCATGCAAGATCTCAAATAACAAAGACATGATAGAATCAATAATCAATCTGAAATAGCATCTCAATATCCATCGGATCCCCGCAAACACAACATGTATGGATTACAAATAGATGATCTTGATCATGAACGGAGCTCACAAGATCTAAACATGAAAGCACAAAGGAGGAGAAACCAGCCATCTAGCTACTACATGGATCCGTAGTCCAAGGATGAACTACTCACGCATCACACCGGAGGCTTACATGGTGATGAAGAAAGCCTCCAGGGTGAATTCCCCTCTCCGGCAGGGTGCCGAGAAGAGCTTCAGATCCCTCCCGATCTAGGGATGGAGATGACGGCGGCTACAGACTCTTTCGTGGATTTTTGATCGGGTACTTAGGGTTTTCGTCCCGAGGGCAACTTATAGGCAGAAGGAGGGGCCGAGGGGGTGCTAGGGTCGGCCAGACCACCCCTGGCATGGGCCAAGCCTGGCCACGCGGCCAGGTGGTGTGGCCGGCCCCTGGCCCCTCTCTGTCTCATATTCTAGCACTTGATCCCTTCCGGAAAAATAGGCACTTGGGCTTTTGTCCCATCCAATTCCGAGAATATTCATTTTCTAACTTTTCTGGAACCAAAAACAACAGAAAACAGGCAGCTGGCACTGTGGCTCTTGTTAATAGGTTAGTCCAAGAAATCATAATAAAAGTACTCCAAAGTTGGAACAAAACACAAGAAAGTGGATAAAACCAAGCATGGAACATCAAAAATTATAGATACATTTGCAATGTATCACCTCAGGAAGTTAGTTTTTATGAAAATGATCTTTTTAGTTCCCCAGCTTTAAAGAAGAAAATTTGCTCTGATCATACTTTATCTCCCATATGTGGTAATTCTAATGATACTTGTGATATTTTAGATCCATATACTAAAAGCATCTCTTTTAAAATACCTATAACATTGTTGAACGTGTTATGAACAACTGTTATTTGAGAGATGGAACTGTCCATCCTGGTGATCATTTTCTCTTTATACACGAATTATACGAGTTGTTCAAGTGTGCAAGTATTTCAATGAACCAAGTTAAGAGGAAGCTATTCCCTTTTTCACTTAAGGGCAAAGCAAGGGAGTGGTATGAGCTACTAGATGATCCTCATCATTTGGAGTGGAAGGAACTTGAATCTCTCTTTTACTCTAAATTTTAGCCTCCTCATGAAATTCATAAAGATAGGAATTACATTTATAATTTTCATCCACATGATGGAGAAAGTATTTCCCAATCATGGGGGAGATTGAAGTCACTAATGCTCAAATATCCCATTAATGAGCTCCCTAGTAATATTGTTATTAATAATTTTTATGCAAGGCTTTCAGGACATTACAAGGACTATCTAGATACATGTTTAGAGGGATCCTTCACAAGTAAGGAGGTCAAAGCTAAGTGGGATCTTCTTGAAACAATTCAAAGCAATACCAAAGATTGGGATAACGACAAAGGTAAAGAACCGGGTATAAACTATGAGTATGATTGCATTAAGTCTTTCGCTAAAACTACTGATTTTCAAGAGCTTAGTGCTAAATATGGTATTAATCCTCAAATTCTTGTTGATTGTTTTAGAGCCTTTGCTTCTCATATTAATGCTCCTAAAGAAAAATGGGACATGTATCATGAGCCTTTTAAAGACACTTACATGGAAAATGAAATTGTTATTAATGATAGCAATAAACATGCTCAAACCTCTGAAAGTACTATTTCTTATAAGCATGTTAATTTTTGTGTAATACATAGACCTTGTGAGAAGAATCAAATTGAAGAAGAATATTGTATCACCCACAGGAATGAAAAAACTAGAACGTGGTATAGGGCTCTAAATGATCTTGGTAAAAAAGTTTGTGCCCTCTATCCTTTTATTTGTGAACTTTGTTTTGAAGTGGGTCATTTCAATTTTCAATGCTTAGGCCATAATAATAGCCCTTCTAATCCAATGAGTACTGCAAGTTTGTATTGTGATGACATGATCACTCCTAATCAGCATCATGAACTTACATTATTTTTGGGGTGTGAAGAATTATCAAGAAAAACTTCTTTGGTAGATATGAGTGCTTTTGATATGAATAGCGTCCTGCATGGTTGTCATATTTATTGTGTTGATAATTGCCACACAAATACTTATATACAAAATATTATAAAAGATGAGATTTTACCAAAATATGACAGGACTAATATGTGTTTTGATCTTATTAATAAAAAGAAGGAATCCTCCAAAGTTTCTTCTATTGTCTCTAACAATAAACTAGGGTATATGGAGAAGCTTCCTTTCAAGCCTCTCCCTCCTAAAGAGAAGAAGAAAAAGAAGAAGAGGAGGAGTAAAAGGAGAGAGGAAACGGTATTTTCCCCTAAGCATGTTGCTCCTATTATAGTTTTTGATGAGTCTGAACTCGATGATGTTCCTATGCCTATTACCTATAGTAGTGATCATGATTGGGAAAAGCACACTACTTTTGATATTGAAAATCTCTTCGGTACCAATTCTGAAAATGATGATATTAATAATTGTTGTACTATTAGTGTTATCCATGTTCCTTCCAATGATGATATGTTTACAAATGAACACACTTTGGAAGATAACTATTCTATTGCTTATGATGATATTATACCTCCAATTTATGATGATTACAATGATGAATATGATATTTTCAGTCCACCTACTATTGAGGAGAAAATTAATTATGATTACAATATGCCTCCTATATTTGATGATTATGGTGATGAGAATAATAATGATAGCTATTTTGTTGAATTTACTCCCACTACAATTAATAAAAATGACTATGTTTATGTGGGGAGTATTAATTATTTTATGCATGTGGCTCATGATAAGAATGTTTTATGTGATAGTTATATTGTTAATTTTATTCATGATGCTACTGAAAGTAATTATGAGAGAGCGCAACATGTTTTTATGTATCTCAACAATATTAAGTTCCCCCTCTTTATGTTGAAAGTCTTGAAGTTGCACTTGTTTTGTTTTACTATGCTTGTTGCTTTGTGCTTTCATGACTTATTTCTTTACAAGATTCCTATGCATAGGAAGTGGGTTAGACTTAAATGTGTTTTGAATTTTCTTCTTGATGCTCTCTTTTACTTCAATTCATATTTCCTATGTGAGCATCTTCTCAAACTATCATGCCTAACTAAAAGGCGTTAAAAAAGTACTTATTGGGATATAACCCAAAAGTTTTAGTTGAGTCTTGGAAGTTATTACCTCTATAATAACTACTCCTTATCATCTTTGTGTGGTTTTTGTGCCAAGAGTAACCTCTAATGAGAGAGAAGTAATGCTTCGGAAAGTTGCTGTCCCGAAACAGATTTTTGTGCTTTGTTGTAATAATTCGTGAAAAATCTCTGTACATCAGTTTGAGCTGTATTTTTTTGTTCTTCTGCCCCAGGTTGTTATCCAACTTTCGTTAGTTCAATACTTTTCGATTTAAGCAACAGAAGGTCTTCGAAAAAAACTGGTTTTTACCTGCTGGTCTGTTTTCATAGATTTCTGCCATTATTTGCCTTTGCCTCTTAATCTCTTTCTCTTTGAGTTCTCTTTTATCATTTGAACTTTTTAAAGGAAGTGCTACAGTAGCTTGTGTTTTAATGGAAGTTTTACTTGTGTTGAAACTGAACCAAAATACTTATTATCTTGAGTGCACTAATGTTGCTAATAAAGATTGTGTGAAGTTTTGTATGAAGGAAAAATTTCAGGTGTAGGGAAAGAATGATGTAATGAGATGAAGAATGGACTAAAGCTCATGCCTGGGGATGCCACCCGTGTCACCCCAATAAATATCCAAGAAGTACAAGCGTCAAAGCTTGGGGATGCCCAAGGCATCCCCTTCTTCATCAATAAAAATCTCAGGTTTCTTCCAAACACTTCATTTTTATTGTTTCTTGCACAATTGTGTTGTTCTTGGAGCGTCTTTGTTTTTGTTTTTAGTTTTATTTTCTTTGGTTTGCTTAAATAAGTTGGTTGGATCCCAACACACTTCTTTTGGAGAGAGACACACCTCGTTATTCATTGTTTAGAACACTCTAGTTTTCATTCTTATTGTTTTTGTGAGTGTTCTCTTTTGGTAGCACTGTGTTTAGCCTTAGTTTTCTTGTGCTTTCAGCTTAGAACTTTTTATTTATTCCTTTTGGATTTGTGAGACAAGCTCATTGATCTTTATTTATTATTATCTTGGTGAGTTCTTTCAAATAAGTTGGTTTGGATTGGAAAAGAGTAGGAAAGTTCATGCTTAAGTGGTATAAAAGGAGCTTGTTTTTGACTGTGACTTAGAATTTATCATGTCATGCTTGATATTGATTTGGCTTTATGCTTAGTGATTATTGCGGTAGCATGACATGTTATAAACAATTGAGATTGCTTAATGTGCCTTGAAAGAACCATGCGTTGTTTTAGCATATTAAAGCATAATATTGTGTTATTTCTCCTTTGATGCTTTATTTGGGTTGACTTGGCGCATGCTCACACCATGTTATGACTATCCCAAGTCACCGTAGCCTTTATGATCCTTTAGTTTTCGACTTGTAATATCACTTTATGCTTAAAGTAATGATGTTTTGTCGCTTTGCATGATTATGGCCATTATTGCTCTCTTAGTTGGTCGCTCCCAGTCTTTTGCTAGCCTCTGTAACCAAGTATGAGTTCCACTCATGCATCCAACTCCAAACAAAACCAAGTTATTCCAAAGAGTCCACCATACCTACCTATTAGCATTTGCTATTCCAAGTATATTCATGTTTTTATCTACCTTCCAAATTAAACTTGTTATGTGAAAATTAGTGATTAAAGCTCTCACGAATTTGATGGCACACTTTACTTTCTTGCACTTAATAAACTTGAACCATTGTGTCCATCTTTGTTGTGTATATTCTTGCGCTTTATAAGTTTAAGTTAGCAAAACCATGTATCATGGGGGACGCTTTCAACATTGCACTTATATTCTTTTGATATCATGATTCTTTTGCTTATGGATCCCGGCGGTGTGAAATAAAAGGGGAACTTGTAAGATCATGGAGTTTGTATGTGTGTTAGAGAAACGCTTGGGCCGCTAGC
This sequence comes from Avena sativa, assembly GCA_916181665.1. Taxonomy (NCBI): domain Eukaryota; kingdom Viridiplantae; phylum Streptophyta; class Magnoliopsida; order Poales; family Poaceae; genus Avena; species Avena sativa. The sequence goes on from OV702291.1 coordinate 231,422,744, forward strand.
CTAAGCCATGCCTAATCATGGTGGAAACTTGCAGCATAACCATAATGAGCACTCTATGAAGCATCCTCAATAAAAACCTATGCAAATAGCAAATAAAAAGATCGCTGAGATGCTCATTGTCTGCTTGCCTTGTCATTTTGATTATGGGATAGCTCCTGTATCATGTGCAAGGGGTACACCGTTGGCGGTTCTCTATGATACATATGTACTTACAATGACAAGAGCTTACTTGTGACTGAAGTTGAGTAGCATGAGGTTCGATACTCGTAAGTAAGGGGCATGAGATTTCAACTTATAACTTGTCAAGGATATCCTCTTAGTTGTGTCACTTTAACCTTAATCACCTAAAGATGCTTATGATAGGGGCAATGAGAGTTGAAAGCTAATAAGCACCATAATTTTTGGAAGCTCTTTATGAGACTTGTATCCCTGCTTCCTTCTATGAAGGCCTTTCTTTTACTTTTATGTTGAGTCTCCATCTTCTATCTTTATGCACCTATTGAGAGAGCATAGTGGCCATTCTTAGTTCTATGTGCATTGTCCCAAAACTTATTGATTGATTTATAATGTTGATATTGCTTGTTCTTGAACTATTTGTATCTAGTCACACTTATGAACTTTGAAGGTGTCCTATGCATTTATGTTTTGCTACTCCATGAGGGACAAGCTGAATGCCGCTATGTTATGCTTTCTTTATGTGAAACAAACAAACGTCTTGCAAAGCATTGTTATTCATGAATCTTTTGTTTGTATCCTTTCATGTTGCAACATAGTTGCTATGTCTTATTGTTAGAACTGTATCTTTCATGTTATGTTGAAGTACTATGATGACAGCTATCAATGTTTTACAAATACTTTAATCAAGTTTATGATGGTGCATGTCACCTCAAAAATTATTCTTTGTTTCTATCACTTACCTACTCGAGGACGAGCAGGAGTTAAGCTTGGGGATGTTGATACGTTGCTAACATATCCATAATTTTTGATGTTCCATGCTTGGTTTTTATCTACTTTCTTATGTTTTGTCCACACTTTGGAGTACTTTTACACATTTTCTGGAACTAACCTATTAACAAGATGCTATAGTGCCAGTTGCCTGTTTTCTTCTATTTTTGGTTCCAGAAAAGCCAGAAAATCAATATTCTCGGAATTGGACCGGACAAAAGGCAAAGTTGATATTTTACCAGAACACTCACGGAGCCAGAAGACGAGATGTAGAGGGGCCAGGGGCTGGCCACACCACCTGGTGGCGCGGGCCAGGCCTGGCCGTGCCAGGGTGTGTGTGGCCGCCTAGGGTACCCCCTCGGTCTCCCCTCTCGCCTATAAGAAGCCTCCGATGAGAAAACCCTAAATCGAACAGCCTCTAGCCTCGGAAAGTTCCGTAGCACCGCCGCCACCAAAGGGGAGATTCAGGGGACAGAAAGTCTCTGTTCCGGCACCCTGCCGGGACGGAGAAGTGCCCCCGGAGCCATCTCCATCGATCTCCACCACCATCTCCATCACCATTGCTGATTCCCATGATGATGAGGGAGCAGTTCTTCCTCGAGGCTAAGGGTTCTACCGGTAGCTATGTGTTCATCTCTCTCTCTATGCATGCTCATATTGTGATCATGAGCTTCGTAATCAAGTAGATCTACCTTGCTACTCAAGTGCTTTAATATATCTTTCCTCTCCCCATGTGTGTGAAAGTGACAGCGTGCACACCATGGTGGCACTTAGGCTAGAGATTACAAATACTTCTTATGAGTTATATTTGGAGTTGGATGTCTCTATGAAATTCTGGTGTTTGTTGGAACCATCTAGAGCTCAAGGTGACAGTGTGGGGTTATCTAGATGGGGAAAGCAGACTTTGAGGTCTAATGTTATAGCCCTACCATGGATTAGAGTGTCCAACCAGAGATTAGTTAAGAGTAGTATCATAAAGAGAAGATATTTATATGAGAGTGTTCACTAGTGAAAGTATGATCCATAGGCCTTGTTTCTAAGCATTGAAACACCGTTTGCAACTAGATATGTTACATGTTTGCTTGCTTCCATCTTTATTTCAGTTTGCCTTTAGTCTCTTCCACGCCATCAAGCTATTTTCTGGCACTGTTGTCTTATATCCATACCACTTGTATTTCACTATCTCTTCGCCGAACTAGTGCACCTATACACCTGACAAGTGTATTGGGTGTGTTGGGGACACAAGAGACTTCTTGTATCTTGATTGCAGGGTTGTTTGAGATGGATACCTTTGACCACTTCCTCCCTGAGTTCGATAAACCTTGGGTAATCCACTTCAGGGAAAACTTGCTGCTGTTCTACAAACCTCTGCACTTGGAGGCCCAACAACTGTCTACAAGAATAGAAGTGCGTAGACATTAGATACTAGTATTTTACTAGTTTTAAATCCACCAGACTTTCACCACACTTGAATCAAATTCATTTGAATCTGTCCAATACTTGAAAAATTGTGCTTTTGTCATTCACCCTTTTTCCACTATGTCTTTGCAGTCATTTGGGAAAATCTAAGTAACCCTTTTACTTGTAAGATTCAGCAAAAAATTGCTTTCTAATCTCAAGTGAATTTTACTTTTAGGATTTCTCATAATTTTAGTTTACCATTATTTCCTTAGTAGTTTGTAGGTATGTCATATTCTGGTAATCATGACAACATATTCTGGTAATCATGACAAATTATTCACAAATGTCTCCATACAAGATATGGGTTACATTTTTAATCCTACTTCATGTAGTGAAAACACCAGTGGGGAAAACACAATGATCACTATCATTGATTCTTTCCTTTGTGAAGAGAATCGTTTAGGAACACTTTCCCTTGTGCTTCTCAACACTCTGATGCAGGGATTTGAATCCTCATCGTGGTTTTTTACTATCTTCCATTTGCTCCATAATCGAGAAATATCACTGAATGTGAACTTTCTCGAGAATGCACCAAAATCCAAGCAATACTAGTTTTGCTTCTCTTTTGGTTTCAGCTATGGATTTCGTATTCAAAGTTTCCAATGAATACTCTATAAGGACTTATTTGATGTTGTTTTGGTTATATCGAATAAACCCAAAACTTCCATGACTTTCCATACTAGATATGGAGCTGATCTCATGAATCCAGATGGTTCACTATATATTCTAATTGAGTGCTAACTATTTCTAACTAATGGTCTCTACATCTACACTACAACAATTTATTTGGTACCATCTATTCACCCACTTGATATCTAATATCATATTGTGATGCTTTGCATTTTGACATTTCAAGTGCATTGCATTTTACAATTTCTTTTGTGCCAATCTTATAAAGTTGAATTTCATTACTATTGATCAAATTGTAGTAATTATATTCTCATTTATTTTTAATACCCTTTGTTGATGAAATAATTTGATCATATCAAATAGTTTCACATTCATGTTTCCTTTGGTAAACTACTTTACACATTTAAACAATCATATAATGATAATCACCATTTTTGTTAAAACACAATACATCGAATATGTATTTACTTTCAACAATTTACCAAACACTTTGTATTCAAGTAATACACGGTGTTCAAGTTATTTTGCCGAACTTAGGCATGATTCATATGTGACAAGAAATCGAATGTCTTTCACATATTATCACATAACTTTGAATTTAAACAATGGTTTCATTCATTAATGAATATATCATTAAGTTGGGTAATTTCAAAGTATTTCAATATTTTACAAATGTTCATGTATTATCAATTAGTTTCAAAACAAGGATGATTCACACGTAATCAAACAAGATATGAACACAAATAGAAATCATTCATAAAAGTGGGACAACTATTTGTTACAAACGCATATGTATAACCGTCTCACAAAGTGTGATACACACTAAAGAAGTTCACAATCTATCGATTACAATAATCATCCTAAACATAAACTAAGTGATAAATGTCGAGGAAGAGTGTTCGTCGGCCATCATCATCATCCTTGCCATCAACACGCAACGTCACCTCTTCTCCAGCAAGCACCTCTATGCAGAAAGACCTATTTTCAGCAAAACAGAACAAGTATCAAATATACTTAAACACTGTAAATGTGTTTGCAAGATTATAACATTTATAAAATTGTATATCAAATATATATCTTTGTCATCGTTGACCTCACCGGTGATTGGTACAACCTTTACGTTCCTGAAACATAATGTGAACTCTTGGAAATCCAATGTTTCCGTATCACCACTCATGATGCTACTCTGGACATGTCCTTCATAGCTGGGAGGCAACGATCAAAGCAGCATGCCTATCACAAATGGATCATCCATCCAGTAGTCCATGAAGTGAACCAGTCTCATGTGTGCATCAAGCATGCACTCCAAGTGACTCTTCAGACATGTGTGCTCCTCCATCTGTATGAAAAGGAACTCTCCAAGCAGCTCATGCTTCCACATGCGCACATGGCTTATGAACTCTGCTCTCAGCTGATCCACCATTGCATATGGATCAAGATCACCCATGAGCGGATGGAGTTCATCCACCATCCCATAACGCATTATTATCTGAATGTAAGTGGACATCTTTTGATGATAGTAGCGGTCTGCTAACTCTTGTGGGGTCTCATAATAGTCCGGCTCAGTCAAATCCATCGTACTACGTATGTAGTCTATGAAATGATTCCTAGTAAGGAGATCATTCAGGCGTACAAGCCAACTAGGGAAGTTGGATCCATCAAGTCTAAGTTTCTCACCAACTACCCATTCCTTAATGACAAAGTAACCTTCACGGTGATCCATCTCTACATTTATAATTGCAAAAGGAATTTAGACTAAGTTTTATAATTAAGTGAGTTAATAATAACTCCACTCAAAAACACATATCCCCTGAAGGGTTCTAGTGATAACACGACCTCTTTTCCCCACATCTCCCCCGATCATCACGGACATCAATGTGGGTTCTAGGGTGGACGCTAAACGTCGATCACATCATTCATGCGACTCGTGCTCGATCTTTCGACCATCAGCGTTCTGAGGCCATGTATGCTACATGCTAGGCTCGCCAACTCAACCTTAGTGTATTCGATGTGCAACATGGCTTACACCCACTGTATGCGAACATAGATATGTCTGACACCCGATCATCACACCCTCCCTCATACCGAAGAACTTTCTTGGTGGTGCACACTAAGGGGGAACACAATCATTGGTAACTTTTAACAGGGATCATCTTATTAGGCTACCGTCGAGTATCTAATATTTAATGTAAATGCGATGTGATATGATCCTTCATGTTGTGATATCCATCTGGCGTCACCGGATTCCGGCGCCAGGGTTCCGGCACCGTAGACACTAGGGTACCAGTGTCTTTTCGGCGTGGCAGTTCGTCACCTCCGTGACTATCTACTACTACTTCGTAACCTTAGGTAATCACTTTACCTTTGCCACAACCATATCACAAAGCAACGCCCCCTGCAAAACAAAGTTAGATGCCTCTACTTTATCTTTGCATGTTTTACGTGGCTGAATGGGCTTTCACACAAGAACCGTTCTTACCTACGAACTGTCACCACAACGCTAATCAAGTAAGTGCCTATACTATACCCATTTCGGGGCTCTCTGTCGCAAATGGCATACCAACTAATGCGAGAGAGACAGACATCCCCCAAAGCCACTTTATACGGTACAAGCCGTATGTCAAGCATGGACCGGTCTCGCGAATGAACGTGTAAAGTCGGTTGGGGGCCGCTTCATCAAGCATTACTGAGGTATACACAAGTACACGTGGGAGGGTACCAACTAAAATATCAATGGCCACATGCTACATCTCGTGTGTTCTACCCGTAGTAGCATTACAATGCATAGATATAGCTCTAATACCAATGTAGGGGTTCGCGTATGAAAACAATAAAATTTTACCCTAAGCCCCTGAACCCCTGATGCTGCCAGGACCTATCTATTAGTAATGTTGTAATGGGAGGGGCTTTTCGTGAACTTACCCACGAAGACCGAAAAGCGTTGTCAACGCTCAGGAGAGCGTGGTTGATGTAGACGAGCAAAAGGTCGTGATGAAGTCCTTGCGCTCCTGTGGCTCCAACAACTTGAGTGCCTCAAGTGTGACACCTCGCGGGGAGTTACATGCATCCGGTGCCTGACGATGACTCCCGCTTCCCCGATCCAGCAGCAATTGCGAAAGTAGAGCTCCTGGATCCGAATCCCGCAGTGCGACGATGCTCCATGGTGAAGATGTCTCTCGTTCACACAATCCGAACTTGGGACCACGATCACGGGAGAGAGAGAGAATATCAATTGGAGGTCTCCCCAAAAGTGAGGAAACCTTTATTGAATATTCTGTGTATTTATCTGGCCAAATACCCCCACTATATATAGGGGGAGGAGAGGTACTACCTTCCTCAAAGTCCCGGGGTGGGACTAAAGGAGGCGGAGAGGGTGGCGTCACTGGCTAGCCCTAGTGGGCCCCGCGCGGGGGGCTTGGCTCAGCCGGCCACCCCCTTGCCTCCTCTCTCCTCTTGCCTTTCCCTCATGGGCCCTTCTCCCTCCGAAATTGGCCCATTAAGCCTTTTGACCTTTTTAATTGATTTTCTCTTTATTAAATAATTATGAATAAATGATTAAATCAATATTTAACATTCATTCACATATTATTCAATCTCTGTGGTTATGGAACACCTTCCATCTCCACTCCGGACATCCTCCAGACTTACCGAAACCCTTCCGGTTCTCTCTCTTCTCTTCTTTGGTGATTCTACCGATCCTGTAAACACTCTCTAAGCATCATCAAGCCCTTAAGCATGATACCCCACAGTTTTGGAATACTCCAGACATGGCCGGGACACTCCCGGACCAATGATCCATAGAGGGACCTAGATGGCCATGTGACCCCTGTGCATTCCACGAAGATCTTTTGTCGTTTGAACCAGGATAGTCGTGACTTATTCCTTTTGTCTCTCGATACTTGCATTGCCCAAGATCTGATCAATGACATCACCATGTCATGTTCAATCTCATTACCGAACAATGCTACTTGACTCGTTGCGACAAGTGATATCCCTATGATCAAATCACACGCTGCGCAGCTATTGGATATTACTTCTTAGAGTGGGCCCTTGAGTATCTTTCCATCATGCAGACGGACAAATCCCAGTCTTGACATATATTTCGTCTACGGTTCCTCCGAGTACCTGAACACACATTTATAGTCACTGTATTACCAAGTGACGCTTGATGTTATCTAAGCACTCTCGGGAGACAGTGATTGATATAGCCTCACGGTCTAAGGAATAGTCTACGAGGATCCATTCTAATCATCGTAACTTGAACTTCGTGACATGATCGGGTCATGATGTTTAGGTTGGGTATTGGTTCATCATCTCATTCTCAGAATGAGTTGACTCCACTGGCATAAATGCCACATGATCAGGAAACCTTGATCATCAGTTGACCAATGAACCAGTGACTAGAGTTTCACCGGGAACCCCTGGTTGTTTACATATCACACGTGTATTGATGTTTCCTTACAATACAGTTATAGCATGATATAAAAATTAATTATAAACTTTATGAAATATGATAATAATCCTTATTATTATTTGTCTCTATGGCATATTTCCAACACATCCTAGGGTTTGCTCCCTCATGCCGAAGCTAGCGGAGGTAGAAATTGGAGGTTTGGAGGTGTTGGGTGTAGAGGAGAACACCTTTGGTACCTCTTCTAGGGAGAGTTTTCCTATGGATGGAGGGGGTGGTATGAAGCAGGGGAGAGGGAGAGGAGCTGAGCCTTGGCAACAACAGCAGCAGATGCAACAGAACCAGATGCAGCAGCAGCAGATGTAAGGTTTTGAGTTTGAGCACATGCACCCTCCACCTTATGGATATCATCCTCCTCCACCATATGGATTTGTCCCTAGAAACATCCCTCCCTAGGCTTTGCAGGCCCTTTCCCTAACTATCCTCCTAATCAACACTTTGGGATGCAGTCCAATTAGTGGGTTGCTCCACAATAGGGGAGTTCCCAGCAACAGCAATCTCAGAGCAGTGGTGATTGGCAAAAAGGAAAAAATCAAGGGAAGCTGAAAAAGAAGAGTGTTGCTGCCAAAGATGGTGGATCTTCTGGTCCTGATCTTGCTGCACATATGAACTATACTAGTTCTATCTGTCTATGTTGTGGGGAACTAGGGCACCACCAGACGGTTTGTGAAAAAACACAGATCTGCTTTATCTGCAAGGATGCTAGCCACAAGGTGAGTTACTGCCCAGTTAGGAAGAGGCCTCATCAAATTTCTAGGTATGTAGAGAGTGCAACTATTGGTTTGTGTTTTTACCATATTGAAACTCCTGAAGTGGTTGTTAATCCAGTCTCCTCTACAAAGAATTGTGGCCTGGTGGTTTTGGAAGGAGGGTAGATTTCTAGTTCTGAATTAGCAGAGGAATTCTCTAAGATCTACAAAACAAACTGGCCTAGGCAAATTAGAGAATTGGGACAGCCAGATATCTACCTAGTCAAATTCCCACCCCATATCCAAGTGGAACATGTGATTGGATATCCTAGGTTTGGCTTATCAAGAGAAGGTGTCTGGGTTAAGGTAGAAGCTTGGAGTGATGATCTAGAACCTGTGGAACTTCTTCAGGATCCATGGGTGAAAGTTATTGGGCTGCAAGCAAAGTGGTGTGAATGGAATGTGCTAGACCAAGCCTTGTCAATATGTGGTATCCTATAGGAAATAGACTGGTTGAGCATCTTCAAGAATAATGCTAAGAGGTCAGAGTTAAGATCAAGTGTAGGGACCCATTGAAGATTCCTGACAGTAGGCTTTTTCATTTTCATGGAGGTCTATTTCAACTAGGCTTTACTGCAGAAATTCCTGAAGATGGTGAAGAGGATGATCTGCTAGGGGATGAACTTGAACAAGGCAGGATATAGAGTGGTACTGAGAACCAGGAAGGTATGGACGCTGATAAAGCTTCTGGTAACTTTGATAAGGCCATCAACACTAATCTGAACACTGGTAATCAAGGTCAGAATGATGGGTTCAAAGCTAGGATGGTATCTGATGGGGAGAGGGTGCAACAGGATTTAGGCATTGGTGCTGAAAACTGATGCAGTTGTTAAAAGACAGTGGTATGGTTGATGGGTATGGCAACTTTGTGCTTGAGAAATCTCCACTTCCTCTGAGAGATGCTGGACAAACTTCCAACTTCTGGTTTGGAGAACAAGCTGCTTTCCAAGCTTCAAAAGATGTTGGGGTTGAGATTGGGATCTGCCTACCTAAGAATATCATGCCAACTATTCAGGAGTTAGCTCCTCAAGAGAAACACCTAGAGATGGAGAAAAAGAAAAAACAAGAGAAGTGGGCCCCATTCAGCCCACAAGAAAAATCTACAGGATAAACAGGTCTCAAAATGTTCTGGAAAAAGCTAAAGAGAGGAAGAAGAGGGTGAACTAGGAGAAACCTAAGATGAAAGGTATCTGATGGCCCAAAATATATCGAGCTCATTGGGGAACCCCAAGAGGAAGGTATGATGAGCACAGCAGCAAGTTCTCCCTCAGTATGAAACCAAGGTTATCAATCCAGTAGGAGCAAGGAAACACCCCAAAGGTGTAGCTAGCTGAACGTTAGCAGGGTGCACAACCGGTGCCAGCAGCAACATGGAGACCTACAACACAACCACATAACTTTGCCCCCAACTTGCGATGAGGTTGTCAATCTCACCGGTTTTGCTGAAAACAAAGGATTAAACGTATCGAATGGAAGGAAGTAATAGTTTGCAGAAAGTAAACACAAAGCAGTAAACAGTTTGTAGACTGTATGTAAAAGAAAGGACCGGGGTCCATAGTTCACTAGAGGTGGCTCTCCTTAAGATAGATAACATGCTGGGTAAACAAATTACAGCGAGGCAATTGACAAACATCAAGAAAGCATACACGCATATACTAATCATCTTGACTCCTTTGAGACTTGATTGGGCATTACCACATTATACATAGACCGCCATCCAACTGCATCTATGACTAATAATCCACCTTCAGGTTATCATCCGAACCCCCTCCAGTATTAAGTTGCAAGCAACAGATTATCGCTTTACGAATTGCGTGTAAAGTAAACAATACGATTGTTCTATGAACAGAGGATTGTTGTTTTCTCCCTAGTAGCAACAACACATCTAGTACCTTAGAGATTTCTGTCACTTCCCCAGATTACCAGAGGCATGAACCCACTATCGAGCATAAATACTAACTCTTGGAGTTGCTAGCATCTACTTGGCCAAGATAGCTACTAACAACGGAAAGCATGCAATATCACAAATAATAAAGACATGATAGAATCAATAATCAATCTAAAATAGCATCTCAATATCCATCGGATCCCCGCAAACACAACATGCAGAATTACAAATAGATGATATTGATCATGAACGGAGCTCACGAGATCTAAACATGAAAGCACAAATGAGGAGAACCAACCATCTAGCTACTACATGGACCCATTGTCCAGAGATGAACTACTCATGCATCACACTAGAGGCTTGCATGATGATGAAGAAGGCCTCCAGGGTGAATTCCCCTCTCCGACAGGGTGCCGGGAAGAGCTTCAGATCCCTCCCGATCTAGGGATGGAGATGACGGCGGCTACAGACTCTTTCATGGAATTTTGATCGGGTACTTAGGGTTTCTGTATCAGAGGCATCTTATAGGCAGAAGGAGAGGCTGAGGGGGTGCCTGGGCTAGCCACACCACCCCCTGGCGCGGGCTAGGCCTGGCCGCGTGGCCAGGTGGTGTGGCCACCCTCTGGCCCCTCTCCGTCTCGTATTCTGGCTCCGTGTGTCCCCTGGTGAAAAACTAAATTTGACTTTTGTCTCGCCCAATTTCGAGAATATTCATTTTCTAACTTTCCTGGAACCAAAAACAGCAGAAAACATGCAGCTGGCACTGTGGCTCTTGTTAATAGGTTAGTCCAAGAAATCATATGAAAAGTACTCCAAAGTGTGGACAAAACACAAGAAAGTATAAAAAACCAAGCATGGAACATCAAAAATTATAGATACATTTGCAATGTATCAGTATCATGAGATCTAATCCTTTTAATGTTTTACCTGTAGAAGATTTAACTCATATGGCTTTAAATGTAGGGATTAAGCTACATGAGAATGTCTTAGAGTTGCATAATTCTAATAATAGTAGTGTAGTTTCAGACCCTAGCATTAATGCTAGTTCTGATACTGTTGATGATTTAGCTGACAACTGGATAGAGGTAGTAAATAGGTCTTGGGGGAAGCACCCCAGGAAAAAGTTCCAATGATTTATGCCTTTTGGAATAGTAGGAGCATTACAGCTCCTGGTAGGAAAAAGTATATAGAAGATAATATCATTCCTTTGAATGTTGATTATATAGGTTTCTAGGAAACTAAAAAAGAGCACTTCAGTAACTCTTTTCTGAATAATTTGTTAGGAAATAGAAATTTTTGTTGGAATTACTTACCTGTTGTAGGGACTGCAGGGGGTATTCTAGTAGGTGTCAATAGTGCTATTTTTGATATTTCCACTTGGGATATTAGGAGGTTCTCTGTGAGTGTTAATTAAGAATAAAGTATCGAGTGTTGTTTCTAGGATTACGACTATCTATGGTCCAGTGTATGAAGATAAGAAGCAAGAGATTCTTTCTGAGCTTCATGAGCTTTTCCTTAATTGGGATGGCCCTGCTATGATTGGTGGAGATTTCAACTTGATTAGAGATCCTAGTGATAAGATTAATGGTAATGTAGACTTTAGATGGATGGATAAGTTTAATGAATGGATAGAGCTTTGGGCTTTGATGGAAATTGGGCTAGCTGGTAGATCCTACACCTGGGGGAATAACCAGGATAATCTTGTTATGAGTAAAATAGATAGAATTTTCTGTTCTACTAATTTTGAGGGCATGTTTCCTTTATCTAGTGCTAGGGCTTTATCTAGGGTTGGGAGTGATCATACCCCTCTTGTCTGGAGTCTGCGGAGACTTTTCCTCCCATGAAGAAAAACTTCCAATTTGAAAAATGGTGGTTAACTAGACCAGATTTCAAAGATATAGTTGCTAAGGCTTGGGCTATTCAAGTAGAAAGCTCAGATGTAGTTGATATCTGGCAGGCTAAAATTAGATATTTTAGAAAATTGCCTAAAGGCTGGAGTACCAACCTAGAGGCAGCTTGTCAACACCCAGATTTTTAATCCCAGATGCCTGTTATATCATACATCGCAATCCCAGGATTACCATTTTTGCGAGACATAACAAATTGGATATCACAGTACATCATCCATTACAAACCATAAATAAGGTCTTACACAAATAAGGATCTCATGATCTAGTCTTAATACAATAAGCAGCGGAATAAATAATAAGCGTAGTGGTGGGGTCCATCTTCAAGGGAACAGGCAATGCTGACGAAGGCAGATAGTCCTAGTTATCATAGCCGTCCTGATGGCCGTCATCTTGGTAGTCTCCTTCATAGTCTGGCCATAGGAATAGCCAGGGACAAAAGCCATGAGTACTCTTTAAGTACTCGCAAACTACCACTAACAAGTAGTATAGTTCTAATGTAAAGTGCTAACTCTAAGTTTAACTATAAAGTTAAGTTTGAAACCTAAGCTGAGTTCAGAAACAAAGAAAGATAAAATAAAGTTCTAGAATCACTTAAGTTGGGAAGCTAGTGTCATACTCACAACCCTGTTGTGGTCAAGTCAATATTCATCATTCATTTCATAAGTCATTTTCAAAACATCTGACAACGAAACAGTATGGCCACTCCAATTGTCCATAACCGCGGACGCGGCTATTCGAATAGTTTGACACTCTGCAGAGGTGGTACACTTTCACCACAAGGTTCAATACATCTGTCAGGGTGACCCCGAATCATCATACTTAGTATGCAGATAATCAAACATAACCTTTCCTTTACACACCCTAGTATAAGCACCTCTCCTATGAGTATGGCCTCCCAACCATGACCATCTATCATCTTGGGAACTGCATAGGTGGACAACATTGAGAGGTAGCCTCAGCTCAAACCTCTCCCGCGAGGGAACTAATACTAATGCACAGAAACTTCCAGCTAAGCCTTACCCAATTCAGGTATTGTGGTTGTACGGTAAAATTGGAATGGTATCGCATCCGAATCCAACCATCAGTTTTGTGTAAAAGGGCTAAGGCTCATGCCTTAATATTTTCATCATCATAAACCATTTGTGTTTCTCAACACATGTCAAAACATTTCAATAGAATGACTCATCATTCCAAGGTTTTCATAATTCATTTTCACCAAGTGTTCCCATCTAAAGTGACTCAAGTTTTAGTTTAGCTCTAAACTATTAAGTTAAGAGTGTTCACTAAGGTGGGATGCTAATCTCAATCTCATGCCATAGAATGACATCTAATTATAACTAGGTAGGTCAAGTTTTATACTCTTTATGCTACCTTCAAAACAAGTAAAGGGCTTTGGTAAAGTAAAGAAAAGTAAAGCTTGGAATTAAAACTTGGGGTAGGTAATAGTCAAAGTGGTATAACCAAAGCATGCCTAATGTCTTTGCTTAGGTTATCTAGCTTTCAAGGGTTAGCTTGCATTTTTAATGATGTCTTGCTAGTATAATACTTGCAAGTGTTAGCTTGCCTTGGGTAGTGCAGTGGTTGAAGTTTTCTTCCTCCTCCTCTTGGTAGAACTCCTCCTCCTCAAAAGCTTGGTCGGTACTATCGTCTATAAATACATACGGAGTACACAATCTCCAAACAATACTTAACTAGTCTACTTATCACTCTAAGGCACACATTTGATGATCTATTATCATCACAAGCATCACAAGGTTTTATTTACTAGCTTCATTCTTTTTATTTGAGAAACGTAATTTCTACTCATTGAAAAATAACTAAGATTTAATATTCACCGATTAAAATATGGGATCATATGGACACATGTCATCACCACATATTCTAACATATGGGAATGTGATTTAAAGGTTGGATCACATTTAATTAAGTTTAAGTTTAATAATTAATGATTTAAAGTGACTAGAAATGCCTATATAGCATTATTTTGGTACTAGTCCAAATTCACTGCATGTAAACCTTAATATTATTACATATTCATATAGGTATGGTTAAATGTGATTTTTGAGAGTTGGAATCAACTCAAAATCTATTATGGTTGATTTTATAAAAATATTTGAATGTGCAAAAGCTTCTGTCTTGTTATTTTTACTAGGAGAGATCTTTAACTCTAAATGAATTAAATCCAACGGGCTTGGATAGATCTTTCCAGTAGCTTTCTAACAAAATTTGAATCATTCAATTTGGTTCAGTAAATCTTCCTGAATTGATTTTTGAACTAAGGGACAGAAGTGAGTTCAAACTGAAATAGAAAAACCTAAATTTGAATTCATGGGCTAACGCGGGAAAGGAAATGGGCTGGCCCAGTGGAGCTCAGCGGCGCAGAGGGCGGCTGACAGGTTGGTCCCGCTTGCCAGCGAGACTTAAAACCCAAAACGGTATCTATCCATCTGGGCCACACGATTAGAACAGAGATCGACGGCTCAAAGTCGTCGTCGACGACGGACTCATCCCAGCGAGACCGAACCCTAAACGGCTGGTGGGGGTCTACTAGGGACGTACCAGGGCTCCAGCTGATGCGGCAAGGCGGGCAAACGAACTGGACAGCGATGGTGGACTCAGGAGAGGTCACGACAGGGGTTGAGGTGGACTGAATCGACGATAGCGTCTCCTCCTATGCAGCGGGCTCCTCCGGTGCAATTTCGGCGAACTATGGCTCGAGCGACTCCAGCGAGAGGTGGGGAAGGATCAGTGATGAGAGGAGAGTGGAGTGGTGTGAGGAGTTTGTGTTGGGGTGGCTTCCTTTTATAGGTCGACGAGGGGACCGAACGGGATGGGCTAGCGACTCCGACGAGGGATGCACAATGTGCTATCGTCGTGGCTGGAGGTAGGGGACGGTGGCCTGCCTCCTGGCGGTGCTCTACGGCTTAAATGCGTGGCTAGGGGCGGTGACGTTTGGTCGGGAGCGTCCCGCACTCTGGGAGACACAGGCGGTGCTCGACGCGGCGCACAGCGACTGTGGGTCGCGTGGCGGCGCACGGCCATGTCTGGTGGGGTGCTAGGGTCGAGGCGGAGCGGCGTGCACGGTATTGGATCGAGGGGCGGTCTGTGGCATGTTGGCGGTGAGGGCGCTCTGGCTGCGCGTAGAGAGAATGGGCGGCGGTGCTGGGGTGTGGTCCAGGGCCTGGCTGGGCTTGGGGAAGGGGCAAGGAGGTGCGGTAGGGTTAGCGGAGCTAGTGGTGGTGCTGGAACGGCGCAGCGTGGTATGTGGCGCCTTGCCCACGTTTGGCCAGCGGTGACCAAAATGTGGCGGCGCTCCACTGCTGTTGTGGCTTAGGGGTAGGCGGGTGGGGTGTTGGTTGGTCTCAGGGGGGACAGAGGAGAGTAGAGAGGGTGCAAAGGGGGACAATGGTTTTAGTAGAAACAGTAATAGTTAGGCAGTTTAATTTCTATCTGCAAGGTGTTTGTAGAAATGGCCGAAAGAGAAAACTTTTTGAATTTTTGGTTGAATTTTGGGGGAGTTGTTGATCACATGCTTGAGCATCTCTGGTTGCTTGGGATTTGAATATGGAGCTAATTTGAGTGGTTTTTGAAATAGTGTGATCTTGATACCTACACTAGATTCCATTTTCAAATGCAATTTAGATTTAGTGTTTGAAAGTTTTTGGCAGATCACAAAGTGGGCCTTGGTACATCACTACATGTACTAGCAAGGGGTGCAAAGATCCACATTTTTTCTGTTAAGAATTGAGTTCTAGGAATAGCCAAAGTAGGCATGTTGATTAAAATGGCACAAATGACCATTTGCTTCTTTTATTCATTTTGATTTGTTTTTCTTTGGGATTTGTTTGGGAATGATCTAGATGATGTTTATTTCACCTAAGAATTATTTTACAAGCAATGGATCACTTAATTAAGGCAATTCAAAACAACTCCTATTTAAATGCACACACATATGAATGCTTTAATATTTTTAAATGGAAAAGTTTTTTGTTAACCCTAATTTTGATGATTTGGATCTTAATAACCTTGGATTAAAGTTTTGGGATGTTACACAGCTCTTAGGAAGGAGAAGAGGGATCTTATGAAGGATTATGATATCCTTGATATCAAGGCTGAATCTTCCATCCTCACTGAAGAGGAAAGAGATAGATTGGATTTTATTCTTAGAGATTTAAATGACTTTTGGGTTAGGGAAGAGATTAAAGCTAGACAAAGATCTAGGGAGAGAGATATTTTAGAAGGAGATAGAAATACTACATATTTTCATGCTGTAGCTAATCAAAGGAGGAGAAAAAAGAAGATCTTAGTTCTAGATGGACCTAAGGGACCTGTCACTGAGACTTCAGGCATGCTTAAAGTAGCTGTAGATTTTTATAAAGACCTTTTTGGTTTTGAAGATAGGCCTGATATTAGGCTCAGGGGGGATTTTTTAATGATGATGAAAAAGTCAAGGATGATGAAAACCTCATCCTCAGTGAGGGCTTCTTTGAGGATGAAATTAAGACTGCTATCTTTGGTTTTTATTCTGATGGTGCCCCTAGCCCAGATGGTATTTCTTTTATGTTTTACCAAAAGTTTTGGGATGTTATCAAACATGACCTGCTTGCAATGCTTGATGCCTGGTCTTTAGATAGGTTAGATATTTATAGGTTAAATTTTGCTATGATCACTTTGATCCCCAAAGAGAATGATGCTAGATCCATGAAAAAATTTAGACCTATTAGTCTGCTTAATTTTTCTTTTAAATTTTTACCAAAGTTTTGACTAATAGATATGCTAGTCATTAACAGATTGATTTCTTCATGTCAATCTACTTTTATTAAAGGTAGATTTATCCTGGAGAGTGTAGTTATAGCTCATGAAATTATTCATGAGGTACATAGGAAGAAAGATAAAGGTTTAGTTCTTAAAATAGATTATGAAAAAGCTTATGATAAAGTAAATTTAGATTTTCTATATGAAATGCTAGAATGTAGGGGCTTTAATCATACCGTTGTTAGGATGATCAAGCAGATCACAAAAGGGGGTTCTGTTGGGGTTAAGATTAATGATGAAGAGAGTATTGAGACAAGGAGACCCTATTGCCCCCTCCTGTTTAATTCAGTAGTAGATGTCTTTTCTAGGATGTTGCTTAAAGGTTCCCAATTAAACTTAATAAAAGGTCTATGCCCAAATTTTATCCCCGGTGGGCTAATTAGCCTTCAATATGCTGATGATGCTTTACTTTTCCTACAGAATGATACCAAGATTGCTAGGAATCTAAAATGGATCCTCACCTGTTTTGAACAGATTTCTAGTATGAGGATTAATTTCCACAAGAGTGATTTACTTCCTATAAATATTAGCCAAGAGGAATTAGGGCCCTTTTCAGACATTTTTTAATGTGTGGCTGGTGATTTTCATGTTAAATATCTGGGCATTCCTCTCCATTTTGAGAGACTTAGTAGGGAGGATTTACAACCCCTCTTTGACAGTTTGTTAGCTAGGATATCTGGGTGGAGGGTCAGACTCCTCTCCTCTGCTGCTAAAAGAACACTTATTCAATCTGTTCTAGCTATTATCCATGTTTATCTCCTGTCTTTCTTTAAATTCCCTAAATGGGCCTTACATTTGCTTAATTCCCATATGGCAAATTTTATGTGGAATGATGAGGAAGGGAATCATAAGTTACACTTAGCTAATTGGCCTTCTATCTGTATGAAAAAAGATTTTGGTGGATTAGGGGTTCCAAATATCCAAGACCTTAATATTTGTCTGATTGGTTCCTGGATTAGAAGATATATCCAGGGGGAGGGAACCCTCTAGAGGAAAGTGATAGATGCTAAATATGTTACTAATAATCCCAATATACTCTCCTGCCATGACATTCACCCTTCTACTTTTTGGAAAGGGGTGATGTGGGCATCTAAGGTAGTTAAACTAGGATATAGATGGGTAGTGGGAAATGGTAGGCAAATAAAATTCTCGGAGGATATTCGGTTTGAGAATTCTCCTTTAGCTATTCAGTTTTTTGGATATTTATTTTATTTCAAACCAACAAACCCAAACCATTGCTGATATGTGGGATGGGGAGCAGCTTAGAGGATCTTTTAGGAGGACCTTCACTGATGATCTGATGGTCCAATGGCAAGAATTGCTTGTCATTGCTAGAAGTATTGTTTTTAGTGATCAAGAAGACCAACTTGTTTGGCAGTATGAGACTAATGGAGTTTATTCTTCCAGTTCTATGTATTCGGTTATTAATTTTAGGAGGGTGAAACAGTCTGGAAACTAAAGATTCCACCTAGAGTTCAGGTCTTTTTGTGGCTTATGTCTCAAAATAAGATTATGACTAGGGATAATCTTAGGGCTAGAGGTATTCCAAAACCTCTAGAATGTGAATTCTGTAAAGAGATTGAATCTGTTCATCATTTGATGTTTGGATGTATTGTTGCAAAACTCCTCTGGGCAGATGTCTTTAAATTTTTAAATATCTAGATATCTGACTTTGAATCTTTAGCTAGTAAATGGTTATGCAACAAGAGACCCCTGTATTTAAATGTTGTTGTTGCGGCTGCTCTCTAGGGTATTTGGAATACTAGAAATAGACTAGTTTTTAACAGAGCCACCTGGAACGGCAGCTGGTGCTATCCTGTCTAAAGGATTGGAATGTTTCCTTCAAAGATCTAGAAGGAGGAAAAGCAGGTCTTTCCAGAGATCGTCTGCTACAAAAATTAAGAAGACCTCTGAGAAGACAAACTAAGGTGTGCTGACTTCAGCTGGATCTCTTCTTAAAAGACTACCGCTAGGGGTGGAACTCATGGAGGGAGGCTGTCCTTGGAGTACCTGCAGAACCACAGAAGCGAAGACGATTCCATCCATGTGGTGGCCTGATGCGCTGGTTCCTGAAGTTGCCCTTGTACCTACCCCCTCTTATGTGATCGCCCTCTTATGGCAGCTCTCAGCTGTAATCTGTTTGCCACTATAGTTTTTAGTCTCTCTTGTTTTAGGCTTTTGGGTCTGTAATAGCTTTAGCCTGCTTTCCTTTTGAACTTGGTTACCGTGTTGTTGTGGACTGGCTGTTTCTTTTCTATGAAAGGGAACAGGGGAGTGAAATCCTTTTGATTAAAAAATATATATGATAGGTCATTCTCCGCTTTGAAAGCCGTTTTCAGTCTTAGTGTACAATGGCTCACTTGCACAGTAGTCAAGTCAAAACACGCGATTTGAAATGCTGAAAATGGCCAAGCTTCATCTTTGACCAACAGAAAATATTGTGAAAGAATACAAAGTTTTGCACCTCGTTTCAAGTAGTACTAGTCAATCAGCAATTCGCTGATGAGATTTTAGCATCCACGTGATACAACACTAGATTGCCAGGACATACTTCTACTTAAGACTCGGCGATCAACTTTTAGTTCAGCAATAGCATCCACACAAACGCACTGGATTGGCATTGTATAGCTGTCCTTGAGCAGCGTTCAATCTGATGAGCACATTCCAAATCTTAATCTCAAAGCAGTATTCCAAAGGAGACCAATCTGTGCTCCATACAAACTGAAGTAGTACAGGATAGAAGAATACACGCGACTATTTTGCGTACACAACGAAGGCTTCAATCCAAGTCACTGAACAAGATATAAACCACAGTCCACAGAGCACGGTAGACCAAACACATACTTCATTTATTCTGATAAGGTTGCAAAGATTACAGTCCTCAACAATCTGCCGGTAAAATCAGGGATCTGTCAAAAAAACAACCACAAGGTTGTAGTCACGAGGCTCTAGTATGCGCCTTGCGACGGACAAATCCCCACGAAGACCAGGCATTCCAAAGAGAAACTGCAAGAAAAAAGCAACCCTACATGACCCCCATACACACACACGCACTACAGAGAACTGCAAGCAACACCTCAAGACACTGACAGACCCAAACTCAAATAACCATACCGACCAGACAAATTAAAAGACCCTCCAGCATCAGCAACCCTGAAGAACCAGCGCCGAACCACAAAGCAGTCCAGTTGTGGTGCTTCAGAACAGCCATTGGCGCTGGCGCCTGCAACTTCTTAACCATGAAGCAGTGGAAAATGACACTTGACACTAGAGCAACCTAAAAACCAGTATGGTGTGACTATAGTTGCAAGGACCGGTGCCTGGACGGAGGGGCAGGATGCCAAGTGATGGCAGCCAGATGCTCAAAAAACAGATCACCTCGTGAGGGTGTGATCTGTGAAAAAACGAGCATTTGGCTAAAAGCGCCCCTCCAAAAAACGACCGGTCCCTGAACAAAGTTCAGAAGCCCACCACGGCTCATCCATGGGCCGAAAAACTGACTATGGTGACGGTTGCGCTACTGCTGCTGCTACGGACGTTTATCTGCAATATGCCGGCGGCGGCTGACCCAGTACGCGAGCCCCGCCAGCAATGAGCCAACTTGTCTGCCTAAGCGAGAATGTCGCACCACCAGAGCTGCTTCTCCAGCGATGCAATGTTGTGGTCGCCGATCATGTTGCAGAACTGCAGATTGAGGCCCTCCAGCTTGCCCATGTTGCCCAGGAACGGCACACTCCTCTGAGTGACGTTGGTGCAGCCAAACAGCGAGAGTACACGGAGCTGAAACTGCTTTGCGGATGCCAGGCTAGCAATACCAGAATCGCTAACCATGCAGTTAGAAAGATCAAGCTCTGCAAGCTCGGTGCAGTTCTCGGAAATAGCGAAGAGGCTTGCATCTGTTATCTTGCTGCAACCCTCAATACTAACTTGCTTAATAGATTTTCCATGTGCCTTCATCAGGGCAGAAACAGCAACATCTGTGATGTTCTTGCAACCACTCAAGTCAACCTTGACCAGACCACTTTCTGCAGATTTTATCAACGGAAGAAGCCCATTGTCAGAGACCTCACCAAGACCACTAAGGTCGACCTGCTCCAGCTGAGGGCAGATCATTCCAACCACAGCCAAGCTCGCATCGGTGAAACCCGGGCAGTCCTTGATGGTCAGGAAACGAAGCGATTTGCAGACCGGAAGCTGCGCAGGAGCAGCGCAGATATCCTTGACACCGGTGCATTTCACCAGAGAGAGAGCCCTGAACTTCTGGCTGCAGTTGATGAGGCAGGCAAGAACACCAACAAGAGTAACCCTGTTGCATTCTTCAAGCTGCAGGTTCTCCAGCATCTTCGCTGCTTCTGCGAAAGCCTTAAGACCCGCATCCGACACATGCTCACACTTGTTGAGGCAAAGCTGTTTCAAGCTCGAGCAGAACTTGGCAATAGAGACAATCGCGAGATCAGTGACCCCAGGGCAAGAGGTGACACTGATGCACCTCAAATTCTGCAGGCCGTTGGCATTGGCCATCACCCAGAATCCCCTCTCTCCAACAGCAGCAAGGCGAGCGAGCGTAAGATCCGTGACAGACTTCCCGTAGTACCCGATCACGGCAAGCGAAGCATCAGTGATGTTCAATCCCTGCAGGCGGATCTTGGCCAGCGAGGCGGAAGCTGAGCAGACGAGGCTAGAGATGCCCTGGTCACCGATGTTCACACAGTTCTTGATGCTCACGGCCTGCAGCTTGGTGCAGCACCGGCCAATCGCCCTCAGGCCCTCGTTGCCTACACCGGAGCATGCGTCCACGGTCAGGGACACCAAGTTGGGGCACCCCTGAGCGACAGCGGCAAGGCCCTTGTCTGTGATGAGAGGGCATGAGGTGATATCCAGACGCTCCAGCGAGGGGCACCCGGCAGCGATCTCGGCGAGCCCAGCGTCGGTGACGAGGGGCACACCCCACAGGGCGAGCGAGCAGAGGTTGGGGCTGCCACGGGCGACGGCCAGGAGGCCCTGGTCCGTGACGCCACGGGTCGGGTGGCTCCCGCGGACGGCGAGCTTCTCCAGCCCGCCGAGGGATCCGGCGACCACGGCCATGGCGGCGAGGCGGACGTCCGTGGCCTCCTTGCCCTCGAGGACCCTCTCGGCGCAGGGATCCGCAGGGGAGTCGTCCGTGTCCTCCTCCATGACGAACTCCTCGTTGAGATCGGGCAGCAGGGACGTGGAGGCGGCGTGGCCGAGTTCGGAGGCCCGGATGGTGGCGAGGAGCGCGAGCCAGCGGCGCGAGACGCAGGCGGAGTCGGCCCGCTCGCGGCCGCCGGGCAGGCGACGCAGGACCTCGAAGAGGCACTCGTCTGGCAGAGCGTCGAGGGACGGCTGCGCGGGCTGCCTCTGCTTCTTGCTGGCCCTCACGTACTCCGCCGCCGCCGCGGCGACCGCCGACGCGGCCACGAGGGAACGCTTCCGCTGCTGCTGCTGGACCACCCCGCCGCGGCAGAACATCCCGGAGAGCTCCGCCGGAGCAGAGACGAGGCACCCTCCATCTGTTTGACCAAGACATGATCAGGCACACGCAAGATACAGACCCTTCCCTTCAAAGAAAGCCCAACCAAAACAACTAATCTAAGAAAAACAAGAGAGAGTATATATCTATCTAGTAGCTTACCACCGTATGCGCGGAAGGCAGGCATGCCGAATCGCCCGAGAACGAAGAGATCCCTCCGACGAAGAAGAAGAAGAGCACGATGAAGAACAGGGCCACCGCCTTTGCAGGATCCGAGCCGCCGGAGAGGGCCTTAAGCATTTACAGGCGACCACGACCGGAGGAAGGAGAGTAAACGGGAGCCGAACCCTATCGCCGCCGCGACAGGGAAAAAAGGGGACGAGGGGAAGAAGAATAGGGGGAGAAGTCTCTGTGGAGAGTAAGGGGAAAGCGCGACCTGAGGCGGAGGGTATAGAGGAGGAAGAAAGAAAAGGAGAGGGGAGGGGAGAGAGAAGGTGGGGGTGGTGGTGGGGTCCGCTTGGGTGCTCCCGAGGGCCAACTTGCGCTGGATGCACTGAACCTGTGCCGTAGTACTCCTGCTCGTGGAGGTGGAGGGGATCGAGCTGGATGGATGAGCACTGGTGTTCCTGGGTGCATACATTGCACATGCACGCGTCTTCGTCTTCGTTCCGTTTCGGTGTCATGGAGCCGCGATTCGTCGCCCCTACTTTTCGTTTCCTTTTCGTTTCGATCGGATGGTGGATTTGCTGGGAAATTCCTATTCCAGGGTGTCGACACGTGGATGGACCAATGAAACCACCTTTTTTTCCTTGTATAAATCAACGAAACCATGCAAAAAAAATCAATGATGTTTAAGGAGTACCTATGAGTTTAATTAGTACAAAGGTGTTTTATACATACTAGTAAAAATGTCATGTGTTGGAGGATGCCGCAATCAAAGTCAAAGGCCCCATGGTGGACATCGGCGTCGGCGACTCATGTTCTCCCGCCATGGTGGTTGCCCGGTAACGAGGGTGCCCATCAAGACCTTTTACCACTGTTAAGGGTTGACATGGCCATAGGCCTTGTGGACGACGTCGACATGAACTGCACGGTTTCGCTATCTCTACGGTGCCTGCTCGGCGATGATAGAATGGAAGTCGAGATGGCGGCACAGGACGGTGATCGTGGTATTAACTCTTGCGCTTTCAAAGGTATTGACTCGGCGAGGACGGCTCAACAAGGTCTGATAGTTGTCGACCATGTCCAACATGAAGTGGCCTCCAGCCTTCTCGTTTCCTACACGTAGACAAATAGTAAATAAACATAATATTGTTTATTAGTGTCCCATAAAAACCGAAATGGGATGTGGCCAACGCGCGTATACACATCGGGCTCTCCTTAGATGCATCGGATTTGCTACGTGGTCTGCATGTCAACTTTTTTTCCTAACTCCCCTGAAGCTACACCAAAAAATTACAAGGTATTAAGGTTCCACAAGATGGAATAGCCCATTGGGTTTGAAAAGCCACATGAGTTGTGTACACCACTATGCTAAAATCTAAGATTGATGAGTGCACTGTGACAGTGGGAACCAGTTATCCTCGCATGGTAAGCGATGTCTCGATGGTGGGGACGACATTGTGGGGAATATATGTCTCATGACTATATCACGGCCCTAGCGTGGCAATATGGTGCACATGGCGTAAAGCCTTTGATGTAAATTGTTCGTCCTAGATTTGGTGGAATATTGTGTGACTTTCACTCAATCAGGATGGTCGTGACAAGTGTGACCTATCGGGTTTTGACATTTCAATTTTTCTGCGCACTCTTAGGTGGCGACCAGAATAATAAAGTTTTTCTAAAATATAATTTGGCTTTCTGTTTATATGTTTATATATTCTGTTATCTCAATAGATCTTTTAGATAGAGCCACCAAAAAACCGCTTGTTATAATTATAAATCAGTGTACACTATTTATTTCAATAAAGTAGTGCGCGCTTTGAACCCACTAAAAATAACAGTGACCACCCAAAAGCGTGGAGAAGGCCACTGAAAACAGGCGCACCAAATCACAAAGCAAAAGACGCCGTTTTTTTTTTGAATGACAACATCGGAAGCTGATGTTTCCATTTATTTTCTCCTATACTACGTACACAAGAAACAGCTATCCCCACACAAGAAACAGCTATCCCCGTTCATGCACCTGGATGCCCTGGTAGGCCACCAGCACGGCGGCCCCCACCCACCGTATGAGACCTTGTTGTTTGAGATAAACTAAGTAGAATCATTGAGCAACTTGGTCATTAGAGAAAATCAACTTGGTTGTTTGTGTGATAAACAATCTGCACGATGGCCAAGTGGAGCCTTGATGAGTAGTATGAGTACGGGCAGGTCTGCATATTAATACCGGCAAAACGACAAGGAAAGCGATTCTGTGCCTGCTAACCCTGATCCGGCTGCTAAGTTTTTCAAGTCTGCACTACTTTAGAAAATTTTCATTTCCTCGGGATGTAAACTATCTTGTACTCAAAACTTATAGAATTACTCTAAAGCTCATTAACGCAAACCAAATATTGCACTGTACTAATAATACTTCTCGAGAGAGCCATCGGATCATCTGCAGAGTTCCAATTCTTAATTAGAAACTTTGTTACTACTATGGAGATCATCAAATTGGGTGCGCATAAATCCGTAAAATCTCAATTTCTCAAGTAATATGACTTGGAAAAAAAATACTCCTATTTAAAAAAATCAAGAAAAGAAAATACACACGCATTGTTTTGATTTGTGTTAGGACTCAAAGGCTTATTAAGGACATCCTTATCCCATGTTAGCTTTCTTGTTTCCACGTTCTAAAATCCAGCTGACCAGAAAGGCGCTTCCAGCGCGCGGGAAGGGTGCGTGCCCGGATCAATTCCAGCAGGCCCAGGATCGCTTCCCTTCGTCGTGTTGCCGATTAAATACACGCACTCGCCGATTGATTAGGCGAAGCTGCCGGACTACGAGATCTTCTCTAATCACCAACTTGACCAATGGTCTGTAAAGTACTTGTTTAATCACCTCGCTGATCGCTGGCGAGATAATCAACGGGGAATAGCTTTGGAGCCGACGCACCTGGTCATGCATCCGTGGAGGAGGGAGGTGAAGTGAAGTGGGGGTTCCGTTACAGGCGTCGTGCGTGGCTCTCCAGATGGATATGGGTCGCCGCGTGTTCGGCGAGGGTCGGGAATAACAGTGAAGGTGCCGTTGCCGTCAAGTATGGGCTGCATCCGGTGCACATGTTCAGGAGAAACGAAAACGGCCGCTCTATCGGAACGTGTTCCGACGCTACGAAGCTGGAACGGAGCCCTACAGCTCGTGAAAAGCTCCATTGTTGCTCCGCTAGCTAGAATGGAGCTTTTGTCAAAAGGATTATTATAAGACGGCGCATGTGCTAAATGCGATAATAGGGCTGAGATGACGATCAAGCACGCCCATCTTTGGTGATGCGGTGGCCGGCGGTTCTGCTGTCCACACTAGCAATTGTGCTATCTGCCTACCACTCTTTAATTTGCAGGAGTATCGTCTAAAATGAAAAAATGTGAAACATGTGATTTAGTACTCCCTTCGACCCATATTACTTGACTTGAATTTGTTTAGATTTAAATGTATTTAGACATGTTTTAGTACTAGATACATCCGAATCTAGATAAATCCAAATCAACTAATATGGGTCCGAGTAATCTTTTTTATCTCCCTCGTCAGTGCTTCCCAAGTCGACCTCGCTTACTTTGTTCGCTAATACTCTCTCGATCCCAAAATATATCGAAGATTTGTCTAAATACATATGAATTTAGACAAGCATGTGATATACTTTTTTTAACAGCGAGAGTATAATATATTTTGGCAATTACTTCACCAAAACATGTTTTATTAATGAATCGAAAATATAGTGTTGATGCTAAGTTTGTTGGTCCAGGACCTGTAACCTTCTTTGGGTGTTCTTGGCTTGTCCCTTGCACTTGCTTGCTGGCGGATTGTTGTCCTCGTGCCTGGGCAAGGAGGGTAAGGGTTCCCTGTAACATCCCACTTTCAGTAACTCTGACTAGGTGTTTAAAGTGCAAAAATCGGGGGGAACACAAACTTTTTCTTACTTGGTGGTGAAGCAGTTGTTTGATTGTTTTGCTTAGGTTTCTGTTTGTGTAGTAGCTAAAGTACTTCTCCATCTTCCCAAAGGTTTACCAAAGCTAAAAGATGTCTTGGCTTATTTTACATATTGTCAAAGGTTCTGGCATTTGAAAACTAGAGACAAGGTGCCTTTGCAACACAAAATGTTTTAGTATCTTGTATTAACAAAATTATGAAGATCTATATAATATCATCTACTTATGTTTTTCAAGACAGAACTACCAAATAACCTTACCTCTAGTCATTCAAAAAAAAAGTTATCGATTTTCACTTTTGGTAGAAGTACCAAGGACTCTCACCCCCTTCAAAACTCCAACCCTTCAAAATGCTTCCCTAGACTTTAAGCAAGTCTTGATTGTGTTTATAGTAGTAGTCTTGAGATGTTTGGTATGGATTTCCTTGACATGCTTGTTAAGATGAATTGCCTTGATATGATTGTTAAGATGAATTGCCCTGATCTACTGTTTGTAAGATTGTCTGTCCTGACTTGCTTATAGATATGAGCTACCCTTGGAGCTCATCCTCTAATAACTAAACCAAACCAACAATGCAACCTCTAAACTCTTGAGGAGAAATCATCAAACCCTAAGTAGGTAGACTACCTTCCTCCTTGCTATCATACACACTTTCTAGATCCTAAGTTATTACCCTTACATCTGCTCCTTAGGCAGTGTGCCTACTCTACACTCATCCTTGTGATGTGCTCATCTATCCCCCAACAGTTGATCTTGATCTAGGAACCCATCTACCTAGTTTCCCAAGCTAGTTTATCCTTCTACTCATTAAAGTGACCATTTGTTCTCCTTATCAAATTGAATTTTGAGTCACCTTCTTTCTATAGTTTCCAAGGTAAAGGAGACCAACTCAAGCCATGGGTCCCTTTTACATAACCTTCTCTCAACATCATTCATTAAATTATGAGTTTGGAACCTTGGATTCCACCAAAACCACTAGATCTTTTGTCCTACTCAAAAACCCTAAACTAGTCAAAATTTGACTAAGTCTGAAACTCTTATCAACATCCCATCTTTAGGACTCTATCTAATTCATCCATAGACCCTTTTGGAATTGCACTTGGACCATCTTGTACACCATCATGTGTACTTGCAAACCACACTCTTTCCCTTGACCAGATCATGCCATATCTTCTCCATTCAATGCCACAACAGCCAACACCCCTCCCTGGCCACCCGCTGGCCGTGCACCAGGCCCCACCCCACTACTCTCCACCACCCCTCTCCCACAATCCTTGCCCTAGCTCCCTCCCTCCACCATTTATTTTCTTGACCAAATAAAGAATGGAGGGAGTAGCTTGCAACACCAGCCTACCCTCTGCCCTCTAAGCTTACTCATGACCTCCCACTGTCCTCCTTGACCAATCTCAGGATCTGGCTCTCCCATCACACTCATCCTTGAGCATAGCCCTCCGGCCACCCCATCCCTAATTTATTCCCCATTTTCCTCCCTGGCCACCAGAGCACCACCTCACCAACTCATGTCCCTCCCTTGCTCTCCCCGCCATGAACAAGTTTTGAGCCCGGGCATCTGCAACAAGGAGCAATATCGTAGTATCTACCCTGCCCCTTTCCCTCTAATTTTTGTTCTAGCGTGACCCCCTCATCAAGCCCTAACTCACCCCACCCTTTTTCGTGCCCAGGAACGTCCATTTCATTGACTCCGATGAGCTCCCACGACGGCCGTCGCAAGCGCTAGTGCGCGAGACTCCTCCTGGAGTGAAATCTCCCTCTATCGCCCCTCGTTCTTCTCGAAGTCGTCGACCACGTCACTGGAGGGTTTCGTAGCAGAAAACTAAATCTTCCTACGTTGGAACTTCCTAACGCCCAAGATCTATCTATGTAGTAATGCAGTAATGACCGGAGCGTATAGAGTACATACCTTTATAGACCATACACGGTTAACGTTCTGAGGGGAACATGGTTGAAGTAATCGAACTTATAGCCGACCTCAAGGTCGCGAAGCTCCTCGTAGGTCACCCCTTGCTCCATCTTCATCGTGCAGCAGCTCCGGCTCACGATATCCAAAATGCCCCAAGTGTGGCCCCTCGCGGTTTCGTACACATACGGTGTACGATGACGACCTCCAGCTCCCCGATCCCGCTAGGAGTGCAGAAGTAGATCTTCGGCTTGGAATCCCCGCAGTACAACGGTGTGCCGTGGTGAAGCCTTGTTCGCATAGCCCGTACATGGGGCCCTGGTCAGAAGGTATAGAGAGAGAGGGATAAAGTCTACCAAAGGACTTCTCAAATTGTGTGTTTATTTCCACCCAAGGGTACCCCTTTAAATAGGCAAAGAGGGGCGTGCCCTTTTCATTAGGTGTACCATGTGGGACTAATCAAATAAAGGAAAAAGGGGCAAAAAAGAAGCCAGCCGGCTGGGCTGACTAGGCGCACCCGGGTGGGCCGACCCGGGGCGGCCCAGCAACCACAACACAGTGACAGTAGATGGCAGTGCTCGACCTGGGGTAGCGTCGGCCCGGGTGGGCCTTGGCCTTGTCCCACCCGCGTGTCTGCTAGCTCTCGTGCGGCCTCTCCCCGCTTGGGTCGGCCTTGGTGTGATGGCTCGTGTTGGCGTCCGCCTGCTCGCCCGACTGGGCCACGTGACTAGGGCCCGTGAGCGGCGCTGGTTAGCCGCCGCCGCCTCGCGCGGTGCCTAACGCCTGGGCACTGCCCTATGTGGGCCGCCTGGCCCACACGCGGCAGGGGCCGATTTTTTGTTGTTTTCCTTTCCTTTTTCAGGGTGATTTTCTCCTAGGCCATTTCCCTGCAGGGTTTTATCCTAACGAGGAAGTTTCCCAATAAACTATAATTTAAATATTTATTTAGTATATATTAATTCATAATTAACATATAATAAATGCATATTCACCCGAAACACCTTTCGGTCCCTTTTCCTTTCTTCGAATAGCTTCGAATCTCTTCGTGGAACAATTCCGGCTTTCTCTTTATCTACAGTAACTCCAACTTATAGAGTATCTCTAACTCATCATACCCTTAAGTGTATTTCCCCACGGCTCGAGAATGGCACATGCATGATCTCCATTAATAATCAATAGAGGGACCGGGATGCCCATAATGACCCTTGTGCATTCCATGATGATAATGTTGTTTGAACCGTAAAACATTGAGTACAATTCCCTTTATTTTTATGATACGACTTGTCCGAGATTCGGTCATTGGTATCACATACCTTGTTCAATCTCGTTACCGACAAGTTCTGTTTTACTTGTTACCGTGATATTACATTCACGTGACCAAATCACATCTTGCAACATTTATGGATGTAATCTCACCAAGCCAGCCGTATGTATCTTACCCGTCACGTCGGTGAACAAATCCCACTCTTGAGTCATATGTCATCTACTGTTCCTCTGGAATACCTAAACGTACACCTTTATGATCACCGTGTCACCGAGTGACGTTTGATGCAGTCAAGGCAGTATGGGGAGACAGTGAGTAATATGATCTCACGGTTTAAGGAGAAGGAGACAATATTTCTAGCTATTACAACAATGAACTCTGTGACTTGATCGTGTCGCAATCTTTGGGTAATTCCCATCACATCATTCACCAATGATATGACCTTGTTGTCAATTGGCATAAATGCCCTATGATCAGGAAACCTTGACCATCGCTTGATCAACGAACTAGTATGAATAGAGGCTACTAGGGACTTGGTTTGTTTCATACCACACTTGCACCAATGTTTCACTTGGTACAATTATAGCACAATGTAAAACTATTATGAACTAATTGAGATATGACAATAAAAACCTATTTATTATTTGCCTCTAGAGCATATCTCCTTCAGTCTTCCACTTGCGCTAGAGCACAAATAATCTTGCTCGCATTTTACTCATCGTAAACCATATCACATGTGTGTTTATTGATCACGCATGCTTATGGAAAATGTCCTGTCTATGTTCTGTTTTACCAGTTCATTATGTCTTTTGCAAATTGTTAATGTCTTTCTAATATTGACATCTATACTATTATATTATAATGGGTTGAAGTATTCGTTTGGCGATAAAGTGAGACTTTTTTCTAGTATTTACAATGATGGTCGTTTTTACTATTGTCACGTAAATTTTGGAACACACTTCGCACTCCTTTGTGTGTATATATAGCAGTTATGGCAACAGAGTGAGATCGGTTTCCAGGAGCCAGCAGTGACATTAGATCAGCCAAAACAAGCTTTCTCGTGGGCACTGTGCCCTGAGACACACCCTGTATATAAAGAATAACTAGTCCTGCCACAACAATATACATCACGTCAGATGGAGACCTTATACTTCTATATCTATGTAGATCCTAGTGCATGAAATGCAACTATGCGCCTTACTTTACTTCTTGCCATTTAAGGACAAACTTAATTTGGGTTCAGTGATTAACTCAGGAATCACTTCAAGACATGTTCTTACAGTGAAGAGCTTGTCCTTGCAACCAGACCCTCGGGTCACATTACGTCGAGTATACAATATGATTATATGGAAGAACCTATGACCGAGGCATAGGAGATGCAACACACCTCTTTCTTTCTTTTAACCATAATTGTAATACTAAGACTAACTCAATGATTCATACAAGTAAGAACTTCTTTCTTACCTCATTCTATTCTGAGCTATTTCAGAATTTTATCTAGGACATTCTGAACATTTTCAGAATCAAGTCTAGGAAGCATTCGACATTTAATGTTTATTAAACTCACCAATCTATCTCGATAGATTTTATTGTTTAATAACTTGTTCAACTTTATCCATATTTACTAACTTAAATGTTACTAGTACCAATCACATCATTCATATATGTCATCCATAGATTTCAGAATAATGTCACGCCCCCACTCAAATATGGCATCTATATATGAGATCCAGGGATATCACTTAGCTCTCACTCAAAATATGTCAGCTACATATTATGATTTGGCCAAGCTACTTGGCTCCTACTCAAATGCAGGTCTTCTCGATAATCTTGGACATTCTAAAATTCTTTTATCACCATCAAATTGAGAATTCCAGTCACGAGACTTCAATATCCATATATTGCTAGTGTAAATCTAATACACTTAAGCATCGCTACGTTTGTAGTCAAATCCTTGAATTTGTCTAAACTTTGTGACAAATCAAGCTTTATGTCTTCATTAAGTTTCATTTCCCTCTTATGAATTTGCAGTCATTCATAAATATTAAGCAAACATCTTTACTTAATAAGATCAAGTAACATGTTACTTTTCAATTTTAAATGTAACTTAATATAGGATTTTATGACTCCTAGCTTAGGTCCATCACGCCTCTTTGTAGTTCGTAGGTACGTCTTGTTCGAAACATGAAAAGTGGATCAATGATATAATTCCGCAAACTTGCAGAATATATATAGTTGAATCCTACTTTATTTGGTAAAAGTATTCGCTAAAACTTCATGATCATTATCATTAGTTTCTCTTCTATATGTAGAGTTCGGTTTTACAGAACAAATTCCACTGTGCCACTCAACAATCCGGAGGCAAGGTCAAATACCTTATTTCTACAAAGACTTGTTTATTCGCCACGATTTCAAATTATCGAAATCTCTAGAAACTCGAACGTACCATAACTCTTATGATGTTGTTTTCACGAATCTTTAGATGTTCCTTTGTATTTCAACTAAGCGTTTACTTATTTTGATCTCTGACTCTAAACGATAACTATAACCCCGGTAAGAGATAATATTAGACCATATGTATCTAATACAAAATGATTATGATATTTAGACATTTTAATACAGTTTGAATTTGTCCAATTGTCATAATTTGTAAAACATCTTTCACAAGGCCTTCTATGCCAAAATTAACTTAAATACTTTAGTCATTTTGATCAAATTGAAGAGACTTTGTATTTCTGTTGATTCAATATCCCTCTTTGTTGTGAACTCATTTGAACAATTCAAATCGTTTCAAACTCGTGTTTCATTAAGTAAATACGCTTATTCACTTAAGTCCATAACTAACTAATAATTTCCACTATTTGTTGAAAATACGATACATCACTATGTATAAGATTCAACATTTTTTCGCATATCACCGTTTTACCAGAATGCGAAGTTTTAGTCATTCTGCCCAACGAGGTATGGTTTTGCAAAGTCTCTAGATTAAGTATCTAAGACCCTGATCTTCATTTAGAATGAAGAACATGCAATAACTAAAATGACTTCAACTATAGTGTCATGTCATTATTAAACTTTGGATATCTTTTAGCATTCTAATCCTTTATAAATGCTTAAACTATTATCATTAACATAGTGATGAGAATAACTCATTTATAATCATAATGCGACCATAACGGTATTATTCATAAGAACAGTACAACTGGCTTGTAACTTATTCATATGAATAATTGTCTTACCAAAAGCAAGATACACAGATAAGGATTACAAAATTATATTCAAGCCTACTAATCCAAATGATAAACTCTGAGGAAAGGGCGATGTCGGCCATCAACTATTTTGTTTGTTGTCATCATGCCACTTCTCCTTATCTCTAGCAATTCTCAAGCAGACAATCCTGTTTTCACAAAGTAGGACAAGTACTTTGCAAACTGCAGCGAGTTTTGCCAGAACCACATTTATAATTTGTATATCTAACATATACCCTTTTCATCCATGACCTCCACTACAATTGTTGCGGAGTCATCAGACTATCTCCTAATGGTTACTGTATCAAGAAGAGAATATCATCTATTACGAGGATATCCCTCAGGCATGGGTATTAATCTATGAAGTTGGACCCTTTGGCTAAGTTCCACATCAAGCAACAAATTTCCCATGGTCGCAAAGGACCTCAATGGGATAGGACATGATCTACTAAGATATTTGCAAATAGACATCTAGGCTAAGTTCATAATATGAGTTCAATCCTAATTGAGCTCTCACTAAAATTGTCATCCCCTAGACGATTTTAGTTATCACGTGATCCAAATCCGCTACACCACCCCTGATCGTCACGGCCGGCAATGCAGTTTCAAAGGTAGACATTCCCCAATGTCAATCACATCATCCATATGACTCATGCTCGACCTTTCGGTCTCTTATATTCCGAGGCCATGTCTACACATGCTAGGCTCGCGAAATCTAACTTGTGTGTATTTTCACTACAATATGGCTTACACCCACCGTATGCGAACGTACATATGTCTGACACCCGATCATCACGGTCTGCCTCATAACGAAGAACTTTCTTGGTGGTGCACACACAAGAGGAACACTATTATTGGAATTAATTAGGGATTATCTTATTTGTTACCGTTGAGTATATAGTACTAGCATATAATAAGATGTAAAATAGGTATCAATATCACATGTATATTGTGATATGATATGGTCCTTCTTCTTGCGCCTTGATCTCCATCGAGTGCTCCGGCATGATCTCCATCTTGCCCCTGGTTTGACGCCAAGTCCACGACGCCACCAGTAGGTCGTTCATCGGAACGATGACTGTTACTATAGTACTTAGTAACAGAAAAGTAAACTACTTTACCTTCGTAACAACCAATACCAAATCATAATACAAGCCCTCTTGCAAAACAAAGTTATACGCCTTTACTTTATTTTTTGTAAGTTTTACGTGGTTGTTAGGGCTTTCATAATAGAACAATTTCTAAACTATGAACTTTCCAACCGCAATATGGATCCAACAGTTATCTCTACTACACTCCTTTCAGGACCCTCTGTTGTAAATGATATATCAACTATTGAATTAGAGACAGACACCCGCTAGCCACTTATATGGGACAAGCCGTATGTCAAGCGTGGAACCAATCTCGTGTATGAATACGTGTAAGGTCGGTCCGGGCCACTTCATCAAACAATACCGCGATATAAACAAGTGCACGTTAGAGGGTAACAACTAAGGGATCAATGCTCGCACAATACTTGTGCGTACTGGTCGTACAACACTTCTACGCATAGATCGGCTCTGATACCACTGAAGGGTTTCGTGGTAGAAAATAAAATCTTCCTATGTTGGAACTTCCTAATACCCAAGATCTATCTATATAGTAATGCAGTAACGATTGGAGCGTATAGAGTACATAACCTTGTAGACCGTACGCGGTTAACATTCCGAGGGAAACATGGTTGAAGTAGTCGAACTTGTAGCCGACCTCAAGGTCGCGAAGCTCCTTGCAGGTCACCCCTTGATCCATCTTCATCGTATAGTAGATCTGGCTCATGACATCCAAGGTGCCCCAAGTGTGGCCCCTCGCGGTTTCGTTCACATACGGTGTACGATGACGACCTCCGGCTCCCCGATCTCGCTGGGAGTGCGGAAGTAGATCTCCGGCATGGAATCCCCGCAGCACAACGGTGCGCCGAGGTGAAGCCTTGTTCGCACAACCCGTACATGGGGCCATGGTCACAAGGTATAGAGAGAGAGGGAGAAAGTCTACCAAAGGACTTCTCAAATTGTGTGTTTATTCCCACCCATGGGCACCCCTTTATATAGGAGAATAGGGGCATGCCCTCTCCATTAGGTGCCCCATGTGGGACTAATCAAATAAACTAAAAAGGGGAAAAAGAAGCCAGCCAGCTGGGCTGGCCAGGCGCACCCAGGTGGGTCAACCCGGGGCGGCCCAGCAACCACAACACAGCGACAATAGCTGGCAGTGCTCGGCCTAGGGCCGCATCGTCCCGGGTGGGCCTTGGTCGCGGCCTACTCGCGTGCCCATTAGCTCTCGCGTGGCCTCGCCCCACCTAGGCCGGCCTTAGCGCAATGGCCCGTGCTGGCGCCCGCCTGCCCGCCCGGCTAGGCCACGTGGCTGGGGCCCATGAGCGACGCTGGTTAGCCGCCGCCCCACGCGGTGCCTAACGCCTAGGTGCTGGCTTACATGGGCCGCCTGGTCCACAAGCGGCAGACGCAGATTTTTTGCTGTTTTCCTTTTCTTTTTCAGGGTGATTTCCTCCTAGGCCATTTCCCTGCGGGGTTTTGGCCTAATGAGGAAGTTGCCCAATAAAATTTAATTTAAATATTTATTTAGTATATTAATTCATGGTTAACATACAATAAATGCATATTCACCCGAAACACCTTTTGATCCCTTTTCCTTTCTCCGAACAGCTTCGGATATCTCCGTGGAACAATTCCGGCTTTCTCTTTCTCTACTATGATTCCAACTTACAGAGTATCTCTAGCTCATCGTACCCTTAAGTGTATTTCCCCATGGCTGGGTAATAGCACAGACATGATCTCTATCAATGATCAATAGAGGGACCGGGATGCCCATAATGACCCCTATGTATACCACAATGATAATGTCGTTTAAACCGTAAAATGTTGAGTCCAATTCCCTTTGTTTCTCTTATACGACTTGTCCGAGATTCGATCATTGGTATCACATACCTTGTTCAATATCGTTACCGACAAGTTCTGTTTTACTTGTTACCATGATATTACATCCCCATAACCAAGTCACATCTTGCAACATTTATGGATGTAATCTCACCAAGCCGGCCGTATGTATCTTACCCGTCACGTGGGTAAACAAATCCTGCTCTTGAGTCATATGTCATCTATTGTTCCTCTGGAATACCTAATGTACACCTTTATGATCACCGTGTCACCGAGTGACGTTTGATGCAATCAAGGCAACCCCTGGAGACAGTGAGTAATATGATCTCACGGTCTAAGGAGAAGGAGACTACGTTTCTAGCTATTGCAACAATGAACTATGTGACTCGATCATGTTGCAATCTTTGGGTAATGTCCATCACATCATTCACCAATGATATGACCTCGTTGTCAATTGGCATAAATGCCCCATGATTAGAAAATCTTGACCATCGCTTGACCAACGAACTAGTATGAATAGAGGCTACTAGGGACTTGGTTTGTTTCATACCACACTTGTACCATTGTTTCCACTTGATACAGTTATAGCATAATATAAAACTATTAAGTACTAATTGAGATATGACAATAAAAACATATTTATTATTTGCCTCTAGGGCATATCTTCTTCAGTCACCTCCGCACCTCGCTGTCGCCTCTCCGTACTCTGGTAAGCCTCCCCACTCCTCCTCTGACCTCGCTAGGGTTTCCTCCCCATGCTCCCGGTCGGAGAAGGAAGATGACCAAGGATTGTCGATCACAACTTGATCTGACAGCCCACAATGTCCGATACCCCCTTGTCGCCCTGGCTCACTGACCGGAGGGCCTGCATGCGCGTTCGAATGCGCTGGCCCCCGCACGCTATGTCGCCTGGCGTGGGACGGATCTTCCCCTCCCGGCCCATTTCTGTTTTGAATATAACCCAGCTGCCCTA
The DNA here is from genome assembly GCA_916181665.1 of Avena sativa. Classification (NCBI taxonomy): domain Eukaryota; kingdom Viridiplantae; phylum Streptophyta; class Magnoliopsida; order Poales; family Poaceae; genus Avena; species Avena sativa. The sequence goes on from OV702291.1 coordinate 231,459,561, forward strand.
GTTTATTTTCTTTTTATTTTATCAATTTAGCTCTATTTTTTACTTCAGGAATAAATGCCAAATAAAATGGAAAATTGTTGCGTTCGCAACATAGAAAACAAAAAATTCCTATGATAGGAACTACTAAGCACCAAGATCTATCTACCTAGATGCAAACAACGGGTGGATATACATCCATAAAGAACATACCCTTGAAGACAGAAAAAGTGTTACGAGGTTGGGCTCGTGGATGATGTAGTCGTACGCTTGCCGATCTCAAGATCGCGAGGAAGTCCAGCGCCGCAAATTAGCAACGCATCCATGATCGCACAAACGTTGGGTCCACCGAACAACCTCCACCTCCTCTCTCCAGCGATGCAATGGAAGCAATAACTCCTTCTAGACGAAAACCCACCGGGAACATGTATCTCGCTAATCCGAGACCATGAGGAAATAATCTAGAGGTGAGAGAGATCCTTCACGAGGAGGTGTGAGATAAGAGGAGGGAGTGGGGCCCTTTTATAGGGAGAGGGGGAAGCCCCCTCCCATGGCCGGCGACCATGGAGGTACCCCACATCTTCCCTCATTCATGTGGTGGAGCTCCCACTCACATCAATATTCCCTCCACTCAAAATTCCACTCATCTCCATTAAATTTCCACCAAATTTAATGCAACTCTCATTTAATAAAACTCTTTTATTTATTTATTCAGAATTTTGTTGATTACTTTAATTAACAAACATTCACATAAAACCCCTGCAACATTTCAATATCACATGCAGAACCAATTTCAGCAATTTCACCTGAAACAGTTCCGGTGTCTATTGAAATAATTCCAGCGCTTTGCAATTCTTTTCTCTGGAACATATTTGCTCCAAACGGTGTCGGTATCCCATAAGTGTGTAACCCTACAGTTCGCGAATAATGCAAACATGATCGAGACCCTTCTCCGATCAATAATCAACAGCGGGACCTAGAGATCTGTACTGACTCCTACACATTCAATGATGACTTCTGTGATCGTGAGAACCTTTAATGTTAGTAACTAAATCCCTTTCTCTCGTGATATATTACATGTCTAAGATTCAATCATCGGTATCTCCATACCTAGTTTGATCTCGTTACCGACATGCACTGTTTTCTCGTTCCCGTGATATAACATTCTAGTGATCATATCACTTGCTTGCAAGCTATTTCAATGTGATATCATCGAGAGAGCCCAGAGCATATCTATCTGTCATCGGGATGCAAAAATTCCACTCTTGATCCATGAGCCTCTACATAACACCTTCGGAGTATCCGAACCTACCTTTATTGTCACCCTGTTATGGTGTGATGTTTGATGTTATCAAGTTACTCTTCTAGTGTTAGTGATTGACATGATCTCATGGTCTAAGGACTAGAATTACTTTGTATGATGTTATAGAAATTTAAACACAGTGACTTTGATTGTATTGCTATACTTCGGATGAATGTTCATCACATCATTCCACTAATGTTATGACCTTGTTATTAACAACATCCAATGTCCATGATCAGGAAACCTTGATCATCTTGTTAATCAACGAGCTAGTTTATAAGAGAGGCATAACTAGGAACCCTTTATTTGTTTATTAAACACACATGTATTAATGTTTCCAATCAATACAATTATAGAATGCAAAATAAACATATATCATATACTTGGAATAATATAATAACAACTTTATTATTGCATCTCGGTCATATTCCCTTCAGTATCCCACTTGCACTAGAGACAATAATCTAGTTTACATAGTGATAAATCTAACACCCATGGAGTTCTGGCGTTGATCATGTTTTTCCCTAGGGAGAAATTTAGTCAGTGGATCTGCTACATTCCGATCCGTGAGTACTTTACAAATCTTTATATCTCCATCCTTGACATGCTCACGGATGGAGTGAAATCGGCGCTTAATATGCTTGGAATTCTTGTGAGACCTTGGTTCCTTGGCATTGGCTATGGCTCCATTGTTGATCCTGCCACCACAGGTCATTTGGAGCTCCTCCAACTAACTGCTGCTCTGTTCATGAGAAATACGTATCTGGATTGAGACTTAGAGTCATTCGGATCAGTGTCAAAGCTAGCATCGACATAACACTTAGCGACCAACTTTTCTTCACCTCCGTACACAAGAAACATTTCGTTAGTTCTTCTTAAGTACTTAAGGATATTCTTGACCACTAGCCAGTGTTTCGAACCTGGATCAGATTGGTACCTACTAGTCAAACTAATAGCATGTGCCACATTTGGTCTTGTACATAGCATGGCATACATTGTTGAGCCTATGGCTGAGGCATAGGGGATCTCATCCATTATCTCTCTTTCTTTCACCGTAGCCAGACTTTGAGTCTTACTCAATGTCTTGCCTTGCAACATAGGTAAGAACCCCTTCTTACTTCCGTCCATTTTAAACTTCTTTAAAATCTTATCAAGGTATGTACTTTGTGATAGCCCAATTAGGCATCTTGATCTATCTCTATAGATCTTAATGCCTAATATGTATGATGCTTCACCAAGGTCTTTCATAGAAAATTTGCTGTTTAGATAACTTTAAACACTGTTTAAAAGATCTATATCATTTCCAATCAATAATATGTCATCCACATATAATATTAGAAATGTCACATTGCTCCCACTCACTTTCTTGTAAATACAAGCCTCTCCATAAGTTTGGACAAATCCAAACTCTTTGATCACCTCATCAAAGTGGAGATTCCAACTCCGGGATGCTTGCTTCAGTCCATAGATGGATCTCTGAAGCTTGCATACCTTGTCAGCATCCTTAGGATCGACAAAACCCTTTTGTCGTATCATATACAACTCTTCTTTAATATTACCATTGAGGAACGCAGTTTTGACATCCATCTGCCATATTCATAATCGAAATATGCAACAATTGCTAACATAATCCTAACCAACTTTAGCATCGCTACGGGAGAGAAAGTCTCATTGTAGTCAACTCCTTGAATTTGTCGAAACCCCTTTGCGACAAGTCGAGCTTTATAGATGGTCACATTACCATCAACATCACTTTTCTTCTTGAAAATCCATTTATTCTCAATGGCCTTTCGGTCGTGAGGTAAGTCTATCAAGGTCCAAACCTTGTTTTCGTACATGGATCTCATCTTGGATTTCATGGCTTCTAGCCATTTGTTGGGATCCGGGCTCATTATCACTTCTTCATACGTCGCAGGGTCATCAATTCTATCTACAATGAAATTCACGACAGGATTTTCATATAGTTCAGGAGCTGCACGTGTCCTACTTGACCTACGAGGTTCGGTAGTGTCCTCTTTCAGAGTTTCATGATCATTATCATTAGTTACTTCTTCATTTAGGGAAGTCAACTCCAGAACAATTTCTAGCGCTGCACTACTCACCGTTTAATGAAAAGAAGGTTCAATAACCTCTTCGAGTTCTACCTTCCGACTACTCACATCTTTCGCGAGAAACTCTTTGTCTAGAAAGGATCCATTCTTGGCAACGAAAACCTTGACCTTAGATCTGTGATAGAAGGAATACCCAATTGTTTCTTTAGAGTATCCTATGAAGACACATTTTTCCGGTTTGGGTTTATGTTTATCAGGCTGAAGTTTCTTCACATAAACATCGCATCCCCAAACTTTAAGAAATGACAGCTTAGGTTTGTTTCCAAACAACAATTCATACGGTGTATTTTCAACGGATTTAGATGGTGCCCGATTTAAAGTGAATGCAACGGTTTCCAGTGTATAACCCCAAAATGAAAGTGGCAAGTCAGTTAGAGACATCATAGATCGAACCATATCCAATAAGGTACGATTACGATGCTCTGATAGACCATTATGTTGGGGTGTTCCGGAAGGTGTGAGTTGTGAAACTATTCCACACTATCTCATGTGTGTTCCAAACTCGTAACTTAGATACTCACCTCCACGGTCGGAATGCAGAAACTTAATCTTTCTTTTACGATGAGTTTCCACTTCAACCTGAAATTCCTTGAACTTTTCAAAGATTTTAGACTTGTGTTTCATCAAATAGATATACCCATATCTACTTAAATCATCCGTGAAAGTAACAAAATAACGATATCCACCTCGCGCCGACACACACATTGGACCACATACATCAGTATGTATGATTTCCAACAAATCCTTCGCCCGCTCCATTGTACTGAAAAACGGGGTTCTAGTCATCTTGCCCATAAGGCATGGCTCAATGTATCAAATGATTCAAAATCAAGTGATTCCAAAAGTCCATCAGAATGGAGCTTCTTCATGCGTTTTACGCCAATATGACCTAGACGGTACTGCCACATATATGCAGATATATCATTATCAAGTTTAATCCTTTTAGCATCAACATTATGAATATGTGTATCACTACTATCGAGATTCAACAGAAATAAACCATTCATCACAGGTGCATTACCATAAAAGATATTATCCATATAAATCGAACAACCATTGTTTTTAGATTTAAACGAATAATCGCTTCACAACAAACACGATCTGAATATAATGTTCATGCTCAGTACAGGCACCAAATAACAATTATTTAGATTTATAACTAGTCCTGATGGTAGATGGACAGGCAGCATTCCGACGGAGATCACATCAACTCTTGATCCATTGCTGACATGCATCGTGACCTCATCCCTTACTAGTTGTTGCTTGTTCCGCAGCCCCTGATTTGAGTTACATATATTAGCAACTGAACCAGTATCAAATACCCAGGTTCTTCTATGAGTACTAGTCAAGTACACATCAATAGCATGTATATCAAATATACCTTTGTTCATCTTGCCATCCTTCTTGTCTTCCAAATACTTGGGGCAGTTGTGCTTCGAATGGCCAGTCCCCTTGCAATAATAGCACTTGGTATCGGACTTAGGGCCAGCTCGGATTTTCTTTTTCAGGCGTAGCAACATATTTGCCGCTCTTATTTCCCTTATGTTTACCCTTCTTGTCTTTCTTGAAATCAGTGGTCTTATTGATCATCAACACTTGATGTTCTTTCTTGATCTCCACTTCAGCAGTCTTAAGCATTGACAGAAGATCAGGGAGAGACTTCTTCATGCCCAGCATGTTATAGTTCATCACGAAGCTCTTGTAGCTAGGTGCCAGAGATTGGAGAACATGATGTATGCCTAAGTCAATGGGAATCGGTATTCCCAAGGACACAAGATTATCGGCGTACCCAGACATTTTGAGTACATGCTCACTAACAGAGTTGTTCTCTTCCATCATGTAGCTAAAGAACTTTTTTGAAGCATCATAACTCTCTATGATAGTATGGGTATCGAAAATCATTTTCAATTCACCCATGGTATCAAAGGCATTGCCATTTTTGAAACGCTTTCGAAGTCTGGCTCTAGCCCATAAAGTATGCCGCAATGAACCATATTGTGGTCCTCCTGACGAGTCAAATAGACATTCTTCTCTTTGTCAGGGGCATGAAGTGCTGGTGGGGGGCCTAGCGGTGCTTCTAGTACATATTTCTTTTGTGCAGTAGTGAGGAGAATCCTTCGATTCAGGGCCCAGTTGGTAAAGTTGCTACCATTCGTCGCAAGTTTCTCTTTCTCCATGAACATATTGAAATTAAAAGAAGGTGGTGCCATCTATAACAGAATTTGTAAAAAATATTTAGATTAAGTTTATGATAGATCGAGTTCAACTAGTCCAAATTACGAATGAACGCCCACTCAAAAACAACATCCCTTGTGTCTTTTTGGTGATTACATGAACCAAATCCACTACACCAAGTCTGATCATCACGTGAGTCGGTATATCTGCAAAGGCGAGCATCTATATGGGCATCATATCAACCATATGATGCATGCTTAGCCTTTTGGTCCATGTTCTGAGTCCATGTATGTACATGCTAGGCTCGCCAAGTGAGAACCTTAGTAATCGCGTGTGTAAAACTATCTTATACCCGTTGTATGAAAGCATAGAGTCAAAAACACCCGATCATCACGTGGTGTCTTGAAACGACGAACTTTCTTAACGGTGCATACTTAAGAAAGAACACATTTTATCTTGATATCTAGATGAGGGATCATATTTTTTTTAGGGAGATGAGGGATCATCTTATAATGCTATTAAATCGCCATACAAGCAATATAAGATGCAAATAAAATAGCATATGCATAAATTGAAATGATATGGTTCTTGCACTTGATCACTATCATGTGCATCGTGGTATGATCTTTATCATTCCTTTATGTGTAAGTCCAAGGTTTATGGATCTTACACGTTAGGTATGCTATAATTTCCAAGAGTATCAACCATACTTCAAATTATAACATTACCATATCATGACACTAGCCCAGCAACAATCTAAACTAGACACTTCTAATTTATCAACTGCAAGTTTTACGTGGCTTAGGGCTTTCGAAGATAGAAGCGGTCTTACCTACGAACATGGAACCACAACGATGATAAGCAAATTACTAGCAACTCGTTGTAAATCAGATATTGACTATAGTAGGAGAGACAGACACACGCTATCCATTTATGCAAAACTAGTTGCATGTCAAGCGTGGAACAGGTCTCATGTGCGAGGACATGTAAAGTTAGTTCGGGCCGCTTCATCCCACTATGCCACCAATATCCAAAATACATATAAGATTTAATAACATGATCATCATCTCCCACATACTCTTATGTGCTTTAAGCGTGCAAAGCATCAATGCATAGATCAGGCTCTGATACCACTGTTGGGTTCACAACATAGAAAAAAAAATCCTACGATGGGAACTACTAAGCACCAAGATCTATCTACCTAGATACAAACAACGGGTGGATATACATCCATAGAGAACATACCCTTGAAGATTGACAAAGTGTTATAAGGTTGGACTCATGGATGATGTAGTCGTACACTTGTGAATCTCAAGATCAAGAGGAAGTACAGCGTCACAAATCAACAACGCATTCGTGATCATACACACGTCCCGGTCCACTGAACAACCTCCGCCTCCTCGCTCCAGTGATGCAGCGGAAGAAGCAACTCCTTCCAGACAAAAAGCCACTAGGATCATGTATCTCGCTAATCTGAGACCATGGGGAAATAATTCTAGAGGGGAGATAGATCCTTCACGAGGAGGTGTGAGATGAGAGGAGGGAGTGGGGGACCTTTTATAGGAAGAGGGGGAAGACCCATACCATGGCCGGCGGCCATGGAGGTGCCCCCATGCGGTGACTGATGACCCACAAGTATAGGGGGTGTATCGCAATATTTTTGATAAGTAAGAGTGTCGAACCCAACGAGGAGCAGAAGGTGTTGACGAGTGGCTTGGAGCAGGAATTCTCTGTAAATACTTAACAAACGGATTTTTAGGGTTTTTTGATAATGCAAGTAAATAAAGTACGAGTAAATAAAAGACAATAAGAATAAATGTAGTAAGTGGCCCAATCCTTTCTTTAGCAAAGGACAAGCCGGTTGTATTACTTAAGATGACCAAACGTTCTCGAGGACACACGGGAATATCGTCAAGTGCTTTCTCTTCATATAGTTGATTAATCTTCTTTAGTTTGCTAAGTGTTGTGTGGGTGAACCTGTGCTAATGTACCGACCTTCCTAGGACTAATACATACTTGTGATTATACCCCTTGCAAGCATCCGAAAGTACAAGAAAGTAATTAAGGTAGAAACCTAACCACAACTTTAAACTCTAAGACCCTGAGTCCCTTGTGCAAAGGTTTCCTAACGGGGGTTCAGGTTTATGTCACTCCGGCAACCCCTACGATTAGTAGCCAAATACACAATGCGTTGACCTAGGCCCATATAGGTGAAGTGTCATGTAGTCGACGTTCACATGACACCACTAGAAAAAAATACACCACAACTTAAATATCAAACCATTGAATCTTTCTCAACACAATTCCACTACTAACAACATGACTTCTCCCATGTCCTCAAGAACAAAATGAACTACTCACAAGACATCATATGGATCAAGATCAGAGATGATATAATGATATGTAACAATCTAAGCATAAACGATAATTCAATGGTTCACTCAATAGAATCAACTACAAGGAGTAATCAACACCGGGAAAGTTTCCCCTAAGAACTATGCAAGATTCAACCCAATTGTTACAGCAGTATGAAGTGGTGATGATGGTGCTGGTGGAGATGATGGTGGTGATGATGGTGATGATGATCCTGATGAAGTCCAGCTTGATGGTGGTGTTGATGGCGATGATCTCCCCTCTCCGGGAAGAAATTCCCCTGGTGGAATTCTGTCTGCCGGAGAGATGTTTCTCTCTCGGTGTTTTCCACCCCGCAGAGGCGGCGGAATCTTTCTGTGGTCGCTCCCCAGGTATTAGGGTTCCGTGGAGATAATATACACACCAGAGGGGAGAGCCTGGAGTGGGCCAAGGCAGCCACACCACCTACTGGCGCGGCCTAGGGCAGCCCGCGCCAGGGGGTGGTGTGGGCCCCTTGTGGCCCATATCCACCCCCTTCTGGCAATCTTCGTCTTATGGAAAAATAGAATTTTCCATGTATTTTCCCGGATTTTCTGATATTCGCAAATTTTGCCTCCAAACAGCACCTTTTCCATCAGAATCCTGACTGCAGCGGTCCATGCTCCAAAAGTCATCAACCATGCAAAAACAGATGAAATAACATAAGTATCATCTCTTAATATGAAATATATCAATGAATAACAATAAATTATGATATAGAATAGTGATGCAAAATGGACGTATCAACTCCCCCCAAGCTTAGACTTCGCTTGTCCCCAAGCGAAAACTGAGCTCAATAAACATGACCTTAGGTTTATGGAGTGAAGAGTCGATAAAAGAATACGGACAAGAAGCATCACATTTATCAATACACAAATCATAATAGAAGACAACTCACTATTATATAACTTAACTTGGAATAAGTAAAGGAAACACAATAAAGATACATAAAGTAAATTATAATTGGTAATGGCAAACTTAGCTCTTGGTCGAAGAATAGTTGACAATTTGCTGGAGTTCACACATAATTGGTTTTCAATGATAGCTTTCAAAGTAGTAAACACTTAAGATAAGAGCAATGTGCAAAACAAGGAACATAAGAAACATGATTGAATAAATCATCATATGAATGAATGAAACACAACAACTAAAAATACTTGCTGAGATAGAAGGGAATAGGTTTACTGACTCAACTAAAAAGTAAAAGAAAGGACCTTCACAGAGGGAAGCAGGGATTTCAAGTTTCATAAAGAGCTTCCAAAAATTATGATACTTATTAACTTTCAGCTCTCATTGCCCCTATCATAGGCATCTTTAGGTGATTAAGGTTAAAGTGATCAAATACGAGGATATGCTTGACAAGTTGCAAGTTGAAAATCTCATGTTACTCATGTTACTCAAGTTTAGTCACCGGTAAGTTCTTGTCATAGTAAGTATGTGTGTATCATAGAGAACCGCCAACGGGGTACCCCTTGCCCGATGATACAGAAGAATCCCCATATCAAAATGACAAGGCAAGCAGATAACGAGCATCTCAGCAATCTTCTTATTTACCATGGGAAAATGGTGTTTTTTTCTCTCTTTCCTCTTTTCTCATCTCTTTTTCCTTTTATCTTTTTCTCAATGTCTATCTCTTTTTTACAAGAAGAATGCTTCATAGAATGCTCATTATGGTTACGCTGCAGGTTTTTGATACTATGTTATGTTTTCTTTATGTGAGACAAACAAACGTCTTGCAAAGCATTGTTATTCATGAATCTTTTGTTGTGCCTTTTCATGTTGCAACATAGTTGCTTTGCCTTATTGTTAGAACTTTGTCTTTCATGTTATGATTGAAGTATTATGATCCCAGCTATCAATGTTTTACAAATACTTTGATCAAGTTTATGATGGTGCATGTCACCTCAAAAATTATTCTTTCTTTTATCACTTACCTACTCGAGGACGAGCAGGAGTTAAGCTTGGGGATGTTGATGTGTTGCTCACATATCCATAATTTTTGATGTTCCATGCTTGGTTTTATCTACTTTCTTATGTTTTGTCCACACTTTGAAGTACTTTCTATACACTTTCTTGGACTAACCTATTAACAAGAGCCATAGTGCCAGCTGCCTGTTTTCTGCTGTTTTTGGTTCCAGGAAAGTCAGAAAATGAATATTCTCGGAATTGGACGGGACAAAAGCCAAAGTCAGTTTTTCACCGAGGGACACAAGGAGCCAGAATACGAGACGGGGAGGGGCCAGGGGGGCGCCACACCACCTAGCCGTGAGGCCCAGCCTGGCCCGTGCTAGGGGGTGGTCTTGCCACCTCCGGCACCCCCTTGGCCTCCCCTTTCGCCTATAAGATGCCTCCGATACAGAAACCCTAAGGACCCGATCAAAATTCCACGAAAGAGTCTGTAGCCACCGTCATCTCCATCCCTAGACCGGGAGGGATCTGAAGCTCTTCCCGGCACCCTGCCGGAGGGGAGAATTCACCCTGGAGGCCTTCTTCATCACCATGCAAGCCTCCGGTGTGATGCGTGAGTAGTTCATCTCTAGACTACGGGTCCATGTAGTAGCTAGATGGCTGGTTCTCCTCCTTTGTGCTAGCATGTTTAGATCTTGTGAGCTCCATTCATGATCAAGATCATCTATTTGTAATTCTACATGTTGTGTTTGCGGGGATCCGATGGATATTGAGATGCTATTTCAGATTGATTATTGATTCTATCATGTCTTTGTTATTTGTGATCTTGCATACTTTCCGTTGTTAGTAGCTACCTTGGCCACGTATATGCTAGCAACTCCAAGTGTTAGTATTTATGCTCGATAGTGGGTTCATGCCTCTAGTAATCTGGGAAGTGACAGAAATCTCTAAGGTACTAGATGTGTTGTTGCTACTAGGGAGAAAACAACAATCCTTTGTTTATAGAACAATCGTATTGTTTACTTTACACGCAATACGTAATGCAATTATCCGTTGCTTGCAACTTATACTAGAGGGGGGTCGGATGATAACCTGAAGGTGGATTATTAGTCATAGATGTAGTTGGATTACGGACTATGTATAATGTTGTAATGCCCAATGGAATCTCCAAGGAGTCAAGATGAGTAGTATATGCATGATTTCTTTCTCGATGTTTTTCAATTGCCCCGCTATAATTTGTTCACCCAACATGTCATCTATCTTAAGGAGAGCCACCACTGGTGAACTATGGACCCCGGTCCTTTTCTTTTATCATCAATCTATAATCAGATGTTTACTGTTTTGTGTTTACTTTCTGTAAACTATTACTTTCTTCCACTCGATACGTTTAATCCTTTGTTTTCAGCAAAATCGGTGAGATTGACAACCTCATCGCAAGTTGGGGGCAAAGTCATGTGGTTGTGTTGTGCAGGTTTCCACGTTGCTACTGGCACCGGTAGTGCGCCCTACCAAAGTCCAGCTAGCAACACCTTTGAGGTGTTTCCTTTCTCCTACTGGATTGATAACCTCGGTTTCATAACTGAGGGAAAACTTGCTATTGTGCTCATCATATCTTCCTCTGTGGGTTCCCCAACGGGCTCGATATATTTTGGGCTAAGCAACTGATTTTCTTGTGTCGTTGCCGGGGAGTCAAGGACATCTTCACAAGGGGAGTCCCTCATAACCAATCTCTTTACTTTGTTGTTTTTGTTTTTCTTAGTTTATTTCTGCTTTGTTTGCTTGTTTCTTTATCAAAAAACACAAAAAAACTAGTTTTACTAATTTGCTTTCTTTATTAAAAACACAAAAAATTAGTTCCTATCTTAAGTTGCCATGATGTCTACCTTTTCTCCAATCACTATATCACCTGAGGAAATGATTTTCACTTTCAAACAAGGAATTGAAGAAAGTTTCAAAGAAGCTTGGTCTAGAATCTCTGATCTACATGAAAAAACTGAAGCTAAAATGACTCAAAGCTTGTTCCTTAGCAGTTTTTACCTTAGAATCGCTCTTTGCTATAGATATGCTTTGGATGCTGTAGTGGGAGGAGATTTCCTCCAATGCAATGAGGATGATGCTGTTAATGCCATAAAGAAGTTGGTCTTTACTTACAACTTGCCTAGCAAATCTGATTCTTCCTTTTTGAACATATTTGCTAGATTGAATACTCTTGAGACCAGCATTGCTAGTTTCAAAGATTGCTATAATACACTTAGAGAGCATCATAACTATGTTCCAATAAATTTTGAACCCACAAAATGGCTTCCCATAGTAAAGATTGCTATAAATAATGAAACTTTTTCATGCTCGTTGTGATATCATGTCTGAATTTTGTCTTATGCCCAAAGATATCTATGAATCTTTGAATCTTTGGGAGCTTTCTGAAGGAGGGGAAGAAATATTTCTTGCTAATAATGCCACAATATTACCCATTGGAAGAGCTGAAGGAGTGTTTACAAAGATCCTAGGGAAAATGGTTTCTACTGATTATCTTGTTATTGAATGTGTAGGAAAAGGACAAATCATAATTGGAAGATCCCTATTGAAACTCCTTGGAGCAATAATAGATGTGGAAAAGGGCATCATGCACTTTCTTCTCTACCAAGAAATCATATGTTCCCCAAGGTTAAGAATAAAATTAAGAGAGGTAAGGGAAAGAAATTTGGTTTTAATGCTTCTTCATTTGAGAACACTTGATTCTTTTTCCTGCTTCTTATGCCCAACTTAAAGGCGTTAAAGAAAAGTACTTATTGGGAGATAACCCAAAAGTTTTAGATAAGTCTTGGAAGTTATTACTTCTGTAATAACCATTCCTTATCCTTTTTATTTGCTTTTTGTGCCAAGAGTAACCTCTAATGAGAGAGAAGTAATGATTGGGAAAGTTGTTGTCCCGAAACATATTTCTGTGCTTCACCATAAAAATTCGTGTAAAATATCTGTACGTCCTTTTGAGGCGTGAATTTTTGTGCTTCTGCCCCAGGTTGTTATCTAACCTTTGTTAGTTCAACACTTTTTTATTTGAGCAATAGAAGGTCTTCGAAAAAAATTGTCTTTACCTGCTGGTCTATTTTGACAGATTTCTGCCATTATTTGCATTTGCTTCTTGTTGGTTCCTTTTTGAGTTCTTTTGGGGAATTGAGCTTTTTGAGGGAAGTGATACAGTAGCTTGTTTTTTAATGGAAGTTTTATTGGTGTTGGAACTGAACCTAAAGACTTATTCTCTTGAGTGCACTAATGTTGCTAATAAAGATTGTGTGAAGTTTTGTATGAAGAAAAATTTCAGGTGTATGGAAGGAATGAGTAATGAGATAAAGAATGCACTAAAGCTCAAGATTGGGGATGCCACGCGTGTCACCCCAAGAAATATCCAATAAGTACAAGCGTCAAAGCTTGGGGATGCCCAAGGCATCCCCTTCTTCATCAATAAAAATCCCAGGTTTCTTCCAAACACTTCATTTTTATTGTTTCATGCAAAGTTGTGTTGTTCTTGGAGCGTCTTCTTTTTCGTTTTTGTTTTGGTTTTTCATTTGCTTGGTTTTCTTAGTTTGCTGAATAAATTGGTTGGACCCCCTCTTTCATATATTGGTTTTCAAATAGTTTGGTTTGGATTGGAAAAAGAGTAGAAAAGTTCACGCTTAAGTGGTAAAGAGAGCTTGTTTTTGACTGTGGCTTATGCTTTGTCATGCCATGCTCGATATTGTTTTGGATTTATGCTTAGTATTCTTTGCTGTAGCATGACATGTTATAAACAATTGAGATTGCTTAATGTGCCTTGGAAGAATCATGCGTTGTTTTAGCATATTAAAGCTTAGTATTGTGGTATTCTCCTTTGAAGCTTTATTTGAGTTGACTTGGCGCATGCTCACACCATGTTATGACTATCCCAAGTCACCATAGCCTTTATGATCCTTTAGTTTTCTACTTTTAGTATCACTTTATGCTTTCATTAATGATGTTTTGTTGCTCTGCATGATTATGGCCATTATTACTCTCTTAGTTGGTCGCTCCCAGTCTTTTGCTAGCCTCCACAACAAAGTATGAGTTCCACTCATGCATCCAACTCCCTAAACCAAGTTATTCCAAAGAGTCCACCATACCTACCTACTAGCTTATGCTATTCCAAGTATATTCATGCTTTTGTTTACCTTCCACTTGTTATGAGAAAACTAGTGATTAAAGCTCTCACGAACTTGATGGCACACTTTACTTTACTTGCCCTTAATAAACTTGAACCATTGTGTCGTCTATGTTGTATATGCTTGCACTTATTTGTTGGGAATTAGCAGAACCATGCTTTCATGGGGAACGCTTTCAACATTGCACTTGGTACTTGTACCTAGTTTATATCATGCTCTTTTGTATATGGATGTCGTCGGTGTGAAATGAAAGGGGAGCTTGTAAGTCCATGGAGTTATGTATATGTGTTAGAGAAACGCCTGGGCCGCTGGTCTAATCCATGCTGACATGGTGGAAACCTGCAGCATAACCATAATGAGCTGTCTATGAAGCATTCTTCTTATAAAAAAAGAGTCCTATATTGAGAAAAAAAGAGAAAAGAAAAAAAAAAGATACTATGAAAAGAGGAAAGAGAGAAAAAAGCACCATATTCCCATGGTAAATAAGAAGAATGCTGAGATGCTCGTTGTCTGCTTGCCTTGTCATTTTGATATGGGGATTCTTCTGTATCATCAGGCAAGGGGTGCCCCGTTGGCGGTTCTCAATGATACACATGTACTTACGATGACAAGAACTTACCGGTGACTAAACTTGAGTAGCATGAGGAGCGGCCCTCATATACAAGGGACATGAGATTTCTGACTTATACTTCATCAAGCATGTACACCATAGTTTGTTCACTTTAACCTTAATCACTTCAAGATGCTTATGATAGGGGCAATGAGAGCTGAAAGCTATAAGTACCATAATTTTTGGAAGCTCTTTATGAGACTTGAATCCCTACTTCCTTTTACAAAGGCCTTTCTCCCACCATTATATTGAGTCTCCACCTTCTATCTTTATGCACCTTCTTTGAGAGCATAGTGGCCATTCTTAGTTCTATTTGCATTGTCCCAAGACTAGTTGATTGATGCATAACTTGATATTGCTTGTTTTAAACTATTGTATCTAGTCACTCTTATGAACTTTGAAGGTGTCCTATGCATTTATATTTGCTACTCTATTGAGGGACAAGCTGAATACTAGTATGCTATGTTTTCTTTATGTGAAACAAACAAACGTCTTGCAAAGCATGTTATTCATGATTCTTTTGTTTGTGCCTTTTCATGTTGCATCATAGTTTCTTTGCTTATTGCTAGAACTTTGTCTTTCATGTTATGATTGAAGTACTATGATCCCAGCTTTGAGTGTTCTGCAAATACTTTGATCAAGTCTTTGATGGTGCATGTCACCTCAAAAATTATTTATTTTTATCACTTACCTACTCGAGGACGAGAAGGAGTTAAGCTTGGGGATGTTGATACATTGTAAATGTATCTATAATTTTTGATGTTCCATGCTTGGTTTTATCCACTTTCTTGTGTTTTGTTCCAACTTTGGAGTACTTTTCATATGATTTCTTGGACTAACCTATTAACAAGAGCCACAGTGCCAGCTACCTGTTTTCTGCTGTTTTTGGTTCCAGGAAAGTCAGAAAATGAATATTCTCGGAATTGGACGGGACAAAAGCCAAAGTGCCTATTTTTTCGGAAGGGATCAAGTGCCAGAATACGAGACGGAGTGGGGTCAGGGGCTGACCACACCACCTGGCCGCACGGCCAGGCCTGGCCCGTGCCAGGGGGTGGTGTGGTGGCTCCCGGCACCCCCTCAGCCTCTCCTTCCGCCTATATATTGCCCTCGGGATGAAAACCCTAAGTACCCGATCAAAAATCCATGAAAGAGTCTGTAGCCGCCATCATCTCCATCCCTAGATCGGGAGGGATCTGAAGCTCTTCTCGACACCCCGCCGGAGAGGGGAATTCACCCTGGAGGCCTTCTTCATCACCATGCAAGCCTCCGGTGTGATGCGTGAGTAGTTCATCCTTGGACTACGGATCCATGTAGTAGATAGATGGCTGGTTTCTCCTCCTTTGTGCTTTCATGTTTAGATCTTGTGAGCTCTGTTCATGATCAAGATCATCTATTTGTAATCCATACATGTTGTGTTTACGGGGATCCGATGGATATTGAGATGCTATTTCAGTTTGATTATTGATTCTATCATGTCTTTGTTATTTGAGATCTTGCATGCTTTCCGTTGTTAGTAGCTATCTTGGCCAAGTAGATGCTAGCAACTCCAAGAGTTAGTATTTATGCTCGATAGTGTGTTCATGCCTCTGGTAATCTGGGGAAGTGACAGAAATCTCTAAGGTACTAGATGTGTTGTTGCTATTAGGGAGAAAACAACAATCCTTTGTTCATAGAACAATCGTATTGTTTACTTTACATGCAGTTCGTAAAGCAATAATATTTTGCTTGCAATTTAATACTGGAGGGGGTTCGGAAGATAACCTGGAGGTGGATTATTAGTCATAGATGCAGTTGGATAGCGGTCTATGTATTATGTTGTAATGCCCAATCAAGTCTCAAAGGAGTCAAGATGATTAGTATATGCATGTATTGCTTTCTCGGTGTTTGTCAATTTCCCCGCTGTAATTTGTTCACCCAGCGTGTTATTTATCTAAGGAGAGCCACCTCTAGTGAACTATGGATACCGGTCCTTTTTCTTTACATACAATCTATAAACTGTTTCTGCTTTGTGTTTACTTTCTGCAAACTATTACTTCTTTCCATTCGATATGTTTAATCCTTTGTTTTCCGCAAAACACGGTGAGATTGACAACCTCATCGCAAGTTGGGGACAAAGTTCTGTGGTTGTGTTGTGCAGGTCTCCACGTTGCTACTAGCACCGGTAGTGCGCCCTGCCAAAGCTCAGCTAGCAACACCTTTGGGGTGTTTCCTTGCTCCTACTGGTTCGATTAAACCTTGGTTTCATAACTGAGGGAAAACTTACTACTGTGCTCATCATACCTTCCTCTTGGGGTTCCCAATGAGCTCTACGTTGAAAGTCGAGCGCATCAGGGGGTGTGGCCATACCCTGGCCCTCCTCCGTCTTGTATTCTGGCTCCTGGAGTCTTCTGAAAAAATAGGCACTTTGGCTTTTGTCCCGTCCAATTCCGAGAATATTCATTTTCTGACTTTCCTAGAACCAAAAACAGCAGAAAACAGGCAGCTAGCACTGTGGCTCTTATTAATAGGTTAGTCCAAGAAATCATATGAAAAGTACTCAAAAGTGTGGACAAAACACAAGAAAGTGGATAAAACCAAGCATGGAGCATCAAAAATTATAGATACATTTGCAATGTATCAACATCCCCAAGCTTAACTCCTGCTCGTCCTCGAGTAGGTAAGTGATAAAAAGAAAGAATAATTTTTGAGGTGACATGCACCATCATAAACTTGATCAAAGCATTTGTAAAACATTCAAAACTTGGATCATAGTACTTCAATCATAACATGAAAGACAAAGTTCTAGCAATAAGACAAAGAAACTATGATGCAACATGAAAAGGCACAAACAAAAGATTCATGAATAACAATACCTTGCAAGACGTTTGTTTGTTTCACATGAAGAAAACATAGCATAGTGGCATTCAGCTTGTCCCTCATAGAGTAGCAAACATAAATGCATAGGACACCTTCAAAGTTTACAAGAGTGACTAGATACAAATAGTTTTAAACAAGCAATATCAAGGTATGCATCAATTAACAAGTCTTGGGACAATGCACATAGAACTAAGAATGACCACTATGCTCTCAAGAAAGTGCTCATAGAATGTGTGGAGACTCAACAAGGAAATGGACAGGTTTTGAAAAGTTTGAAAGGCTTCCAAATGCTGAAAGTATGGTACTCATTAGCTTTGAGCTCTCATATTGCCCCTATCATAAGCATCTTTAAGTGGTTAAGGTTAAAGTGACACAACTAAGAGGATATGTTTGACAAGTTATAAATCGAAGTCTCATGCCCCTTACTTACGAAGACCGATCCTCATCCTACTCAACTTGAGTCACGAGTAAGCTCTTGTCATTGTAAGTATATACGTATCATAGAGAACCGCCAACAGGGTACCCCTTGCACATGATGCAGGAGCTATCCCATAATCAAAATGACAAGGCAAGTAGACAATGAGCATCTTAGCGATCTTTTTATTTACTATGTGCATAGATTTTTATTGTGGATGCTTCATAGAATGCTCATAATGGTTATGCTACAAGTTTCCACCATGATTAGGCATGGCTTAGGCTAGCGGCCCAGGCGTTTCTCTAACATACATACAAACTCCATGATCTTACAAGTTCCACTTTTATTTCACACCACCGGGATCCATAAGAAAAAGAACATGATATCAACGAGGTACTAAGTACCAGTGCAATGTTGAATGCGTTCCCCATGATACATGGTTCTGCTAAGTTCAACTTATAAAGCGCAAGCATATACGCAACAAAGAAGGACGCAATGGTTCAGGTTTATTAAATGCAGGAAATAAAGTGTGCCATCAAGTTCGTGAGAGCTTTACTAACTACTTTCTCATAACAAGCAAACATTTTATTCGGAAGAAAACAAGGCATACGGAATATGCACGGAAGTAGCAAATGATGCTAGTAGGTAGGTATGGTGGACACTTTGGCAATATTTGGTTTAAGGGAGTTGGAAACATGAGTAAAACACTCAGTGTAAGTGAAGGCTAGCAATAGTAAGGGAGCGACAAACGAGAGAGCAATAATGGCCATAATCATGCAGAGCGACAAAACATCATTGATCAAAGCATAAGGTGATACTACAAGTTGAAAACTAAAGGATCATAAAGGCTTATGGTGACTTGGGATAGTCATAACATGGTGTGAACATGTGCCAAGTCAACCCAAATAAAGCATCAAAGGAGAATACCACTATACTATGCTTTAATATGCTAAAACAACGCATGATTCATCCAAAGCATATTAAGCAATCTCAATTGTTTATAACAAGTCATGCTACAGCAAACAATACTAAGCATAAATCCAAAACAATATCAAGCATGGAATGACAAAGCATAGGCCACAATCAAAAACAACGCTCTGTTTACCACTTAAGCATGAACTTTCCTACTCTTTTCCAAACCAAACCAAACTATTTGAAAACTGATGTATGAAAGAGGAGGTACAACTAATTTATTCAGCAAACTAAGAAAACAAAGCAAACGAAAAACCAAAATGAAAACGAAAAAGAAGACGCTCCAAGAACAACACAACTGTGCATGAAACAATAAAAATGAAATGTTTGGAAGAAACCTGGGATTTTTATTGATGAAGAAGGGGATGCCTTGGGCATCCCCAAGCTTTGATTCTTGTACTTTTTGGATATTTATTGGGGTGGCATGCGTGGCATCCCCAATCTTGAGCTTTAGTCCATCCTTCATCTCATTACCCATTCCTCCCATACACCTGAAATTTTTCCTTCATACAAAACTTCACACAATCTTTATTAGCAACATTAGTGCACTCAAGATAAATAAGTCTTAAGGTTCAGTTTTAACACCAAATAAACTTCCATTAGAACACTAGCTACTGTAGCACGTCCCTCAAAAATCTCAATTCCCCAAAAGAACTCAAAAAGGAACCAACAAGAAGCAAATGCAGAAAATGGCAGAAATCTGTCAAAACAGACCAGCAGGTAAAGAAGAATTTTTTCGAAGACCTTCTGTTGCTCAAATCAAAAAGTGTTGAACTAACGAAAGTTAGATAACAACCTGGGGCAGAAGCACAAAAATTCGTGCCTCAAAAATACTTTCAGAGATTTTACACGAATTTTTACGGTGAAGCACAAAAATCTGTTTCGGGACAACAACTTTCCCAATCATTACTTCTCTCTCATTAGAGGTTACTCTTGGCACAAAAAGCAAATAAAAAGGATAAGCAGCGGTTATTACAGAGGTAATAACTTCCAAGACTCATCTAAAACTTTTGGGTTATCTCCCAATAAGTACTTTTCTTTAACGCATTTAAGTTAGGCATAAGGAAAAACTGAAATGGATAGAACAGAAGTAAGCGGAGATAATCATGGTGAAAACATTGTTTTGTTCAATGAAATCCTTTTGTTAACAAGGTTGATCAGGTCTTGTTACCAAAACAATTTCATATGAGACAAAACTTTGTATTCCACTAATGATTATGTTACCTCAACCTTGATAGCAATGGTCCCAATCATAATAGTTTCAAATTTTTCTCTTGGTATGGGACAATATATTTCTCCAACTTGAATGCCCTCATCATGTTCAATTGAATTCAAAACCATAAGTCTATCAATCTTCTTGGGGAAATAGATAGTATGTTCCTTGTCATTGACATTGAAGGTCACCTTCCCTTGATTACAATTAATAACAGCTCCTGTAGTATTTAAGAAAAGGTCTCCCAAGAATAGTAGACATGTTATCATCTTCAGGCATAAAAGTTTGAGAGGATGCTCTCATAAGAAATATGAGTTGAAGTAAAAGAGAGAATCAAGAAGCAAATTCAAAACACATTTAAGTCTAACCCACTTCCTACGCATAGGAATCGTGTATGCAAATAAATTCACAAAGAACAAAGTGACAAGCATAGGAAGATAAAACAAGAGTAACTTCAAAAGTTTCAGCACATAGAGAGGTGTTTCAATACCATGAAAACTTCTACAACCATATTTTCCTCTCTCATAATAACTTTCAGTAGCCACATGAATAAACTCAACAATATAACTATCACATAAAGCATGCTTTTCATGATCTACAAGCACTAGAGCTTTATTATAAACATCTTCAAAAGAATCCTCAGGAGCATAACATTCATCCTCCTTTAGTAAGCATGGGGGACAATCAAATAATGTAAGGGATAAAGAGTTACTCTCATTAGAAGGTAGGCATGGGTAGCTAATCCATTCTTCCTCCTTTTATTCATCACTCTCCTCCTCTTTTTCATCTAATGAGATTTCAGGTTCATCAATTTCTTATTCCATAGGATCCTGCAAGGCATTAGTCTCTTCCATTTGTGGAAAGCATCTATTAAAATATTCAAGAATGTAGCCATTTTCATCCTTGTAATTATCAAAGAAAAATTTAAGTATACCATAAACCTCATACTTATAAGGTGAATCATCAATATTTTCAAGCAAACTAGCAAGTTCAAAAGCACCCTTCCAAGCAATAAATTCTTCAATTTGTTCCGCATCATAAAAGTCATAAATTCCTTTAGCATAGGAAGATATGGTATCATTATCATTATACTCACATTGAAAAGGGAGGTGTTTATACCTCTTTCTGCAACGAGATTCATCACAGCAATAAGTAACATTATAAGTAGAGCACACGTTTCTAGAAATGGTATACAATCTATCAATTTGTTCCCATAAGTGTTTCCCTTTTTGTGACAAGCGGTGTTCCTTATAATAATATTTTTGATCTTCCGTGAACCCACCTTGCCAATAATCTTCAGGTTCAAAGAAACCAACCATTGACAACAAGCATGACAAAGCAAGACAATAACAGACCAACAAAAATAACAACTAGAGTAGGAACTATTTTTTTGTATTTTTGATAAAGAAACAAGCAAACAAGGAGAAAATAAACTTAGCTTGAACAATAGTGAATCCAAGTGGACTTGATAAATGAAGCTATGCTCCCTGGCAACGACGCCAGAAAATAGTCTTGATGACCCACAAGTATAGGGGGTGTATCGCAGTATTTTCGAGGGAAGTGAAACCCAATTTATTGATTCGACACGAGGGGAGCTAAAGAATATTTATAAGCCTTAACAACTGAGTTGTCAATTCAGCTGCACCTAGAAACAATCTTGCTCACAGCAGTTTATTAGTAGCAACAGTTTTGTAGTAGGAATAGTAAAGTAGCGGCAGTAGCAAAGTAAAGACAGTAGTAACAAAAGCAGTAAACAGTGGGATTAGAGTGCGGTAGGCATAGGGATGGATGGACGAGCGTTGCATGGACAAGACAATTCAAATAGCAATCAGAACATAGGCAATTGCAGATAAATAAGATAAAGCATCCAAGTACTAGACAATCCTAGGCATGCGTTCCGTATATAGTCATACGTGCTTGCAATGAGAACTTGCACAACATCTTTTGTCCTGCCAGCCCGTTTGCAGCGGGGCCTCTAGGGAACTACTGGCAATTAAGGTGCTCCTTTTAATAGAGCACCGGAGCAAAGCATTAACACTCCATGAACACATGTGATCCTCACATCAAAGCCATTCCCTTCCGGTTATCCCGATTTCTGTCACTTCGGGGCCATAGGTTCCAGACATCAACGTGTGTATACAACTTGCAGATAAGACCAAAAACAATACTATCATAATGAATCAATAACATGTTTAGATCTGAAATCATGGCACTCGGGCCCTAGTGATAAGCATTAAGCACAACAAGTCGCAACAAAGTCATAAAGCACTAATAAAAGATACTAGACACCATGCCCTAACAATCTGATGCCATTACATGAACGATCTCATCCAATCCCTACCATCCCCATAGCCTACAGCGGGGGATTACTCACTCATAGATGGGGGAAACATGGATGGTCGATGGAGAAGCGATGGTGATGATGATGGCAATGATCTCCTCCAATTCCCCGTCCCGGCAGGGTGCCAGAACGGAGTTTCTGGTGCTGTTTCGTGGAATCTGGTGGTGGCGGCAGAGCAGAACTCCTTCTGGAAAAACGTCGAACCCCCCGGAGTTTTTAGGTCAGAAGGCTTCTTATAGGCGAAGGAGGAGACCGAGGGGGTGCCTAGGGCCACCACACCATGCCCTGGCGCGGCCAGGCCCAGCCCGTGCCTAGGGGGGTGTGGCCAGCCCCTGTCCCTCCTCCGTCTCGTATTCTGGCTCCTGGAGTCTTCTGAAAAAATAGGCACTTTGGCTTTTGTCCCGTCCAATTCCGAAAATATTCATTTTCTAACTTTCCTGGAACTAAAAACAGCAGAAAACAGGCAGCTGGCACTGTGGCTCTTATTAATAGGTTAGTCCAAGAAATCATATGAAAAGTACTCCAAAGTGTGGACAAAACACAAGAAAGTGGATAAAACCAAGCATGGAGCATCAAAAATTATAGATACATTTGCAATGTATCAGGGGGTAGTTTCTCCTTGGGCATATTATGGAATTGATGCTCATGGATAAGGGTATGGAAGGGATTCTTGGTGCGTGGAGGAAGTGACCGTGGAGCCAAAAAGTGACGTGGAGGCTTCCCTCTAGTTGACATCCGTGCAGTCCTTTTGATCTTGGCAGGGTTTGCCAACACTCCAATGCTTGCAATGGTAGTGCCGGTGTGCGGATGCTGGCTTTTCTTTGCCTCCTCTTCATCTTTACTCTTGATCTCCTTCTCCTGCCCGGGGTCTTGGGGATCTTCCTCCATAGGCTCCTTGCCCTTATCATTGGCGGAGACCATTGTGCTTCTAAACTTTTAAGAATAGTTCCTGGCAGAAACAGATCGAAACAAAAACATGACGAGAACACGATATATGAACCTCGGGGGATCTGGGGGATTATATATTACGATTTTTTACAACAAAAGGAAGGTACTGGGAGAAAACGGGTCGGAGACAGAGTCCGAGGTGGCCACACCACCTGCTGGCGCGGCCAGGGGGCGTGCCAGGGGGTGGTGTGAGCCACCCTGGCTCCGTTTCCGTCCCTCTTTCA
The DNA here is from genome assembly GCA_916181665.1 of Avena sativa. Taxonomy (NCBI): domain Eukaryota; kingdom Viridiplantae; phylum Streptophyta; class Magnoliopsida; order Poales; family Poaceae; genus Avena; species Avena sativa. Next base: position 231,483,179 of record OV702291.1, read on the forward strand.
CTTCGTTGCTTTCCTTGTTGGATAAAAACTGCAAAAATATAATTTGACAGAATTTTCGCGGAACTTTTCTTACCCGTACTGTTACCTATTCGAAAACGGACTCTGCAGGTCTTTGAAGTTTGCATTTAGTAGATTCTTCCAGATTCACTACTTGAATAACATAACTATCTTCATCTTCATACTCATATTGTTCGAGTCATGAAACCTTTCACTTTCTTTACACCATTTTCTCCGATAACCTGGAAATTTCTTTCACACAATTCTCATTATCAACATTAGTATAAGCGAGATAATAAACCTTTTAGGTTCAAATTCAACTGAAATCCATCAAAACATAAGCTACTGTAGCAACTCCTTCCGAAAAAGGAAATGGATTTAAGAAGCAAATGCAAGAGTGGCAAAATCTGTCAAAACAGACCAGCAGCTAAAGATCATTTTTTTAGAAAATCTTTTGTTGCTCAAATCAAAATGTGCAAAACTAACGAAAGTTAAATAATAACCAAGGGCAGAAGAACAAAAAATGACAGCTCAATCCGACGTACAGAGATCTCTCACGAATTTGTACGGTGAAGCACAAAAATCTGTTTCGGGACAGCAACTTCCCCAAATCTTACTTCTCTCTCATTAGAGGTTGATCTTGACACAAAAAACAAACAAAAAGGATAAGGATATGTTATTTCCGAAACAATAACTTCCAAGACTCAAATAAACAAAAACTGAAAGCAAAATAAATATATTGGGTTGTCTCCCAAAAAGCTCTTTCTTTATAGCCATTAAGATGGGCATGATAATTTCAATGATGCACACATAAGAATATGAATTGAAGTGAAAGAGAGCATTAAGAAGCAAAAATATACATGTTTAAGTCTAACCCACTTCCTATGCCAGGGAAGTTTGTAAGCAAACAAGTTGTTGAAACCAGGGACTGCTAGCATAGGAAGGCAAAACAGGTGCAACATAAAGACTTTAAGCATAAAACGAGGAAACTTAATATTATTGAGATGCATTAGAACAGTCTTTCCTCTCTCATAATAAATTTCCGTATCATGCATAAATTTAATGATATAACTATCACAAGAACCATTGTAGCAATGATCACTTATTCTAACAGAAAACACAGGGACACTAGCTCTCATAACACTACTTTGTGAAACAATATTAGAAGTATCCTTACAAAGGATAGTGTGTCCCTCTTCTACATATTTAGTGACAAAGTCTTTCACATTTGCTATTATAGGTTCATCATTTTGTTCATCAGGTTCAACAGCTTTATCCATACTTTCATTAACCATACTAGCTATCATAGAATGTTCCTTTATCTTAGCTGGGAAAGACATTTTCTCAATGTAAGGTTCAGGTAAAACATGATTAGCACTATAAACTTCAGTATTTCTTGCAGGAACACACTTAGCAACATCTTTATATGGTTCATGATACTTATTCCACTTCTTTCTAGGAACTTCAATATAGGAAGCAAAAGCCTTAAAATAAGTTGTAATAGCTTGAGAGTCTAGACCATAAGCATTTTTAATATTTTGAAAGTCATCAGTTCCCATAAAAGATTCAATGCATTCATAATCATAATTAATACTTGACTTCCTTCCTTTGTCATTCTCCCATGCTTCAGCATTATCTTGAATACGGTCTAGAAGATCCCATTTAGCTTCTTCTTCCATGCGTGTAAATGATCCAGCACAGGAGGCATCCAATAGATCTTTATCATGAAGAGAAAGCCTTGCATAAAAGTTATTGATTATAATATTGTGAGGGAGCTCATGAATAGGACATTTGAGCATTAGTAACTTCAATCTCCCCCAAGCTTGAGCTGTACTCTCTCCATCAAGAGGCCAAAAATTGTATATTTGATTCCGATCTTTATGAATCTCACTAGGAGGGTAAAATTTGGAATAAAAGAGAGGCACTACTTCCTCCCATTCAAGAGCTAGACCATTTTTCAGCAGCTTATACCATTCTTCATCTCTTCCTTTTAGTGATAATGAGAATAACTTCTTCTTGACTTGATCTGTTGTAATACCTGCACACTTAAACAACCCGCATAATTCGTGTATAAAGAGCAAATGATCACCGGGATGGACAGTTCCATCTCCAACATAATAGTTATCCATAACACGATTAATAATTCTTGTAGGTATTTTAAAAGTATCATTCTCAGCAGGTGGTGGTTCATCTACTACCTTATCAGTGGTAGTAGCATTATGAAATAAGAAACTCGGCGAATTATCCATATTGAAAATAAAGCAAGTAACAGAAGTAAACAATACTCACAGTAGAAGTTTACTTTACCAGTTCCACTCTCCAATAGCGCTTCACTCCCCGGCAATGGCGCCAGAAAATAGGCTTGATGACCCGGGTGTATCGCAGTATTTTTTATAAGTAAGAGTGTCGAACCCAACGAGGAGCAGAAGGTGTTGATGAGTGGCTTGGAGCAGGAATTCTCTGTAAATACTTAACAAACGGGTTTTTAGGTTTTTTTGATAATGCAAGTAAATAAAGTACGAGTAAATAAAAGACAATAAGAATAAATGCACCAAGTGGCCCAATCCTTTCTTTAGCAAAGGACAAGCCGGTTATATTACTTAAGATGACCAAATGTTCTCGAGGACACACGGGAATATCGTCAAGTGCTTTCGCTTCATATAGTTGATTAATCTTCTTTAGTTTGCTAAGTGTTGTGTTGGTGAACCTGTGCTAATGTACCGACCTTTATAGGACTAATACATACTTGTGATTATACCCCTTGCAAGCATCCGCAAGTACAAGAAAGTAATTAAGGTAGAAACCTAACCACAACTTTAAACTCTAAGACCCTGACATCCCTTGTGCAAAGGTTTCCTAATGGGGGTTTAGGTTTCTGTCACTCCGGCAACCCCTACGATTAGTAGCCAAATACACAATGCATTCCCCTAGGCCCATATAGGTGAAGTGTCATGTAGTCGACATTCACATGACACCACTAGAAGAAATACACCACAACTTAAATATCAAACCATTGAATCTTTCTCAACACAATTCCACTACTAACAACATGACTTCTCCCATGTCCTCAAGAACAAAACGAACTACTCACAAGACATCATATGGATCAAGATCAGAGATGATATAATGATATGTAACAATCTAAACATAAACGATAATTCAATGGTTCACTCAATAGCATCAACTATAAGGAGTAATCAACACCGGGAAAGTTTCCCCTAAGAACTATGCAAGATTCAACCCAATTGTTATAGCGGTATGAAGTGGTGATGATGGTGCTGGTGGAGATGATGGTGGTGATGATGATCCCGATGAAGTCCAGCTTGATGGTGGTGTTGATGGCGATGATCTCCCCTCTCCGGGAAGGAATTCCCCCGACAGAATTCTGTCTGCCGGAGAGATCTTTCTCTCTAGGTGTTTTCCGCCCCGCAGAGGCGGTAGAATCTTTCTGTGGTTGCTCCCTAGGTATTAGGGTTCCGTGGAGATAATATACACCAGAGGGTAGAGCCTGGAGTGGGCCAGGGCGGCCACTCCACCTGCTGGCGCGGCCTAGGGCTGCCCGCGCCAGGGGTGGTGTGGGCCCCCTGTGGCCCATATCCACTCCCCCTTCTGGCAATCTTCGTCTTCTGAAAAAATAGAATTTTCCATGTATTTTCCTGGATTTTCTGATCTTCATGAATTTTGCCTCCAAACAACAACTTTTCCATCAGAATCATGAATGCAGCGGTCCATGCTCCAAAAGTCATCAACCATGCAAAAACAGATGAAATAACATAAGTATCATCTCTTAATATGAAATATATCAATGAATAATAGTAAATTATGATATAGAATAGTGATGCAAAATGGACGTATCAATGACCCAGCATACCACTGCATGTGTAGTACACTATAGTCGTTGACATGACTTCCACAGAACACCGTTTCGTAAATATCACATCCCTCAGAGTTGTACAACAGAAACATTGCGGGTCCAAATTACAAACATACACACTTCATTATTATTACAATACCAAAAGTTCGAGACTTTAGGAGATTCAAACTTACAAACCAAATAACTTATTTCATAAGTTCAGCGGAAGAACGAAAAACACAACGGTAATAAAGACGTGAGCTCAACAGCTTATTCTATAGGGTTCGTGCTGCTTGGCTCAACCTAGGTAACTATATTATGGTCTGACAACTACTCTGACTCGTTGTCTTCAGCTCCATAGTGTATCCCATAGTCCACCCCTTTGATTCCACCGGACAGGTCCGGCTCTTCATAGTAGACGTCGTTCTGGACCTCTGTAACATACACCTGGTCATCCTCCTGGCCCTCAAAGTCTAGCAACGGGTTCAAAGGAAAGGGTGAGTAACAACGTTTCCTAGTAAGTTCACTATATGCAAGGTGGGAAGTTTTATGCTCTAACTACCACCTCGGACTATAAGTCCTTGGTACTATGCAGTTTTAGTAAACATTTCTTCAAAGATTGATTTTATTATAAAAAACTATGCCCATCAGCCTTCACAGGTTGACCAGAACTTCATGGAGTTCCTTTCCTTCTACGTTCGTAGCTCCTTCCCGGAACAAGGAGTAACATGTCACAATTCTTACACTCTGCAGAGGTGCATTGCTTTACCCATAAGTGATCAACTCCTTGTTGCACAACCGGGCGTACTTTCTCGTCCACATTCCTTGATGTGGGGCCTAGTAGGTGATCCAAGACAATCACTGCCCCTCTCCGCAACCCCGCATGAAGACACGATCCTCCAGGACATGCCCCACCTCTATTAAGCCCCATATAGGACAAGCTATAACTCTGGTAGGCACCCAAAGACTATGAGCTGGTTGTGCCCCTAGCAAGCCCCATAAAGGACTAGTTATACCTCCGGCAGCCCCTCATAGATAATCAAGACACCGGTGTCATGGGGAACTATGGGTTCCCACCCATGTGCTGGATTCTCCATGAGAAACTCACAGCCTCACGATAAGGTCATCCGTCCATGTGAAAGGAAGAAGATCCAACTGACTTCTCGGTCCCATTCAAATCTTATGGTTAACATGTATTATATGGCGCTAGAATCACTGATGTCATGGGTTATTAAGTCCTAGTTGGTTTGCAAGTGGAATCTTAGATCCCCCTGCAATTATTAGTATTTATCATCACTTAGTATGATAATAGCATTCATTTGTTTGGGAAAATACTTATTTTCTGTCTCTTTTAGAACATAGGTGATAACACACAATTTTCAAATACTTTCATAAGGACTCTTCAAAGGACATGAGCAAGTGATGAACTTGCCTTGTGACTGCAAGGTAGTGAAGTCGGATACTTCCACCGGACCTTGAGTTCCAGTTTCTACAGAAAACCATTATTGCCCGGTAAGGACAATATTTAAAGAAGCAATATGCAATGCATAGTAATGTCATGCAATGATTTATTATCTTCCTTCTTTGCGTGTTTTACCCACCTTATAATGGTTTTATGTTTATTTTGATTAATAAAAGAAAAGTATAATTCAAGAATCATTAAGTTCATATTATCTTGATATTTTGCAGTTTTATAATAAATAGTATTATTTAAAGAGTTTAAAAATGAATTTATTTAATTTTTAACACTTTATTTCTATCACACTTGATTTACTTTTCAAAAATACAAACTAGTATTTTTCTATAATAGTACTTCCGTTTAGAATCTTAAAAAATGAATTTTATTCAATTTTAAATGTTTTGTATATTCTTTTAAAATTCCAGAAGGAATATATATAATTTTAATAATAGATCCCTATTTGATTACTTAAAATTACTATATATTATTTTTATTGGATAGAGGATATTTTTGGGATTTCAAAAATATATTATTTGTATTTTTAGGATTTTTATTTATTTTTCTAGAACCTAATTTATCTCAGGGATATATTTGTAATTAAGTATTTTATAAGTCCTTCTTTTAAAACATGGTCCTGGCCCACTGGGCTGGCCCGGCCCAAGCCGCTTGGGCTGGAAAAAGCCCCTGGGTAGTACTAGGCTTCCTACACCCAGCCTAGTACCACTCACTCGCTCGCTCTCCTCTCTCTTCTCTCTCGTGTGAGACCCTCTCTGGCCGCTCGATGCCGCCACCGTCGCAGGTGATTCTGGCTGCCCTAGGCCACCATGTCCATTGCCGCGGTGCAAGACGACATGGATGATGCCACTGCTCGACGCTGTCCCGCTCGATCTGGCGCTGGCGCTCTCCACTGGTCGCGCTGACCCCCACCTTGTGGTTAGGGTTTAGGGTCCGCCGTGCTCTGGCACTCCCTCGACGACATTGTGGTGCTCGTGGCGCCGCTCTTCCATGGCCGCCACTGCCGTGTGCAGGCGTGGGTTGCAGCGCCCCCTCGAGGTGCTCCCCGTGTCGCCACCTCTCTGCCATCGGCCTCCTCTCTACTTCCTCTTCGATAACCTTACAAGAACCTCAGTAAGTGCCCTATTCTCTTCTCTGTGCTCTACCTTGCCTCTATTCTATGCCATGTGGTCACTTGTGATGGATTTCCCCATTTAGGGTTCATCCCTAAATTCCTAGGGTTCATCCCCCTAAAGTGGTGATTTAGCTTAGCTCTAGGGTTAATCTTGCCTATGCTAATCCTTTGATGTTGATCTACTGTTAGTGTAGTGTCAATCTCTGTTGAGCATGTTTATTACTCTGTTCTCTATCAGAGAACACTCTGCTGATCCTGCTCTTGTTATCCTGTTCTTTGTCATAATACTCTCTGTAAAAGCATGATTAGCTTAATGTGGATGCTCAAGGTGTTATGGTTGTGGATTTACTCCTATGGAGTTAAGTTGAGATGCTCCATGTACTGATGCTTGGTTAATTGCTTACTTGTGAATCACTGATATGTTCATTCTCAGGATTTAATCATGTTGCTATGTAAATTTAAAGTTACTATTGCTAGTTCCTGCTCTGTGATTAATAAGAAGATGATTTATAAAGAGATGATTCCTATATGCTTATAGGAAAGTGATTAAACTTAGTGGTTTCTGTATAGTGTGGTCTAGTGATAGACAATGTTGATTTTTGCTGTCTTTTCTAAAATAAAATGTTTATTTATTATTCCTAAATCATTTAGGAAGATGATTATCTTTGTTGAAAAGGATATGCTTGAGCTGGTACTCAAGCAGATATGAACCTGCTAGATACAGAGGTGCTACCCTTTTGGGAATGTGCCCTGTACCAGCAGCTGTGATGTGTATTTATCTAGTTAAAACTAGATCATAGGGTCAATGATGTTGGTCTGAGACCCTGCCTGTGCAAGAACACATACTTTATCTGGCTGTTTATTATCTGTTGTTCCATATGTCCACTTATCATGTGCTTGCAAGAAAATGAATGTGCAAGATGGAAAATGATTAGATCTAAGTGTTGGGATATACCCTGGTAGCCTTGTCTTGATGTTGCCTTTTAATTTTGGCTTGTGGTAGCCCTGGATTTGTGTTGACTTCCTCTTGGCCTTATCTTGCTCCTCCTGGTGTTGTTGCTCCTGTGTGGCCTTGATGTCCACCTAATACATCCCCCTCCTGAAGTCACCATCTTTGCTGGTGATTTCCTAGGTTTTCTATGGTGGAAAGTGATTTGATCTAGTGATATGGTTGCAAGATCTTGTGTTATTCTTGTGCTGGTGACAAACTGTGGTTGGGCTCTCTCTCTCTCTGCGAAGTGGATAGCAAAGCTGGCTTTGCTCTACGCTGATGTGATTTGAACTGCTCCTTTGCTCTCTACTGCTGACACCTCAATGCATGCATTTAGGAGTGTGAGCTGATTCACTATTGCTTTGGCTATGGATGAGATCAAGTAACTATGGTTTAACTCCCCCATCCTTTTACTGTTACTTGTCCTGGTGAAACTTACCACTATTTCACTTGGCTTATAATGTGGTACTGAAGCTATTTGTTTAAAAGAACAGATACTACACTTTGGTGAAACTTGCCCCTTTCAATTCCTCTATCATGTAATATGAACGGTGCAATTCACTATTCAAAACTGAGAGTAAAACTAATTAACTAATCTTTTGTTTCTATTTGAGTGGTTTATTTATTTTGCAGGAACAAGATGTGGATGCTCAAGGTGTAGTATAGGAATAGATAAATAGTGTAGATTCTTATTGTAATCTCCTTTTATTCTTTTTGTAAGGAATCTTGTAACAATATTTCTATGATTTAATAAAGATTCATTTTATTGGACTCAATCCCTTGTAATATTCTATCTTGGTGTATATTGATGTCTACGCACTTCTATTCTTGTAGACAGTTGTTGGGCCTCCAAGTGCAGAGGTTTGCAGAACAGCAGCAAGTTTTCCCTTAAGTGGATCACCTAAGGTTTATCGAACTCAGGGAGGAAGTGGTCAAAGGTATCCCCTCTCAAGCAACCCTGCAATCAAGATACATGAAGTCTCTTGTGTCCCCAACACACCCAATACACTTGTCAGGTGTATAGGTGCACTAGTTCGGCAAAGAGATAGTGAAATACAAGTGGTATGGATAATTATAAGTGGTAATGGTGCCAGAAAATAGCTTTGATGGCGTGTGGTTGACGGGTAGGAAGAGACTAAAGGCAATCTGAAATAAAGATCGAAGCAAGCAAACATGTAACAGATCTAATTGCAAACTGTGTTTTAATGCTTAGAAACGAGGCCTAGGGGTCATACTTTCGCTAGTGAACACTCTCATATAAGTATCTTCTCTTCATGATACTACTCTGAACTACTCTCTGGTTGGACACTCTAATCCATGGTAGGGCTATAACAGCACTCCTCAAAGTTCGCTTTCCCCATCTAGATAACCTCACATTGTCACCTTGAGCTCTAGATGGTTCCAACAAACACCACAATTTCATAGAGACACCCAACTCCAAATATAACTCATAACAAGTATTTGTAATCTCTAGCCTAAGTGCCACCATGGTGTGCACGCTGTCACTTTCACACACATGGGGAGAGTAGAGATCTATTAAAATACTTGAGTAGCAAAGTAGATCTACTTGATTACAAAGCACATGATCACAATATGATCATGCATATAGAGAGAGATGAACACATAGCTACCGGTAGAACCCTTAGCCTCGAGGAAGAACTACTCCCTCATCATCATGGGAATCAGCAACGGCAATGGAGATGGTGGTGGAGATCGATGTAGATGGCTCCGGGGGCACTTCCCCGTCCCGACAAGGTGCCGGAATAGAGACTTTTGTCCCCCGAATCTCCTCTTCGGTAGCGGCGGCACTGTGAAACTTTTCGTGGCTGGAGGCTCTCCTGCTTAGGCTTTCTGTATCGGAGGCGATATATAGGTGAAATGGGAGGCCGAGGGTGTGCCCTAGGCGGCCACACCACCCCCTGGCGCGGGCCAGGCCTGGCTGCACGGCCAAGTGGTGTGGCCGACCTCTAGACCCTCTCCGTCTCGTCTTCTGGCTCCGTGTCCCCCTCAGTGAAATATTGACTTTGGCTTTTGTCCCGTCCAATTCCAAGAATATTCATTTTCTGACTTTCCTGGAACCAAAAATAGAAGAAAACAGGCAACTGGCACTATGGAATCTTGTTAATAGGTTAGTTCCAGAAAATGTATAAAAGTATCTCAAAATGTTGACAAAGCAAAGCAAAGTAGATACTAAAGAAGCATGGAACATCAAAAATTATAGATACGTTTGCAACGTATCATATATATATATATATATATATATATATATCCATTTGTACTCTTATTATTGAATAAAGAAAAGAAATAAGAATTCATTTCTTATTTGAATTTCCTTGTCTTAATTTCATATTGTTGTTGAATATATATCTATAATATAATCCAACAATGTTAATACCTTACCTTGGAAAACCACATAATGATTCTAACTTCTAATTTTAAAATATTATTCAAATGGTTTGAATTTCAAATTTGAATTCAAAATATTTCCTCCCAAAACACAATAATGCCTAAAGGCCATGTCAAAATTTATAGCAATCACCTCATAGAGCTATTCCTAACTCTAGATAGTGAAAGAAACTTTGATCTCTTTAGGGTTTTTCTTTGGCGAAAAATTTACTCGTATTTTACAGATGAATGCATGCATATGCACAGATTCCTATTTCAACCCGTCGTTGGTTCCTAAATGCTGGAGTGTTAAACCCCACCTCACATCAATATTCCCTCCACTCAAAATTCCACTCATCTCCATTAAATTTCCACCAAATTTAATGCAACTCTCATTTATTAAAATTATTTTATTTATTTTATCCAGAATTTTGTTAATTACTTTAATTAACAAATATTCACATAAAACCCTGCAACATTTCAATATCACATGCAGAACTAATTTTAGCAATTTCACCCAAAACAATTCCGGTGTCCATTGAAATAATTCTAGTGCTTTGCAATTATTTTCTTTGGAACATATTTGCTCCAAATGGTGTCGGTATCCCTTAAGTGTGTCACCCTACGGTTCATGAATAATGCATACATGATCGAGACCCTTCTCTGATCAATAATCAGCAGCGGGACCTGGAGATCCGTACTGACTCCTACACATTCAACAATGACTTCTGTGATTGTGAGAACCTTTAACATTAGTAACTAAATCCCTTTGTCTCCAATATATTACATGTCTAAGATTCTATAATCGGTATCTCCATACCTAGTTTGATCTCGTTACCGACATGCACTCTTTTCTTGTTCCCGTGATATAACATTCTAGTGATCACATCACTTGCTTGCAAGCTATCTCAATGTGATATCACCGAGAGGGCCTAGAGCATATCATCGGGATGGACAAATTCCACTCTTGATCCATGAGCCTCTACATAACACCTTCGGAGTATTTGAACCCACCTTTATTGTCACCCTGTTACGGTGTGACGTTTGATGTTATCAAGTTACTATTCTAGTGTTAGTGATTGACATGATCTCATGGTCTAAGGACTAGAATTACTCTGTATGATGTTATAGCAATTTAAACACAACGACTTTGATCGTATTGCTATACTTTGGATGAATGTTCATCACATAATACTACAAATGTTGTGACCTCGTTATTAACAACATCCAATATCCATGATCAGGAAACCTTGATCATCTTGTTAATCAATGAGCTAGTTTATAAAATAGGCATAACTAGGAACCCTTTATTTGTTTATTAAACACACATGTATTAATGTTTCCAATCAATACAATTATAGCATGCAAAATAAACATCTATCATATACTTGGAATAATATAATAAAAACTTTATTATTGCCTCTCAGGCATATTCCCTTCAAAAAGACTTGAAAGTTACTAGATCTAAATTTCCTTATGCTTCTACATGTTTTCTGCATCAGGTAGAACAAGTTTTTGACCAAAACGATATATAGGATTTTCCTAGTACATTAAATTCTAAGATTTTCACCCAATAATTTTCCAGGGAGTTTCATAAATCTAAATGGTATGAAACCACTTGGTACCGTGAAGTATCTTTAATGCCTTGCATGTCACCTTGGCCCCTCTCCAAAAAGCCCCACTGTTTTACTATGGTGAAAATAACAAAAACAATTCAAACCTGATTTTAAGATTTTCTATAGGTCAAAATATATTGTTTTGACTTGATCCCAACTCACAGTACACATGCACCCCTACTAGCGTTTCAAGATTTATTGAGCCTCTGATTATTTTTAATGAATTAACCTCTTCTACATGTGGTTGTTCCACTAATAAAAGGATAATAGGAGTTCTACAACTCAAAATTGGTGAACCAAAATTCTACTAGAACTTATTTGTAATGCCTACACAGTGTCCTTAGTTTCATATCTGTAGAATAAATCTGGTGAAAAAGAGAAATTGCATGCAGATTTGACTTTGGGAATTTTCCAAGGATATTCTGGTAATTATTTGTAAGATGAAACCAACTCCCAGTGAACCAGTACATAAATATCTTCTTTACCCACAGAGTAATTATTTATTTAACTTACAGATATTTTCTAGTGAATTCACTACCAAAACAAGGGTTAGCCGGGGCTTAGTTATGTCAATACCTATCTATTGATATCATTTTTGTACATTGGTTTCATACAGAACCTGGCCTTAGTATAAAACCCCTTAATTAAGTAGTATGTGGCATTTAAATCCTAAAAGAAGTTTTACAAATGCCAAAAAATAATTCCAATTGTTTTGAACCCAAATTATCAAAACCTACTAAAGTGTAATAATGTCTTGTATACTTGTTTGCTGTATTGTACTAGTGCTTGTTGCCTTGTGTTTATTGTGGTATATGGATTGCTTGTATGTCTTCTCTGTGACGATGATAGTTGTGATTGTGTTGAGATCGAGAATAATGAGGCATTATATTATTGTTGGTGTTCTAAGAAGAAATCCAGGGACATATTGTTGACTAGAGGCAAGCCACCCTTTCTGAATTTCGATACTGGTCATACTCCTTTTTATATACCTGTTTTATAACTCCTTTATAAATTGTATTACTACCTGCATGTTTTGTTTTACTACTACTGTGCTAGTAACTTGGCCCCTCCAAGTTATGACCTGATGTCCAGTAGTACACCCACCTTGTTGACACCTACTATTCCCCCTTAGATCGAGAATAGGATGGTTAGCATCCTACCTCATTAGAAACCTCGGGCTTTAGAAACAAAACTGTTTTGGGATTACCATACAAACAAGGTTTGGAAATGTTTTTGTAAATCCCTTGGCAAGGACATCATTTCCAAGTGGATGGTTTCAAAAGGAGAAAGATTGGATGGATAAATGAGTATGATGGCAATGATAAAGAGAAGGGATGCTCTAGTCTCTTACCGGCACAACTACTTCGTGCAACCACATTACCCTGGTGTTAGACGGGGCTTAGCTCGTAGTTTGTTTTCCTTAGCATGGGCCACGCCATAACGCATACAAAGGGGTTAGAGTCCTTCGAAGCCGGGTCTTCTCCACTTAGGTGGTCGTCATACCAGGAGAGATCTACTGTCTTTGCAAAGGTCGGCTGAAATTATGGGGCTCCCACAAATGGTATAAGGTTTGGAGTTGGGAAGGGAGATGATTTAGGAAGTAAGGTAGGGAGATACTAACTTGCAAAGTCGGGTACCCGTCCGGGGAGAACTAAGACCATAGGTAAAGTGCCCATACTAGGGACGACAAATGAAATATTATGTTTGATTATCCGGACCCCCGTACATGAGGTGTATCGGGCCATGGTGTTATCCCGGTAGATGTATTGATTCTTGTGGGGAAAGTGCATAAACTCTTTAGAGTATAATCTATTCGAATAGTCGTGTCCACAGTCAAGGACGGTTGAAAAGGTGATCGCTAGAAGGACTCAAGTGATGGTTTTGGAAAGATAAAAGGATGTGTTCTAGTCATGGGATGGTCTAAGAGTGAGGTTTTGTTTTGACCAGAGATGGTCGAGGATGTTTTAAAAAGGGTTTACCTTAAAAAGATTTTACTCCAAAAAGGTTTTTAACAATGATTTAGAGATGTCAAGATTTTAAAAAGGAGTCATGTTTTCAAAAGACTTTTCAACAAATACTTTTCAAAAGAACCCTAGATAGAGCCTTATTTCGCCACAACCATACTGCATTATCTTGTACTTTATCTTGGTGGTTTGCGAGTACATTCAAAAGTACTCACTGGCAATTTCTCTGGCTATTTACTTGGTCAGACTTTCAGAATCATGAAGGTCGAAGGATATGTTGATGTCTATACGAGTCAGGACATTCTCCTAGTCAGCTGCATGTAGGGTTAAGGCATGACTTGGGCTCTACGACTGAAGAAGTTTCGCTGCCGATGATTTGTATAGCCATAATGGAATCAACATAATTTCTCGTTAATACTTGTCGGTTATGTTCCACGGCTCACTAATCATGGCAACATAAAAATATGCATAACAGGGATTCTCGGACTGCTAATCTGGGGGTCCCACATTCCCCCACCGTTTGGAGCAGCGGGTAGGGACGGCATGAGCATGTGCTCCTTCTTGTAGGCTTTGTCTCGATGCTCAATGGTGAGGCATATGCTTGTCTTTGCTATTTCTATATGAACGACCTTGCCAAGTAGATTCTTCTCCTCACGGGTGAATCCGTGGTCTGCGACCAGGCTACTCTCAGTGAGATTTCTACTTGTAGTGGGAGGCTTGTTGTCTGATCCTTTGGTAGCCTGGTTCCTGGTCCTTCCTCTGCTCTAGGGTGAGTGATGACTGCAAGTGTACAGATCAATTGTAGCTAGTTTCGAAGTAAAAGTATCGAACCTGCAGAGAGCTATTGGTAAAGGTCTTTATGCCCCTCATTACTATCTACCAAAGGATACTTGTAAGTTGCATTTGATCTCAAGTAAAGGGTATTTGAAAGGTATTTGATTTTTTTGCAAAAAAGTAATTAAAATGAGTAAAGAAAGCAAGTAATAAGGTCGTGTGAAAGTGTGGTTGAATTCAATAGGGCTAAAACGTTCTTAGGGATGTAGGATACACCACTAGCATGTTATTATTATTATTAATTAATATAATATATTTCTTGTGTCATGATATGTGTGGAGAGAGCTCCATACTAAGATGTTCACTTCAAGGCTCGTAGGAAGCCATTTTGTTGAGCCAAGAGTGAGGTCACCTCTAAATAACCACTGCGATGTCTCAGAGCAATCACCCACACAAACCACCACAATTAAGGGTTTCCCCGTGGATATTGTAATTAGCTTAGGAGTCCCTCTTTATCCTTCTTTGCTCGTATAGTTCACAAGCCGGTGCTAATCTGTCACGAAGCTATTTCGGGCACAATCCCAAACACGTCCAAAGGATTTCTTCCTCCCTTTACTCCCGGAGGCAAATGATATGTGGCCGACTACACATACCATCTAAAGAGAGAGATCAAACACAAATCATAAATCTATCATAGACCGACCAGTCATACGGACACAGGAATAAATCATCTTTATTGTAAGTTCATAATAGTGCTAGGGTTTCTCCATCTCCTCAAGAACAAAGGAACTAGTCACACATGGAAGTAATCAACAACATCATCATAATCAAATGAATGGATAAAAGTACATGGAGGTAGATCTAATGCAAACCATAGTTGAATCTGAAATTACAACAAGATCTAATAAATGAGAGATGGGGATAGAGATGGCGATGGAGATGCAACAGTTGACGGTGAAGGGGATGATGTGATGTCCTCCAATGATCCGTGAAACATCAGGGATTTCCTCCCAACCAAGTTCCTCCTTCAGATCTCTTTCAGATGTGGTTTTTCGTGGTTTCTACTGGCTGTGAATGTCGGATCTACCCACCGTATTCGCCAGGAGAAAGTATTTGACGAGGCAGACGTGCTGCCATGTAGTACCGACGGGCTCCGTCTGTACCACTGGTCGTTAAAGCTGTTGGAGCCTTCCCCTCGTTTGGTATTCCCTAGGTGCGAAGGCAAATTTATAAAATGACTTATTTAAAAATATCATATTATAGCATAATATGACAATTCCAATTGATATGTTCATAGAGGACTTAATGATTCGGGATCCTGTCGAAATAAGGACAAAAAGCTGCATGCAAACGCAGTGAAATACAAAAGTCCCTACTCTATTTATGCAAAAACAAAAGATAAATATGCTTCAATTTTGGAGTTATCAGTGAGCATCTCCAATACTGATGGTTTGGTGCCCGTCGAGCCAAGGTGAGGAGCCAAGGGTCCCTCTTCGGTCATGGAGGAGAATGGTCAGGCGATGACTCGACTCCCATGGAGCCAGAAGATGATCAGCGACGTTCCATGGTGCTTCGTTTATGGCTGAGAGCTTCAACGACCTCAAGCTAGACTTCTTGTTTCTTTTTCTTGTTTGCTCTAGTATTTGATGTTGTAAGTTGTTCTTTAGCATCTTGTACCTGCCGTGTGTTGGTGGCCTTGTGTATTCTCTAGCCAATTGATGGCTTCGTTAATTTAAAGTCGGGCTAGCCTCGAGCCTATCATCTAAAAAAAATAGCGTATCGATGGTGAACATTTGGATCATAAAGTTTGGTGCTCATGAATTTGAAAAAAATACAAGTTAGACTCAAAGCAATTCTTAGCACCTTCTTCTTTTTAACGCATTTTTTCTCGTACGCATGTTTCGATTTGTTTGAACTCAAAAGGTAATCGCATGTTAGTTTTCTTGTTTCCACCTTCTAAAATCCAGCTAACCAGAAAAGCATTCTTGCTCGGGAAAATAATTTTACGGGATCTGATCCACGAAATCACCTCCGTGGACCAACTCATGTGATTGTCAGTGTTTCTAGAGAGAGAGAAATTATTTTCACTGTCAGCGCGCGGGACGGGGTGCGTGCCCCGGATCAATTCCAGCAGGCGCACGATCGCTTCCCCTCGCCGTCTTGCCGATAAAATACCGGCACTCGCTGAGTGACCAATGATCTTCTCTAATCTAACCACCAACTTGACCAATGATCTGTACGTACTTGTTTAATCGCCTTGCTGATCGCTGGCGAGATTGCCGATGGGGAATAGCTTGGAGCCGACGCGAATAGAGCCGGATGAGGCGCACCTGGTCATGCATCCGTGTAGGAGGAAGGTGAAGTGGGGGTTCAGTTACAGGCGTACGTCGTGGATCTCCAGATGGATGGATCGCGGCGTGTTCGGCGAGGGTCGCGCGCCCACGTCGGTCCTGAACGACGATCTGGGGAACAACGTGAACTTGCCGTTGCCTGCCGTCCAGATGGGCTGCATCCGGTGCACATGTTCAGGAGAAACGAAAACGGCCGCTCTATCGGAACGTGTTCCGACGCTGGAAGCTGGAAACGGAGGCCCTACAGTTCGTGAAAAGCTCCATTGTTGCTCCGCTAGCTAGAATGGAGCTTTTGTCAAAAGGATTATTATAAGTCGGCGCATGTGCTAAATGCGATGGGCTGAGATGACGATAGAGCACGCCCATCTTTGGTGATGCGGTGGCCGGTGATTCCGCTGTCCACGCTCAGTTAGAACAAGTCCAGCAATTGTGCTGTCTGCCTACCACTCTTTTATCATCTAATAAAAGGGAAAATGTGAAACATGTGATTTAGTATCTCCTCGTCGGGTGCTCCCCAAATCGACCTCGCTTCCCATAAACTTCCTCCATTCAATAATACTAGATTTAGTGGATCGCATCGGCGCACGATCCCGCTGATTTTGGACCAATTTGGCAGAATAAATCTGCAAAAAAGAAAAGTTAAAATGGAAGCATGTATGGCGATTAAAAGCGGGTGGAAAAAATAATCAGAGAAATATGAGGATATATTACAATACCTAATACTAAAAAGTATAGCATAGTAAGTACTACAACCTACTCCAAGGTAGTAAAAGCAAGGATCGAACAACAAAAGTAACATTTACACAAGCTTCCCATGGGAGTTATTCCACCATGGTCTTCAGATGCTCCAACATAGGAACGAAAAGTTATTCTTGTTAGTTACATGTTTATAGCAAATAAAAGATCCTACTAATCATCATGAAAGCTGTTTTTAGTGCATGATGAATATGCGATGAATTTCAACAATGAAACATGGGTGTTTATAGCTGCAAGAATAATTTTGTTTGAACAAAACTGAAGATCTCCATCTTAAACTAACTACACGAACAACAAGACTATGGCCCTGTATTCTTTAGACCATTTTCTTATTCTTCCAGAATATATGCCCGAACTGAAAAATCATAGGGTAAATCAAGTAGGGAACAAAAAAGACTAAAAAATTAAACCTAACCAGAGGATGCAAGGAAGCATCTGTCATACAGATGCAACCATCCACTCCCACAGAATATAACAAGCACGATACAAAGAAAGGCAACAAATCTGACTCAAGGTTGTACTTAGGACCCCAAACCTAGCTCAAACTAATTCTAAAGTGCATAATAACTCTCAAGTGAAACCTTGATGAAACAATTGAGCGTCAAACAAAATTTATAACCAAATAAAACATCCTTTCATTATCAGTTTGTCAAAGGTTTATACCTACATGATTTCCAACTACACATGCCGCTGAACATATAAAAATAGAACATGTTTCCTAAATCAAAATTTTAATTTCAAAATCCGTCCTTGTACAAAGAAAGGATTGTCCCTTCACGGGACTATGGGTTACTGATGCGGGTGGCAATTATCTGGCCACCTGGCTCATCTCCTTTCATCATAACTACCAAAACCACAAAGTAGCAGTACGCTATTAATATAAAAATTTTGAGGAATATGTCGAGCGAAGAACCAAAACATGCTGAAACGGTTCTCTCTAGTGAAGGAAATTAAAAAAGGACAAGAACTACAACCTACATTAAAATTATAAGAAAATATGCCAAAATGATTCTCTCTACTAAATAAAATTATGGATAGTTCCAAATCCAGGTAGGGAACATGACAATCTATAGAAAGATATTAACCGACCGTGAGATCATGTTTAGTCACTACCGTCACACCGTAGCTGGGTGGCTATATTCCAAAGGAATATGTTGAGGCGTATGCATCAAGATCGGGATTTTCCTATCCGAGTGACGGATAGATACTCTTGGCCCATTCGGTGAGGTTACATCAATGAGGTTGCAAGCATGTGACTAGGTCACCAGAATGTAATATCACGAGAACGAGTAATGGGTTTGTCAATAACAAGATCGAACTAGGTATATCGATACCAAAGATCAGGTCTTGAACAAATCAGGTATCGTAGTGCAAAGGGAATGTGACTCAACATTTAAGGTTCAAACGATCAATCAATCTGTGGAAAGTGAAGGGGCCATCATGAGTTTCTCGACACCGATGTTGGTCATTGATCAGAGAGATGTCTCGATCATGTCTAAACATTCCTGAACCGTAAGGGTGTCATGCTTAAGGATAGAAATGCTTAGGGTTGATCCGCGACCGTAAGAGAAACATGACAAAAAGATCTGGAATCGTTCCGGAGAGATACCAAAGTGTTCGGAGGTTATTCAAAAGGAGTTTTGAATAGTAGAAATTAAATAATATGTATTAATATTTAATTAATCATTAAATATAATTATTTAAATAATAAAATTGGGCAAAGCCTCCCGTGTGGGCCCTCCCCGGAGGGGAGAGGGCCTAAGAGGGGTCGCCTGCCCTAGGAGGGCCAAGGGCACGTGGGTGGGGGGCTCCCACCGCCCTCGACCAGCCCTAGTGGGCTAGGCGCAAGTGTGGGCCCACCCTCCCAACCGCTGGCTTCCACCACCTCCACCTCCTCCCAAGTTTAGTCCCACCCCCAGACTTGGAGGGCGGGGTGTGCCCAATTTTTTCCTATATAATGGGGGAGCGTCCTCCTCCAAATCTCTTCCCAATTAGCCTTTGCCATTCTCACTCTCTCCCTCCCTCTCTCATGCGTGTTCCCTAGTTTGAAACATGCGCTACGAGGTAGATACTTTTGCACCATACAAACGTTGTCGTGCACATGGAGTCAGTTCGGATCTTCCTCTTTCGCTGCCTTGCTAGATCGGGGCCCGGGAGACGTCTTTACACCAGTGTGTACAGCTTCGGAGGCACCGCTACTTTTGGTGCTAGACGCTTGAAGCCTTCTCGACCTTGAGGTCGGCTAGGCTTCGCTACGTAAGCAACGTTTGTGCGGGAACGTAATCCAGCTCTCCTCTTCAAAGGTATAAACACCATATTTTGCTCGTTACTATATATCTGCATATATAGATTTTGGCTATGGTCTTCGTTGTTATGTTTTTTTTGGTTTTCTGCATACGAACCTTGCAAATATAAGGTATTTTTGCAGAGAATAGATTTTGTGCTTGTGCACGTGGGTACAAAACCTATCATGTCCGTTTGTCTCCTCTCTGAGATCCGTGTCTATTATGCACCATAATATTTTGTGAATTTCCCTCTAGATTTTTCCTATCACATGTAGTCTGCTTTTTCTCCCTCCTTTACGCCGGATGACATGCGCGCAACAGGGTAGGCTTTTATCTCGTCCTACTCCCTACCGCTGTGCCATGTGCCTAGGAGAGAGTCGTGTGTGCCACTACTCCCTATGGCTCGACCTCCTCTTTCGCGGCCTTTGCCTCGTCCAGCCACGACCATCGTATGTCGTGTCCACCTCGAGACCGTCTGCTCGCTCCCTTGCATATCTACCTCTTGTTCAGGCCTGGAATCAAGCCGATGTCCTGGCGGCACCGCCAGGTATTTTATTCCCCTTTACCCATACTTGCAGCTGGCCGGTCCTGTCCTCGCCACCACCCGTCGTTGTTGTCGTCCAATCCATACACCGCCGTCATCGGAGCGAATCTCCACAAGCCAAGCCACTATAGGATTCCATCTTCTCCAAGCTCGAAGCGCCACGTATGGCAGGCTGCCTCACCCTAGCATCCGAGTTCGTCTGCGCTATCCAGGCCGCCAGTATGCTCCTCCATGCTGGATTCGTGCTCATCTTCATCCCAACTTCCTGAGCACGCACGCAATTGCCCAGCATTGGAGGCAGCCCCTCGATCCAAGCTCCGATAGAGTTGGTAGCGGTGTTGCCTTCTTGGTGCATTTGTCCTCATTTCTTTTTTAAATCTAGATTATTAGCTCTTGTCCTTTGCCACATGTCGGAGATGATCTGAGATTCTAGTCCTCGTATTAGTATATTCCTCCAGTATTTGTAACATATCTAAATTGGTACAGTTATAAAAAATTTCTACTATCTCTTTTGTTCATTATTTTTGGTTCAGGAAGGTAGCATGGAATGTTGATGGATCTTGATGTACCAAAAATTCCCATCTCTCGATTCACTTGCTCAGATCTGGGTGTAATTTGCTTCGTAATCTTTCTCTAGACTTGTAAATGGTTCCTGCTTGAATTTGTTTGACGATGGAGATGTAATTCTATGTGTGGTGTTGTTGCTCTGCACATTGATTATTGGTTCAGGATATTCTATACTAGTGTTTCTTTTGTTCATTATCAAGTGAGGGCGCATGATGAGCAGAGCGTCCAGCTTCGCTATGTTGCACAACTAACTGTTAGTGCCAACGTGTGTTTAGATCGTTCGTCTTGTAACCGAATCGCTGACATCACTGAGAGGAGGAAGAGGATGGTGTTCAGGAGAGAGGCGGTTGCTGGAACAATGGAGGGAGAGAGCACGGTGGGGAAAAGAAAAGAGAGAGGATAAGGTAAGTATAGGTACATGGCCTATCTCACTTTTCCTCGTAATCCGATACGGACCGACACTTTGCCTACTTTTCCAGGATTCCCTGCTCTTTAATGAAATATAGAAAATGGATATAGAATAGCTTTGGGTAGCTCCTTTTCCCGGATCTCAAAGTAGCATTCGGCTTCTAAACAGACAGATAGGTCATATACCCATTCGTACAAGCACAAATGTATTTCCGATTTTTACAAACTAAATTAATTCACTAAAACGTGTTATATTAATAAACGAAGAGATTGTCATTTAATCTTCATGACATATGGGAGCAACCTATATGCTCCCTCTATCCCGGTTTACTAGGCCTATCTAGAAAAAATATTTGTTCTAAATGCTTTTCTCTAAAGCCTGCATGCATTTAATTAATAGTAGTAGACCCTCACTAATTACCCGTGCATGTGGGTGGGGTAGAAAACAAAACCGGTTTGCACACCCGATTGGTTGCATGCGTGCAGTTTTAAAGAGATGGAGTTAATGGTGACAGCTAATTGGAGAGAGAAGTCCAACGATCACGATGCAAAATGTTTTGAACCCTGTAAACAGAGAGACAGAGGGAGTAACTAAATTTCTACTCTGTCTATCCTAAAATATAAGGCCTCTAAGATTATTCAAAGTTTTAATCCTACTAACTTTGATTGATTTTTTTAAAAAATTGCATGTACAATATTGGATGAACGCACTGAAAAATATAATTGTTAAGATTTCATTTTTTAGATGAGTGAACGAGTGATGATGCACCCTTCTTACTGTCTAATGAGTGCCAGCGATGCTCGGGAGGATAGCCGGTGCGTGACATGAGAAGGGAGTGAAGCTTCAGGTTGGTGGTTGAGATACTTTTCTTTTGGGGCAGCCGCAAGGTGATATAAATCTGCATCACATTAGGTGAAAATCTGGGACTGCCCTAATTGTTTTACATCAACACATATCTATAGAGCACCTGTTGAAAACCATTCTTACTAAGGTGATACAAATGTTAGTTTATACATTACCACCACTATTATTCATAAGCATCTCTAACACCCCTCCCTCGAAACGCTCCCAATCTTTCTAAATCAGACACCTGGACCCTTTCAGTCCAAAACCGTAACCATATGTTGCCCTGAAATCGTGTCCTCTTCGGACAGCCCATCCCCACCTCCAAAACCGGTCCCAAAGTTAGGGTGAAATTTGGGGTAAAGAAGACACTATCCGTGGTCCACCCTCTGGCCCAACTGTTAGCCACCAGACGCCTCATGCTTTCGCATACATCCTTATATACTACTCCCTCTGTTTCAAATTACTCCGCGTGCATGTTTACCTAGGTGGCCTAGTATTCTCTCATTTTTCATTAAAAAATTCCTACGATTTTTGGTATACGTAGTACATATTTTATATTATCTATTTCAAAAATTCCAGAATTTTTTTGAATGAAAAATGAGGGAGTACTAGCTCACCTACATAAGCGCGCCGGCGGAGTAATTTGAAACAAAGGGAGTACCCCGAAAACCTATCCTGGTAGGAGTACGAAGCGTTAATATTCATTCTCGATGTCACATTGATATGATTTCCATGCCGAAGAGAGGGATTTCGACGCCGTCTTCACTTACATCATCACTGACATCACGTCCATCAACCATGTGATGCTTCTTTCTTTCCGTAAGTGAAAAATTGTTGCGTCATTAAAAGCATCATCCACGCAAAGATGAAAAACGACGTCATAAACGCGCGAGTGTTTTGGTCTGCTTACGCGAGCAGCCGCCCATGCCTGTGTGACCTGTCGAAATATCCTTTGGCCCCCCAGGGCTAGATCCGCGACGACGTGGCCTGCTCTGCATCAAGCATCGGCTACGCATCCCGATCCGCCGCAAACTGTCTCTTCATGTTCACAGGAGACACAGGTGGCTCGCGCCGTCCGCGTCAGGCTCTAGATCGGGAAACTGCAGATCCCAAGTTCCCAGCCGCGGCGCCACGGTTCCCTAGACGAACCAGACAGAACTCATGGTTTCTCGCTTGCTACTCCACTCGCGCTGAAAGAGATCTCGGTACGTAGGTTTTTACATCAAATTTTGCAGGTTTCTTTCAAAATAAATAAATCTGCTCCTTCTGCTAACCTCCTCAAAAATTGGCGTCGTAAATTTGGAGTAGTACTCCGTACATTGTATGGCATCTAAGCCACGTAAAGATTGGAATGGCGTGTTGCGGCGTACGTTCCATGCGTTTTCCGTTGATTCAGTTCCGGAGTCTCTTTCTTTCTTCCCCGGCAACGACGACGAGGTGTTCCTTTGCCGTGTGAAAATAAAAGAGGGAAATCGGCCTCGGTCGGTGCAGCCCGTCTGCACATGGAGATAGAGGACATCTCGTGATTGGGATGCGCGAATAAAATTACAGGCCAACAGGACACGTCGCCGTCGGTGCTCACCGGTGCGCGACAGCCAGAGGAGGATCGAGTTCACACCTGCCTTGCCTCGCGCTGTCGCTCAGCAGAGTGCTGCTAGTCTTGCTGCTACGTTTGCCTCGCTTCGTCCAGAGTTGAATAGAGCACACGAATATGGGGCTGCTGAGGCAATTTAAATAAAAATAAGCCAGAATTCAAACAAATTCAAATAATAAACTCCCGGCAAACTATTTCACAGACCGTAATCCTTTTCTGCCACTGCCGCCCGTGCGGCACCACAAGCACAGCTGCCAATCCACCCGACATGACGCCGCACACCTGTCACGCCACTCCACCCGACATGGCGCCGCACACCTGTCACGCTGGCGCTGCGGGGCCGGGGCCGCAGCGCCGCCACGCTGGCGCGCACGGCGCCGCAAGCACAGCTACAGCGCATGTCAGGACGACAACGCATGCCCTGCCACGTTGGCCCCGCCAGTGCTGACAGCGCAAGTGTTGCGCCACGTGGGGAGGCACCGCACCCACGCCTGCAGCGCCATCGCGCACGACGCCGCACAGGCTGCCTGCATAACCCCTGCGCGAGTCATCCCGACCCGCTCCTCTTCTCCCTTTTCCTCTCCACACGTGCAGGAACAGACAACATAGCCATGGCGGCTAGGTTCATCTCCCCCTCCTCTACTCCTTCTCCTATTGCTCAAATCTGAAGAAATTCTTCGCGAATCTTGTTGTTGAGCACATCCTCAGGTATTCCTCTCCAATTTGTCCAAGAAATCTTCCACTTTTGCCCTAATTTTGATAGTTTAGAGAAACCCTAGTTCATCCCAAAATCTAGAAATATAGTTATTTGGTTGATGACTTTGATGGGGATAGATACCGTGGTAGTATGTTTAGGTCTATGATGAGCTTCTAGTATGATTGAGGTTGGAAAAATTGTAGGAATATAAATTTGTAGTATGTTTGTTGTGGAAAATAATATGCGAATATTTATGCTTGAAAATATGTTTGTACTTCTAGCTTGAAAATAATTATAGGATTAGCTTCTAGCTTCTACTATGTTTGTGCTTGAAAATATTGTTGTCATACATATTTATAGTATGATTGCTCACATAAAGATGCTCATCCATTAGCAATACTTGGTAGGAATTCCTCATGTAGTACTTGTTAGTTTGAAATTTTTGTTCATAGCTATTAGAACCTTGGTCACATAGAGATGACCACATATGAACTAAGGTTTATAAAATTAGCTCACAAAGAGATGTCCATATAGAAAAAATGGTTTATAATTTTTTCTCACATAGAGATGCCCACATAGATAGAAAGAATAGGTTTATGAAATTTGCTCATATAGATATGACCATATAGAAAGAACTTTATTCATATTAGTAGGTGGTTAATAATATGCTCACATATTTAGTTGTATTTTATTTTTTTTAATTATCTACGATGTCAGAATCGGAAGAGGAAGAAACCCATGCACCAACGTGTCTACCAACGGCACCAACCGGGTATCTCGAAGGTATGAATCTTCTTGACCCGGAATATGATAAGTGTCACCGTGGCTACATGATGGCCGAGCAGATTAAGGTAAATAAACCCCCGATTCATGATATGTTGCTTAAGTTTAATGGACATGTTATAATCGAGCTTGTATGTGTGCAGCCTCTTGTTCGCCTAAGACCGAGGTATCATGGGCATTTTATGGAGATGATGTCATATGATGATCGGTACACGATGCACATCCAAGCGCTAGGACTAGTCCCTTTCATCCATGTGGTCAACTGGGGTACACTGCACATGAACATTGCTGCCATCACCGCGCTTGACAACTAGTGGAGGCCGGAGACGCATAGTTTTCACCTCCGTACAAGTGAGATGACCATGACTCTTCAGGACATGTCGATGATACTTACACTCCCTATCCAGGGGGCTTCTCTCTGCATTAACACATCCTCTAAGAACTGGCGTGACCGGATGTTTGACCTTACTGGTGGTAAGTGTCCTGGTGACACTATAAACTCTAAGGGGGCAAATTGAGGGTCACAGCCGGGGCTACTTTCAAGTGGATAGCACAGAACTTTAGTACCTGCCTGGGAATGCTAGTCAGGATGAGATCATGATATAAGCCCGTGTATATGTGTGGTATGTTATAACGAAGACTATATTTCCAGATGGTAAGGGCAACATGGCTCACTGGCACTGGCTGAAGGCGTTGACTCTAATGGATAAAAAATGGAGCTGGGGTTCAGTGGCATTGGCCTTCTTGTATCGGTAGGTAATGAAGTGTTTATATTTTTTCCCATCTTCACATGTGCTCTTCAAATTTCCCCATGAATAAACTTTGTTTGCTTTCGTGCATATCTAGACGAGGCTTGTCAAAGGACTGGTTACATGGGCATACCTTATAGGTACTCGAATTTGGCATATACGGTCCAATCTAGCAGAAGCCCACGACGTTACCAGGGCCCAATCAAAGATTCGGGTGACCTAAGTGATGACCCAAAATATATCGAGCTCGTTGTGGAACCCCAAGAGGAAGGTATGATGAGCACAGCAACAAGTTTTCCCTCAGTACGAAACCA
This sequence comes from Avena sativa, assembly GCA_916181665.1. Classification (NCBI taxonomy): domain Eukaryota; kingdom Viridiplantae; phylum Streptophyta; class Magnoliopsida; order Poales; family Poaceae; genus Avena; species Avena sativa. Next base: position 231,509,242 of record OV702291.1, read on the forward strand.
TGGTTATCAATCCAGTAGGGGCAAGGAAACACCCCAAAGGTGTTGCTAGCTGAGCCTTGGCAGGGCGTACTACCGGTGCTAGTAGCAACGTGGAGACCTGCACAACACAACCACAGAACTTTGCCCCCAACTTGCGATGAGGTTGTCAATCTCACCGGTTTTGCTGAAAACAAAGGATTAAACGTATCGAATGAAAGGAAGTAATAGTTTGCAGAAAGTAAACACAAAGCAGTAAAAAGTTTGTAGATTGATTGTAAAAGAAAGGACCGGGGTCCATAGTTCACTAGAGGTGGCTCTCCTTAAGATAGATATCATGTTGGGTGAACAAATTACAGCGGGGCAATTGACAAACATCGAGAAAACATACAAGCATATACTACTCATCTTGACTCCTTTGAGACTTGATTGGGCATTACAACATTATACATAGACCGCCATCCAACTGCATCTATGACTAATAATCCACCTTCAGGTTATCATCCGAACCCCTCCAGTATTAAGTTGCAAGCAACGGATAATTGCATTACGAATTGCATGTAAAGTAAACAATACGATTGTTCTATGAACAAAGGATTGTTGTTTTATCCCTAGTAGCAACAGCACATCTAGTACCTTAGAGATTTCTATCACTTCCCTAGATTACCAGAGGCATGAACCCACTATCGAGCATAAATACTAACTCTTGGAATTGCTAGCATCTACTTGGCCAAGATAGCTACTAACAACAGAAAGCATGCAAGATCACAAATAACAAAGACATGATAGAATCAATAATCAATCTGAAATAGCATCTCAATATCCATCGGATCCCCACAAACACAACATGCAGAATTACAAATAGATGATCTTGATCATGAACGAAGCTCACAGGATCTAGACATGATAGCACAAAGGAGGAGAACCAGCCATCTAGCTACTACATGGACCCGTAGTCTAGAGATGAACTACTCACGCATCACACCGGAGGCTTGCATGATGATGAAGAAGGCCTCCAGGGTGAATTCCCCTCTCCGGCAGGGTGCCAGGAAGAGCTTCAGATCCCTCCCGATCTAGGGATAGAGATGACGGCGGCTACAAACTATTTCATGGAATTTTGATCGGGTACTTAGGGTTTCTGTATCGGAGGCAACTTATAGGCAGAAGGAGAGGCCGAGGGGTGCCTGGGCTGGCCACACCACCCCCTGGCGCGGGCCAGGCCTGGCCACGCGGCCAGGTGGTGTGGCCGCCCTCTGGCCCTTCTTCGTCTCGTATTCTGGCTCCAGGTGTCCCCCGGTAAAATAATAACTTTGGCTTTTGTCCTGTCCAATTCCGAGAATATTCATTTTCTGACTTTCCTGGAACCAAAAAACAGCAGAAAATAGGTAGCTGGCACTGTGGCTCTTGTTAATAGGTTAGTCCAAGAAATCATATGAAAAGTACTCCAAAGTGTGGACAAAACATAAGAAAGTAGATAAAACCAAGCATGGAACATCAAAAATTATAGATACATTTGCAATGTATCAACATCCCCAAGCTTAACTCCTGCTCATCCTCGAGTAGGTAAGTGATAAAAAGAAAGAATAATTTTTGAGGTGACATGCACCATCATAAACTTGATCAAAGTATTTGTAAAACATTCAAACCTGGGATCATAGTACTTCAATCATAACATGAAAGACAAAGTTCTAGCAATAAGACAAACAAACTATGTTGCAACATGAAAAGGCACAAACAAAAGATTCATAAATAACAATGCTTTGCAAGACGTTTGTTTGTTTCACATAAAGAAAACATAGCATAGTAGCATTCATCTTGTCCCTCATAGAGTAGCAAACATAAATGTATAGGACACCTTCAAAGTTTACAAGAGTGACTAGATACAAATAGTTTAAAACAAGCAATATCAAGGTATGCATCAATCAACAAGTCTTGGGACAATGCACGTAGAACTAAGAATGGCCACTATGCTCTCAAAGTAGGTGCATAAAGATAGAAGGTGGAGACTCAACATAAAAGTAAAAGAAAGGCCTTCATAGAAGGAAATAGGGATTCAAGTCTCATAAAGAGCTTCCAAAATTATGGTACTTATTAGCTTTTAGCTCTCATTGCCCCTATCATAGGCATCTTGAAGGTGATTAAGGTTAAAGTGACACAACTAAGAGGATATGCTTGACAAGTTATAAACCGAAATCTCATGCCCCTTACTTATGAAGACCGAACCTCATGCTACTCAACTTTAGTCGAGTAAGCTCTTGTCATTGTAAGTACATATATATCATAAGGAACCGCCAACGGGGTACCCTTGCACATGATACAAGAGCTATCCCATAATCAAAATGACAAGGCAAGCAGACAATGAGCATCTCAGCGATCTTTTTATTTGCTATTTGCATAGGTTTTTATTGAGGATGCTTCATAGAGTGCTCATTATGGTGATGCTGCAAGTTTCCACCATGATTAGGCATGGATTAGGCTAGCGGCCCAGGCGTTTCTCTAACACACATACAAACTCCATGATCTTACAAGTTCCACTTTTATTTCACACCGCCGGGATCCATAAGCAAAAGAACATGATATCAACGGGGTACAAAGTACAAGTGCAATGTTGAAAGCGTTCCCCATGATACATGGTTCTGCTAATTTCAACTTATAAAGCGCAAGCATATACGCAACAAAGATGGACCCAATGGTTCAAATTTATTAAATGTAAGAAAGTAAAGTGTGCCATCAAGTTCGTGAGAGCTTTAATCACTAGTTTTCTCATAACAAGTTTAATTTGGAAGGTAGACAAAAACATGAATATACTTGGAATAGCATATGCTAGTAGGTAGGTATGGTGGACTCTTTGGAATAACTTAGTTTAGGGAGTTGGATGCATGAGTGGAACTCATACTTGGTTATGCAGGCTAGCAAAAGACTGGGAGCGACAAACTAAGAGAGCAATAATAGCCATAATCATGCAGAGCGACAAAACATCATTGATCAAAGCATAAAGTGATACTACAAGTTGAAAACTAAAGGATCATAAAGGCTATGGTGACTTTGGATAGTCATAACATGGTGTGAGCATGAGCCAAGTCAATCCAAATAAAGCATCAAAGGAGAATACCACAATACTATGCTTTAATATGCTAAAACAACGCATGATTCATCCAAGGCACATTAAGCAATCTAAATTGTTTATAACAAGTCATGCTACAGCAAAGAATACTAAGCATAAAGCCAAAACAATATCAAGCATGGCATGACAAAGTATAGGCCACAGTCAAAACAAACTCTCTTTACCACTTAAGCATGAACTTTCCTACTCTTTTCCAATCCAAACCAAACTATTTGAAAACCAATGTATGAAAGAGGGGGTCCAACCAATTTATTTAGCAAACTAAGCAAACGAAAAACCAAAACGAAAACAAAAAGAAGACGCTCCAAGAACAACACAACTGTGCATGAAACAATAAAAATGAAGTGTTTGGAAGAAACCTAGGATTTTTATTCATGAAGAGGGGGATGCCTTGGGCATCCCCAAGCTTTGACGCTTGTACTTCTTGGATATTTCTTGGGGTGACACGCGTGGTATCCCCAAGCTTGAGCTTTATTCCATCCTTCATCTCATTACTCATTCCTTCCATACACCTGAAATTTTTCCTTCATACAAAACTTTACACAATCTTTATTAGCAACATTAGTGCACTCAAGATAATAGGTATTTAGGTTAAGTTCTAACACAAATAAAACTTCCATTAAAACACTAGCTACTGTAGCACTTCCCTAAAAAAGCTCAATCCCCCAAAAGAACTCAAAAAGGAACCAACAAGAACCAAATGAAGAAAATGGCAGAAATCTGTTAAAACAGAGCAGAAGGTAAAGACAAAAATTTTCGAAGACCTTATGTTGCTCAAATCAAAAGTGTTGAACTAACAAAAGTTAGATAACAACCTGGGGCAGAAGCACAAAAATTCACGCCTCAAAATGACGTTCAGAGATTTTACACGAATTTTTACGGTGAAGCACAGAAATCTGTTTCGGGACAGCAACTTTCCCAATCATTACTTCTCTCTCATTAGAGATTACTCTTGGCACAAAAAGCAAATAAAAAGGATAAGGAGCGATTATTACTGAAGTAATAACTTCCAAGGCTCATCCAAAACTTTTGGATTATCTCCCAATAAGTACTTTTCTTTAACGCCCTTAAGTTAGGCATAAGAAGCAAGAAAAAGAATCAAGTGTTTTCAAATGAAGAAGCATTAAGAGCAAATTTTGTTTTCATATGAGAGGCAAAAGAAATCTTCTCTCTCTTCTTAAGGAACTGTTCTATATCTTTCTTGAGTGGGAGTTGATATTTAATGGTGCCTTCCTTCATATCAATAATGGCACCAACAGTTCTAAGAAAAGGTCTTCCCAAAGTAATAGGACAAGAAGCATTGCATTCAACATCCAAAACATAGAAATCAACGGGGACATAGGCATTGTTAACCATAATAAGAACATCATTAAGACTCCCCATGAGTTTCTTTTTAGCATTATCATCAAGTGAGACATTCAAATAACAATCTTCAAGTGGTGGCAAATCAAGCATATCATAAATCCTTCTAGGAATAATAGAAACACTACTATCAAGATCACATAAAGCTTTGAAATCAAAATCATTCACTTTCATATTAATGATGGGTTCCCAACCATCTTCTTGTTTTATAGGAATAGAAGCTTTATGTTTCATCTTTTCTTCTTTAATCTTTATGAGAGCATCAGTAATCTGTTTCGTAAAGGCCATATTCATAGCACTAGCATTAGGACTTTTAGCAAGCTTTTGTAGGAACTTAATAACTTCAGAGATATTGCAACCATCAAGATCAAAATCACAATTATCATCTAAAGTAGTAGAACTATTACTAGCCTTAACACTAGCGGTAGTGATAGTAGAAACACTAATGTTTCTAGCAATTTCATCTTTCCTTTCCCACTTAGCATGTAATTCAGCTAATAGTCTAACATTTTCATCAATTCTTACTTTTATGGCATTAGTAGCTGCAAAGGGATTGTCATTAGTTTCAGGTTTAGCAGCCATTTTATTAATCAAAGAAGATTGTGATTCAGACAAAGATGATATATTTCTTTCAGCATTAGAGAGTTTTTCCTCAATAGTTTTATTGAAAGCAGTTTGTTTACTAATAAAATCTTTAAGCATAACTTCAAGTTCAGAGGGTGCACTTCTATTGTTGTTGTAGGAATTTCCATAAGCATTACCATTGTTGGGAGGATATGGCTTATAATTGTTGTTACCAAAATTATTCATGTAAGCATTGTTGCTAAAATTGTTATTTCTTATGAAGTTCACATCAACTTGCTCTTTTTGAGCAACCAAAGAGGCTAAGGGAACATTATTTGGATTAATATGGGCTTTCCCATTAACAAGCATAGACATAATAACATCAATCTTATCACTCAAGGAGGATGTTTCCTCAACAGAATTTACCTTCTTACCTTGTGAGCTGTCTCAGTATGCCATTCAGAATAGTTAACCATCATATTATCCAGAAGCTTTGTTGCAGCACCCAAAGTGATGGTCATAAAGGTACCTTCAGCAGCAGAATCCAATAGGTTCCTTGAAGAGTAGTTCAATCCTGCATAAAAGGTTTGGACGATCATCCAAGCAGTCAGTCCATGAGTGGGACAATTCTTTACCAAAGATTTCATTCTTTCCCAAGCTTGAGCAACATGTTCATTATCAGATTGTTTAAACTTCATTATTTCACTTCTCGTAGATATAATCTTAGCAGGAGGATAGTATTTTCCAATAAAAGCATCTTTGCATTTATTTCAAGAATCAATACTATTCCTAGTTAGGGAATTTATCCATTCTTTAGCTTTTCCTCTCAAGGAGAAAGGAAACAATTTAAGCTTAATAATATCTCCATCTATATTCTTATGCTTTTGCATCTCACAAAGTTCAACAAAGTTATTTAGATGGGCAACAACATCTTCATTACCAATACCAGAATTTTTTTCTCTCATAACAAGATTGAGTAAAGCAGGTTGAATCTCAAAGAAAGTAGCTTCAGGAACATGTGGAGCAATAGGTGTGCTCATGAAATCATTGTTGTTGGTGCTAGTGAAGTCACACAACTTAGTGTTTTCAAGAGTAGTCATTTTTTTGTGTTTTTGATAAAGAAAGCAAACTAGTCAAACTATTTTGTGTGTGTTTTTGATAAAGAAACAAGCAAACAAAACGAAACTAAACTAAGCAAAACAAAAATAACAACATAAACAGATTGGTTATGAGGGACTCCCCTTGTGAAGATGTCCTTGACTCCCCGGCAACGGCGCCAGAAAATATTTTGATGGCGCGTGGTTAACGTGGGAATTTGTTCTTCTTCGTTCCCCGGCAACGGCGCCAGAAAATATGCTTGATGGTCCAAAATATATCGAGCTCGTTGGGGAACCCCAAGAGGAAGGTATGCTGAGCACAGCAGCAAGTTTTCCCTCAGTACGAAACCAAGGTTATCAATCCAGTAGGACCAAGGAAACACCCCAAAGGTGTTGCTAGTTGAGCCTTGGCAGGGCGCACTACCGGTGCTAGTAGCAACGTGGATACCTGCACAACACAACCACAGAACTTTGCCCCCAACTTGCGATGAGGTTGTCAATCTCACCGGTTTTGCTGAAAACAAAGGATTAAACGTATCGAATAAAAGGAAGTAATAGTTTGCAGAAAGTAAACACAAAGCAATAAACAATTTGTAGATTGATTGTAAAAGAAAGGACCAGGGTCCATAGTTCACTAGAGGTGGTTCTCCTTAAGATAGATAACATGCTGGGTGAACAAATTACAGCGGGGAAATTGACAAACATCGAGAAAGCATACAAGCATATACTACTCATCTTGACTCATTTGAGACTTGATTGGGCATTACAACATTATATATAAACCGCCATCCAACTGCATCTATGACTAATAATCCACCTTCAGGTTATCATCCAAACCCCCTCCAGTATTAAGTTGCAAGCAACAGATAATTGCATTATGAATTGCGTGTAAAGTAAACAATACGATTGTTCTATGAACAAAGGATTGTTGTTTTCTCCCTAGTAGCAACATCACATCTAGTACCTTAGAGATTTCTGTCACTTCCCCAGATTACCAGAGGCATGAACCCACTATCGAGCATAAATACTAACTCTTGGAGTTGCTAGCATCTACTTGGCCAAGATAGCTACTAACAACGGAAAGCATACAAGATCACAAATAACAAAGACATGATAGAATCAATAATCAATCTGAAATAGCATCTCAATATCCATCGGATCCCCGCAAACACAACATGCCGAATTACAAATAGATGATCTTGATCATGAACGGAGCTCACAAGATCTAGACATGATAGCACAAAGGAGGAGAACCAGCCATCTAGCTACTACATGGACCCGTAGTCTAGAGATGAACTACTCACGCATCACACCGGAGGCTTGCATGATGATGAAGAAGGCCTCCAGGGTGAATTCCCCTCTCCGACAGGGTGCCAGGAAGAGCTTCAGATCCCTCCCGATCTTGGGATAGAGACGACAGCGGCTACATACTCTTTCGTGGAATTTTGATCGGGTACTTAGGGTTTCTATATTGGAGGCAACTTATAGGCGGAAGGAGAGGCCGAGGGGGTGCCTGGGCTGGCCACACCACCCCTGGCGTGGGCTAGGCCTGGCCACGTGGCCAGGTGGTGTGGCCGCCCTCTAGCCCTTCTCCATCTCGTATTCTAGCTCCAGGTGTCCCCCGGTAAAATAATAACTTTGCCTTTTGTCCCGTCCAATTCCGAGAATATTCATTTTCTGACTTTCCTGGAACCAAAAACAGCAGAAAACAGACAGCTGACACTGTGGCTCTTGTTAATAGGTTAGTCCAAGAAATCATATGAAAAGTACTCCAAAGTGTGGATAAAACATAAGAAAGTAGATAAAACCAAGCATGGAACATCAAAAATTATAGATACATTTGCAATGTATCACTAAGGAGACTTCGACTGCTTGCGGCACATGGCGAGCTCCAGATAGAAAGTTTAAAGGGACAAACCCTAACTTGTAATCGCCTCGACCTGCTACTCGAGAACTAGCCTATCTATATAAAGGCTAGGAGGGGCGGCGAGGAGGATAATCACAACCCTAGTTTCCACACCAGCGCCAGATTGCATCTGCGCACCCCGGTAACTTTTGACTCCCTTGATAATTCCAAGATAAGACAAGTAGGAGTAGGGTCCTCTACGAGGCCTAAACCTGGTTAAACCTTGTGTCCCTGTGTGCTTGTTTGCTAGCCGATTGATGCCTCCAGCGCTTCCCTCTTCTCCAAAACCCAAGTCCATAACAATGGGTATTGATGAGTTTAATCCTCGTCAATTGGCATCGTCTGTGGGAACTAGGAGTGCTGATGTTGCGGCTTCATCGGACCCATCAACTGTGATCTACAACTCTGCAACAGCGTAGATTCGCCTCCTCTTCGGTGCCTTCGACTTCACCGTACACACACCAGCCACTCGCCCAGATTTCGAGTCCGTGGGCTATGGGATCGGCCTGGCAATCGGGAGCTTACGCTTTCAAGTTGGTTAGCTGGGAACACTTCGCCTCCCTGACCAGCCGAAGAATCCAGCGATTGCTCCAACATCGTGGTTTCCACCGTTGATCGGCACCCTGAGCAAACTCAATGCCCTGACAGCTGTCCAGAATACGATCAACGATAGCAGTCGCGAATCTGATATGGGCGATCTGGCCACAGAGAATGGAGCCTACGGCTCCGGATCTGAAAGCTGCAGAAGGAACAGCTTCCCCAAACACTACATGTGTGCCGTCATCAACACATGTGAGAACAGTGGCACTCAGAATAATACTGGCACCAGCGGTGGTATCCCAGTCGCGAACGGTGATCCCCCCAACGGAGCACCCACCAACAATGGGACAGAAGGCCATCCGCATCTCATTGCGAATGAACATACCCATGAGCGTGTGCTGATCAAGCTCAATGATGCCGAGTGGGATCGTTGTCGAGAAGTCTTACGGGGCAATCCCCTGCCCCCAAATTCATCGTAAGACATGCTGATGGGTTACCACTGGCTACTAAAGGAAGAATTCAAGTGCCAGCAACAAGTAATTGCCCAGATCGATGTGCGCAGGAAGGAGGCAGACGAGTCGAGCCTACAGCGAGCTTAGCTCTCTTCCATGAGAGGATCCTCCTCTAAGGGCAACGATCATATAGCCGCCAAGTGACGTTCTCGACTGGCTCACCTCACCGACAAGGAGCGAGAAGAAGCCGCGCGAGTACTTGACTTCTCATCCATGACGGTGGATACGTGGGGAAATGTGCTCCCGAAGACACTGCAGGCAGCGGTGACAGCAGCCACCATGTACCTCCTCAACAACCAGCCACCGGCTGGGGACCCGCGGGCCGCCATGCACCAATCTACGATCGCGGGCCTGGGGCTAGTCGAAGCTGCCTCATCAAGGATCCAACGTCGGAGCCGAAGAAAAACAAGGCTCTGGCCAAACGCTACTCTTCACCCTCCTCCAGCGATGACAACCACGACTTGTCGCGACGGCGCCGCTCACGGCGGCACGACTATGACTACGACGCGCGTGATGACATCACGCAGCACAAGGTCGACAAGATGCACGTGAGGCATGCCCGTTTGAATGGATCGGAAGATGACGGGATAGAGCTTTGCGGTGCCAGCTGCTTCAGCAGAGCCATCAGGCAGAAGTGAATGCCAAAGGGGTTTAAACTCCCATCGGAGAACCCGAAGTTCGACGGCCTGCAGGACCCGAAGATCTGGCTGGAGGATCACATTTCCTCTGTCAGGCTGCACGGCGGAACCATGAGTACGGCAATGCAATGCCTCCAGCTATAGCTGCAAGGTGCCGCCCGTGCGTGGCTCAACAACCTCCCATGCGGATCAACTCGCAGCTGGGAAGAGCTAGTCTATAGCTTCGTGCGAAATTTCAAGGGCACTTAAGAAAGGCCCGCATCAATCAAAGAATTACGAGACTGCTACCAGAAGACTGGCGAGTCGCTGCGCTTGTACATCCAAAGATGGTCCATCATAAAAAACTCTGCAGAAGACATCTCTGAGGATCGTGCAATCAACGCGTTCAATGGCGGCGTGCACCGAAAAGAGCTCAGGGAGGAGCTGGGCCGCTCGAATCCCAAGACAATCGACCACCTGATGGAGATCGCGAATAGGTGGGTCGATGGAGAGGACTCGGTAAAAAACCGCGTCCACTCCGATGATGACGATGACCTCAGCCGCAGGCGCGATCGCCAAGGAAAACGTCGAATGCGTGGTTACGAGGACCGCGAAGAGGTCAACATGGTCGCGGCTGGATACGCCAACAAACGCGACGATAGCAACCACAACAGCGGATACCGTGGCGGTGGATAACGCGACAACGGAAAAACCACACAAGTGTGGCAACACCACACTCGCGATGAGGCACCTGAGACTTCTATCTAGGACAAACTGTCTGGACCGTGCAACATACACTTCTACATAGACAAGCATGATAGCAAGAAAAAGTCTAGTCACCTTCTAAAGGATTGCCACAAGTTCCTCAAGCTCCACGAAAGCCTAGCCCAGATGAATCGCGACACGATAAACCAAGGCTATGGAGCCCCGGGCGCTGTGGCTCATGGATCCAGAACCATGGAGGCGAACCATACCGGCGAGCGCTGGGAAACATGGGGATGATCTAAAAAGGACGCCCCTCAAATCGAGTGCAAAAATGAATCACATGCCAAGTCAATCTGGCGATGAACTCTCCGCCCTCCACCACTAAGTACCTCATTGTAAGCGAGTCCTGCATCACCTTCAACAAGTGCGATCATCCGCGCCAAGTACCTCGACTAGGCCACTGTCCCCTAGTGCTCGAGGCATAGATTGGAGGCTTCGAGATGAGTCGCGTCTTCATGGACGGCGAAAGCGGCATTAACCTCATGTTCGCAAGTACCTTGCATGCAAATCGAATTCCTCTGTCATGTCTAGAAACTTCAGACACGACTTTCCACGGAATTGTCCCAGGGAAGGGCGTATACCCCCTGGGCAAGATCAACCTTGACGTCATCTTCAGAACACTGGCAAATTTTCAACGAGAGCGCATCAAATTCGAAGTTGTCGACTGGCCCTTACAATACCACTGCATCCTCGGACGTGTCACGTTCGCAAGGTTCATGGCGGTACCACACTATTCCTACCTGAAGATGAAGATATCGGGCCCAAACGACATTATCATAGTAAACAGAAGCTTCGAGAGGTCCGATAGATGCAATAGGAAATTCAATAGAATTTCCCAGTCTTTCGGCATGCAAGAGGAAACGGCGAGGTTGAAGGAGTCGATAGACAACAGTCTACCTCCTCTGATCAAGCCAAGATCATCCGACCAATCCTTCGACACGTGGGTCCACACCAAGCCAGTCCAGGTGCACCAAACGGACCCGACCAAGACGACTCTCATCGCCAACAACTTGAGTCCCGCATAGGAACTCACGCTCATCGAATTCCTTCGTGAGTGCTGGAAAATCTTCGCCTGGTGTCCAGTAGACATGCCAGGAGTTCCCATGGAATTATCTAAGCACTCACTCAACGTGAATCCTGAAGCAAGGCCAGTCAAACAAACAATACGGCGACTGTCTGAACCAAGGGAAAAACGGTTGGTATGGAAGTCAATAGACTCCTCGACGCTAATTTCATACGCGATATCAAGGAAAGCACCTGGGTAGCAAACCCCGTGCTTGTTCCTAAAAAAGACATGGATATCCTGCGGATGTGCGTGGACTTCACCTCCCTGAACAAGCATTGCCCGAAGGACCACTTACCGTTGCCACGGATCGATCCGATAATCGACTCCACCGTGGGATGCTAGTGCCTCTGCTTCCTCGACGCCTACTCAGGCTATCACCAGATTCGAATGAAAGAGGAGGACCAGGAGAAAACGGTGTTCATCATGCCCTTTGGTGTCTTCTGCTACACAACGATGCCCTTCGGGCTGAAAAACGCAGGAGCCACCTACCAGCGGTTTATGCAGGCCTGCCTCAATAGCCAGCTTGATTGTAACATCCAAGTCTACGTCGACGACATCATCGTCAAAACCAAAGAGGATGCCTCATTACTTGATGATCTCCATGAGACCTTCGATAACCTCGACCGCTATCGGAACAAGCTGAATCCGGAAAAATGCGCTTTCGGCGTACTATCTGGGCAATTTATCGGGTACCTCATCTCCGCGAGAGGGATCGAAGCCAACCTAAAGAAAATAAAATCCATACTGGCTATGGAGAAGCCGAAGAACGTAAAAGGCATCCAGCAGCCGGCTGGGCGAATTACGGCACTCAGTCGATTTATCAGTCGGATGGGCGAAAAGGCACTGCCTTTCTATCAACTTCTCCGCAAGGCTGACAAATTCGAGTGGATAGACGAAGCACAAGAAGAATTCGAAGACCTCAAGCGTCTACTATCCGCCTCGCCGGTGTTGGTAACACCTCGCGAAAAGGAGCCGTTGTTGCTATACATCTCCACCACCAACTAGGTGGTTAGCACTGTGCTCGTAGTGGAGTGAGCCGAACAAAATAAAGTCCACGGGGTGCAACGCCCAGTCTACTACCTCAGCTAGGTGCTCACGCCAACAAAACAGTGATACCCGCATTATCAGAAGTTGGTGTACGGTGTATTCATGACAGCCAGGCGACTGCTCCACTACTTCCAAGAGCACCCAATTCTTGTGGTGAACGATGCCCGCTAGGGCACGTACTCAACAGCCCCGAGGCTACTAGACGAGGAGGATAGAATTGTCTCCACAAGACATCACATACGAGAAGCGAGACGCGATCAAGTCGCAAATTCTCCCGGACTTCCTCGTACACTGGATGGAAAACCAGCTCCCCGACAAGCCAGACATGTCCTATCTATGGACAATGCACTTTGTTGGGTCCAAGCGCAAGGAGGGAGCTGGCGCGGGCGTCATCCTGACATCGCCACAAGGTGACAAGATGTGGTACGTTCTGTGAATGTAGTTCACCGCCTCCAACAATGAAGATGAATATGAAGCCTTACTCCACGGGATGCATATGGCAAAAGCCCGCGGCGCAAAGTGACTCGTCATCTACGGTGACTCCAAACTGGTGGTCAACCAAACAAGGAACGAGTGCGATGCTCTGAGCGACAACATGATCGCCTACAGTGACCTCTACGACGCACTTGAGGAGGACTTCGATGGCTGCGAGCTGCGGCACGTCGGCCCCGAGAGCAACGAGGAAGCAGACATACCATCGGCTCCACTTGTACCCTAGTGCCACCCGGAGTATTTTTAGAGCGCATCTGCGAGCGCTCCATCAAGCCTAAGGCTCCAGAGCATAAAACCAGCACATCAAAGGACTCGGGGGCTACACCACCCAATGAGCCAACAACACTCGACGATATGGATCCAGATATAGGACTCGAAGGCCCCATGGAGGTCATGATGATCGAGCCATCCTGGACGCAACCATACATCACATACTTGCTCAGCAAAAGGTTGCTAGATGACCCTATAGATGCGCGTCATATAGCACGACGATCCAAGACATTCGCCCTCATCAATGGCAAATTGTACAAGTGCAGCATCACAGGAGTCATTCAATGGTGCGTCTCCAACGGGGACGGAAGAGCCATCATCCTCGACATACACGAAGACACTTGCGGCCATCATGATGGCAGTCGCGTCCTCGTCGCCAAAGCTCTGCGAGCTGGATTCTACTGGCCAACGGCAATGCGACTCCAAGGACATCGTCCTACGTTGCAACGCCTGCTAGCGATTCGCGGATAAGCCGCACGCACCTAGCACGGAGATCGGGCCAATACCTGTGGCCTGGCCCTTCGTGCAATGGGGACTCAACATGGTCGACAAATTCACCAAGTGGATCGAGGCCATGCCGGTGACAAACCAATCAGGGGCCAGCGACATTAAATTCTTCGAGTCCATTGTCTTCCTGTTCGGAGTGTCACATAGCATCATCACGGACAACAAAACAAACTTCACCTCGAACGAATTCCAGGGTTTCTACGAAAAACTGGGAATCAACATCAGCTACGCCTTAGTGGTGCACCCTCAGACCAACAGTCAAGTCGAAAAGGCCAACGGCCTCGTCTGCAACGGGATCAAGAAAAGGCTCCTCCGACCACTCGAAAGAGCTGTCAGGTGCTAGCCCGAGGAGCTGCAATCGGTACTATGGAGCCTGCGCACAACTCCAAACAGCACTACAGGCTACACTCCATTCTTCATGGTACACGACGCCGAGGCGGTACTACCCAGAGAAGTGCGCTACAAAGCCCCGCGGGTAGTAGCATATAGCGAGGCAGAATCAACCCTCGCACTCGAAGACTCTATCGATCTCCTCAATGAAGCACACGAGATTGCAACAGAGAGATCCACGATATACTAGCAGAACCTTCGCAATTACCATAGCAGAAGGCTACGCCCAAGATCCTTCGTCGAAGGAGACCTGGTCCTGCGACTGAAGCAGCAAGGGCACCTCAAACTCGAGTCCCCTTGGGAAGGACCTTATGTGATTACCGAAGTAATCCCAGGTGGTGCCTACCAACTTAAAGATCTAGAAAGCGGAGTCGCATACTCCAATCCCTAGAACGTTGCACAGCTGCGTTGTTTCTACCCTTAGACGTTTTTACTTTACAAATAAGGCTATTCAGCCAGGCTACTTAGCCATACCTTGTACCTCGTGATACTCTGCGAATAAATAAAGCTAAGTGCCCTCAACTTTGTGTTTTGCTATTTTACTTGCAATTATATCACTCGGGGGGTTGCGCCACCCTCTACACCTTGTTACACGAATAACGCAGTATCTTGAGTAGCTGACGCACTATCAATCGAACCCTTGGAAAATTCAACTCAGCTGCAACGCACCTGACAGGTTGTCAAGGTGCTGAGATGAATATACGTCAGGCTAACGAAAAGGAACTGCAGATTACAATACACTCGAAAAACATACAAGCTAGCAAGCTTTTTACACATTAACGGGTATCAAAAACACCCGGTACAATTATATGAACTTTACGACACCTATACATCCATGTGCAGGTCCATACTATAATACTACCGCAAAAGGAGAACATTTGTTTGCTCTTCAAAGCAATCAACGATATCTCTGGCTGGCTGATCAACCGCCTGGTAATGTGGCACCATATTCCATGTCATCCCTTCTGGCGGGGGTGGTGGTCCAACAGCAATAGTTGCAAAATCCATATCTGGCCGGTGCAGGCGAACAAGTGCCAACGCAGCCTTGGCACCCGTGACCAACTGCTGGCGCACGCACTTGCGGACCACGCTGATATCCTGAAACTTCGACAACAAAGCTAGCAAGCTTGAAGGCACCACATCCAGGGGAAACATCGCCTGAAAAATATGCTTAAGGCACGACTGCGACTTCTTCAAGTACTACAGCACCGGTGATGCACAATCCTGTAGCGTCGCCAGTGCGACTGCACAATCATGATCCACCCAGAAATATGCACTAGCTACCAGTTGCTCCTGGGTCAAGTCGTTCAGTCGAATGGCAACTCGATCCCTCTCATCCTGCGGGTGACGAGCGCTAACAACTACAAGAAGCAGGGCAAAGCATAAAGACAAAGCATCGCCATGAATGGCTAAAGAAAAGATAAGAAGCTAGAGAGCTAACACTTAAATTGCTCATTCAATTGAGAAACTTCGTCCAGGAGGTACTTCTCGCGTGCATCTGTCTTTTCAGCCTTCGACATTCACACATCCGCGTTACCGTGGATCATGGGCATCTCTTGCCCCAACTGCTTTATGCGGTTGCGCAGTCGCGAGAGCAGCGACAGCTCCTCCACTTTTGAACGTGGTAGTGCCATAGTTTTATCGGTGGGAGGAGAGTCAGGCGAACCACTCGAAGGACCCTATTACAGCCAAAGAAAAGAGGCAAATAAGACCAACCAACGGCTTCGCTTTCACACTTGGGGGCTTCCTCGAATCTGTAGCAGTCTCTGATGCCATAGACTTCCCAGCTACAGCCCCGGACGCTGCAGCCTTTGCATTCTTCAACCGCCGCAGCTCCGCCGAATAATTAACGAGTGTCTCAATGAGCCGAGGCCCATATGTACTGCAACTAGTGGCAAAAGGAGCAAACACTACCTACTGGCCATCCGTGGTGACCGGCATCGCCGAGGAGACTTCGCTAGGATCCAGTTCCACGCCATGAGCTCGTGAGTCCCATGGTCGCTCCAACTCCCCGCTGTGCGTTCTTGAAGTCCATAGGCACGCCTTCTGCAATGGATTCCACCAAGCCATCAAGATTTTTGATTAGCTTGCCCTTGGGGATCATATCCTCTTGAAGACGACCCAGCACGCCCTTGGCCTTCCCGACTGAGTCCTTGACAGAAACGTTGCGGTCTTTGACTGCAGCCACGACGCCGGCCAAAGCACCCGCACGGGTCAAAGCCTAGGCGTCGAAGTTGATGCCAACATCATCTACAAAACATGTGCATGAGCACAATAACATGCACGCAAAGTGCATGGCAAATGCAAATGAGGCAGTATCATACCTGAGAGTGCTTTCGCGACAAAGAAGAGCTATTATGCGAACACCTTTTCTCTCTCAGCGGCGGAGGAACGCAAATCTTCCTCACGCTTTTTCAACTCTTCAAGAGCCTCGAGTGCCTCATCATGTTTCTTCTCCGCCGCGACAAGTCCTTCTAGAGGGAGTCGACGTGAAGAGCAAGATCATTATGATCACCTGCAAAGGATAAAATGGCGAAATTTGAGCTCACCAACTCTTGCACAAGAAAAATGAGGACAAAATGTAAATTCACCTTCAAAGGCACGATAACGGGTTTCCAGCGAAGCATGCTGGCGACCCAAGGACATGATCCGTTCGGCGAGGCGAGAAGATTCCTTCAAGACAAGCTACAAAAAAGAACAAGTGTGAATATTAACCAAAATTCGACTGCCAACGACAAGAAACACTCACATGCAGGGACTCCGAAATTTCCTTCTGAGTTGACATCCGGGCAACCATCTGGTGCCCCCAGTGTGGGGGGAACTCGAAGAATTGGCACCGGAGTGGGCCGCCACCGGAGGAGAAGGAGATCATGCTGCCATCTCCTTGTCTTTGGAGTCTGCGACTCCAGTCTCCTTGACAAATCGATAGTTGTCGGAAGAGGATGACGCCGTTTGACTACAAAATATCCAACACTGCTTCAGAAGGACAGATTTTGGGAGGACAAGACGAACTCACAACAATATAAACACATACCCGTCAAAATTTTCGAGGTCGAAGGAATCCCAGACGACTCCTTCAGCAACCTCAACTTCTTCCGCAAAGGAGGAGCCATGGCACACACCGGCACAACAGGGATTGGCTCCTCTACTACAGTGGGAGGACCCTCCGGCATCATCGGCGAAGAGGCATCCGAGTCCTCGCTTCAGGAGTGCTTACGAGTCTCGTGCCCGCTGGACTCGGGGCCTTCCTGCTCCTCCCCAACAGGGGCGGTGGAGCCCGACTCATCCTCATCTTTCGCTTCGCACGGAATTATTCCCTCGGGTTGAGGAGGCAAGTTGGTGGCCACCTTCCAGTCCTAAAACCAGAACCAAGCATCAGCATAAAAGACACCCAGCAAGCAATCGAAAAATAAGAAGAACTTTTAAAAGAACTCCACCTCAGGCGGAGGATGGCTTGCACAGAAGGGAGGCACGACTGAGTCACCTAGGAGATCCTCCTTGGAGGTGTACTTGGTCAGCAGTCGAAACCTCCTATCTACTTAGCTCGAAGAAATGCCCTCTGAGGAGATGCGAGTTACATCACCAGTACCAGTACAGCAGCACATTGGGTGCGCCCTGGCCTGCAGCGGCTGCACTCGACGGTGCATCCAAGTGCGAATAAGGTCTGCGCCTCCTACTTATTTGTCTACACGGCGTTCGAGGTCGCAGACACGTTGGTAAGAGTTTATGTTTCCTTGGCTTCGCCGGGCATCACAGTATTCTTCCACGACCTCCTCCTCTTGTAAGCTGCCACCGGATTAAAGGGCGCGAGTCCATAGTGTTATTCGTCAACCTTCTGGTTGCGAATGTAGAACTACTTCTCCCTCCATCCTTGGACAGACGCGGTGAGGTTGATGGCAAAATAGATGACATTGGAGTCGACGTGGATCCCGTAGCCTCCTATATCATAGACTACTGAACCCGAACCCGACTGGCATTTGAGCTTGAAAAGTTTTTTCAAGAGACCAAAGTGTGGCTCGATTCCGAGCCAGCACTCGTAGAGAGTAATGAAACAAGCGATGTGGAGGATAGAATTCAGGGTCAGCTAGTGCAGCTTGAGCCCGTAGAAACAAAGCAACCCCCTCACAAATTTGTGAAGGGGGGAGAAAGACCACGAATAATGAACACGAGGAACATCACCTGAAACCCGGCGGGGGGACTAGGGATTACCTCATCACCGGGGATACGGCAATCATCTTCTACGGTGGAAAGCGCCCCATCTTGGCATTGGGTGAAGAGCTCTGAAGGCTTGATGGTGGATGGACGCCACGACCCATTTGTGACATGGGTTCCTGGGCCCTTCTTCTTCCCACCGCTGGCGGAAGTGCTGGTGCCAATGGTGGTGGCTCCCTTCTTCTTGGCTACAGCAGCAACAGCCGCAGATCCAGAGGTGGAGGTTCCCTTCTTCTTTCCCATCTGGCGCTAGCGGTGAGAGCGCAGGAAGTAGCTCGGAAAAGTGCAAAGCTGGTCCAACACTGCAAAGAGGGTGAGAGCAATGGAGCAGCAAGGAGCAGCAATGGAGGCTGTGCGCGAGGAGGACGATGAGTTGTGGGGAATTACCGCACAGCGGATCTCTACTTAACCTCATCGAAGATGACATCCAACGGCCAGGAGAAACCAACCAGACGCGTGGCACAAATCAATGTTGACGTGTGGCAAAGTAAACCACGAACCATCGCTCCACTCTCCCCATTACGAGCAAAAATCGAGGAGACATAGTTAAAACAGAGATTACGCATGCCTGGTCAAATCCAAGTCAGAAAATGGGACCCATTTTTTGTCACGTCCCGTCAAAACCGCTCACGCAGGTAACTGAGATCATCTCATCGTCAGCACTGACGTCACTTACTCCAGCAGGAGCACTTTTTGACTACTCTAGTCCTTACTCGAGTCTTCGACTTGACCAAGCACTCGGGGGCTACTCCTAACAGGAGCGCTAGCCGCGCACCCGAGGAACTTTGTAAGACATCGAAGCATTATGAAAACATATTTTCTCTCAAAAACCTTTCACTCGAATCAACGATTCGACTGTGGACTCCGGGTTACTCCCATAGGGAGCGTTGAAAGCACATTCGACTGAAACAAGCAAAAGACGACAACAGTCGCAAATAATTATAGTCCCCACTCGAGTCTACGACTCGAATAGGCACTAGGGGCTACTCCCATAGGGAGCACTGGCCACGCACCCTATGATTTTTCTTATACATAAAGTGTGTTGACTGTGTCTATAGTCGAATCATATTTTCTCTACAAAGAGACTGCATCTCCTGGGTCACCCGAATCATCTCCGCGATGATAAAATTTGGATGTCGCGCTTACAGCGTGAAGATAAGACCTGAATAAGGCCTGGCAACACACCTGCTACGCTCTACCAGAAATAATCCGTACCTACAGGCACGATGAAATAAGCCTTGACGGATGCGTCGAGTGCTCACACCTATACACTAGGATTCAACTCTATAAGATCTCCGCGGCCTAAGTCGAATTACACCAGTACTTTTCCGAATTCGAGTCCGGGGACTCGAGTTCGAGTAGATTGCGTTGTTTTGCCCTAAGGCAGTTAACTGATCCTGATACATCGGATAAATCAGGCAAGTATATCAACAATCCCTCTGATACAAATTAGAGCACTCAAAAATATGTTCGGTTGTGCACTCAAAAGACTTCATAAGTCTCCACTCGAATCTGCGATTCAACCGGACACTCGGGGGCTACTGACATAGGCATACCTTACATGTACTCGAGTTTGGCATATACGGTCCAGTCTAGCAAAAGCCCACGATGTTAACTGGGCCCAATCAAAGATTCGGGTGACCTAAGGAGACTCCGACTGCTTGCGGCACACGGCGAGTTCCAGATAAAAAGTTTAAAGGGACAAACCCTAACTTGTAACCGACTCGGCCTGCTACCCGAGACCTAGCCTATCTATATAAAGGCTAGGAGGGGCAGCAAGGATAATCATAACCCTAGTTTCCACACCATCGCCAACACCCATGTAACTTTTGACTCTCTCGATAATTCTAAGAGCAGACAAGCAGGAGTAGGGTCCTCTACGAGGCCTGAACCTGGGTAAACCTTGCGTCCATGTGTGCTTGTTTGCTAGCCGATTGATGCCTCCAACGCTTCCCTCTTCTCCAAAACCCAAGTCCATAACAATGGGCATTGAGGAGTTTAACCCTCGTCAACTGGTTCTGAGGCTTACATTGGTGGTCCATTGCTACTTTCTCTCGGTGTGGATGTGGGAATGCTTTCTAGTTGGATGGCCAAAACATATCCCCCCAAGGATTATATCGATGGCGGGAACCGGTCGAGGTGTCCCACATGGGCTTATAATTGGAACGTGGTCTCCAATCCCCCAACCGACCAAAAAGGGCGTACCTGAGATACACCAATGAGTTTGATAACCTTCTCCCGGAGCAAGTAAGAATTTCCAACCCATCACCATTTAGTATTCCTTTCAATTACTTTTCTCATTGAAATATCTTGGGTGTGATTAAGGTTGTATGGGAGGTATATGGTCCTAGGGACAATTTTGCTTGCAAGGAGTTTCGTCTTAACCCGCAGTGCAACGCGGAATGTAATCTATGGTATATGCAGTGCCCCATGATCTGCATGTGGCTTGTTGAGTATCATATGCCGCAACGGGTTATGCGACAGTTTGGTTTGTATTAGTCTACGCCTCTGGATTGGCAGGACACCGACACCATTCTTCACGGGTAAGAATCGGTTCTACACATGTTTCCGAAGATGATGTATGATAGTTGTGCGTGCTAAAAAATTGCGCTTTGTTCATATGCAGTTTGGACAGGCTCAAGAGCAAGAAGACGGACTGAGACAAGATTCACAGGAAGCACGTGTCTAGGTTTTTCATTTGTGTGAAAGAAGCTAAGAAATCAAAAATAATGCTCACAAAACCCCATTGTGAGGACGCTCTCAACGAGTACCTCCGCTGGTTTCTAGAAAACACTCGTGTCAAGCTCCTACCGGATGCCTATCCGCAAAACATTTTGGAAGAGTCGCTGCTTGGTTTCGACGAGCTGGGTAGCCTTGACTACAACCAGATTGTTAGAGAAGGGCACCAAACCTTTTTTGCTCCGGTAATCAACTTTGTGGTAAGTTGAGTAGTTTCTGTTCGCGTTACTATCTCAACAAATTGTATAATATGTGTCTTTATTTGCTTGCATGTCAGCGCACAGAGGTCCAGAAGCATGCAGATGAATTGGAGGACGCTTTGAAGTTCCCAAGTGACGAGGAGGGCCATAATAAGTTGCGGGATTTTGTTAAGCGGCAGGCCCAAAAGTTATGCCGCTTCGCGAGCTTGCTTGGTTGCCGGGACCCCGAGGTTGCGACATCGTCCAAGCAACAGGCCAAGTCGACCTCAGAAGAGGAAGGTAGCCCCGATGAAAAGCAATCTACTACGGTATGACATAGACTTTACCGATGACATCCTTTTATGAATTGCCATGTATCACTAAAATGAGATCATTTTTCTTATTCTAAAGGCTGAAGATGAATATGAGGCCGCGCCGGACGACATACCATTGGAGAGGTGTCGACTACAGGTCCGCAATCAAACTAAGGCCAAGGTATGGTTCGCAATCAAGCTAAGGCAAAGGAACCCTCCGATTGTCGAGTACGATGATGATGAGGAGCCACACCGGAAGATTGCTCTGAGGAGAGGAGGCAAGAGCAAGCGTGCGAGAAAGTAGTGAACTTGGTAGCTTGTTGGGTATGATGTGGCTGGTTGGTACTTGTTGGATATGATGCTTGGTTTGTAATGTAGTAAACTTGGCTTGTTGGAGACTATGTTCATGTTGGCTTGTTGACTATGTTCATGTTATCTTTTCGAGATGATGTGGTTCATGTTTTGTATTTTTTTGCTAGAAATGTGTCAGTGAGATATCTGTCATTTTGCTAGAAATGTGTCAATGAGATAGCTAAACTGTGTTTGATACATGGCTCCGCAATGTCCTAGGTCTGCCGCGCCGTCCTCAGTTGCGCCGCACCGTCTCCTTCCGCGGCAGCTCCCACGGCGCTGCAGTGTGGAATTTCCTTGCCCAAAAATTCTAGGACAAAACGTTGCCACGCCGTGGGCACCGCTGGCGCCGCACCATGCAGGTGCAGCGCCGTTCAACCTGGCGCCACACGTCTCTCATGGCGCCCCTCGCTCAGGTTGCCGCAATGTCCCAGGTCTGTTGTGCCGTCCTCAGTGGCGCTGCACCGTCTCCTCCCGCACCAGCTCCCACGGCGCTGCAGTGTGGAATTTCCTTACCCAAAAATTCTAGGACAAAATGTTGCCGCGTGGGCACCGCTGGCGCCGCAGGTGCCGCGCCGTTCAACCTGGCGCTGCACGTCTCTCACGCCAGTGTGGCAGCGCTGCGGCGTCGGGCCCCGCAGCGCCAGCGTGACAAGTGTGCGGCGCCGTGTCGGGTGGAGTGGCAGCTGTGCTTGCGACGCCGCGCAGGCGGGATTGGCAGAAAAGTATTACGGTTTGTGAAATAGTTTGTCAGAAGGTTTATTATTTAAATTTGTTTGAATTTTAGGTTATTTTTATTTAAATTGCCCATTGCTGATCGAGTACACTCTGTGTCGGACCAGGGTAACGATTTTCTTTTTCATGCAACGGTCTCAGGGTAATGCTTGGCTACAGCTTTCCTTCTAGTAAGTTGAAGTAGAACATCTCCTAAACCACGCGCGCTATAATCGATTTGTAGCGCCATGTTTTGCTATTTTAGCGCGCGACGCTGGCAGCAGTTTGACCAGACGCGATAAAATGCAGCGCCTCGCACACACTCACTAGACGCGCGAAAATACAACATCACAAATTGGAAGCAAAATGTATTGAACAAAGATTAAAAAAGCAAATAGAAAGACAGAAAATATAGGTTATTTGAAACGATAAACCTAGAACATATAGTAAACTAAAACTCGAAATCGGATTCATCCTCCGTCGAGGATTCTACCGATGTCGACGCGAGGACGTCGAGTTAGCGGTGGTCGTCATCGTCAATCTTCACGAACCGGCTTGCTATGCAAGGATGAATGCCCGGTGACGGGCCTTGTCGGTCCTCCTCACCATCTGACACGCTTTGCGCTCTTCCTTCCTTTGTGCGTAGAAGACGATCTCGCTCGCCACATCCTCTAGGAAGTGGGCAGCCCCGCCCTTAGCCGCTCATCTTCCTCGACATGGTAGAGGCACCGGAGCCACGTGTGCTGGCGCTGCTCCTCCTCCTCGATGACGAGGTGCGGCAGCGGCGCGAGAATCTCCGCCTGCTCGCGCGTATACACGTCGTCAAAGTTCATGTCTCGGCGCGGGCGACCAAGACGCCACGCCGGCTCATGCGCAGTCCCGAAGATGCCGAGGGCAATGCGCTCGTTGCCGCCACTAATCTTGACGTAGTACGTGCCGTTAGGGCGTGCGCGCACCCTGCGAAAGCCGGAGGAGTTCCATTGGCGTGGCTCCATCTCGATGACGAAGAGAAAAATCGAATGAATTTCCAATGGCGTTTGGTATGCGTAAGCTCGCATTTTATTTGCGCGCGCTGAAGTTGGCGCAACAAATTTAGCGTGCGCTTTGCGCTTTCTCCCAACCGCATTATTTGCGCTCGCGTTTTATACCGTCCGACGCGGCAAAATTAGCACGCGCTTTCTCCCGCGCAAGTTTATTTGCGCTCACATTTTTTCCCGTGACTAGCGCATCAAATTTAGCGCGCTTTGGCTTTCTCCTTGAAATAGGATTTCACCCCGCTATATCAATATAGCAATAACCGATACAACTTCTGATATCATAGTTGGGACAGACAACACAATAAGCCCAAAAGAAAAAAAAAGGAGAAATAATAAAGAGAAAGCAATACCAACACCGGCGGATCAATAAAAACGAAGATGACACGTCCTAGTTACGCTCTCCGGAGTAGTCTCACCACGATCCTAGCACTCTGAATCGTCGCGTACCAAGCAACACCTCTAAGAAAGAAAGCGACGACAACGCCGATGGTGACACTCGCAAACGTCGCCGTGTCGGTACCAAGACTAGAGATTTCTCCCGACCTCCAAAGAACCACATCCACGGACAAGTATATTTGCGCTCGTTTTTTATCCCGCGCACTTAGGCTTTCCGCCAAGCCCGTTTATTTGCGCTCATGTTTTATGCCGCGCACTTAACCTCACGCGTGCGCTGAAGTTAGCACAACAAATTTAGCGTACGCTTTATTCAAACGGCCCATGAGGCCAACTAAAACCCATCAGAAAACAACCAAGCAGCGGAAAACAAACCCAAACTACCACTTCACAAGGTTTAAATAAACGCTAACTCCAGCTTTGCAGGGCAGCCACGCCTCCTCAAGAGCGGCATGACAGCAACAGGCGCACGTGCACACGTACACAGCTACCACAGATAAGCAAAGACAAGTGTCCACGCATGCAGCAGCGCACGCAGACGTAGCTGACCACTATGCGGACAGCCGACTGCCGCTCTCACTGGACCTCCACCTCGGTGACGTTCCTCTCCCTCTGTGGCGCGCGCGGCACCGACACGTACAGCACGCCGTCCTTGACCTCCGCGGTGATCCCGTCCGCCCGCGCGTCCTCCGGGAGCAGCAGGCTCGCGTGGTAGCACCCGTAGCTGCTCGCCGACCACCACTCGCCGTCGCCCCCGTGCTCGTCCCGCACCGTCTTCTCGCCACGGATGACCAGCGCGCCGTCCTCCACCGTGACCCGCACGTCATCCTTCCCGAGCCCCGGCACCTCGAACCGCAGCCGGTAGACATCCTCGTCCTCCCGCACCTTCCCCAACAGCGGCCGCAGCCGCTCCAGCGGCCGGCTCAGGGTCTCCGCCACGTGCGACAGCGCGCTCCCGAGCCCTGCATGTACGCGCGCGAACGTCAACGGGGCGCCGGCATGCAAGACAGTTTAGGTTGGTCTAGGAACTAGTACGAGGTAAGCCACTGTTTACCGTCGACCAGGCGGAACGGGACCAAGTCTCGGAGATCTCTCCAGGGCCAGTGGGTAGCGGTGTTGGAGCCTGAACGGTCTGCCACGGGGACCTCATGGCGGCTTGTCCTGCCGGCTGCCTCCGACGAGAAGAGGTACCGACGGTCCAGGCCTCCGTGAGAACAGGCTGCCGCCGGCCTCACCAGAGCTGTCGCGCGGCCACCGAGGGCCTTGCTGAGGCAGAGGCGAGCTAAAGCCATGTGCCCCGTAACAAACTCTGCTCGGTGAGTTGCAGTGTGCTTTGTGAGCTTTGTCACTTTGGTTGCTCTGCTTGTAGAGCCAGAGACGGGATGAGTTATAAGGACGAAGCACACACCCGGAGAGGCATCTGCGGAATTCTGGAAGGAAGGACACTTCCACAACATTCTGGTAACGACTAAAGAGAAGAAGAAAAGCGGATTCCACACTAGCATTTGTGTCTACGACATTTTTTTATTTTTTTTTACACCCGATAAACCGAAGCAGAGAAGCAAAGAGACTACGCAGGGGGGAGACCATAATGTCAAATATAAATGAGCACAATAATAGCAGGATAAAAAATATGTTACATTTACTTGGGATGCCATCCTGTCACGAAGACAAATGCACAACCATGACCCACACGATCTGATAAATCAAAGTTGAGTACATTCCAGCGATTAACAAACGAGACCTCAAACAACACCACCCTTTTTAATTAAGCAGAGCTAATCATACAGGCCCTCCTGCTCCCAGCCATCCACGAGGAAATCTACCATTTCCTGCCATTGGAAAACCGAACAAGTAAATACGGAGTTCTGCGCGAGATCGATGCGAAAGAGTGAGACGATATGCAGATTGGCTTGAGATCTTACGCCAAGAGGGATCGGTTGTGCAAATGCCTTGGTGCTTCCTAGCAGGCTCTCGTATGTAGCATTCCAACTACAGTCAACAGGCAAATGCATGATAAAGGGGCCAACGCCAGTCTCAAACAGTGTAGCAAAATGACTACCACCCGTAACTACAACTAATGTCTAATAACTGTTCAGTTCACACGAGATTTCAGAGAAGGTACTGTATTACACAGGATTCTGCAGTCTCGGAAAATCCACTAGTCACTACCATACTCACAACCATGAAACCAACAGATTGAGGATACTATAGCATATCGTTCGAACCATGATGTGGCACAACTTATGATAACTGGGCATGATAATGACAGAGATCGGAGTACACATATTCAACAAGCTAATGTATTTAATGCTATGATATACTACTATACTATTTTGGTTGTTCCAAAATCTTCTGAATATTCGAGATCCTGAGGCTCCATTAAAACAAATAAAATGCATGAATGTTACCCTATTTTTGGTTCCCGAGTCTGTTGATGCTGAGAATTATTAACCCGTCTGTTTCCAACCCACTGCTGCCTAGTCTGGTTCCATAGTAGAAGACCTATAGATCACAGATAGGAAAATCAAAAGATCAGTGAAAATTAGTTGTTTGGCTGAGTAGCCACTGTCAGCAGTTGAGTAAGCTTAGGACAATCAAAAGAAGGTCAGAAAAACTAGTGGTTCGTCTCTGTAACCACTGTCAGCGGTTGATTATGCTTACCTCAAGCTATGGATTCAGTTAACATTTCCATCGACTTTATTTTAAAGATCACAAAGCACAGCTAACAACAGTAATTAATTATCATTGGAGTAGCATCATTATGATGTCAGCATAACTACTGCGGATAACCATATAAGATAATCATTTGCAAACATTCTAGCATGCATCATCTATTTGTCCTCTAGAACTGCCATGGCCCTCATTGTCAAACAAAGAAATTCTTAAACTCAACACACCATGCTAACACACAAACCTAACTGAAAGTATACGGAACTATAGGAAAGGCATTGTGGATGGTTAGATGTTTTTACCTTGATTTACAAACTCATTTGGGTTGCTGCTACTTCCAGCTCCATGCTGATCACTAGATTGTGCTGCTGTGCTGATGGAAGACATACTACGCTGTGACTGCAAGGCACTGTTCTCCATTTCGCCTGGACTTGTACTCCAGAAATCTTCAGACAAACTACGATGTTTTATCGACCGCCCTTGAATCCTTAAACCTTTCGAAGGCTCATCAACAGCTGTTATAGGAGTAGACTTCGCACATCCAAAACAATTTCTGCTCTGTTGCAAACCAGGATTGACCAATAAATGATTAGAACCAAGTATCGAGAGAAGTTGCAAGAAAAAAAAGGAAAAAGCTTTGGTGAAACCTACTGCAGGCTTATAACAAGCTTTACAATAGTTGCCAGGTTTCCCAGGGTAATTACATGAAACATGTGCACAATATGAAAATATCCTTAACTGAGGCAAGCTAGAACTCATAAAAACAGAACGTTAAACCTAATCTATGCACCAATCATAAATACTGCCTCTGTCCTGAATTAGATGTCGGGGCTTTGTCTAAATTCACATGTACCCATACACTAAAACACATCTAGATACATGCGAATCTAGAAAAATCTCCGACATCTAATTCATGACAGAGGGAGTATATATTATTCCCATTTACCACAAACCAACCTACTATAACTCTATACATTTAAAAAAACTGGAAAAGGAATAGGTATTCATTTGATCTTGATCCCCCAGGAGTGAAAAAGACGCTATACTGGTTTTGCAAATACTTATTGACTATATCCTCAAATGGCTTCTTTTTGGGATTTGGTAATCAACAAAGATTACCATATCCAGATTCAAGCACATGGTAAGCATGAGTATTCCAGTGCAGTTCCCCATCCAATTCAAGCACATGGTAAGCAACATACATTGAAGTAGAATCTATGCTCTTTGCAAGGGAAAAAGTTACTCCCTCCATTCACTAATGTAAGACCTTTAAGATATTTCAAAGTGGACTAGATACACTCCAAAATGAGTGAGCCTACCCACAAACATGTCTACATACATGTGTTTTAGAAAAAGGCTAGAATGTCTTATATTAGTGAACGGAGGGAGTACCAAAGATAGTACTCCAGTCACTCATATAGTCATATCCTTAAGTTTTTTTCAGAAATATCAGACAATCTGAGCAACCAGTTACAGGTTTGGATTTTCACTCTTCTAGTTCCGCAAGAATATACTACAAACTTCACTATAACTCGACCAGGTAAAACATCGCTTTAGGTTTCTCTGTTCAGTGCAATCAGCTTTATATGCTAAACCTCCGTAGAAAGCTACTGTTTGGAAGCTTCAGGTGCAGGAAAGAAAAAGGAGCTACAAGGAACCTAACAGCAGACAGGAAAGCATCAGTCTATAAAGAGCATTGCTGGACAACCACCAAACATTCTTTGTGCAGGTAATGTCCACGAAAAAAAAAGACATGACACCATATCAAGCAATCGTTGAGGTCGACTTCAAACAACTTGCCCCTCCCGGTAACCATTAATGCTCGAGACTAATGCTTGGTTTCTATTAATGGAAATCGGGAGAAAGATCCCTTCTATATAAAAATAAATATCAAAAGTGAACATTGAGACTTAAATGCACATGTAAAAACAAATCTATGTAACAATCGAAACAGAGATATTGCAGATTGGTGGTAATACCATAGACATATTCATCAAATCAGCAACGGCCAACCGCCTACATGCCAATAAAAATCAGCTAGGTCTCATCGCGCCACTAACTCCGACATATCCCAACTGACTATCCATAATCGCTAAATCAAAGGGGAGCATCGATCCATGCCCCACGCTATATACATCTCCTCCAATCAGGGGGGAGGGCACCAATCACGCTGCAGCAGCAATCAAGCAAACACACCAACGCACTGATTGGTTGGGTGCCCCAGGGGAGGAGAACCCGAGCTAGAGGTGGAGCTGAGGTAGAGAGGGAAGGAGTCGTACCCTACGCAGGCGACGAGGCGGCGCACCCACGAGGAGAGCGACCCGCAGCCTAGCAGCATAGCATCAGGTTCGCCGTCGAAGGAGGCGCACGCGCGCACGCGCCGGAACCGGTCCCCGAACCCGCCGCCGCCGCCGCAAACCCTAACCCTAGAACCACCCGTCCGGGGGATCGTCCGCCTCCCTCTCGCCCAGGCTCGAACGCACGCGCCGTTGCTCTGGGAGCGGCTCGCCTTTTCTTTTTCGAATTCGATCGAGGGGAGGGAGCACTAGCAGGCAGGGGGGATTAGGACACGATTAGGTGGAGGGGTGTGATGTGATAATGGCGGCTTCCTCCCTTATCTGCTTTTTGGGCTTTGGGGGAATCATTGCAGTTGGTTGGCGTTCCTAGCTAGGGGGGAGATCCCCGCAGCGTACGTGGCCAGAGGTTGGGGGAAAGCCGTAGCGCCCCGTGTCCGGATGACAGGTGGGCCACTTCCGGGGTCGACTGGAACGTTGTTTCGTTGAGAGCTCTCGTGGGCCCAGTCCTGGCTAGAGCTTTGCTTGGCTTGGAAAAAATTGAAACCTGAGACCTGACGTGCAAGGTGGAGCCGATGGGCACGGTGACATTGGGCAAAAGCTCGTGTTAGAGATCTCTAGGTACCGCACACGTACTAGCGGATGTGGTGTACTGCAAAACACTTTTTTATCTGAAAAACATTGGTGTGAAACAGATACCGTATATACGTACTGTAAAATGGAATATTCCATGATATTCGATCGTTTTCTTCTGAACACGCGGATCTGGATGAGGCACACCCCCGCTGCTCCGAGTAGATGCCCTGATTCACGCCGCCGCCGGACGGAATCGCTTCGCCTCTACCGGAATTGCAACAGCTCCGCCTGGATTCGCCCGTTCCCGCCACCTGGACTCGACTCCGCTGCAGCTTGAGTCCCATGCGCGCTTGCTGTGCTACTTGTTTTTTTTTTGAACTGGGAAGGATCCTAAAGGATCCCGATTCTGCATTAATTCGGCGGTGGGTACAACTTTACAGAAAGGACCTCAACATAAAACAAGATAATAGCCCGGCCCTTAAACCTAACAGAGAGCACCCTACAGGAAAACACAGAAACGCAATCCGGTCCTTGAGCAACGTCGCCGGCAAACCACCTGCAGACATGGCCGTCTCTGCCCACACCGGGGACGGAACCACTTGGGTCAACAGAGGCGTCAGACGCCGCTCTGAGGTGGGAGGAAGGCCTCCATCTTCGAAGGTAGAAAGAGCTCAAGAACTCGCAGTCTTCGAGCGCGACGAGGCCATTCTCATGGCCAGAGATAGCGGTGGTCAACCTGGAGCACCGCTTGGATATCGCCGCGAGCAGAGCAGAATCAACACCTGGGCTAGCCAGGTCGCCCTTCCATCCTTCACCACCGACGAGCTGCAACCATCCTCTGCCCTCTCCCTCGCCGCCACGACCGGCCGAAAGAGGCAGAGCAAGCTACAGATCGAGCAGTTGGGGATGAAGACGCTTATGAGAAGAGCTTGCGCCACAGCTCACCGAATCCAGCTTCCACCTTGGAAGCTCGTCGATGAAGCACCATCGCAGCCGCTTGGCGTAGCGCCCCGACGCCAGAGCGGACGAGCTACCGGCCTTATTGACGGAGATCTCTGGCCTGTCCTCCACTGCCTACAAAAGCTTCCGCCACAAAAGCTTCACAGCAACGAAGAACAGCACCAGAACGCACCAGATCCGGCCTCCGGGATCCAGCAACCTACTCCAGACTACCACTAGGGGACTACATCTATAAAACATGAAACTAGCACCAGCACCTCCCCTCAGCCAACTCCGGCCGGCGTCGCCAGCAGAAGAGGCCTCGGTTTGGGCCTAAAAACCGGAAAGAACGCTCAGCAACTGCAGAGAGGAGAAAGAAGGTGGAGAAAGAAATGAGGATTCGCATGCTCGCTGTGCTACTTGTTGCGCGCGCGTGCGCTGTGCTGCTTGCTCTGCTTGCGCTCTGCTGCTTGCTTGCCATGCGCTCTGCTGCTTGCTTGCCATGCGCGCGTGCGTTGCTGCTCTGCTGCTTGCTTGCCATGCGCGCTTGCTCTGTTTCTTGCTTGTGTGCTTGCTTGCTCGTACTTCCAACTCCAGCGGCCGACTTCCGGCGGTGGTGGCGACGGCGAAATGGCTAGAATCGATCTTCGGCGGCCGACATCTGGTGGCGGCGATGAGGCACTGTAGCTGAACATTCCTTCCCGCCAACCGTTTTTTCTTTTGCGGTAAAACGCATAGGTATCTGCTAGAGATACTCTTAGACTGAACACATACTTCTTTATATTCCGAATATATTTAAATTGGAATTTTTTTATCGCATTTTTTGTTTTTGTCGATTCTCCTTTTGATATTTTGCTTTTTTGCCTCATTTTACCGCACCGAAGAGAGTAAAGAAAGAGCAAAAGCAAAACAACAACAAGAGGTGAAATCAAAACAAATTTTCACCATTTTTTTGAGAAACATAGTACAAATACAAGCGCTCACGACACGTGCAAACACTCATCCCTATAGCTCTACGAGCATTTTTCGAGTGACTGAGTTGATGCATCGGATATTGAGATTTACAAAGTGTGACAGCTCCGGGATCAGGGTTAAACAAATCACATATCTTAGCCGACATAAGTTTAATCTAAAGCTCAAGAACATCTAGTGAAGAATCGGTAACACAACAGTAACCCTGCGACACAAAATTATTACAGCAAACTCATAACTGAGCAGAGAACCAAAATATTACAAGAAAATGTCACTGGCCATAAACATCAAATAACGGAAGAAAAATTATGTTATTAAGTATAGCAAAATTAACAAATGGCCTAAGAGGCTTGAAGCATAACAATGACGTTCCAGCCCATAGATTCTAGGCTGCCTCGTCGGTGTCGATGTCGTACCAAACTTGTCTTCATGGAACACTTACTCTGCTACAAAAGTATCAATAAAGCAAGGATAAGTACAGGATGTATTCCGCAAGACTTATGGCTGGTGGGATTATTTTATATAAAGTCATCTTTGTTTATAAAACAAGAGAGAGAAGAAGCTCGTCTAATTAGAACATTTTAAAAGGGAATAAGAGAGCGACATCTCCAAAGTATTGGTCATCATTTCTGATATCCCCCAAAACCTCATTATCACCTATCAACTAGGATCACCCCCTACCCATGAGGAAGCATCCTTAGGCACACATTGAAACCTCCAAGTTTTATGATTAGGTTAAAGTTCTCTATGATTTTAGAATTCGGTCACCAAGCGTTTATAACCGTGAACACGACTTTTCAAAAAGATTTGACCCTATAGGGGTATACAACTTTATCCACACGTACCAATCTGTTGCAAATATGCCCTAGAGACAAATAATAAGGATTATTATCATATTTCATAAAGTTTATAATTAATTTTTATATCATGCTATAACTGTATTGAAAGAAAAAGTCAATACACGTATGATATATAAACAACTAGGGGTTTCCAGTGAAACTCTAGTCACTGGTTCATTGATCAACAGATGATCAAGGTTTTCTGATCATGTGGCATTTATGCCAGTTGGAAATAGAGTCAACTCATTCTGAGAATGAGATGATGAACCAATACCCAACCTAAACATCGTGACCCGATCATGTCACGAAGTTCAAGTTATGATGATTAGAATGGATCCTCGTAGACCATTCCTTAGATCGTGAGGCTATATCAATCACTGTCTCTTGAGAGTGCTTAGATAGCATCAAGCATCACTTGGTAACACAGTGACTATAAAGGTGTGTTCAGATAATCGGAGGAACCGTAGAGGCAATATATGTCAAGAGCAGGATTTGTCCATCCACATGACAGAAAGATACTCAAGGGCCCACTCGGAGAAGTTATATCCAATAGCTGTGCAGCGTGTGATTTGATCACAGGGATATCACTTGTCGGAACGAGTCAAGTAGCATTGTTCGGTAACGAGATTGAACACGACATGGTGCTGTCATTGATCAGATCTCGGACAATGCAAGTATCGAGAGACAAAAGAAATAAGACACGATTGTCCCGGTTCAAACAACGAAAGATCTCCGTGGAATGCACAGGGTTCACATGGCCATCCAGGTCCCTCTGTCGATCATTGGTCTGGGAGTGTCCCGACCATGTCTGGAGTGTTCCCGAACCATGGGGTATCATGCTTAAGGGCTTGATGATGCTTAGAGAGTGTTTACAGGATTGGTAGAACCACCGAAGAAGAGTAGAGAGAAAACCGGAAGGGTTTCGGTAAGTCCGGAGGATGTCCGGAGTGGAGGTGGAAGGTGTTCCATAGCCACGAAGATTCAATAATATGTGAATGAATGTTAAATATTGATTTAATCATTTATTCATAATTATTTAATAAAAGAGAAAATCAATTAAAGGTCAAAAGCCTTAATGGGCCAAATTCCGGAGGGAGAAGGGCCCATGAGGGAAAGGCAAGAGGAGAAAGGGCCAAGGGGGTGGCCGGTGGCCCTATTGGTCCAGCCCCCCATGTGGGGCCCATGAGGGGGTGGTCGGCGGCGCCTCCCCCCACCTCCTCCTCCTTTAGTCCCACCCCGGGACTTTGAGGGAGGTAGTACCTCCCCTCCCCTATATATAGTGGGGGTATTTGGCCAAATAAATACACACAATATTCAATAAAGATTTCCTCACTTTTGGGGAGACCTCCAATTGATATTCTCTCTCTCGTGACCGTGGTCCCAAGTTCGGACCGTGCGAACGAGAGACATCTTCACTGCGGAGCACCATCGCGCTGCCGGATTCGGGTCCAGGAGCTCTACTTCCACAACTGCTGCTGGATCGGGGAAGAGGGAGTCATCGTCAGGCACCGGATGCATGTAACTCCCCGCGAGGTGTCACACTTGAGGAACTCAAGTCATTGGAGCCATAGGAGCACAAGGACTTCATCACGACCTTGAGGTCGGCTTCGGCTTGTCTACATTAACCACGCTCTCCTGAGTGTTGGCAACGCTTTTTGGTCTTCAAGGGTACGTTCGTGAAAAGCCCCTCCCGTTACTACATTACTAATAGATAGGTCCTGGCAACATCAAGGGTTTAGGGGCGTATGGTAAAATTTTATTGTTTTCATACGCAGAACCCCTACACAACCAACTCTTAATGCCAACGTTTTAGCCCTCTTCCTTGGAAGGTCGACAGAGGATGGTTGGCCACGACCTTTACCTTGCTTTCGCCGAGACCATGAGTCACACCCTAAGCATGGTTCCTCCTTAATAGGTCAAGTCCTGAAGCCGGTCCCTAGAGATGTGAGGCAAGGTTGGTTTATCATGGGCTCTATCGACCCCAAGCAACCCGTCCATGCTTACCTGAAGGGAATATGCCCGAGAGACAATAATAAAGTGGTTATTATCTTATTCCATGTTTATGATAAATGTTTATTTTGCATGCTATAATTGTATTGATCGGAAACGTCAATACATGTGTGTTTAATAAACAAAAAGGGTTCCTAGTTATGCCTCTCTTATAGACTAGCTCGTTGATTAACAAGATGATCAAGGTTTCCTGATCATGGACATTGGATGTTGTTAATAACGAGGTCACAACATTGGTGGAATGATGTGATGAACATTCATCCGAAGTATAGCATTATGATCAGAGTCATTATGTTTATATTGCTATAACATCATATGAAGTAATCTTAGTCCTTAGACCATGAGATCATGTTAATTGCTAACACCAGAAAAGTATCTTGATAACATCAAACGTCACACCGTAACAGGGTGACTATAAAGGTGGGTTCAGTGCTACGAAGGTGTTATGTTGAGGCTCATGGATCAAGAGTGGGATTTGTCCATCCCGATGACGGATAGATATACTCTGGGCCCTCTCGGTGATATCACATTGAAATAGCTTGCAAGCAAGTGATGTGATCACTAGAATGTTATATCACGGGAACAGAAAAGAGTGCATGTCGGAAACGAGATCAAACTAGGTATGGACATACCGATGATCGAATCTCGGACATGTAATATATCGCGAGACAAAGGGATTTAGTTACAAGCGTTAAAGGTTCTCACGATCACAGAAGTCATCGTTGAATGTGTAGGAGTCAGTACGGATCTCCAGGTCCCGCTGCTGATTATTGATCGGAGAGGGGTCTCGATCATGTCTGCATTATTCGCGAACCGTAGGGTGACACACTTAAGGGATACCGACACCATTTGGAGCAAATATGTTTCAGATAAAGATTTAAGAAAGCGCTGGAATTATTTCAATAGACACCGAAACAGTTTCGGGTGAAATTGCTGAAATTGGTTCTGCATGTAATATTGAAATGTTGCAGGGGGTTTTATGTGAATTTTTGTTAATTAAAGTAATTAACAAAATTCTGAATAAAAATAATAAAAGAGTTTTATTAAATGAGAGAGCATTAAATTTGGAGAAATTTAATGCATTTAAAGTGGAGACTTTAAAAGAGAATGTGAAGGGGCATTTTAATGTGGAGGGGTTACCACCACATGAATGGAGGAGGTGAAGGGTCACCTCCCCCATGCGCCGGCCATGAAGGAGGGGTACCCTCCCCTCCTCCTATAAAAGTCCCTCCTCTCCTCACTTCTCACACACACCTCCTTGTGAAGGATCTCTCTCCCCCTCTAGTATTATTTCCCCATGGTCTCGGATTAGCGAGATACATGTTCCCGGTGGCTTTATCTGGAAAGGAGTTGCTGCTTCCGCTGCTTTGCTGGAGCGAGGGACGGAGGTTGTCGGGGAACCGGACGTGTGTGCGATCACGGATGCACCGCTGCTTTGCGGTGCTGGACTTGGTGGTGCTGGAGCTGGATCTGAAGGACGTGCTGGAGCCGGACCTGCTCGGACTTCATCACGATCTTGAGATCAGCAAGTGTACGACTACATCAACCACGAGTTCCTACTCGTTAACAAAGCTTATTGTCTACGAGGGTAAGTTCTTGTTGGATGTATGTCCACCCGTTGCTTTGTACCTAGTAGATAGATCTTGGCATGTAGTTCACACCGTAGGATTTTTTTTGTTTTCTATGTTGCGGACCCAATAGTGGTATCAGAGCCTGATCTATGCTTAGGTGCTTAGCACGGGTAGTACACATATCTTGATATGTGGGCGATGATGATCATGTTATTGCATCTTCTATGTATTTTGGATATTGGTGGCATAGTGGGATGAAGCGGCCCGGACCAACCTTACATGTCATCGTACATGAGACCGGTTCCACGACTGACATGCAACTTGTTTTGCATAAGTGGCTTGCGGGTGTCTGTCTCTCCTACTATAGTCAATATCTGATTTACAACGAGTTGCTAATAACTTAGTTATCCTCATTGTGGTTCATGTTCGTAGGTAAGAACGGTTATATCTCCGAAAGCCCTAAGCCACGTAAAACTTGCAATTGATAAATTAGAGGCGTCTAGTTTAGATCGTTGCTGGGCTAGTGTATTGATATGGTATTGTTGTAAGTAGATGTATGATAGATACTCTTACAACACACTCAACATGTAAGTTCCATAGACCTTGGCCTTACACACAAAGGAATGATAGAGATCATACCACGATACAAGTGATAGAGATCAAATGCATGGACCATATCATCTCACTTTACACATTAGATGTTAGCATCTTATACTGCTAGTTTGGCGCTTTCTGTAGCATTGTAAGATGATCCTTCATTTAGATATCAAGATAAAAATGTGTTCTTTCTTAAGTATGCACCGTTCTATGGATCGTGTTTCGAGACATCACGTGATGATCGGGTGTACTCGACTCTACGCTTTCATACAACGGGTGTAAGACAGTTTTACACACGCGAGTACTAAGGTTCTTACTTGGAGAGCCTAGCATGTACAGACATGGCCTTGGAACACGGACCGAAAGGTTAAGCATGAGTCATATAGTTGATGTGATGACCATATTGATGCTCGCCTTTGAAGCTACACCGACTCACGTGATGATCGGACTTGGTGTAGTGGATTTGGTTCATGTAATCACCAAAAAGGCACGAGGGATGTCGTTTTTGAGTGGGAGTTCATTTCTAATTTGGATTAGTCGAACTCAATTTGTCATAAACTAAATCAAAGTGATTTTGCATAATTTGTTGTAGTCATTCGCATCTATTCACTACCTTATGCTTAGTTTTTATTTGAGATAATAGAACTACAGAATTCTGGATATTTACTTTACGAACTGGCGTATTGTTTTGAATGTCAATTTAAAGTTTATAAGTCCTATTGCAAACTTTCAGCAAACTCTATTTACTCCATGAAGTTTAATAAGTAGTATTAAATCAAGAGTAAGAATTCCAATGTTAGTATCTAAAGTATCATGTTTGCCTCCATGATTATTGATATTCAAAAGGTTGTTTTAATATCAAGATTATATTGGAGCTGGAAATTGTTTCAGAAACCATCATGTGTGAAAGATATTGTGATATCTGAAACAATGTTTTTGGTTGCATTATGATAGAGTATAATTTAGCAAAATACATGTTCTCATATTGTATGAGAATTTGTGAAGGTTGGAGAGGCTAGGCGTCCTAATCTACCAAAAAGGTTTTGGGAACTGATATTATACTCGCGATTCTTCCTTATAGGCTATAGTAGCTTGATCATGAAAGTTGTCATGATAAGGATGAATAGAAGATGTAAGTAAAATGTTTACTACACTAATAGATTACTAAAGAATGGATTTTTGAAAGAATGCCAAACATTTGATGATGGTGATCCACTTCAAAGTGCAAGTCCAAAGGTATTAGTATTTGACTATATACAAGCTTTGTACCATGTGTCATGTTGATGACACCACTATTGATGTTGATAGATTCTTTTAAAAGAAAAGGAATTGCTGAAAGAGAATCTATAAAATATTTGGCAGAAAATAAAAGGTTGGAGATGTCCAACTTAGGTATATAGAAGATATACATGTTATGGCTGTATTCCTTGCTTGTTAAACAATGTGGTTCTTAGGTATTGGATATCGGTATTGGATACCGAATTGGTTGGTATGAAGTGTCATACAGGACAACACAATTCATGAACTACAATGGCCTAAGTAACTAGCAAGAGAATGAGTGATGATGTTCATCAAAAACAAATAAAGTGTTATTGTGCTTTTCGTTGTCGTCAAACCTAGCCTTCAAGATTTGTTTTAATAATTGTTATTTTGTTCCGGTATTACGAGAACAATGGTTGTTCAAATAATTACCGTATTCCATAAAGGATGGATGAACTTTTACAAGTCTAGTGAGAGAAATCACATCCATAAACACTATTGCTAAAATGTCGCAAGACAAATGATTGAAAGATCACTTATGAAGTGACATCGCTGTTTAAATTATATTGGAAAGAAAACATGAAGAAACTCCATGTTGATGGATTTTTGGAGTCTTTTGATTTTGATCAATTGACGCATGTGAGACTTTGCTCGAGATAATTGAAACTCCGTCCATAGGCCAGAGAGGAACGGATGACTAGCTTATTGGAAATTGCGCATGCTGATGTGCATAGTCCATTATGTGTAGCCATATGCGATGGATCTTTTTGCTTCATATGCTTTCTCCAGAAATTTAAGTGAATATATCTATATATTTACTTAATAAGGAAGAAGTATGAAACATTTGAAAATTGTTCAAAGACTTTCAAGATGAAGTGGAAAATCATTGTAACAAGAAAATAAAGAGTTTATGATTCGATTATAAAGGAAGATATTTGAGTTACATGTTTAGCAAAAACACCTAAGACTTGAGGAATTGTTCCATGATTTGTGTTTCCTGATAAACCATAGGAGTATGGCATATTCGAGAGATGAAATCAAACCATGTTTGACATGGTAAGATCAAGGGTGTCATTTATAAAACTGCCATTATGTTTTAAGGATTGAAACTTTAGAGACTACCGCTTTTACACTGAAAAGAGCACCATCGTGATCCGTTGAAATGACACCATATGAGTTATGATTTGGGATAAAACCCGAATTGTCTTTTCTTAAATTTTGGTATGTTATGCATAAGTAAAATGTTTACAACCAAAGTTGGATAAGCACGTCTTTATAGGTTATCCCAAAGAATTTATTGGGAATTTCTCCATAACACCGAGGACAAAAGAGTTTGTTGCTTGGAAGGTCAAGTTTCTTGAGAAGGAATTTTTCGCGAAAAGTTAAGTGGGAGGACAATAGAACTTTGATAAGGTTTTTGAACCTTAGCTATATGTGCTAAGTAGCGCAGCGCCGGAAAGTGTCCCGGTGGCGGCCACAATACTCATGGCTCCCGTGATTACAAAAGGTGTGATCTCGGAGATTAGAGTTCCTATAGAACCGTCTGGGTCGGTAAGAATCAAATAGTAAGATTTGATAAGCAAGTCGTTATTGTTTTGACAATGATGAACCGACTACATGCAAATAAGCGATGATGGGCCCTGACTCCATAAAATGACTAGAAGTCATAGAATCCGTGATAGTATCCATAGACGAGAAATCAAGTTTCTGAACTTGGAAGACCCTCCGGAAAGGCGTGAAGCCTATCGGTCATGTTTGGATCTATAAAGAAATAAACATGGATGTTTAACATCTATGAAATAGTCGACATGTCGGAAAGAAGTTTACGACAATGTTCAAGGAGTTGACTATGAAAAGATTTGATCTTTCATAGCGATATTTAGTCTTGATGGATTAATGTAGCAACCACTACATATAATTTGGTATATGGTAGTTGAATAAACAAAACAAGGTTCTTCTAAAAGAACGGTAACCTAGGACGTGTACAATACATAGTCCGAAGGGTTTTGTTAATTCAAAGGGTGCTAAAAGGGCATGCAAACTTCAATAGTTGAAGTAAGCATAGCGGAGTTGGAATCTTCACCATGATGAAACTGTTAAAAGAGTTTAAATTCATTGGAGATGATGAAGATGCTTGCATTTGCAAGAAATTAAGTGGGAGCGCTGAGACATATTTCTAATACATTATGTAGAGGACATATTGTTGATTGGAAATGATGTATCTTGTATTGACACAAGTTAAGAATTTCATTAAAATAAGATTTCGATGAAAGACTTGGGCAAAGCTGGAATATTTGGCATCAATATCTATATGGATAGATTAAGGCACAAATATGGTTGTGCCAGACATACATATATGAGATATTGAAAGGGTTCAATATAGAAACAACAAGAAAGGTTCTTGCTGCATGGAAAGAATTGTATCAAGATTCAAGTGTTTCAACACTTGGTGAGTAAAATCACATGAAGATTTTGATTGATTATACCATGATATGTATATATCCAGAATGTCCTATGCTCTAAATGTTATGAGCATATACCAGAATGATTCATGAGATGATCATTGGACAATAGTAAAGATATTCTTATGAGCTTTGGAAGAACTAAGAATATATCATGTATAAGTGACAAATAGTTAAAGGTAGTTCATTGTAAAGTGTTACATTGATACTAATTTTGTCACAAGATACAAATTAAATTTATCTCAATTTAGACTATGGGTGGCACAATATAATGGAAAGGATGTTCCATGATGGATTTGGATGAGTTCCAAAGTTGAGATATTGTGACGGATACTACAACAAAAGGCTAAGTATATAACTGCTATAGTAGCAGCAAAGGAGGGCATTTGTGTTAAGTAGTTTGTTATCAAACTAGGTGTGGTTCAAAGTGGGCTAATACTATGAAGATATATTGTGTGACAATAATATCAACATATTTTGAGCCGAACGAACTAAAGGTCTCACAAAAGGACCAAATTTATACAATGCCATCTTATTTGAGAATGAGTGATATGTAGAGACGCAAAGACATGTAAATACACACGGGCCTGAAATTGTCAGATCCGGAGATTATGTTAACCACTAGCAATAGCGTATATGCAACACCAGAAAGCCATAGGTGTTTAATACGCAAAGTTTTTCAAACTAGATTATTGACTCTAGTGCAAGTGGGAGACTGAAGGGAATATGCCCGAGAGGCAATAATAAAGTGGTTATTATCTTATTCCATGTTTATGATAAATGTTTATTTTGCATGCTATAATTGTATTGATCGGAAACGTCAATACATGTGTGTTTAATAAACAAAAAGGGTTCCTAGTTATGCCTCTCTTATAGACTAGCTCGTTGATTAACAAGATGATCAAGGTTTCCTGATCATGGACATTGGATGTTGTTAATAACGAGGTCACAACATTGGTGGAATGATGTGATGAACATTCATCCGAAGTATAGCATTACGATCAAAGTCATTATGTTTATATTGCTATAACATCATACGAAGTAATCTTTATCCTTAGACCATGAGATCATGTTAATTGCTAACACCGGAAAAGTATCTTGATAACATCAAACGTCACACCGTAATAGGGTGACTATAAAGGTGGGTTCAGTGCTACGAAGGTGTTATGTTGAGGCTCATGGATCAAGAGTGGGATTTGTCCGTCCCGATGACGGATAGATATACTCTGGGCCCTCTCGGTGATATCACATTGAAATAGCTTGCAAGCAAGTGATGTGATCACTAGAATGTTATATCACGGGAACGAGAAAAGAGTGCATGTCGAAAACGAGATCAAACTAGGTATGGAGATACCAATGATCGAATCTCGGACATGTAATATATCGCGAGACAAAGGGATTTAGTTACAAGCGTTAAAGGTTCTCACGATCACAGAAGTCATCATTGAATGTGTAGGAGTCGGTACGGATCTCCGGGTCCCGCTGCTGATTATTGATCGGAGAGGGGTCTCGATCATGTCTGCATTATTCGCGAACCGTAGGGTGACACACTTAAGGTATACCGACACCATTTGGAGCAAATATGTTTCAGATAAAGATTTAAGAAAGCGCTGGAATTATTTCAATAGACACCGAAACTGTTTCGGGTGAAATTGCTGAAATTGGTTCTGCATGTAATATTGAAATGTTGCAGGGGGTTTTATGTGAATGTTTGTTAATTAAAGTAATTAACAAAATTCTGAATAAAAATAATAAAAGAGTTTTATTAAATGAGAGAGCATTAAATTTAGAGAAATTTAATGCATTTAAAGTGGAGACTTTAAAAGAGAATGTGAAGGGGCATTTTAATGTGGAGGGGTTACCACCACATGAATGGAGGAGGTGAAGGGTCACCTCCCCCATGCGCCGGCCATGAAGGAGGGGTACCCTCCCCTCCTCCTATAAAAGGCCCCCCTCTCCTCACTTCTCACACACACCTCCTTGTGAAGGATCTCTGTCCCCCTCTAGTATTATTTCTCCATGGTCTCGGATTAGCGAGATACATGTTCCCGATGGCTTTATCTAGAAAGGAGTTGCTGCTTCCGCTGCTTTGCTGGAGAGAGGGACGGAGGTTGTCGGGGAACCGAACGTGTGTGCGATCACGGATGCACCGCTGCTTTGCGGTGCTGGACTTGGTGGTGCTGGAGCTGGATCTGAAGGACGTGCTGGAGCCGG
The DNA here is from genome assembly GCA_916181665.1 of Avena sativa. Classification (NCBI taxonomy): domain Eukaryota; kingdom Viridiplantae; phylum Streptophyta; class Magnoliopsida; order Poales; family Poaceae; genus Avena; species Avena sativa. The sequence goes on from OV702291.1 coordinate 231,551,823, forward strand.
ACCTGCTCGGACTTCATCATGATCTTGAGATCGGCAAGTGTACGACTACATCAACCACGAGTTCCTACTCATTAACAAAGCTCGTTGTCTACGAGGGTAAGTTCTCGTTGGATGTATGTCCACCCGTTGCTTTGTACCTAGTAGATAGATCTTGGCGTGTAGTTCACACCGTAGGAAATTTTTTGTTTTCTATGCTGCGGACCCAACATTACCTACCTGTTATGATGCACCTTCACCCGTCAAATCTTTCAAAACATTTTCTATGCATATGTTAAATGGAACACCCGAACTATGTGACTCATGGAATCTACTAGGCAAGTTAGTTAGTCGAGGGGTTCCCAAGCCCCGTGTGGTTGTATGCTCGTCTCGGTTCCAAAGGCAAGAACTCGGTTCGTAGTGGTGGCGAGCATGGGACTACAAAAACCACATCCCACCGTGGCCTCCCATACCAGCCTTAGCATGTTTAACCTTTACCACTGATCTCACCTTATCAGTATACCTTGTTCTCCTATCATACTAGATTCTCTGCATTGGCACATCATCTGGATGAACCAGCATTGACAGCTAAGCATGGCTAAGCAAGACACAAATATAAGCTCTAGCAGTGCACACAAGCCAAACCTAGTTATGCTAGGAGCAGTGGATCAGGTAATATAAGATCAAAGGGAGTAATTCAATAGATAGGATACTCTATCTATCGATAAAATACCATAGTAGAATCGTATGCAACATGGCAAGAATTGAAATGCTTTCGAAACCATAGGTTTGTATAATGGTGGGACTATGCTTTCCTTTGCCTGTTGATAACCAAAAAGTAGGTCTTTGGAAGCCTTGTGCTTAACTTGATTATAGTTGATCAAGTATTGTTCATCGATCTTCGATGGTGTTGATCTCGGTCTTCAATCTCGATCTCGATATCGTATTCTATCGGGAAGAACCAAACACTAGAAAGAAAGTAAAACAATCAAGACATGGTATCGATGCAATAGTCAAGCAAGGATTATGATATGATGAGTTAAATATTATTGAAATGGAACCCTAAGGCATGCTTGGCAGTTTAAGCTGCGTCCGAGGGGTGCAAACCCTAAAACAGGGAAGACCACGGAATCACCTACGGGGGTTCACTTTGTTCTTCTAATTAAACTTGTAAATGAAGCTACTGAATAATGCATGATTTTGATGCTATAATATATATCTCATTTTTATGAACATTTTGATATATTATTAATATTTTTCTGACTTATAAATAATTAGTTATTGAATTTCTAGTATTTGACCATTTTCTGAATTTAAAACAAAAAGGAAAACAACTTTTTACACCGGGGCATTACCTAGCCGTAGTGGCTGCTAAAAGGGCCAGTGCCACATCGGTAGCCACGTAGGCATGTGGAACTAGCGACCGGTTTGACCGGGGCTGACCACGCCCGCTGTGACGTCGGCGTCACGTCACCATGATGTCAGCCTGGCCGACCCTCTCAGATCAACGGCGAGGATGGCGTTTGGTGGCAAACTGGGACGCATGGGTAGGCAGCCTAGGCGCAACACGACGCGGCGAACCCTATAGCGGCAACACCACTGGAAAATGGTTGTCCGCGCACGGCAGTGTGCATCTCCGTGTCGACGAGCGACGAAGTGGCGCCAGCGAGCTGCTTTGGTAATAGCTAGAGGTGGACGACGAGGATATCCTCGACAAAACGGTAAGTGGCTTGGGCATCTGTTGGGCTTCGGCTGACGGGCGGGATTCTGCTATCTGCTGCGCGCGTGGAGGCAGGAAGGAGAGAAATAGATGGGTTGCGGCCTGCTAGGGTCAGAGCTCTGTTTTTATTTCTGAAAACACTTTTCTATTTTTATTTCTCTTTTCCACTTTGCACACCCATTTCAAAACTGTTTTAGACTATTCCAAAAATACCACAGAGTGTATAAAATATGTAAAACACTTAGGGCCCTTGTATTCAAATTGGGCTCCAAGTATCTTGTACTTTTCAAAATCCAAAACCATTTGAAATAATTACAAAGAGAGGGGGAAGGATTAGGGTTTTAGGGTTTCTCCTTAATTTTTTCTTTGTATGCATTTTAAAATATGATGCTCATGAATGCACAAACAAACCTTAATTGCTATTTAGTAGAACTATTGTTGTTATAACTCTATCCCCTTATGAGAATCTCGACCCGAGATTCCAAGGTAGGAAGACGGAAGAGAAATAGGGTCACTCTAAGGATAAGAGGGAAACACACTAAACAACACACCGAGTATCATGAAGGAGTGTTCGAAAACAACTCTGAGATGACAGCCATGAAACACGTCAAGGTAACAGAGGAAACATGAGGAGAAGGTTTCAAATTTTTAGACAGCTAGTCTTCATAAGGATTAAGACCATGGAGCTTCAGAAGGTTTTAATCTTCTGAAGAGGAAAGCTTCCAACTGAAAGAACATAACCACAGACGTCGAGAGAGAACCTCTTCTAAATGACTTAAGTAGAGATTTCGTGGATACAGAGATATGGATAAACAAGTTGTTGAACTACTTTTGAAATAGAAGGGCCACTCTTCGTTTAACAGAAGGTCAAGACATAAAGGTGTTTTGTGGCGAGGACTCATAAGAGTCACAAGGAACATATAGCAAGAGAAACTTTTGATTACCAAAATCATAGTCACATTGTGAACATGATCGAGAAACAAAGGAAACTCTTTATTCATCCAGGATTATCAAAATCTTTGCCAAAGATCGTGATATCACTTTACACCACCAGAATGATTAAGTAATAAGATTCCTGATGACACGAAAAAAAGAAAATTCATTCTCAGACTTCAATTACTTGGCACAGCAAAAGGCTTGCCAACATAAAGGGTTTGGAGGATCGACCGAGAGACGAGACAACAAGTAAAGGTCAGACTTAGGATACAAAGGAAACCATAAGCACAACTCCTATACTAAATCATAGAAGATGCCTCGGGAAGGGTGGTTGTTATTTGCTGATTCAAGAGAACATGGCAATAGGCCTTCCGACTAATTGTGTCAACCATTACATCAATCTTGCCAATTTTCAAAGAGACCGATGTTAAAACCTTGATGAACACCAACCATCATATCTGCTTGAGATTCAGATTTGGCTAGGTGGAATGATACTTTAGAATCATCATGTATGAATAGAAGGTGTGCAACATTTACCATAAAGATAAAGTCACTAGATTCTCAAGATATGGACTACGGTTTCAAGCTCCAAAAGACTGAGCTAGATTGCTAGACCCATGTATTAGCAACTTGTTAGAGGACAACTGCTCATGCATGAAGTACTTGCAACGAAATACACATGTGTCCTTGAGGGAACAAAGATAAGTCTACTCAAATCCACGACGAAATCTTTCAACGTTTGCACATGAACCAAAGTAGGTTACTTCTAACATCCAGAACACATACTTCGAGATGACACAGAGAAGGTTCTTAAGAATTTCCAACATTAATGCCAAATGTTCCATATGAATCTAGTCTGACATGGAGAAGATAAGGATATTGTCGATGGGCTCAACAACAAACTTACCGAGATACTCTAGGAAGATGAACTCATATGTCATGTGAACAAGGAAAATTATTAGTGAGACCAAAACACATGACGACGTACTGAAATGAAACATCACGAGTAGAAACATCATCAAGATAGCTAATGATAACCCAAATCAAATCAAAGGCAGGGGAAGATAATATATCCATGAAGGACATACTATCTTTCTTCGGCACGAACAAATCTAGGCATCCCTTTAAGAAGGAACTAAGTCATATAGAACTCTTGTCTTACAACTCTCTAAGTTGTCGTTTAATCTCAGCCAACTAGTTCAGGGGTATCAAGTATGGATCCTTGGAGGAAGGAGCAGTTCAGAGAACTTGCTTGCTCAATAACTTGACAACACGTTCATGTGGCAAAATGGCGATACTTCTAGAAAGACATCCAGAATATCACGAACCACCGATATGTCACTTAGTTCGAGAGGTAACTTGCTTGGTAAGGAAGGAAGACACAATCTCAGAGCTTCGGCACGAGCCTAACTCTTTGACCGAAGGGAAAGTACCGGAATAATGAACTTAGTAGCACAATCATCCTTTGCTTGGTGATAGGGTTAACCATCATGCTAAGAATGACACAAATGTCCTTAGGGTTCAAAGCAATAGGAGTTGCTAAGAATCTCAGATGACCACGTTATTACACACACGCATCATTCATGAACACGTAAGCTTGGAGGAAGGGTGGGTAATATGTGTAAAAACATCACTTCATTAAGAGGGTCGTGAAACTCAACACAACCTCTTAGTGTAAAAGGGTGTGATACTCGAAGGCAGAGCAGTCAGAAACCAATCAATTCCTCTAGATCCACGGATTACAAAACTTTGACCTGATCCTAGATATGACAAGGTACCGTAGTTTGTTTCTCCTGACATTCTGAAATGGTTTGTCATGATGGACCACAAGAGTATCTTTCATAGGAATCGACCAATGCACATTTACTACTTGGCTATCAACTGGTAGGTAAAGGTCGGAAATAATAAGGGAAAAGGAACATGCTTATGATGGAATCCTGAGATTTGGATGCATAGATTATCAAGCTCTCGAAAACCAATGCAGAAGAGGGAAGAGGTGTGGCAGAGTCATGGGTATAGATGCAAGACTCATGAGGAGTACTCTTGTCATGATCTATTTGGTTGCATTAAAGAACATCGGCCATAGCTAGTGGTAGAGGAAGTCCTTAGTTGTCGAGATTCAATCGCGACAACAACCAGAAGCTCGAAGGCTAGATTTGTAGTACCAGCCATCCTCGGGTAATGTGTGAACATTAACAACATGGGACAACAATAATGGATCTTAGGTGAAAGATCAGCTTCATGTACAAGATTTATAACACCAGAATCCACTACAATCTAGGACCTTAGATTCAAGTCCAAGGGTTAAAACCCGAGAGATGAGTAACTGCTACTTGAGTGACACAACGTACACTACGAGGTAGTAATCACAAGGTAGATTTCAAAAGAAGATACAACTTCTGAAGTACCCAACAAGTGAAAAGAAGGCACACGAGGCAAAAGGAAACCACGAAGCCTAGAGCATAACACTATGGCACATTATATTGTAGGTGCCAAAAAACAGAGATATCATGATGGAAAGGAATCTCTCAACTGAAGCAACACACACTACACACAACTCTAGAGAACTCAATGCTAGGTCAACTGGTTGAGAAACGTCATGCTTGGAAGGTACCTAAGCTTTGAAAGACTAGAAGAGATATCAAAACTTGTTCAAATCAACACAATATAAGATGACCCAAAGTTAGAGCAATACCATATAAGGAGCAAAAGAAGCATACTAGAGTTTTCACAAACTTTTCATCTTTGAAATAGTTTTCACAAGCACTAGACTCAACATCGACTAATAGAAAGGTTTTGCTACAATCGGTACTGCTCTGATACCAAGAACTATGACACCCCCGGTATCAAGGTTAAACAAATCCCAGACCTTGGCCTGACATAAGCTTAACCTAGAGCTGGATTACATCTAGTGAAGAATCGGTAACACAATAGTAACCATGCGACACAAAATTATTACAGCAAGCTCATAGCTAACTAGAGAACCAAAATATTACAAGCAGAGGTCACTGACCACAAACATCAAACAACAAGGCAAATTATGCTATTAAGTATAGCAAAATTAACAAATGGCCTAAGAGGCCTGAAGCATAACGATGATGTCCCAACCCATAGATTCCAGGTTGTCGATCGGGAACCCCAAGCTACTCATCGATGTCGATAGTGTACCAAACTTGTCTTCAGGGAACACTTACTCTGCTACAAAAGTATCAACAAAGTAAGGGTGAGTATAAGGTGTACTCTGCAAGACTTATGGCTGGTGGGGTTATTTTTCATAAAGACATCTCTGTTTATAAAAAAGAGGGGGAAGAAGCTAGACTAATCAGAACATTTTAAAAGGGGATAAGAGAGCGACATATCCAAAGTATTGATCATCATCTTTGATATCCACCAAAACCTCATCATCACTTGTCAACTACAACCACCCCCTCGTATCTATGAGGAAGCATCCTTAAGCACACATTGAAACCTCCAAAATTTACGATTAGGTTAAAGTTCTCTATGATCTTAGAATTCGGTCACCAATCGTTCATAACCGTGAACACGTCTTTTAAAAGATTTAACCCTGCAGGGGTGTATAACTTTACCCACACGTACCAACTGACTCCTAATGCCAACGTTTTAGCCCTCTTCCTTGGAAGGCCGGTAGAGGGTGGTTGGCCACGACCTTTATCTTGCTTTCGCTGAGACCACGAGTCACGCCCTAAGGATGGTTCCGCCGTAACGGGTCAAGTCCCGAAGTTGGTCCCTAGATATGTGAGGCAAGGTTGATTTATCAAGGGCTCTATCGATCCCAAGCAACCTCGGCCACGCTTACCTACCTGTTATGGTGCACCTTCACCCGCCAAATCTTTCAAAGCATTTTCTATGCATATGTCAAATGGAACACCCGAACTATGTGACTCATGGAATCTACTAGGCAAGTTAGTCAGTCGAGGGGTTCCCAAGCCTCGTGTGGTTATACGCTCGTCTCGATTCCAAAGGCAAGAACTCGGTTCCTAGTGGTGGCGAGCATGGGACTACAAAAACCACATCCCACAGTGGCCTCCCATACAAGCCTTAACATGTTTAACCTTTACCACTGATCTCACCTTATCAGTATACCTTATTCTCCTGTCATACTAGATTCTCGGCATTGGTACATCATCTGGATGAACCAACACTAACCGCTAAGCATGGCTAAGAAAGACACGGATATAAGCTCTAGCAGTGCACACAAGCCAAACCTATTTATGCTAGGAGCACCAAACCTAGTTATGCTAGGAGAAGTGGATCAGGTAATATAAGCTCAAGGGGAGTAATGCAACAGATATGATACTCTATCTGTCGATAAAATACCACAGTAGAATCGTATGCAATATGTCAAGAATTGAAATGCTTTCGAAACCATAGGTTTATATAATGGTGGGGCTATGCTTGCCTTTGCCTGTTGATAAAAAATCAGATCTTTGGAAGCCTTGTGCTTGACTTGATTATAGTTGATCAAGTGATGTTCATCGATCTTCGATGGTGTTGATCTCAATCTTCATCCTCGATCTCGATATTGTATTCTATCGAGAAGAACCAAATACCGTAAAGAAAGGGAAACAATCAACACATGGCATCGATGCAATGCTCAAGCAAGGATGATGATATGACAAGTTAAATAGTATTGAAATGGAACCCTAAGGCATGCTTGGCAGTTTAAATGGCATCCGAGAGGTGCAAACCCTAATACAGGGAATACCCCGGAATCACCTACGGGGGTTCACTTTGTTGTTCTAATTAAACTTGCAATTGAAGTTGCTGAATAATGCATGATTTTGATGCTATAAGATAGATCTCATTTTTCTGAACAGTTTGATATATTATTCATATTTTTCTGACTTATAAATAATTATTTATTAAATTTCTAGTATTTAACCATTTTCTGAATTTAAAACAAAAATGGAAATTACTTTTTACACTGGGGCATTACCTAGCCCTACTGGCTGACAGATGGGCCCAGTGCCACATCGGTAACCACATAGGCGTGTGAGACCAGCAACCGGTTTGACCGGGAATGACCGTGCCCGCCGTGACGTTGATGTGACGTCACCATTACATCAGCCTGGCCAGCCCTCTGATATCGATGGTGGGGACGGCGTTTGGTGGTGAACTAGGACGCGTGGGTAGGCGGGCTAGACGCAGCACGAGGCGGCGAACCCTATAGCAATGGCGCCATCAGAAAATGGTCGTCGGAGCAACCTGCGCAACCACGGCGCACGACGGCGTGCATCTCCACACCGGCGAGCGACGTAGTGGCACTAGCGAGTTGCTTCGGTAGCAGACAAAGGTGGATGACGAGGATAGCCTCAACAAAACAGTAAGTGGCTTGGGCCTCTGTCAAAGGCGGCGGCAGGGGTATTCACCTGTATGTAAACGAATACCTATGATTCTTTGCAAAAAAAAGTTTATACTCTGCCCGTACAGCCTAAAGCCCACTAGCCCCACATGCCATAGGCAGAACTGCCCACGATTGCATAGCGGCATGATCCGTTTGGCTCTTCGAGTCTCGCACGGAGTCGCCTCTTGCCACGCGTAGCTCTCCTCTAGTCTCTCGCCCAAACGCACAGCCCGCGGCACTACAGGTGGCAGCCTAGCGAGCCACCGACGGTGAGGCGGTGATCGGCGGGCGATCGACGACGGTCTGATTAATCATCGCGGCGGCAGTCTGTGTTGCGTCCAGGTATTTATCTCATCTAGTCTTTTTTGAATAGCCGTAGTGCACAGGGATTAGGGATAGGGCATATACGTATAGTAGATTAGACCAGATTAGACCACTAGCCATTAGGGATTATTGGTATATAATTGTAGAAATTGCGAGAGATCTGCAGATACAATTTTATACATTGGGGAAGAGTAACATATTAGCATATTAGCTTCTATTTCAATCATAGATGCAAAAAGATTGCCAGATTACCTTGTAATTATTCTGAATTTCTCCCTTGTTTTTGTTGTAATGTAGATGAAAAATAAGAGTGCTACCGATAGTAGCATATTTGCATTGTGGGAAAAAGCTTCAAATGCAAAGAAGGCAGATGAAACATCCACACCAAATCAAATTGTTGCTGCAACTAGTAGCACTCCTCTTCAGCTTGAGAATAATTTGCAATTGGTGGTAGCCCAAGCAGAGGATGTAGAACCTGAACCAGAAAGAAGAGGCGCGGACTCAACCCCAATTGTAGAAGATGACAAAGCACTTGATGAAGAGGATGAACCAACACAAGCAGATTTGGGAGCACTCGAACATGATCTTGGGAAGCGGATTCCCATCTTAAGGTATGCTGTCAATGATCAAGATAGAGTAAGAAGGAGATACATTGAGATGGGTCTATGTCAACCAAAGAATCATACATTTCAGTTTACAAATAAAAGTGGAATTGACCGTCGCTTTTGTCGTGTTTGGTTTAAAGAATATCCATGGATTGAGTATAGTGTGGAAAAAGATGCCGCTTTCTGCTTTGTTTGCTATTTGTTCAAGGATAGAACAGAATGTCCAGGTGGAGATTCATTTGTGAAGAAATGGTTTAGGAACTGGAACCTAAAATTGAGATTGAAGAGACATGAAGGTGGTGTTAGTAGTGCTCATGCTGAAGCTCAAGAAAAATATGATATGTTTACTACACCATCAACATCTATCTGAGAGTCTCTTGCTTCAAACACCTCACAATACAAGGCTTTGTATAAGCTGCGTTTGACATGGACACTCAAGTGTTTGAGATTTCTATTGCGCCGAGGCTTGGCATTTAGAGCACATGATGAAAGTGAAGGCTCTCTAAACAAAGGAAATTTCCTTGAGCTTTTAAATTGGCTAGCGGGAAATTTTGAAGAGGTTGACAGGGTTGTTCTTAACAGTGCTCCACAGAACTGCAGGATGACTCACCATGATATACAACATGAGTTGATAAAATGTTGTGCGCATGAGACTACTAAACTAGTCATGGAAGAACTTGATGGTGGTCATTTTGCAATACTTGCAGATGAGTCTAGTGATGTGTACCAGAATGAACAGTTGGCTGTTTGCTTGCGTTATGTTGATAAGAAAGGAAGGGCAGTTGTAAGATTTCTTGGTCTTGCTCATGTTGAAGATACTACCTCTTTGACACTTAAAGCTGCAATTCAACAAATGCTTATGAAGTATAATTTGACCTTTGTGATGGTTCGTGGGCAAGGATATGATGGAGATAGTAACATGAAAGGTAATGCTAATGGCCTGAAAAAACTAATTATGGATGACTCTCCTTCTGCCTATTATGTTCATTGTTTTGCCCATCAACTACAGTTAACTCTTGTTGTTGTTGCTAAGGAAAGTGGTGATTGTACTTGGTTATTTCAGCAGCTTGAATACTTATTAAATGCTCTTGGCATGTCTGGTAAAAAAATGAGAATGATTCAGATAGCTCAGGCCGAGGAACTAATTGATGCATTGGAGTTGGAAGAAGTAGAAACAGGGAGTGGGCTCAATCAGGAAATGGGTTTGGCAAGGCCATGTGATACACGTTGGGGCTCTCACTTTAGAACTGTGAGTCGTGTCATCTCTATGTATTCTGCAATACGACGAGTCCTCGTCAAAATTGGAAAAGAGTACCATGGTGCACAGGCCGTAGCGGCTCTAACTGTGTTGACATCATTTCGTTCATTTGAGTTTGTTTTCATGGCACACTTGTTGGAAGAAATATTGGGATACACAGATGATTTGAGCAGAGCTTTACAAAGGAAAGACCAAGAGATTGTTCATGCTATTGAGCTAGTTGATCTCACAAAGTATCACCTAGAAATCTTGAGGGTTGATCCTGGATGGGACGATTTTCTTACAAAGGTCACATCTTTTTGTACAAAGCATAAGATCAAATTTGTTGATATGAAGGGTCCTTACTTTCCTATTGGGTGACCTAAAATGGGTTTCTATAATGGTGCAATGAATTTCCATCGCTTCCATGTTGATATGTTTGTGAGTGTCATTGATAGGCAAATCTGTGAGCTGAATAACATATTTGATGAGGTAAACACAGTTCTACTTTCTTGCATGGCAACATTCAGTCTTCTTCATTCATTTGCTTCTTATGATCAAAAGAGTTTGGTTAGGCTTGGTACAAAGTTTTATGCTAATGATTTCACAAGTTATGAACTTCCAAGACTTCCATGGCAATTAGACATGTATATTAGTCATGTGTGTAGAGATGAAAGGTTTCAAAACTTGAAGAATCTAGTTCAGCTATCAGTTATGCTAGTAGAGACAAACAAGCATGAACAATATTTTGATGTCTACAAGCTTCTTAAGTTGGTATTGATTCTACCGGTAGCTACTGCCAGTGTTGAAAGGGTATTCTCCTCAATGAACTATGTGAAGAATAAGTTAAGGAACAAAATGGGTGATGAATACTTGAACAATTGTTTGGTCACATTTGTTGAGAGAGAATTCTTCAATCAAGTGAAGGATGAGGATGTCATCAATCTCTTCAATCAAGGCGATCGCAGAGTTGTCTTGTAATTTGTAGGATTGGGATGGGGATTTGATCATTTCTTTAATCAAGAGGTAATGCCTCTATTCTAAATTATTATTGTACTACTGCAGTATTTGTAGTTATTATGCAACTATGGTATTATATTTTATAAACTGTTACTTGATTTAAAATTTGTTATTTTGGTACTATTTTTGTTAGTCTGGTATTATTTTGTGCGTGTGCTATCAATTTTTATAGTTTATATATTGCATTGAGAAAAATCTATAATGAATACCTAGTAACCAAAATCTGGAGCCACCACTGGCCTCTGTTGGGCTTCGGCTGGCTGGCGGACTTCTGCTATTTGCTGCACACACGGAGGAAGGAGAGAAATAGAAGGGCTGCAGCCTACTAGGGTTCGAGCTTTGTTTTTATTTCTGAAAACACTTTTCTATCTTTGTTTCTCTTTTCCACTTTGCAAACCCATTTGAAATCTGTTTTAGACTATTTCAAAATACCAACGAGTGTATAAAATTGATGACCCACAAGTATAGGGGGTATATCGCAGTATTTTCGAGGGAAGTGAAACCCAATTTATTGATTCGACACAAGGGGAGCCAAAGAATATTTATAAGCCTTAACAACTGAGTTGTCAATTCAACTACACCTGGAAACAATCTTGCTCACAGCAGTTTATCAGTAGCAACAGTTTTGTAATAGGAATAGTAAAGTAATAGCAGTAGTAAAAGTAAAGACGATAGTAACAATTGCAGTAAACAGTAGGATTCGAGTGTGGTAGGCATAGGGATGGATGGACGGGCTTTGCATGGACAAGACAATTCATATAGCAATCAGAACATAGGGAAATTGCAGATAAATAAGATAATGCATCCAAGTACTAAATAATCCTAGGCATGTGTTCCATATATAGTAATACGTGCTCGCAATGAGAACTTGCACAACATATTTTGTCCTGCCAGCCCGTTTGCAGCGGGGCCTCAAGGAAACTACTGGCAATTAAGGTGCTCCTTTTAATAGAACACCGGAGCAAAGCATTAACACTCCATGACCACATGTGATCCTCACATCAAAGCCATTCCCTCCAGTTATCCCGATTTCTGTCACTTCGGGGCCTTTGGTTCCGGACAACAATATGTGTATACAACTTGCAGGTAAGACCAAAAACAATACTATCATAATGAATCAATAACATGTTCAGATCTGAAATCATGGCACTCGGGCCCTAGTGACAAGCATTAAGCATAACAAGTCGCAACAAAGTCAAAAAGCACTAATAGAAGATACTAGGCACCATGCCCTAACAATCCGATGCCATTACATGAACGATCTCATCCAATCCCTACCATCCCCATAGCCTATAGCGGGGTATTACTCACTCATAGATGGGGGAAACATGGATGGTCGATGGAGAAGCGATGGTGATGATGATGGCGATGATCTCCTCCAATTCCTCATCCCGACAGGGTGTCAGAACGGAGTTTCTGGTTCTGAATCGTGGAATCTAGTGGTGGCGGCGGAGCGGAATTCTTTCTGGAAAAACATCGCCCCCCTGAGTTTTTAGGTCAGAAGGCAACTTATAGGCGAAGAGGGAGACCGAGGAGGTGTCTGGGCGGCCAGACCACCCCCTGGCACGGCCAGGCCCAGCCTGCGCGGCCAGGTGGTGTGGCTGGGCCCCAGCCCCACTCTGTCTCGTATTCTGGCTCCGGGAGTCTTCTGGTGAAATATGATTTTTGGCATATTTTCCGGGATTTTTCCTGATAGTTGATTTTCTGCACAAAAACTAGACACCAAAGTAATTCTGCTGAAAACAGCGTCAGTCCATGTTAGTTGCATCCAAATCACACAAGTTTAGAGGAAAAACAATAGCAAAAGTGTTCGGGAAAGTAGATACGTTTTGGACGTATCAACTCCCCCAAGCTTAGCTTATTGCTTGTCCTCAAGCAATTCTGTTGAAAACTCAGTGCGATAAAAGAAACTTTCACAAACACATTTGCTTCATATGATGTATATATTCTTAGCATGTGATCAACTACTTAGACAATTCATAATAAGGAGTATGCAACTAAGTTTACTTAATAGGCATTGCAAGCTATGAAGAGATTCCAACTCAAAAATAATAAGTAGCATGAAACATAAACATAAGCAACATTACAATGCTCATAACAAGGTATGATAGAGTGGTATCTCGCTTGCCTTTGATTATGAATGCCAAGGCACCTCTGAAGTTCAGGTGCAGACTAGAAGTAAAGATATCAAAGATACAAGCATGAAAGTCATAACACAAATAATCAAGTTTTGAGACAAGCACATTACACTAAGAATGACAACTATGCTCTCAAGAAGGTGCTCATAGAATATGTGGAGACTCGACAAGGAAATGAAAAGGTTTTGAATAGTTTGAAAGGCTTCTAAATTCTGAAAGTATGGTACTCATTAGCTTTGAGCTCTCATTGCCCCTATCATAAGAATCTTTAATATGGTTAAGGTGAAAGTGAGGTCCAATCTAAGTTATATGCTTGACAGACTATAAACTGGAAATCCCATGTCCCTTGAGTACGAGGGCCGCTCGTCATGCTACTCAACTTTAGTTACCGGTAAGTTCTTGTCATCATAAATACGTGTGTATCATAGAGAACCGCCAATGGGGTACCCCTTGCCCAATGATACGGAAGAATCCCCATATCAAAATGATAAGGCAAGCAGACAATGAGTATCTCAGCAATCTTCTTATTTACCATGGGAAAATGGTGCCTTTTTCTCTCTTTCCTCTTTTCTCAAATCTCTTTTTTCTTTTTCTCAATAGCTATCTCTCTCTTTTTTATAAGAAGAATGCTTCATAGATACTTATTATGGTTACGCTGCAGGTTTCCACCATGACATCATGGATTAGACCGGCGGCCCATGCGTTTCTCTAACACACATACATAACTCCATGGACTTACAAGCTCCCCTTTTATTGCACACTGACGACATCCGCAAACAAAAGAGCATGGTATCAACTAGGTATATATTTACAGGTGTTGAAAGCGTTCCCTGTGACAACACGGTTCTGCTAATCCCCAGCCTATAATTTGCAAGCATATAACTTTCATGGATAGTCACAATGGTTCAGGTTTATTAAGTGCGGGAAATAAAGTGTGCCATCAAGTTTGTGAGAGCTTTACTAACTAACTTTCTCATAACAAGCAAACATTTTATTCGGAAGAAAACAAGGCATATTGAATATGCACAGAAATAGCAAATGATGCTAATAGGTAGGTATGGTGGACACTTTTGGCAATATTTGGTTTTAGGGAGTTGGGAACATGAGTAAAACATACTCAGTGTAAGTGAAGGCTAGGAATAGTAAGGGAGCGACAAACGAGAGAGCAATAGCTATCATAATCATGCTTGCAGCAAAACATGACTAATCATGGCATGAAAGTGATTCAAGACCCTCAAGGCAAAATAATTCATCGAGGCTTAACTGATTATTTCAGACATATGCATGCGTCAGCATGTGCCAAGTCAATTCAAATGAAACATTCAGAGGAGGATACCATGGTGTCATACCAAGTTATGAATAGAGTAATGCAAGCAAACATTCATATGACATGCTACAAACTATTAGCAGGCTGGAACTAATCATATGAAAGCAAGAACTACTAAGCATCCATGAATAACATACACCCTACATGAACAGACTAAGCATGCCCACTATGATGAGTATATGTACAAAAATGAAAACAAATAGAGTTTGTTACCAGCCTCTTACCACACCTCAAGTTGTCATTAATCCTCATTATTGCCCTTCACTTGTGTGGCTTGAATAATAATAATATGAAACCAAATTCCACTGAGAACTGCTGAACCCTACAACAAACTCACAAAACCAAAGAAGAAGAACAAATATTTTTGGTGTTTTCTATTTTAAAACAAGAACCAAAAAGGAAGAACAAGCAAAGCAAAATATTTTTGGGTTTTTCGAATAGTTCAAACAAAGCACAAAGGGAAAAGCAAACCAAGGCAAAAATAAGAAGAAGCAAACAAAGAGAAACAACAGAAATATTTTTGGTCTTTTTGTGTTTTAAGAAAGAAAAAAGAAAGAAAGAACAAAAACTAGAAAGAGAACAAAACATGAATATACAAAGTACCAACGCAAAATGATATGGAGATGAGTGCGATGTCGGCATACCACCCCCCAAGCTTAGGCTTTTGGCCTAAGTGGGTGTCAATACAGATACGAGTAAGGGTTCCAAGCAGGCGGGTCATTGTAAGCATGATCGTAGTTGGGCCCTTGGGAAGAAGAAGAAGCTCCCCAATCATAGGTAGGATGCTGATATGAAGACTCCCCCTCATTCGAGGGCTGGACCGAATCATCCGTGACCTCCCTTCTAGTATCCTGCTCATGTTGAGAGAGCTCTCCCAAGTACGTATCAAACTCCTCCTCCATGAGGGACCATCCTACCCTATTATCAGGGTTAAACAAAACAGGTGCAGGCAAAAGAACAACACGCTCGTACTTGCTCCTTCTCCAACTAGCTTTGAGAAAGGTTATTTCATAAGACAACTCACTCAAACTAGCCCACGAAGAAACAAATTTATGCTGTATCATGGAATTAAGATCAAGCCTTTCTATGGGAAACTGTAGGTCTAGATGATGAGGCACTAAACCATGCAATGCTAGTAAACGAGAAGCAATGATACCCCCACAAATTCCACCTTTCTCGCGGTTAGCAGCAAGACGGAAAGCTATCAAAGCACCCAAGTTGTAAGACCTATCTCGTTTAAGAGTAGCAGAGATGAATGCTAGATCATATGAAGATAACTTATTGGCAGTTTTCCTATCAAGAACACACTTGGCAATAAAGTAGGCAAAGTAGCGAATGGAAGGGAGATGAATGTTACGGATTTTTCCGTTCTCCTTCGAGAAGCTGCTCCCTTGGTAAATTTTTGCGTACAAGTCCATGAGTGGTGCAGGTCGCTCTTTAATCCTTCCACGTGATCTCCACTGAGGTACCTTAATAGCTGCACAAAAGTCATCGAGAGAGAGGTCGACAACTATATTGTAAATTTTGTAATGGACCATAGGGTTAGGCAAAGAGTGACTAAATCGAAAGTCCTGCACCACAGACATAGTTAGTTTCACAAATTGACAGGGTTCATCCTCCACAAAGTGATCCAATCCTGCATTAGCAACCAAAGTATGGAAGTCCTGGGAAATTCCTGCAGCCCTCATGAATTCGGAGCATGGATAGATGGAAGGAAAGACTTCCTCTTCTCGATGAACCTTCATAACCTCAAGCACCCTCAGTTAATGTTGGTTTAGTTGATGCTCATTCATCTTCTATTCTAAAATTTAAACATCTATTAAACAAGTGATTGCAAAGTGAATATAATAAAGGGCACTACTCATAGGGACTTGTATAAGGCCTACACATGAATCAAAACTATATCTCTAAGTATCAAACAAGCTTACAAGCTCTCATAACCTGTCACCTACAGCAGCAAAATACTCAAGATATAAACCACTAAACACAAATCTACTTGGACAAGCGGAGGAGTCACATACCGGAGAACAAATGCTCCAAATTTCAGCAGCAAAGATGGGCTGAGCAAGGAGATCGAAAAATCGAGGGCAAGCACAACAAGAACGCGATTTCGAGCAATGAACCGGTGTTTACTCGGGAGAGAGAAGAAAGTGGCAAGTGAGAGAGTGAGTAGAGGGCCAGGGGTGGCCCACACCATAGGCAGGCGCGCCCCTAGGCTGGCCGCACCACCAGGTGGTGTGCCTTCCTGGTGGGCCCCCCGGCACCTTCCATGCACTCCTCTGCCCCTTTTTTCACGTAAAAATTTAATATGAATTTTCTGAAATTTTTCGAGACACTTTATTTTTGAGCAATTTTCAGGCATAGATGAATGATTTTCTGACAGAAAGATTTTTTTGGAATGATGCAATGACAAAACAAGGCTAGAACTACAGAAATTCTAAGACACCCTAACATGCAAGCAACTAGCAACAGAAAAGAAAACTAAACGAAAGCAAAAAACTAAAATGGATAGAATAGAAGTAAGCGGAGATAATCATGGTGAAAACATTGTTTTGTTCAATGAAATCCTTTTGTTAACAAGGTTGACCAGGTCTTGTTACCAAAACAATTTTATATGAAACAAAACTTTGTATTCCACTAATGATTATGTTACCTCAACCTTGATAGCAATGGTCCCAATCATAATAGATTCCAATTTTTCTCTTGGTATGGGACAATATATTTGTCCAACTTGAATGCCCTCAACATGTTCAATTGAATTCAAACCATAATTCCTATCAATCTTCTTGGGGAAATAGACAGTATGTTCCTTGTCATTAACATTGAAAGTCACCTTTCCTTGGTTACAATTAATAACAGCTCCTGTAGTATTAAGAAAAGGTCTCCCAAGAATAATAGACATATTATCATCTTCAGGCATTTCAAGCACAACAAAATCAGTTAGTATCAAGCAATTATGAGCCACTTGAACAGGTACATCCTCACATATACCAACAGGAATAGTGGTAGATTTATCAGCCATTTGCAAAGATATACCAATTGGTATTAGTTTTTCCAGTTGAAGTCTCTTATAGAGAGAAAAAGGCATAACACTAACTCCAGCTCCCAAATCACACAAAGCAGTTCTAACATAAGTATTCTTAATAGAGCAAGGATAGTTGGAATCCCTGAGTCTCCAAGTTTCTTTGGAACCTTACCATTAAAGGAATAATTAGCAAGCAAAGTAGAGATTTCTTCATTAGGGATCTTCCTTTTATTCGAGACAATATCCTTCATATACTTTGAGTAAGGAGGAAATTTAATAGCATCAGTCAAAGAAATTTGCAAGAATAAAGGTTTCATCCACTCACAAAACTTATTATAGTGTTCATCTTCCTTTGACTTGTGTTTCTTATCGTGGAAAGACATAGGTTTTTGGACCCAAGGCTCTCTTTCACTACCATGTTTCTTAGCTACAAAATCTTCTTTAGTGTATTTAGTATTCTTAGTATGCTTTTCAGGTTCTTCTTCAACTTTTTCTTTATCAGGAACATCATTTTCTTCATTACCACTTTCAGTTTCAGCATCAGAGACAGATATACTATTAGGATCTTCAGCAGGTTCGGAGGGTTCTACAATAGTTTTATTTTTCTTTTTTATTTTCTTACGAGTAGTACCACTATTTTTAGCTTGTTAAGAATCCTGCTCAATTATTTTAGGACGCCCCTCAGGATATAGAGGATCCTGTGTAGCAGCACCACTTCTAATTCTAATTTCATAAGCACGCTTTTCTTTAGCAGCATTAACTAGCAAGTCTTTTTGCACTTTAATAAGTTGATCTATTTGAGTTTGAACCATTTGAAAATGTTTAACAAGCATTTTAACATCATTAGAGGTTCTTTCCACAATATCCTTCAACTCAACAATATCTCTAGAGTTTTCCATTAGATGATTTTGCACCCTTTTATTAAAATTATCTTGCTTAACAATAAAAATATCAAATTCTTCTAAGCATTGATCAGGAGGTTTAGAGTAAGGGATATCACCTTCATCAAAGTGTTGGAGAGAGTGTACCTCAATAGTGGATGAATGGGGAATTGGCTTACATAATTCTTCTATAGGAGGTAAATTCTTGACATCTGCAGCTTTAATTCCCTTCTCCCTAAGGCATTTCTTAGCTTCCTTCATCACTTCATCATTTAATTCAATAACTTTCCTCTTCTTAGAAGATGGTATAGGCGCCGGTACAGCTGGTTCAGGTATAATTGTTTCAGGTATAGTTGGTTCAGGAGGAGTCCAATCTTCATAGTTCTTGCTTATTTTAGCCATTAATTCCTTAGCTTTCTTGGGAGTCCTATTCCTAAAAACACAATCAGCACAACTATCCAGGTATGTCCTAGATTCTTCAATTAGTCCATTATAAAATATATCAAGAAGCTCATTCTTAGGTAATGGACATCCAGCCTATGCATGAATCAAAGCACAAAACCTTGCCCATGATTTAGGCAATATCTCTTTTTCTCCCTGTTTAAAATCAAAAGGTTCCTGTAAAATACCATGTCTAGCACTAGGAGGAAAATATTTCTGCAGGAAAGTACTAATCAAGCAATCAGGGCTATCAATAGATCCAGGAGGTAAGTTATTAAACCAAGTTTTAGCTTCTCATTTTAGTGAAAAAGGGAAAATCTTAGCAACAAAGTAGGTGCGCATCTTAATATCATCAGAAAACATGCCACTCATGGTAGAAAACTCAGTCATATGTGCTACCGCACTTTCATTCTTAGTCCCACAAAAAGGTTCTTTCTCAACAATAGCTATGTAAGATAGATCAAGAGAGAAATCATAATCTTTATCTTTAATGTTTATGGGAGAAGCAGCAAACTTAGCATTAGGAGACAATTTGGGTCTAATAGTACGCCTCTCAAGGAGACTCTTAGCAGCACTCCTATCATGGGTGTTTTGACATTCTTTAATAAATTCATCGGTGATCTCAACATAACCGTCTTCAATATCATAGCTTACTCTAGACTCAGGTGAACTAACAGGTGTAGTAGTGTCTTCATTAGGAGTTTCAGTATTTCCATCTATAGTTCTAGCAATCGTAGCATCTAGGAAAGGACCTAATGAATCACTCTTATCAAGCACAATAGAAGCAGCATTATAAGTATCAGAAGTTTCAGATTCAGCGGTAGTAGCAGTGTGTGTAGCATGTGTATGTGGTGGTGTAAGGAGCTTACTCATAACAAACGGTGAATCAAGAGCAATAGAGGTGTTCAGAACCCGTATCTCTTCTTGTAGTATGTTCCTTGCCATCAAGAGACTTACCCATGATGGATGGATAGCAGCGAACAATAGTGATTGCAAGTGAACTTGATAAATAAAGCTATGCTCCCCGGCAATGGCGCTAGAAAATAGTCTTGATGACCCACAAGTATAGGGGGTGTATCGAAGTATTTTCGAGGGAAGTGAAACCCAATTTATTGATTCGACACAAGGGGAGCCAAAGAATATTTATAAGCCTTAACAACTGAGTTGTCAATTCAGCTGCACCTGGAAACAATTTTGTAGAAGGAATAGTAAAGTAATAGCAATAGTAAAAGTAAAGACGATAGTAACAATTGCAGTAAACAGTAGGATTCGAGTGCGGTAGGCATAGGGATGGATGGACGGGCGTTGCATGGACAAGACAATTCATATAGCAATCAGAACATAGGGCAATTGCAGATAAATAAGATAAAGAATCCAAGTACTAAATAATCCTAGGCATGTGTTCCATATATAGTCATACGTGCTCGCAATGAGAACTTGCACAACATCTTTTGTCAGCGGGGCCTCAAGGGAACTACTGGCAATTAAGATGCTCATTTTAATAGAACACCGGAGCAAAGCATTAACACTCCATGAACACATGTGATCCTCACATCAAAGCCATTCCCTCCGGTTATCCCGATTTCTGTCACTTCGAGGCCTTTGGCTCCGGACAACAATATGTGTATACAACTTGCAGGTAAGACCAAAAACAATACTATTATAATTAATCAATAACATGTTCAGATCTAAAATCATGGCACTTGGTCCCTAGTGACAAGCATTAAGCATAACAAGTGGCAACAAAGTCAAAAAGCACTAATAGAAGATACTAGGCACCATGCCCTAACAATCCGATGCCATTGCATGAACGATCTCATCCAATCCCTACCATCCCCATAGCCTACAACGGGGTATTACTCACTCATAGATGGGGGAAACATGGATGGTCGATGGAGAAGCGATGGTGATGATCTCCTCCAATTCCCCGTCCCGGCGGGGTGCCAGAACAGAGTTTCTGGTTCTGAATCGTGGAATATGGTGGTGGCGGTGGAGCGGAACTCTTTCTGAAAAACATCGACCCCCCCCTGAGTTTTTAGGTCAGAAGGCAACTTATAGGCGAAGAGGGAGACCGAGGGGGTGTCTAGGCGGCCAGACCACCCCCTGGCGCGGCCAGGCCCAGCCCGCGTGGCCAGGTGGTGTGGCTGGGCCCCAGCCCCACTCCGTCTCATATTCTGGCTCCGGGAGTCTTCTGGTGAAATAGGATTTTTGGCATATTTTCCGGGATTTTTCCCGATAGTTGATTTTCTGCACAAAAACTAGACACCAAAGTAATTCTGCTGAAAACAACGTCAGTTCGTGTTAGTTGCATCCAAATCACACAAGTTTAGAGGAAAAACAATAGCAAAAGTGTTCGGGAAAGTAGATACATTTTGGACGTATCAACTCCCCCCAAGCTTAGATTATTGCTTGTCCTCAAGCAATTCAGTTGAAAACTGAGTGCGATAAAAGAAACTTTCACGAACACATTTGCTTCATATGATGTATATATTCTCAGCATGTGATCAACTACTTAGACAATTCATAATAAGGAGTATGCAACTAAGTTTACTTAATAGGCATTGCAAGCTATGAAGAGATTCCAACTCAAAAATAATAAGTAGCATGAAGCATAAACATAAGCAACATTACAATGCTCATAACAAGGTATGATAGAGTGGTATCTCGCTTGACTTTGATTATGAATGCCAAGGCACATCTGAAGTTCATGTGAAGACTAGAAGTAAAGATATCAAAGATACAAGCATCAAAGTCATAACACAAATAATCAAGTTTTGAGACAAGCACATTACACTAAGAATGACAACTATGCTCTCAAGAAGGTGCTCATAGAATATGTGGAGACTCAACAAGGAAATGAAAAGGTTTTGAATAGTTTGAAAGGCTTCCAAATGTTGAAAGTATGGTACTCATTAGCTTTGAGCTCTCATTGCCCTATCATAAGAATCTTTAATATGGTTAAGGTGAAAGTGAGGTCCAATCTGAGTTATATGCTTGACAGACTATAAACTGGAAATCCCATGTCCCTTGAGTACGAGGGCCGCTCCTCATGCTACTCAACTTTAGCCACCAGCTTCAATAGAAGTGGATCATACCACTTATCCATCTTAAACAACAACAAAGCTTAGTAGTAAAACCATTAGAATAGCAATCAACATTAATAGTACCCTCAAACGTGGATTCTATAGAAAAGCGATAACAAAGGCAAACGGAATTATAAATGAATATCTAATCACAACTAACATATTAATAGAACAATAGTGAAACCTAGGAAAAATTCCTAGAAATGAATCTGGCAAGGAAACAATGAAATATGTTAATCATATTATCCACTTGTCAAGTTCCAAAATAGTAGAAATGATCATTTTAACCCTTAATCGACATGCCACTTATGGCATATGACATAAGATGATTAGTACACAAAATCCAAGCTAGAGAGGCGGTTTGAAGCAGCTTAGTCACTGTTTGCATGCAAGGAGGTGTCACCACCATAGGAACTTTAGAACACTATAAATAGGACCCTAGACCCAACTCTCAAATCACAATCCTTAGAGACAAGCTTATAAGAACCACTCTCAGACCAGAGGTTGAGAGAGAGGAGAAACATCTTTACACACACACACTAGTGCGAAAGAACGATCTAAAGGAGCATTTAAAGCAAGAACAGGAGTGAGAAGAAGGAAGAACTGCATCAGATCTTTCTCAAACATATTTTGGAATCTCCAAAGGTTTATAACTTAACTTTAGAATAGAATTAGGTTGAGAGAGAGAGTTAATTTAGGTAGCACCTAGGCTAACCTAGGGCTAAATTCTTCGCATCCCATTAATGGAGAACACCACAGAAGCCATGCTACTATGATTAGCTAGCACTGATGGGTTTCGTTGCATAGAAAACAAAAAATCCTACGGTTGCACCTGCCAAGATCAAATCTAGGCGATACTTGTAACGGTTTCAGAAGGACTTACCCTTGAAGACCAAAAGCGGGATAACATTCCCGCAAACAAACATGGTTGATGTAGAATGTACTCGTCCGTCCTCAAGGACACGAAGACGACCAGTGCCACAAACGGGCATCGTCTTTGTAATCGGTCACACGTCCATCACGACGACGACCTCTGTCCCTTGCTCTAGTTGGGAAGCGGATCCTCAGGAACTCTAGCAGCACTACGACATGGTGGTGGTGGTGAAGAAGGTCTTGAGCAGGGCTTCACCTAAGCACCATACTCGTGATAGTGGATCAACTAGCAAGGGGGTGAAGATGCCAACCAAAGGGGATATGAGAGTGTGAGAGATGAGTGAGTGAGAGGGGTCTCCACCACCTTCTTATATAGGAAAGGAGGGGGGACACCCAAGGGGTGGCCATCGCCCCATGGTGGTGCCCCCATCTCTCCCTCATTCATGTGGGTGGGCACTCCACTCACAAAAACAAAGGGTCACTTTTATTCTCATAATTCTCCACCCAAAAATCAAGAGTCCTTCCATTAAAACACTTTTAATTCACTTGGTTTAATGCCACTCAAATTAGTGAGCACTTAATTCGATGAGTATTTCATTTAATGAACACATTAATAATTTATTCCCTTGCAATATTTCGATACATCGAAACTCTTCTGGCAGTTTTATCAAAATAGTTTCTGTGTTGTCCAGTATTTTCTCATGCATTCCGTATCCACTCAAATGCATCAACGAGCCTTAAGTGTGTCACCCTACGGTTCATGAACTAAGTGGACATGATCGAGACTCTCTCCGATCAGTAATGATTACCAGGATCTCCATAACGACTCTCACTTACTCAATGATGAACTAGCGATCGCGTGAATGTTTTTCGTAGTAACCAATTCCTTTTCTCTCGCGATATTTTACTTGTCTGAGATCCGATTATTTGGTATCATCTATGCCTAGTTAAATCTCATTACTAACAAGTACTCTGTTACATGTTCTATGATATAACATTCTCATGAGCCAGTCACGTGCTTGCAAGCGATGTCAATGTGATATCACCGAGAGGGCCCATAGGATATGTCTCCGTCATCGGGATGGAAAAATCCCACTCTTGATCCATGAGCCTCAACTGACACTTTCTAAGTACCGAACGACATCTTTATAATCACCTTGTTACGGTGTGATGTTTGACGAACTCAAAGTACTCTTCCAGTCTTAGTGATTAACGTGATCTCATGGTCTAAGCATTAGTGTTACTTCATGTGAGATTGATATAGCAATATAAACTTTGATGACATGATTGTATTGCTAAATTTACTGTGGGTGAATGTTCATCACATCATTCTACAATGACACGACCTTGTCATTAACAACATCCAATGTTCATGATCAGGAAGCCTTGATCATCTGTCAATCAAAAAGCTAGTGTAATGAGAGGCATTACTAGGAACATTTTCTTTGTTTATTAAACACACATGTATTAACGTTTCTGGTTAACACAATTATAGCATGAGAAATAAACATCTATTATAAATTTGGAATAGATAATAACCACTTAGTATTGCCTCTCGAGCATATTCCTTTCAGGCACACCCTAGGCATATTAGTAATAAAATCATCTTAACGAAAACTTAAACTTTACATCTCCATTCACTTCCCTAGATACGGTCAATTGATCACCTAAGGAAGGGAACAAAGAAGCAAAGAATAAGTTCTGGATATATTAAATCTACACAGAGTAAATCATAATAATTAAAAACATACTTACATTAACATTGAACCAAAGGTTCATATAAAATCAAGTGAACTAGATAATAAGCTATGACAAGATCATGCTTAAAACTACAAGCTAGAATTAACATAGCAGTAACTGAATCCTTAACTAACCAACTAACAAAAGTAGTTAAAGAAACATCTCTAAGCATAAGCAACATGTTTGAGTTGTGAAATTTGACCACATTGATCATAACAAAACACTATCTTACTAACTGCACAAGTCATTATCAATTAAACACTATTGACTGTCAAACAAACACAACACTGACAAATAACACCAAGCAAGGAATACAAAAGTAAATAGATTGCATTGTTCATAGAATTGTAGTGAGCAGTATACTAACACCCTAGTAGATAGTAATCAACAGATATTACTTAGCAAACATTAACCTGAACCTTACATAGTTAAACAAACATGTTTACTAAAGCTACTATTGACATAGTAAATAAATCCAAGTAGTAAACCAAACCTAGATCATTAGAGTGAGTAGTAACCTAGGAGTAGCAAAGACGATACTAGAATATTCTAGAGAGGACTAGAAACCCTATAAGCCATAGACACAGCTAGAGCAGAAACCCTAGAACTTAGTCGCAGTAGAATCAGTTGTAGAGGAAGAAGAGAGAGTAGAGGAATATGAGACCTACCTTTAACCCAAGCAGGAGTCGAGCTCGCCGGAGCCGGAGAAGAAGATGATGAGTACCACAGTGCGGTGACCCAGCATACCACTGCATGATGTAGTACACTATAGTCGTTGACATAACACCAATAAAACAACATTCACTAGTATTACATCCCTTAGAGTGGTACAACAGAAACACAACAGGTCAAGCCATGACTATAGAATTACAACTCGACTCTTTACAAAAGATCCCGAGAACAACTATGTTAAATAGAGAGGAAGAAACTCTTTACAAATAAGAACTAAGAACTATCCTACTAATAAGGATAACATCTAAAATATCTGGCCTGCATTTGCTACTAAAGCAATGCTCTATAGAAATAGGTTTTATGGCTAGTGAATCTATTCCTATCTACTCAGGAGCTTTGTCTTCACTCTGGTTGATCTATATGCGGACTTCATTGACTTTATTGAATAATTTGAGCTGCCGATGATGGTTTCTTGAGAAGAAATTGATGTTGATGTCATCATCAACATCTTAGAACCTAGTAAGGGTTAAGAAGGTACGGTTGAGTACGAGCGTACTCAACAAGTTTACTAAAAAGGAGTGTATGATGCACTATCTTTATAGCGATAGACCAAAGGTCGTAGGCAATGCAGGTTTTCGTAAACATTTCTTCAAAGGTTGCTTTTATTCTAAAAACTATGTCTGACAGCCTTCACAGGTTGACCAGAACTTTCATGGAGTTCCTTTCCTACCGCGTTCGTAGCTCCTTCCTGGAACAGGGAGTAACATGTCATAGTTCTTACACTCTGCAGAGGTGTGTTGCTTTACCCATTAGAGATCTTAGCTTTGTTGCACATCCAAGTTATAGGCTCATTCACACTTCCTTGGTATGAGGCCCAGACTAAGATCCAAGCCAATGACTGCCCTTCTCCACGACCCCGCATGAAGACACGATTCCCCAAGCAGGTTTACCACGAGTACAGTTGGGGTAACCTCTTGAAGACTCTGTAAGCAGCTCTGTCTGGCAGCCACCATCAGCTATGGTGAACCTCCACCACGACATCTATGCACAAATAATCTAGACACCTAGATCGCGGGCGCTGAGGGGTCCCACCCATGTGCTGGATTCTCTGGATTCTCCACGAAAAATTTGCAGCTTCACAATAAGGTCATCTGTCCATGCGAAAGGAAGAAGATCCAGCTGACTTCTCCGTCCCATTCCAAATCTCATGGTTAACGTGTAATATACAACGCTAGAATCACTAGCGACATTGGTTGTTAAGTCCTAGATATTATGTTCCTTTACCACTGGAACTGTATCAGTAGATTATTACCATTTGGTAAATAATCCATAGTCATATTAAATAGTGTTTTTAGGACCTTTTGAAATGCATGTGATGACAACATTTGAGTTACAAGCAAGTGTGAACTTGCCTTTTGTGATTGCAAGATTATGCACTCACGGTCTTCGAGACAATAGAAGATCCAAATTCTGTAAACAACATCACTGGTCAGGTAAGGACGAATGTTTAAGAAGCAAGATGCAATTATGCATAAGTAATGTAATGCAGTTTGATAAACATGAATCCCCGGTCTAATCGTATTTGATCTAGGGTTTGAAGATTGTGATGATTGCTTTGGAATGTGTTGCACTTTTATACTATTTCACACGTGTGCTTCTTATTAAGGCTTGTGAGAGTGTGCGTGAAACTATATGTAAAAGTAACAAGTAGTATTCAATACTAGAGCACTCACGTGTTGGTGAATGATTCAAAGTTTCTTCTATTCAAGCTTTTTGTTACAGTTTAGAGGGTTAAAGACAAATGATATAGTTCATTTGCATTTTCTTTAAAAGAACTACTTTTGAGGAAAAGGTTACTTTTCAAAGTGAAAGCATTTCAATATTGAAGTTATATTTTTAGGGTTTCTTATTAGATAAAAGTATTTAAAAAGAAAATAGTTAGCATCTTTGAATAGCTATTCTACTAGCAAGTGGAGACGTATATATTTTGAATATGGTATCATCCTATAGGTGGTTTACTTCTTAATGATTCATAACGAGGAAATATAAGTAGTATTGCTTTTTTACGGAATTGGTGTTTTCTTCAGATTATCCTTCATAAATACAAAATAGGTATTACTTTAATTACTTAAGAACTTTGTTTAGATTCTTAATTGGATTCATAGACTGGTAAGATAATTAGTAGATATCATCTTGGTGATTTTGTAAATACATAAGATCCTTTTGCTAAACAATATACTATTTTAGGTGATTTTATAATTGATAAAATCTTTTGGGAGAGTAAGATTTACTTAAACTTTAAATGGTAGTTTTAGTAACTACAACTTAAAATGGTTAGACCTATCTTGATATCAATAGAACTAGTTATTGCACTTTTAGATTTTAAATAAATAATGATAAAGGCAATAGTAAAGCTTTATATATTTTTAATGAATTAAAATAAAATAAAAGGGTTTAAATAAGATTTATTAGACCTTTACATTTTATTTTACTTCAATTATGAAAATGATATTGTTAAAGTATAGATTTTATTTTTGTGATCATTTTGGTATATTATATGTATTTTATGTTTTAGTTAATAAGATATGATTTTTATAAGTTTTATCACTTTATAAATACTAAATAAATAACAAATACTTAGTTAAGTATCACAAAAATGTACAAAATAAGTTTATAAATGTATATTTTGTTTTTCTAAGAATTTTGATATATTATACTTACTTTTATGAATTTTAAATAATAGAATATATTTATTTAAGATTCATCCCTAATGGGTTATTTACTAATAATAATTATTATCTTATTTAAATTGGAAAATAAAATATGACAATAGGTTTATATTATAGAGTTTATTTTTCTGAACATTTTGATATATTATATAGATTTTTCTAAATTATAAAACAAAAGATATTAAATTTATAAGATTTATTCATTTTATTAAATTTCTAGAAATTATTTATATTTGGATTTATACAATTTTAACTATTTACTAAATGGGGACATACTTTTTATACCGGTTCAAAACCTACCCTAGGTCACTGACTAGTGGGATCAGTGGCCACATCGGCAGACCGTGCGGCGTGGACCGGTCAAAACTTGGACTTGGTCAAGGATGACCTCATCCTGGCATTAGTCCACCGGCCCGATGCTGTCAGCACACCGGAGCTCGGCGGTGCCACCAATTTCTGGCATCAGGGGCGACACGGAGGGATGCATTCGACACTACGGAAGATGGTGAGTTAAACCAGATCATTGGCACAAGCTCTAGGGCACCAGAGCAGTGGCCACGACGAACACCCACGGCAGTGCTCTCCG
This sequence comes from Avena sativa, assembly GCA_916181665.1. NCBI lineage: Eukaryota > Viridiplantae > Streptophyta > Magnoliopsida > Poales > Poaceae > Avena > Avena sativa. The sequence goes on from OV702291.1 coordinate 231,580,501, forward strand.
GCGACTCGATGAACCAAGAGCTACGGTCTATGGTGATGTGTAGTTAAGGCCGGAGAAGTGTATGCTCCTCTTGAGTACGCCTGCGCGGTCTATGGTGATGGTGGTAGCCGGAGATGAGCACTCCGACGAGATTTCCAGCGAGTACCGACGGAAGGAAACTGCAAAATTCGCCCCTCTCCGAGATCCCCTTGATGTTATACTCCACCCAGAGGTTCTACGAAGCACGATGCTTCTTCCCTTCCACTCCACGGTCTTCGAGGTGGGTTAATTCAGTGGCTAGCTGAAGCTCGTCGGCGGCAGCTTTGGTGAATTGGAGGAGGATTGAGAGCGAGATAGAGGAATAGGGGGATAAGGATGAACCAGGAGAGCGATGCGGTTCTGGGCGGAGGTTTTATACGGCTTGGAAGGCATTGACACGGCGTCACGTCATCGATGATGGCTGAGATGTGACGGCGGCTAATGAGCTTCTCCGGGGCAGGAACCTTGACACCAAACTTGCCAGTAGGCACGGAGATGATAAGAGCGTCGACGTGGAGGTCAGCTGCGGCTATGGGTCAAGGAAGACGGCAGCTCGGGACGTGGCCTACTGTCGCGGTGGCGGCCATGCACAGAGAGGAAGACGACGACGTCTCTCCTGCGTGGGCCCCGCTAGTCAGTCACTGCTCGAAATGGTATACAAGCTTGGGTTGTTGTTGGGCTACTGCCGGGCTGCGGCTGAGTGAGCGAGTTGTTATTGCTGCTGCTCATAGGCATTGGTTAAGCGAGGGATTTCTCTAGGCGATGGGCTATTTCTGCTAGCAGCTTCTTTTCTTTTATTTTTCTATTTATTTATTCTGTTTCTATTTTAATTCAAATTTTTACAATGATTCATATATTCAAAATTCAGTAAATCAATCAAGGGTTCTACATGGTTTAATGTGCCAATTGGTTTGGCATTCTCATATTAGTATTTACACTAATCATGATTATATATATAGGATTATTGTTAGAAACTATTAATTGAGGTTAGGGTTTTAGGGTGTTTTGGTTTACTATATATAAACCTTATAAAATGATTTTATTTTCACCATAAAAATTGTGATGGTAAAGATTTAAGATAGTTAATGTTTTCCATGAAATATATTCATACTTAGCCTCACATAAAGGAACTATGCAAATATATTACAAGGTATTAAATCCTAGGGTTTAAAATGTAGTGATTTAAATTCCAAGGTTCTTTAAAGTTGGTGACTTTTCCTATTCAAATTCTACTTGGATTATAGTGTTTAGAATTACTATAGAGCAATGTTGGTTAAGTCATTAAGCATGAATAACAATCATTTATAAAGAAATGAAAATATACATTTACAAATAGCTATCTTTAATTTGTAGAAGGTTTAGTTTTATGGTTCTCAAAGTTTGGAATTTCCTCTATTCAAATTCCTCTAAAATTCTATCTATCACCATCCTACTTATTCCAAAGTAGGCATGTATCACTTTTTAAACTAATTGTTCATTACTTCCTTAAGTGTGGCTAGAGTTTTAATAGAAGTTTATCATATAATGGTGAACCACCATTATCATTCATGTGGCACAAGTGATCTCAATGCCTAGCAACATCTATTTAGGGTTTCTAATACCACACTTACTATGGACTCTAGAGGATACACTACCCTCAAGTTTCTTAGTGAATGTTGCTAGGGATCAAGATTCAAGGATTGATCCAGAATTTATAATCCTGAATGATATCTCAACTTAGAGTGAGCTATAAATATTACTTCTTAATGTGGTCTTGATAATCCTATGACACTAGGTCTTTATTAGGGTTTAATACAATTAGGTGGACAAGGCTTCCATCAATACACTCTCAACTGGTATTCTACTTATTGATACGTTGCTAACGTATCCATAATTTTTGATGTTCCATGCTTGGTTTTATCTACTTTCTTATGTTTTGTCCACACTTTGGAGTACTTTCTATAGACTTTCTTGGACTAACCTATTAACGAGAGCCATAGTGCCAGCTGCTAGTTTTATGCTGTTTTTGGTTCCAGGAAAGTCAGAAAATGAATATTCTCGGAATTGGACGGGACAAAAGCCAAAGTCAGTTTTTCACCGAGGGACACCCGAAGCCAGAATACGAGACGGAGAGGGGCCAGGGGCCGCCACACCACCTAGCCGCGTGGCCCACCTTGCCCGTGCCAAGGGGTGGTCTAGCCACCCTAGGCACCCCATCAGCCTCCCCTTCTGCCTATAAGATGCCTCCAATACAGAAACCCTAAGCACCCGATCAAAATTTCACGAAAGAGTCTGTAGCCACCATAATATATATATCCCTAGATTGGTAGGTATCGGAAGCTCTTCCCGGCACCCTGTTGGAGAGGGGAATTCACCCTGGAGGCCTTCTTCATCACCATGCAAGCCTCCGGTGTGATGCGTGAGTAGTTCATCCCTGGACTACGGGTCCATGTAATAGCTAGATGGCTAGTTCTCCTCCTTTGTGCTATCATGTTTAGATCTTGTTGGCTCCTTTCATGATCAAGATCATCTATTTGTAATCGTACATGTTGTGTTTGTGGGGATCCTATGGATATTGAGATGCTATTTCAGATTGATTATTGATTCTATCATGTCTTTGTTATTTGTGATCTTGCATGCTATCCGTTGTTAGTAGCTATCTTGGCCAAGTAGATGCTAGCAACTCCAAGAGTTAGTATTTATGCTCGATGGTGGGTTCATGCCTCTAGTAATCTGGGAAGTGACAGAAATCTCTAAGGTACTAGATGTGCTGTTGCTACTAGGGAGAAAACAACAATCATTTGTTCATAGAACAATTGTATTGTTTACTTTACACGCAATGCATAATGCAATTATCCATTGCTTGCAAATTAATACTAGAGGGGGCTCAGATGATAACCTGAAGGTGGATTATTAGTCTTAGATGCAGTTGGATTACGGTCTATGTATAATGTTGTAATGCCCAATCAAGTCTCAAAGGAGTCAAGATGAGTAGTATATGCATATTGCTTTCTCGATGTTTGTCAATTGCCCTGCTGTAATTTGTTCACCCAACATGTCATCTATCTTAAGGAGAGCCACCACTAGTGCACTATGGACCCCGGTCCTTTCTTTTACTATCAATCTACAATCAACTGTTTACTATTTACTGTTTACTTTATGCAAACTATTACTTTCTTCCACTCGATACGTTTAATCCTTTGTTTTCAGTAAAACCAGTGAGATTAACAACCTCATCGCAAGTTGGGGGCAATGTTCTGTGGTTGTGTTGTGCAGGTCTCCACGTTGCTGCTGGCACCGATAGTA